>OZ059802.1:11807880-14207880 GCA_964057025.1 Standfussiana lucernea | reverse complement strand
AATTATTCAATGTTTATGAAATACATTATGTCTTCATTTTGTATTCCATTAACATGAACAGACTCATGTCCGTTTTCACTAAAGCTAAGCTCATCCTAAATTGATCTATACAAATAAATTAAATTAAAATTGTCTGTTTGTAATTTCAAAATAATAGCTATTTACTGAATGTATAATTATGAAAGTATATACTACAGTACTTGAATAAAAAAATATTTCAATTCAATTCATTTATTGCATCAAATATGGTAGGTACACAAACTTCTTATATGAAATATTTAGTAACCCATATTTGGCCAATATATAGCATGCAATAGTACAAGTTTTTATACTTAAGCATCTTTGCATCCTGTTTTCTTTTCTTTTTTATATATTTTTTTTTATGTTTTTAGTTTATTAGTCTCCATTATGTTACTGTAAAATAGGGGAAGAAGCGAGTCGGCCCCAACACAAGTATTATTAATTACTTAATGGGGCCGCCTCATAATATATTCATGTAATGATTTTGGAACAATTTATTTATTTAAGATATTAATTATTAAGTAACTACATTTTGTCAAATTATGTACTTAACAGTTAAATATATCTGTGCTTTAATGTATACATATTTACAGGGACACTTTTGAAAGAACTCATCTATCGAATAAAAACACTCTTGTAACTATCACTTCCGCAACACAAAACTTATTGAAGGGTAGTTGAGTAATTGACCTAGGCAAAGCATTGTAAATTAGGGGAGCCATGTAAACGCAGCTCCTCCGAAAAAGTTCTACCTTGGAACGGGATTTCAAAATCTAAATGTGTAGGTTTACTTTCATTTATTTTTGTCTGTCTTTATTCCGTTTAATCTCCGTAATGACGGGACCGGTTTTGTCGGGACTTTTACTGGCAGATAGCTGATGTTATAACGAGTAAGGTTTACTACTTATAATTTAGAAAAAGGATCGGGAAGTTCCATGCAAAAAAATTAAACTTGAATTTGTTTACAAGATACGATTCAAATATGGAAGTAATATTTTTATAATAATTTCACGCGGATGACGGTCGCGGGCAACAGCTAGTGCCTAAATAAAATTTTGGTGTTCAATTATGAACGTTTGGTGGTTAGCCGAGAATTGACATTCCAACAGTGCAATCATATATTTAAATGCATTCATTTTAATGTTTGTTAGTGTAAGTAAAACGGTAATTACTATTTTCATTGCTTGATTTATGAATAAACTAAATAAGGTATATAAATGTAACTCATTTCGATAACATAAGGATAATACGCAAGTATATTGTGTTCTAGTTTTAGTTTAAGTACTATTTATAAAATTGCTACTATGTGACCTTATAAAAGATCAGGCTTTCTAAGGATAAAATCACGATATTTACAACTTGGTAACTTGTAGATCTAAGATAAATGTAATTAATGATGTGTAATTAAAACATCCTAATGTCTATCCTTTACAAAATCAGGCTTTCCAAGGATATAATACGAAATTAACAACTTTGTAACTTGTAGATCTAAGATAAATGTAATTAATTATGTGATATAATGTGTAATTAAAACATCCCAATGCCGTAACAAATATGCCAGGGAAAACCCCAAATCCAAACAAAAGGGTAACGCCTATTATCTTGTTTATTTATAATGCAACAATGCAGTAGGTAGATAGATACGAGGTATTTTTATTATCAACACCCGTCCGATACAATTACGGATATAAACTTATCCAAATTCTAAAGGCAATCCCTCATCCCAGCATTCGCCTGATTGTACCGTGGTATTGTAACAGTTCAGATAATGATGATAGCGACACCTTCCCTTGCAGATCCTGTGACATTCCAAATGTCACCTTCAGCTTTGGTTAAATTTGTTTTAGCTGTGTCCAGCTTGCCTTGCCTTCCTCTGGTAAAGGAAATTCCCCAAAAGGTTCCCCAAAATAGCGGCTTTATTTCAATGCCCTATTATTCCTGGTAATTTTTCTGTAGTCGCGACGGCGAATATGCACCAAACGACATACCGCGCCACTTCTGGGGTCTTTCGGCCCCTATTTACCACCTCCTATTCTGCCTTCTGTGCCTCAAAAATAGTCAAATTGACACCTGTCGCTGTGCTGCCTGACGCTGTGAAAGTGTAAAAAAAACCTACAGAAATTCGATGCTTGGGTGGTCCTACATGTAACTGAGGGGGACCCTACCACATTCTGAATATTTATTTATCTACTACGTTTAGTATCATTGTGTTTACCCTGGCCCTTAATAGCAACAAATGGGTAGGTGGTCAGACAGTCGCTTGCTCTGCCAGACACTACCCAAACAAAACAATACGTGGTGTATCATTCATGAAGTTGTTTCTTTATAGCCAAGAAACACAGATACATCTTGATAAAGCGACATGGCTTGCGCGTGCGCTCACGGGCTTGGTTTCTGCTCTTGACGGCACGGCTGGCGCAGTAGTTGAGCTGGTGGCTGCTGCGCTGCGTGTCGTGAGATCGATTCCCACACGAAAAACATATTTGTATGGCCTAAAGGCAATTATTCCGGGTCTAGCTGTTAAATGTTTGTAAACGCACTCACTATACAGGAGTAATTCCAAGAGTGGGTCAACGCATTTAATAGAAAGAAAAAACTGTGACTGTCAGTGAAAGGTTGCTACGTTTAAGCTCTAGAAGGCCCTACTGTATTCTGAAAGCGAGCTTTCAGTTTGTGGTGAATACGCTTGATGGCTGGATTTAGGTGACTATCTAATCAGTCGGGCGAACCTAACGGCATTACGTTAAGTCGACCTGTCTACTGAACAAAGATCCCTTGCCTACCTATTGGACAAGAGTATTTTGTACCCATTACCTTCTGGACAGTGAGAAACTGTTTTTAAAGTGGCCTGCTTACATTTTGGAATAAAACGCGGTATCACGAAAATCTATTTTAATTAACTTATCATTAGTTGACCGTGGTCCAAATCCTCTTTTGCCTTATTTCCGGAAAAAAGTGTGTTATGTATGTTATTGACGGTAAATACCAACAAAATACGTAAATAAATAACCAATTGAAGCCACTTTATAATTGCCTAATTCAACATTACCCTGTACGTGTAGGAAATATTTCAAAGTTCGAGATCAGAACTAAAAATAATTATAATCGTCTGAGTAATGCTGTTCCTGGTTATACATAAATACATAATAACATGCAATAAATGGATAACTGTTATACGCATTAGTCATTGTGACATTGTTTTGATGAGCTTAAAATGTACGTAACATGAACTCAGAAGCTGTAGGTATTGTCGTTGTAATAATCGTACATGTATGAGTAACTTCCTTGTCTAAATCATGGTCCAGAATATACTAATTTGCTCTACTAATCATGTCACTTTGTAAATAACTAGCTTTTGCTCGCTTGCTCCCGTTATGTACGGAATGTATCCACAGGAGCATTTTAAATGTAGCCTATCTATAGCAGGGATAACGTAGTTTCCCGTTAGTGAAAGAATTTTCGAAATCGGATCAGTAGTTCCGAAGATTACCCCCTACATACAAACATACTCTTTATAATATTAGTATAGATTATAAACTTTTGAACCAATGTGTTTCGGTGTCGTCCTATCTACTCATTTTCTTGCCGAGTCATCCTCATTCCTCTACGGTCCTGCCCTTATCCCAATTTATTTGTAGTCGGCGCAGCCGTTCAGGGGCAAAATGTCCAATTCTCAAAAAGTCCAACGGTGTCAAAATGTCCAAATCCCAAAATGTCCAATTGTCAAAACGTCCAATTCCCAAAATGTCCAATCTTTGAGAATGTGGTAAATTTGTTCAATAACTCATCAAAGCGCTTTTCAACCGACTTCCAAAAAGGAGGAGGTTCTCAATTCGACTTTGAACTCAAATTCTTCAGTCATTGTAGATTTCGAAAATATACGAATTTGAAAAACACAAACACAAAACCCACAAATGCAATATTGTGACTACAGGGCCACGTCACACGTCAGTACTACATCAACGCATTACCTTACATTTAATAAAATAATAGACGTACGGCGTAATAATTTTTCAAAAATACCCACATTGAAGCAACTTATACATTTATCTCAGGATGCGTTCCGTTTATGCATATTATTTACATTTTTCGTTTTGGTTCTAAATAGGTAATCTATCTCCTTTTTGGAAGTCGGTTGAAAAGCGCTTTGATGAGTTATTGAACAAATTTACCACATTCTCAAAGATTGGACATTTTGGGACTTGGACATTTTGAGAATTGGACGTTTTGACAATTGGACATTTTGGGATTTGGACATTTTGACACCGTTGGACATTTTGAGAATTGGACATTTTACCCCTGAACGGGCGCAGCATGACTTCTACAAAACTAAAACTTTCAGAGTCTGGCCCTCCAGGGTACAAAACTTAACAAATTTTTGCAATTTAGTATAAACGAAGACATGTGTGCTCTAGAACTGGTTGGTTCCGCGGCCAAACTCTTCAAGACGAAGAAGTACAGCCATTACTGTCACATCTGAATATGAAATTTCAGAGTCTCTACTATCCAAAGCACAAAACTTACCAAATATTTGAATTTTAGCAACAACGACACGTGTGCGTTAGAACTGATCAGTTCCGCGGCCAAACTTTTCAAAGTACAACCATTACAGTCACATCTGACTATGAAATTTCGTAGAAAGAAACTTCTCTATTATTCGTCATCTCATGAGTCTTTCACACAGTCCATCCTTCGTTTCTTTGGTCTTCCCCTTTGTGTGGCTGGTATAAAAGTAGGGGACTCATATAGCCATCCACATGCTCCACATTCCAAAACTTTCCTCACGAGATTTAGGTCCTCGCACATATTTGGACGTATAAATGTTGGTCCAAAAATTCGCCAATTACTTGTTAAACACTTGTAAATGTCTCCGTATTTTGTTGCTAGCTCATCAGGGGTTCCAAATTGTTGATTCCATCTGGCAACTTACTGTTGACCTTTCAAGTACTCGTAAAAGCGTACTTTGAAGACAAAGTTTGTAAAGTTCAACATAAACTGAAAGTTTCGTCCCAAACTTTAGCCCAATTCTCTTTGTGGGCATTGTTCTCGAGAGATTAGAAATTCTTAAGATTCACCTTTTTGTGGTTCGAGACCCACCAACCGTTTTTTTTTTCATTTAAGTATTTAATTTCGCTTGTGTCCTCGAGCAAATCAAACATGTCAACAGCCTTCTAGCCCGTTGATATGATGTCTTTATATGGATAGACTGTTCTGGTAAAGCTGACATATTAATATAATAATTTATAGTTGTTTGTTATATATAAGGTCTTAAAATGTTTTCTTTATTAGCTTGACGTTCAGTCTTATCGCTTCTGTGTTTGCTTGGCTGACGATGTTACTAACGTTACTAACAAATTAAATAAAGGCTCAAGTCTACCAGAAAAGCATTTGCTTGCCATTGTTGCCGCTACGATTAGCATCTAGGCTTACAAAATGTCATCCATTAGGGCCGACCTTAACCTACGAACTTTAAAATGTAAAGATCGTTGTCCGACCTATTTAACACAACTAGTCTCTGTCTTCGTCCTTCCTAAAATATTTATGCGATTAGTATTTTTGCCTGCCGTCACAGACACTCTTTAGCCTTTCTTGATTGACGTCATTGTCGGTTCATTTACGTCATCTCGTCATACGGAGATGTTATTGTATTTTTTATTGATTGTTGTGTCTCGTCTGTCAATTTGATGTATCTGATTGTATTTAAAAATGTCTATATTATCTTCCCTAAGTCGGTAATGTTAGAAAAACACTGTAAAAAATCTCAAGACTGCAGTTTTAAAAGTACTTTGCCTAAGCTTGGCTCCTAAATACTACTTATGATTATGAGCCAGACACGGTTCACATCAGATCCTTCTAAGTCTACAAAATAACCTAAGCTTGGATTTAGAGATTGTACACTGATATTAAAGCTTACATTTCTTCTAGAAAACATAACCTTTACAGCGTAAAATATGTCAACGCATTGCGTTAGACTTGTACAATTTTATTGATTTTGTTTGATCTTTCGACTGTTTTCACGTGTTCATCGTATTGAAATATGTATTACAGAGAGATCAGCCCGTATGATGCACGTGGTTCCACCAATTTGCCTTGTCAAAATGCAGACCGTTTGTCTACTAGACACTTTATTTGCCCTTAAGTGTGAGCCACGAACACGATTGTTTCTCTGTGGGAAAATTAATGAGTTGTAGTAAAACATCATGTTGACGTTCAAATTGTCTAGTTTCATCTAAAAGTATTGCTTTGGATCAAAAAGAGTAATCCCCAGATTATCTGGAGATAACTCGAGCACAAAATACACCCACCTCTAGCACAATATTGCTCTATTGTCAAAACAACAATATATGTATAGTTTTATAATTGAGTTCAATTACCGCATTTCCAGGTGGCGCGGAGTTACGGTGTTCCCTTCGTGGAGACGTCAGCTAAGACCCGCATGGGCGTCGATGACGCCTTCTACACCCTAGTACGAGAGATCCGCAAGGACAAGGCGAGTCGAGTCAAAAGGAATAGGCGAGGACGAACCATAGGACCCGGCCGGAAGTTCAGATGCACGTTTCTGTAATTCGGTATATAATTTAGTGATAATATTTGTGGATATTATCTGATGGCGACGAGTCGGTAAGTCAATTTTATTGTCGACAAACACCGCTTGTTTAGTGTTGGAAACTTTTTATGTAAAGCTTTTTGTAGACACTGACACTTCCCAACGTTCAAAAGTTAATCGATAAAATGACTATGGGTTTTATCTTCGTTGAAATTGTTGTTTTTTCTATCTATTAGTTAGACTACACTGAATAGCCTTTTGTTAACAATAATATTGACTTCGTGCCAGTAGACTAGCTTATTGACTACACAGCTTAGTCATGTAAATTGAATCTTATAACTATCAGTCTTAAGGTTCAATTCCCATGTTCATAGTGTAGCTAAGTTTAGGGAAAAACGCTAATTAATACATAGTATAAAATTAAATACTTATTAGTCTTAATATGAATTTATTATACGAATATTTGAAATACGTTCAATTAAAATCGATTCTTGACACTTAATACTATTATTATTGATCGAAGGTCCTACCTAAATACATACTATACCAATATAAATAAAATAAGTGTAGACAAAAAGGTAGTTCTGTCATAAGAAGCCAACCCGTAATGTCTTATTAATTCTGTTCAATACTTCAAACAAATCCAACATTACAAATGTGAGATTAGCGATGGGCGATTCCGAGATGTTTTAACAATCGAAAGAATCGGAGTCGTTAAAATAAACCATCGAGTCAGCGGAATCGACCGTTAGTTTTCGATTGGTCGAATCAGTCAGTCTCACTCACTGAGTCTCGCTCGATCACCGGCAGCAGAATGAACGCGCCATGCGCCAGTCGCAATCAAACAGACCGAGTCGGACTCGAGTCCAAGTCGAAACAATCGAAAACCATCGAGATGTTCGAACAATCGAAACAATCGAATAAAACCTCTAGCCATCGCGCATCGCTATGTGAGATATTTCTATTCAGTTAAATCAGTCTCATATTCTTCCAAAACGTATGCTTAGAGCAGATTTTAAATTAATCAGCTTTTAATATTCAAAATCATGACAGAACACTTACTTCAGAAAATGGGAGGCATTTTGATGTGGTTTGGTACGTTTTGACAGAACTATGCACAAGTAATTTCGATTAAAGTATTTATCGATACAATATAGGTACCATCTATGTAGTCCACTGTCCACGAGTTTACGAAATAATAGATCTTGCTACATTTAATACGCGCTTTTGACTTATTTCTTACCATTATTTAAAAAAAAAAACTACATAGCATGTAATCCTTGTATAATATTAATTATAATGAGCTAATCTCTGTGAGAAATATCCATAAATATTATAATGTATAATGTAGAAATGAGGCAGTTATGAAATCTTAAGGCATTCTTCTGTGGCTGAGTAAAAATAACTTTTTGTACAGTGAAAATATTTCAGAACTACTTTGTGCTTATTTGTATGAGGTATGTGTGGACATTGAGTTTGTCTTTTGTGAGGGTAATAACTGAAACTACAATTTATTATATCAAAGTAGAATACCGCCTGCTTTCAGTATCACTATTAGCACCTAAGTTAATGCCTAAATAATATTAAACCGTCGGAATTTCAACTCTCACCGCTGAGTCGAATGTCAAAGCCTAACAGAGCATTTTATTTGGGCATTGACTTAGGTGTCGCCTTCTATTAGTGAAAACTGACATTTATCTCTCATTGAAGATATCTACTAAGTTAGTGGGGTTTATCATTGCTGCCCCAATATGTTAACCTAGACCTCAGTCTGAAGACTGGTGAAGGATAGACAAAGGATTCTAATTATTTATTTTTAAGTATTAAACCCAAATTAGGTAATTTAAGACTAATTTCTGTGACGAAAGAATGTGCTATATCAATATGTTTCTTATCATGACGGTAATGTTTTACTAAGCTCACGTATTCCGGACACTAGTTTCCGGGCATTAATCCGGAATCTTTTTTCACTCTTATCAAGTAAAATACTCAACTGACAAGCACTCGCGTTAAGTTCTCAAGGTGCTATTTGAAGCATAGTATACTTGCAGCGAAAACCGTGTCTGTCGATTAGAAAAAAAAAACTTGTAAGTGTGGATTAAAATTACACACATTAAACAAAATTATATGTATACAGCTGTACTTATGAAAAGGATGTCAAAGTACCCTAACTTCGCCTTTACAAAATCTCCAGTTTACCCTGAGAATTATTTATCCGATTTAAAGGGTAAATCATTATCATTTTCGCGTAATATAATGGTTGTGCATTATTCAAGTACAATTTAAGATTGGTTGTAAACTGTAGTACAAAATAGTGCACAATTATTGGGTAGACACAACTGACTTGTATTACCCGCATGTCTATAACTTAAGAAGTGGGTAAAAACGTTTACTGTATAGCTCAACAATCCTACCTAAAACTCGTACATCTATTGTATAATAATTACCATATTATCAGTTCTAAAGATCTTTTTACTATGTAATTCCTGTTTTACTAGACTTTTGACTAGTAGGTACTTGACTTTTTTCTTTGATAAAAATGGCTGCCGCGAATAGGCGCAGCCGATATCATATACAATCGTTATTGTAGCATAATATTAGGAACATTGTTAAATGTTTTCAACTTTAGCTAGAAGCAAATTTGCAAGCTATACTGAAGTTTGTAACTACTTTACGACTTATGCATGTAATTTTTTGGTAACATGCCAAATAAACGTGATTAAAAGATTTGTATAATTTTCCCTTGTCAAATAAAATAATGTCCCAAATATTTTGGCCGCCATTGTAATTTGATAAGGGACAAATTCTATTAATCTTAGTTACGCTTATGATTGCTCATAAATCGCCCTCGAGGAACTAACTTCTTAGAAAATGCAGTTTTTTTTAATGAGAAACCGACGTTTTTGTGTTCAAAATCCGGTAATTATATTAATCAATATTGCTTTATGTTATTATTTTACTCAGCATGTACAATGAATTATTCAAACGAATTTTTTAAATCAAATATCAACAATCATAAATTTTAATATTTTGACAGCGTTTTTTTAGTATTTTAAGTTTATTGTAATGATTAGTGGTTAGTTTAATTATAGTCTAAAAATACACCAGGTACTTGCAACATTTTGTTTTTGCACAGTTTGTATGATTGTTCAGTAGTAGTAAAAAACAGACCATCATTGTAATGACTTCTTAAATTGTGGTCTAGCCATGCATCAAGCAGTTTATACCTACTTATAAAAAGTAAGTCGCTCAATTGTTTTTTTTGTTTTGTAACTTACTGAAGCAAGGCAGTGCGTTTGCTCATGTAATTCAGCTGTGTAGGCGTATAGCTTTATATACGTTTTTAATTAGGTGCCAAACTATAAGTACTTGGTATATTTTTACGAATATTGTATAATTTTTAATACGAACGAAAATCCAAGCTGCCATGAAAATCGTCATCAGCCAGAATAATTTTTGCCATGAATTATGTATACCTACACCCATTTCGTAGCCATAATTTTGTATTTACCTAACGAAAATATTTTTATAGCTTTGCAATAAACATTTACAGAATAAAAATCTATGTAATGCTGTATATTAATTAACTTGCTTGTAAACGTTGTTCAAACGATTTCTTCTTTTTTCTTAAGTAGTTTTAATTTTTATGTCCTGAAAAAGAATCTAATATTTGAAAACGTTTACGAGTGAGGGCTGTAGTATGTAATATTTTTTATTATATTACTTAAATATAAATTTCAAAGCTAGTGCACAATTTTGTTGGAAATAGTTGATATTTTATAACTAATTAATTCTGTAACAATGTAGCACAAGACTGTGTGCTAATTGAAATAAATAAAATTGACGAGGCAAAGTGTTTTATTTATTAAATTAGTTACATTGAATTTTTGGCCCTGGGAATCAAATCTCTGACTTCGGAGGTTAATTTCCAGATAAAATAAAACACAGAATGCTATTGTAAAAAATATTAATTAAATAATTAAATAATGACCCGCAGGGGGTAGGCAGAGCACATAGGCCGGCCGCCACGTGACGTCGTCGGTGTACGTAAGTAGTGTAGGTACCTACTTACATGCCGGCCGGACTATGGCGCGAGCGCCGCATGCGCGCGAATTTCATAAGGCTGTTGTGTTATAAGTGAACGAGTACAAAAAAAAGTTCTTTTGAGAAAGATGTTTGTTATCATGAGTACAGTCACGTATTTAAGTATCGGTCACTAATTACCAGTCACCATATACAAGGTGTAGTTTGCATCCTCGTCAAATTCACGGAGGTAACTATGCTAATGATTCTCGACCTGAAGCAATAATAAAATGGGTAGGTAACTTTTTCTTAATATCGGTAAGTGTACACCACCCGTATTAAAACGCGGCCCGTCTAATACTAGCCCTATAACCGCGCTTTCACACACACAAACAAACGCAGACGTTTATTTGACAAACGGGTGATTCTCCTCTTTTGAGAAGGGCTTCATTCCGAAATAGTGTCAAATTAAAACAACTAAAAAAAGCAACGTTTATTATTATTAACCAGCCCCCGTATTCACAACGCTTCGATTCGATTTCGGGAAGTCGTATGTCTGTCTTTTTTGGCATTACGAAAACGAGCAAGATAGACATGACGACTTTTCGAAATCGAATCGAAGCGTTGTGAATACGGGGGCAGGTACCGTAATTTATATTGATTATTTACGTCTTCTATGACAACCTCCTGAATTTTGACGAGGATACAAAACTACACCTCGTATTACTAGGGTAAAGAAATGCCTCTTTTCATCTAGACCTTTTTATATAAAGTACTAGCTTATGCCCGCGTGGAGTACGGTTATTGCCCCACGGGATCGTACTACAGGGATAAAAAGTAGCTTATGTGCTATTCCAAACTATAATCTATCTCTGTGCCAAACATTCTGCAGCCGTTCTGACGTGATTGAGTAACAAACATCCATCCATCCAAACTTTCGCATTTATAATATTAGTATAGACTCAGTAGCCACACAGTCATACACTTACTCACACTTAACCATTCCTCACACACCGTCTTAGTGACAAGCACATTCACTCTTTTATTTTATTTCTTAATTTTGTATATTTTTTTAATTATAATTGTAAAAAAAAACAAGTTTAATAATGTTAGTAAGTTATGGAAGAGTGGAGTCTCCTAACATGTGTTAGGAGACTCCACTCTTGGGCTCTACGCTCTTTTTGGGCGTCTAAAGCACATGCTTTAGACGCCCAAAAAGGAAACTCCAATCACTAAATTGTAAGAAAAACTTGGCAAAAACAATAAATCATTTTCATTTTTTCATCCACTAATGTGAGTCAATCTTTATTGTGATTTTTCTACTTGGTCACCCAAGTTCGTGATAATCTACTGTGTCAAGTGACAGATGTCATTGTCATTGATGTCATCAAATAACTTGTAAACACCCGGAATAAAAGTTTGTTTTAATTGTATTCCGAAGCAATAAATAAGAAAACACACAAGACTATGGAAGCGAAAGACGTTTGTGTAGAAATCGAGAACGATGACTTTTATAGCAAGTTCTTAGATGAGTCGATAAAGCCCGTAATCAATGAACACCTCTCGGTGACTGATCAAGTGAATAAACTCGCTCAGGGGATTGAAAAATTAAGCAAAAGCTTGGAGAAACAAGTTCTGGCCAAACACAATGATCTACTTACACAGGCAAGTCATATTTCCGACTTAGAAATGACTTTAGAATCGGTCCAATCACAAGTGCAGAGTTTGCTACGCGGTGCCGAAAAAATGAAAGATCGAGTACATACACCGTATTTTGCCCTAGAGAATCAGACTATGATGCTCGAAAGAGTTCAAAGTACGTGCAATTTACTAAGACACTCCGCTAAAATCTTGAACTTATGGAATAAACTGCAAAGCATCAAAGATAACCCATCCAAAGAGGCCATCATACTCTTTGAGCTGAATGAGTTGATTAGTGACTACGATTTTGAAGGGATAGATCTACTTGACGAGGTTCTAAAAGCTGTACAACGTAGGAGGACTGAGTTATTAACTAACTCAACTGAACTTTTGCAATCAAGCCTATTGAGTGGAGATAAAGTGAAACTTTTACAATGCTTCAAAGTATTTCACAACCTGCAATGTACTGAGGAACAGATAAAAAAATCTGTCAACAGCATACTGAGTGATTTGAAGAAGGAAATCACAACAGCACTGAATGTGCAAATGGTTTCAATTGAAGTAAAGAAATCAAGCTCCGGAAGGATTGCACCAGGGAAAGCAAACATCATGAATGCTCAAGATTTCAAGATAAAACTTTGGGACAACATTGAGAAGCTCTTCAAAGTCGACATTTACAACAGCTGCACTAAAGTCATAATGCTGCAGAATGTAGTCAATGAGTTACATGCTATTGGAAACTTCAGGAATATAGCCAAGAACTTCTGGGCCGACTTGTCCCTTGTCTTCAGCAGTGAACTTGAAAAGAGCCCCCTGACAGTCAACCAATCTGTGGAAATTGACTACCCGAGGTTACTGAAAAGCTTCAATGACCTACTCTCAAGACTTAAATGCAAGGATCTAGAGATGAACCGCTCATGTCTTACAAAATGGGAAAACTCCTTTTTATCAAAATCTTTGGGCAAGCTTCTAGAGCCTGTTAGGAGTATGTGGCACTTGTCTCAAATTCCAAACATGGATCAAATAGATAATGCTATCAGAGTCATTGCTGAAGCCCTGAGTATCTCACTTGGTGACAAACAGTTGAGCATCAGTTTGGCCAACAGTGTTGCCAAGTCTATCAAGCAGATGACTGTAGAGGCTGAACAGAGATTATCGATGGACAGCGATGTAGCACAGATCATAGAATCACCTACAAGCTCACAGCAGAAGAATGCTGACCTCTGCAATGCCTTGTATTACTTCTCATCACAAATCAAGAGAGTCCTCATAAATATGAACTCAATGTTGCCTCAAGAAAGTATACAAATTGTTCAGAATAGCTTGAAAGACATTTCCAGCATGCCAATACTTCAGTTGTTTGCTGAATCAATCAAGAACTCACTATACATTATTTTGATGACCATGCATGATGAACCTGATCTGATCAGGGCTGATGATCCAGCTGGCAAATCCTTGTCATGTTCTCCTTACATGAAGGAACTTCAGCAGTTTGTATCCAGATGTAAAGACATTTACTTGTCAATGTTCAGTGAGAAATCTGCCCTTAATGAATGCTGTCTCAACATTGCCAGAGCTTGTATTGAAAGGTTCACCCAGCACATCTGTAATGTGAGGCCACTGAGTAAGTTTGGTAGAGCAAAGTTGCAGATAGACTGTAAGCATCTCGAGATTGCTTTATCACCTTTAGTAAATGATATGACAGAGTTAGGGGACCACTACAGACAGCTTAAGGCGCTGCACCTTCTGCTAGAGAAGACTCCTCAAGAAATAGCCAAGAGTCAGACTGAAGGTGCATGCTTACCTTACTCCTTAGTTATGATGTTCTTGTTCTCTCATGGTGGCCATCAGCTGTTGGCTCCCCACACTTGTGCTGGTTGGAATGTGCAAAAGTTGATGCAATGGCTAGACTCTCACAGGAATGAGAGGGATAGGCTGGAGTTTGTGGCGGGAGCCTTGCAGAGATATCAGAACCATGTGAGACAAAACCAAATCGCCACTTATGACGAGGTTTACCCCGTGCTGATACAGTTATTGGAGGATGGAAGGAAGTCTTTGAAGAAGTAGACTAGTATTACCACCTGCCCTAGCCTAGCCAGCTAATATGTTATTACTTTTTAATTAAATAAGTCATCCCACAGTTTATTTCAATGTTATTTGTAATGACCAGAGATTGGAATAGGTGGAGTATATTTGTCTAAACATCAAGGAGTCATTAACATGTGGATAATACCTATCTCTAATTTAACTGCTTTATATCGAAACATAAAATTCGAAACCGTATCCTCTAAACGCCACCAAGGTAAACTGAAATCAATTTCCCATCAAACAGCCCTTTACTCAAAAAGTTTCCTAGGAATGGCACCAAAAATATTTAATAAACTACCTAAGGCAATAAAAGCATCAGGAGATACCAATACATTCAAAAAAACACTCCATCATTTTTTAATCCAAAAAGCATATTATTCTATTAATGAATACTTAGAAGAAAAATAAAAACTGTTTTTATCTTATTTTATATTTTTAATACTTTTATTACCTAATTATTATAAGCATTAGTTCGTAAGATTTTTACTTTATTGTTTGCTTACTTTGTATTGTTTATGATTCGTTTTGTTTAATTAATATTTTATTAAAGATTAAATATTAGGTAATTAGTTATAATAACAGTAGTTTTTATATTCATTAAAACTACTGCCTGCATTTCTTAATGTGTAAACATTATTTGTACGCCTTGCAAGGCAGCACATAGTGAGACATAACCCTAGTTATAACACCATGTAATTACTTTTACCTATGTGTCACGAATAAACAAATTTGAATTTGAATTTGAAAAAATCATTCCGGGATTTCGGCAGGTCTTATCCATAATATTACTTACTTCCTTGAAGTTTAGGCAAATATACTCTACCTATTATCCCTGGTAATGAGAAAATGGGTTTGTTTAACCCAATATTTCTTAGGACTAAAATAAAACAATTATTTAAAACTTAACATTATTTATTAAAAATAAAGTCGTTTAAAACAAAACAGTGTCTTCTATGGCGTCCATCTGCTACAGGTAGATCCTGATGTTGCCAACTTTGATCCGTCGCTGGAAATCAAATATTTATTTCTTTTCTTTCTTGAAGCATCTGCTAAAGAATGAGGAGTAGGATTTTAACATTTAGTAAGCAAGCCATTCTCGTGAATTAATTAATGAAACAGGGCTGGAAAATTATAAGGGAAATAGAGTTCGAATAAAACCCATGTAATCGAAGAAGTCTCAATTTGACGCTTTTTATTTTTGGATTTATTTCTGAGATATTGAGAATAGTAGTTCCATAATACGAATCTAAGAATAAAATTCAATCAAAATCGGTTCATCACTTTAGGAACTGGAGGGGTTGAACATATAACAACCCTCGGTTTTCGTCGGAGGTTAAAAAGGGAATTTCAATAATGTTACTGCTACAGTTTAGGACCCACTGACCAATATAACAGTAAGTTTTGCTAAGAACACTTACTTACTCTTTTATTGCTTGTACGTGATTGGTCGTGTGAGGTAACGGCGGCGCGGCGGAGCTCAGCTGTCGAGGCGCAGCGCCGCAGCCATCGTCACTGCCAAACAAATATCGACCTTGCGCTAGTAGAAACAAAGTTGAAAATGAATAATCTTCCTTTAGGCCGAGAGCGCATCAGAGACAGAGGCGCGCGTCTCGGGTTCGATTGAAGTTATTTATTTTCGATTTTATTTTTAGGAACGCATTGTTGATATTTGTGTGGCAGGGACAACCGCGCTGCGCTGCGCCTCGCCAGATGTGCGCAAGGACTTACAGGTACACATTTTCGTGGGACTATTTTGAACTAAGATACATTTTGTTCTTAAATTTTATTCGTAGCTTCAAATGAAAAAAAAAACTAGATGAGGCAAATGATAAATGTGCAGAATAAGACTGCATGTACACAACACACATTTTTTTCGGACACGGGCCGTGTCTATCAAGACACTGCTATAGTGATTCATACAACACTAACGACCGTACACGGCGAATAAAACGTAGTTTTTCACTTTTCCCAGCAAAAAAAAATGTGCGTGTGGAAGCAGCCTTTTTTTTCCGGATGGGAAATCATCAAATGACTTCTCCCGCTCTGGGCTGGTGTGGAAGCAGCCTAAGGCTAAGATCCAATTCAAAGCGCTTTACACATTTACTTTTTTGGTTTGTTGTCTGTAAGGTCCCGAATAAAAAGCCAAAAGCCACTTCTCATACAGAGGAGAAGCTCGCATTTACTTATGTTAAATTAATTGATTTTATAATTTTGACTCTTCTTCTTTGTAATCGTGCAAGACACTCTTATCAAAACTTGCGAGTAACAAACTACAAAATTAAAAAAAAGAAAATATTTATTTAAATTCAACAACATTCTTATACAGCTATCTAATCAACAACCAGCATCATGCTCGCACTACATTGCAACTATCACTACATACTTTAGATTCTTATGATGAACAAATGCATAGACTTATTGAATAAATTGGACAGGTGAACACATACTATGTGATAAGTACAATCCTTTCACAGTTATGGCCAGCGCACACCGGAGAAGACAGGTATCTTTACTCAAGGTAAATTCATACATATTCATAAGTGTTAACAAGATACAGATCTCAATGTTCAATGCCACGAATGGAAATCATCTTTGATGCCTTGGAGTCGATCTGTAAACATTGGAACCTGTATCTTATTACCACCAGCTACGCGTGAATTTACATACGTTGGGTAAAGATAAAATGCTTTGCGCTGCTGTCCACGGTGTGGCCTTAATTTTACCTTTGACAGCCATAGCATCCTTATTGTAACATGTTTAAAGATCACTGCGACCCGAAATCAGAGGTAAAATCATTGAGAAAAGATTGCAACTGAATCTTTGGACGATCTACGACAGTCTATCTACGAATCGAACTCCATACAGTAAGTCATCTTTTCGAGACAATTCTACAGGGGTCCCAAAGGGTGCTAGTACCCTACATGATCGGGTCGGGACATTCGATTCAACAGTACAAGGCAAACCTGAAGAAATTATAACACACTAGCGACCCGCCCCGGCTTTGCACGGGTGCAATGTAGTAGATAATAATGGTTTCTCGACTATAATATGCATGTATTATACATGTAAACCTTCCTCTTGAATCACTATCTATTAAAAGAAACCGCATCAAAATCCGTTGCGTAGTTTTAAAGATCTAAACATACATAGGGACAGACAGACAGCTGGAAGAGACTTTGTTTTTAACTATGTAGTGATATTCGGCTTTCATTCTGGCAACTGCGTTTGCCACCTGGCTTCCATTCGGGCTAAGGCTAGGCCGAGTGGTTATTTCCTACATCAACGGCTATCATGTCGACCCGAACATGAAGGGTTGGTACCCCTTACATTTATTTATGCTAATTTTCGATAAGCCACTGTATGGAGTGTAGCTATACTGTGCTACAAATGACAGAATTGATGGAAAATACTGGTATAAACAGAACAATGTTCAGGTAGGTTTCATTTGCTGCCATTTTTACTTAATTGACACTTTCCTCTTATAAATAATTATTAACATTTATACACATAAAATATTGTCTTCTATATAATGCCATTTTCACCAGATTCATTAAAAATATCGTTTAAATATTCCACCAATTCAATGTTCCAATATATATTAAAGCCTATTCGAATAATATGTACTTTTACACAACTATCTACTGGCAAACTAAACTAAAAAAAGAAATAATAGCTACTTCGTACAGGCGAAAGTAAAGTGTTTTTGCTGAATTGTGAAGGGACTGTGTTTTGAACGCATCCAAAATACTTGTCCACCACCACTTGTGTTTGTTTACCACTCTTTATTGAACACCAAATGGAAAGACTAATCAATTTTACAAAAGGGTCTCATGGCAATCATAAAATTGTCCTGTTGATACACTTTTTAGGCGTAGTATATCCAATCATTATGGGTACAATTATATATTATGTAACCGTGACATATACTCAGAACGTGTTCAAAATCGCAGCATTTCTTATGATACGCCTACTTTCACTTCTACACGAAGTACAATCAAACAAACTGTTAAGTATACAGGTAAAATAATCATCATTCCACTACAATAATTCCTTTTTTATTGAAAAAAAAATACTGCGCAAAGCAATATTTTTTTACGGCAGTGATGCAAACAAATTAACACTCACAACATTAAGTAGTTGCAATTTACCTGTTCACCAAATACCTTGTTCGACTGCACCATCTCTCAATGACTAAACCTTAAATCCATAGCACTACAGTCTATAATCGTTAAACCTGTTTTTGCTCGAAAGCGACTTGCAGAACTTCGTGTATTTCACTGACGAAATGGATGTCGACATTCTCGCGGATGAAGCCAGGGAGGTCGTCGTAGTCGCGTCGGTTGTCTTCCGGGAGGATCACGCAGTTGACGCCGGCGCGTTTGGCCTGGGGAATGAGTATAAGATGATAATAATTGAAATTTCATTGTTCGGAGTCTCTAATATGGCATTTATAGCCACGGCATGTTAACGACCAATTTGATATTTGCTGTGTTTTATTAATTTATTTTATTGTATTTTATCCAAAATTTGCCCTAAACTTTCGCATATGTTAGTGTCAGAGCGCGCGATAACGCGGGTCGCTGCACGCGCCGCGTCTCCGTACACGGGGAGACCGCGAGAGGGGTCGCAACACGTCAAGACGCGCCGCGTCATTTTTTTTTTTTTTTGTATGGCATCTCGCAGTTCAACCTAGGAGGTTGTCGTCTGCTCAACCGGACTATCCTGTGGATGCCTTGAATTTAAGGCCTCCAGCCAGGGCAAAAAACTTACAAACTAAGCGACTACACGCTAAGGGCGCCCCCTGTGGGGCTCGGACCTCGGCTTAGGGCGTCGCTGGGGGAGGGCAGCAAGGGGACAGGCTGGATCTGAGTGGAATTAATTAGGGGCTGGTTTAAAACTACTGGCTCAGCAACGCGGGCTGGCTCGAGCAAGGGTCGGGGAGGGCAATTACCGGGACGTCGCGACGGACCTCGACGGCGAGGGCAGAAAGACGGCGGTTTGAAACGGGGTTTACGCTTGAGGAGCGTACTAGTTTCCCTACGGCTCTCCTGGAGGAGAGTGATAGCGTCGTCGGGAAACGCGCCGCGTCACAGTAAATGAGTCCTTATAAGTTAATAACTTACCGCTATAATCTTCTCCTTAATCCCTCCGACGGGTAGCACTCGTCCAGTCAGCGAGATCTCTCCCGTCATGGCGAGGTCGTTTCTAACGTGTCGCTTGAGAGCCAGCGATGTTAGTGCTGTGGCGATGGTCGCGCCGGCTGACGGACCGTCCTTTGGGGTCGCGCCTTCAGGCACGTGTAAGTGGATGTGGCTAGAAAAATAATAGACATAGTGAATATGTGAAATAAGCAATACCTTTGTACTCTCTTTTCTGTTCCTTTCTTGATTTCTGTATTTAGTGTGTACATAAATTGTTAAGAGCGTTTACGCCATCCATGCGCTGTTTGACTCCAAAACAGTACTTTTCAAACCCTTTAATACCATCAACCCTTTATTTTACAAAAATGATAATTACTAATAACTTTAGGAAATTTCGTTGTCTCAATAGTTGGAGAGAAAAATATTTCAATTAATAGAGTATTGGTAAATTCTATCAAGATAACTCAACAGAGGTTTTCTTAATTTCCCTTTTAGCGTCAGTTTCGACGCTCTAATTATAGGAAACCACTGGCAAACCTAATTAGATTTTTTTTTTACCTATTGCTAAGATCCTAAGGAATATAGTTGGAGAAGAAAATATTTTGATTTAGGTTTCTTTATATAAGAAATTAAAGTTCAAACAATGTGAAATATTAAGGAATTAAAATGATTTTTTCACCGATATATCTTACTTGATTTAATATAATAATAGCATAATATAATAGAAGAACATATGCTTTAAAACATCCAATTTAAAATTTCAAATAATTTACAGTGATTATTTTTCTATAAATATTTGAAAACTACTATAAATCACTGCGCGCGAGCAATTTCAAATCAGTCCGCCGCGAGGCTTTCTAGAGAGAGGACATGTCGCTCGGCGCTCTGCCTGACCCGAGTTGACCTTAGTTGTACTTGGAAGGATAGCGGACGTTTATAGTGTGATTAAAAAATCTTGGTACTTTGATGATTAAATTTTTTTATTATTATTTTTGATGACTGACAATATTTTTAGTGACAACCAATATCTACCCTATTTTTTTACCTACGAATTTTATTTATTAAAACTTTTACTTATTTTTTTGTAAATAAGAACATAAATTGTTTTTAAAGTTAACGCCAACCTATTGTATTTCCCTCATAAGAGGTGTCACTAAGAGGAACATCGCGTCAGGTTAAAATATAATATAAAATAAACGTAAGTAAATCCGTATAAAGTGATTTATTGAATAGAATAAGAAATATTTATTAATCAGTCACAAATCAATAATAATAAACGAAGTTCGGTTTCTTTCTAAAGTTTAGATCAACAAATTCATGTTTGAATAACTAAAAAACGACTTTAATATTAATCATAATTATAGCTATACTTGCAATATATTATTGAATACTTATTTTATGCACTCGTACTTTAGTAATCCGTGTACGTTCAAATTCAAATTCAAATTAAATTTTACTACAACAATTGCACTCCAACGGATCATAGTGGGTTAGTTTGACTATAGCGCAAGAGAACGGTCCAGCGCTATGCACACAGGCACGTGCGCTTTTGTGTGCGTAAAAAATGCATTGAATTACCTAAACTTGACTTCGCGCGATAGACGTAAACGCTCTTAAATAAATAAATAAATATGTGTAGTTCGCGCATGTAATCCCTGAAGGCAGAATTTAAGTACAACCTCATTTCACTAGTCATGTTTAAGTCACATGTAATTTTGTCAACAAGGGGGCACAAATCCAGATTCCGGGACAATAGATATTGTTTATGACAATTGCAATAATTATGTGTGTGTAGTTACATTTTGACCTTAAGCAGACCTATCGTAGTACGGAATTTCAATACAAGGTCAACTTATCCAGTGGCGGTACCTTTTTAAAGACCCTAAAGCTCCGCTTGATTTTGTAACACAGTATCTATATAACTTATATATTATAGGCTTCTGGAGAATCCCCTTGAACTATGAGCTTACTCCAGCATGCCGTTGGCCTCTAGGCACTTCATTACCGAATATCAGTATTTTCCATTTACGAATAGCCTCTCAGACCTTCACAGCCGTTACTAGGTAACACGATACCGTTTGTTAAGACTGGTTGTCAGACTTTCGAGCTTCGAGTCGGACCGACTATCAAAGAACCGTTTCAAAGTATGGGACCGCCTAAAAAGCTAGCAAACCCTCACCTTATGTTCAAGAACTTATTTTCCGGGTAGTGCTGCGCCATGTAGTTCCTGGCGACGGTGAGCGCGATGCGCGCGGACTCCTTCATGACGTCACCGAGGTGCCCCGTGAGCTCCAGCGAGCCGAACGGCGCCTTGTCGTCTGTGGCCGCGTTGCGCAGCGCCGTCTCTATGAACAGGGTGCTGCCACCTGACGGACAAAAGAGAGAATTAAACTTTTACTTTGAGTTAAATAAACCATAAAAACAAAATGGTTTATGACAAAAGAGTCATATGGCAAAACAGAAGACCACACAGAAGAACATAGTGCCAATTGTAGAAGTAAACACTTTTTTTGTGTTTTTTTGGAAGTCGGTTTTTTTTTTTGCAAAAAAGTTTTTATTTTACCCTTTTTAGTTTTAGTATCACACACAAATCCTTGTCAAGTATCAATTTCGAAATTTCTTTTACTTGAATGACATATTTATTAAAAAACTAAACCGATTTTGATGAAATATCAATGGGATCAATCGGGGAGTATATCCTTTCAGATAAAATAATTTTTCAAATCGGTTCATAAATGACGAAAATATGAGGTAACATACATAAAAAAAAAGTTCCGACGAATTCAGAACCTCCTCCTTTTTGAAGTCGGTTAAAAATGTTTTTCCACACTCACCCATGGCAGTCCACGCTAGCCCCATAACGACTCCCGGCGGCGTGACGTCGTACATACGATCGTGCTTGAACGTCGGCTTGCCCACCAAGTCCGACAGATTCGCGTCCGTCACTGTTAGCGTCTCTGTCTCCTGCTTCACTATCTTGTATGCTACTTTGCGGCAAATCTGAGGAAGGAAACAGTTTCAAGTCTTGGAATGATCCGTAAAAGCAGTGACAACGATACTGCCGTGCTATACGCTACACCGCTATCCCAACGAAAGCTAGTTTCGAAAAAAATTGGCGTTATAAAAATAGTTTGCTTTTTAATTTACAAATTGTTTTTTTTTTTGCATATTAAATGAGGAGTAACAGATCAAAGTGTATTAACTCCATCAATGTAACTTTTAAGATACAGGCATAATCCATAATACTTTAAAGAGAGCACATAAAACAAACAACTTTTTTCTATAATAGGGTTTATTAACAGTCAATTCAGCAAATAAAACTGTATAACCGTCATATTTTGACATGAGTAACAAGGTTTGAAATAGATAAAAAATCCGTTTGTACTATTTTTATTATGGTGGGTAGAGTTAATACACTTTGATCCTCAAATGGTTTACAGATAGTTCATTGGACGCGTAGTAGTCCGGTCAATTTAGACCAAAAAAAATGAGAGTGAAGTTACATAAAGTCCCAACAAGCTGAATTTCAGTGAAATTGTTCAAAATATAATTATAAACAATGTCTAGAAGTTCCCCATCATTCCCCTGTAAGGAAAAAATTTAATTCAAGGTCAAAGGTCAAAAAAATGAGTTTTTCGCGATTTTCAGCAAAACGGTAAGTTTTATCATAAAAGTACCTCAGACAAAAATTGTAGATCATAAAATTATCTATAAAAAATGTATCAATACTTTTTTTCTTACGAGCCACTGTTTCTGAGATATAACGATTCAAAAAGTTATAAAAGTTGTTATCGTCATAACATGCATGAGTACTCCACGTATATACATCTAGAGTTGTAATATTTTATATAATATATGAAACCCAGTCCCTTAATCTTTAAGCCAGTGTAACTTCGAGACATTTGTCTCTTGTTCTATTGTGTGCGTGGCTAGGGTCTTATACCTGCTATAATAAATGAAATACTGTTAGTCTTGAGCGTCACTCTGTAGTGAAAACACGTGTTTATCCAAACCTATATTGTGCTGTTTTGAGTATTATATTAAAAATGTCTGAATATTGTTTTATTTGTGCTAAACTTTTAACTGAAACTGAAGTTGTTACTGTTGAACGTGGTATGAAGACATTAATTAATGCAAGTATCGAAAGAGCTGATGATTTTTCGGAATATCTCAAAAATCAGAAATCTGTGACAGTACATGAAAATTGCCGTAAAAATTATACTCGAAAGTCTTCTATTGCTGCAGCTAATAAAAGACAACGTGAAGAACAAGAAGCCAGTACATCCACAGCAAGTCCTCCTCGTACTAGATCACGTATCAGTGAATCAGCTTTTTGTTTCAAAGAACTATGCTTATTTTGTGGCGAGAAATTAAATGAAGAGAGTGAAAGAAGAAAATCCCCAGATTTTCGGCGTCGAATCAGCCAAGTAAGTACACTTCAATTTAAAGATTCAATTCTGGACACAGCTCGGGCTCGTGACGATGCTTTAGCAAAAGCTGTTCTTGCTCGAGTCGAATTTGAATATGATTTAGTTGCTGCTGAAGCTAAGTATCATCGAGATTGCTATGCTAATTTTTTAAAACCTTCCACTGGAGCTAAAATGGGTCGTCCTAAAGACGAAGCTACGAATTTGGCAATGGAGGAAATATTTACTTACATTGAAAATAGCGATGACTGTCAGTTCACTTTGAACGAATTACAAAAGGTTTGCAAAACTACGACTCTAGATAACAGAACGATTAAGCTACGACTAAAAGTAAAATATGGTGATAAACTTATTATCACTGAGAAATCGGGAGCATCAACATTCATATGCTTAGTGGATAATCATCATGATATTTTGAATCAAGCCTGGTACGAAAAAAAAATGAATAAAACAGAAGAACGATTGCATATTATGACGATAACAACTTTTATAACTTTTTGAATCGTTATATCTCAGAAACGGTGGCTCGTAAGAAAAAAAGTATTGATACATTTTTTATAGATAATTTTATGATCTACAATTTTTGTCTGAGGTACTTTTATGATAAAACTTACCGTTTTGCTGAAAATCGCGAAAAAAACATTTTTTTGACCTTTGACCTTGAATTAAATTTTTTCCTTACAGGGGAATGATGGGGAACTTCTAGACATTGTTTATAATTATGTTTTGAACAACTTCACAGAAATTCAGCTTGTTGGGACTTTATGTAACTTCGAATGTCTAAATTGACCGGACTATAGTTCTTAGGTGTCTCTTTTGAGCTTAGCATGGCAGTATACGTATAGTCAGGATCGCTTGTATTTTGACAGTTCCCAATACACATTGGGTGACCAGCCTAAGTAATGCATTGTTGAACTGTCAAATAAGTCGAGTAGTTAGGGGGAGAATCTTCATACAAGCCCCAAAAGCTTGGCTTGCCCTAATAACTTACGAGTCTTCCTAATTTAAATAATTATTTACGGAATAAGACGGCTGTAATGAAACGTAAAATCGTAAATAAAATTAAATATACCTTTTCGATATGTTTCTGCAGGTTCCTGACGCCGCTCTCCCGACAGTAAGACCTGATGAGCGTGTGTAGCGACTCGGCCGTCAAGTCTAGCTGTGCGTCGCTGAGGCCGCAGTTCTTGCGGGCAGTCGGAACCAGGTACTGTTGGGCTATCGCGAGTTTCTCTTCGGCTACGTATCCTGGAATGAAGGTGGGAGATTAGCTGGTTTAAAAGAAAATGGAATGCTGTTTTTTTATGTACAATAAAACTGGTCAAAGCGACGATCAGCCTTGTTAATAAAACAACTGGCATCGAAAATATTTCCGATGCATTGCCAACCTTGAAGAAAAAAGATTCGAGTGCCGATATTTTCAGAATACTGCGCCAAAGATAAAAAAAATGCTGGTTTCGTGAGATCCGGGTTAAAATATTTTAATTGCGTTTGTTTTCGCTCCGAAAAATACAATGATTAATTATTTATTAAGACTACAATTGCATCTCAAGTATTTTAACCCTACTTTTATTAATTGCAGATCTCCTCAAAAATACCCATAACTCGCAATTAATTTCCACCTATCCCAGAAACCGCTATAACTCACGATTTAAGTCATATATTCAAAAATGTACACAACTCACCAGACATATCAATAAGTTCCATCCTGTCCCTCAACGGTTCAGGTATATGCTCTATAACATTGGCGGTACAGATAAACAGCACTTTGGACAGGTCCACCGGTACATCCAAGTAATGATCCAAGAAGTTCGCGTTCTGTTCCGGGTCCAGCAGTTCTAGGAGGGCTGATGATGGGTCGCCGTGGACACCCCTGGAAATGAAGAAAGGACTTTATTATTTTTCTGCGTGCCGAAACGAAAATCACGGACCTGGACACAGAAACCCGCTTTAGCCTCAGTGGAATTGGGCCGGACATGCCTGTCGTATGAGAGATGGTATGCTCGTTAACACGTTCGTTGCTAAGTTCAAATAATCCATTTTTACTAGTATGCGCGTCATCTATAGCTACGTATGACGACGATTCGGGAGGCGGGTTGTGAAATTGGACACTCACGACTTTAGGCCGCGTTACAAAACGTATAGCCAAGTTGTTTTATTTTCTGATACCTAGTTACCTTTCATATAATTTGAATTTTACGCTCACATTGATCAGAATATGGGGATGGCAACTGTGAAACTATTGGCGCCAGCATAGCTGGTTCCAAGCATTAAGCAAACATTTCATTGGTTGACAATCCGGTTGTCATTTATTTTTCAAAATAGCTTGACCTCATTGGTCAGATTTGGACCATAGCTAGGTAGCGCCATCTACAATGAGCTTTTAACGGTCTTCCCTATTACACATGTGAACGCGACCATTGTAACGTTACTCCTAACACTTCATACTTCTAATCGTCAAACTCCTGTAAAATTCAAGCACTTGATTACTCACTTGCCAATCTTATCCACCTCATCGATCAACACCAGAGGGTTCTCGGTGCCCGTCTTCTTGAGGCACTGCACCAGCTTGCCCGGCATGGCGCCCACGTACGTGCGTCTGTGTCCCTTGATCTCCGCGACGTCCGTCATGCCGCCCACTGAGAACCTGAAGTACTGGCGGTTGAGCGCGCGGGCGATTGAACGAGCTGGAATAAAACTTATTTTTACGGGGTGTAGATTGCATTTCGGTTAATTTTTTTATGCTAAATCATTTTTAATTAGTTATGAAAGCCCAAAGTAACGATAAGGTGGAATATATCGATACGGATATTGCTTGTGTGTTTATTGCATCAAAGCCTTTCTCGTGGTGGTGAATTTTCGAGAAACTTTATGACTCGTATTTTATAACGATGTGAACTAGTATGAATCTCTAATGAGACTAAATACCGAAGTTTTAGTTTGGAAATTATCTGATTTAACCATCATTCTAGATTTTGGGATGAAAACCATCTTGAATAACCAAATCAACACTGTGAAAGGCTGTTCCAATCTGAATTACAAATAAATAAAATTGATGTGTCTGTTGGTAGTTTCAAAATCACAGCTTTTTACTGAATGCATATGAAAGTATATACGGTACTCTAAACAAATAACCAAATTTTTTATCTTTGTCTGTCTGTTTGTTCTGACTAATATCCGAAACGGCTGGGCTGATTTTGACGGGACTTTAACTGGCAGATAGCTGATATTATAAGGAGTAACTTAGGCTAGGCTTTTATTTCAGAAAAAGGATTAGATTTCCGTGCAAAAAAACCCTTGAAATTGTTAACAAAATCCGATTCAAATAGAGAATTAATATTTTTATAATAATTGCACGCGGTCAACAGCTAGTTCTATAATAAACATAAATTAACTATTCAAACTCACCTATACTAGTCTTCCCCACCCCGGGTGGTCCATGGAAGCACAGAATCTTTCCTTGCGTAGAGCCCTTCAGCTGTGACACGGCTATGAACTCCAGGATCCTCTTCTTAATATCGTCCATGCCGTAGTGGTCTTGGTCCAGTATAACCTGCGCGTCCTCTAACTTGAGGTTCTCTTCGGAGGTGACTCCCCAAGGCAAGGAGGTTAGCCAGTCTAGGTAACAGCGGGTGACGCTGGGAAAGTAAGAGATCATTGATTTCATTTTATTTTTAGAGGTAATAAGGAAATACATACACAACTTCTTCGAACAATCATGAAGTTTAATTGATGATTTAATTCCTTAGTACTACGAGTACGAGTTGTGATTCTTTTCATATTTTATTATGTTTTGATATTGCTACCCAAAATACCCTCCTTGCGGAGTTGCGCTAGCTTATTCAATTTGACCCTGTATACATTTCCCTTTATTGATGCGATACAGTCAGCATGGTCATAGTTATTGCCTTGATTTAATAACTTACTTGAACTCGGAGCTATGGCTCTCCAAGAAGTTGAGCTTGTTGAGTTCTTCGTCGATGACAGTCTGTATTGCTTGCGGCACCTTCTTATCGGCTAAACGTTCCTTAAACTTATCGCCTATCGCGTCCTTGTCGTCTTTCTCTAGACCTAACTCTTTTTTGATCACCTGTAGAAGAATGCCTATTGAATATGTATAGAATTCATATTTGTAAATGTAAATTAATTAACTTTAATACTTCAATTTAAGGGGAAAAGGGAACAAAGAAAACAGTCTGTCGACATTCCAGAAAATGTTTGACTCATAACTTGCATCTGGTCATAAACGCATGCTGGTTGCAAGTATGACCAGACCAGATGTATGAATGTGGATGATGCATAGTATGTAAGGATCGTAGAAGATCGATCGAATATCGATCGTTCTGTAGTTTCTGCCTATAAAATGAGTTTATGGATGAAGTAATGTTGGGAATTTTGATATTTTTAATTTTGCCACACATTACTGTACCGTGTGTTTGCAGACACCAGTTTCAGATCCAAAAAAAACACTAAAATACACTTAGCCACGATACCAACTGCAACACGTTTTGAAGGATACCTGTGAGAAAAGATCTTAATTTAAAAAAAAAACTGTTGCCTAGTCACGAATTCCTCTAGCACTAACCTTGAGCTGTTCATGCAGGATATACTTCCGGTGCTGCTGCTTGACCTTCTCCTCCACTTCCTTACCGATCTTCTGCTGCAGCTTGGACAGTTCGTATTCCTTCTTCAAGAGTGAGAGGGACAGCATCAGCCTCTTTGGTATCTGGTGGAGAACATGTAAGTCTTGTTTAGAGATGTATAACGGTGGATCCACACAGCCCGGTGGCCAAAGACTATATAACCACTTGACTGCGCATACAGTGCTCCGATGCTCGAAAACTATTTGTGTTTTGTCGCCTACATATAGGCTACGGTACTAGTAACCATTTTAGTTGTGACCAAGTATTAGACTTGTGTGCACGCTAAATTATTACAATTTTTTAAACTTTTTATGCAATTATAACGTATCAAAATGCCTTCATGCGCGGTGAAGTGGTGTGAGAAACATTCCAAAACATCTAGTTACAAAAAGGATGGCATGACTTTTCACCGGTAAGTAAACAGTAAGAAAATTATTTTTGATTTAATCAGATCATGAGCGACCGTAGAGGTCTCGTTAAAATGGTGGTTGGGTGAAAGAGCACACGTTTTGATTTCCGCGTTGATGTCTTTTGGAAATGTCTCGTTCTTTCATTAGACAATTCTAATTCTTTTATCCCTTTCTTTCCCTTTGTGTGTTTATAGTAGAAACCCGTGCTGTTGCCTTTACTATCCGAAATTAATATCGACAATAATAAAATTAATAAAAATGTTATTCAATTCAAATACTGCAATAAAATACCTATCTACTCTTAACCGACTTAAAAAAAAGGTGCAATTTATACGTTCAGGACCCTAAAACATGAATTCGAAAAACATTTACCAAATTAATTCATTTTAAAATCAATAATAACAGGATACATGTTTTTTGGAATCGATTGTTTTTAATTAAATATCATTATTTTTATACGATTTTAATTGAGTATTTTTCATAATGTTAAAATCCATTTTATCGATATCGACTGTTTTCCCCTAATCAAATAGATCAGCCCTAACGATATGCATACCTATGCAAGTTGACCTTGAACTGACCAATTGCAGGCGCGCGTACTTCCTCGTACCCCGGCCTGCGGTAGTGAGTCGTGTACTTAGAAGAAATCGGCCTATAAGCTCTCTAGTGGTTATATAGTCTATGCCGGTGGCACTGCCGGCGGCTTGCCCACAAGCGAAGCCGCCAAAAAGCCTGTGCAAAAGGCTGTGCATGCGCGGCTTTGAATCGTACAAGTCATATTTCAGTATTGTTCTGCTCGCCGGGGTTGATGCGAACTTTAACTTTTTATACGTAGATATCGGTTGCCAAGGGCGCATATCTGATGGTGGAGTTCTACGTAACACTAGTTTGTTTCAAATGATACAAGATGAATCTGCACACTTCCACAACTACAAAAATTAGAAGGAAGAAATACGGCAGTGCCTCTTTATTTCATCGGTGATGACGCATTCCCCATCAAAGAATACGAAACGACACCACTCTCATCGAAAGCCGGTATCGAACTATTCCGCCGTTGCCGGCGGCGGCGTCACACGCCAAAACGCCGCCGGCTTTGTTACGGATCCACCATTAAACAATCAGTGAAGGGGCGGTAGTGTTAGAAAATGTAATAGGAAGCTTCTTGCTAACGTTATACAAGATTGTTTCAGTAGCACTGTAGAATATCATAGATATATAATAGATATAACCTTTTTTCACTCTGAATCTTCTTCCTGTAAGACATCATAAGTGATTCCACATTTGCCCTTGATAAACAACATTTTCTTGTCAAAATGCTGAGAAAGGAGCCTTTTTGACCTTGGACATATCTTCTTTTCTTCAATTTGTTACCTTTAATGTTCTTTTTGTTAACATGTTCTTAACAGGTTGTTGTTCCTATATGTACAAGGGGTCTATCGTCAACGACGATACGGGCCCGTACGAAAGTAGATCGAAACTTCGAAATGAACCCTACGTCCTATTATTTTCGGATTAATGAGTTTTGAAAATACATCGGGAGTAGTGACAACTGTCCAATCGTGTTGTCATTTGTTTTTAGTTCGGGTCCCTCACTAATCGTATGTCCGTCCGTGATACGGATTAGCAAACGCCCGTATCTTGGGCCGAAACTACGGGTTTCGTGCTTAGAGAGTAGACCTCCATATCCAAAGCCCTCAGCACGGGCGCTTCTAAAGCATCGGTATTAATTAAGTTCACTCACATCCATCTCCTCAAGAACTGCTTGCAGTTCCGTGGGATCCGAGCCAGTGAGTGCGGCGCCCAAGTCTGACAGGTACACCGGGTTGTCGACCACACGCTGACCTTGTGCCAACATATGGTGTAAGGATTCCCTGTGAAACAAGAGTTTGTTTGAGTTACCATAGATAACTGGGACTAATGGACGCTACTGAAGGCTAAAAACATCAAACACGCTAAGAATAAGACCGTAGATTGAGGTTAAGGGAGAAACCTCACTTATCGGACGCGGCTAGCTTAAGCCGATCAGCTATATATGCATTTAGATCGGCGATTCTATTGTAGGGACATCCATTCCAGATAGGCTGAAGCAGATGCCGCGTCGAGAAACGTGCTAACTCCTTCGAAGAACCGTCAATTTTAGCTGCAGTCGTGAATTGCTAGATAACGTGGTTCACTTACTACGCAATACAGACCAAGTACTGGGGCCACATACAACTTAGCTTATTATAGTCTACCGCTGAACATCATAAGGCTCTCCTAAGTTGAACAACAAGGCTCTTTTCTCTGCCTTCCAAAAACAATCCAGCCTGACCTTTTTAAAGTCGTTGCAAGTGTCACACACAGGCGACAAGCGCCGATATGCGCTATCGAGGATATAAGTACGGCAGTATTAAGTACGAGTCCTTAGTAGATAACTTTGGGTGTTTAATAGTTGACCGACTTTCTATGAAAGACACAACCCACTGTTCCAGTTGAGTGTTGACTGAATTTCATGCAACCGTATTTGATTATGAGGTTACTAAGGCTGCCACCAATGACACGACATTGTCGCATTTCATGTACGAAGGTTGTACGCTCAAGTACTGTTGAATAATTGTCTGATAGCATGCCATGGCCAGTGCCTGTTGACCTGAGCTGACACCAGGGTCACGAGGGAAATCGGCCGCGACTTACGACTTGCAGGTAATAGGATCGTACCCATACAAGCACTTTTTTTTTGCAGCCTTGTTGGTCCAACTGCTGGGCAAAGGCCTGCCCCATATCTTTCCAGGAACTCTTCTACTGCGCCACCTCGAGCAGGCACTTGGTGTTTATTTCATCACCTCTGCTCTCAAGAGAGCCATTAAATTACAAAGACATACAAAGGGACGCTGGAAAGACCACCCAACAAAAAGGCTGCTAAGCTGGCCACTCGAAGCTACATAAAACGGCTATAGCTGAAAGACATATTGACCATATAAGCCACTACTATGGTCTACTGATGAGGAAATGACGTCACTGGAGGAAACACTCGGACTATAGCTAATACTGATTGCAATTAAACAAATAAATAAATAAACTGCTCTCAAAAAGGTGAAGGTAAACGTAGTAAGTAAACAAAGACGTGACCTCCACCAACCTGCACTGGTCACGAGTGGTGATTGGTGGATTATGGCCCCCTCCCTTTCACAGAGAGGAGCCCTATGTCCCACCAGTGGGAAGATTAAAGGCTAATTTTGTATTTATGAGTCAAAGAAATCAAACATCTTCCTAGACAATCATGTAAAAATTTGTGAAAATAAATCAGAAAACGAAATCATACATGCTGTTTGACATTGTAATATGACAATTGTTAGCATTTAAGCGTTTTCACAAAAAACTGTAAGCTTAGAATATATTTCTGAATACATAAAACTAACCTGTATAAAGGATTCAAGTTAATAATATCCCTGATGGTCTTAATAATTTCCTGCGTCAAAGCCTTCACTTCCTCTGTCTGCTGGAATTTCTCATGCACCATGTTCTCCACTTTGGCCATCATCACCTGATCAGGAGCTGGTTTCTTTGAATCCTTGGCAGCAGGCTGTTCAGGCGTCTCCGGTTCCTTGGAAGCCTGCTTCCTAGTGTTCCGGTACTTGCGCCGACGCCGCTCCGCATCAGACTCTTCGCGGGTAACGTTAAGCTCCACGTTAAATAGTGGAAACTTCAACTTCATTTCTGAAATGATTTTGGCATTTCAGAAATGAAGTTGGTATGTGAGGGTGTAATGATTTTAGGTGAAAGGTGCATTACAAATAGGGGGTGGAAGGGACACCGACGCGAAAACGGAAACCACATACTCAGTACATCATTCGGAACCATTTTAAACCGACTTCAAAAAAAGGAGGAGGTTCTCAATTCGGTTGTATGTTTTTTTTTTTTTTTTTTGTGTTTGTTACCTCATATCTCCGTCATTTCTGAACCGATTTGAAAAATTCTTCTTTTATCTGAATGGATCTACTTCTCGATTGGTCCCATAGAAATTTCATCAAAATCGGTTCAGCAGTTTGGTTTTGAAATCAAAATAACTGGAAAAAATGTCATCCAAGTAAAAGAAATTGCGAAATTGATACTTGACAAGGATTTGTGTGTGATACGATAACTAAAAAGGGTAAAATAAAAACTTTTTCGCAAAAAAAAACCGACTTCCAAAAAAAACACTGAAAAAGTGGAAAATAACTTTACTTTCGGAAGTCGGTGGCAAAAAAGTCAATGAAACAAACAATAGTCACCGAATTCCGAAAGTAAAGTTATTTTCCACTTTTTCAGTGTTTTTTTTGGAAGTCGGTTTTTTTTTGCGAAAAAGTTTTTTTTCATAGACATTTTTTCTGGGCAATTAAAAAGAAAACAACTGTTCCATTCATTTTGACCGTGTAGGTATTGCACTTTTGTAGGAAACAGCTGATTTTTTTTAATTACCGACGAAAAATTTCTATATGGTTGTTCAGAATAATGTACTGAGTATGTGGTTTCTGTTTACGCGTCAGTGTTCCATCCACCCCGTATGAAAGGAAATGTAATCTTCGGTGAGCAATAATTTTAATAGTTTTCAAAATATAATAGGGTGGAACCTGCTCATTAAATAGAGATGTTTGGTAAGTTTATTCAAAAGATCTTTAAAATCCAACAAGTTCAAATGATAAACAACTGAATGAAAAGGGGTTCTAAAATGTATTGAGGTGTGGAAATATAAAACAATTCTACTTATCACATCAGAAGACATGATGCGCTGACTTCAAATAAATCGAGATAAAGGAATTAAGATGCTGGAGAATGATGATGACTTAGGAGTAAACCGAACCCTTCAAAATGTCAGTATAACTCACCAGCCGGCCCACTTTCAATCTCATCTTCAATAAACTGTCCAGTAATCCTGATCCGTCTGTGAGCCATCACAACAAGCCTCAGTTTATAGTCCATATCCTGCATCTCATGGATCTGAGCAAAGACCCCCACTTGATGCAGGTCTTCCAAGCTTGATACAACATCAGACTTGTCATCCTCTTTCTTACGTAGAAATATACCAACGTAAGGCTGGTTTAATTTCACTTTACGTCTTATTAAATCTATTAAAGCTGGGTTTGATATCTGTGGAAAGGTTCAAAGATAAGTGATTATTTCATTTTAAATACTGGCACTTAAAATTATTAAACTCCATTGTCTGACATAATTATTATTTCGCTGGGTTAAAGGCAAAACCAATATACCATTTGAATCGGCACTTGATTCTATACCTAAAGGTAAAACCAACTAAAACAGCTGCAGGACTCACCGTTCTGTGGAGCTATCGAGTTACCGAATGGAAAAACCAATGATATCATTATTAGACTGAAATCACTGATATATTAAATAAATAATTGGTTTTGCCTTTAACCCGGCGATTTATGTGCCATTGTTTATAACCATAAAGTCAGTTTATCTGTTTCTGCTGCTATACTTCTAAACTAGTTAAGAAATTATATTCTAAGAACCAGTACTGCAGTGAATGAAACAGCTGAAAAATATGGTGTGTAAGATACATTAGTAAATAACATTTGAACATGGCTTTGAGTTTTTCAGGGATAAATTTATATTTGCACCTAAAAGACTTTAATTGCACTCACAACTATCTATTCATAGTAAACTTCAATCAGTGTTGAAGAACTAACCTCAATAAGCTTGATGAAACGCGGGAAGACCGGATTCCTGTTGATAGCGATGACGGGCACCTGCGGCCACACTTCAGGCACGGCCACAGTCGCCGGCAGCTGGCTGCTGAACAGCGGCGTCTCGTCCTTAGGCTCAGAGTCTTCCTCGGGAGGATCACTCTTGTTCGTCGAGAAATACCTCCCAAATCCAACCTGCTTACTCAGACTCAAATAACTACCACTATAACTACATATCCGCGCACCCCTAGCACCGGCAACCCCAGAATAACATAACCTTTGCACCGGTTTAGTATGTGATGCAACTTTTGCTACATTGCGAACCACAGATGACTTCAAGTTCGGACTGAGGATGCTGTTCCGCAACAAACTACTGGCACTATGCATTTTTATAGTCCTGTAACCGTTCTACAAGTTTTATATGCCCTGTTCCATTTAAAATACACTAATTCGGCAAATGAGTAGGCTATTTTTCCAGATTCTTCAAAAATTGCGAGATTAGGAAACGTCAAAGTATGGCATCGGCATGACGGGCCATGCATGACACAAGGTTTTTTAGAAGGATTTTATTATCTATGGGCGGAAAGAAAACGGATATCGTGCGAGAAAAATTGGAGCATAAAACTAATAATTTTCCTGTCTTCCTTTTCATAAGTTGACTACGATCTTAGAATAATAACTAATGGCTACGATTTATAATCTTTTTGAATTCCTGAGTTTTTTCATCATTCGTTCGGAAACAAATTGTGGTTTAGAAACGTTTCCAGCTAAGCATTTGACAATAATTCAATAATTGACAGTGACATTTCAATAATAAAGCATCATATCGGTGTAAGACGAAACTATAATTTTGTACATATTTTGTAAACTTTATGAATGTTACAAAATTTTGTAGAATAGCGACAGTCCTTTCCCAGGTTTCTAATTAAATTTTACAAGTCAAACTGATTTAATTTAAGCTTTTACCTTTTGTAAACATACCTAACCTCAAAGAAAGCAACCATACCTTTGATATTATTGCAGAGGATTATGAAAATGGATGCTGCTCCAAAGCACACGTCAATAAAAGAAGGGAAAGCTGAAATACTCCTCAAAACTGATCAGGTTTTTTACAACCCAGTGCAAGAATTCAACAGAGATCTAAGCATAGCTGTGTTGACAATATTTACCAATGACTATAAAGCTGAGCAACTTGTCAAAAGCCAAAAGTACGCTGAAAACAGTAAATATAAAGAAAAAGTTGATACTGAGGTTTGTTTATTTTTATTTGCTTTTACTAACAACAAGATTTATAAAGTGTATTTAATATAAGTATCACCTGTGGAGGTGGCATACTGAACCCAATAATACAAAAAGCTGTAATAAATAAATGACAAACTAAAAAAAAAACAAAATGCTGAATGTTCCATCTTTGCCCATGGCATTATCACAGCAAAGTCCTTAATCCCTCACAAGTGTCAAAGAGGACTAATAACATAAAATAGACTACTAATTTCAATACTTTTTCAGGTAGATATAACAATACTAGAAGCCCTATCAGCAACTGGACTGAGAAGCATCCGGTATGCTAAAGAAGTGCCAAATATCACTAAGATTGTAGCCAATGACTTGTCACCACAGGCAGTGGAAACTATCAAGGAGAATATTGTTCATAATGACGTGAAGGATTTGATTGAGACCAGCCAGGATGATGCTTGGTAAGAACTCCGACCGTAGGACGACCCACTGACCAATATTTTATGTAAAACTACCATAGTACTTGCTTATAAAATAACTGTTTAAGTTATTGATGAAGTACATTGATCTGGAATTACAAAATCTCATCAAATCTTGATTTAATTAACACTTTCGCTGCTAAATTCAAATAATTTCGTTAAGTTTTGACTCATATCCTGGGTGCTAACTGCTAAGCAGCAAAAGGTTAATTTGACACAAATTGATTAACGTCTTTGTCTAACATCCAATGAAAGTCTAACATCCCAAGAATGGTCTCTGAATAACATCCAAAAGTCCAAACTCAAGGTTTGCCAACATGCTATGGAGCGCAGTATCTTAGGTGTAAAATTAACAGATCATGTTCGAAACACTACACTGCGCTCCAAAACACAAATCTCTGACGTGGCTCAAAAGGCTGCCCAACTTAAATGGGACAAGGCAGGACATGTCTGTCGCATGCCGAAAGAGCTGTGGGCCCTTAAAGCTCAGGATTGGTGCCCTGAAACAGTGACACGGGCTCACGGCAGACCACGATGGAGACGGCGGGACTAACTGGATTTCTTTCTTGAGAATTGGAAAGAAGTAGCTCAGAATCCTGACCATTGGAAGGAATAGAGGGAGGCCTTTGCCCAGCAGTGGGACAGTACGGGCTAGCCATAATAATAAAAAATTGATTAATTCTTGAAAAGGCTTGTGCCTGAAGTGGTGGTGGTGATGGTATGCTAAACTTGTTCCCATTGAGAATATTTTGTATGTAATTAAACATGCAAAAATATTATTCAAAATATGCCTTATACCTCTGGCTCTTACCATTGCAATCCCTTTTGCATTTCTTACAATGCATTCGTTTCCTGAAATAGAAACTCAATGTAAGTTATAATGTCATCCAACTGAGGAGCTCATGGCTAAAGAATATTAGCCGCTCGGGTCAATCTTCAGGTTAAGCCGCGCTTGCCTGGGTTGGTATGTGGATGGGTGACCGCCCATTACATACTGAGTTTCCTCCATGCCTTGGAAAGCACTTTAAGCCGTTGGTACCGGCTGTCATTTGTACATCTTTGACAGTAGTCACAGGTAGTCAGTGGCCTGAAAATCTGACAACCAGTATTACCAAGGGTATCGTATTACCCAGTACTAACTGGGTTATGGAGGTCAGATAGGCAGTCGCTCCACATAAAATTATTATTAGCGTATTTAGCTGCATCCGGTTAGACTGGACGCCGACCCCAACATAGTTGGGAAAAGTCTAGGCACATGATGAATGCCATCAGACCATGATCTCAGGATGGCTCAGTTATCAGGCCCTTGCAACAGCATTGAAATTATAATATCTGGAGCTCACAACAGTTGAAAATCACTAAAGATATCTCGTAAGTGTCAGTGTCAGTTTAATTTATACTTGATGTTTCTAGCATGTTAATGTACAAACACAAACAATACTGGAAGCGTTTTGTGGCAATAGACCTCGATCCTTACGGCTGCCCGTCCGTATTCCTCGATGCAGCAGTCCAAAGTGTGCAGGAAGGAGGTCTACTGCTGGTCACTGCTACAGACATGGCAGTGTTGGCAGGAAACACGCCTGAAACCTGTTATGTTAAATATGGAGCTATTAGTTTGAAGACTAAGTGCTGTCATGAATTGGTGAGTGAATATTTGAATAATGAGAAAACCATGTAGTATAAACTTATTCCTATACGACTTGTGTGCCCAGTGGGATTTGTCATCAGTGAAGAATGAACATGCATCCTGACCCCTTCATAGGTTGAATTTTCAAAAATCCTTTCTTAGTGCTCACCTCTTCATATAAGGAACTTATATGCAAACTTGCATCAAAATTAAAAGTTATTTATTCAAATTAGGCTGGTAATCAGCACTTTTCGAACGTCTCAAAGTTTACAAGATACAGTCCCCCAAAACGCCCGCCTTTCGCCACTTCCTAGTGTTTTAGCTGGGAAGAAGAAGTGGCGGAACAAACAAACATCCTTATAGACCCTACCCCCTGGGTTACGTTATGTATGTTGCCAGTGAATGAATTAATTTAAGATTATAACTAAATACTATTGTATTCTTTTGTGAACCTACAAAGTTTTATACCAAACAAATGATTATAACTTTAGATTTCACATGACGAAATACCACCTTTCTGTACCTTTCTGTATTACCAGCTTCAGCTATGGGCTTGCGAATATTTGATTAAATCCCTTTTTTTTCCTCCAGGCTCTAAGAATAATGCTACAATGTATAGAATCGCACGCCAACCGCTACGGTCGCTACATAGTCCCGCTAATCAGTATATCTGCGGATTTCTACATCCGCGTGTTTGTGAGGGTCTTCACCGGCGCTATTCACTGTAAGAAAACTACTAGGTAAGCACATAGTAGTGCTAACAATAAAACAATGTTCTCTTAACTGAACTTTTGTAATGGCGGGTAATCTTAACCGATGTTAACTAACTCAGGTGTGGAGTTATAATAATGTACAAGTATGTACTCTGATGAGACAGCAATCCGATGAAAGTGGTGATAGTTCCGGCTCAGGACCAACGGGTAAACGTGCTTTGTGAGGCACGGGGGTGTCACACTACCAGCTTACAAGCTCCAGCAAGCTATTGAGATATTCCTGAAGAAAAAAACCGAATCACGTTTTACCTGACCCGGAAATCGAGCCCAGAGACAAACACGTTTGCGACCACGAGATGAGTTTCAACCTCAAACGGAGCTGTTTTTCCATGATCACATCAGGTGATTTGGAAACATACTGATACATAAAACACTATAGACATAATTAATAATATCATGAAGTAAAATTGATTTTTGACCTACTTAAATACAGATTTAATTTTTCAGTAAACTAGCCATGGTGTACCAATGCACTGGTTGCGACAACATAACCCTACAACCGCTGGGCGGATTCAAACCAAACCCTTCAGAGAAGAACCCGGCACAAATGAAGGCCTACTTGCCGACAGCGCCACCTGTTGGAGAGCACTGTGTGAATTGTAACCAGAGGCATCATGTAAGTAAAACACAAGTTTAAATAAGTATAAGTTTAATAAGTAAAACTCGACTATGTAAATTTATGACCTTATGTCACATAGAGGGCGCCATATTGAAATTAGTGTGACTAACCATTACAAGATAATCAAAAGACAACCAAGACGCGTCTAACGACACCTCATTTGTCGAATTATTATGATGAGTAGTTTCGAGGCTATGCGGGAACAGATTAATAACAGATTAACGTACCAACATACAGGCTTCGCCGTAATCGTGTAAAAGACTTTTTCTGCCCTACTCTTTTTTATATTGCTGAGTTTCTACTGGTTTGGTCTAAAACGTATACTCCTGACAAATCTGCCCAATTTAAAAAAAAGGCGCAATTTTTCGTGTAGGTTTTATTCCACCACTTACTCATAGAAATCGAGCAGAGACATGCTGCGCCGACTCACAGAACCAAATAAATTCTCAAGTAAGCAGATGATGATAAAATAGTTTATTTTCCCCATCAGCTAGGAGGCCCAATCTGGTCAGCGCCTATCCACGACGAGAACTTCGTGACCCGAGTCCTTACCCACGTGGAAGGTAACCCCGAGCTGTTCGGCACTGCCAAGCGCCTGGCCGGAGTGCTGGCCATGGTGAGGGAAGAGCTGCAGGACGTGCCGCTGTACTATACCATGGATAGGCTGTTCGGCAGGGTCCACCTGGAGACTATGCCGATGTTGGTTATGAGGTGAGTTTAGGATTTATCATGTATATGTAATGTAATTGCATTCGTCGTATATCTCACACAGGCCGTCATCTGACACATAAAGATCATGAAATCAGATTATATTTAGTTCTCAATCATATCAAGCTTTTGAGTGAACGGTTGCAACCTTAAAAACCGAATGAATCCGAACATAACATTCTCTGCATATCAAGAAAAAATCTAAGTAGGCCAGTCCAATATTCAGCATTTGAGTCCTTGGTGTCAACTTAGCTTACTCATAATTTTCCTGCCCCCATCCCAGTTTATTTCGGGTCGACGCAGCATGCATATTGCTTAGCTTATTATTAAACTTGACAAATATGCGCAGGTCAGCGCTCCTGAACTCAGGGTACAAAGTGTCGTACTCGCACGCGTCACGAATGTCGATAAAGACAGCCGCGCCTTCTCAAGTGGTGTGGGACATCATCCGGACGTGGGAGAAGACGCATCCTGCGAAACCTGCCAAGTAAGTACAGTATTATAATAATCAGCATTTTACGATTAGGCCATCACATGCCTAAATGACCCATTATATCAAGATGTTTATTAAGCTGTTTTTATTTATTCAGACTAGCAGCAGATGCAGTAGCCCGGTTTATCCTGACTCAAGACATCAAAACGCAAGATATAGACCTCAGTCCTCGAGGCGACGCCAACCCCACCAGCCGCCGCGACGGGAGGCTGCGCTTCCAGTACAACCCTACCCCCCACTGGGGACCCGGCTGTAGGGCTGCTGTCAAGTACGTGTTTTTGTTTACGAAAACGTAAAAAAGGCGTGAGATTTGTTGTATTGTATGACCTATAACGAGTATCTCGGAAAGCACGTTAAGCCTTTAGTCCCGGATGTCATTTTTGTTCATCAACAGTAAGTTGTGGTCATGGAACACGAAGAATTTTTTACATTAAACTTTGTGCCTACTGCCAGAGGTTAAAAATATTTTGTGACGTGTCTCTTTATAAAATCCTTAGATTTATTAACCCATGTTGGTAAACCCTAACATTTACCAATAGAAATCGAACTTATAAGAGAAGAAAATTACAACTTTAACTGTCTGATAGGATAGGTTAAAATACACCAGATACCCCGAAACTGTTGGTTGTAGAGATAGGCAGATCAGATAGACAGTTGCTCCACCTAAAATACTGGTATTAAGATGCATCCGGTTATGATGGATCCACACAGCCCGGCGGCACTGCCGGCGGCTTGACCACACGCAAAGCCGCCAAAAAGCCGGTGGCAAGTGCCGCCGGCAGACGTGGCAAGCGCGACTGTGAATCGTTCAAGTCATATTTCAGTATTGTTTTGCTTGCCGTGGTTGATGCGAATTATAACTTTTATACGTAGATATCGGTTGCCAAGGGCTCATATCTGATGTTGAAGTTCTACGTAACACTAGTTTGTTTCAAATGATACAAGATGAATCTGAATACTTACCACAACTACAAACATTAGAGGGAAGAAATACGCCAGTGCTTCTTCATTTCATCGGTGATGACGCATTCCCCATCAAAGAATACGAAACGACACCACTCTCATCGAAAGCCGGGATCGAACTGTTCCCCCGCTGCCGGCGGCGGGGCGCGGCGGCCTCGCCGGCTAAATGCCGTCGGCTTTGTTGCGAATGTGGATCCACCCTTAAAATGGAAGGCTAAACAGATGATGTATGTTTAAGACGTAAGAAAGCCCTGGATTCTCAGTAAATAAAAGTAGCGCAACATTATTGCAGCTTCATGTTTCTACATTCATAAAAATGTTGCCAGTAAGTTTATTTACTAACCCAATCCTACTAAACTATTGTGTCTTTTCATCACAGTGTGGGAGAAGAGAAGATTTCAAAGGCGCTAAGGAATCAAAACAAACACTCTAAAGATAAGAAGAATGAAAAACGGCAACACTCGCTAAGCGATGATGAGGACAGGAAGAAAATTAATACAGGCAGTGAAACTGCTGAGTAAATAAATGTTTCGTATACTCCATTTTGTTGTTTTATTTTAGGTACATATTATTTAATAATTCTATGAAGATATTGAAACTTATGTTTGGCTTGTCACTGGGTGTAGGCGGGGGTTGTGGGCACACACAGCCAGCATCTTCAAGCATAATCATCTAAACTTCTAAAGTAAGCAAATTTCAGATACGATACTTGGAAAGGAAAAGGACGTGTCTATACCAATGGTCTACACCCATTTGGCATAAGTATTCTACTCTTTGGTCTATACCTTAAACACTCTCTGGCGAGCATGTGTGGTATCTCATTGACGCGAGACATTTTTCATAAACGCCGTGAAATAAATACTGTAGCACTGCTTTGAAAATATTGGTGTGACCGCATCCTTATCGCTGCAGCAACAGCTTACAACACCGCCCGCAACTCGCGACCCGACGCGACGGCCGCCAAGCTGTGGCCAAGCTAACCCGCTAGTGGACGGCGGTTTGCGCACTGTTTCTAACCATTCGCGATACGCTCGTCATAATTCCATAGTTTTACTGTTTATTCCTATGTGTTTACCAAGTTCTGTGTTTTTTTACTATTTAACGTGCGTGAATTCATTCATTATCGAAACCCCTCAGGAAACTCTCTCCCTATCTAAATAAACTGACTAGGCCAATATTGGCAATTTTGGTATTCTGTACAACAAAGTATGTTCGAAAATCAACTTTGTATGTTTAAAAATATATATTTGTAACCAGTTGTACCCGTAAAGCCTTACACCCGTTTCTTTACCTAGTCAAGTTAAAGTATTTTCTTGAGCTTAAGCAATTTTTTTATGCAATAGGCAAGAATTTAAACGAAGTAAGAACTGTCCAAGAAAGCAAAGCTAATAATTATAACTTTTTACAGTTCTAACATGTAGCAATTACTAAACTACCTACATTAGAAATCGTATCTTAAATAATGACATTCACTCAAGTAATCACTTTGACTTGTTTATAGATACGGGTGTTAGAAGTTTGGATTAACATTTTACTTCGTTAATCCTTTCACGTAGGAAGTTTTATCCCGGCATGCGTTACAATGCCTTTTTTTTTAGTAGCCTTGGATGTCCCATTGCTGGGCAAAGGCCTCTCCCATATCTTTCCAGGTTCTCTTCTCCTGCGCCACCTAGAACCAGCCTTCGTGATGCGCGTCCAGATCATCTCGTCACCTCTTTCTAGGCCGCGTAGGCACCCATCGTGTTGATGATTGATGCTTCTCATAATGCCCCTAAGCGTATACTCCAACTCCACAAAATCCTTGGCACAGTTGTTCTACGTACAGAGCAAGTGTGTAAAATTTCATCAAAATCGGTTCAGTTGTTTAGTCTCTAAGGTACGAACAGATATTTTCGATTTATTTATATACCACAATTTGATCGAGTTCTCATCCGATCGCGCTGTCAACGGTAATGACAGCCATATAATATTTCTAAACGAAACTGACAGCCCGCGCTATGCAGATATAACCCCGCAAAATTGGATAGCTCAGCGCGTTGATAGTAGATATGACTGGAGCACGAGAGCGACCCAATTTTCAAAACAGTATTTTAAAATTTGCCGGGTTTTAGTATGACGCAAATGCGAGGTGAACGTGAAAAAAATAAAACAGAGAAAGCTACAAATTATTTATTGATTGTACATATCGCGTAGGGAATAATTATCGTCGTCGTAGCGAGTACACGTGCCGATATCATTATTATTTGTTTATTGTACTGTGACACCGAGGTGCTGATATATTAACAATAACATATTGATTGTTTGTGTGAAAAATTCGTTTCCTTTATTGATAAGAATGCAGTCACAGATTTTACTTTTATTAATTGGATTTTTACTTTCTTTCGCGTGTGGACAAGACAGAAAGGTGGGTTTTGTTGAAGTGACTATTTTTTTGTTTTAATAAATAAGTAATCTAAGCTAAGCCAAAGACTTAGTGATGTTGACACCCCTTTTTTGTTTCGCTTTATCTCTTTGTGTTTAGAAGACGAAGGTCAGCGATAATGGGTCATTGTTAGCCCATCTGTCATTGTTTTTTTTTTACTAATAATTCACTTTCCTGGCCTAGGAATTAAAACCAATCTAAGAGGTTCAATACAATATGTTAATATGGCCTCTACATTGTTTAGCCTTGGTCTGTTTCTCTGGTGCCATCCTCCCACTAAACACAATAATCTAATGTTTATGTTATTCTGACCTTATATAAATGTATGTAACCTACATTACTACAACAATTTAGTTCATTTGTATATCATTAGGTAAATATATTCACTAGAATTTTCCTGAAGGATCCTACTATCACAAATGTACGGGAATAGTTATATTTTTTAAATAATGCAATGGTAGCGAGACTCTTCTCGTGACTTGAGGGCTGGCCTATTTCTCAGCCAGAGAATCAGCATTGCTGTCCTATGCGGTAATGCTGCCAGCCTTCATCATGTTATAGGGGGTGAGCCTATTGCTATCAAACAGACACAAATTCTGACTCCATGGCTGATACTGAGAAATTCCTGATGGGAAAACCCAGTAAAAATTTGCCCGACCTGGGAATCGAACCCAGGACTAACTGACTAGGCCAACGAGGCAGTCGTATTTATTATTTTACATAATGATTACTTTACAGATTACTGCAAAACTGAACCCAGGATGTAAGAGCTGTGCAAAAGAAACCCTTGTTTATATCAAAGCAGATGGCAGCCATGATACGGTCCACCAGATATGGGACTTCACAAGAAGTGTGCCTACCATCATCTATGTGATCACGAAAGTCAACTCTTCATTAAATATAACCTGGAAAGATGAAACACCTATCGATTTTACGCTGCCGGAGAAACCGCTGTACAGCTTCGCAGCAGTTATTGATAAGGTAATTTTTGTTTTAGTACATTTGTGAGGATGTTGGTTCTGCCCCTTCATCTCCTCAGCTAAAACAGTTGGATGTGGTGAGGGGCGGGCGTGTCGGGGGACTATCTTGTAATAATAACATTCTAACAGTGCTGGTTCACAGGCTACATTGTATTTCTGATTTTGATTATTATAGCTTGGTCCAATTAAATTGCAGTTTTTGGCAAAAAAAAATCCTTTTATAAAATTGCTATTTTGCATAATAAGTACTTGGAAACTGTACCTACATGGGAATTGGTAGTTTTTTTCTGTTAAATATTTGTTTGCACCCACATTACTGATAAATATGACAATACTTAAATTCCCCCGTAAAATCCATTTCCGTTGAAAACCCGCGCTACATCACGGGTTTATTGTTTCACAAGTCGCCCTAAATCAGCCGTATCGTGGAATGTAATATTATCCTATTTGTCGGAAATTCAAACTAATATTTATCAATAAGTGACGTCATTCGTAAACCGACCCGCATTGGCTACAAAAACATGCATCTGTTAATTATTTTAGGTCGGCCCATACGCATAGGACGGGAAAAGAATAATGTAATAGAATTAATTCAATTATTTCCTTTCCGGTTTAAAAGAGGGGTATACTAATCAAATTAAGGACATCCTCTTTACGCATCCGAGTTTCCGTCGTCCCAGGTCAGAAAGAAAGAGTATTTATTTGAGCACAGGAGAAAACAAAATGAGTAAAATTAACGACAAAACAAAACAAACTACCTATATAAAGAGTTTACCTATGACAAATTTGTTTAAGATCACTGGCAATGCTTGCGTTATTTTCTTTTTATAATTCTAATTCATAACACTTGCTTTTATGCGCCGGAGAGGGGCCACCCACAACCACATATTGCCAGTTGCCTATTTTAAATTCGAATGAACGGGACACAAAATCCCGTCTTAGAACTTTTTACATAATAGGAAAAACTAATTTTTCAGACTCGGAAATCAAACCGGAGCCCACGCTCAGCAATCGTGCTTGCGATTATTAGATCAAGAAAGCAGTAATTTAAAACATTTTGTACAAATATTCTCTAAATTAGAAATGTGCATTTAGTGTAACAGCCGATACTCGTGAGTCATTGGTTGCGTCCCCATTCCAAGCTAGCGCATTGTATTAGATAGCAGTGACTATTGTGTCTAACGACTTACACTTGCGTATCAAACACACTCGATTCACGTCTTTAGTGGTACTATTGTTGAAAGTTTAATAAACATGTGTTTTTTGGAGCAGAGTCATTAAAATGCAAATAATTGATGCAATGCGAAATAAGTATTAAAAAGGTAAAAAAAAAGAAAACCCATCGACGGCAAATATCCCAACTGAAAAAGTTGGTTTATGGTAGGTTGGGTTTATTTTGAAATCATTTCAATCACATTTTACTTCAACCTCGAACCTTCCCATCTTACCATCAAACTGAAGACCAAATAAGTGATCCCTGCTGATTATGAAGCCATTTTCTTACGGAACAGTGGCAGCTCAGTGTAATCGGCCCTGACTTAAGAATTGTATGTCGTGGGTTTGAACTCAAGCGGGCGCCTTACTGAAATTAATTTCATCATTACTGATCTCAAAACGGTAAAGGAATACATCGTGAAATAAACAGCTTCATCATCATCTGCCGAGCCTTTTCCCAAATACGTCGGGGTCGGCTTCCAGTCTAGCCAAATGCAACTGACTCCACAACCTAGTTAGTACTGGGTAATACGATACCCCTTGGTAAGCCTTTTTGCCAGACTTTCGGGCTACTGATTACCTGTAACGACTGTCAAAGATCTACAAATGACTTCCGGGACCAACGGCCTAACGTGCTATCCGAGGCACGGAGGAAACACGGTATATAAATGGATGGTAACTCATCCACGGGCCAACCTAGACAAGCGCGGCTTAACCTGAAGATCGATCCGAGCGGCTATAATTATGTAGCCACGAGATCCGAAAAACAGCTCATAACCAAAAATATATAAAATTCGTAGACGTGCGACAACCACGCATTCCCTCTCACCTAGAGGTGGCCTGTGCCCCGGTGGGGGGGACGTTATAAACTGATACTTACATTGAAATAAATTTTATTTCAAGAACATTAATTTCCTTAAATTAAATATCGGATGTAACTAGATAAACAAAATTCTTATTAGCTCAGCTGCTGTAGATTTTGTAACTACCTAGGTACTAAGTTCTGACGATCGCGAATAGTAACTGAGCGATTTAATAATAATAACAATTGATTGACTCATCGTCAGTAAGACGTTAATGTTTTAGGAATATGGCAACCAGAGAAGTACAATAATAATATTGTATCTTAGTGGTATCTGGCAATTCATAATATATTTGCTTTTATCAGCGAATTTCATCCGTCTTAAATATATTCGCTTTCCGAACTGACTTCGTTACCAGTTGATATCATCATATTAATAATTAAGCCAGTAACATTGAAGCTATGCAGAAGTGTACCCATGCCATACCTACATTTTGCCAGTTATCGTTAAGTCCCATCACCCATGTGATGTGATTATTTACTTAGCATGTATAATTTCTAGCGGAAGCAAAACCTTTATTACACTCTCTTGGCTCTAAGAATCTCTTTCACCGTTTTTCTTTAGTTGCTTGGCCTGTATGTTCGTCTCCCAGTCAGGCACGAAGTGTTTTCCTCATAAAAATGTAAAATAAATAAATTAAAATAACGTAAACCCCCTTGTTCTAGCTGCAAGAATACAATGACATCGAAAACAACGGGCACATCGACAACAAGTGCCCCCAGAGGGCGCTACCGTTGCGCTACATCACATGGAGACGTAGCAACAGCTCGCTAACTGACAAGGAAGCCATGCTGCACATGCATGGAACCTTCAAAGGTCTGTGGAACCAGGATGGAGCTGTTGACATGAAGGTAAGTTGTGTGAAATAGTTTCATTGTCTTACTATGCGTTCCACTGGCGAAACAGGAGTTCATTTTTCATTCCCAGCCCAATGGCTGAAATAGTCAGTCAATGCAATCATTGAATGGCTATTTCATGAAAAAAAACAATAACAGAAACAAAAAAAAAAAACAGAAAAAAACTTTTAACTCGACTGCGCCAGAAGGCGGGTTAAATATGTTTTTCGAGAGTATGTATGTATGTATTTATAATTGTTTGGCACGCTCTGCGGCCTGAACGGCTCGATGGATTTTAGCTTGAGAGGTGTCGTTAGATCCGTATTTACTGTGAAAGTGACACGGGTATAAATTTTGAATCAGCACACAATATACATAAGCTGGGAGTACCTACCTCCACGCGGTGAAGGCGGTAAAAATTTGTTTTGCTAATCGTCTGCGAAATCTTTCACATTTGTAAACTAAAAAGCTGGAAATAAAAAAGTAATTAAAAAACTAAAAAACCCGACTGCGGTAAAAACTAGTTAAAAAACACTAAAAAGCAAAGAACAAGCACATTTTAAATTTAAAAAAGTTGGAAGCAGGCGGGACCCATTTGAGTTTGAAAATATAAAAATGGAATGCCTCTCGCCTGCTTCCAACTTTTTTTAAATTTAAAATGTGCTTCTTCCTTGCTTTTTAGTGTTTTTTTAGGTTTTTTAATTCCTTTTTTATCAAATAGTCATTCAGTTGCATTAAATGAACTTAGAGGGTTTTCAAACTCAAAGCATTTATTTCAATTAGACCTTTACAGGCACTTTTGAATGTCAAAACACAAAAAACAAACTAAGCTACAGTCCCAGTCACAGGGCATAATAACTTGTGAAAGTACTGTAGTTGCCCATTCGAAAGCGTAGATCTCTATGGAGAAGAATGGGCAAGAAACTCCATGGACACTCTTTTAAATCATTGTTATTACAAAGTCTCGGTTACATCATTCATGTCGAAGTCATAGTGAATCAACCAGCGCTCCTAGCAGCTTATCATGGATATGTCGCCTCTGCTTTACGATATGGTCTTATTTTTTGGGGTAATGCTACTAAGGTAGAGGAGGTTTTGATAGCACAGAAAAAATGTATTCGAGCCATATGTAAATTGAAACGAACAGATTCATGCAAGCCTCATTTCCGAAACTTAAGAATATTGACTGTGCCATCTCTCTATGTCTTTGAAGCGTGTATCTTTGTAAAAAACAACATGTCCCTATATAAATCTGTTGAAAGTCAACGGCGTTCAAAAAAGGTGCACCCCCTTTTCACTAAAACCAAATTCCTATACAATAGTATATATGCAATGGCTCCAAAACTTTATAACAAATTACCTAATCAAATTATATCAAGCAACAACCTGAAGGAGTTTAAACATAATCTTTTTGAATTATTGAATGACAAGGCGTATTATTCTGTTAATGAATTTCTTAATGACAAATTGAAATAGTATTTATATAAACTTAAATGTATATGTCTATATGTAAAATGTTGTCCCCTTTTTGCCAGTTTTTATTGACATTGTGTATTGTTTATTGCTTCTATTATTTATAAGATTTGATTGACTTTGATTGTGACTTTGCATACTTGTTTTATATTTCGTTTTTAATTTATTGACATATTTTATTATTAGCGATTAGCGTTTGACATGAAATAGTGACATCTACTAATTAGTTTTTAACTTAATTCTTTTGCTATAGTTTTGATTTACTACAATATTTTGTATGCCTTCTGGCGGGACATAGTTTGGATCAACATTTATTTATTAAACATCTGTATATTTTTTTACCCTATGTTCACAAAATGATTAAATGAATTTGAATTTGAATTTGAATTTGTCGAGATTAAACATACATGTGAGAACGATGTAGAAAGACGTGCGAGTAAGAGCGTCCAGAATAAAAAGATAAAATTAACAATTCAAAAATACAATAATCCATGGCAGCTGCGAGATGACCAGTCACAACTGACAGCGCCCGTTCACGAACATGACGCATGGATCAGCCATCATTCAACTCAACCATTTTGGAGGGAACTAAACTAGTTTTAGGATTGATGATTTTAATTCTGTAAATACAAACGTGTTACGGTCGCGAATCATATTTTGTACATCATACAGCTTTACACTAACCTGCAAATTGCAAATAACGTAAGCAAAATTTTAATTTCACGGCCTACCCTGGCGATTCCACCTTGACATAAAATATGATGAAATCTATTCCTCTCTATACTTGTCGCGTACTAAATAACGTAAAAATTACTCTTCCACCCAACAGCTGGACCTCCTGCCCTTCAAAGACTACGCGGTAGACCTCCCTCACCTCATCCACACAGCGAACTCGACGCTCGTCGACGTCAGCCTCATAAACCTGACAACGTCAGATGACTACAACGCATCACGTTTCGCGATTCACTTCACCATGGTCAGCTCGGACCCGCGAACCGATACCATGGCTTATAGCATGAGGAAGAGCCTGGATGATGAGCATACCCCCGGAGTTTTTGAGGTGAGAACAACTATTCGAGAAATCTTAGAACAAGGAGAGAAGTGCATATTGTATATTATAGGTATACTTAGCAATAAAAGTTTATTAACACGGGAATTTTAATTACGTATTACGTTTATGAGTTTATGTAGTGAATTTGCACTTATTAATGGTTCTTTAGTTTTTGATACTTCTAAAATAAATATTGAAACAGATGATATATAATTATGTAAATGCAAATTCATTTTGTTGGAAAGTTTTATTAAATAACTGAAAAGACATTGCTCAGCTGGCGAACAAAAGTCATTAAAAAGTTTTTCTTTGGGTAAGTATTATTCACCAAGCAATTGCTTAAATTTTGAAGACTGAAGAAATTGATCCTAAATGTTTCTGCAGGGCGCTCCATTTTCTATGACATTCTACGACGATGTTTTTTTAAGGTTCTGTTCTACCTTTACGTTTCTTAAATCCATATAGCTCCAACTCCATCCTGAAGACTACAGCAGGGAGGTACGACTCCCCGACATTTACGCTATTGTTCGTAGATGCATCTCGAAGAACAAGCTTGTGTCTATAAATAAATTATAAGTTGTGTTTTTTACTAACCTTCTATGGATGTTGCTTGTCCGAAATAAAAGTTTTTTTTTTAAATAATTATAATATATTTAAATGTTATGTTTTGTTTTATTTAACAGATATTTGAGATTAAGACGCCTAAGTCCAGTCAGTCCGGCGACGGCGGTTTCATACAGTTCCGTCCGGTGTGCTACACGGAACCAGAGCGCAGTGTGTCCTCTTCCACCAACGCTTATATCACCAACTTTACCGGGTAATCATTGTGACCAGCCATCCATTGTACATTTACACCAGACAAGGCATGAACTTCGGTAATTTTCGCGTGATTCCAAATTCGCACAAACGGTGCGCCCCTGAGTAAACTGGTTGTAACAGCTCATTAGATTTCGTCATCACGTGTACGTATATCCGAAGATAGACGATGATTACCGAAGCGCATAATTTTATAACAGTGATCTTTATTTTCACTCAATGTAGGAAGATAAACGTGTTTTATTCTCGAAATATGAGTAGTTGTTCAATAGAAACACCGGTCGATCTTGAAGGTTAAGCAACGCTTGGTGTGGTTTCCGTGGATGGAATACTAATGTATTACCTATGTTTTGTTTGTCCACAGATCAGAGATACCAGATTTTGGTACTCTGCACGATTTCTACCGCGACTATGACAGTGACAACCTGCTTGTTCAGGGTATGTTCATATCGTTCGGTCTGCCCGGTGACGGATTCTATAAGCAACACAACTATACTTCTTGGTGAGTAACGACGGTGCTATATTTTGTAATAGCAACCCATTCTGGAATCATTTAAAGCAGTTCATTTTCAATCTGCTGCAATTTAGACTAAGTTTTTCAGTGAATATTGAAAAACAAATAGGGTCTTCTCTTCTGAAAATCTTAAAAAAAACTTATTGGCATTCTATGAACGAGTTTCACCAATTATGCTGAACGCGATCAGCACATCTAAACCGCGTTCAAGAGCTGTCAGTGTTAATAAACAATAGAAATGATGACGGCTCTTTAACGCACTTATGTGAAGTGCTTTCAAGAGCTTCTGATCGCGTTTATTTTTATTGGTGTAATTCACCCTTAGTCTCTTATACTCGTAGCGTCGACTTCTATTTAGCGTTGTATGAAACACAGCTATTTTGAATAAAAAAAAACAAAACTGATATTTAAATATTATTTATTTCTGTTTTGCCTTCAGGTCGTTCACGATAGGCTACGGAGTGCCGCCGGTGGAGAGCTTCTCTCTCTTCGTCATCATCATCATATCCATCGGTCTTGGCGTTCCCGTGGTACTTGCACTATCAGGCATCACGTATGTACTCGTCCGCAGGTGTAAGCAGAGGAGTAACCCGCCTGCGAGGTTCACTGATAGTGACGAATAAACAGCTGGAAGGGAATGATGCGACGAATTGCATCCTCAATTATATTGGTCTACATATCATTTGATACTGTCATGTGCAAAAAGCTATTTGGACACAGTTATATTCTCAGCTAGAATTTCGATCTGAAGCCAATCAAAACTTTGCGACAAAATCATTGTTGCATTGCCCGTCGTGGGCAACTAATTGCACCCTTCAGGACTTGAATGAGGCAAAATACAGAGCTGGCCAGGTCGCTACGTACTGATCGGACAAATTCTGAGCCATCAATTCGAGAAGAAGGTTGTTGAATGTCGCTTGCACCATAAATCAGTAAACATATTATTTTTATCAGTAAAAGTATTTTAAACATTTTAATTTTGACTCTTTCTGTCAATCGTTTGATCAAAACAGAGACATAATGATATTTTAAATAAATAAATTAGCGTTAAACGCAGTGAGTTTTTGTGCAAACGGGCCTAAATATATCCGGTGGTCATCTTTTTGCTCATGACTGTATACTGATTGTTGTATATGTTATATGATAAGAGCGCGTAAAGAAATATATATTTTGATTGCGTCGCTTTTTGTTCAGGGTGTGTAACAATGTGATGTTTAGTAAATGATGGACTTGACTTATGCCGCTTTTCAGCAATGCGAATGCGATCAGCACATCGTCATTGATACACTTCAACCAACTTATGTGTGCAGGCGGGAAAACAGAGAACTAAAATAAATGTACCAAGTTTGACATATTGATACATTTTTAATGACAAGCAGCGCCACCTTGAACTGCAAACTTAGATTGGTCATACAGTATGAAACATTGACAATGACAGCTGATCGCGTTCAATTTTATCGGCGAAATTCGACCTTAAAATAAGTAAGTGACGGATTTTTGTGCTAAATACTGTCGTCAATGTATCCGACACTTAATAAGACAGGCTCATATTCTAGTAGTGCCCAATTTAATTAATTGTCTAGATGTTGTGTTTAGCATAGAATAAATAGAACTACAAAGTATTAGAAATGTTTGAGTGTAAAACAGAATGAATCATGTATCCTATATTGTTTTGTGCATTATTATTTAGGCGCACAACTTATAAAAAGCAATTGACCTACGCTATTCAGCCATGATTTATGTTTTTCGTTTAGTTTTGTTGGAGTCTTACTATAATGATGGCTTTATTTCAGTCATCTAATCACGATAGCTTACATTTGAATCAGGTTTACGGAAACCAGGGGTTAGCACATGATTATAGATGCTAACAACCTTTCGTTAGCATGTTATGTAGTTATAATTTATTTTTGTATAATTCTTAGATAAATATCTACAGTCAAATCTTATACGGCCGAGACTTAGTCCAAAAGTAATCGTAAATTAAGTTAAAATAACTAACATTATTTGATAAAATTTTGTGAATTGAAATTAATTCACAAATTGTCATACAGCTTTTAATGGAAAAATCAAAAAAACAAAAATTAGATTATTATTTAAAAAATATTCTTTCTTTCTTGACAAAATAATGTTTTAGTGCGTAAATATACATTTATGTATAATAAACAGAGATTCATGTGACATTGTTAGCTGCAGGAAATAAAAACTACATATATCTAGAGTAAATAGAACAATTTAGTTAAGAGTATAATATAAACGTTCGGTTACATCGGTACGGAAAAATTGCGGACAGACGCGGCTCCTGACACCAAACTTTCACTGATCTCAAAAACTACTGAAGTATCTCAAAAATAATAAAAAAGAAAGAAATAATACTTATTTGTCTCTCACAGGTCAAAAAAAAAGATTAAATTAACAATAAAACAATATTATGTAAACATAACACAAGGACAAAAGGCTTCTATCTCAGCATGGTGCGGTAACATAAAAAAAAAATGAAAATGTCACAGCGCTTCGTCGCTGTAGAATGAATACCTCGTATGTCATTTTTTTTTTTTTTTTGTAAAAATCGTATGAAAACCACGTATTTTATAATACGGCGAAACTGTACCCTGTAACCCAGTATATGACTACTAGTGCCATCTATTATATTCAAAACATGAGACAAAAGCACGTAAAAATATTTTAAACATTGACAAAATTAAACGTCGTTTCCTGTGAAGTTTGGTTTCCTGGACATACGAGGTTATCATTCTACAGCGACGGCTTGTATTCTAATATCTGTCAGAGCCGCAGCCTGGACCGTACCGATTTGACCCAATCTGAGGCTCGTGCAACATGCAACCCACTTAGGTTAAATTACACCTTTGTTATGTAACACGTTGCACGGGTAAGCTCACCATGTTATCGTTATTGATTTAGGAACGTGTTCCTATTCATTAGAACAACGTCGTATCAGTTCCTTAGAATGTAACAAATTATGCAACGTTATACTTACTTATAATTTTAGGTACCTGTAAAGAAAGAAAACTAAGATCTTTAAAAAAACTTTGTTGGTGTAGTTTTTTAATGTGATTATTCTTAAACGTGCATTTTCATAGAAATATTACTGGATGATATCAATTACAGTAGAGTGTTGTACTTACAACAAGACATAAGTTTTGAAGGGGTTACGCATGACCGGCTCCTCACTCTGACTGGTCAATATTTATTTTAGTTACCATTGCTTGCGCCGGTGGACAAACAAACGTTAGTTTTTGTTTTAAAACTCATTCTTGTTAGTAAGATTGCTTTTTGAATAGCAGATTATTATAAAAAAATTAAATTATAAGTGTCTCGACGTTAAAAAAAACTATTATAAAATGTTCCCAAAAAAAAAAACTATTATTGTGATGTTACAGTATTTTAATGAACATGTAAAATACATAAAAATATATTTATTGGATTAGATTTAAGATGTCGGCTAATGCTAATGGTTATTTTTCGGCTTTTTAAACAGAATTGTTTTCATTTATGAATTCTTTAAATTGATATTTTAATTGAATTCTTCGAAGCATTTTTAATTGTCAGTGCATTTTGTTATTGTGTAATAAAATATCATAGTTTTGAAGAACTGAAAAACACGCTTTAGGGTGGCGTCATTTAATTTCTCGTATTCTCAGCAAACCCTTTCATTTGATACCCATATCATGGGAATGCATAAAAATATTGGATTTAGAATGACGTCACTTAGCTAACCATACACTGTCAGCAAATTTCAGCTCAATCGGTAACCGGGAAGTGGCTCAAATTTAACTTCTAAGATTTTTTTAGATAGTTACAGGTGAACCTAATATAAGCGTGTTAAAATTAGAGAAAACGCAACACTATAGACAGACAGTATAATATTGTCTATGAAATAAGACATGACATGACATGACTATGTGACATTCTGACTTTAAAATATTTTTTGACTTAAAGATGCTACATATCAACTTGCATGTTTTTCTGAAAAGATAAAAACATTATCTATGACAAATTCCTAACCCCTTATTAATATACGCGGAGAAAAGTTACACCCAGGTTCAATGGTGGCTCAGTGGACTTACGAATTGTAGGCTGTGGGTTTGATCCCAGCCAGGCACCTTAATGTGTGTAAATTATTCCATCACCACTGCTCTCAAAACGTTGAAGTGACACATTGTCAGCTTACGGACATGTCCTACATCCAAAAAAAATCTTGAGACTTCCACCAACGTGCAGTAGTACTGAGTAGTGGTTTACAACCAGCTGCCTCTCATATTGGAGGCATGTGTTTCAGCAGTGGGTACATTATAATCTGATTATACTCAACTAGAAATTCGCCCGCGACTTCGCCCGCAAAAATTGTAATAGCTTGGCTAAATAAGCATGATATAAATATAATTTATAGCCTGTAGCACCCACGAATGTTGTAGCTTTCTACCAGTGAAAAAAAAACTTAGAATCGGATCAGCAGTGCCGATGATGACCCCCTACATAGAAACTTACAAACAAATTTTATCTCTTTATGATATTAGTATCGATTTACAACCAATAGTAACATCAGTAGTGGGCCAAAATAACCACTTTCCGGAACCCTGACACAGCTAGAAGACAGGGAACCTTCGCTTTCACACATCTAGCTACGCGGGACGAGCTAGACAAGACCAGCGACCAGTGGTCCACATTGACCCTGGATCGAAAGAACTGGAAGTCATGGGAAGAGGCCTTTGCCCAGCAGTGGGATGATGCAGGCTAACAGTAACTTCAGTATAACCATACATTTTTCGAAATGGTAGAACTGTACTTCACGCGTATTAATAAGGTCGTTAATGAAAACAAAGAGCATGACTCGCTAAGTTCTTAGTAAATGAAAAGGGATCGTAAAATGGTTTTGCCAAAGGTTTTACGTGGCCTCATATATTTTTCTAAATGAATTTTGAATGTTTTTGTAAATTATTTTGTAGGCTTAATCGTTAGCTTTGTATTTTCTGATGTGATATTAATTTTGATTATGTCTACTTGTTTTGTATATAGGTATAATTATGTTTAACAAAATAAATGCACTTGTATTGAAATACATGGTTTTATTTGTTTGAAGTGAACCTTCTTAATCTGAATTTATTTTTCCCAATTAATAAACGATTCAAATTCTAACATAAAAATGAGGAAATTATACTCAATAACGAAAGTAAGACATCAATAAAAAATAATGAATTACCCGGTAATTATCTTGTTTGATAACCCTGACGCCCATCAACCTCACAACCTGTCAACCTATCTCATCGTCTGGACTATATTAAAAAATCACCTTTTAAGATAACATAAAACTAGTCATTTATTAAACAAAGAGAAAGATAAAAAAATGTTTATTTGGTGCGTTTTTTTTGTGCTTGAGAACTGGCTCGTTCTCTCCCTGTCATCTGGACCATACCTGGAGGAAACCTAGTTTTGCCGGCCAAAGTTCCAACATTTTCACAAGATTTTTAATATTATAACTTAACAACCTTAAATACCTCCACGACACCCCTGTAATAATCAATGCAGAACACAATGGTTTGAGTGCGTAACATTGAGCGCTACCGAAAACATGATTTTTCAGACCAAAACAAAGTAGTTTCCCAGCAATATTTTTTCCGTAGAGTGGCTTAGTTTGAAGTACAGAATGCTTGGTTGACGTCTTCGTGAAGGGTCCGTTTACACCTGGTATGTTTGGTTAAGTTACGTTACGACTACGACAATCTTAGTAGTTAGTTTTAGCGACCTCCAGGGATGGTACCAAAAACACTATTTTCCCATGATTATATTGTCGATGGCAAGAAGGCTATGATCTTGCTGATCCACCTCCTAATATGAAACTTGGATTGTTTGCTTTTGGAATATCTACCCTTGATTCAGCACTGGAAATGCACTGATATTACAGCTTTTTGATAATGATTCCTACTTGAACTAAATACGCAATACCAGACGTCAATTAACCCCTGAGATAACCTGCAGCACGAGCCACTACGCAGTGAACTACTAGTAGACTCATAAATCTACCCCATTCATTAGCATTGCCTGAAAATTAAATACACTCTTGTTGTTATGACTTTATGGATGAAATTAGAATGGTAGGCAGTCTTGGAATGCAGTGAGTGACATAATTATCAAATGAGCTGATTATTTCGTCGGCATACTTCAGGGAAGTCTGTTCGCTTCATAATGAAGATGATTTATTATTGTTTATTGATGAAATTGCTGTTTTTGGGGCCAGTACTTAACATTTTTTTAACGAAACATTCACTATCACTTACGGGATATCTTTCGCGATTAATGTTTATACTGAGCTCTCGATAATCTGAATACCGGGAGCTCAATATAAACTATTCGCGGAAGATATCTATTTAGTTATAAACCGTGAAAGCTTAAAACAGTATTTTTTAATGTCCCTGGATTCAACTGGAGCAAATATTATTTATCTTTAACACAAATCTTGCACACCACCCGTATTAAAACGCGGCCCGTCTAATACTAGCCCGATAACCGCGCTTTCACACACAAACGCAGACGTTTACTCGATGAACGGGTAAAGGCACGGTTGGCGTAGTGGCTGAGCGATTGACTGCGACGGCGCTGCGTGTCGCGGGATCGATCTCCGCACGGAACAAATATTTGCATGACCTACAGGTAGTTGTTCTGGGTCTGGCTGTTTTTGTATGAGTTTAAATGTTTGTAAACGCACCCACGATACAGGAGAAATTCCCGGTGGGGGCAACGTTTTAAAAAAAATGTAATAGGAGAAAGAGGTGTTAAATGAAACAACTATAAACTTAAGATAATTTAATTTAGGAAAAGAAAAACGAAACAGTTATCACAAAAAAAATATGTACACAAACCAATATAAATCTTTCACAACAGTTCCAATTAAATTACTGAATTCATAAATTATATAAAACTATGCTCACACATGAGTTATGAGGCATATTACAAAAAAACGCGAAATTGCAAGGTTTTCTCGTTGAAATTGTATGTTATCCGTTCGTTGTTCGAAATAACAATTACTTGTTAAAACTAGTTCGTTTCCTCTACTACAATAATAATAAAGCGAATTTTAGATAAATTATTAATTTATCCAGTAATACTCATTCTCCCGATGCATGAATATATATTTCACTGCGCCGGCCATCAGCGCTCAGAACGGCGGCGCAGTGCAGTTATACTTGAAGAATTGTACTTTTATTTAATTCATTAAAAATAATAGCAGCAATTTAATAGAGTAGTTTAAACAAATGTTGAAGATTATTTTGGTATAAATATTACTGCAAAATGATGAACAAGTTCGGAGATATCGGGTCTTGTTTCGAAGTCATTTCGGTCAATAATTAGGACCATTTTTTTTTTCGTTACAAAATAAAGGCAATGACAAACGAAAATGTATTCAATCATTATTATTGAAGTTGGGAATATTTTCAAGATGAAAAAAAAAATTGATGTTCTATATTCAATAGAATCTACAAATTAGAGCTCCCAAATCATGTCTCCGTGAGTTTTTGTCTAAACATGCATCGGGAGAATGATTATTACTGAATAAATTAATAATTTATCTAAAATTCGCTTTATTATTATTGTAATAGAGGAAACGAACTAGTTTTAACAAGTAATTGTTATTTCGAACAACGAACGGATAACATACAATTTCAACGAGGAAACCTTGCAATTTCGCGTTTTTTTGTAATACGCCTCTTAAGGTGCAACTAGACCGATCAACACCGACCAGTTGATATTGATCTCTTCAAAACATGCAAGAACACACAGATTCAATGTTAAACGATGATGTCAACGGTCGATCTCGACAGCAATCTAGGTACACCTTTATGAATAAAAAAAATGCTCTGACGCAAACGAGGCATGTCACTGGTTGAGGCACGAGCTTAGCCCGAGGCGACCTCGGAAAAAGCACCAGTATTGGGGTTTTACTTGCAATCAATAATTTGTACTTAAAATCGAAATATACGTTACAAACGACGCCCTAATGGCTTTTACTCAGCGTGGTCTGATGTATCTACGTTTTATTATGGGCGTCCGCCAAAACACACGCGGGTGCACGCTCGCGTGTTTGTATTCAAAAATAGAAGGTGCGAGGGGCGCAGGCGCGTGTTACGGGGTTTTTAAGGAAAATTTGACAGCGGGCACCGTCTCCGTGCACCCGCGCGAGTTTTATCGGACGCTCTAAACCTTATTATTAGGAGACTTAGCAACAAAAGATTCACACATTCTTGTACTGTATAATATTAATACTGGTAGTCTTATGAGTTTCTACTAGAGACGATTATAAATATCTATACCTACCACTCAATTGAGATGCATGCAATAAATAACATTATTTTTGAAAAAAAAAAACATAGCACACTAGATGATAAATATTGATTGATTAAAACATAGCACACTAGATGATAAATATTGGCCTGGAAACGAAAACAGACTAGTTTTGAGATAATAAAGGGAATGATAGATTTGTTAAAAGGGTGCAGAGCTAGCTACCTAACTGAAATGCTAGTTCGAACAAGATAGGGACTTGGTCCCATCCGTCCCTATACATATAAGGACAGGGGAGAACAGTAGTGCCATCGTCCCCTAACCAAACGGCGGTGACTTTTATAGGGGAGGATGGCACACATCAGTATGCTTTAAAAAGTTCTTATACTTGAACAACTATTTTAAGAATATCTATGTGCGGTCAAAAGGGAGAAAAACAAGCTTGACATCAGACCACGCCAGTGTCGTATACACACGTCAGTAACATTAATATCTATGCACAGTCAGTCTCGGCATCATGACAAAGGTAATACACATACAGATTCTCGACAAAACATAACACATGTATATCATATAATTCGAGCCACTCCAAAATACTGCTTTTTAGTGTTAATCCAGGTACGCTATTAGTTAAAGCTTAGAGGGTACAAGGCGACTTGTATCACCACCGGCAATTAGTAAGAGTAGAGCTGGCATCTATCTATCATCTAAATGAGACCCTCGCCGACGGTGGGATGTGTGCGTTAATAGGTTTGTTCTCGATTAAGACTTGCATCTCGAAGCAAAGTTTTCACTCTGTATAGTGTGATTCTTTTAAGTGGAACCATATTGGGGAATCCGAAGCAATAGGAGACGGAAATTTTCTTAAAAAAATTGACAATTTTTTGTGAAATCAATTTTAGCATACTTAATTTTTGGTCAAGTGTGAATTGTCCACAAAATGAGTCGAAACCAAATATTTTTTAATACCTAAAAGGAAGCATTTTGTGGACTTTTATTATTGATGCGGATGGACGATTTAAATTAGAACAATCCCTGGATTGATTAACGTTGTGACCATTACTTGGGGGAACGTTAGGACAGTCGTGGGTCTTTGAAGACTATTTCTGGTACTCAATTTACTAGGATTTTTTTTAGGAATGAAAAACCACAATGTTTGTATTATGAGGTTAAGTTCGTGACTTATTTGATTTTAATTAGAATCGATTTTAGTAAAAGTGAATAATAAAATGAAAATTATATTGAACAGCTCGACATTACCTGTATTTTACTAATAAAGCAGCTGCTATTATCTCTATAGGTACCATTTTACAAGAAAATTAAATGTACCTATTATTTTCAATAAAATTCGTTTATTCAAATTATGCTGACTATCAATCTATCAGACGCATCTATTGGTCCTAATAAGTACACCTATCATCAAGACTTTGGTTAAAAACAAACGAAAATAGAACATACTACAACATCGCGGCAACGAGTCTAAAATGTAAAACAATTTACTATGGGTACAAAAATAGCTAAATAAAATTATTATTTGATTGTATTAACTTTAGCTACAAGAGATTAACGTACAAACATACATAACATCACGCCTTCTTCCCATAGCGGGTAGACAGGAACAACAGACTTCACATTTTTCTCCTTCACACATTTGGGAGATTAGTGTTAAAATATAGATATATCACATCCTTAGCAGGAGAGATCCAAACATGGTGTGTTAGCTCAGCTATAAGCCACACTTAAAAACAGGCTAAAATCAGTAACACAACTTATATAATATCTCTGATTAAAATCAACGGCCGCAAAGTAGTCTACAGTCAACACTTGAACTACGAAAACTGCTCTTACAGATATTACGGACGAAATAAAGGCCCTGTCAAAGTTGAATTGTTACCTATACGTGTGGTTGACTGTACAGGAGATAAGAAAATAGCTGCAATTTTTGCGAAAACTTTGAACGCAATAGAGAACTGCCGAAATTAATTTTGTAAAGATTGCACTTATGTTTTTGTACTTTGCGGTCGCATTATGAACCCTTTGCTTACGAAACAACATTTATTGCAGATAATCCTGGCACCGTAAGAAAAGGTTCACAAAAGTAAAAAACATTAACCCTCCTGCCCTCCGATTTTGAGCTGGGGTCGTTTTATAAAGTATTAAAGCCATCATTACGAAAAAAAGAGGTGGTGTTATGTTATCCGTACTGTGTGTAGCTTCATCTCTCTTACACACTAGAAGTTCTACAACTTCATAATACGGCCTCTGTTAAACATTAAACCACATCGATTACGAATTACTGTCAGCATTGAACCAAGGCGATAATCTGTAGTAGCTACTGCAACCTCATTGGACAATCACCAGTTCAACACTGCTACGGATTAAAAAAACTTTCGTTCGGTGCATAATCGAACCGTGAGGTTCTAAATCGGAAGGCCGAAAGATTAACGCATAGTTCTCTCGTTTAGAACAATCTTGTTACAATTCACAAGATCACATTTTCACAGACATACATACATCAGTTGTTTAAAACATACATATAATGATTTATTTTTCATCCTTTTTTGTTTTTTATATAGAAATAGGTACGCATTTATGTGGATACGCTTTAAATTACATTTAGATTTGGATAAGTTGGTGTACTTGTTTATTATTGCTATGTGCAGGCACATAAGCGCGGTACGATATTGCTATACATTTAGGAACTCTTTCGTCGGCGCTGCCGACCGATAGAAGTGGTTTCCCGAATAATTTCAGTTCAGTATGGAAGACAGTTCCGTGAAATAGATCCCTTTTGTGAAGGAATCTTAAGTAATTAGGAGTGCTAGTCACATGTTTGGGTCAACGTGGGCGGCAAAATCGAATGTATAATTTGCAGAGATGTACCGACTAGTCGGAAAAAAGTGCCGAAACAAGAAAATATCTATAAACAAAGCAGAATCGACAAGATCACAAGAACGTGTAACGAATATCTTTTCGCAGTTATTTTACCTCTATTTTGAAGTACCTACGGTGACCTTTATTTTCATTGTCATAAGGCGTAAGACCTCAATGTCAGATAACTGAAACGATTGTCGCTCCTAAGGGTTAGTTTCTACCAACTGGAAAAATGCTCGCGCACTTTTACACCCCAATGTAGTCCTTTATTTAATGACATCAAGGATGTGCCCAACTATAAACTTTTAGAGAACCAAGTATCAAAGTGGGCGCTCACGCATCCACGAGCACGCGCGAGGATAATCTAACTACAGAATTAGATTAACCTCACTAGTAAACAGTAGTAACTCCATGTTTTTCGTCATTGTGATTTTTGCACCATTGAAATCGCGAGAACCAGCTCTACATAATGGTCGACATTAAGTCCTACGACATATATAAAAAGAAATATCAAATCGTATATAACATTAAGTCCAAAAACTTTTTATGGGTATAGGACCTCGACTGATGATTCTTATACTATTACTGTCAACAAACATGATGTTTTAGGTGCGGGATTCCAATAATATCCACAATTTTTATCTAGAGATAAAAAATTGTATGATATCATAATGTTTTGTTTTCATACTTGTTCCATTTATGTTTGAACTAAATTGCAATTGTCTTTATTAAGTAATAATTTGGTATAATAATAATAGCAAATACTGCTGAGTTTGTTCCAATATCTTTAACCCAATTATGTCAAAATTGCATTCAAAGTTTCAATCCGCACATTTTTGCCTCTCCAGTAAAATTTGGGTTTTGGCGCATAGTGTTGTTTACCTCTGAGGTGAGGAGAAATGTCTGCTTCGAATTTTATACTTAAAAGCAATTTTGATTCAGTCATTTTTATGCTTGGTGGAAACTAACCCTAAAGGAGAAAAGTGACGTAATTTTGGTAGTTGTAATAATATCGTTTAAATTTAACAATTTGTGAAACTTTGGGAAAACGTAGGAAGCCAGTACCACATTCTATCAAGCAAAGCAATCTTCTTTCAATTTATTGTGGTTTTCAGTGATTATTTCTCATAATCAATGAAGGAGTAACTTTATGACAATTTCACCTACATTCCGATTCCTTTTGAACTAAGGCTTAGTTGAAATTGTTCGAGCCATTCAAACCCAGTGTCGGCGGGCGTGGCGCTAGCAGTCCCGAGCCCTACGCGAGCGCCCTTCCACTCACTTAGCTCACAGACGCGGGCCACTCCGGGCATTCTTTTGTAAGGTCATCACATAGTAATATTTAGTAATTAATTATGGTATTACAACTATTTTAATACAGTTCACTTGGTTTAATTATAATTCCAATCGCGTCTATTCACACAGTTTCAGTTCAAAAGGAACCATTTTACTTTAGTATATGCCGAAAGATTCCGTCAATTCTAAAAATCACATCATAGCAGGCACATTTTATTGCGGTCCTCACTTTCGTTTTTGCGATGCGCACATTAAAAATATAATCAGTGACGTCATTAGCTCCTTAAAGATTTATTCATAAAGGGTTCACAAGGCTTTTCGTAACCCTAGACGGCCAAGGCATGTGATGACATGAACTTCATCACATAACCTTGGTTGTCTAAGGTTCTATAAAATGCCCTTAAAGATAATAACTAAAAATATTGTAAGGGGACATCCGACAAAGTGTGACAAGGGGTGGAAGGCGTCCTCAATTTAATGACGTCACATTAGGGAGGTGGGAGTCACACAAATGTGACCAGCTGTGACAAGGACGGAGCGGGGGTCAAAAAATCATGAAATTCGTGTCACGTAATTTATGGATGACCCTTAACTAGTGTTTGTTTATACACAAAAGTATTAAAGTTTTTCAATTTTATTCACCATTTACGGGACAAGGCTTGGAAAGCCCCTGATTGAGATGTGTGGATAGATTCGAATATTCCCAGTCGCCTCCGCCTGGTTTGCCACCAGGTGGCAATCGGGAATAAAATTCCCAGTTGCCACAGGGTGGCGACTGGGAATGATATGGATAGATTTAAGGGTGTCAACAGAAACATAATGAGCTGATCTAATAGAAAATGACCCCTGTATGGGTTCGAGAACAACCATCGCGTATTCGTGCGACGATCGTTTTTTATAAGGACAGCAGTAATGTCTATATCATTTTGAACTGTGTTAGTTCGCACTGTAAATTATTTTCGGTGCGATTTTGTTCGGCTTTATAATCCGTGTATAGTTCTGTTCAATCTTTATAGCGGCTCGGAACATCTAACGTAAAGCAGTGTAGAACACAATTTTAAATATCAGAGGGGCGCAGAGGACGCATTGTCTTGGCTGCATAATGCGCAGACCGTCACTCGCAGCTAACTTCCCAGCCGCCTTAATGTTGAACAGAACTATAAAAATACGATTGCCGAGTTTCATTAGTACTTTTAGTATAATTGAAAGCAGATTTCGGGACAAAAATTTGCTTAACATTTTCAGTGCGGGCTATTTCTAAAAGAGATATAATCGTAATAAGGCGTGAACACTCATATCGACGCAAAATCGGCTTGAGCTAGTCAGTAAGAACTTTTAGATTATAAAACTAAAGCGGATAGTTCGCTGCGATGACTTTTTATTGCACAGACGTAAAGTTTTTACTGACCGGTTTCAGCTAATTTTGCGTCTATACAGTATGGTTTCAGAAATGTGTAGACTTACTTGAAGAGTGTGGTACGGATTAATAAACTGAACAACTTCTTCTTCTTCTTAATCGTGCGGTTAGTGCCTAACCTGGTGTCAGAGTTTTTATGCCGCCCATGGGCCTCTGACTTGGAATACAGTTTTCTTTATGAGACTATTCTTTCATTTTAGTAGCGAAAAATATTTAACTGTCCCATACTAAATTGTAATACCTAATCGACCCAAATGTATGGTGTTTCTTTTTGCTCTTATTCTCCTGTTTGATATTGGTCCCATGGAGAAACTTATTCAGTTTGTCAATTTATACCACATTCTTAAATATGACAAAACATTTAATACATAAGATATCTTATGTATTATTACTCCCATAACGATGCTCCCTCGCTGCCAACATTCGCCTGTAACTTAATAATCCAAGATTTGATTTTATACAGAAACAAGTGGAATCTGAACTGTTACATTACAGCCGAATGCTCGCGGCGAGGGGGCGTCTTAACACACATTATGCTTCCGATCGTCACATGTTCCCGCTCGCTAGTGGGCGCCTCACATGTCCGCGGCGTGCTTCTGTATGGCGCGCGGGTGGTGGTGCGGCCGGCGCCGGTGCTGCGCGGCCAGCAGCGCGCGCGCCGACGCGCCGCACAGCTCGGCGCCGTCGCGCGCCGCGCACACGCGGGCCCCACCCGCAAGCGTGTTGCCGATGTGACTGGTGGAGAAAAAAAAAGTGAAGTGTGTGGTATACAAATAATAGTATGGTTATAAAGTAAAGGTGCAAGAGTTAAAACAGTTATGTATAAAGTGAAATGGAGGGAGGAGGAAGGGAAAAAGTTTATAGATAGATAACCTAAACCTCCTGGCATCTCATGGTCTTCTGACAGCTCATCAAATACCCACCAGGGGGAGCAATTGCTTGGATCATGACGTTGCGATCAAAAAGAAACGCGACTACTATAACACTTGATTCCCCAATAACCGCTCATGCTCCTGTCTTATTTGCCGTCGATGCAAACGTATAAATGCGTCAGACAAGAGCCGTTTCTTTGCGTATTGACCCACTCACTATTATTCACTAGCTGGCCAATGTAGACTTCACCCCTATTATTATCGCGACAGATGCCAATGTTGCTTCGGATCAGCTTGTGGCCCTCGTATCTAGTGCTATAAGCAGTAATTCGAAACTGGTTAGAGTGCCACATCGCAGTAGATGAATAAAGCCGTGGATTACGCCAGGTCTTTTAAGATGTGTCAGACACAGAGACAAGCTGCATATGAGGGCAAACTCTAAGCCGAAGGACACGATAATTGAAGTGACCTACACGAGACAAACCAACAACAACCATTGTAACAACTTGCTAAAAAAAATTAAGAATAATATGACAGCAACGAATTACAATCAAATAAGAATAATCCTAAGGGTATGTGGAAAGCCATAAAAATAATTTCAAACTTGCAACAAGCGAGCTCTCTTTCCGTTGATCTTCTTGATTTGTAGGATGACGGTAACGAGTCTGTAAACAAAGTCAATGAATTCTTCGCGAACATTGGTGCTGAACTTGCCTCACAAATAAATGCAAATGCCAGTAGTTTCACTCAACTCTAAGCTCCGACTTGAAATCCCAGGGATCTTCTATGGCCTTACTGGACGTTGATGCCAATGAAATACATGATGTTATCATGAACTTACGAAGTGACTGTGCTGCTGGAATAGACAACATTCCTGCGAATGTTCTGAAACAGGCCCGTCACATTTTAGTGTCACCTATTACCACTCTTTATAACCTTAGCCTTAACACTGGTGTCTTTCCAGATAACCTTAAGAGAGCCTTGGTGTGCCCGATATATAAAAGTGGGTACAAACATAATGTCACAAATTACAGGCCCATTTCTGTTCTTACAGCAATCTCGGAGACACTCGAGAGGGTATTAAACAGTACTAGGGTTAATAACTACCTAAATAAGAACAACATTCTTGCGGAAAATCAGTTTGGTTTTCGAAAAAATAAGTCGACTAATGATGCTGTCCTTGAACTTTCTGAGAGTATTGTTTGACTGCTTGATGCAAAATATAAAGCAATGGGCCTATTCCTAGATCTCAGCAAGGCTTTTGACACGGTGTCTGTTCCCCTTTTAATTTCTAAACTGGAAGTGGTGGGAGTAAGAGGCATTGCGTTGAATATTTTTTGTAGCTACCTCACAAACAGAACCCAAGTCGTTAGGATAGGAGAATGTGTAAGCGATGACTTCAGTCTAGCTTTTGGTGTTCCCCGGGGAAGTGTGCTGGGGCCAACGTTGTCTCTCATCTATATTAAGGACCTGTGCAGAAAATCGTTGTTGAATTGCAAAATCATAACCTATGCTGATGACACAGCGCTAATCATATATGGTGATAACTAGGACTCAACTAGACTTTATGCGGAAAATACTCTTAGAAAGATCATGTCTTGGTTAAAGGTCAATCTGCTAACTCTTAATGTTAGCAAAACGAAGCACATCACCTTCTCGCATAGAGCTAATACACAGCCACCTCCAGCATACTGTATCAAAGTCCACAGTTGTGAGCCACAAGAAAAAGCGCATCACTGCAGCTGCCTAGCCCTCACGCGAACATCACATATTAAATACCTGGAGGTTACAGTAGATGGTTTCATAAACTAGCACAGCCACACCAATAACTTAGTCAGCCGTGTCAGAAAGTTTTTATCAGTTATCAGAAACTTAAGGCACTGTGCCAATCTAAAAATTTTGTATGTGTTTATCTCTCGCTAGCTCAATCTATTTTACAATATTGTGTAGTTTCCAGGAGAGGTACTGCTGCTACAATTATGCTCAAGTTAGAATGGGCCCAAGGGGCTCACATGGTGGCTGATAGCGCCAAATAACAGACAGTGACCAAGGATTTGGTTGATTTATGTTCAGCAGTAGAAGTGGCAGGCCCGAAGGTACCTAAGAGTAAGAACACGATTCCTATGGAGTTCCCTTCGAGAACAACCCTTCTTCATCTGTTGGTATCATCACACGTACAGACATTTAATACATCATAGGATTGAATAAAACAAAGATGCCTACACTTTTTATGTCAACAAAGAAAGCAACAGATAGCGCAATTAGCCGGCGCTTGGGTGTCGGGCGGCGCTGAGCAGTGACAATCTATACACAAACAAATGATGACAAACAAACGATTCATATATCTGGAAACAAAAGATAGTTTCTACAATAACTCACCGGACCATGTGGAAAGGCACATGTTGTGTGGACAGCCAGTCCAACGTTCCATTCACGTCCATCAGCGTAGCGCAGCCCACGAACTTGAACGCGCTCGCGCATGAGAAGAATACAATCACCCGGGCCCCATCCTGCATCACAAAAATACACATTTCAAAATACTCTCATCATTTGCCTAGCCTTTTCCCAAATTTATTGGGGTCGGCTTCCAGTCTTACTGGTATTCAGACCAGTATTTTACATGGAGCGACTGGCTATCTGACCCCCACAACACAGTTAGTACTGGGTAATACGATACCCCTTGGTAAGACTGGTTGCAAGACTTTCGGGCCACTGACTACCTGTAACGACTGTCAAAGATGTACAATTGACAGCCGGAACCAACGGCTTAACGTGCTTTCCGAGGCACGAAGGAAACTCGGTATGTAATGGGTGGTCACCCATCCCCGGACCAACCTAGACAAGCGCGGCTTAACCTGACGATCGACCCGAGCGGCTGTTATTATTTAGCCACGAGCTCCTCACATTCTGCCTGTAATCCTCGAAAGGTAAGACAATGGTGCACTTAATAGTACACCTACATTTTGCCTGTGATGTTCTAGTCTCATGTAATAGGGTGCCGGCCTGTTGCCATCAACCGGGCGCAAATACAGACGCGGCTGCTAAAAAAATCTTGATGGAAAAACCCAACAACACTTTGCTCGACCTGGGAATCGAATCCAGGACCTCACGCTCAGCAGAAGTGCTCGCATAAATTCTAAGAAAATAGGTTTGTAAGCTACTCCTAACACTCGCCACATGCCCTCACTTGCACTCATTCACAATACTGCGTTTATGTGGCTCTGACATTGGTCGACACGTGTGCTTTCGCATTAACAGACACGAGTCGTACATCAATAGCATTGTAGATGCGTGTCAAACAAGATAAACGCAGACGGCATAACAATTTAGTTTGCTAATAAAGGCTATTTTAAAATTAAACCAAACTATTTATTATAACAAAATCCTCAAAGAAAATGTTTTGTTTAAAACTCACCTGTTTAACCTTCTGCAGTTTCTTAGCGGTGCCTTGCGTAAAGGGGTACGTCCCAGTGCTCTGAGCTACTTCAACGGTATGAGCATCATCTGCCTTCGCAATGAAGTACCTCACGTTCCCCTCTCCATTATCCCCATACTTCTCTATGTTAGCTAGTAAAGTCTTCCCATTCGGAGACATAGGACTCTTCGGGCCGGTATACGATTGTGGGGAGAATGGTTGGGGAACATCGTTTCTCCACCCACCAGGGCGACCTTGGCCGTTCCTATATCCCCCCCCATAAGCATTATTATAAAAGTTTCCCCCTGGAAATCCGCCATCATTCTGAGGATTTTGATTGTACTGGGGATAGTACTGTTGCTTGTTATCATGACCGTATTGCTCATTGTTCTCAAGCCGTGATCGCCAGTTCGGTGAGTCCACAGTTAACGGTTTCGGTCTTTGCCCGATACCGCTCGGCTGGTTGAGACCAACATTCTTCTCTTCGGAACCCATTATGTGGACTACTGTGCTTAGAATCTGTTCATCTAATGGCGTCATTGGTTTAGCCGGGTTCGACATGCGGCGGATAACTAAGGCGCATAGTTTCTGTCTGAGGTAGAATACGCTTATAGCATCTGAGGCGTCCGCGGTAAACGCCATCCATTCATCTAACGTTATCACAGCCGTGTCAGGAGAAGCATTATTCTCATCTGCTTCACTGTCAGAATCACTTGACAGTCCTGGCGGGTTTGCGCGTTGAGTCAGGGCTCCTATTGGCAATCTCAATGGCCCACCGAACAACGCGACAGTTAAAGGCGTTACTAACGTGTTACACCGGATAAAGCAAAACCTCCCAGCTCTGGATATCTCTTCGAATACGACCCAATCTGTAGGTAAGGTGTGCACGGATTTCTGGGACCCTGTCAACCCACCTCCTTGGCGTAATGTGGAACTTGGGTGGAATCCAACCTTCACTTCTTTCGAAGTCCTTAACGACGATGAATCTCTGTCAACTCGAGCTATTGAAGGATACAGCCCCGCTACTAACACGGCTTTCACAACATGCCACTTTTCAGAGTTCAAATTGACGTCTTTTATATCTCCTGAGCCTCTGGCTTTGACGAGGCATAAAGCCCTTAGCTGGGCAAGTAACTGTGACCGGTAACCGACAATCATTTCCATGGTAGCACCACATATAAGGTTCTTAGCACAGAACGCTCGTTCAGTCCCATTTGCCCGAGCCGTTTGCCACGCTTGGAAAGCTCGCAACAACGCCATATGGTCCGAATAACTGTCTGCAGCGAACTCTTTGCGTGCCAGACTTCCTTTCTTCCTATTCTCCGGATTCATTGATATCTGGAACGGTTCCTTATTCGCCAAACTACACACTATCGTCAAAATTGGGTCGAGGCACTTCATAACACACGCGTAAAGCAACATTTTACCCAACTTTGGTTCTACGGTCAGATCTAGCAGATGTTGTCCGATCTCTGTCAGATCTTCCATAGGAGTCAACGCACCGATAGTCTTGAGGAGTGCAACAGCGTTTCTCACGGCCAAAAACGAAGGAGGTTCTAGAGCTTTCGATAGAAAATCTGCTATGGGAGTATTTCCTGTAGCAAGTAACTTAGTATGTAGACATAACTCTTGCAAAGGTACTCTTAAAATTTCAGGTACGGAGTTCAAAGGTAGGGTGTTAAACCGTCGTTTTGAGCACATGTGGAAGCAATGGCCTGGCTTTGTCCTACCGGCTCGTCCTGCCCTTTGCTGGCAACAAGCTCTAGACGTCCAAACACACTGTAACGAGCACACACCACCATTGGACTCATAATACTTCTCTTTAACCTTACAAGAATCGACCACATACACGACATCGTCAATAGTAATCGAAGTCTCAGCTATATTCGTCGATATTATAATCTTTCTTGCGTTCGGCAAAGGATTAAACACTTTCTTCTGGTCCAAAGTCTGCATATTACTGTGTAGTGTAAAAATCTGGTACTTTAATACATTCATTTCCGTGCAAGATTGTATCATGTCTCTTAAAGTCACTATATCATCATATCCTGGAAGGAAGATTAGGATGCTTCCTTTAGGTAAGTTTACATGTATATGCTTGATTAAGGCCAGCATTAGGTCATGGTCAATCAATTCTTCTGAAAACGTGTGATGGTATACATCGAGAAGGAAGTTTTCTGATGCGCTGTCATCTTCTGCGTTCTCCTTAGGTTCCTCGTTTATATTGAAACTGGAGAGGATTTTAGCGCATTCTGTGTGGTTGTTTTCAACGGCGTAATCGTACGCTGATTTTCCGTCGTTGTCTTTTGCTGATGGGTCGGCGCCTAGAACAAAAACAAAAAAAAAAACAAAATTGAAACACAACTGTTATACAATGTTGCTAATTCTATGGTTACAATGGCGGTCTTATCGCTGACAGCGATATCTTCCAGACAAAATTTGGATGGACTGTACAAACACAAAATAAAAAGGGGGTCAGTGGTGTACGGCTAATACTACACAACATCTTTACTAATATTATAAAGCTGAACAGTTGCTTTGGTTGAACGCTCTAATCTCAGGAACGGCTTGCATTGAAAAAAAAATTTTGTGTTGGATAGCCATTTATCGAGTAAGACTATAGGCTACATAACATCACGCTGCAACCAATAGGAGCGGAGCATCAATCAAAAATGTTACGCAGACTAAGTTGCGCGATTAGCTAGTTTTCAAATAAAATAAAAAGTAATTAAAACAAGTTAAAAATAAATACAAGTTATTTACCTGAGAATTTAGGGAATTTATTAGTTTTAGTATCGACATGTGAGTTTTAATACAAAAAGGTTAACTCACTTTTCACTTTTATCTCGTCATGTCAATTTATTTATAATAGTCGGCCTCGTCTATCGGTCAGTTCAGACAGAACGGAAAAATCATGTTGCAAATTGTAATACGGTATTATTTTCCATGCATCCAGTAATTTGCTACAGCATTTTTTCATTCTGACCTAACACTCATATTTTTTTGACAATCATTCGGGCACACAGACGGCCGGCAGCACCGTTTTGTAGGGAACTAGGTAAGCCGAAGATTATCGAGTTACGAGGTTACGGCAGAAATAGAAAGTAAGTAGGGGAGAACGGGATATAATTATTATAATCATCACCGATAACGTATTTGGTACATAACATAAAATAACTTTCGTTTTTTTTATAGATTCCTCTGCAGTTTATTCTTTACAATAAATGATGAAAAAGATATAATGTTGGCGCCGACGAAAATTTTCGGTTTTTTCGTCATGGGTGTTATTCTCGTGGTTTTCTGGGCCGCTGATAACGAAAATCAGGTCAAAACGAAAATAGAACAGGTACAACGAATACAAAATATTATAATTCTCATTTTCTTCGGCCATATCTTTACACAAATTTGACACTTCGCCACTGCATATCAAGACCACACATAAGAAAGAGTGAAAACTATAGAGATCTTTGTCCAGCAGTGGGACAGTACAAATTGATAATATAAAGTATTGTAGCTATCTTTACAACATAGGTTATAGTAACACTTACCGATCTGCAGCATCTGCGCGATGGTCTCAGCGAGTCCCCGGGCCGCGGCGGCCATGAGTCCGGTGCGTTTGGTCTGCGAGTGCCCGCACGATACTGGGACCCCTTCCGATATGTACATATACAGGATTTGTGTGAATGAGTCCTGAAAGAATAACTTTGCGTTAGTAGATAATCGTCAATATTGAAGAACATACATTAAGTCGCGCCTATTTCCCATAAGGGTAGGCAGACACCACAGAACGCCACCTGCTACTATCCTTACATACTCCTTTTGCCTCGTCCACGTTCATTGTCGAAGATAGGCAGATGAAAATGACGGACGTACGGACGATCGATCGGCTTCCAATCTTACCGGATGCAGCTGAATACCAGTATTTTATATGAAGCGAGTGACTCCACAACCCAGTTACTGGGTAATACGATACCCTTTATAAAGCCTAGTTCTCAGGCTTTCGGACCTCTGACTACCTGCAACGACTGCCAAACATCTACAAATGGTGGCCGGAACCAACGGCTTAACGTGCTTTCCTAGGCACGGAGGGGTCTCGATATGTAATTAATGGTCACCCATCCACGGACCGACCTCGTTAAGCATAGCTTATATCGAATCAAATAAACGTCATTTACCGGTAATGCCGTGTTACTAACCAGGGTGCCTTCATTAAAGCATTCGTCAAGGAACTCGTCCATGTCTGCTTGTAGCGACGGCTCAATCACACTCTCTTTTTCTTCTTTAACTTCCCTGCTATTACTGCTACTGCCCGCGTCTTCTGGCTTTTGACCTGAACGAAGAATTCATTGATGTCTTTATAAACCAAAACGATGTTTTTTTTACATGTCAAAGTCCTAAATAAAATGTTTTCTAAGCTGTGAACAAAAAATTGTTTCTTTATCTGATGAAACCTGCATTTTTTTTTACATTTGAGCAAATAAATGAACGTTTTCATACAGAACTTATATTTGATATAGCTTCATACTGTTTTAATTAAATATTGTTTCCCGATTTGTGCAAATTTCACCGAAGGCACAGAACTAGATCAACACATTCAAACTGCGTATAAGGGCCGTCAGTTCATCATTGCTATAGAATATTGTCACTGTCAGCTTTAAACATCGACTTCAAATAAAGTATCCTTGTCGATTTCGGTTAGGAATCATACCTTCAAGCTGCGACCAATAGCTGTTCCCGCTCTTAAGCTTATTCTTGAGCTCTTTCTCGACCTGGCTCATCTTGGGCGTGCGGTACTGCGACATCTTCAGCACATCTTCCAAGTAGTACCGCTGTACCTCGTGCAAGCGCCCCGGGATCGTGATCACTGGGCAGTTGTTGAAGTATCTGGGGGAAAGGAAATACCTAGAGACCGCATTATATGCGAATGCACAAGCATTTGCATATAATGGCTGTTTTTTTTAAGATAATGCATATTTTAACTAACAACTAACTGTATAGCGTGCATTTTTGGGCATATTTACTTGTGCGTTTGGCACTTTTGGCCTTTATTTTGTATGTAACTAGAACAAGGCAAAGATGCCAATGTCAAACTTTTACCATGACTGTGTGTTTAAAGTTGGTACATCACGCCTGGTAGGGAAGGGTTAAGTAGAGGTAAGCTATTAGGACATCCCCTGAACTGTTTGTTACGACATTTAAATTCATATTACCTAGAGAATATCTGCGTATCCATGGTAGCAGACATGAGCACCAACTTGAGCTCTTTAAACCTGGGCAGTGCGTCGCGTAGAGCGATAAGTAGGAAGTCGCTGAACTTGTCGCGCTCGTGCACCTCGTCCACGAATATGTGGGTCACACCTGCGGATTAATAGGAATTTTAGTACTCGATGGAGCTATACATGTCACTTATAATCGTAACGACATCTATGACGCAACATACAAACTAAATTCATACAAGCAAAGTAATCAACTCATATTATAACTTTATACCCTGTTCCTCAGTGGCCTGAAACCTCACGACGTGTCACCAAGAGGAAGGGAGGGGTATAACAGTGGCCTACAATACCTCACGTGATTAAAGGATTGGGGAAATGGATTGGGCCACCAATCAGAACACGTAGTGTGAATGATCGAAAACAAAACAACCAGATTTATAAGATTTGGATTGATTGACTACTACGGTAATCATCAAGTAGGGAGAAGTTAAAATATTAAAACACACATAACCCATCAAGCAAAATACATGTGACACAATACAAAATGTATTGTTGGTACAGTGCTTGATGCAATGTGTTTACGTACATATGTTCCTTGAAATAATAAAAACACCAAAGTTTATATTTTGTCTCTGATAGGTCTCTGGGCAATCGGGGATATATATGTAGATTCAGGCAACATGTATTTGAAATAATATTCTTTTAATGTTAATACATTTGAATTCCAGAATTCGTTGTCTTTTTGAATTGGGTAAATTAGATTGTTATGAATTGGATTGAATTGAATTAGTAATGTAGTGTATGTAATGTGACTGTATGAGTGTATCATTTCCATTATGAGTCAATGATACTTGATTTAAAATGATTTTATTTTTATTTTATTTTTCAAATTTTTAGTTAAAAATACAATTTTGCAGTTTTTCGAGCGCGCTGCGCTACGGGGAGCGAGCACACACCGCCCTGAGCAGTGCGCACCACTGCACGCACACATTTCTCACATAAATACTTCGTCAATACAACCAGTGTCTTATCCGTATGATAAACTAGCGGCTACCCGGCGTGTGCTACTACGCTTAGTGCGTAATGCATTGTTTTAGAGTCTAAAACCACCTTCGCATTATAGCCATTCTAATGAAACCGGTTTGGGGCACATTGGTTGGATGGTTTCAGTCTGTAACTGACATAGGTAGAAAAAAAAATTGTGTTCTGTACATTTATAAATTTAGATGTGTTCTGTTTTTCCATAAATTATGATTGAAAACTTAATGTGTGCTGCATGCGAGAAATCAAGACCTGTCGATGTGGCGATACGCGCGTGGGCGCCTAATCTCCTCAAGCGGCTCTCAAATGAATGACGATGATCATGACTTACCATTCAGCGAAGTGTCTCCCGCCATGAGAGTCCTGAGCAGTACTCCGTTGGTGCAGTAAGTGAGCACAGTGCGTGGACTGACGCGGGACTCCAGGCGGATCTGGTAACCTATCGACTGGCCTATCTTCTCCATGCGCTCATAAGCTACCTGAGAAAAGAGATAGGAGAGTTAGAGTTGATTAAAAAGAGAAAATGTATGACTGGACCTCATCATCAACTTTTATACGTAAAATGTAAACTGCTGAAATGATATGAGAGATCATTTCAGTAAATCATTTCAAGAGAGGAAAATATCAAGCGTAGAACTGACCTAACAGAGGTTACAGATGTTAGACTGGAAAATGCTGTCATAACTTGGATGTTACAGTAGTCAGGTGGGTAAAAAGTGATTTCCATTAGGCTTTATGATCACACCGGTTCATCATCATCTGCCTAGCCTTTTCCCAATTATGCTGGGGTCGGCTTCTAGTCTAACCGGATGCAGCTGAGTACCAGTATTTTACATGGAGAGACTGCCTATCTGACCTCCACAACCCAGATAATACTGGTTAATACAATAGCCCTTGGTAAAACTGCTTGACAGACTTTCGGTTTTATCATTCTTTTTTTTCACACCTGTTACTCCGCATTTTTATAAATATGTAAACCTCGGTGACTTACTCTCTCAGCTACAGCTACTGCAGATATCCTCCTAGGTTGCGTGCAGTACATGCGCGCAGCTTGCTTGTGTTCCTGGCAGTAGTCGAGCAACAACTGAGGAAGCTGCGTCGTCTTGCCGCAGCCGGTCGCGCCTGCTACTATTATCACCTGAGAATAACAACTTGGAATAAGTAGTTTTAAGATTATAGGCCGAAATTAAACCTGATCAAAATGCGTGAGTCGGAATTACGTAATTTGGAATACAACAAGTAGAATTTCATAAATATTGGAGAGAAATCTGAAATTTCATGATTTTCCTTTTAAGAGAGTAGTACAGTACTTTTCTGTATTGTATTGTTACGAGCTGGGTATGGGATAAATTAATTACTACCAATCAGACAATTTAATAACTTTATTAAACACAAAACACTTAAATCTTAATCACAAGTACACTACTGATCACTATTCGCTTAGACATCGCACTTCTAGTTCACTTCGATTCGCTCCGTTGTATCGCCTGAATCAGACTACCCTTGTGTGTCGGCGCTTGTGCTTTTTATACTACCCCATTATTCACGAACATTCCGGCGATGTGTAGAACGGTTCGATAAAAACATCAACAAAAAAACATTACCAAGTAGTAGGCAAAAAAATAATAACCTACTTGTACCGAATAAAGAAGTAGGTACTTTATGCCCTCGGCGTACGGTCGAAATTACAATGACAATTCCTAATATTTTTTATAAGTAGTTACCTACTTAACTTTGAACTAATAATAATGGCACGCTTCTCGAAGTTTTTAGCGCAAACACACTGAATCACGTCCTTTCTCGAAAGATCTCGTACGTACGACGTAACACTGCCCCCTCCTTAGACATGCTCGTCCCGAGCATCATTAGCCCCGTAGTATCGGGCCAATCGGTCTACATGAACAATCTTAGGCGCACCTCGTAGACCCTTCTGTATTCGGTAGGTGACATCGTTGATCCTAGTCACGACTCGGTATGGTCCATCCCATTTTGCTTGCAATTTCGGAGACCTCCCCTTGCTCCGCACTGGGTTATGTAACCACACCAGTGAACCCTCGTCGAAAGCCCTACTGTTTGCCTTGCGGTCATAACGGGTCTTCATCTTCTCAGACATCTGTTGGCCGGATTGTCGGATATGCTCATAAACATCATTCAGCTTGTTACGCAAATCATGTGCGTAATCTGTTACACTACGTGGAGCATCAGGGGGAGTTCCAGTGATTAAATCTGCAGGCAACCGTAATTCCCTTCCAAAGTTCGCGAATGCTGGCGTCACAGTCGTACTTTCGTGGACTGCGCTGCGGTAGGACAGTAGAAACGGCTGTATGTGCTTGTCCCAATCCCTTTGCCTGCTTTCCACGACTTTTGCCAGATATCTTTCCAACGTTTGGTTGAATCGTTCCACCATTCCATCAGATTGTGGGTGGTAAGAGGTGGTTCTGGTTTTGTAGGTACCCATCAATCGACAAGTTTCCTGAAATACTTGCGATTCAAAATTCCTTCCTTGATCGCTGTGTATTTCTAAGGGTACTCCAAAACGACAGAAAACTTCCTGAACTAATTTATCTGCGACAGTTGTAGCCTCTTGATTAGGAATGGCGAAGACTTCTGGCCACTTTGTGAAGTAATCCATGACCACCAGGAAGTACTTGTTTCCGCTCTCACTTTCTGGAAATGGTCCCGCAACGTCTAGTGCTATCCGTTCCCAAGGGGCTCCAACGTTGTACACTTTTAATGCACCTCGGCTGCGTGTGTGGGGTCCTTTCACGGCCGCACAACTGGTACATTTGCGACACCAGTCCTCCACATCATCTCGACAGTGGATCCAGTAAAAGCGTTCTCGAATTTTTAGTAGAGTCCTTTTTACCCCCATATGTCCTCCTGAACATCCATCATGGTAGAGCCGTAGAACATCTGGTACCTTAGCTTTAGGCACAACCATTTGTAGATGACAGCTGTCCCCTCGAGCTTTTTCCCATTTACGGCACAAGACTCCATCCTGGATCACCAAGCTGTTCCATTGCGCCCAATAACTCTTCGTGATGGAACTCATCGCAGCCACATCACTCCACTTAGGTTTAGGAGCACCAGCTTTGATCCACTCGAAGATCGGTTTGATGTCCGAGTCATTTTGCTGAGCCTGCTGTAGGGTTTCCTTCCATTCATCGCTGAGATCTGTTCTAAGCATCCTCACGGACACTACTTCCTTAGTCTCTTGCCTGGCACAGTGCTTACGACTGTAAGCAGAAGACTGAAGACTTTCAGGACAAGGTCTTCTTGACAAGGCGTCTGTCTTAACGTGAGTTCTCCACTGTTGCTGGGCAGTCATGCATGGCATTTCAGCCGCTTTTCCCTCATGGGGTTGACCTTCTCTCATTGTGCTTCGGTTTTTACAGTTTGACCGAAGATGACCCCTTTCTCCACAAGTGTAGCACCTAGGGCTGTACCGTTGCGGAAGCTGGCGTACAGGTGATGCCACAACTTGCTTTGGACTGCTAGACCAAAGATGATCCCTTTCTCTACCAGTGTAGCACCTAAGACTGTACCCTTGCGGCCGGTCGCGTACAGGAGATGCTACAACCTCTCTGACGCGGTGCGTTCGGTGGTCCTGCCTCACTGCCTCTACTTCTAAGGCATGGGCCAAGGCGTCTTTCAGCGCCTCATGATGCCCAAGTCTCACAGCGGCTCTAACTTCTAGGTCGCGTATTCCATCAACGAACGCTTGTACCAGATTCCCATCGATAAGTGCAGGGGCAGACTGGTATGCTTTCCGAACCAGCTTTTCAACTTCGAGGGCCCACTGCTGTAAATTCTCGCCACTACGTTGAACACGATCTTTCAACTTAGCACGAAATACGTGCTCCAGGTGCGCGTCACCGTATCTGGACTCTAACGCCTCCAGCAGCTGCTCGTAGGTTACATTCTCGCCGAGCGCCTCAAGAATATTAAGGGCCTGGTCTCGGAGGGCCAAGGTGAGCGCGGTCATGGCTTGCGGTTTTGTCCATCCATTCGCCTTCATAACGGCCTCAAATTGAATTTTATAAGCCGACCACGAAGATGTGCCATCGAATGGAGGCACCTTAAAGCCCCGCGCTGAAGGTGCAGCAACTACTGAAGCTACAGTCAAGTCTCCAGTCTTCAGTTCCCCCAAAGCCTTCTTCACCCCAGCGATCTGAACTTCGGCTTCTGAGAGGCGATTCTCGTGCTGCTGTACCTGATCCTTCATCACCTTTAGGTCTTTGCCAAAAGTTGCATGAAGATCCTTTATGAGGAGCATCTGCTCGTCTTGGCGGCGGACTTGCTCCTCTTTGTCTCGCTGCAACTGCTCTTCCAACCGGCGAGCCTGCTCTTCTTGACGGCGAGCCTGCTCTTCTTGACGGCGAGCCTGCTCTTCTTGACGGCGAGCCTGCTCCTGTAGCAGCGCCATTAAAGCTGACAAGTCTGGCGCCATTGATGCTGTAGGAACTGCGGATGGGCCAGCGACTGGCACTGACGTAGGCTGGACACCACCCGGTGTCTGTGTTGGGGAATCTCCAAACCGCCTTTGGTCCATGTCCTGCTGTCGCTGACTCCTGGTACGGATACCGTCCGTGTCGTCCTTCGGTAGAATTGGCATAATTTATCCCACTTCTGACACCAAATTGTTACGAGCTGGGTATGGGATAAATTAATTACTACCAATCAGACAATTTAATAACTTTATTAAACACAAAACACTTAAATCTTAATCACAAGTACACTACTGATCACTATTCGCTTAGATATCGCACTTCTAGTTCACTTCGATTCGCTCCGTTGTATCGCCTGAATCAGACTACCCTTGTGTGTCGGCGCTTGTGCTTTTTATACTACCCCATTATTCACGAACATTCCGGCGATGTGTAGAACGGTTCGATAAAAACATCAACAAAAAAACATTACCAAGTAGTAGGCAAAAAAATAATAACCTACTTGTACCGAATAAAGAAGTAGGTACTTTATGCCCTCGGCGTACGGTCGAAATTACAATGACAATTCCTAATATTTTTTATAAGTAGTTACCTACTTAACTTTGAACTAATAATAATGGCACGCTTCTCGAAGTTTTTAGCGCAAACACACTGAATCACGTCCTTTCTCGAAAGATCTCGTACGTACGACGTAACAGTATCAATTAAATAGTGAACACATAAAGATGTTTTGGGGAGTTTACTCCACCACTTCTTTTAGTGAACGGTGTTTTGGGGGACTGACTCTTGTAAATTTCGACGTTCAAAAAGTGCTGTTTCTATGCCTTTTTTGTACCTACCCTATTTCTTATTTCGATATGCCCCAAATTGCAAATGCACCAAAACACATAAAGTGGCGAGTTTCCATATCGTGGGAACTGTGTACGTATATGATAAACAAAGCATTGCACGTATGTGTGCGCCCTAGTTTATGTCGGGGAAGTCCCTTGACAATATTTGCTTAATTTTGTTTCATTCAAAAAGGTATTGGTTTAAATCAACAATTTTTTTTCATCACTTGTTTTTAATAACGATTAAAATCGCTGATTTAAATCACCCAACCCTACCCTTGACTATGTTTTTCAGTAAATCTAGAAGTCATAACATCAATGTCTTATCAATGTTTTAGTCTCACCTGATTATGTAGAACAGCATTGATGAGGTCTTGCCTCTGTTCATACACTGGCAACTTCTCTCTGAACTTCAGGAGATCTGGATTGTACTGTGTGTTGGGAACCTGAAGCAAAAACGGTTAATTTTACTCATGATCTAGAGTTGGAGTATCATCATCATTCCTGCCCTTGTCCCATATTACTTGGGGTCGGAAAACACGTTTTTTTTCTTCAAATCTCTTCTAGTTGGAGTGTAAAATACATAATCAGCTTAAAACATGCTGAGAAAGAAGCCTACTCTCCATGAGAGAGAGAGAGAGGGCGATAATTCATCATGCATGCCCATTGTGGATTAGGGGATAGTGCAAACTGATGGATTATTAAAATAATATCACTTAAATTTTGAGAACTAGTAATTAGAAAAAAGGTATCCAAAAAAACAATGATGTCTATTTTTAAAGATGTTTTTTTTTATATTGCTCTTAATATGTTAATGCCAACTCATCAACATTCATACTCATTATCAGAAAGTGGCAATCTTGTCAGAGTACAGAATTTTTATTTTTAAAAGTAGTGAATATTTTAAGCTTTTTTTAAACTAAGTTAATGTCCCAATACCTGTGCAACCCCATTATTCAGCTGCCCCATAGTCTTGTGTGAGAGTTGTGGACTTCTCTCTTTCTCGGGACAGCTGCTAAGGTCATCCTTCTCTTTGCTTGTGATAGGGAAGGCATTGCACAGCTCCGCTATACTGCACCGCATGTTTGAGTCCAGGATGAGCTTGGCATCGTTCTGAATTATTGTTGAACCAATGCGTTTGTATATTGTGAGGTAGCGGTTGACACCTGTAAAAAGTTTAAGTGTTTTCTAAAATTATATTTTGTCTGATATTCTAAAGTTCAACAACTTGGTTTCATATAATGGTGGTATTGAAATGTTGTGGCAAGCAAGAAAGTAATAAGTAAATGTTAATTATTGCTGTAAATAAAATAGTTTTTCTTGGATAACATCATTTTGATTTGAGTAGTAAAAAATATGTGGAAACAATAGTGAGGCCTATAGTTAAAGATACTTTTACAATAGGGAAGCTGTAATATTAGGGGTTAAAGTATGAATTAGCATTCTCCTATTAGAATAAGTAGGTTATTCATATATTACAAAATAAATGTCAATTTGCACAATATGACTTAGACAATACAGTTGATTAGATTAGGTCTACCAACTACTACACTTTTGTTTCCACATATAAAGGTGATGTTGCACAATAAATTGTAAACAAAGAGTAAATAATACTTAAATTAGTTGAGTTTTATTTCAATACATTTGTATTTACATTTTAAATTAATATGAAATATTAAATTAAATAAAAAAACAAAGTACTTCAACATTTGAATACTATAATTCCAAAACATCTATTACAAAAAAATATATTATCTATTGTTGACACAAGTAAAGGTGTGATATAACTTATAATTTACTAATAAATTATTGTTGTACAAACTGTTGTTTATATAAAAAGAGATAGCAATGTATGTGGAGCATTATGTACTTAATGTTGTGATAAAATGCAATAGGTAGATATTGTAGTAACTATCTTAAATTCATACTTCAAACAAGAGTGCAAGAAGTATCTTTGATTAAAAGAAAATGTAACTGTGGTAAAAGTTTTTTTTTTACACATTTGTGTCATCTATTTCACAATTAATGGTAAATAATAATTACAACATATGTGCAATGTATCCATATGGTTAGACGTAAACATTACAATCGTCTAGTAAGTAAATAAAAAGGTTATGTGGGTTAATAGAAATTTTAAAGGCACTCAAACGAAGTTTGATCAAAATATGTTTTTAGTATCAACAACATACCTTTCCCGCGCGATTTCGACTTCAGACCAAGCTTAGCAACTGTCTCGTGGATGAATCCACGCTCCTGAGCTGACAGGAACGTTGGGAACTTCAGTTCAGTTTCATTTTCATCAGTAATGAACTTATCCAACTGAATCTTCAGTGCTATGCTCACAGATTCAGCTATGGGGAAGTGCTTGTTCCCATGACGTTTTCCCTTTTTAGAACTCATTATAACACTTAAGCTATGCTATCCACAAATTCCTACACATATGCTATAGTTAAGATATTGTTTACATAGGCAAACTATTATCAAGAGCTAAGAACTATAATAGTAGATGAAAGAAAAAATGAAACGAATACGATTCCATATTCTTGATGCTAGGGAGAAGAGGTGACGACTAATTTGGAACGAAAACTTTAGTCGATTAACCGCTAAAATGTAAAGTTAAATAAATAGAGGCATAAATATCATAATATTAGTTTAATTATATTTAAGACATTTTACAAGGAAAAATATAATTTATGAAGTAACACCGTTGTTTCTTTTCTTTTTATCTATGAAAGGTTCCATAGCTTCACCTGCAAAGAGTTTTGATAAGTATGCAAACTCTAACACAGACTTTCGGAGCTAGATAGTATTCTTTTAGTGACAATTCTTGTTTCAGTCACTTGCTTCCATACAATACTGCATTGCATGAAATAGACGAATTCCAATTTAGGAATCCCTTTAGTAAAATTTTTGGGATTTTCTGAAATTCTTAAGTCGATTGAGTAAACAATCAAAGATTAAGATTTCACATCACCATCATCGAGGCCAGAAATGTCAATTTGGGAAGCGTTGGGAGCGTTCCAGATACATAGACTTTGATGGGCCCATCTGTAACATGCATTGTACGACAGTTGAATCTTTGTTCTTGTAAAGTCCCTGCGTGTGAACAAGGTAGCCCTTCGCCCTTGGGTAATGTTTATCGATGCAACACCTCAAATGTGATTTGTTTCAATCTTGATTGATTATTGGATGAACCTTGCTAAATGTCAGATTAGTCTCAGATTGATCTCCTTTGGGACAATATCCGAACGCAAGTTGAAAAAAAAAACAACTTTAATTTGGCATGTCACTTGTCAAAATAATTCAACACGTGAAGCTATCTTCAATGGTGTGAGATAAGATTAAACAGTTTTCGTTGAATTCCTAATGTAATTTATCAAAATGCCAAAAAATATTAAGCATTTAGTGGTCGACACAACCGCCTTCATAAAGGCAGCTAGTTTACAAGACATCGCTGAGAATGTATACACAGTGCAAGAGGTTATTGATGAAATCACGAACGATAGGCAACGCAGAAAGCTTGTAGTGCTTCCATACGACCTCAAAGTGAAAGATGTTTTCACCGAAAACATTAAATTCATCACGGAGTTCTCCAAAAAGACCGGCGACTACCGCAGTCTCTCTGCCACTGACATCAAAGTAATGGCACTTACATACCAACTGGAAAAAGAAAAGATAGGCATCGAACATCTGAAAACTGATCCAACCACACAGAAGATTGTCAAAGTAACTGGATTAGCCAACTACAACACAACCCCAAATGGAAACTCGGAAGTGAAACCAGAAAATGTCAACCAGGAAACTGGTGAGCCAACAGAAAGCACTGATGAAGAAACTGGTGAAGCCAAAATAAAAATCGTAGACAAACCTATCTCTAACACAGGAGCAATCACAATAAATGTAGCAGATAACTGCAAAATAAATGATAATCATAATGAGGAAGATGCAGAAGAAATTGCTGAACAAATAAAAAATATGGACATTCAAGAACCAAACATTGATGACATCATGGTGAAAGTTTCTGAAGATGAAGAGGAGTTTGAAAGTGATGAGGACTCATCAGACAGTGATGGTGGAGAGTGGATCACACCTGGCAATGTTGCAGAGAAAAAAAAAGAAATGGAACTGGGAGAATTTGAAGAAAAATCGGTAGAAGTAGCTTGTATCACTTCAGACTTCGCCATGCAGAATGTCCTCAAGCAAATAGGACTCAATGTAACCTCAATAGATGGAAGGATCATCAGACAACTCCGTACCTTCATCTTCCGTTGCACCACTTGCTTCAAAACAACAAGTGTGATGACCAAATTGTTTTGCCCCAAATGTGGTCACTCAACTCTGAAAAAAGTTGGTGTGAGCATCGATGATGATGGTGTTCAGCACATTCACATAAATGGACGGAAACCACTGACAGCTAGGGGGAAGAAGTTCAGTCTGCCCACTCCTAAAGGAGGTCAACACTTCCAATACCCAATACTTTCTGAAGACCAACACATCCACAAGAGGTTTGCCACAAAGATGGCACGAGGCAAAACCAATGCTATGGACCCTGATTATACTGCTGGATTCTCACCATTTGCCGTGAGGGATGTTAATTCTAAGTCTGCTGTGTTAGGTGTAAGAGCTAATAAACAGGACATTAAATATTATATGAAAAATGCCTGCAAGGGAAAGAAGAAGTAAAATTGTTTTAAGTTGTGTAATAGGCCATTTATGAGCCAGATTTTGTATATAGGAATAAAAAACTAATATAGTAAAATATAGTATATTCTTATTTTAATGATACATGGTTTGAATGTCCACCTATACAAATAACAACAATAGTATACAGTTGTGCGATATGAACACTATTTTTACACTTTTTCTTCAATAAACTTGAACACTGATTCCATACACGAATATGACGTCATTTCGTGTTTTTGATGACCTGGGAAAATAAAACAGGTGATAAATGATAAGATAATCATACACTTTGCAACTCAGTCCCCCAAGGATTTTGTTTTTGAAATAAAAAGTAGATTTTACCTGCTGATACTCTTGGTATATCAAATTCTGGAGTAGTCATAGGTGTATCCAGTGGTGCTTGACTTGATATCCAGTTTCTAGCTGCCTGCAAAAGCATACACAACATTTTCATACATGTGCCACAGATAAAAACCGCATGTTCTTAAAAAAATCGTAAATTAAACTTACATCTTTCATATACTTGGTGATTTGTATATTAGAATACACATGCACGGAATCAGTAAATGCTATCGCTTTCACCCTCTTCTCAAATTCTTCTTTCAGCTGATCAGCTAAAGTAACAGTTAAGACTCCTCCGTAACTATGAGCGACAATAGCTATAGATGTAGCTTTTGTACTTTTAACATAAGTTTTCCACACATAGTTTGTATGTTCTTCACCTGAACTACTGTTAGGTATTTTCTTGCCATTGGGAAGACAGTTATCATTGGGATTTAGTACCATGACTCCGTATCCTTTTGCTAGGGCATTCTTGATGTATGGTAGTTGTGTGCCCATGTCCAAGTTATCATTGATTATGAGTCTGAAAAAAGTAGATTGATATGTTGTACATATTATTATATGCAACGGCAAAAGTAGTATGCCCCTATTCCAATGGGATTAAGGAAAGGCAAGATAAGCTTCTACTTACGATCTAGCCCACTGACCAGCCCGAACAGCCCCAGATCCATGAATTAAAATCACCAACACATCCTTTAGTTCATAATTCTTAGAAACAAAGATGAAAGTTCCATTACTGGAATCTTTAGGCACGGGCAACCTTGTCAAGTCCTGTTCCATCAAATGGTACACATATTCTGTGACCGCATTCCCGAGCTCCTCGTAATGTGCCTGACATTCTTGGTGTTGATTACTGATGTTGAATTGGAATGGTTCTTCAGTTGGTTGGCCATCAGCACCTACCTTACGCAACTGTCCTTCTGTAAAAAGTAGAAAGATAATGTAGATTTTAGCATAGAGTTCTTCAGTTAGTAAATTTTTATACCTGATGATGCTTTTCAATGAATATACCAAACTACTTTTTTTCCTCTCCCAGGCAGAAAACAAGATAAAAGTAATGTTGGTAATTATGTAGGTATTCAGATAAATACTGAAAAAAGCATCTTCTTATTGTGGAGTTAGTTCTCATCTTTTTAACCTCTTGAACTTTAAAATCTAGAGTGTAGATTAAAAAAAAAGTTGTTTTACCAGTGTTGAAAGCGTATCCCAAGTCCTTCATTGTTTTCACAGCGTCCATCTTTTCCGAATCCGTAGCACCTGTAGCACAATAACCACGACCGGAAGTTTGTGACCAATTTTGTTTCGGCGAAACGCTTGATGAGAAGAAAACACGGACTTTACGTAAAAACTTTAGTGACATGGAGCGGACTACAAAATAAAGGCGCAGAAGAAACTCAGCACGTAAAACCGCTAATGCTAAGAATAACAATGCAGAAATGTGTATTTTATTGATAAAACACAATTTTAAAAACAAACAAAATTATTTCAAATGGAGAAATGTCTCAATATTTTGACGTTTCTTTTCAGTTCAGGAATTTTCATTGAATTATTCGCGTGGGCTAAAAGTTATCTAAATTAGTTTTTTATGATATTTGGAGTATTATCCAAATTTTTGTATCTCAACCGAAATTGTTGCGTAAATAAATTTCCATTCTTGACTGGAAAAGACCAGAAAGTGCATATTTTTGACCTTTTTTATCCACATTCTGAAGTGCCATTTTTCTGAACGAAAATTTTTCTTTTTTAGCTTCTTAATAGTATATTATACATACTGCCTTATCACTATAAGGCAGTATTGTATAATATTCTCACCTTTATACCAATTGAAATACTTTCATAATAACATAAGTGCTACTAGGTAATACCGTAAGGTAATACAGTAGCCTAGTCTGGCTGAATCCTATAAACTTCCCAACATATCACCCTGGTTGTTTAACATTACTCAAAAAACACACCAAACTTGTCTCAAAAAATTACCAAATTACTGTAAAAAGCATCACACTTTACTAAGCTAATGGTGTGACTGACACTGGCTTCGCCACCATCAGGGATTTTAATTTTGATAACACAAATAATTTGTCGGTAATTAGTCGAAATTTGTCGGTCACTGGTTCAAAAGTTATAAGGGTTCATAGGTGGCCGACCTGTAGAGAGTTAGAGACTCTCCCCAGCTTGGCCACGTTTATATCCCAAAAACTAGGGCATATAGCGAAGATCTGTTTTCTCCCAGATTTAGTCGGCAATTTGTCGGAATTTGTCGCCAAGCCACAGATTTAGTCAGTCACTGGTTCAAAAGTTATAAGGGTTTATAGGTTGCCGATCTGTAGAGACTCTCCCCAGCTTGGCCACATTTATATCTCAAAAACTAGGGCATCTAGCGAAGGCCTGTTTTCTCCCAAATTTAGTCGGCAATTTGTCGGAATTTGAAGAGTTTACGAAACGTTGGCAAGAGTAAAAATATTTTTAGTAATATGTGTAATATACTTCTAGTTTATCGGTCTTAAGTCCTTAGAAATGTCATGAAGAGATAAATTCTCAATTAGATACATGTTTTTATGTTTTAAATTACTAGGTTAGAGGGTCTTAAACTTCTTTGAAAACATTAAATCTTGCTCTTGGTCGATTTGGTGAATATTTTTTCTCTTGCCAACGTTTCGTAAACTCTTCGATCTAGCTCTTGGACTATACCTTAAAAAATTAACTCATTATATCTTCTAAACTAAGACTACTACCACTAAATACTACTACTACAAAGTCTGTGGCTTGGCGACAAATTGCCGACTAAATCTGGGAGAAAACAGATCTTCGCTACGTGCCCTAGTTTTTGAGATATAAATGTGGCCAAGCTGGGGAGTCTCTAGAGATCGGCCACCTATAAACCCTTATAACTTTTGAACCAGTGACCGACTAAATCTGTGGCTCGGCGACAAATTCCCGACTAAATCTGGGAGAAAACAGATCTTCGCTAGGTGCCCTAGTTTCTGGGATATAAATGTGGCCAAGCTGGGGAGTCTCTACGGGTCGGCCACCTATAAACCCTTATAACTTTTGAACCAGTGACCGACATATTCTGATATTGGGCGACAAATTTCGACTAATTACCGACAAATTATTTGTGTTATCAAAATTAAAATCCCGGATGGTGGCCAAGCCAGTATCAGTGACACAAGCTAATGGTCAAAATCACATTGAATGCTATTACTTGGATACCAGAAAAATTAGCCAACTAATTGGTATTCAATATTGTGATTCAACTATCATGGCCTCAACAGAATTGTGCTACAAAATTTCTCTAGCATTGCATCTCTTTACGATTTGGATAATAGTAGGGTATATTGAAAAGATATTAAAACGACAAAAATACTCCATTACACATAACATTTAATCATTATACCAATCTAAGAATAATAAGCTAAATGACATGACTAACAAGAAGAAAAGTACATAAACTCTAAGCCCTGCATTCCGTTGAATAGCCTGCTTTATTTGTTCATTGGCATCCTTAACATTTTCAGTGGACCCCACCACAGTGTTAGATATCCTGTCTATGTCTTGCTCTTGTTGTAACACCTGGAAACATACAATTAGTTAATATCAAACATGGACTAAACAAAAGGACTGTACAAATATTGCCTGTCCATAAGAGAAAATGTGTGAGTTTATTAATTTAAATCTTAAGTTAAACAAAATGACAATCAGCATATTCTTTGTAAAAAGTAGAAGTCCTTTATCACCTTTTCAGTAAATATTTCCTGTAGCTCTGCAATATGAAGCACTTTGCTTTCAATGGCTTTCACTTCCTCCGTCATGCTGTTCAGCTCGTTCAGGAGCTGCACATTCTCCGACTCAAACATCTGCAACTCCTCAGCACTGAGTTCCTCATCAGCTAACACAGCCACCTCATTCTCACACAAATCCATCTTCTTTACTGTATCTGGTTCCTCCAATTCTTCAATATCTTTATCTAAAACTTTGTCACTATTCTCTGCTATTTTAACAAGAAAAGGGTTTGGAATGTTTGACTTGGTCTGTGGCAGCTCCAAGCGCGACAGTTTCCTCATGACTAGAGTTCGTTTCACCCGCAGAGCTTTAAGTTCACTGTGTATCTTACACACAGCTTTCAAGTACATGTCTATGAGGTCAGCGACTGCTTCCATGTAGTCTTTCATCTGGGGAGCCGCAGTTACCTTGCGATTGTCATTCCTAAACTCTTTCAGCAAGTGCGAACAAGTATTGATTATCCTTTGCGCTCCTGTGTCTATTTGGTCTCTCTCCGCATCGGTCATCTGGTCCTCGACGACATTATCGTAGAAGCTCAAGTATTTCTCGCGGTGCTCCAGCAAAAAGTCCCGCAGTCTTGTTATTTGTGAAGTTATATCCTTCGCAGTAATCATGAAAGCGGTTTTTGGCTTGGTTCGAAGTAAGCGTTGTTTATCATCGCTAGTGGGGCTTTGAATACCAAAAGCTTTGTTTCGCGTTTTCACCGTCTTTATGTACGCTCTGAACAACGGCGTGATATCCATTTTGGTATCTAGTTAACATAGAATGGATGGAGAAATTGAAATGTAGCCCAATGTTCTGTATATTTTACTTACACGTTCACAGCTGTGTTGTATTGATAATTTTTAAATGACATCTGTCTGACATTTGTTTTTCCGTTCGGATACGAGGAATAATTTTTTTTTTTTCATTTATGCTTCAAATTCTAACAAATCTTAGGTATCTGGAACGATACCACGAAGTTGTTTTTGATTTTTGTTTTGGCCTGAAATTTCATTATCTGTGGATTCATTTTACAATACAAAAGAAAAGCAGTAAAATAGAAAATTTTCCATTGTTTTTTACTAAAAATACGGTAAAAAATTGTTAAAGATAAACAAATAAGATGGGATCAACTGCTGGTAATGGACATAAAAGCCAACATTCTATACCTATCGATATTTTAGATGACCTGTGCAGGTAGGTTGTTTTCTTTTTACGATCAAAATAATGTGGTTTTGGTAAACAGTCCATAAAACTTGGTAAATATTATGTTATAATAACCAATAAAGTTCAATAACTAAGTTTAGAATACTTTTTTCATGAAAATATGTTGAATGAAAATATGTTGTAATGTTTGTGGATCCAATACATCCACTGCAACTTCTAAGAAAAACTTTCTCAATAGCTAATTTATTAACATAAAGTTATTCACATCCTTTAAAATGAACCTGATCAATATTATGTACAACAAAGTCACTCAGCCAAAAATTCCAATAAAAGAAACAGTATTGAGGTCATCTTGAAATACCTTCCTATGTCCAGAAATGAACAATGATATATACTGAAATGACTAATTTGGACATTACAACTGTTCAAAGTCTCTTCACTCTACAAAGCTCCCTGAACTCAACTAGATAATTTGTGTCTATTTGTTATACTTATGGGATGGCCTAGTTCCTGCATGGTCACCAAACAAAACTAAACAATAAGGCAAAGAGTAGGTACAGGCGTAGACCTACGGACCATAATCACACTAACTTCAAAGCTTTGTGTAACCGTTGCAATCGTCTGTGTCGAGATGCAAAGAAACGCTATTTTCACGAATCTCTTGTTGATCAAAACTCCTCAGATGTCTGGAGGTTCTTAAAATCTGTTGGTATAGGCAAATCTCCCACAAATACCTGTAAAGACGTTGACTTGAGCACTCTTAACAAGCACTTTTCTCTACCACCTGTCTCTCTGGAACCAAGCGTCAAAGCTTGCACGTTGCCATTACCAAATTGTCCACTTTTCAATTTCTGCCCAGTCTCTGAAGACGTTGTAAAAAAATCACTTCATTCTATTTCCTCCTCTGCTGTGGGGCCATGATCATTTGTGTTCAAGAATGATAATACCTATTATTTCTCAGTTGCTGCCATTCTAACTCATATTGTTAATTTTTCTTTATTCTCTGGCATATTTCCCTCAGCTTGGAAACAGGCTCATATAATACCGCTTCCTAAAATTAACAATCCTTCTTCCTTATCTCACTTCAGACCCATCTCCATTCTTCCTTTCCTTTCTAAAGTTCTCGAACACATTGTTCATGGTCAAATTTCCAGCCATCTATCGTCTAACGGTTTTATTTCCCCTTACCAGTCTGGCTTCCGTACTGTCCACAGTACTGTTACTGCACTCCTGAAGGTTACTGATGACATCCGCTGGGCTATGGACAATAAATCTCTTACTTTACTAGTTTTACTTGACTTTAGTTGGCGCGTTAAACTCAGTGGATTTCGACATACTTCTAAGAATCCTTCAGTCTTTTAAGTTTTCTGCCTCTGCGTTAGCCTGGTTTGACTCATACCTTCGTGGTCGCTCTCAGTGTGTCCGCCAAGAAGAGATTTTTTCTGATTGGTGTGATCTCACTGCTGGCGTTCCTCAGGGTGGAGTTCTCTCTCCTCTCCTTTTCTCAATCTTCATAAACACTGTTACCAAGGTTATCACCTCCAGCTTCCATCTCTACGCAGACGATTTGCAACTTTATCAACATTTCTTGCTGGCTGATGCGGAATCGGCTGTCTATGCCATGAATCGTGACTTGGAAAAGATCAATGAATGGGCTAAGTCTTACGGCTTACTGATCAACCCTTCCAAATCCCAGGCTATGATCACAGGCAGCAGATACTATCGTACTGCACTTGAAGTTTCATCACTGACACCTTTGTCCTTTGGTGGCTCGACCATTCCCTAGTCTGAATCCGCTAAGGACCTTGGTGTCTTAATTGACAGTAATTTGTCATGGCAAGCTCAAGTGAATGAGGTTAGTCGTAAGGTGCATTTTTCTTTCCATTCGCTGAAATCCTTAGAGCTTCTTACCCTTTAAGACCAAAATTTACCTAGCTCAAACTCAAATTCAGCCGATCATTGATTACGCTGATGCCTGATATCTGGATGCCACTGAGGAGCTCTTAAATAAGCTTGAGCGCTTGCAAAACCTTTGCTTTCGTTTCGTTTTTGGTCTGAGACAATATTATGATCATGTCTCACACTTCCGCAAGGAACTCAAGTGGCTCCCAATTCGTCTTCGCAGGAACACTCGAATATTATGTCTCCTCTTACACATCAAACTCAAACTCAAAGCATTTATTTCAATTAGACCATTACAGGCACTTTTGAATGTCAAAACACAAAAAAATAAACTAAGCTACAGTCCCAGTCACAGGGCATAATAACTTGTGAAAGTACTGTAGTTGCCCATTCGAAAGCGTAGATCTCTATGGAGAAGAATGGGCAAGAAACTCCATGGACACTCTTTTAAATCATTATGTTGTTACAAAGTCTCGGTTACATCATTCATGTCGAGATTAAACATACATGTGAGAACGATGTAGAAAGACGTGCGAGTAAGAGCGTCCAGAATAAAAAGATAAAATTAACAATTCAAAAATACAATAATCCATGGCACCTGCGAGATGACCAGTCACAACTGACAGCGCCCGTTCACGAACATGACGCATGGATTAGCCATCATTCAACTCAACCATTTTGGAGGGAACTAAACGACCCGACACACGCGCCACCATCACCGAGACATTTTAGTGAGCATGACATTCTCTCAACCGCCAGGGCAAATTCGAGTCAGTAAAAGATGTAAATGGTAGCTTTATCGTACATAGAACTCACACATGTGCTATGCAATTATATAATACTAAGAGACTGAATCTATACAATGCAAAGATATGTTTACAATCTTCTGCAGCTTCCACAATAACTTCACAAAGTAATCAATTAGTTTGCCCCTATGGTTGTGGAGCAGGACCAGCATTGAGCCAAGCATTTTTATCATCAATGTAGTCTCCCAACTTATAGTATGCTTGCCTACATAGTGTGCGTTTTATACAAGATTTAAATTTCGTCTCATTCAGTTGTAGAATGCCGGGAGGAATTTTATTGTAACATTTTAAACAGTACCCCATGAAAGATGAGTCTACTTTAGCTAGCCTGAAACCTGGCTGAACTAGATGGTCCCTGGTTCTAGTATTATAGTGGTGTCTGTCGCCTCTTTTACTAAATAAATGCAGATTTTTCCTAACGTACATGATGTTTTCATAGATGTATTGGCAAGGTACTGTCATGATGTTAATTTCCTTAAACAGTTCTCTTAGAGAATCGCGTCTACATAGATTATATATGGCTCTGATGGCTCTTTTCTGCAGAATAAATATAGACTCGATGTCTGCAGCCCGTCCCCATAGTAAAATACCGTAAGACATAATACTATGAAAATAACTAAAATAGACTAGCCTCGCGGTATCTACATCAGTAAATTGACGGATTTTCCTAACAGCATATGCTGCTGAACTCAGCCGTCCTGCAAGAGATGTTAAATGAGGACCCCATTGTAGCCTCGAGTCGAGCGTGATCCCTAAGAAAACAGTTTCATCGACGAATTCTAGTTTCTCTTGATTCAATACTATGTCACAATCACTAGTTTTGACATTTGGTAGGGCAAATCTTATGCACTTAGTTTTTTTCCCATTTAATACTAAATTATTCGCGGTAAACCAATTATGGACTTGCAGTAGGGCGCTATTTACGTCGTCAAGAATTGTGGCACGTCTGTTTATCTTAAATATCAAAGAAGTATCGTCGGCAAACAACACCATTTGAGGTTGGTTTTTAAATAAATGGGGTAAATCATTAATATAGACTAGAAAGAGGAAAGGACCCAATATAGAGCCTTGTGGTACACCCATCCTTACTTTTAAACCCATTGAATTGACACCATTTATTTGTACTTGCTGATGTCTATCGTTCAAATACGATTTCACTAAACTGAGCGCAAGTTTCCCCAAACCGTAATGCTCAAGTTTAAAGAGTAGGGTTTCGTGGCTTACGCAATCAAATGCTTTCGAGAGGTCACAGAAGATTCCTATGGCATCTTGTGCCTCTTCCCACGCAGTGAATATGTGTTTTAATAATGTGACACCCGGCGTCAGTCGTACAACGTCCTTTGGTGAAACCATACTGTTTCTTATGTAAGATCTTATTGGTATTAAAGTGGTTAAGCATCTGATTAAGCATTACCTTTTCAAACACCTTGCTGAAAACCGGCAATACGGATACGGGTCTATAATTATTCGTATCTTTACTGTCCCCGGATTTGAAAAGTGGTATTACCTTGCTGTATTTCATAAGGTCTGGGAAGACGCCTTGGTCCACACACAAATTAAATATTAAAGCCAAGTACGGTGCTATAGTCTCAATAATAGCTTGACAAACTTTAATAGACATTCCCCATAGATCTTCTGTTAATTTGATTTTGATTTCCTTAAAGGCTTTAATGACAGCTATGGGGTTTATATGTTTAAATTGAAACTCAACCGGACAGGCTGAAACATTTGCTCTTAATAAATCAATAGAAAGCAAGGGTGAGGAATTTAAGGTTTCAGTAGTTTTAAGTGGGATACTGGTAAAGAAATCTACAAATTCTTGAGCAACTTCATTTTTAGAGCTTAGAAGACCACGTGAGGTTTCTAATGTGATATCATTATTCATCACCTCTTAAACATCCTTTATAACCCTTCATATCCTTGCTACCTACGTGATCGGTTTTCATTTACCCGCCCTCCCGACGCTCTTTGTAGATCCCACCTTAGTTTTCATCTCAATTTCCCATCCCATAAAACCGACTTCTATTCTTACTCCTTCTCTGTTCATGCAGTACGTTTATGGAACTCACTTCCGCCTAACATTCGCAATGCCAAAACTATATCTGTCTTTAAAAAACAAGTTAAAGAACATTACCTCTCTTTTATACTTTGATTCTGTATTTATATTATAGGTATATATTTATATATATACATATATATTATTAAAATAAATATATATTTATTTTATTACTAGCTGTCCCGGCGAACTTCGTACCGCCTAACAGTCAATGAATCCTACCCCACCTACCCTACCTACTCTACCCATCCTACCTACCCACCTAGCCTACTCTCCTAGTACCTACCACCTACCTACCACCTACCTACCACCTACCTACCACCTACCTACCACCTACCTACCACCTACCTACCACCTACCTACCACCTACCTACCACCTACCTACCTACCACCTACCTACCACCTACCTACCACCTACCTACCTACCACCTATTATTAAAATAAATATATATTTATTTTATTATATAAGCATGTACTATCTCTTTAATTATGATTGTTCAAGTTATTAATTTTGTAGTAAATTAAGTTTAATTTATTCTTCTTACACACTGTGTCTACGTTTCTTTTATATCTATCCTCTCGCAGGTCCGCTGGAAGAGTTTTCTAAATGAAATAAGCGGTACCTTTGTGCTCTTTTGTCTTTATGTATTTTTCCTGTAATGTGTTTTGTGTGTACATAAATAAATAAATAAAACTTGCTTCGTTGGTAAGTGTAGTCTAGAGTTTGCAAGTGCTACTGTTGAGCATGCAGGCCTGCGATCGTTTTCAAGGTTGTGCAAATTATTATTGGGTTATTCTGTCTGGAATTTTCACTAGCAACTCATAGTCAGGATTTGTGGAACTATATAACTGACAAAATGTTTGTGTTATGTAGGTATAACTTTGCCTGCCCCTTCAGATTTACAGGTGTAATGTTGAGCCTTCGTTCCTATACTTATCACATTCTCTTCCTTCCAGCCGCTTCATAATTAACTTACCGCCAGAAGACCGCGGGAATCTGGTGCGAATATGTTTCCAAATAGAGTTGGCACACTGGTTCTACTTAGATTATTATTGTACCGATGAGACCACCAGGCTCAACCCCTGTGGTATTAGGGAGTTTGCGGCACATATTTTTCAAGTAAGTAGCTAGTCTTACTTTAAAATTGGATTATTCCAATCTGCCCACCTGTGGGACAAATTCGAATGTTTAAAATTAGAAATACCTCTTTGTCCCACTAGTGGAGCAATTGGCTCTTTGTGCTATCTGTTAAATGCGAGGCCAGTCATCAACTTCTATCTTTCTTGTCCCAAACATCATTCAACCTTGCTATGTCAACATATGGATTTTGCCTTTGGTCAGCATAAGCAGTCAGAAAGTTTAAACATTGAATGTAGTTGTGGAAGTGAGTAGTGAGTTCTCAGGATGCACTTGACTTACCTACCTAAAATGTCTTGTTATGGTACATTTCCACTTTATGAAAATGACTACTATTGAAAAAGCCATAAAAAAAAGTTGCAGTAGAAATTAAACTGTACGGCATTGGAATTAAAAGTACGTTTTAAACCACTTTTTTAGCACGTCCCGCAACTCCGTGAGCACGTGAGCAGCCTGGATGAGGTGTTAGACAACTGGCGCGAGTACAAACAGACCGTGCCGACCTACGGCGCCATCTTGTTGGACACTGATCTAACGCACGTGTTGCTGGTCCAGTCCTACTGGACGAAGGCGTCTTGGGGCTTCCCTAAAGGGAAGGTCAATGAGGATGAGGAGCCGTATAAGTGTGCTGCAAGGGAGGTAAAGAAACTACCTCATGTTTTTATCTAATAATGAGAAAGCTTGTTCTCATAGTGAGGGGTCAACAATTTTAATCTGAAACAAAACAAGTAACAAAGAAAATAATGTGCTTAGCATGTGATGTGTGTATCATTGATTTTACAGTAATTCACCTTAACTATAAAATAAATGATAATAATTGTTCTCACGCAAATTCCGGAAGCTACTGGTATGGCCAATAGCAACTACAAAGTTGTTGAATCGCTCTGATGGACCGTACCACAGCGACTAGTTTTAATTAATGTAGCTCGATGAAAACACTGACGACATTGCCCATTTATATAGAAAGAAAAAACAAATTAAATATTAGAGAATCTACTAGAAACATGTTCGTAATTTTGTTCTGTTCTAGGTGCTTGAAGAAACAGGCTTCGACATCAGTAAGCTGATAAACAAAAACGACTACATAGAAGCTATAATACATGAGCAAATTGTCCGCCTGTACATTATTGGTAACATTCCTAGAGACACCAAATTCCAGCCAAGAACAAGAAATGAGATTAAGGCCTGTGAGTGGTTCCCACTGGCTGATCTACCGGCCAATAAGAAAGATATGACTCCTAAGCTCAAAATGGGTGTGAGCCCAAACGCTTTCTTTATGGTGCTTCCATTCGTTAAACGCATGCGGCGCTGGGTCGCAGAAAGGAACTCTAAAGTGTTCACAAATACTAGAAGAACGCGTCACAAATCTATGGGAGATATAGAATCTACTTCTACTACTAAAGCCAAGGCCAAGGCGATCTCTCAGGGTCTGCAGAATGAAATACAGGAATATCAACAGCTAAACTTAAACTGTAATTCAGTGCCAAAAACTTATAAAAATGGAAACGGTAACGGCAGTGGAAATGCCTATGGTAATGGCAACGGGAATGGCCATGGAAATGGCCAAGGAAACGGCAACGTCCACGCTAATAGCCATGGGAATGACAACATCCACTCCAATAGCAATGGCAACGGCAACGTTCACGCTAATAGCCATGGGAACAGCCACAGCAATAGCCACAGCAACAGCCACGGCAATAGCCACGGAAGTGGCGCCAAAAATACTCCAAACCAAAGCGGTTCTAGAAAGGACAGGAAGGTTGCTAAGCGACAGTTGTTTACTCCGCAGAATACTCACCCGAATCCTAACAACAGCTTTTCTCCCGTTCAGAAAGAAGCTAGTCCTAAAAAAGAATCTCCAGATGAGAATGCATACTTCAACTTCGTGGCTCCGTCTTGGGCTAACTTCAAGTTTGACAGACGGGCTATCCTCGATTGCCTTACCTGAGAGTAAGGACGTTGACATTTGGTTCTAATTCGTAGATCACGTGACTTCCTACTCTTCGATTTTGACATTATTTGTAATTATAGTTACAAAACAGATTTATTGTTGTTTTATTTGGAACTCCCTTGAAACTCTACTCAGTGCACAGAGACGCCTCACTGCTACCTTCGATTCAAACCAAGCGTATCAACGTTTACCCACACTATAGACATTCTCCCTTTCTGGACAAGGCCTCAAACTCACCCAATTGTGCAATTTCATAATCGTAAAACGAAAAAAGAATGCATTTTTGCTAGTGTGCAAGGACCGATAAAGAAAGCAAAAGATTTCAAAAATATGTTTTTATTTTCGAAAAAAAAAAATAGCACAAAATATTATTTACAAAGTCACAACGACTTTTCCGGAGCTTCTGAATACTAGAGAACAAAACCTGAATGTGTATTACGGCAAAGACCTGCTTACCTCCTCTGTAAAATTGAGCGTGCATTTATTCAAGTCACTTGCAGAGTAGGCCTTGTATAATGTATAATCCCGGAAAGATTCAACCACAGTGATGCCAAATGTTATGGAGCATTTAAAATGTAGTCTTATTGAACTGCCCCAAAGTCCGTTTAAAAAAACACATTTGAGACAGTTATTTCTGGTTCCTGTGTTATCCGTATTAATTGGTTTTTTTTTGACAGGTTTGAGCATGATTTTAGCCTGTTTTCTCAACTGTTGCCTGGACAGTAGTCTTTTTATAAAGTTCCATACATTTCTGGCAACTTTTCGACGCAAATGTTTGCATCATTTCTGTATGACTTGCTTCTCAATCTTCTCCTGTTGTTCTTCAGACTGCAGTTGTTGTAGGGTAAGCAGGGATACTCCTAGTTGATCCTCTCGGGTGAATGGTTGTGCCATTTGACGGAGCCAGCGTTTACAGATCTGTGGATGTTTACGAGAAGTATAAATTATCATGATGATTATAACCATGCCTTTCCATTGGTAAAACATTCACATAAGACGTGTTGAAATATCTTTTTCTCTATGCTCTTAGTTAAACTCTTTTATCATCTAGTGGAAACGCACAGTAAGCGATCTTGGTTTTGTCACGACAGTGTGGGGTTCGAGTTTTTTGTTGGGTTGAACCCAGGGAGCAATAAGATAGGCTAAAAGGATGTCATAGATATTTTATTCGGCGTGAAAAATATGGAATTTGCAAAATGGCAATTGGATGTGGCAACCAGTCTGCAACCTCGACGAGGCTTGCCCAGGAACGTGGAAATTGGGGTAAGCATAAAAGTTATCAACAAACCTGTACGGCCTCCTCAGTGCTGAGGTTACACAGCGAGTCCTTCAAATGTTCCTGTATCCAGCGCGGCAGCTTGGTGCGCTTGTCCGCGCGACTGAACCGCTTGTCCGCGAATATCATTATACCGTAGTCTGTCTTGCCTCGCAACACTCTCCCGACGCACTGGGCAGCGTGACGCATCGCGTCAAATGTTAGGAAGTCGTTTTCACGAATCTGCCAAGAAAAACGATATTACTATCAAGAATGTTGTGCTTATGGACACGTCGATTGGAGACGCCTAGAAGAGCATACGCTGGCCTTATTGGTAATATTCTTTGGAAAGAGATGCGTAGTCGGTACTTTCAACTGACGCCGGCGTGCGCCTATGACCAGATGTATGAACGTGCACGGATCAGATAGAGTACTTATGTCAGGAAGAAATAAGTTTATTTAAATACATATGTTGACTCATCCATCATCATACAACCCGACAATATTAAGAAATACACCGGGTATGTTATTACAATGCTTTCTAATGTGTATTGCAATATTAAGTTTCATTCATAGCAAGAATTCTGGACGGTTCAAATGGTGATGTTGATTCTGTGCTGAGCTCATATCTGTATCTTGATGATCGTTACTTTAACACTTTCGTTGCTAAGTTCAAATAATCAATTTTTATTCATATGCGCGTCATCGACACACTGACAGCTGCAGTTTCACAGCGACCTTAGCGACGATTCGGGAGGCGGGTTGTGCGCACACGAACGAATTATTGTTCGACCCATATGCTGGGAGCTTAGCACCGAAGGTGTCAACTGGTAGTGTGGTACTAACCTGGAACTGGTCCCTCAGATAGTCAAGCCGCGCCTTGAGTATGCGACTCTGCGTGAAGACGTAGGGGATGCCGAACATGAGCACGGCGCGGCCCAGGTGGTGGTCGAAGTCCACGCCCTCCGACACCTTGCCGCGCGCCACCGACAGCAGCACCGCGCCGCGCCCGCTCTCGCACGCCTGGGGGGGGGGGACATTCCTTGTAGCAGTGGTGGGGCAAAGTGAAACAATCCAGAAAAAATCGCAAAGATATCGAGCACTCTCAGTCTTCTAATAAAAATGTGAAATATAAATTTCTGTTGAATGAATCTCTAGGGGCATCGGAATGCGAAAATTTCATCTTTTCTTAGACTTTTGTGATGCATTAGAACCATCTTATGTTTTCAATATAAATGAAGCCTACCTTTATGTAATTGATGAGAGCAAAACTCGTTTCAGCAGAATCTTGAGTCTCAATGAACAATAATTTATGTCGCTGTAAGCTCGCCACCACACCTGCACAATAATTATAACATTGATATTATGAAATGATTTGCACTCAAAAGTAGCAAATACAGGGTGGTGATTGACCGTGATCTGACGGTCAAGCGGGTCACTTTGCGTCTCTAAACAACTTTCGCCTTGACATTAATTTCCAATCCGTACAAATTCCGGGTATAACCACCCCTTGACGCATGCAGGTGACTAAATCGCCACCCTGTATATTCATCTATGTCTACTTACCTTGGTCATACCAAGAACCAACAACGCTTTCTAAATATAAATAAGACGTGAAGAAACACACTACGCCGTCTGGTACACACGCCGAAATCTACAAGAAAACAACAGACATTACTCATTCATATTCCATAACCAAAACTGTATCGAATAGTCGATCAATAATTATAAAACTGGCCGTCGTATTTGAAAACACAGTCACAATTTCAGTTAAGAGCGTTTACGTCTATCGCGCGAAGTCAAGTTTAGGTAATTCAATGCATTTTTTACACACACAGAAGCACGCGTGCCTGTGTGTATAGCGCTGGCGCGCTCTCGCGCGCTATAGTCAAACTAACCCACTATGATCCGTTCGAGTGCAATTGTTGTAGTAAAATTTAATTTGAATTTGAATTTGAACGTACACGGATTACTAAAGTACGAGTGCATAAAATAAGTATTCAATAATATATTGCAAGTATAGCTATAATTATGATTAATATTATAGTCGTTTTTTAGTTATTCAAACATGAATTTGTTGATCTAAACTTTAGAAAGAAACCGAACTTCGTTAATTATTATTGATTTGTGACTGATTAATAAATATTTCTTATTCTATTCAAATAAATCACTTTATACGGATTTACTTACGTTTATTTTAAATTATATTTTAACCTGACGCGATGTTCCTCTTAGTGACACCTCTTATGAGGGAAATACAATAGGTTGGCGTTAACTTTAAAAACAATTTATGTTCTTATTTACAAAAAAATAAGTAAAAGTTTTAATAAATAAAATTCGTATGTAAAAAAATTGGGTAGATATTGGTTGTCTCTAAAAATATTGTCAGTCATCAAAAATAATAATAAAAAAATTTAATCATCAAAGTACCAAGATTTTTTAATCACACTATAAACGTCCGCTATCCTTCCAAGTACGACTAAGGTCAACTCGGGTCAGGCAGAGCGCCGAGCGACATGTCCTCTCTCTAGAAAGCCTCGCGGCGGTCTGATTTGAAATTGCTCGCGCGCAGTGATTTATAGTAGTTTTCAAATATTTATAGAAAAATAATCACTGTAAATTATTTGAAATTTTAAATTGGATGTTTTAAAGCATATGTTCTTCTATTATATTATGCTATTATTATATTAAATCAAGTAAGATATATCGGTGAAAAAATCATTTTAATTCCTTAATATTTTACATTGTTTGAACTTTAATTTCTTATATAAAGAAACCTAAATCAAAAAATTTTCTTCTCCAACTATATTCCTTAGGATCTTAGCAATAGGTAAAAAAAAAAATCTAATTAGGTTTGCCAGTGGTTTCCTATAATTAGAGCGTCGAAACTGACGCTAAAAGGGAAATTAAGAAAACCTCTGTTGAGTTATCTTGATACAATTTACCAATACTCTATTAATTGAAATATTTTTCTCCCCAACTATTGAGACAACGAAATTTCCTAAAGTTATTAGTAATTATCATTTTTGTAAAATAAAGGGTTGATGGTATTAAAGGGTTTGAAAAGTACTGTTTTGGAGTCAAACAGCGCATGGACGGCGTAAACGCTCTTAAGGGTGAAGCGCCAGTGTAGTCCGCGAAATTCAAATTTTCTTTCCGCCGCAAAATCATATTTTAATCAACAAACAACCCGACTGACCTGCTATTTGCAAAGACGTTAGAAAAGTTAATTAAGTCACTGTGTTTCCAGTTACGACGGCACATAACTAGAGCAGATATTTTTATTTAGGTACCTCAACTAGTAACTGTCCATAGTTTCTTATTACTGCTACATCTTCTCTCGTTTCATATTTAGACGATATCGCCACTTGATCGCTGCCTTTTGATACTATCTGAAAATATTCTCATATTTCAATACAATACCAAATTGCTGAAATGAATAAACATGCTTCAGACCAGCTAACAATTGACGGTGGAAAAAAATGCCGAAAAGGACATTGAACGCGATTTTAGATAAATGCAAAGTTCGGATCTGCGCCGAATGTTGAAAATCCGCTAGCACGTTCAATGCCCTTACGACATTTTACCGTCGACGTCCGTATGATGATCTTTACTTTGTTAAAGAATATAGAAGATACCGTAGTAAACTTACCATAGGTAATATACAAGGTCTGGCTAGCGTCATGGTGAACGAACTCATTATAACAGGGTTGAAGTCCAAGATCTTTGGATACATGTCTAAAGGCGATAATGTTCCTGCAGAGAATGACATCATTACTATCTGTCCTAGTCGACCAATTATTCAACACAGATTTCGAATTTCATAAGCAGTCGTTGTAATTTAAAACTTATGTCAATGTTTATTGAAGTGCATTTCAAATGACACAGACTCGTGATTAACAAGTTAGTTTTTAAGCTTTAGTAATAGAAAATGATTGAAACTTACCTGAAGTGATGATAACTGTTTGAAACCTAGCGAATATTGGCCGCATGGCTATTGAAGAGTCCATGCAACTGGAAAATATAAATTATCGATATAGTAAGACGATTCGAATAAAGGCATCTCTAAAACAACAGCTATAATAGCAGGCCTGCTGAATAGAGACTTTATCAGTACAGACACAGAGCACGGAACCGCTTGCCGGCAGCATGTAAGGCGAAGTGCGTTGAGTGCACCACTTCTGTCATGGAGCGCCGTCAAAGTCATCAGTTTCTTTACGTTATTTCGTAGTGAGGCACAATACGCGCTTTGAAGATGAAGATACGGACACCAGCCCGATACACAATAAAAAATACAAAGGATGGCTCGCATGGTTTACGTTGAAAATGTTGTCAATATTACCGTAGCAGTGCGACTTTGTGCTCTTTGCTTTATCAAGTAACTGTCACTTGTGGCTATAAAGTAAGAAAAAAATATTATGATACTTACGAAAAATGTAGAATCGGGTTGGAGACCGTAGGGGTCTTATCATCAAACGGCTCGATAATAATAGTGAACCCTTTAGTATATGTGGATACTAGAGTTGCCAAATGAGTGATAAGAGTCAATGAGGCAAAGTTTGATGGGTCCGGTATTTCCAACGTCTTCATGAGAGATGACAGACGGGTGGCGCAGAAACGTAGCGGTTTGCGTTCTATGCAAACGCGCGCTTGCACGTCCTTTAGGAAACCTGAAAAGTATGTTATGATTTCATTTTGAGATCCTGGATGAGATTTGCTGAGACGAGGGAAGCTTGTCATAAAAGAGAGGGGGGCGGGAGAGGATGGCTGGAACAAGGCTGCTATTGATGATGTTATGAATTTTATTTTGACAGTTTTCCAAGGTGGTTTACGGGAAGCTTCGTTGCGAGTGGGCGCTAGGTGTCGCGACAATCGGCATCCAGAAAAAAACACTTAGCACCATCTAGCGGTAAAGTTTTCAGCAAGGAACTCCATGGCAGCTGAATCACTGAATAAAAATAACAAACGCTTCGCGGCATCAATGCAGAACTACTTAGTCAGATTTCATCCTCATTGCAAACAGTTTATAAAAAATTGTTTCAAACTCGAAGCATTTATTTCAAATGGGACCATGACAGGCACTTTTGCATAGTCAACAAACACTGTTTTGCATGCAAACAGTCTTTTAAAACAATATTTATTGAAGTCAACCTCTAGCTATTAATTTCAATTGTCAATGAAATATTACCTGCAGGAGATTCTTGTACAACATGTTGTATCCTTAGCCTAGTTTTGATGTATTCTATAAACCTCTTCAGGAAACTCAGGAAATGTTCTGCATTCCTGATGTTGCCGGGAACCACCTCTGTAAAATAATGTTAGTTAGTATCTTTATTATGACACCTAAAGGTTTCTAATCAGCTTTATAAGTACACAGTTCCAGACTCGAGATGCAACCGAAAAGCAACCTTCTCGTACCGTAATTAAAGATAACTGTGGGTTTGACGATGTTGCAAAATCCGGGGGGTTACCATGATCTGTTAGTGCAGGAATGTTTTAGGACTATTCCGAGAGTGGGAAAGTGGCAGCGATAGACAGCTGTCTAGCGCCATCTCTTATCCACCAGGGGACAGCTGGCGAAGTGCGATTGCAACTGTCAATAGTGAACTTTGTGCTGGTGGTAATAAAGCTGCTTGTCAGTGCGCCTCCAGTCGTTCTTATACCCTTGCACACAAAGTAGCTAACATAATGTATTTGAAACTTTATAACCTTTAAATCATTTTTTTTTATATCTACCAAAACAGAATTATATGTTACCATTGAGTACATCGTCGGGTAAGATCGGGTTGCCCAGTACAGCGTCAGTTTCTCTCAGCACAGCGGCGGCTCGTAACCCTTCGACCATCTGCTCGTATTCCACCGTCAGACGAGCCGCGTCTGCCTCTCGTATTCTAAATAGAAAACGTTAGAAAGATTTTTATTTCAATTCTGTGAAAAAACATTTGGCCACTTCAAAAAAAAAAAACCTTCACATTGAAGTGGCACTGGTATGCATGCGTTGTGACTTAGGCTATATTGAACTACTTACAAAAACTAAATAAATAGTGGATAATAAAAATAACGGGAATGGGTAGATCACACTTCTAGGTCGGATCAGGATAGATGGGCGAGAATAGTCACACAGAGGTGCCGTCGTAATCGAGGCAAGACCCAGAAACGCTGGCGCGAAGATTTGGACTCGTTTTTAACTAATTGGCTGAAGAAGGCATAACATAAAGAAGATTGGAAAGTATGGGGGAGTCTTTTACAGTTTGACAGAACAGGCTAACATAAAAAAAAAACAAACATAAAACAAAAAGCACATAAACTTACTGAGCCACAGTCTTCTGAAGCAGTTGCAACGCCAACATTCTTCTATCTATAGTCTGTCTGGTCACTTTGGCACTGAGCGAGTCTATGCATACGTTGTCAATGACGCAGTCTATATCGGACTACCCGCGCAGACGATTTTTTAGCCTATACTTTCCTACTGCTGGGAAAAGGGGGGAGGCCCCAATGCAGCCTTCTTGCCAACGTCCACTATCTTGGAACGCAGCGCGGTGTTTCGAACCATTTCCTGTCTTTTGACACCCAGAATTTTGCGTTCGATTGATCTTTGGCAAACTCCAAGGCGGAACTTCTGAGACTCAGTGAGTGACCAGGTCTGAAAACAGCCGCGCCGACGGAATAAACAGTAAATTAAAAAAAAACAAGTAAACTTACTGAGCTACCGTCTTCTCAAGCTGCTGCAACGCCAACGTGCTCCTATCTATAGTCCGTCTCGTCACCTTCACACTGAGGGAGTCTATGCATACATTGTCAATGTTGTGCGCTTCGTCGAACACGACCACGGCTTCCCTGTTCATCTCCTTCGAGACCACTTCGGCTATCTTCGGGTCGAGGAGGTAGTGGTACGAATAGACTACGATTTCAGCGTGGATTATCTGATGAAAAAGTACATGTTACCTGTGAATGTGGTATGCGGATGAAATAAACTAGGCGCTACGTTTTTCTGAGGAAACAGTACACGAGAATGAAGTCTAAGGGTTAAGCCTCATCTATCAGCACAGAATCGCTTTTTTTCATGCTCAGAGCGTGCTGCCGGGCGTATCGTCGATGCTGCCGCGTGCGATAGCACTCCCGCTCTGATTCTCGCTCTAGCTAATGACGGTTCTGAGCGTTAGAAATGGATAAGAGCATGGAAAAATGTGATTTTGTGCTGATAGATAAGGCTCAACCCTGAGGCACCTGTCCCTGCAGCGAGGAGAAAGTGACTGTTTTATAGCCCAAGAAACGTTTAATAGATGCAGAGCATATGTCAGTAAACCCATAAAGTAATATGTAGTTGATCGACGACTGTTTACGCCACCGACGAGAACCCTCTAGGTGCTCCAGGAAAGTTTTAGTGGCTCTACTTGCTTCTAGCTAATCATCAGCACCAGTAGTAAGGCAAGTACCTACAAGATTCACCAAAGAGACGAAAGTTACCAGAGTAAAAGTTTCATTACTAGAACAACAAAGTTTTATTATTCTTAATCTGGTTTTTTTCTTAGTTACATTTAACACTTTGACTTCAACTTACAGCAAATCTGGAAAGGAAGTAGGGACACCAATTCCTGTCGGCGCCATACTGTTTCATATCATCGATTGTGTACACTCCATATGGCAACATTGACTCTTTGCCTTCTCGGTTGAAACCCTCATAGAACTGACCTGAGAAAGTTTACAGGATTGATTATGAAGATATTGTAATTGTTGTAATAGTAGTTAAGAAATTTCTGAGCATTATGAGTCCTTAAAATAAGATTTGAAGAAACATTTCAATAGAACTTTTTAATCAGACATCAGACATACAGCTACAACAATCTGTCAAATTTCTTTAATAGATTTTCAACTTTAAAAAGGAAAATTTGACAGTTTCAGGTAGCTTGATGAGCTGGCGTCTGTACAAACTTATGTTATGCATAGAACAATCATATGCTTAGAAACAAACTCTTTGGTGAGTATGTGAATCCAAACACGAAAACAAATTCTCTAGAAGTTGTATGGTCGTATAGCAAATGAACGAATGTTTGTTGCGTAACAAAAAAAAACGGACCTAAATAAATACGGACACATACAACACATATTTACGGACATATATTTTATTTAAGAACTTCATGTACCTACCATATTTGATGCAATAAATGAATTGAATTGAATTTAAAACTTACAGATAGGTATAGAGTCATCAGATTCATGTCTGTCCCTGATGTAGCTGGCTGTCAGTGAGTGACATTTACCATCCACCAGTTTGCCTTCCCTCTCTCTGGATACCTAGGACGAATGGCAATTTTCTATATAATCATTTGTTTCATGAACAGTTTCCAACATCAAAATGAAAGCGGGCTGTGGGATTTGCAACCCTAGGTTCAGCACTGAGAAATAAAATGCCAACAGTGCCATAATATTGAGGCATTTATTTCGAAAGATATGGTAATCAATTAGCCAGTTCAAGTATGGCCTCATGACCATACTTGAACTTGAACATGAGATCTTCATAGCAGACATTACAGGTTCTTAGCTTTTAGTTAACAAGCGGATACCTGGCGTGTGCTACTACGCTATAGTGCCTAATGCATTGTTTAAGTGGTCTCCCATCTTCATATTATTTATAGTCTTTGTAATCAAACCAGTTTGAGGCGAGTATGAGGCGAGTATGAGGTCAAAAATAATTTGTTTTCAAACTAGTTTCTAGTACTTATTTAAAAGAAAACAAAAGTTCTCACATCAGGATGAATGCAGAGGTTCTTCCTTGAGGTCAACACTACACCAACCAGACTTGGCTTCTCGCCTTGGCACTTCTCATAGTATTTCATCAGGTTCTTTAACTCTTCTAGTACTTTCTCTATCTCTGGCACTGTACGAGAACAGTAGATGAGTTTTCTGAAATGGGAATTAATTATTATGGCAACATGGCCCATAGATGCAAGTCTGTTAATAAGAAAATATGGAACATTCGGTATTATGATCTGAACATGTGGTAACCGTTTATGGGTTGATGTCCCTCCCACCTAGTATAAAAGATATTTTTGTTTATATTTTATGCACTGCCATACCGTTCATCCTATTGCGATGAAACTTTGTTTATCTACTGCTTGCACTTCGCAAAAGTTATATGTCTATTAAAAATTTCTTTTTTAAATATTGAAGGTACAGCATACATAGCATACATAGGTATTAACTATTATACTTTAATTGACTATTGGCTGAAATTGGGATCAGGGTTGAATGTTCCATTAAAAATTATTATAATTATTATTTCAAGATTTTTAAGTAATCTTAAGATACCTGACATGATGAGGGTTCTGTATCATATATGCCACAATCAAAGAGAGAAGTGATATTGTTTTGCCAGTTCCTGAAGGCATCTCTAATAATCCATGGCCCTGAAAAATACAAAAAGCTTTACAATAAATGAAATTAAATTGCTTGTTTGTTTTAATACATAACCTAAAACGATTTTCGGTATGATTTGAAATTAATATTTATATTATTGGAGTACTACAGGATTCTTCAATAAAACATTGATCGGCATTTTACGGGATGGTAGTAGAATGTAGTGGTTGAGAACTAAACATTCACGATTTGCAGTAACCGCGAAGCGCGTAGTATTTATGCCAATATTACGAAAATATATGTTTGTAAATAATACATTACTTTTGCGTCTAGAGCTCGCTTTAACTCCAACATATACGCGTATTGCTCTGGATATATGTAATCGTAAGGGAAATAAACAAGAAGACCGTCCACTGTGAGCCTGTAAATATAAACAATATACACACGATACAACATTAACGGTAACATAAATTTTAATAGTATTATTATTTCAGTATTATAAACTTTATTTACGCACTTCATGTTTGAAATAAGATGAACTTAGTTATTTATTTCAATTTCAAAACGACGAGGATTCGGCTTCTCGTCCAAACCTGTACGAAACCGAAACTTTTTGACAGTGACATCAGTAATCAGTTATAGTATATTAAAGTCAATGAGTGACATTGACAATGCGTCAGGCAATGAAAAAATTGACGTGAGTTTACGAAAACAGTAACGAACTAAACACCTTTTTTGTCCCGTTAAATAGATCACAATGAATCCCCTTAGTATCCACTGAAATAGTTTTTGTGTTTCTATGAAAATATGGCATTGATGCAGCTTGTATGCTGTTTACTCGACTACGCAATAGCAAACGTGGGGTTATGTGTTTCTGTAATTATCACCATCATTCATGTGTTCTATGAAAAAACAACAGTAGAGTAGAAATAAAACGTCGTGTCTGTCAAATTGTCAACAACAAAAATGGCTGCCCAGTTGGCGTCTTTCATAGAATTAGACATTCTATGAATATTTTATTTTTCAATTACAGATAATGCGTGGTCCTTTATTATTGATAATGTACAACTTGTAACATTTTTATACATTTCGTGCAGGCATGATGTTTTCTTGATAAACTCTCGTGACGTTTCTAATAGCGATGATAGTGTTTAGATCATAAAGAAGTTCTAATATTTTATAACTCTATCGTACCATATTCGCCGCGAATCTATGAAACTCAATTTGTGATCTGAGATGATTTACTGAATTAAATAAATAATACTGCAAAATGGAACCAGAAGTCGTAAAAGTATGTCGCATTTGTTCAATAATGGACGTGAAATTACACGACTTGCGATCATACCCACTAGAATCTTATTATGAGTCTGTAATTGGAACCAATGTAAGTTGACCTTTGTTTATTTATATTATTTTATAAACATATTGGTATTTATTTCTACATATTTGTGTTTAATTATGAAGAAAGAATCATTATATAAGCATTTATTGGACAAAAATCAAAATATTCTTTAAGAGGAGTACTCAAAAAAAAAATTTGAGAACTCTCAAAAGTTTTAGCAAAGTGGGTTCTCTGACTGAATACCATTATTTTTCATGGAGCAAGTTAATTCTATATTACATCCAGAAGTCTAACACAAGACTCCTTGGTTAGACTAGTTGTGATATTTTTGGGCTTATGACCACCAATAATACTCTCTGTATACCTTATATATACATATTAATGTTCTGTTTCAGCCCCAGTATGCCAAGTTGCCATCCTATGCCTGCTATGAGTGTGCCGCACTTGTGAGGAAGTTTTATTTCTTTAGACAGAAATGTCTACGTAGCCATGCAGTCCTCCATGGTACTACAGATTCCTTAGGAAATGTAAATATAAACTATTATTTCAATTCATTAGGTGCATGTTGATAATATTATTATAGAATTTTGGTTGACAAAGAACCTAAATTCATGTTTCAGGTAAAACCTAAAAAAGTGAAATCAATAGACCGAAAAGCCATCCACATAGCATCTAACCTGAAAATCGTCACCTTACCAAACATAGAGATAGGTCTTCCGCAAAAATCCAAACTAAATGTAGAAGTAAAGCTCGAACCAGGCAGTGACAATGAAGATGATAAGTTTAAAATTGATCATAACTATGCTTCCTTCAACTCAATGGATCCCTGTCTCTCCAGCGATGATGATGAACCACTATCACTTCATAAGGAGAAGAAAAGTCAAAATAATGAATCAGATGATGGGAAGGTGAACTTGAAAGAAGAGTGTGAATGTCTTGAAGTAAGTTTTTGTTTGACAGTTTTCTTTTTATTATTCTCATGATAAATGTTTTAGATTCACTGTTGAAAAGCTGACTGAAATGATTAAATTGAATTCAGTTGGGTCCAAAAGACAAAGACTCTGACAGCTTTTAAGGAAGTTCCCTGAAAATGTTGTCCTACCATTTTTATCTTATCTTCTCCTTATCAAATAATAATAATTAAGGATTATTATGCTTTATTTTTTTCAGCTTTCTGTAGGCACAGAAGATTCTGGATATACAATTGAAGTACCTCATGTGACAAAGAAGAAAAAGAAACGCCGGTTAAGTAAAAAAGAGTTATTAAACCCAAGGGTTCCCGGCGATGGCAAATGGCATGATTTTGCGCAATATATCAATGTTATTACTTTGACGGTAGGTGGGATTCAATCACATTTTTTTATTTCATAAAAATTTTTTGGCAGAAGAGGTCTTTTTGGAATGGTTTGTTTTTAAGGTATCATTTGTTTATGGCTCTTGTCAGAAGAGTATCTTTATGAATGCCTGTCATCACTTCACATCAGGCGAGTTGCGGCCAAACGCAAGACTATTTAGTATTTTTTTTAAAGTGTAGGACTGCTGATACCTTTAACTTCTCCCAAATTTTCAGTTTGTGTTCTTTGTCCTTTACAGTTGGAAGAGCAGAAAGAAGAGATTCAGAAGAGGAAGGAGTCATCCAACTACTTGAACTCTCCATTCCAGTGCAATCTGTGCTATAAAGGGTTCATTGACAATAATGCCTGGAATCATCACGTCAGCAAACATGCTGTGGTAAGCTTTTATCTTATATGTATGACGGCGTAAGCGATGGCTGAGCGATAGCGCCGTTGTCATTAGGGTTCGGTGGTACCGGGTTCATGATGAAATGTTAAAATAATAGTTTCGGTTTCGGTACACAAAAATCACAGTTTATTATTTAACACAAATTTACATTAAATAACACTAACAAATAATCTCCACAAAATGGGCAAACCGACAGTTTCGTTCTGGAGGAGTGACTTGGTCCGCGTCTCGATGCGAAGTGTCCGTTCGACAATCCCCACTTTCCAAAACGACTCTGTCCACGTGCCGCCATTAAAACAACATCTGACGTCACGGCGTTTACCCCTACTACAATGGTCAAATCAGCAACTTGATGTTTAAAAGCTATCGCTTTCTCCGACATGTATATCAATTATTGAATCACTTTGCCAAAAATCATTGTAGTTGCTGTACCAGAAAGGTGTAGTTGTATACAGGGTGGTAGGGACACCGACACATAAACAGTTACCACACACCACCAAAATTCAGCTATTCCATACATTTTGGCCATGTATGGCACTTTAGTAGGGAACAGATTGTTTTTTTAAATTTCTGATGAAAAATTTCTATGTAGGGGGGGGGTTGAGAATGATGAACTGAATATTTGGTAACCATTTGTTTATTTATTTATTTATTTATCTACTTACATTTACCATTACAGGCTAACCCAATGCGATAAATGCGCCTTAATTAATAATATCTTAATTAATATTTTATAACTAATACCTACCTATACTAACTAATATCTATAACTAATGATAAACAATGCATTCCTTGTGAATTCACTCAGAGAACAATAAAATAGGTCCGTCTCACTCGCTATGAGATTGAGCGTGCGTAGTGCAAGCGTCAGCGGCGCCTCTCTTAAAAGGTTGGTCCGAGCGCGCGGCTCCACTAGCAGTTGTGCGTCAGTGTCCCTTCAACCCTGTATAAGATTGTGGTACAGACCAACATCATAAAAAATAATCAGCTCTCCTATGTAAAATTTCAATACCTAGTCAATCCTATTGTATTGGGGGAGAAAAACTAGCTCAGTAATTTCCATGGCAACCTCGGTAACCATTTCGAAATATTCAACATTTAAATGTCCATCACAAACAGCCAGACATTTACAAAAAAGAGTCGAACAAAAAGGCATCACAGCCCCATAGTTGTTCAGGACAGTTTAGGGTATTATATGATAGCTAATCTGAACGTCTACTACCTTATTACTAGTTGAAACATCACAATTTCATTAAAATTATAAAAGGTATGTTCTTTATTTACAGACTGCAGGTAGCATAGAGTGTCAAGTCTGTAAGTTTAGGTTTAAAACGAAGCGCGCCTATCAGAAACATGCGTCCAACCATGAGAAGAAATACGCCTGTAAATCTTGTCCTTACATATCTACCAACACGTAAGTAAAACTATTTACACAAGCATATTATATACTCTTAGCAGATAAAGGTATAAAAAGAGGTGAACCTAATGCGCTTCCTTATGGTAGACCTTTGAACTCGCCTAAGATTCGGCTATAACTTCACTTTTTTGTTCCATCTAGTTCTGAATAAATTATTTAATTTGTGACAAATAATCAAGCTAGACATCCGGAATGTTCTTCAGAAAATCTGAGGACAGAGAATTAGTGGTGCACATTATCAAAAGCTTCAGTCAAGTCAATGACCGAAAATGTTTATTTTGATTATAAGTCGACATATTCTATAGCGTAACTTTATGCTTTAAGAAAAAATGCTGCTCAATAAGTCAAAATGTTTATGTTTGTCCAGGACTCAAGCTAAGCAGCATCAAGGGTGGCATAAAGGCATTACTTTTAAGTGCAAACATTGCGATGAAATATTTACGTAAGTGATGAATATTCTAATTATGAAATGTATTCTTCTATGCTACTGTTATAAAGAAGTAAAATTTTATTGTCTGTAGGGGAAATCTTTGGAACGGTTGCTCAGTTTCCGATAGTTATTTCACAAACGGGTCGCTACATTATCCCCGAGTGTCATAGGCTACATTTAAAACGTTCCCGTGGGTGAATTTCCGTACATATCTGAAGCGAAGCCGCGAGCAAAAAATTGCAGTTTGTAAATTCGATAAAGCTTGCTCAAGGCGTGTTGATGATTTCAGAATTATATAAACTACTAGCTGTTGCCGGTGACATTCGTCCACGTTAAATATTACTTCCCTATTCGAATCGGATTTTGTTAATAATTTCAAGGGTTTAATTTTTTTACAGTTTTATTTACTTTCATATGCATTCAGTAAAAAGCTGTTAAGTATGAAGAAATTACACACTTCAATTTTATTTATTTGTATAGATAAGTCCAGGCATCATGATGTTTCCCTTCACCGGTGTCTAAAATAAACTGAGAAAGAACGTGACGATACATGAACGGATTCGTCCTGAGTTAGACCCCTTTATGTATCGCCCGGGGTTAGGCTGTAAGCACCACGAGAACGACGAGTCGCCCAGCTGGAAACGTCGGGTATTTGTTCGAGAGCATACACTGCAGGCTGCAGGAGTGCATAGTCAAAAGAGTATACCTGTTGGCCGTTGTAAAATACGCAGTATCTTTTAGTTTTCAGTGACTTTTCGTTGTTTGTGTTTTTTATCTTATACAAGTTGTAAACGGACCCTTCACGAAGCCGTCAAACGAGCATTCTGTACATCAAACCAAGTTATAATACGCAAAAATTATTGCTGGGAACGACTTTCTATTTTGGTGTGAAAAGTCACGGTTTACGGTAGAGTTCAATGTAAACATTGTGTACGCACTCTAAACATTGTGCATACTTACCGTACTGTGTATTTACTGTATATAACTGTTTGTGTTTACCTAGTTCTGTGTTTGTTTTACGTTATTTTACTGATAAACGTATATTCGATCTCATTGATAGCCCAAATATCTAAACCCTTCTCACATTATTAAAAACCGTGTATTGTAGAAAGACTTGTCTTGACAACAAAACCTTTGCCCCACCAGCATATGGACGTCGTACATGAGTCACGTGCGTATCAAGCATCCGTCGGAGTTCATATGCGGCTTCTGCGGGTACTCGTTCATCAGCAAGCTGGGCCTCGCCATGCACAAGACTATGATGCATAAGGATGTACAAGTATGTAACCCTACTATTTAAGGCGAAAGATCAAGGGTAGCTGTAGAAAGCGACTTTAATCCATTTTTCTGTATGTTTAGGAGAAAGCAGAAGAAAATTCAGAAGATGGTCCATATTGCGAAGAGTGTGACGTCAAGTTCATATCGACCGAGGCGTACAAGAGACACACGGTGATGTCCACCAAGCACACCCAGACTACAGACTCTATGTAAGTAGACATACAGTTCAGTTTCGTTTGTTGGTTTAATATTCAGTACTAGTTGATATTAATTTTCACGTACAATAGGTCAGTAAATCACGTGGGGAATAGACTCTTAAACGTGTTGACATACGGTTTTATATTCGTTTGTTGTTCAACAGTAAAGGCTGTCGGACTTGCGGTGCGACGTTCGAGAATTCTGAAGAGTTACGACTGCATCATCGTAAGGAACACACGCGGAAGAGACCCAAGAACTACGGAAAGAAACCTTCTACACACAGTTGGCCTGCCAAATGTGAACACGTATGTATTAACTTATTATGATCTATCTATATTCTTAGAGGCAAACAGCCGTACTGGACCTGCTTGGTGGCTCATGGCCCACTCCTTCGTCAGGGAGGACGCTTGTTCTCCGCCTTCCAGTCTGACCCAGCTACCTGCTGATACAATATTTGTACGAAAGTGATGTAGGACGATTTTTCCGTTGCGCTACGGCTCGCTCAAATATGAGTCCACAGCCTTTAGTGTAATGGATAAAAGATTTGTAACCTATCCTAGTTCAGTCACCCCATGTTCAAACACACCAGGGTATAAAACATGTATTCTACATGATTGTAGTGTCTAGCTGTCTTCGTTTACACTTTTTACAAGTTCCAAAGACTACTTGTCTTGTCGAAAACTTGTAAAAGACTGTCATAAACACTGAAAACGGGATATTTACTATGTATATTTTTTTTCGAGTTTCCGATATTTCGGCGCTGTTGCAAGCACCATGATCACGGATAAACTGAAGTTGTTTGCGATTAGTTGCGGGTGGGTATTTATGAGCAGACAAATCGTTCTACGTTCTTTCATGTTCGTTTTTGCGCTACCACTGTCACTCGCAACTCGATTCTGTTCCCATACGAAACTCACTGTGTCCGCTCGCAATTTTTTTTAAACAAAAGTAAACATGATACACTGCAGGCCAAAAGTTCAAGACCACCTTAATTGAAGTAGGAAAATAAAGTAAAACACCAATAAAATATTAAATGTTTAATTAACCAGTTTAACTATCTAATCAATTAGTCACTAATTAGTGTTTATTGACAAATTGTAATTTAAAAAAATAATTAACAGTCCACGCGAAAAAAGGCTATAGTTAACTAAACTGATGTTTCATCAAAAAATCCTCCTTTACATTGTATGACTTTTTTCACAAGTCTCGGCATACGAGCAATCAATTTGTTTTATTTTATTTTTTATTTTTATTTATTAGGGAAAACAAACAATTACACACTATAAATGGTTAACAAATAATTGGTACGAGACTGCGTCAGTGTGCAACTAACTACGTTATCCACATCTTATATAATTAAAATTGGAAGATACATGCACGAGTGCAATAAGCCTTAGCTCTAGTACTAATACTATATAAATTAAAAGAGAGAAAAAAAATAAAATAAAACAACAACATCTACAGATACAAAAATAAGTAGGTTAATCCTCAAAGTCTTTGATAGCTTTAAGTATATCACTTCTAAATCTGATTTGATGGTGGCTTGTGATATATTGCTCCAACTTTCGCATAAAGCATTCCACATTTCTTCTTGCGAGGATGGGCCACGATTACGGACGTTCCTGTCAAGCTCTTCCCACAAAAGTTCAATTGAATTGAGATCCGGGCTCTGAGGAGGCCAAACCATGTTTTTTAACACCCCCTGCGCCTCTTTCTCTTCTAAATATCCTCTGCATAATTTGGAGCTATGCTTTGGATCATTATCTTGTTGGAATATGAATGCGTCTCCAATTAATCGCAACCCGGAAGGAACGGCATTTTGTTCTAAAATGTTTTTGTACTGTTACTTTTTCATAATTCCTTCAATTTTGACCAAATCGCCAGTTCCTTGGCTAGAGAAGCAACCCCAGACCATAATTGAGCCACCGCCATGCTTGACTGTTGGGACTACACAGTCCGGCACCATCTTTTCTTGAGCATTGCGTCTCACGTAAATTCTTCGTTTTGAACCGAATAGTTCAAACTTGGATTCATCGGTCCAAAGAACTTTTTTAAAATCTTCTTCAGTCCAATCTCGATGGGCAAGAGCCCACTGCATCCGCTTTTTCTTGTTTTGTGGCCTTAGCAGAGGTTTTCGGACGGCGACGCGACCATACAACTTTGCATCTCTCAGTCGCCGTTTTACTGTAGTCAATGATAAAGGTTTAACTCGGGTTTTGTTTACTTCAACGCGGATTTCTTGTGCTGTTAAGCGTCTATTTCGCTTGCTGGTAACAACAATGAAATTATCTTCACTAGACGTGGTAGCTCTCGGCCTTCCCGAGCGTGGACGATCTTGAAAACTGCCTGTCTCCCTGTATCGAGTTATTGTGCTATGAACACAAGTCTTCGATAACTTCAGTTGTGAAGCAATCTCACGTTCGGATTTGCCTTCATTATGCAAAACAACGATGGCAGAACGCACTTCACTGCTAATTTCGCGTGCTTTTCCCATTTTAAGACGTCTTCACTGTAGAAACCACAAGTTTAAACTAACTGAGATTGTTTGTGAACAACCCAAGTAAACTCAGGTAAGAATAAATTGAAACTACGTGTTTTCAGAAGCTAAATAATCCTTAATATTGACCAATGCCAAACAAAAGCAAAGTAATAAGTAATGAGCACACAATAAACATATTATTAGGACTCTACCACCTGGCTCTAGCGCAGCGTTTGTCGGTGATTGAAAACAATAGATGTTTATTGTCCAATAACTTGAAAGTAAACAAAAGAATGACTTAAACTTTTGGCCTGCAGTGTATATGTCCCGTTTTCAGTGTTAATTACAGTGTTAGTGACCATGCCAGTTTAAAAACTTATAAATTGTAAAAGGTTTCAAATATTTAACTATTCAACTCTGAAACAACGTCAATACATGCACGACACAATATGTTTGCCATAAAACAGGTTTTTGTCAAGTCCTCTACGAGACTTGTCGGAGACAAGTATCACAACTTGTGTTTGTTACAGTGTCCGGAAGAAATCCCGAACGCCCGCGAGTACTGGACACATTTCCGTAGAGCGCATCCCGACAAGAAGTATCCCATACAGAAGAACCATATTTGTGATATATGTGGCAAAGGTTTTAGGGTACGTTCACTTGCATAAAATCAGTTTTTATTAAACCGTAACGTTTACACCTAAAAAACAATGTCATGGATATTTGATTCTGAGCTGTCGTCGACAAATAATTTTGTCGAAAAAGTTGATTCTCTGAATTTTTGTCTAGTGGTCGCTAGCGGTAGTGCTGAGCATGAGATCCCGGGCTCGACGCCCACACTGGGCAGTGTTAATAGGTTTCTCCATCAGGATGTTCTTATGAGCAGCCTGGAGTCTGAATTGGTGCCTGCCTGATGGCAACGTACTCTCCCCCATTACGTACGGGTGTACTATAGGTACATCTCTGTTTAACCCTTCGTAGATTGCATGCGTGATGCTGTGTAATTGACTGATTTTTAACTCCCGCAGTATGCACTGTAATAAAATAGTAATCAATATAATTAAGTAATTTAACTTAATTATATTGATTCTCTTTTCACTTTCAACAGGGTAACGCCTTCCTAATATACCACAAACGCACGCACTTCGAAGAGCGCGCATACAAATGCTCGCAGTGCGACAAGGCGTTCTACAACCGGACAAACTTGAACGTCCACGAGAAAACGCACTCAGACAACCGGCCTTATCCTTGCTCCGTTTGCTTCAAAGCTTTCAAGGGCAAAGGAGCTTTAAATAGACATTTTAGAGTAAGTATTTCATTGATTATTTATATAATATGGCACGTTATTGGTAAAAATTGAATAGCGAAAACAGTTCTTAGCATAATCAGACTATAACGGTCCTGCTGAGACCCAGGTCTCCTCTGTTTGAAGGAGAGGGCTGTTATCCCACCACGTGGGCCCAGCGCGGTAGTAAAACCGCTCTTATTGCTTCATAATAAAGGCGCTTTAAAGGACAATTGTTATCACTGATGTGCAATTGACTGAATAAAACACTAACCACAAGGCAATGATATTATATTTAGATAAATACGTGACGCACTTTTAATCAAACTATGTATATCCAAAGTTAGTTCGGTCAAGAACGGGAAAACGGAATGCACCGTTGGATTGAGTTTTCGACGCTTGGCTCAGCGCATAGAACTGAAATTTGACTAGTGCATTCTAATATTTAGGCATTCGTTTGGATGTAACTTAGTGACAACAGGCTTCTGTCCCGGACGTATCTACCACCTATGTTGATATAGTATCATTGCCGGCAGGTGCATGAGGAAATTTTCTCGGAAGTCAGGCCTCACGCTTGTTCTGTCTGTGACAAAACATTCAAGTTTAAAGGAGCGCTAGATAGACACTTTTTAGTGAGTATTTTAAATAGTCATTGCACACAGTTTCTATTGCCACATCAGTTTGCATAATAATTGTTATGTCTTCGTGAATTCGCGTAGCAGTAAAACGTTATAATACTTTGTCCCTGGTCTACTTGTTTACCTAATTTCATTGAAATCTGTTCAACCGTTAAGGCCTCACAAACAGACAAACAATCTTTCACATTTATAATATTAGTTATATTTAGATATCGATAAGCGTCAGGTTTGTAAATGTTATTTCATTATTTAATATTAGCTCATTAAAATGAACAAAAACCTCATGCTTTAAATTTAACATTGCGATAGTTATGCGGCGCAGGATGACGTGACTTTCGAACATCTAAATTCTGTTGCAATGCAAATCTACCGTTCGCGTTCTTACAAAACGGCCCAATGACTGGTGTTCAATATCGCCTATAACTATTGCTTACTCATTTACACTAGACCCTCGCTCCATTGTTACAGAGCCATACGGGTCAAAAGCCTTACGAGTGTGAAGTATGCGGCAAGGCGTTCTCTCAGTCCAACAGTAGGAAACTGCACGTCCGGACCGTACATCTGAAGCAACCAGCGCCCTATGTTAGTCGCAACCGGCTTGAGAGACGGAAGCAGGGACCTAAGGAACCGCCGGCACAGCAGTTTATATACTGAAGACAAAAATAGAAGATGAAGAAAACATCATGAGGAAACCGGCAAGTCTTAAGATTCAAAGACCACCCTTGTGCCCACGTAGCGCACTTGAAGGCTGATCATGCAATTAACTCTTGAAGAATCTAGTGAAAGCCAAGGAAGATATAGAGATGAAAGTACTTTGCCTTTGCCTTGCCTCAATGAAATGGCAGCAGGGTGTGAATGTGGAACTGTATCGCCTCTGTGCTCCTTAACATGCAGACAAAGTGATCTCTCTAGTTTTGGGCCAACAAAATATGTAGTACTGTCGTGCCAACGACACGAAGACCTTGCCTTTGCAGAGAAATCTGTCCGCACATATAACACTTGTGGCTAGGCTAACTCACAACCCGAGCGTGTCAAAAGCCTATCTGATAGTACCAGCATGGTCGTATTATGTTTAGTCAGAAAACAACATTTTTACAATATTTTGTTCCTTTACAATTTTTTTACACCTAAGAGAGTGATCTTATTAATCAGTTGAAGAAGACTGAAAGATTCTGTGCGTAGTATTATTAGTTTATTTTCGACGATATAGAGGCAACGAATTTTATATGCCGGGATGTTATGTTCGCGTTACGTAGTTTAATATTTTTATACCACGAATTTGAATATATATTTAGAATTAAAAGTAGGCTTACTCCTGAAAATGGCTCGCATCGAGTCAAGAGTATCATTCTTTACCAAATTTTACACAATCAATAGATGTTTAGCAATTTATGTTTACAATAGGTATAAATATTTATCTAGAAACTCTTGTTACGAAAATGAACTACAAAAATAAAAGTTTAAAACGCCAGTAACACGTTTTTGGTGAAAAATAAACAAAAGGACCTGTAGCCTATCGATGTCTTTGTTGATGTCCGTACAACTTTACACTGTATGGTGCCGACGATAAAGTGCATCTTGTTTTGCGCGAAGCCTACTGAAACTGGAGCAATAAAATAATTTTATGGCAAACGCTGGTGAACTTCCATTTTGTAATAGATACCGATTTTATTTATACAAATACATAAATAGGACCTACAACCAATAGTCATTATTATATATTAATAAATAACGAGGAAACAGAATATTTTCTTAGCTGTGTTAGTTACATTTTGTTTTTTTAAGTACAGCTACGATTTAATAGTTATTTTTTCGATAGTATAGCATAATATTGAAATAGTTTTATATATAGAAGTGAGAAGTTTTATATTTATTTTGTCAAGTCTTTGTTTTAAGTATCAGTGATCTTATGTTGTAGCTATAGTGCAATAAGAGAAGTTAAAGTTGTGAATGTGAATATACTTATTCATGTAATGTGCTTTATAGAAAATAAATTATTCATATACCAACCTACCTTATCGTCTCATTATTTTCCAAAAAATAAAATACTGGTAGTACTAATAAATGAACTCCCAAAAACATTCATGCTCATTCATCTGCTAAGATCCACATTATGAAAAGGATAAGCTGCGTTCTCTGAGAGTTGTATCGAGAATACTGTAGCAAGCGGCAACATCGACGATGCGATCGGCAGCACGCAGTTTCTCGGTCTAGCAAATATCGGTTCTGAAAAAGGATGGGAGCATGGAAAAGTGCGATTCCGTGCTCCCAGATGAGGTTCAACTGCCTCAAAAATTCTGTGCTCAAAACTGCCTAGTGGGATTAGGCAGGATATGACATGGTATATAAGACAATGTATGGGTCCAGATAGCACAAAAATCATCAAATTTGACCTTTGCGCCGTAATACGGGGTTGTAGTATGGTAGAACAGGTAGGCCACATAGGTTTGTCGAAGCGAAGTCGATAGACCCTACAATATAAAAACTAAATAAAAGTAAAGTGGCGGGATTGGAATAACTGAGGGGAGGCTTGAAAGGATAGATTATCATCTGTGGATCTAAGGTCAAACGAAAAGAAAACGGGCGCGATCCGTGTCTGTGTCTGTGTCTGCTCGATTTGTAGAGGACTACCGAGTCTTGGTCGGGACACTGATACCAGACGGTGTAGCGAGAACAATTCATCCGAAATATTGGTTAATTTTTGGATCCGTGCTTCGTCCACTGTAGCATAATCATCTGTTATGCTTTTATAGGAAATAATATAAATAAAAAGGCTTTCCAATTTACGGCTAAATTACCAAAAGCCTAAGTTTTGAATGCATCCAGATCAGCTGATTGTCAACAACGTCGATCTTTTCTGCCAATAATTTCAGCTGTCATGTTTTTAATATGACATGCCATTTGTATTAAACTCTTTTGATATTTATGCCGTATATATTCTACTCTTTCCATTACACCGTGTTGTGGTTGTGATTTGATATTATCTGTGAATACAGTAATATTCAAAATAATAACATAATCGTACGATACGAGGCATGTTCAATAGAGGTAAACAACTGATAGCGTAGTTACAGTCTAAGTGTGTGTGAAAAATGTCGAGTCCCGATGCAGCCCATCCGCGATTTTTACAGAAACCCATTCTAAATCTTGGCGGTACAGTATTACAGTTGGTTTTTAAACTTCCTTCCTAATTTATTGTTGTTCTAAAAGCTTCTACTAACACATTTCTCCACATAAAGTTCGTTAATCCACCAGTGTTGGCGATGAATACATAAGTCCCTGATTCTAATAAATTATACCCACTCAGGTTTACTCGAATGTTACCCGGAATTCGCAAAATTTTTAGAGTCTCACATTTACATCATTACATTATCTTTTTGTTATGTTAACCTCAGAATTTAAAGTCAATATTTATATAAAACTTTAATGCATTGTGATAAAGGTTTGTTTGCATTGAAGCAAGTATTTTATCTCATACTACCAATGTTATAGGAGAACAGTTGTAAACCACACAAAACACAATTTATCAAAGCAATAAGATAACATAACAAGAAGGTATCATTAACACTGAAATCGAGATATTTACCATGTTTATTATTCATTTCAAACAAAAATTGTTACTAAAAGGACAAGTATAAACCAACTTTTTTTCATTTCTCAAAACAGGCCCTTTTTTTCGGTTTATTAATGATCATTTTTATTTACTTCTTGTTTCAGTTCCACTCTCTTTGATTTCCCCAGCCACGCATAATTTATTAAAGACTTTGTTAACCCAAAACTATACAGCGGAGTGTTGTTGTAAATATGGACAAGAAAGTATTTCTTTATATATATTATACTTACTTTTTTAGTCAGTTAATTTTGTATTCATTAACCCACCCTGCATAAATCCAGACAGTTGTCAATAATTGCCGTTCACTGTTTGACTTTAGAGCAATTTTTTCTCTCCACCTGTTTTTCTGCCTACTCTACCTAAACAGGCGTGATATTATGATGTGTGCAAGCTCTAAAATATACATATATATGTAGCATTTTGTGACTTCAAATGGAGCTAGAAAAAAATTGAAATTAATTCAAAATTGTCACTTAGGTATTGCATTCGAGAAAATCTTGCAGGATTGAGATCACCATTTTGGTCCTGCATATTTAAATCATAAATAAAATATTTGAATAGATTATCAACTATTTCTCTAAGTATATATATTACTCTATTTATTAAACATTAGTAATTGACTTTTTATAAAGTAATTTAGTAACATAAAAGTATTAATTGTCTTTTTATAAATACATGAATAAATCAGGTTTAGAGTTCCACAATATTTTATTTTCCAGGCTTAAGGATTGCCCTGGTCCAGCTGGCAGTGGGCATGGACAAGAAGAAAAATTTAGCCAATGCAGTACAACAAATACATAAGGCTAAAAGTAATGGGGCCCAACTAGTAGCCCTGCCGGAATTCTTTAATGCGCCTTATGGCACCAGTAAGTACTAATCCTAGAAAATATGTAACAACTTCTTTTGGTGCCTCTCTCATTACTGAAGGTTGGCAATCAGATCTGAATATTAAAATTTCTTCTTGCTCCTTATCACTATCTACAAGTTTGGTTGAAGGATTTTTGTCAGGATTAAAGGTTCTCTTCTCATCTTCTAGCGTAATCTACTGCTGGCTTGTGAGTAAAGTTGACTCTTCACTTGTAATTTGGTGGTTTCATGATTAATTATTTCAAGGCCTTGGACTTGGTTTGCTGTCACCTGTCACGGTCACCAATCAGTCATCAGATTCTTGTCGGAAAATGGGTAACCTATACTAAAGCGTGTCTTGTGCCATGGAGTAAACTGTGCTTGTAATAGAGAAAAGCTGAGTCAAGTCATTGACACCCTCATTATTTATTTGATTTTATAATCTCACAACTTTTAAAGAACTGAGGGTAATAAACATTTTAAAGCTGCTGCTATTTTTCGTTAATACAACAATGTGGGGAAAAGGGCGTGTCGGATGTCCTAGAACAAAAAAATCGAAGACATTTCAATCTAGCAACCCGCACTAGGGCCGCGTAGTGGATTACGGGCCGCTCCAGGAGGCCCCAGCTTTGGACACACTATAGGCTGATTATGTGTGTGTTTACAAAGATGTAAAACATAATACAACACCTACCAATGTTGCAGAATACTTCAAGGAGTACGCAGAGAGCGTGCCCGACGGCGAGTCATCTAGGGCACTGCAGCGCGCGGCCGTGGAGGCCGGCGTGTGTGTGGTGGGAGGCACGCTGCCCGAGCGCAGCGGTGATGACTTGTACAATACGTGCACCGTCTGGGACAACTGCGGGAATCTAATCGCGCAACATAGAAAGGTATACATACTAAAAAGAGGACCTTCCTCGACATAATCTCAGCGTAAAGTGCTTAGTGAATGTCGACAGCTATGGCCAACTTAAATACCTCTAAGCTTAGCACTAGCAGGCTTTAGAACAGGGTAATTTCTCATTAAAACCAGAATATTTCTCTATAAAATATCTTTCTATTTTCATAAGAAACGGAGCCTTTGTTTTGACTATAACGCTGACTTCGCGTCACTCAACGCAGATTTTATTGGAGACATGGCCATAGATATATCGCCCATTCTACTACTGAAAATATTAACAAACAGGCCAACAGGTAACCTACTGGAATGAGATAACTATGTATGTGCCACATAAGTGGCAAAATTAACATACTCAATACTGCGTAGCAGTGTTGCGCAAATCAAGGGTATTTTTTTTACAATTATGACTAATTTAATCATGATTGAAAACTTTAGTCAAATTGTTGACTAAAGCCATTAGTCATCAATCATGATTTAATGACTAATTCTTCTAATGAATTGATGAAAAGCACGGGGTCCCGTGTAGAAAAAGCGATATAAGACGACGGAAATACACTGTTTTATTTATCTGGTTGTATATAATTTCAATAATAAATAATCAACAGAGATTGGAATAGGTAGAATATTTTGCCTAAACTTCAAGGAAGTAAGTAACATGTGGATAATACCACGCTCTAATTTAACAGCTTTATTTCGAAACTTAAAAATCATTCCGGGATTTTATACGGAGTTATTATCCACGACATGTTACTTACTTCCTCGAAGTTTACCCATATAGCGCTTTTTGGTAGCCGTTACGAAACATTTCGACACTATTGTGTCCACACTTATTCATTCTAGTAACATTTTTTGGTCGGTGAGTCGACTTAGTTCCGTCGCTACGACTAAAAATGGGGAACAGTCGACACAGTAACATTTGGTTTTAAAGTTACGTTGATGTATGGTAACATTGTTCTTAGTCTGCAACCACTTCTCAGAAATCATTCGTTCGTTCATTCGTTCTCTTTTTGTTCTGCGACCGACGTGAAGTTAAAAAATATCTAATAAGAAGAAATCATGATCAGCCATTACTGTTTATCAAAGTAAATTTTTATTCATAATTTAATTCGTTTTTATTGTTCAAATCTATGTGGGAAAAGGATTTCATTGTGTGATTTGTTCAAATAGTTTGAAATTTTCAATGCGCCACCATAAAATTGTCATTTAACCTGCGTAGTATAATGTAAACAATAGGTTTTACTAACAAGTCTCTCATTTTCAGAGCTTGGAAGATTTTGCTATCATATATTTAATACTAACTATATGTTATGAAACCAAAAATGAACCACAAAATTAGTAAATAATAAAATAAAATAAGTAAATATTTAGAGAAAATATTCTAGTCACAACTGGTCAGGAAGTTTGTAGATTGTGTCAACATATGTCGACGTGAAACCAAAAGTAGTTATAAAGGTACCAAATTCACAAAATGGTTTATTGCTTTCAGCGATTCTCAAACGTTTGGACAGGCCATATTATCAAAATGATTTCTATAGTACTAACTAAAGAGGGTTCGTCCAACCTTATATCGGCTGTGCCTAGCACATGCGGCGTAAAATAATGTTTAAAAATCCTGTTTCGCTTTTAGCTCTGAAGTGAAAACAATTAACCTAAAAAAAAGAAAATTGAAACTGAAAAGAAGACTACTACTGAGAATGAGGATCCTTCTTCAAACTATTTTGAAACTATAATAATAAATACTTGATGGCACGGTTGACATATTATGTCGGGCATGCCACCGTCCGGGAGAATCAATCCGACACATAATTTCTGGATGTTCTCGTCTGGCTAACGGAGAGTACTTGCACAGACACAAACTCGTTGATAGGATTATCCACCAGCAACTTGCTTTGAAGTACCTACAACCTTGTGGAATCAGAAGTGCCATACTATAAATATGCGCCCGACCCAGTTCTCGATAATGGTAATATCACGTTGTATTGGGATCGACCTATCATCACTGACAGGACTATTGTTGCTAATAAGCCTGACATTGTGGTGATAGATCGATTGGAGCGGCGCAATGATCGTTGACATAAGGAGCCTGTTATTGAGGTCACAACTGCATCTAATTGCACGTTTGACACTTCGGAAGTTGGTCCACCGGCACTAGGCAGTTTGTAACTAAACTGTACGGCACCAGGCATTTCAGAACTATTTTCTTGAACTATCTTCTCTTTTTAAATGATGAAGACGATGCACTTGGTATGTAGTCTGGAAGATATTAATTCTGAATTTTAATGCGGACCTAAACTTAAGTTATTAATTAAAATACACACCAAATTCCAAACAATTTAATTTTAAAACAAATTATAAAATGCTTGTGCACGTGCGCTCTATTAATTGGCTTCTATTACCTATTTTTGTCTAATGATTAGAATATTATGATCATTAGACAACAACAAAGACCTATTTGATCTTATAGGCTGCGATTAAAAATTTATTTCAGGTGGATAACCACTCAGTAACACTTTCTTACACGAAAAAATAATGGAAATAGTTAATTTTGATAAAATTTCAAGTAAACCAATATAAGATTTCGTATAACAAACACAATTTATACCGAATAAGTTTACTATCTGAAAAAAGATGTACTTGGAGGTAGATTTAGTAGAACCAATAATTTGTTTACTTTTCTGTAGAAAGTCGATGTGAGACGGAACCTTTTCGGTTCTTTACTCATTTTCAACTGCAATCATTTGATCACTTGTTAGTTAACAGTTAATTTGAGAAACAGTGTCTTATGTTGACTTTTTTATTCACATTTCAGTAATATATTGTTCAGTAATAATGACGTAACATTACGACACCTCGTGTTAATATAAATTTTAAGTTATTATTCTAGTAACATGGTGACCACACCGCTACTACGCATTTTTACTCGATTGTACGCATGTTACAAACTGAACACTAAGTGTTTAAAAATAAGTCTACACAAATGATTACGTTATGTGTGAACACAAAGACTACTTAAAGTTACTGAAATGTTTTCCGGTCAAATTGTGTGCGAACTATTACCACATATAGAGACCAAACCCCACACAGTCACCATGTTTCGTAGCAGTTACGAAACTGCGACAACTTGTTACTGCTTTGAAGATTCTGTGACCGAAAAGTGCTATATGGGTAGGCAAATATTCTCTACATAGTCCGATCTCTGATAATCAATCATGATTATTTGATTAATCATCAATCATTAGTCACACGAACTAATTATAACGAATTAGTCATCAAGCACGATTACGTAGTCGTTAGTAATTAATTAACTAAATTTTGCCCAACACTGCCGCGTGGCGGCAGAACCAGGAAACGTACGGCGTTGATACTTTACGACAATACTTGGCTTCCAGGTACACTTATTCGACATAGACATTCCCGGAAAGATAACATTCAAGGAGTCGGACGTGTTATCAGCTGGAGATCACATCACGACCTTCGAGTACCTCGGCGTGAAAATAGGCCTCGGCATCTGTTACGATCTGCGGTTCTTTGAGATGGCACAGCTAATGTCTAAAGAAGGTAAGAAGCAAAATATTGTTAAAGAATAATTTAAATTTTTTTTTTTTCTGCGATCAGTGGCAGATTAATTATGATTACTTCTGCAAGAGCTCATTCTGTCAGTGGTCTTTGATGCTGTCGTCCAGTCGGGGATCCTTGCTGCCTCTAAAATTCTAGTGCTCTTAGATTGCCGGTGGTCTTTACCATAATTTTCGTTGTTTTTCTTTAGTAACCCGAAAGTTCCGCAGCTAGCAAAGTACCTATTAAACTACCGCAAAAGACATTTCTTTCCTGTAAAATACTCGTGGGTATTCTAGAGAACCCTCGACCCAACTATGTCATCCATCACCCTTTTGCTCTTGTCAATTTCACATTATTTTGTCTTCCTCTCCCTCTCTATCCACCAACATTTATATTCAGCACTCTTTTTCTAAGTGGAGCTCGTGGCTAAATAATAATAGCCGCTCGGGTCGAAGTTCAGGTTAAGCCGCGCTTGCCTAGGTTGATCCTAGGATGAGTACCCACCCATTACATACCGAGGGTCGTCTGTGCCTCGGAAAGCACGTTAATCTGTTGGTCCCGGCTGTCAGTAGTAGATCTTTGATAGTTGTAACAAGTAGTCAGTTGCCTGAAAATCTGACAACCAGTTTTACCAAGGGGTATCGTATTACCCAGTACTAACTGGGTTGTGGAGATCAGATAGGCAGTCGCTCCACGTAAACTTCTGGTATTCAGCTACATCCGGTAAAACGTAGATGGTTCGTCTTCACTCATGTCCATACCAAGACAGACGACTGCCGTTCAACATTTCTGCAACAGGCACCACTTGCAAACTGACTCTAAAACCAATCACTCCTTACTTTATCACAATCAATAACAATAATTTCTCACTTTATCCACCCTCGACATCAAAAAACCGACGTAACCTACCCTACGATATTCCAGGCTGTTCCGTCCTGATTTACCCCGGTGCCTTCAACATGACAACCGGCCCTCGTCACTGGGAGCTCCTCGGTCGAGCCAGGGCCAACGACCTGCAGCTATGGGTAGCGCTGGTCAGTCCAGCCCGGGACAAGTCGGCTGACTATGTGGCGTGGGGACACACGATGCTGATCGACCCATGGGGAGCCGTTGTTAAAGAGTTGGATGAGAAGCCTGACCAGTTCTGTGTTGATATTGGTAAGTAATCTTTGTGCTGTGAATGGGAGCTTTTCTCATATTCTACAAAATAACTTGTTTAAATTTATCTTCTTCCGAGTACCTAAAAATGCCGCTGACGGCGTGGCCACCTACTTGACAGGACTCATTTAACATTATAAAATATTGTGCAACCGGCTCGAAAAGAAAGAAAGGTCGCCAATTACAATTCAACCAATAAGCGGTTGACCGGCTTTTGTTTCAGTTTAAAATGATTGCAGTATTTAGTCTATGGGCAGATTTAGATTAGCGTATTTTCGTCTTGCCTCACGTGCAACTCATACAAGCGTTATCGCGCTTATGACCTCGAATATGTGCGAGCCGTGAGAGACCCCGCCCCGCGCGAATTCACACGCCGTAATAAGCGTTGTGCACACGGGTCCGGTTTTTTGAAGTACAGTGTAGTACGCGTGTAAGCACGTAAGCCGTTACGAGCGTATACGCGCAAAAAATACTCATTCACATTACTCATTTATTCATTGAATACTTTCATAGGCTCTTGGTAACAAAATAAAAACTTTTTTGCAAAAAAAAACCGACTTCCAAAAAAAACACTAAAAAAGTGGAAAACTCAAACTCAAACTCATTGTGTTTTTGTGTTTGTTACCTCATATCTCCGTCATTTATGAACCGATTTGAAAAATTCTTCTTTTATCTGAATGGATCTACTTCCCGATTGGTCCCATAGAAATTTCATCAAAATCGGTTCAGCAGTTTGGTTTTGAAATCAAAATAGCTGGGAAAAATGTCATCCAAGTAAAAGAAATTGCGAAATTGATACTTGACAAGGATTTGTGTGTGATACGATAGCTAAAAAGGGTAAAATAAAAACTTTTTTGCAAAAAAAAACCGACTTCCAAAAAAACACTAAAAAAAGTGGAAAATAACTTTACTTTCGGAAGTCGGTGGCAAAAAAGTCAATGAAACAAACAATAGTCACCGACTTCCGAAAGTAAAGTTATTTTCCACTTTTTTTAGTGTTTTTTTGGAAGTCGGTTTTTTTTTGCAAAAAAGTTTTTTTTTTCACAAGGTATTAAAGCAATAATATTTGTTTCTAGATCTGAGAATGGTTGAAGATGTTCGTAGTCAAATTCCAGTGAGAAGTCAAAGAAGAACTGATATTTATGACACCATCAGCCAACACGACTCATAATGCCAAAGTTTACTTTTAACTAGACTTCGTAAAACAAGGCATGTGTAATATGAAACGAAGTTGGGGCTTCGGGATATATAAAAAAACTGCCAAACTCATTTAAATTGTACTTAGTTCTAATTAAATGGTGAAAAAAACCGAAAGGAAAATATGTATGTGACAATTTCATGACATGTTTTCCCTTATTCCCAATTTGTCCGCAAAACAATTTGTGTATAACATATCCTTATATGTTTTAAGATAATTTTATCATAACATTTGTTTATTTAAATGATAAATTCCATAGATGTGCATTTATGAAAATTGTATTTATTTCATATCGAGAAAAACTCACACCATTGAGAAATGGCCTAAGATAAAATGTATTAAATGCAATAGAAATAAGAAGAGAACAGTACAATTTATTAAAATATATATATTTTAATATAAATCTACGTTTACATGATTTTTATTTAATATATTAAATGTTACTATTGTATATGGTATTGTATTGTCGTGTTTATTAAAGTTTTGAATTTCTGTACAGTTTGCGATTTTTATTTAGGTATGTTTGTAACAGTTGTACAACTTCGTCGCCACAACCCCAAAATAGTGTAAATCCACTGCCACCTGAAAAATTGATATTTATTGCACTGCAAACAAATATATCATATTTGTTTTTAAACTGCAGATATAATAATAATTATGTCTGCAGTTTTCAGATGAAAATATGTTTTGGAAAAATCTCTGTTACTTAGGCGAAACTGTTGTGGATATTATTTATTGTCTAAATAGTGAAAATAGATGTTTTCAGTTACTAGCTAAATAACTGCTGGTCACTCCCCTCACATTACTTCATTCGGAGGTTTCGTTCAAGTAAGAAGTAGTTTTTAAATGTTACCACAATCTCAGGCGACAGTCTCATCTATAGAGCGAAAATAGACTTAACTCGAAAATAAATACAGTAGTGTCTCATACTCATACGATACTAAACTTTATTCGTATGAAGTAAATGTACATATTCTAACAGGTGAGTGTGATCAATCGTTACATACGAATACGAAGCGAACTTTATACGAATAAGATTTATTTTCGGATGGAACGCAACTGTCCTTAGCTTGAGAAAAGTCAAAGTTGGTTCTGTAGGTTATAGCTTAAGTCTCTTATCACTTTGACCAAATAATATAAAAAATGGCGATAGTTTACCATGTCCATAGTTGTGTATGTATAGTTTTCTGTTCTTCACCTCTGATTCCAATCTTAACGCACCTCGTGATGGTCTCAACCCAGCCCAATGCTTCACTATTTCCGCGCGCTGGAATCAATTATTATTAACATAGTCAATAAGAAAATATATTTTTCATCCCACCATCTCGGAAAGAGTATTTTTAATCTTCAATATCTGAGTGGAAAAGCCGTTTTTATTCTCTAGAGGATAAAGTAAATTGAATTTAGAACATCGTGTGCACTAAGTTTGTGAATTAAAAAAAACATTAAACCTATTTACTGCTACCTCTATGGTGCCGAATATATCATACAACTTTTTTTTAATTTGTTAAAAACTCAGACTCGGAACCTTCTTGGTGTTCTTTTTTCAATTTGCTTTGTACGCGGTTCTTTACGCGGCATTTTTTCACGTCATTGGTTTAGTCATAATGTAGTAATTAATACCTAAACTGAAATAAAAGTGTACCTATCTTGTGATTGTAAACGTTTTTTTTTTGCATTTAGTCATTTCCTCGCTGAGGTGGAATGAAAAGTTACGTGTTGCACTCGAGTGCAAAGATTTTTCACCTCGTGCTCTTTTGATTCCCTCGCTAACGCTCAGGATTCTAATTTTGAATCACTCGCTGCGCTCGTGATTCAATTTTAGAATCCTTCGCTTGCTCGGTCATCAAAATTGAACACGCGGTTAAAAAGCAACTTTGCACTCTTGTATAACAAATAACTATTTCATCCCACCATCTCGGAAAGAGTATTTTTAATCTTCAATATCTGAGTGGAAAAGCCGTTTTTATTCTCTAGAGGATAAAGTAAATTGAATTTAGAACATCGTGTACACTAAGTTTGTGAATTAAAAAAAACATTAAACCTATTTACTGCTACCTCTATGGTGCCGAATATATCATACAACTTTTTTTTAATTTGTTAAAAACTCAGACTCGGAACCTTCTTGGTGTTCTTTTTTCAATTTGCTTTGTACGCGGTTCTTTACGCGGCATTTTTTCACGTCATTGTTAAACCTTATATTAAAAACAAGAAACTTGAAAACAAATGAAAAAACTAAAATGAGTGATTCTAGCGACGAGTTAGTTTGCTTGACGCCAACAGAATTGACTGAAACTGTTAATAATGCGCAAATGAGCTTTCTCCCTCAACAATCACGCGAGAAGTATTTAAAACAGTACGATATGTTCAACACGTGGCGACTAGCAAAAGGAGCCAAAACTTTCTCAGAAAACGTTTTGCTGGCATATTTTATAGAATTATCCGAGAACAAGAAAGCAAGCACTCTATGGAGTACGTATTCGATGCTAAAAGCAACAATAAAGATGAAAAAAGACAAACATATCGATACCTATCCTAAATTAGTGGCATTTTTAAAAAGAGCCTCATCTGGTCAGCAACCAAAAAAATCGAAGGTTTTCACAGTATCTGATATTGAAAAGTTTCTTAACGAAGCACCCGATTCCGTATATTTGGCGGCAAAAGTAAGTCAGTTGCACATTCAGTATCTACTTAAGTATATTAATCTCAATTAAATAGTATACTTAGTAGATGTTGATAGGCATAATTATGCGTTCATATCAATTTTATTCATTTATCTACTACAATACTCTTTACGTTACAGGTTGTTCTTATTATTGGAATAAACGGAGCATGTCGAACTAATGAACTAACACAACTTAATGTCAAAAACATTGAGAAACATTCAGATGACTTACTATTAATTAATTTACCTAATACAAAGACAAAAAGAGACCGCAACTTCGTCATTCGCAAGGAATACGTAACGATTGTTGAGAAATATCAAGCCTTACGCCCGCCTAACACTCCAATCAATCGATTTTTTCTACAGTATCGCAATGGAAAGTGTGTTAGACAGCCTATGGGTACTAATAAAATTGGCAGTATCCCACGAGAAATAGCAACATTTCTTGAACTTCCAGAACCCCTGTTGTACACGGGTCATTGTTTCCGACGAACTTCAGCCACACTTTTGGCTGATTCCGGAGCTGATCTCCTGTCCCTTAAGCGCCACGGAGGCTGGAAGTCCAATGCAGTTGTAGAGGGATACATAGAGGATTCCATCCAAAATAAGTCTAAAATATGTGAAGGCATCGTAGGAGCCATTACACTGAAAGAGCCTCAATCGGATCCTTGGACTGGCCCTTCTACATCAAAAATAAGCCGTTATGAAACACCTAACCATCTCCCTCTCTCTCCAACATTCACGCCAAGGGAATCCGATGAATCGGTACAACTATTAAGTATGACAGATAGTTTACCGAAAAACAGTACACAAGTGACTAACACCAATATTACAGTACCAAACAAAAATATTACACTCAATTTAAATAACTGTAGCAACGTTACTTTAAAATTTTCTTAATTATACCTTAGTATTATTTTGTTATAATTTAAAGATTATTCTGTAATACTTACCTGTCATAATGTAGTAATTAATACCTAAACTGAAATAAAAGTGTACCTATCTTGTGATTATAAACGTTTTTTTTTTTTGCATTTAGTCATTTCCTCGCTGAGGTGGAATGAAAAGTTACGTGTTGCACTCGAGTGGAAAGATTTTTCACCTCGTGCTCTTTTGATTCCCTCGCTAACGTTCAGGATTCTAATTTTGAATCACTCGCTGCGCTCGTGATTCAATTTTAGAATCCTTCGCTTGCTCGGTCATCAAAATTGAACACGCGGTTAAAAAGCAACTTTGCACTCTTGTATAACAAATAACTAATACAGCCTATTTGACGACCGAAAAGGTAGAGAGATAGAGGTGTAGCTACTTCTTTAGTAGGTACACCCATATGTTAATGTCGAAACCAGGGACTGATTAAACGGGTTAAAAGGTTAACCGGCTAGCCCTATACCTATATGTTTGATTAACCATTATACGGGTTAACCATTTAAATATTGATGACTAACCAGAATGATAGAGAGCAAGCACCGAGCGTGGACTAACTCCGTCACTTTCTTGATGTTTTTAGTCAAAAAACCTTTGCGATAAAAATACGATTATACATCTCTTACTTCAAGGCCAGGCATCATTTTCTTGCATCCGTTTAATATGAAGTCGGTGTCTTTAGGGTCTATTTCTGTGCTGAAGTCGTTTTGATGCGTCCCTCCTAGCACAACTGTTTGTTCGCTGAAAATATCGAGTAAGTATGTAAGTAGGCCGAGATATATGTATAAAGATTACTTAGCTTTTAGTATGTAGGTACTTTAGCTATGCGTGGTAAAGGTAGAATGGTACTATTCCAAAGACGACCGCAACTGCAAACTACCACCATCGGGCGTCAGGTTGCAATGTCCCCAATTACGGAAAAGTTTTCATAGAACATAACATCACTCATGTTACCCCCGAAGAGTTCGGCAGAGGTGTACACCCACAGTTATGTTTAAGTCCCATGTAATAGGAAGCGAGCCTAATAGTGCCATCAAACGGGCACAAATCCAGGCTTTTTGGCTGCTACTGAGAATTTTCTCATGGAAAACCCCAATAGCAGTTTGTCCGACCTGGGAATCGAACCCGGGACATCATGCTCATCGACCAACGAGGCGGTCATAGAGACATTACATTTTGATGGAGTTACATAGAAACTATATAGACGTGTCGCCGCGAATGGACGGCTGTGCCGCTTCGATCGCTTACGGAATTTTACCTTTTAAAGTGTCGATACGACTTACTTCGGAATAATGTAGTTTCCGCCCTCCTCATCAATAACTACTTGATTGATCCAAGGCGCTTTTACCTGTCAAAAACAATTTATCATAATCACTTTTGTCTCATAAGATCTTCAGCAATTTTGTGGGCTATAAAATAGCTTATGCAGCAAAGTCTTATACTATCTTCCATGTAACCCGGTGATGGTTGGTTAGTTAGAGTGTTTTGGTTCTGTTGTATCCTCACAATGTTTTCCTTTAGAATTGGTCTTATGACCTAACAAACTGCGCAGAACACACGACACATCTTTTCAAAACATACATACTCACTCTAATAACCTGCCCCCTAATAGGCACGACCCTATCATCAGGCACGAGGAACCTGGCTCCTATCCCAGTACAGTTCACCACCACATCATAGGGTTCCAACAGAGAGTCCTGAAGGGATTTCAGCTTCGCTTGTAGGACCTTGCCGTTAGCTTGTCTGAATCGCTTTAGCAGGTAGGCTAGCAAGAGCGGTGGTGAGGAGGTGAATGTTGTGAAAGTTTGGCCGGCACTGGAAAACAATACATTGTAGGGTTAGTCTTTGCATTAATAAGGTTTTGAGCGACTACTCCTAGAAGATGGTTATTTATACATATTTTATTCTTCAACTTTATTAAACGCCAACTGGGACATAAAACGTGCTGGTTTAACCGAGGCTCGTGTCATCTCTTTCTTGCGTTTTATGACTCTCTTCAATAGAAGTAACATTGCACAACAAAACTGCCACTTGCGGCCAAACGCAGGCCTATATAATATATAATGGCCTGTGTAGGTATTGCACTTTTGCAGGAAACAGCAGATTTTTTTTTAATAAACGACGAAAAATTTCTTAGTTGGGGTGTTCAGAATGATGTAGGTACTGAGTATGTGGTTTTCGTTTCGCGTCGGTGTCCCTTCCACCCCGTATTTGAAATCGCAAACTCATTATCAGCAGTGAAAATATATGCATTAAAAATAACTCATTCATTGGATTTATATAAAATAACCTGACGCCTGTTTTCCTCGGAGGGTTAGGTAGAGGTGACCTATTATAAGTCACCTCTGGGTGTACTATAATAGTACACCCACATTTCGCCAGTAAGGTTTAAACTTTTTTGTTGTCATATCAGTTACTTACGTATATTTACCCGAAAATAGTTTACTATAATCTTCCAGTTCCTTACTACTTAGCACATGATAGCCAAACACCAAATGAGCCCACGGCGGTTTACAGAACTTCTCCTTAGTCCTAAATAAGTTGTATATAGGCAACATACACACGCCATAGCCACCGGCTTTCCATTGTTCGTGGAGGAATTTATATGTTTCACCACCCCATTCCCTGAAATTAGGTAATATAAAATGGTTTATTTATTTGTTTATTAAAACTTTATGCACAAGTAAAAACTGTACAAAGGCGGACTTAATGCCTTGGGCATTTTCTACCAGTCTACCTTAGGGTGATGCAGAGACAATACACAGTAGGTGCAATAACAAAAAAGAAAATACTAGAAAATATTTATATATATATATATATATAATAAATACTTATATACATACATAAAACAAAATATATAAAGTGAAGAGAACAAGAAAAACTACTGCAACTTATTTCTGAGACGAAACTGGCAACTTCTCGTGTATATGCTCTCGAGCTTTCATTTTGAAAGTGAACCGACTGGTCACCGTCCTAATACTCTGAGGGAGCGCATTCCAAAGGAAGACCGCCTGGACAAAGAAAGAAGATTTAGGTTCCCAACCTTTTATCGAAAAAATATTCCAACGCCCCCTTTTATAAAATAGTTATAAGATAAACCTTTTAGACGGCTAGATAAAAGGCCCCCTAAAAAACTCCAGCGCCCACTAGGAGGCGGTACCGCTCCCGTTGGGAACCTATAGTTTAGATGCTTTGCCATATGTAATTTTATAAACGGTGAAGGGCGAGCGTTTCGGGCACCGATTAATCGGGTTAATCGGTTAGACCTGTAACCCATATGTTTGATTAACCATTACACAGGTTAACCCTTATAAAGTCATAAACTTATAATATACGGGTTAACCATTTAATGTATTGCTGATTAACTAGTCAACCATGAAAGAGACAAAGCACCGAACGCGGACAAACTCTGTCAAAGGCTAATCAACCCTAATATGGGTTAACCTTTACTCTAGAGGTTTCCACCTACGCCTAAAAAATAAATTGATAAAAAACTTTTATGGGGTAGCCTGTCAAAAAGTGCTAGTTCTCAGTCTTTTGAATAAATGACTTAATTTTGATTTGGGCCTCCCCTAGTAAGGTACCAATTATGCGCTGAGGTAAACAATTTAAACATAAAAAATATGGTGTGCCTGTGTAAAGCAGCCGGTATTTTGTGTAACTCTTAAATGTCATTCAAGTTTATCTTGTTCAAATAAGTGAAAGACATTCTTGCAACATAGGTACTATCACATGAAGAGTTCGTTGATTGTTTTTTTTTTTTATAACTAAAACCGAGTCAAAAAAATATCTTATTTGTTTTAACATAAAAATATGAGAGAAGAGTACAAAGAGTTGGTTGATTTTTTCATAGTTAAGAAGTAAATTTTTTTTATGTTTAAATTGTTTATCTTTGCGCATAAGATGTCTATATCTTTTACATCTGAAGAGAAGATTTATGATATTTTGAGTTTTATTAATTACTTATATTTTATTATTATAAATGTCACTTCAACATTCCTGTCTTTTATTTTTTCAATATAATCGAATCAATCGGGAAACGCAAGATAAGAATTCAAAACAAAACCAAAAAACTAAACTGAACCGAAAACCTAGTTCTAGCCGATGCTAAATAGGATACACTTAAGTTTAACCACCGGTGTGCGGCTGCACCTAGTTCTAGCCGCTATGATGAAGGCTAAACCTAGTTGTAACCGAAGATGAGTAGGATACATCTAAGTTTAACCGCAAGTAGCCAGCTGCACCTAGTTGTAGCCGCACTTCGGCTATTAGCCGTAACATATACAAGCTGTATCTAATTGAAAAGCTCGTTGTACTCGTCACTACAACCCTGATATCGCGGAAAAATTCAATTGTTCCCTATAATTTGTCAAGTCATACAAACCATTTCGAGAATTCAGTGAAGCGTTAAGTTTATGCAGTTATTCTATCTGGAATCCTACTGTCGGACACAAGGTAGTAGTTTTATTGTTTGACGTTGTATTTAAATTTGATTTGATTTAGCTTTACCTACTCGATTTATTTTGATTTAATTTGTGATATGTTTTATTTGGTTTAAATTGATGCAATTTGATTTAGTCTGTTTTCATTTTATTTGATTCTTTTTGATTTTATTTTGATTCTATTCTATTTTATTTTGTTTATAATTAATTTTATTGGATCTTATTATGTCTTGAATTTATATCAATTTATGTGTGGCAATGGGTGTTATTTACTTGAAACAAATGAATTTATTTATTTAAAAGTTGTTCGTAACAATAACGTTGACCCCTAAGAAGTTTTCAGTTAGGTATTTCATTTACACTTTGTATAAAATAATTTTGGGCGGTACATACTCTATCAGGTTGTAGGGAGTGTCTCCACATAAGTACGGGTACCACAATCCGCCCGAGCCATCGCCGGTTGTGTTCGGAGAGAATTCGCTTGAAATCAGCACTACCTGAAATTGGAACCATGGGAAGGAACGAATTTACACAATATGAGAGTACTTGCGGCCGAATTCTAAAACACAAGTTAAGTGGCGTTTGAGGAAAGTATCTGAAATCTGAACGTGTTTGAGAATTGTGGAGTTAGCATATCAGGGCTAGTCAGCTTCCCTTAGTCGGGTGCGAATAAAACTTTCTAAAAGTAGGACTTAAATTTTTTAATTTTTTTTGGGATCACCAGTTTATTCCGGTTGAAATTTTTTGGGTCCACTAATCGATATATTGTGCTAAAGCTGGCAGTGTTCGATCATAAATACTTACTGCTACGACAAATAAGTGAGGCAAAGTGGTATGTATAATCCCACAGAAATATATACTTATAATTTAAGTAGGTACTAAATAATAACAGCCGCTCGGATCGATCTTCAGGTTAAGGTAGGTTGGTCGGTGGATGGGTGACCATCATTACATACCGAGGTTCCTCCGTGCTTCGGAAAGCACGTTAAGCCGTTGGTCCCGGCTGTCATTTGTGATCTTTGACAGTCGTTACAAGTAGTCAGAAGTCGAAAGTCTGACATCCAGTCTTACCAAGGGGTATCGTATTGTCCAGTTACTGGGTTGTGTGCTGGTGGTCAGATAGGCAATTGCTCCATGTAAAATACTGGTATTCAGTTGAATCCGGTTTGACTGGAAGCCGACCCCAACAGAGTTGGGAAAAGGCAAGGCAGATGTTGAATATTGTACTTACATCAAAATCCCTATATTTTTCCTTGATCTTAACTCCACATGTCAGTCCGTTCACTCCTGCACCTATCACGGCAATTTTCACCATCTTGACAAAAACTTAGGACTTCTAGATCCATATGCTTCGAAACACCAAACCATTATGCCTAGATCGAAATAGTATCAAGCTCTGAACCCAATTAATGCCTTTATTATTGTATTTCTGCGACTGTTTTATCTTATCTGCAGAGTTCAGGGGTGGATAAACATTATACAAGGTGTAATTGAAGTCATGTTCATTTTTTTAAACTAAGGCACTACTCATGATACTAATTGCATTGGGGCTACTATTACGCAAATCAAAATAGTTATTTGTGCAACAAGAGAGCAAAGTCGTTTTTTGCTGCGAGTGCTGATTTTGAATCCTGAGTGTGGCGAGGGATTCAAAGGCACGAGATGCAAAAAACTTTGCTCTCGTGTAACACGCATAACTTTTCACTTCAGCAGCGAGAACACTTTAGGAGATAAAATAATAAACAGGAATAGATTGAAATAACTATTTATTGTGAATCAAAATAATTAACATTGTAGGTAGAGGTACCAATTCAACAAAATGGAACATTTTAAAAGTTAAAAGTAAAATTACTGTAATTCTGCAAATTAAAAGTAACAGATTTATTTGGCAAAGTTATAGTTGCATTGAGTTGAGTTTGATTATCTGGGGTTAAGGTTTCTGTTTCGGTGGCGGATTGAGAAGGAACAACGGTGAACGTTGGTGACTCTGATCGGCTTTCTGTATAAGTACACTGTGCGTCGTTGGATGTGGATGGGCGTGGGTGAGACCAAGGATCCGAGGTCGAATTCAGACTTATTGTTTCCACTATACGCTTACAGATTTTCGACTTATTTTCTATTGAGTCTTCAATATAGCCTTCTGCAGCCGTATTGAACTTCCACCCGCCGTGACGTTTTAAACTGGTGAGATCGGCTCCGGAATCAGCCAAGAGCGTTGCCGAAGTTCTCCGGAAGCAGTGACCCGTGTATAGCTGAGGCTCTTCCAGTTTTAAGAAAGTGGCAATTTCTCGCGGTATAGCACCTATTTTATTTACTCCCATAGGCTGTCTTGAGCATTTATTATTATGGTATTGTATGAAAAATCGGTCGGTTTTATATTGACTGGACGTAAATTTTGGTATTTTTCTACAATAGTTACATATAACAAAAAAAAAAATACAACCAAATTGAGAACCTCCTCCTTTTTTTGAAGTCGGTTAAAAATACGAAGATAAACCTTGACAGGTCTTTTGTCGTACGCGAAGAATATATTCTTACTTACCGACTTCAAAAAAAGGAGGAGGTTCTCAATTTGGTTGTATTTTTTTTTGTTTGTTATCTTCATCATTTATGAACCGATTTGAAAAATTCTTCTTTTATCTGAAGGGATCTACTTCCCGATTGGTCCCATAGAAATTTCATCAAAATCGGTTCAGCAGTTTGGTTTTGAAATCAAAATAGCTGGAAAAAATATGTCATCCAAGTAAAAGAAATTGCGAAATTGCTACTTGACAAGGATTTGTGTGTGATACGATAACTAAAAAGGGTAAAATAAAAACAATTTTGCAAAAAAAAAACACTAAAAAAGTGGAAAATAACTTTACTTTCGGAAGTCGGTGGCAAAAAAGTCAATGAAACAAACAATAGTCACCGACTGCCGAAAGTAAAGTTATTTTCTACTTTTTTAGTGTTTTTTTTGGAAGTCGTTTTTTTTTTAAAGAGTTTTTTTCAATTTTACTAACAGTAATTTATCTGAATGCTTTTCGATATTATTAACTGTTAGCTGTAATAGCTCGTTATTGCGACACGCTCCACTAATTCCTATGATCAGTACAACCTGTAATGAAAATATTACATGATTAATATGCAATAATTTAAAGAATTAATTTAAATTATTTTTAATTTCAAGAATTGGGTGTCCTGAACTTCTTTCCAAACTGTCCCTGAATGTTCCAACTCGGCATTCTCGCTTGAGAAATCTTCTACGTGCTCCTTACGATCGCACAGTTTACCGTAGCAATTCTTTTTTGATTCGCTCAATTAAAGCATTTAACCACGTTGTAATGAACGAACACCCCTCAATTGATTTGTTTGTAAGCACCTTAGCAAGTATTAGTACTACGTTGTCTAAAAGCTGTGTTGTATAAGATGAATTTGAATAGTGGTTTCACCTGCATGACTTTGTTTTAATATTTTATAATTGTTAATACTAAATTCAGTCCTATTCTTCGTTATTACATTATGCTTAGTTTTTGTTATGTTGCTTAGTTATTAGTTTGTGCAACAATAGTTTATTGCTAACTGCAGAGGCTTGTAAATGGTTTTTCGTTGATTACCTCAATATATTTTTTTTGTATTGTTAGCTGTAAGACCCCTAAACATAATAAAATAAATAAAATAATTTAACATTTACAGCATCTTTTACATATCGTAATAAATATTTTATCAGTATTGCTAAGCCAGACTAGGATTCATTGCGCCTCCAAAAATTAGTAGTAGGCAGTAAGTACCTTTATACTGTTACGAGCTGGGTATGGGATAAATTAATTACTACCAAGCAGACAATTTAATAACTTTATTAAACACAAAACACTTAGATCTTAATCACAAGTACACTACTGATCACTATTCGCTTAGATATCGCACTTCTAGTTCACTTCGATTCGCTCCGTTGTATCGCCTGAATCAGACCACTCCCGTCCTTTCTCGAAAGATCTCGTACGTACGACGTAACACTGCCCCCTCCTTAGACATGCTCGTCCCGAGCATCATTAGCCCCGTAGTATCGGGCCAATCGGTCTACATGAACAATCTTAGGCGCACCTCGTAGACCCTTCTGTATTCGGTAGGTGACATCGTTGATCCTAGTCACGACTCGGTATGGTCCATCCCATTTTGCTTGCAATTTCGGAGACCTCCCCTTGCTCCGCACTGGGTTATGTAACCACACCAGTGAACCCTCGTCGAAAGCCCTACTGTTTGCCTTGCGGTCATAACGGGTCTTCATCTTCTCAGACATCTGTTGGCCGGATTGTCGGATATGCTCATAAACATCATTCAGCTTGTTACGCAAATCATGTGCGTAATCTGTTACACTACGTGGAGCATCAGGGGGAGTTCCAGTGATTAAATCTGCAGGCAACCGTAATTCCCTTCCAAAGTTCGCGAATGCTGGCGTCACAGTCGTACTTTCGTGGACTGCGCTGCGGAAGGACAGTAGAAACGGCTGTATGTGCTTGTCCCAATCCCTTTGCCTGCTTTCCACGACTTTTGCCAGATATCTTTCCAACGTTTGGTTGAATCGTTCCACCATTCCATCAGATTGTGGGTGGTAAGAGGTGGTTCTGGTTTTGTAGGTACCCATCAATCGACAAGTTTCCTGAAATACTTGCGATTCAAAATTCCTTCCTTGATCGCTGTGTATTTCTAAGGGTACTCCAAAACGACAGAAAACTTCCTGAACTAATTTATCTGCGACAGTTGTAGCCTCTTGATTAGGAATGGCGAAGACTTCTGGCCACTTTGTGAAGTAATCCATGACCACCAGGAAGTACTTGTTTCCGCTCTCACTTTCTGGAAATGGTCCCGCAACGTCTAGTGCTATCCGTTCCCAAGGGGCTCCAACGTTGTACACTTTTAATGCACCTCGGCTGCGTGTGTGGGGTCCTTTCACGGCCGCACAACTAGTACATTTGCGACACCAGTCCTCCACATCATCTCGACAGTGGATCCAGTAAAAGCGTTCTCGAATTTTTAGTAGAGTCCTTTTTACCCCCATATGTCCTCCTGAACATCCATCATGGTAGAGCCGTAGAACATCTGGTACCTTAGCTTTAGGGACAACCATTTGTAGATGACAGCTGTCCCCTCGAGCGTTTTCCCATTTACGGCACAAGACTCCATCCTGGATCACCAAGCTGTTCCATTGCGCCCAATAACTCTTCGTGATGGAACTCATCGCAGCCACATCACTCCACTTAGGTTTAGGAGCACCAGCTTTGATCCACTCGAAGATCGGTTTGATGTCCGAGTCATTTTGCTGAGCCTGCTGTAGGGTTTCCTTCCATTCATCGCTGAGATCTGTTCTAAGCATCCTCACGGACACTACTTCCTTAGTCTCTTGCCTGGCACAGTGCTTACAGTCTTCAGGACAAGGTCTTCTTGACAAGGCGTCTGCGTTACCGTGAGTTCTCCCACTACGATGTTCAGTTATGAAGTCAAACTCTTGTAGTAGTTCAATCCATCTCGCCACTTGCCCCTCTGGATTCTTAAACTGTAATAGCCACTTCAATGCAGCATGGTCAGTTCGTAATTGGAATTTATGTCCCAGCAAATATTTACTGAAGTGCTGCAATGTCTTTACTACGGCGAGTAGCTCCCGTCTTGTAACGCAGTAATTTCTTTCTGGTTTGGATAAAGACTTGCTGAAGTAAGCTATCACAACCTCTTGGTCTCCTTTCCGTTGAGACAGCACGCCCCCAATTCCAGTATTACTTGCATCTGTGTCAACTATGAAGTCATTTTCAGGGTCAGGATATCCCAAAATAGGTGTATTGCACAGACGTTTCTTTAATTCCTGAAATGCGACGTCGCAGTTCTCGTCCCAACAGAATTGCCGCTTTTCCTCAGTGAGTTTGTGCAGAGGTTTCGCAATGTCGGCAAAATTCTTGACAAACCTTCGATAGTAGGAGCACAAACCCAGAAAGGCTCTGACCTGTGTCTTGTCTTTCGGAACTGGCCAATCCTTGACGGCGATTACTTTTTCCGGGTCTGTTTGAACACCTTCCCCCGAAACTATGTGTCCTAAAAAGTTTACTTGTTGTCTGAAAAACGAGCACTTTTTCGGACTTAACTTGAGATTTGCTGTTTGGATTTTCGACAGCACTCGCTTGAGGTTTTTAAGGTGATCTTCAAATGTACGGCCCACGATGATAATGTCGTCTAGATATACAAGACATGCGTCTCCAATCAATCCGGCGAGTACTTGCTCCATCAACCTTTCAAACGTCGCAGGAGCATTGCACAAACCGAATGGCATAACTTTAAACTGCCACAACCCTTTTCCTGTTGAAAATGCAGTTTTCTCCTTATCCTTGGGGTCTATTTCTACTTGCCAGTAGCCACTTTTCAGGTCAAGTGTGGTAAACCACTTCATACCAGTCAGCGTATCCAGTGTGTCATCGATCCTAGGCAGCGGGTAGCTGTCCTTCTTCGTGACGTCGTTCAGTCGTCGATAATCCACACAGAAGCGCATACTGCCGTCCTTTTTCTTTACCAGGACCACAGGAGAACACCATGGACTCGATGAAGGCTCTATAACACCGTCCTTCACCATTCCCTCAATCATGGTTTCCACCTCTTTTTCTCGTGCAACTGGCAGTCTTCTTGGTCGCTGACGGATTGGTAGCTCGTGGCCTGTATTAATCTTATGCTGAACAAGTCCAGTTCTCCCTATGTCAGCATCGTTTGAAGAGAAAGTGTCGGCGTACTGAAGTAACATCTTCTTAGCCTTGTCCATTTCTCCTTTAGTTAAATCGCAGTTTTCCAAAAGCGTTGACACGTCAAATTTTGCACTACGAATTTTATTTCCGGTAGGCGGATCCTGCAATTGACGCATCCAAGCTACTTCCTCGCAAGTACCGATCAAGGTGCCCTTCTTGATCACATGCTCCTTGTAACTTGGATTCAGTATGCGTACTGCTGAGACGTTGGTGGCCTTGACCAGAGTACGTGCCATCTTCCATGGGAAGTCATTGTTCACCCTTTCTATCAGAACACTTCGATCTTTGTGTCCAGAATTCTGTGGTAATCTAATTGGCACAATTGTTTCTGATCTGCGAGGAAGAACAATCTCTTTCAAGCAGTACACTTTTCCTGATGGTGCACCTTCCATGAAGACTTCATGTGAACCACATTTCAATACTCCTTGATCAACGTCGATCTCGCAACGATGTTTCCGCATGAAGTCCAAGCCCAAGATGCAATCGTCCACTATATCGGCCACGATGACATTGTGCTGGTAAGTTCTATCACCCAATTTTAACTCCACCTCCTTTTTTCCTCGGACGATTATGTGCTGACCGGTAGCTGTTAGTAATCGTATACGGTCGTGGTTATTGACGTAGTCCCCAAGGAACCGACTTGCTAGGTGAGAATTGACGACCGTGTGAGAAGCTCCAGTATCCAGCGTCAGTTTGCATGGTGTTCCATTGACTTCGCCTTTGATGGTCAGGCTGTTCCCATCATGTGCTTGCGAGATCAAGATTCTCGGGGCCTTTTCAATACCAGCCAGCACTCGCCCTCCAGTTCTGGCATTTACTTCGTTTCCCTGCTGTGGCTGGGCAGTCACTTCAGCCACCCTTCCCTGCTGATCTTCTCTCGGAGTGCCGCGCTTAGGACAGCTTGACCGAAGATGACCCCTTTCTCCGCAAGTGTAGCACCTAAGACTGTACCCTTGCGGCCGGTCGCGTACAGGAGATGCTACAACCTCTCTGACGCGGTGCGTTCGGTGGTCCTGCCTCACTGCCTCTACTTCTAAGGCATGGGCCAAGGCGTCTTTCAGCGCCTCATGATGCCCAAGTCTCACAGCGGCTCTAACTTCTAGGTCGCGTATTCCATCAACGAACGCTTGTACCAGATTCCCATCGATAAGTGCAGGGGCAGACTGGTATGCTTTCCGAACCAGCTTTTCAACTTCGAGGGCCCACTGCTGTAGATTCTCGCCACTACGTTGAACACGATCTTTCAACTTAACACGAAATACGTGCTCCAGGTGCGCGTCACCGTATCTGGACTCTAACGCCTCCAGCAGCTGCTCGTAGGTTACATTCTTGCCGAGCGCCTCAAGAATATTAAGGGCCTGGTCTCGGAGGGCCAAGGTGAGCGCGGTCATGGCTTGCGGTTTTGTCCATCCATTCGCCTTTATAACGGCCTCAAATTGAATTTTATAAGCCGACCACGAAGATGTGCCATCGAATGGAGGCACCTTAAAGCCCCGCGCTGAAGGTGCAGCAACTACTGAAGCTACAGTCAAGTCTCCAGTCTTCAGTTCCCCCAAAGCCTTCTTCACCCCAGCGATCTGAACTTCGGCTTCTGAGAGGCGATTCTCGTGCTGCTGTACCTGATCCTTCATCACCTTTAGGTCTTTGCCAAAAGTTGCATGAAGATCCTTTATGAGGAGCATCTGCTCGTCTTGGCGGCGGACCTGCTCCTCTTTGTCTCGCTGCAACTGCTCTTCCAACCGGCGAGCCTGCTCCTGTAGCAGCGCCATTAAAGCTGACAAGTCTGGCGCCATTGATGCTGTAGAAACTGCGGATGGGCCAGCGACTGGCACTGACGTAGGCTGGACACCACCCGGTGTCTGTGTTGGGGAATCTCCAAACCGCCTTTGGTCCATGTCCTGCTGTCGCTGACTCCTGGTACGGATACCGTCCGTGTCGTCCTTCGGTAGAATTGGCATAATTTATCCCACTTCTGACACCAAATTGTTACGAGCTGGGTATGGGATAAATTAATTACTACCAAGCAGACAATTTAATAACTTTATTAAACACAAAACACTTAGATCTTAATCACAAGTACACTACTGATCACTATTCGCTTAGATATCGCACTTCTAGTTCACTTCGATTCGCTCCGTTGTATCGCCTGAATCAGACCACTCCCGTCCTTTCTCGAAAGATCTCGTACGTACGACGTAACAATACATAACAGTCTACACACAAATTTTAATAACTAACAATATAGATTTATAGGTACCTACCACTTACTGTAGCGGCAAGAAAATTGCAGTCCGGAGCTTCATTAAGAAATGTTTCTATATGCCTTATGCCCAACTGACATTCTTTTTAGAAAATATACGAGTTTTGCGTATGTTTCAATATGCACGTTATGTTTTATTTTTAAAGTAGCTTTCAACATTGAGTAAATACTCCACATTGTAGATGATCGCCTCGTCTGTGATAAATCTAAAAAATAAGATAGCAACACCGTCTCCGAAAAACTGCTTGCGCCCTTTTTAAGTCTCCATTCATTGAAGACATGGTATGCTTTCAGATATTTCTCGCGAGACTTCTCAGGTGGGAAACTTAATTCTGCATTAATATTTTGTTTTTTTAACTCTTCCGGTGTTAAAATACTGTTCTCGTCGCTAGTTTCACTCATATTTTACGATTATTTTAATATTTTGTAACTTATTCAACTCTTTACGCCAGCCACGAAATTTTATTCCCGCTCTCTTATTTAAATTAAGGCGTGTTCGGAAATAGCACCCATGATATTTTATTTTTATATTCAAAATATATTACGTAACATTATTGAAACTAGAAATAAATATCTACAGGTTAAATATCAGTTTTATTTGCAGTAAATACTTATATTCGTTTAAATACAACAATAAGTTAAAAATTCTATAAATTACATTAAAAGACATAATTTTCTTTTTGCAAAATTTCTTTAGTTAATACGAAATTCCGAATCCGAACGTGTTTGTCTTTGAGGTCGAATTCAAAATCGGAACTTCGAAAGGGCTGGTCTTTGTCTCTCTCTCTCTCTTTCTAATGGCGGGAAAGAGATAGAGTTTGAATGTTTCGAATTGTATGATTAACCCAAGGCTGAATAAGATATTCGTGGCTTTCTGAAAACAAAAATTAAAAAGTTACTTTGTCTCACTCAGTGAGCAAAACCACCTACCAAACTCAATCAAGACTTGAATAAATCTTAAGATAAATGTAGCTATTGGGACACACAAACCCTTTTTAAGAGTTCTCTTCCGTAGCAGGTCGCACTGGGAATAGAATAGGTTAAAATTTTAAATAAATTTATAAATACATCAACCAATGTTTATGACTCGTCGATTTTTGTTGATACTAATATTTTGGGGATATCACCTGACAATGTTTGCAATGAAACACTTTATATCGTTTGATTTATTTTAATTTATTTGTTCAAATATCATGTCACAGTGTGATCGAGTACTGACTCATTTATAGCATTACTAGGTCGTAAAGCAATGTTCTATCGATTTGTAAAATATTATGGTTGTTCTCGCGAGCCGATCACCTCTTTGTTTTGCTGTTATTGCGCACTCCCACAACGTTCCGCGAGCGAAACTTCAACAAATAGACGAATGGCAAACAATGGAATCGATATTTCTCATACCATCTGATTAATAAGTTTAATCATAACTGTTCATCATCATTTCAGCCGAAACATGCCTGCAGTTGGACATACGCCAGACGTCGCCACATCGAGGGCTCCTGTGATTCCCGCATTCAGCGGATTTCCGCGGCGTTTACCAGGGTACCAGTTGCCACTCCAGAACCTTTTGCTTCCATCGGCTATCCGTTCTGCGAAAAAAATGCCCTGCCTACTAACTACCACTTAAGTTTGGTAATTCTTCGGGCTCTGTTCAAGTAGAATCTGTGGACTGCCTCGTTGGTGTCGTTGTCGTAAGCGCAAACACGTGTCCGTGTTGGTCCTGCACCTGATATCTCCGCGCGCGTCGCGTTGCCGTCGCATCGCACTATGACAGAATAGTGAGTGAACCTGCGTTTTCGCACACACTTCTGCTCTATTTTATCTCCCGCGTCGATGGCTAGTATTCGCTGAAACTGGCCGCTATGGCCGGAATTCGTTGTGGAAGACTATATTATTTGGTCAACTTGTTCCGTCGTTTGCGCGGCGGCGGAGGTTCCTTAGTATGTACTGTGCGAACGTGGAGCGTTCTCGTACAAGACTTGGCGAATGCTACGCCGCAAATCTCACACTTATACGGGTTGTCGCCGGAGTGGATCTGGAAATGAAGAAAACTCAAATGTAATGTTTCTGTCCGTGATTTACCCTATCTCTTATCATACATCATCATCTTCCTGCCCTTGTCCCATTCTACTTGGGGTCGGCGCAACACGTTTTCTTCTTCCATTCTCCCCTGTCCGACGTCACGGCATCATTTACTCCTTTCTCTTTCATATCATTCCTCACACAATCCATCCATCTTTTCTTTGGCCTTCCTCTCCCTCTCCATCCATCAACATTAATATCCATCACTCTTTTAGTAACATGCGTTTCATCCCACCTCATTACATGTCCATACCAAGACAGACGACTTCCTATCTCTTGACATACTTATTTCAAGTATCATTTAGCAGCTTTGAAAATATGAGGGGAGGTCGATGTCAGCTCAGCTAGATATCATTCTGCTGACATAGGTAACTAAGGTAACTTCCCTCGTACTGCTAAAAGTCATCTAAAAAATTTGGTAAACGAGATTTTTAGCAATTACCATAATTATGTATTTATTTGGTCACTCACTGGAACTTCATTACCGTGATTCAAGGGCTGGCTTTCAAGGCAGATCAACTATGGTAGACCAAGTACTTACTTTTAGATGCCGTTCCAGCGCTTCTTTCCGCTTGAAAGCCTGCGAGCACACGCTGCAGGGGAAGGGCCGGGTGTCGGAGTGCTTCTGCTGGTGCACGCGCAGGTCGTGCGCGGAGAAGCACGCCTTGTCGCACCGCGAGCACTTGTAGGGCCGCTCCCCGAAGTGCGTGCGCTTGTGCAGCTCTAGGACGGCGTTGCACTGAGGAGAAACATGCAAATACCCATCATACTCCTAAAAAACATCATAACATCACGCCTGTAATCCCAGAAGAGTTAGGCAGAGGTGTACCTAATAGTACACCCAAATAAACAATCAAATAAATTAAGATTAACGGCTTGAAAGTAAAAAAAATAACTGATATTCCTGGAAAAGTTAAATTGCAGCTCTGGCATACATTTTTACTATGGTCAATTTTTAACAACCCTAATATTTTACCCACCCCCTAATATTACACTCAATTTCACTGGAACCTTGGGCCATATTTGCTGCCACTGAATGTATTTTATAAGGAACTAGTTTTTGCACAACGTTGCTGGCTACATGAAGTGTGACAATGTTTCTTTCAAAGTGTTCATTTATGGTATTCATGGTAAACATTTCGCAATATCAAATGTTGCGGGAAATACTTTCGCCACAAAACTATTATAGTCCAACTCAATACGTACCGCGTATCTCTTCCCGCATATATCACAGACGCAGTTCTTCCGCACCGGCTCGTATTTATCGGGGTGCTTTAATCGGTAATGGTTCCAGTATGAACGCGGAGTGGCGAATTCTTCGGGGCACTGCGGATCAAATTCTGTATTAAAGACTTTATTTTTTTTATTTGGCTCACCAACAATTGAATACACCGATACAAGGATACTAGATAAATCGGGTTTTAGACTTGTGTAACAGTCTCTCAAAGGTGAGCACATCATGCACCACTTATTTGTCGTTGAGTGCCCACACAAAATCAGATGAGTACTCATACTTATGTTTTTAAATATATCCTTAAACTATTTGCAGCCATTATAAGAAAACATATTCAACCTATAACCATTGCAGGAGTTACGCCCACATACGTGTACAATGTTTATATGTCAATTTTTTTTTTATAAGTTTCCAACTGCTGGAGGTCTCTGTGAGCGGGAACGGGTCATAAACTGCTTAGGTTAGGTTGAGAGGAAAGAAAATGTGTAGGAATCGACTTTAATATTGGTTGAATTGAAATCCATATCGGTTCTCTATATTCCCCAGTTGGTCGAATATCGTGTCATGTTACCTGGCGAAACCACCTTTGCTTTAACAAGTATAAGTTACATAAAATAATTCTATGGAATGTCTATAAAATTCTAGTACTCGTACTATAAAAACAATGTCTATATATCTAGTTTCGACGTAAACTTTAATTTAAAGTGGTTGCGCTGCGGAGTATCCTTTCCGGCGAAACCACCATGATATATCTATTACCATACATGGTCTAAGCAAATATATACTACCAAATAATTCTATAACAATTCTACATTGAACTAGTAACTAGTTTTGGGGGTACTGGTTCAATATAGAAGAGAGACTTTTTTTTAATAGTACTAGAATTTTATAAACATTCCATAGAATTATTTTATTTGACTTATACAAGTATAAGTAAGTTAGAGCAATGGTGGTTCCGCCAGGGAGCATGACATCGAGTATCGCCTCCCCCTTCACTCGTCTCCGCTTAGGGAAAAGTGTGGTGTGGCTTAATTCACCACGTGAGCCTAGTGCGGTTTGATAGATGTAACAATATCTTTGAAAGTTTGCTTCTAAGGCTTCATTTACGAAGACGCGGCGCGTTGCGCGCTTTTTTCCTTTTACAGAGAGGCGACGCGTGCAACATCCCGCGTTATCAAACGCGCAAACACAAACAAATGACAATGTACGATGTTGTGCACGCGGCGCGTGGGACGCCGCTTCTCCGTTAACAAAGTATTCCGGATATCGTCTGGCCGCAAAGCTGCGAGCGCCGCAGCGCGCCGCGTCCGACGTAGCGATGTTATCTGCAGGCTTCGCCGCGAGGAACGCTTCATTTAAGAAAACGCGCGTGAAATCGCTTCTCCGTGAACGCTATCATACATTGCCTTATGTCTGAATTTAATGTGGACCGCGCCGGAAACGCGCCGCGTCTCCGTAAATGAGCCCTAAGACAAGAAATTATTGTTTGTAATCTGCTGTTTTCGGTTTGAAGTGTGCAGGTAGAGGTACCGATGTCACGAGGCCTATTTCAACATACTACAAAGTTCTGATAAAAAGAATACAAAAGAAACAAAACTATATGAAATAGAAATAAGGTTCATTTTGGAAATACCAACATGTTGACACTTGGCGGGCCATTTTGTTCGAACTTGACTCTTCCTATTATAATTGTAGTGCTTCGGTTGTTTCTTGGGATGTTCCTCACGATTGTGCAGACGTAACTCTTCAGGGTCCGTGAACACCTCGCCGCAAACCCTGCAGCCGTTCCTGTTGACAAACGAAACTGAACCTTATGTCAACCTTCATAGAGTCTATATTCTGCGTGTTTGAAAATTAACATCGACTTGTACTAAATATCAAACAAACATACGGAACTGAACCGTATTTCAATTCACACAGAGTCTGTACTTGCGTGTGCATCACTTTGTGTCTCTTATAAGTCTACTAGCGACCCGCCCCGGCTTCGCACGGGTGCAATATATAATAGATACTAATGTTTTCTCTACTATAATATGCATGTATACCTACATATAAAACTTCCTCTTGAATCACTCTATCAGTTAAAAAAAACCGCATCAAAATCCGTTGCGTAGTTTTAAAGATCTAAGCATACATAGGGACAGACAGACAGCGGGAAGCGACTTTGTTTTATACTATGTAGTGACACTGATGAATATCAAACAAACAATCGAAACTGAACTGTGAGCCTACTCACATAGAGACTGTACTCCTGGTGTGCTTGACTGACATGACCAAGTGCCTCTTATACGCCTCCATCGATATGAACTTGACGTCACAATCTTCACAGTATGGACCCTCTTCTGTGTTGTGTTCTTGTTTTGCCTGAACATAAATTAAATTAAGTGTGTTAGAACAAACGCTTAATAAAATACCGAGTAGTTGAGTCACAGGTGAAATATCAGTTTCTTCTGATTATAATCAAGAAGTCATCATCATCATCAATAGCCCACTGCTGGCCATAGTACCAATCGTACGCTACCCAACTCGATTCTCGGGTCAAGCCTCATCCAACTGCTACCTGCCACCCTGCGGAGATCATCGCTCCACCTTCCGTTTGCCGGTTTCACGGTCTCCACTCAAGAACACGTTTACCGTAACGGTCTTCGATTCTACGGCACTTCAGCTTAATCTATGGGCTTCTTCTTTATTTATCGTGTGGCTAGTGCCTAACCTGGTGTCAGAGTTTTTATGCCGCCCATGGGCCTTTGACTTGGCTTTACATGACGCCGAGAAATATCTCTCAGGCATGATAGTTTCTTCAAGATGTTTTCCTTCACCAAAGCAAGTGATAATTATACAATACGCACATGATTCCGAAAGATCAGAGGTGTGTGTCTTGGGTTCGAATTCGAGACCTCTGACTTGGCAGTCCAACGGTCACACCACTGGGCTATTTTGACAACTTTGCTTCTCTGCCAGATCACCCTGTTCCGGTATCAATCTCTCAGAGAGATTCCAAGCATAGCTCGTTCCATACAAGCAACCATAAACTTATGGACTAGCCAGTAAGACACCGTAATAAGGCTGAAATTCCAGTGTACTTACCTCAAGGTCCTTGTGCATCATATTCTTATGTACGACGAGTCCTTGCTTGCTGTAGAACGAGTACCCACAGAAACCACAAATATTCTCCGATGGATGTTTTATTCGCATGTGACTGACGTATGTTGTTCTTACACTGTGGTGAACAAAAACAGTTTATCTACCAGGCCACTCAGAAAATATTGCGATAAATAGTTTTTATATAGTGGAGACTGGCCAGTTAGAATCTTTTTCGAAAATATGATTACTTGTAAGTAAAAATATGTGTTCCATTTTCAAAATTTCCCTCCACATTTTTTGCGAGCCAATTCAAAGTATCGTGTCTTACTGAAAAATGGATCTGCGCCGGGAACATTTTAGAGCTATGATTTTTTACGATTTCAAGTGTCGCCTGAAACCGGATGAATCGTTCGATAGACTTCAAATGGCATTTATGGATGAAGACCCCTCCAAGGCAACCGTGTATCGTTGGTATAACGAATTTAGGCGCGGTCGACCAACCTTGGGGGATGAAGAAAGAAGCGGTCGCCCTTTGACGGCTATTACGGAATAAAACGTGCCAGCAGTGAAAAATTTAATCCAAGATAATAGGCGAATTACATATCAGAAGATTCAGCACATATTAAAGATTGGATCGGGAAGCGTTCACGAGATTCTACACGGGCATCTTCGCGCTGGGTGTCGCACTACCTCACCGACGCTCAGAAGCAGGCCCGGGTGGAATGGTGCCGTGATATGCCGAACAAATTTGAAGCAGGCTCGTCTCGGCGTGTTTACGACATCGTAACAGGTGATGAGTCCTGGATTTATCAATACGATCCAGAAACCAAGCGCCAGTCGACAGTTTGAGTGTTTCAAAATGAACCAACGCCTACCAAAGTGAAGCGATCTCGAAGCGGGGGGAAGATTTTGATCGCCAGCATTTTTAATTTGATTCGCCACTTGGCCTCAATTCCCTTACGAGATCAAAGAAGCATCAACGCCGAATGGTATACTACCAAATGTTTACCAGAAGTTTTTTCTGTTGTGAGCAACAAGCGACCAAACACAGGGCTCCGCGGACTACTGCTCCACCACGACAATGCGCCTGCACACACCGCGCTCAAAACGAGGGACTTCCTGGACAGTACACCAGTCAAACTCCTGGGTCACCCTCCTTACAGCACTGATCTAGCACCGTGTGACTTCTTTTTATTTACAAAAATAAAAAATCAGCTCAAGGGGATACAATTTTCGTCGCCGGAAGATGCGCTGGCTGCGTTCGAGCAGGCTGTAAACGAGGTGTCTGCGGCGGACTGGAAAAAGTGTTTTGAAAACTGGTTCAGACGCATGAATCTTTGTATAGAGGCTGGTGGAGAGTACTTTGAAAAGATTTAATAAAAATATATGTACCTGTAGAACAATTTTTTTTAGTGTAGCAAAACTTTCTGAGTGTTCCACGTATATACTAATATTATAAAGCTCAAGAATTTGTTTGTTTGTTTGGTTGGTTGAATGCGCTAATGTTAGGAACTACTGGTTCGAATTGAGTCATACTTTTAGTGTTGGTTACTCCATTTATCGAGGAAGGCTATATAACATCACGCTGCGACCAATAGGAGCGGAACGTCAATCAAAAATGTTACGCCGACAAAGTTGCGCGGGCCAGCTAGATTTTAAACATAATCCATGGAGCTGTGGTTATATTGTAAGAGAAAGCTACAGGTTTTAAAATCAATCTGGGTGATAACCACTTTATAGTTCTGTTCAAACTTTATGGCGGCTCGAAAGTTAGCTGACGGTCTGCGCGGGTATAATGGTTCAAACTTTATGGCGGCTCGGAATATCTAACGTAAAGCTGAGCAGAACACAATTTTAGGTATCAGCGGGGCGCAGAGGACGCATCGTCTTGACTGTATAATGCGCAGACCGTCACTTGCAGCTAACTTCCGAGCCGCCATAATGTTTGATTATAACTATTGTATTCATGCATTGTTTGATTTCATTGGTATTTGAACGTTGTAATAAATACGATTGACTTTTGTATTCTATAACATGATAATGATCTGTGTTAAGTTAACTAAAGCCTGTTAATTGATTTCAAATAAATATTCCTTACTTGAAAACTTCATCACAAAATTTGCACTTGTGCGTGACTCCCATGTGTGACCCTTGATGCTGCTTCACAGTAGTTCTGAAATATGAACCTTCTGTCAATTCAATAACAGTCGCTTTTAAAAAAAGGCTTGTTCACTAAACTATTTATGGCTTCAACCACACATTAATTTAGAAACAAAGTTACACAACATTGTTTCAGCAAATTATGAATTTCAGAAAGGCATCGTAACACAACAGAAGCCTAACAGCGTGTTTAAAAAGATGTGGAACATTATATTTTTAAAACATGAAAAACATGGGGGTTTATACTTACATATTACTAGAGTTGTATGGACATAAATTGCAGACATATCTCTTCCCGTGGTTTAGCGCATGTCTCTGAAGGTTTCGTTTCGTTTTAAACCTGTATTTGCAGATTTTGCACTCTATGTCGCCGAGGTTCTGCGAACAAAGAAGAGAAGCTGTCCATGTTACGCGACGTCGACGTATAAGATTTAAATTGCAAAGACCTACGCTGACTAAACATGAGCGCTAGCGCTACCCATGAGGACCTGGGTTCGATTCCAAAGCCGGGTAAAGTGTTATTGGGTTTTTCCATCAGAAATTTCTCAGTAGCAGCCCAATATCTAAATATCTGCCTGGTTGATGGCAATAGGCTCGCTGCATGGGAGTGCAATATAATGTGAGGTGGGTTTAGTATATCTTACCGGAGAGTGTTTGGTGAGGTGATGTTTCCAGGCGTGTGTGTTGTTGAACCCCCTGTAGCACTGGTGGCACTTGTACGGACACTCCAGGTAGTTGGACGATTGCTTGCGTTTGTTCATCTCTTCTAACTGTTCTTCAAGCTGGAGGTAAGAAAATAGTTTTATGTACAGTGGCGGACTTATGCCTTTTGGCAGGTGCTTTCCGTTCGTCGTACCAGAGAGTACTTGAGTTTGATCAAAATAAGCACACAAATAAGGGCGCGGACAAGCGATCAGTCGTGGTAAGTCAAGGCGGAATTAATTGCTTAGGCATTATCTATCTGTCAAACCAGAGTGATTGTATGCCTGACATCTTAGCTACGCGCGCTCCACGCTCAAGCAACACGGGTTTTGCGACGGCAACTGTGGGGAAACCAAAAGATACTTTTGCTTAGATTAGAGTATAATATGTGTAGCTGCGACGCGTCTGGTGGAGGGACGGTATCCACGAGAAGGAAACAAATGATGCGCGCGTGACCTTAGGCCTTGTTCAATAGTGACACACATATCTACCGATACAGTAAGAGCCTGTTAGAGAAAAATTGAAAGGAAGTCGTCTGTCTTGGTGAGAAATCAGAAGGGATGTACGCATGTGCCTAAAACAGTGATGTATATGAATTTTGATGGATGGAGAGGGAGAGGAAGGCCAAAGAAAAGATGGTTAGATTGTGTGAGGAATGATATGAAAGAGCAAGGAGTAAATGATGCCGTGACGTCTGACAGGGTTGAATGGAAGAAGAAAACGTGTTGAGCCGACCCCAAGTAGAATGAGACAAAGGCAGGAAGATGATGACATACCGATAGAGTAATAACATTAATCAAATCATCAGTCTGGTCCTCGCATTGAGTGTCATCCTTCTTCACTTTGGTTGAACTCTTCTTAGCAACAGTAGTGCGAGTCCTCTTTGGCCTTATTCCCCTCTTGGACTGGGCTGACCGTGATTTTTTGACTGCCATTTTTGGTACATCAACTGTTGTTTCGGGAAGCTGTGGAATAAAAGGTATGAATGTCAAATACGTACATTAATATAATCCCGTTCCGACCGAATATCGGCCACAACGGCCAATGGCAACGGTGATTAGCGAAGTACGTAGGAGATATTATAGTGCACAACAAATGGTGCACTCTCTGCTAGTTAACTGTCCGATGGGACGGCTATCCGACGCGAGGCGGGAGAGATCAGGACCAGAACTGCTTTACGTGGTTTCTTAGATATGAGGGTCACACCACGAACTTCAGAGTGATGATGAATGCGTAAAGGAAAAAATGATGAGTTGTTTTTTTTTTCTTTTAGCATCTACTGTCCCACTGTTGGGCAAAGGCTTCCCGCAGTTCCTTCCATGAGCTTTTTTCCCGTGCCTCCTCGAAGTTCTCGGTACGCATCCAGATCATCTCGCCCCCTCTTTCTGCAGCTATCGTGCGGAACCGAATAAGGTTGCTTGACTCGGGAATCGAACTTAAGACCACCACGCTCAGCACCTGCAGTCGCGACCAAAGGGGTAGTCAATACATACATTAAAACAGCTGAACTTCATCTTCTTAACTTCGACAGAAAGATGGCTGGATGGATGCCATAAAAATATTTTTAAAATAAAGGGCACACTTTTGAAATTATAACATAGTAGTGTAAGCCTCTCATTTCTCTTCTTTTTAGGTAATCTTGAAAATTTGTGAAATCAAATAACATCCTCAACCTACAAACTTACTTCAAGATCATCGGACTCTTCTTCAATGTCTATCTTCACAGATATCTCCACCTTTTCCACTTCAGAAATTTTCTTCTTGTCATTCCTCTCACATTCATCCTGCTCATCATCACTGCAACTATCATCTGGACTGACATGATCAGGAATGTCAATATCATCGTGATCCTCTTTTTTGATAACTTCTACAACAAATTCAGGTCTTTCTATGGTGACACAGTCAGTTGTGCTATCTCCTTCTATACTGGTATAGGTGACATTTGTAACTGTGAGGAGATTTTTTCTGGGAATTGATTTTATTGCTGTGCGTGTTAACTGCAAAGTGTTATAATACAAATTAAGTAAGAAAGACTCAAATTCTAATAATCAGTTGTAGACTGGATGGAAGATGGGCGAAGAGTGTGCTGAAGTGGAGACCACGGACAGGACGGAGGAATGTGGGAAGAAAATCAACTAGGTGGACAGATAATCTCACTAGAGTGGCTGGAAGAAACTGGATGGCCATGAAACAAAACCACCAAAAGTGGAGAGATTTGGAAGAGACCTACACTCATCATTGGATGGCTAATGGTTGAAGAAAAAGAAGAAGAATCAGTTGTGTTGTGAGAAACACATCTAAGTTAATGTACAGGGGTCCAAGCATAGACTGGACACAACATAATAGATTATTTTCTTTTTATTTATATGGGCTAGTGAATGATGTACTTCCGAGCCCACTAACGGTCAACTTTTCAACCTTATTATGAGTAATAGGTAATAGGTTGAAAAGTGACAGACCGTCTTCAAAACCGTATTCAAAAACTTCAACTATTGTTTATAAACACATAAACTGTACCTTCCCACATTCATCAATTATCCCACACAGCAGACCCTGGCTCTGCAGACACTTTTCTCTAAATAGATAAAACTTCTTCACAAGCGCTGTGCACTCATAACAGGCATATGGCGGCAAATTGGTGTATAGAGGCTGGAAACAAAAGGTTGATTTGTATATTATAAACAGATAGAATATACTATGTAGACTACAAACACAATTGTATACGACTTTTTGTTTTTTAAATAGCAGCCTAGATAATCTTTTCTAATAAGAACCATTTATTGTATTTAAGTTCAGTGTGAAATAGAGGTGGAGATATACAGAATGTCTAGCTCCATTTCTTACCTCAGACTGAAGTAAGATTAAAATAATAGGTACTGCTTTATGGGGTAAAGCAGGAGGGACAAAGCAGGCTTGCTAGAAAACATTATCAGCATTTAATAAACTACCTAAATAATATTTTTAAGATTTTGTAATGGAGTACCCATTCAAAACAAACTTACCTTACTTTCTATCATCAATGATGCAAAATACATTCCTAAAGGACATGCAGACAGGTCCTGCATTTTTACATCCATGTTTAAACAAATACGACACACTTGAACGTCTCCCATGGTAGTTTATAATATGTTACCTTTACATAAATAGAGCTTAAAACTAAGTAATTTGTGGCGATTCACTGAGTTTTTTATCTAAAGCATCATTGTTTCAAGACTTTAAAGAACGATCATCAACCCCATGGCTTCATGTTAAAATAATATAAATGTAGGATTATTTATCATACAATTAATATACACACAGAAAACACATGATATTTATTCATAAATGATATTTTTTTCTCGATCTACCAAAGACGCCAAAAATGCAAACAACAAATCACCAACAAATAAATGAAACGTCAAAGTCAAATCCAAAATCTTCTTCCTCCTGTCAAGAATATGCACTGCGATGTCAGTTTGATTAAGTCAAAAAAACGTTTTGTTGTTAACTATTGATTTTCTAAAATATTTACATTAATGCAATGGTAGAAAAATTTAATTCGATTTATGAATATTTTATACCTATCTTAGTATGTAAAAGTTTGTGTATGGTTCCATCAAAATCAATATAAAATCAAACTTAATATAATTTGCGTTTTGTTTTAAAATAGTTTCCCAACTGATTTAATGTTACGCCTGTTATATCGGAAGGGGTAGGCGGACAGAGGCACAGGTGTACTCACAGGGTGGATTATACACGCTAATAAGGTGTTTGGGTATTAGATATTATTAAACTGGATTTTCTTCGGTGATGACGACTTAAATCTTTGAGTTTGGATGGTAATAACGAAGAATTATGATGAACTATCAAAAAACTACCTACCGATTCAGTCAGATCAAGCTTGGCACCTTTATAATTCGAAACGTAAGACTAGTAATTTACGAAGAAAGATTTTTTATATTCCTTTCAACATAAACAGACAAAAGGGGAACATAGTGACTCATTCATATAAAATTCTAAGAAAAGAACAGTTTCTAGAAATTCTTCATTTATGGATCATGATTATCTAGCCGAACTGTAAAAATGATTAGGACCACTATAACTTGAGCCCTGCAGCCCCTGAGCTGAACAAAAACCGCGGTTAACTATGCAAGTTGACTAACGTAGGTATTGTATGTACTGTACTACATAGATAGAAACATGATACATAGGCATAGAATGATGCAAACCGGATCTCTACGAAACTGGTTTTGATACAGGCAGAGTTACTATTTATGAACATGCCATATTATAACTAAGTAGGTAGTTACTTATAACTTATTTATAGATTGCCCACGTACTTATTTGTCTGAGTTGGGCATTTGATGGATGATAAAATGGTAGAGGAAGGAACCTATGAATCAAGCCGTAAATAGGTAGATCTAGGTAGGTACTCGCTTGGCGTTAACGAATGGGATGCAATTTGCGTCTTTTGCAACGAGATTAAGTAATGTGTCAGGAGGGTGGTGTGTAGTGTGTATAAGGGAAGCTAGGTATTCGGTTCTCTAAAGTTACATTTAGCCTTAAACAAAGATCAATTAATAAAATATCTTTGTTTAATTAATATAATATAATATAGTACAATCAACCGCAAAACTAGGTAACGTCCTATGAAAAGCCTCTATTCATAGACAGCGAAGACTCTCACGGTCTTTAGAGTGTGTGGACCAACCCAATATATGTATATACCTACATACAAAAGTAGGTATATGTATGTACCTATCTACCTAGGTACATAGGAATAGGAGCCACCCGGCACTGAACCGCGCATATTCATCGATCTGCGCACGGCGCAGTAGCCATTAGCCATAAGCCCTTTGGCGTCATAATGGTGTCTATTAACATGCGTAACCTAAATTCAGACTAGATTCTTAAAGAATTGTGGTTTTAACAATAATATTCGTCCCGTGAAACATGGTTGCCATTACCGTAACACGGGTGAATAGATACGCAAGTTTGAATCGAGTCCAAACTTTGAAAGGGATTTTAACATTGAATTAATATGGTATGTTGCCAACAAGGTCTGCAAATAGGTAAGTAAATAAAACATAGTAGGTACTTGCTGGTAACACAATTTTCATATTAATTTACCGTTAAATTCCCTTGCACAGTTTTGTCTCGATTCACCCCGTTTTACCCGGTAGGTACTGAACTACTGACTCATGAGATGACCATACAATAATACGCACACACTGAGAATCATTAGGAGACCGTAGGATGCAAGAGCGAACGAAGCGAGCTCGAAAATTTTAGCACCCCGGCTCAAAGATGTTACATTTTCTTTTTGTCATTTAAACGGATTTTATTGAAGTAAATAATAAATTTGCCAAGTTAGGCATAAAAGTTCACAGAATAATTGAAATACCATTAGCTACAAGAGCAAGCGAAGCGAGTTCGAAAATATTTAGTAGGTATCCCGCTTCGAAGTTGTTTAATTTTCTTTTCAATATTAATACAGCTACGGATCTGGAGACTCTATGAGTATTGTGCTTGTGTCAAGTAAATAAGAGGCGGCAGACTAGAAAACAAGCACGAGCAAGCCGCCCTTCTCAGTCTGCCACCCCGGAGCATGGCCCTCTTGGCTTAAGGTTAAATATACATACTGAGTCGTATTTGAAGTAGGAACTCAGCAGTTATTGATTACCCAATTTCGCGAAAAATATCGAGTAGCCTGAAAATTATTTCTTGTATTAGTCCACCGAAGTATCGAACTCGGGACAATTTCACGGGCTGTAATCGTTCTTGCAGCTTGCAGACATATCGTACCCGTACAGTACCATACATCGTAACCATGCTGCCACAGCCAGATAATTTTGGAGATAAGATTCCGATGATAACTGCTAAAAGCCTGAAACAGACTATTTATCATGGGCGTGGCTAGGGGGGAGACTGCCCCCCTCCCACTCCTCCGAGCATCAGGATTTGTTTACAGTCTCATAACAAGTATGTAATAAATTAAAGCGTACAGTAAAACCACACTCTCACAATTATATTTTAAGGCAAAAATTAGCCTCTGAGTAATTTTACCTCTACAAACCTCACATTATTCGGTTAGTACTTTCAACCCTGCGTAAAAACTTTTATCGCAGTGGTTCCTTTTTCTGTCTCTGGATTGGTACTCCTATTGGATTTCCGCATGATCGATCGATAGACAGAGGCTGAAAAAATTCGAGACCTTGATAGGCATTTAAGTCATACATAAGGTTACAAAAAATGGAGCCATGTGGACATTTTGATCTCAAATTACATAATTACCTGAATTAATTCAAGGCAACCACAGTCCATTCACAGCGACTGGACTGTAGGTACCTTATTTTTGACTATGCAAAAGTGCCTGTCACAGGTCTATTTGAAATAAATGCTTCGAGTTGAGTTGAGTTTGCATGAAGTTACAATTTTTAAGTTCGCTTCGCTCGTTCTTGCAGACTAATTTCTCTTCAATCTTGACTTTGTATACAAATCTAAAAGATAACTCCAGCGCGCGTAGCATCACCACCGTAGAAACGGGTTTTGTCTTAGGTTTTGTCGACGGAAGAACAGACAAAATGACAGATTTTAGAAAGATTTCTATTGTCAATCTGTCAATTTGTCTACACGTGCTGGTGGGTTACCATGATCTATTACAGTGGATAAGAGAGGGCGCGGCGCTATCTCTTTCTCACTCTCGGCATCCCACTCTGTATGTGACAATATAATTGTATAGATTCGTCCGACACCCCAGTCATCCCCAACATGAAACTTTTTCTGGTGATATGCACATAATCTTACCTAAACCTTCAGGCCTTCGGGCATTGAGGGAGTACCTTTGTATTTAAATTTCGCATAGAACCAGTCAAGTGACATTAAGTCTCTAGGTCTAGAATATCAGTTTTTCTTCTAATTCCAGACATTTCCTGAAAATGCGTGAAAAGTGCGACTGAAGAATATAACATTTGTATAAAATAAGACAGATAAGATTAGTTAGATAAACAAAGAAGCTTATTTACCGTTCTACACCAAAACCATGAATGGGCATGACATGCTGTGATAAAAAAATATTGTGAAATATCAAGGTAATACACACGTAGACGGAAGTAATGTAATACAAAGTCATTATGCGTATGACTGTGTATAGATTAAAAAAAAAACATGTAGACACAGGTGCGTATTGAGCATTTGATTTGGACCTGGGAAAGTCCTTAACACACACATAAAGTGAAATATCTTTCTTCAAAAAATCCGTAATAAAAAATATCAGCTGTTCCATACATTATGACCGTGTCGTTAAATTGCACTTTTGTAGAAATTAGCAGATTAAAAAAAAATACCGATGAAATATTTCTATGTGGGGTGGTTCGGAATGATGCACGAACGATTAATACGTGGTAATCGTTTGTCAAGTGCGTCGATGTCTCTTCCACCCTATCTATGTTGCAAAAGTGTTTGAAAAGCGGGGTCCTTGTGTATGACACCATCAATGGCCTTTCATTTTGTCAGTTTTAACAACATTCATTGCGTTAGAGCGTTTTCACGCAGCTTATTTTAATGAACGCGCGCGCCACGTAACAGCAGATTGTATCTGTTAGGCTGAAGGGCCGAAAACGCTCATTGAGCGAAAAAACCGACCACATCGCCACGTGGCAATTTCAAAACGACCACAAAGTGAAAATCGGGTTGTGGCTGTTTTGATTTTCGACCACGCCGTGTGAATAGGGCCTTAGTTACGCCGTCGAGCAGATCAATTTGTCAATCATGAATCAATGGATTCATGATTTTCCTCAAAGTCCTTCGGATAGAAACTGTACCTACAACCGCGTCTGGTAAGGTAGTTTAGTAGTAGCAATGACACCGATCTGGCGACCCGGCTGAATCTTCCATTACATTAGTTACTTACACACGATTCATCTTAGACTTTTGCAAATGCAATAGGTAGATTCTGTTCGACTAATGTTTCAATCAGAATTTGCCTACTTTTACTAGTCACACCAGAAAATAAAATTTGACTTTGTGTTGTGCAGCAGAGTGTGGTACGTTTTCCCCTCAGGAATTCCCTGGCAAGCCCTGTTTTAAGCCCAGATAGACTACCTGCTTTGACTATATTTTGAGCTGAGGGGTTTGCGGGTCTTTTTGTGGCAGATAGCTATTGTTTTAAGGAGTAACTTAGGTCACTTTTATGTTAGAAAAAGCTTTTGGTTTTCGTGCAAAAAAATTCAAACCCTTGAAATTGTTAACAAAATCCGATTTAAATAGGGAAGTACCAAATATTTTTATAATAACTTCATGCGGACGAAAGTCGCCGGCAACAGCAAGTACAAAATATATCTATCTATCTCAATGTCTGCGTTTACGATAGCAAAATGTTAAGGGTGCTTCAAAATAGCCTCAACGATCTCAGATGAGGCTTACGACATCTAGTCCTCTGCCTCATCTCCCCCCCCCCCTGTTACACCATTCGGTCGACTGCCTAAAATAGTTTTACCACGTCTTTATGACCTATTCTACAGTTTTCTATTGTTAGCGAGAAATTCTGCGTTTGGTTTTTCCTATTATGTAACTAAGTACCCAGTGTTATGCTTTTATTTATTTTGGTTTATCCTTGTCACGATGCACAAAGTCAATCTGTACCTATATTAAATAGGTACGTTTCTTAGCTTTTGGGATTTTCCATCGGCAAGAGCGATGGATTCTGCTTTAAAAACAAGATCCCAGATCTAAACCAATCCCAAGTTTGAACTTCGTTAGTATGACAGATGAGTTGATGATTTTGATGAACCACCACCTTGCCACAGACTCGAGCATATTCTGTCCATTATTGATTTTAGTCTGAAACGAATGAATCGTCTTCAGTGAGGTTTTTCCACCTAAGACAGTGTTACCTTGGTTGGGGTTTGTTGACTTCACCTTCCTTGGAACACAAGACCTAGGTAGGAATGGCCTTAGGTCCTGCCTAATAAATAGATTAATATTCAAGATAATTAAAATAATAAATTGTAAAACGATAAGATAATGTAGCTATTCGTGGTGTGCCCGTCGGACTGCCAAACCATAAGTACCTCACCACACGCACCTCTGATTTTTCGTGCATATTGTAATACCTAATTATCACTTTCTTCGGTGAAGGAAAACATCATGAGGAAACCAACATGCCTGATACATATTTCTCGATGGCATGTAAAGCCAACTCAGAGACATACGCCTCTGAGTTGGCGTCTGGTGAGCGGCATAAAAACTGCCACTAGGTTAGGCACTAACCACACGAAAAAGAAAGACGGGTTGACGCGGTTGCCCATTCTATTGCTAAAATAATTTTCAAAGGCTCCTGAGAACCTAACCACCCACTGTGCAATTGTACAGGTCTATGCTAGAGTCGAACTAATCTAGCTTTAATTAAGCTAGTAGATGCATTCAAAAGCAATAGGCAATCCTCTTCCAGAGAATGCAGAAAGAATGTAGTGGGCAATTCTTCAGCAAAGAGTTGAAACTGGTAAGACTGAAATGCTATTGCAAATACATGGGTATTAGGAAATAGTAAGTAGCTGCAGGTTTCCAATACATTCACGTTTAAACCAAACAATTGAATAAACGTTTTACCAGTGATACGCGCGGCTTTGCTCGTGCATATTTTGAAAAGTGGTTACTTGTTGATAACGGGGTCAAGAACATTGCACCAAATGTTTTAGGTCGCCTCTTTTCTGCGGCGCGCGTAGTATAGGACCTTGAAGTCCAAGGTTCAACTCCCAAATCAAGCATGGCGATCGTTGAGCAACTGAGATCTGTGGATCAGTATGATTTTAGTTTTTTTTTATGGTTCAATTTATGGTTGTGGTCGCCAGTTCAGTACAGAGGAGTCACAGGTACGTTGCTATCCCAGAAAAAAGGTTAAAATGTCGCAAGCGTAGGTACGTTATTGCACCAGGCAGTCAAGCCTTCCAAATGGAAATACCAAGACATTGGTGTTTGAGCTCTTTGAAGTCCTTGACAGGACGTTCCCCTACACGTAGAGTTAACTAATATAGCTTGAACGTATACCAGACCTATACCATTAAATAAAATAGAAGTGTCCGTTTGTAATTTCAAGATAACAGCTTTTTACTGAATGCATATACTTATTATGAAAGTATTTACGGTAAGTACGTAGGTACTTTGCAACAAAAAAAAACCAATTTTTAAAATTTTGGTCTGTTTGTCGGTCTGTCTGTCTGTTTGTTCCGGCTTATCTCCGAAACGACTGGGCTGATTTTGACGGGACTTTTACTGGCAGAGTGCTGATGTTATAAGGAGTAATTTAAAGGCTGCTTTTATTTTTATTAGAAAAAGGATTATGGTTCCGTGTAGCCGTGTACCAAATCCGCTGTAAGTACTTCTTTACGTAACGGAAGTGAGAAGGATGAATTTTCGGAAATGCAACCCCGAAAGGGGTTAAGTAGGGTTTGAAACTTTGTATACAAAATCATAATTTTTGCCGATTGGAAATCCCATCGCATCGGGCGCACGGATTGTGGCTAGGTAGGGAGGTAGGTACCTAAATCTGAATTGTCAATCAACATGGATCAATAAACCTCTGGCGTTTCCGGGATGCCTTCATTGAATCAAAGTCAGTTAATAATTTATTCTGTGGTTTCGAGGAAAGGTGTGATGTGTACCCCCTATCCTTTTTATAATTATGTATATAGCTTCACAGAACACAATTAATTATGTTACGCCACATTATAAATACCTAAGCCTTTTTTTTTCGTTGACGTAGGTAGGTCGTAGTAGGTACCTACTTACAAAAAAAATTACTTTTTCAGTTTAGTGACGTCATTCCACATAAAACTCTTGGCTCCAAGAAGATAGACGAGATAGAGAACAAATATAATTATAAGAAACAAAAATAGATTTAAAAAAAATTGTCTGTGGTTTTCTAGCCTCTTGGCTGTGCTTTGAGCAAACACACGTAACCCCTTCCTACTAATAACTTAACGGCCACGTGTTTTCTTATTAGATAACTGACAACGTGGTAACCCGTAACATCGATACGTTAATTATTACCTATCAGGCGATCGATAAGCATACTGTATCCTATCTACCTATACAATGCTATGAATGAATAGTTTATTAGACGCGGGACATGCAGACACGCTACAAAGTGGCCGAACTTTGATCAGGCCCAGACATATTGATTAGGTACACAAAGGTTCTAATTCTAATCTTCTAGGAGGTACAAGGATTTATAGACTGATCTACTAATCAATATGTGCACGTTCCCGATACACTTGGCAACAAAAATAAGTAGGTACTTCATTCTTTCTTCGAAAACGCAATTGACATACATACTTACTTACTTAATTATTAAGAAATTAATTTATTAAGAAGAGTACCTAGTTTTAGCTTTCTTTATTGATTAGATTAACGCTGAGCTGAACAATGTTATCAGTTAGGTACCTATTTACTAACTGATAAGGATAACACCTTCATTAATATGTACCTATCTGATAGAGACACCTGCCTGCCCTAAAGTTGCAAACAAACTTACCTAGGTACTTTTTCTAGCAATAAATCTTACCAAAGAGGGTACAAAGGTACAACATGCATACAAACAAGAAAAAAGCAAAATCGACGAAAATCCCGTTATGTGCACCTACCTACTTCGTTACCAAGTAGGTTAAAATACTTACGTAAGCTTGTAATTGCATTATATACCTACCTACGTTCTCTTTACGTTCATAGTAAAATACCTAAACATTTGACATCTACTTTTTACTTGTTGCTGTCCCGCTCACTCATGCAGGGGATTATTGTTCGTGGAATGCGCGCGTCGGCTAGTCTCGCTACACACTGTTGGTAAGATCCAGATTATCAACCCGAGCAACACGTGCAATCTCTATGCCACTGGCGTAAGGTCGAGTTTGGCACCGCTGTTTGTAATGGAACGTCCAAGCGACAACGAGGCAGCTGTAGCGAGACTACCGATAGTACTACTTTGTAAAGAGTACATTCATAAATTATATTTTAGGTATTGAATAGAAGCTGATTTAAGGCACTTAGCAGGGTTCTAAAATTCTCAAAAAATCAAATATTTTTCAGAATGGGCTTCTGAAGCTTTTAATGACTAATTTCCAAAATTAAATTGGTCGAAAATAGAACAAAATGAAAAGTCCTTGAGAACTAGTCTCGTGGGGAGTGCATCGACGTCATTGACGGGAATTTTGTAGATATGTATGGTCGCTAGCAGTGACCTGATTGGCCAACAAAGCCTTGTCGGCGGCCATTTTGTTAGCTGCTGAGTCACCAAAAGGTGAAAAATGTACATGAATTGCACTCCCCACGAGACTACACAACGGTATTGGGCATTTCCCTGAACACAAAATTTGGGTTTCATGTTCCTTACCTACCACAGCGTGGCTAACAAGAAAAATATTTTTCCAATTAATTATAAGTTTTAACGGGTTAGAGAGATAAATTCGATAATTATGAATATGCCGCGAAAACAAATTTTCAAAAGTTGACGTCGGCAAAATAGTGCGGAACTTATATTTTCTCAGTTCTGTCGACCCTCACATGGATGGAATAGTGAACAGTGAACACGGATCAACGGTGGAAACTTGTCGTGGAATGTGTGAATGATAGTGAATTAAATATTCGATATCGCATTCGTATGCTTCAGCGATCTGTCAAAATAGTGAAGTGATAAGTGGACGATGCGCACCGTGCAAAGCGATTGTTTACTAATTTTTGACTGAAACTTGCCACAGCGACGCTGCAGAATGTAGCCCTGGATTGAAGTGACGTGTGGAATATTAGAAACTGTTCTTATTCCACGAGGAGTGAGTAGTGATCGTAAACATGTCGGACTCTACGACCACCACACCACCCATGGCAACCATGGTCAAGGTAAAAACGGAGCGGCCCGATGAGGCGGAGATCAGGGAGCTAGCCGCCAAAATGGTGGAGGCAAATAAGGCCAAGGCGTTAGCGGCTTCGGTGGCGGCAGCGCGGCCCCAACCGGGCTCGCTCGTCGGCGTGGCGCCACCGGGCTCCGGCGGACAGATGGGCATACTCAACTTCCTGGCAAGAAAACCCGCCCCCAACAACACGGGCGAGATGCGGCCCGTGATAGACGGTGACAAGAAGACCCCGGCCCCAGACGAGGCCAGTTGGAAAGGTCATTTCGGCTGGGACATGCTTGGCAAATGTCACATACCTTACATATACCGGTCCACCGAGAAGTATGTGGCTGTCAGGATGGTGGAGATCAAGCTTCTCAACAAATATCTGAACTATCTCCATGCAGACATATACTCGTGTACTTGTATTAGGAGTTACTACATCACAGAGATAGAAGCTCGGCTGCTGAACGAGATCAACAACAGGCATTGTGACGGACAGTTTGGCCGGGAACCATTCTCGCAGAAGGACTTAGTAGTGCGTTTGTCAGATGCCTATGAGTTCTATAACTTCCTAGACGTTTGTTATAATAAGTTATTAAGAGGTACAACAAATACTAAAGACAAGTGTGGTTTCATTAGGATAAACAAGGAATCTGTTGTACCATATACAGTGCGGGATAACCAGAAATTTGTTCCTCTATTTTATTTTGAAGGTGAAACAGACAATTTGAAATTAAAGGCAGACCAGTTAAAAGGCTGGGACCTATCATACTTGAAGTTCTGTTGTAAAGTGCAGGGTATTCGGAATGAACTATTTGCTAGTGAGACATGTTCAGTGATAAGTTTATCGGACATTAAAAGCTATTTCCCGCCTGGGACGGAGTTTGAGGAGTACTGGCCGAACAAAGTTGTTGACTCGCAGCTACTGATATCAGCAAAAGGTGAGTTAATAAACTTAAAAATAGCTTTTAAGACAAGTTGTAAATGTAAGTCATTGTTGGTATGCAACTTGGTCAGGGGGTCATCTTAGTCGGTGGAGGTCTATATCCAGCAGTAGCCTACAAAAGACTTGACAACTTGAAGGATATCACTTGTTTCAACTACTTGCCGTGTCCATTGATATTGCACTTGAGTACTGTCAGCAGCAGAAAGTGATCAAGGATTTTTAAATTACCTGAAATTTAATCACTATTCAAAATTAATACCTATCAGGTCTAGTTGCTCAAGTAAAACAGCTGAAAACCTGTAGAATTTACTTTTCACTTAAAATATCTTGAAAATGGTATTACGAAGTGCAGTAGGTACTCAATGATGCTTATTCTATTAAATACAAACTTTTTTATAAATCAAAAATAGGTAAAGTATATGTACAAGACTGTGCTTTTAAATTGTATGTTTATGTAAAGAATGATCCCAATATACCTATAAAATTTTAATCAACTTCTTGTAATCTTCCCTCTGTTAACTTCATACACTAGGTTTCAAAGTCTTCTCTCATAACCTTTTCATTACAAATTAATTGCTTTATCACAGCATGCTCAACTTTTTCTTGTAGTGATTATTTTCTGAATAAAAAATAAAAAATCTTTAGCTGGTAGTTCAATGTTTACAAGTATTCCTATAGATAAAACTAAACACTGCTTTTGTCTCCCTTTTTTTCTACTCAAATGACGTCATTAGATCTTTGAAAAAGATACAAAAAAATACAAAAAAAATTATTTGTGCAATGTTGTTCTTGTTTGACATTCACAGTTTACTTGCTAAAAAAAAAACAAGGTCATAGGTACAAGACTTAAAGACTAGCTGAGGAAAATAATGATTTCATAATTTGTTGTCTTGCAGCATTTTATTTCTGACATCAGATCACCACAGTCTTTGGTATAATACTTAAGCTTGGGCGCTTTATAACGCGCCATTACTAGCAACATGTACCTACTAAAGCGTTAGGGATTTTTTTCACTGCTCCCTTTTGAATTCTGAACATTCTGGTCGACGCCGAGGGTTGAAATTCCAGTGCGCGGTTAAAAAAGTCGCGATAGAAAAAAATTTACACATTACTGAGGAAAAATGCAAAACTTTAAACCAACGGTTAAAATCAGATTCATGTGCTCTGACTGCAACAATTTCTGTGGGCTACTTAGTTTGCTTTTCCACTATCTAGGAAGGATTTTTACTATTAATGCCTTTAGGTAATCAACGAATTCTAAAAGTCGGTAATTTGGTTAAAAAGAGTATACACAATAGTGTACCATAGCAGGCTGAAAAGCTCGAAGATTTTGCTTGAGATGAAATCCTCGAGGTTGCATAAGATGCCAGAATTTCCCATTTTTACGTGTTTTAAATGAACTTGCAAGTATCCAAAGAAGTAATTTAAACCAATAACTCCAATAAGACAACAGGAAGTAGTTAAAATTAAGTCTTGCTTTTCAAACGTATAAGTCTAGCTAATAATAACACGTTAAAAATAAAAACTCATTACATTACGTTTGAGTTTTGTAGAGACGCGAGGGTTCCGTATATCGTTGGAAACAAAATAACTTTGTTACTGGTCCTTATTTATAAGGATTTCTTAAACCTGTTGTAGCTCTATTTTTCCAGCCATATTTGAGGCAACCACGCTACACTTCCCATGCAGGAAGAACCCAAACCCAGACCCAGTATTCTGGACTAAAGATTTGCCAGACAGACGAACCTAGGATACAGCTTTACACTTATTTGTCTGTCGGAGTTATCTGTGGTTCCTCTAATCACATGGTCCGTAATAGAGTTTCCAATTTTTCCAAGCTTAACAGATAAGATTAGTTTATCTCCGTTTCAACTAGTATTCACGGTATAAGTGCTATAATTTCTCGCAAAAAGTATCTGAATACTTGGCAGCAACGCCCGCATTCCCATATCATCATCATGCCTGCCTCCTTTTCTGCCAGTGACATGATTCCGTCCGTGTCTGGGTCCCTTGATCCGCAATTTTGACGGTGTCGTCGTCGCATTCGTATGATCTTATACCCGTTTAATGCTGTATTGGGGTTAAATATTACCATAATTAACAACTTTTTCCTGTAATACGAAATTAGGTGAAAACAACTTCCCCAGATCCGTGATAGTTCCAGTCAACCATTCATTCATAGTTCCATAGATAGTTAGTTTGATTAAACTAACTATCTATATCGGTTTGAATTTCACCGTAAAAGTAAAAGCTAAAAATGTCAGCGGGTTTACATGTGAACCTCTTTTGTGACGCTTAAAAAAAACCACATGAAAAGCTCCTACTTAGTTGAAAATGGCCATATTCTGACGCTAGATCGGCTTCCTTCATACCGTGACGACGCGCGACGTTCGCAAATATCCAGAAGACAGCCTATACATTACACGTCGCTATCTATTATTTACAAAATAATGACATAACAGGCCGTAGCCATTGATGCTGTACAAGTGAACGATCTTGAGGAGGGGATAATGCAAACAATACGCTGTTTTGCTTACGTTACGTAGTATTTTTTTCACTTCGGCGATGTAAAATATTTTCGCGCAAGGAACCCTTATATTGGGTCCTGAAAGTTTTAGCGTCGTTTTTTCCTTTTCACATGGGGGAAAAATGTTTATTTGCTGCCTTCTCGGGATGTCTTACCTACCTCAATTATTACTCACCTTTTAAAGTGTTTTTTTTTTCCTCGACAAATTATTACGAATTTACTGCGGTTTCTCAACCAGTACTACATATTAAATTCGTAGAATAAATTAATGATGTAATCAATGACGATTTCTCATGTATTTCCGCAAAAAAATGCGTAATTCACATATTATATTATCCATAAATCGATTCTGCGATTTGTGACTGATTTAACCACGATTCTATAGTGGTTACTGGTATACGTGGTATGGTTATACCAACGAAAAAAGATTTTGGGAAGCTAGGTCAGTGAGTGCCTGAATCCACAGCTCGATTCACAAAAAGGCGATGACCCATTTTATTCTAAACTAGCTATTCCCGCGGCTTCGCTCACGTGACCGCGTATTCTTTTGGAATTGTCAGGGTAAATTACATGGGGACGTGAAGTCATAGTATATTCCTAACTAACATCCTCTACAAATAGTATACTAATTAACTGACTTACTGTTAATCTAAACTAAAACCTATTAGTACATTTTTGTTTTAAGTATTAAAGGAACTCATAGTCAATTTCTGGGTGAAATTAATTTAGATTGCCATGGGCACGCTAAGAAGAAATTTATGAACGAAACCAAATACGTGCAACTCATGATCTCTATCCTGAGTCCCAAACACAACGGTTAATGTCCTTAAAAATTAAAAAAGGCGCTCATTCGCAAATAGAGAAAGTAAATTATTATACTACATGTATTGTAAACTTATCAGAATCTGTCCCTTATACTGCTCTTTGGATTTTGAAGAAATCACCGTCTTCATTCTCCTGCCCTTATCGCCATTTATTTGGGGTCGGCTCGGCATGTCTTCTTCTTCCATACTTCCCTATTACTTAATGAAGAAATTGTATAAGAAAAATAATAGTAGAAGAAAAATCGAAATGCAAAAGGTATCAATACAAAAAATGGAAATCTCACAGTTTAAAAAAAATTCTAACAAATCACAAAAAGTGAAATTAATATTGGGCGTACACGTAATTTACAGAGCTGTTTATTCCGTTGATATAATATTAGGTTGGGGAAAAAGTCTTTTCGCATTATAGTATGTATGAACTTGTAATAAAATCTCTTTGGCTATACTATTTGTATCTGGCTGGTTTTGGTATCATTGAAATTTGAATTGGGAAAATGTGTGATTTTCATTTGTTTTTCGTACCGTCAAGATGAGTGAATGTAATAAAAAAAAAGGAATATTTTTGTGCAAAATTTTAAGAGTAGTACACATGCAGTAGTTGTTGCGCCTTTTCTTAAGTTCGGAACATCGTTTTGAATTTATACAATTTTAATATTGATTATGTATAGATGTAGGAGGTATCAATCAAAATTTAGGACCACATAAGCGTGAGCGTAGTTCATTCACGGAAAATCTTAACACCGCTATTCAGAAACTGGCGTCAAATGCACAACGCCATCTATCGAGCACGGAGTTAAACTACTAAAATATAATGCATGGAAAGCGATCGAATAATCACTATATTATGTCGATTTTCAAAGCAGCGCCATATAGAGTACCTTTTGCTATCATAACTTTTTAAAAAACTCGGGCAATCGATTTAAAAGTGATCTTGTGAGCACATTTATTCATTAGTACCATTTTGGTTCAATAGATGTCGTTGCATTATCTTAAGTAATGGTGATGCTTGCTTCTTGAACACTTTTTTTTTAAATCTTTTTATTAAGATTGTACGGATTGTAGTGAAACACAAACCAATACCTTCTCTAAGGTACGCACAATACTTGTGCATTGAAACTAACCACATTGGTTTTGTAATTTTCACGTGATACTTAAACAAACAAACATAGCCGAAGACTCACAGACTGCAGACATACAGATTGCAGACATGCATACAAAAATTCTAAAAATAGTAGAAATGGGATCTGTTTGTTATCCTTTAACACCCCTACTATTTTTTTTTCTAAATATTTTCAATGTACAGAAACGCCACGTCTACAGATTTATTATATGTATAGAATAGATAGATGTTTCCCCTATCCCCTTTAGAAATAAATTATCATGTTACAATACGGGGAAGCTCACAGCAGTAGGGTTTCGACCTACATAATAATACATGTAGGGCGAAATATGTATAATATCATCTATTAATCGACACGAGATGACCGGGTTTAGAATACCGGTAAATTAACTAGGTTGTATTTTTAACAGTAATGCAAATTATCATCAGCGTCGAATTCAATTAAAAGTTAACAATAATCAAAAACATGAACGTGCAGTTTCTTGAAAAAATGCGAAGGCTTTAAACCTTCAACAAGAAACCTTGACATGTAAAAATAATTTGCATGATGACTGTTACTGTGGAATAATATCTCCTTTATCAGTGAGCAAACAAGAATTCATATTTTTGTCCCCTATAATGTACATAATTACTGCAAGTAGTAAAAAAGTGCTAAGTACTTATACTACTTATCATTACTAGTTTGAACTAGTCAGATGTATGCTCACTTATCTGGTGTGGATATGGCGCCATCGAATATTTAAGTCTTTAAAAAGGCAAAGGCGGAATATTACGTCATCAGTCAATGAAAAGAGGTCGAAGCGAAGGACGTAGTTTGACCTCTTTGTTAAAATAAAAAAACCGCGTGCTTTAATGCCAATGGTATATACGTAGAAAGTTAAAAGTTGGGTGATGATGTTGGGTGGCTAACAACATTATAACAGAGGGCTGTTGCCCTGACGACACACATGCAAATCGAAGGGCAGGTCTTATTTCAAGCAGACAGTGTTTCGCATCAATAAATAATTAAAATGGCTTTCGATAAAAGACTTAATTTAATATTTCATTTATGTAATGAGGGGATCATAACAACCTCCCAAATATGATAAAACGAATGTAAGCAGTGATAGCCTAGTGGTGTGACCGTTGGACTGCCAAGTCATAGATCTCGAGTTCGAACCCAAGGCACGCACGTCTGATTTTTCGGAATCATGTGCGTATTGTATAAATTATCACTTGCTTCGGTGAAGGAACACATCGTGAGGAAACCAGCATGCCTGAGAGATATTTCTCGACGGCATGTAAAGCCAAGTCAGAGGCCCATGGGCGGCATAAAAAACTCTGACACCAGGTTAGCCACTAACCACACGATAAAGAAAAAATAATAAAACGAATGCTACTTTGGCCAGCGCATTACTGATTTTAAAGTAAAGCAGGGCTGACTGGAGCTATGCTCATTAGTGGTCATGTCCCAAGTCCAGACAAAACGCCGTTCTTCAGGAAAACAACTGGAGAACGTTCGGAATTAGCAAAAACAGGGAAAACCATGTAGTTTTCCTCACTCGTATTTGTTTACCTAGTTCTTCGTTTGAAATTCCCTTCACAGAGGCGACATATTCTACTGTTACCTCATTGCTTGTAAGATTGCTTCACCAATTAACTAAATAAATACCACACCGGTATGCAATCCAAAATGCCATGTAACATTGATTATAGCGTGATTAATTTGGCTTAAATTATTAGCAGGGTATTCTTAAGGGTGAAAGAAAAATAAAAAATACCCTGCTAATTTACAGCCCCTTCAACTAAAACGAAAAAAATCTGGACATCAAGGCGGTAACCAAACGACTCATTGCTTGTATGAAAAACCTTCGTTTCTTTCACAATCAAGTTCTTTTTGTGTTCTTCCTCTTTTCACGAACCGGTTTCTTTTTTCTTCATAAAAAAAAACGTGTTAATAAAAAAGAAATACGCAGACATAGGGGCTATGGATGAGCCCGGCTTATCCCGACTCGTTTCCTTTGTTCAATATCTTAAAGACCCGTTTATGTTCACGATAAAGCGAACATGGAGAAAAAGTTCGTCTTTTAAGAATTTCTTGCTATCCTTTGGTTTTTAAGTATTATTTATAGCTTGGAAAATACAAAATTGTTCGGGTAACTGGATTGGTCAGCAAAAATATATAAAAATAACATGTCAATCAATGCCCTAAAAAAGCAGATTAGTTATTTTTATAACGGTTAATAAAAAGATAACGGGTCGACTACCAACAATCTGGTGTTTGGCGAAAGAAATCTTGACATCTTAAGTCTTGAGGCTTTCTCTTGATTCCCGTTACGCGATGTTGTTGGTGCGAAACTACGGAATTATCTCGGATCAAACGGCCCAGTTGGGGTTTAATTCGACGTTTCGTAAGATTTCACAGTTCAATGCTTTAACGTCATCAGACGTTGAAATAAACAGGAAAAAATACTAGAAGTCAATGTTTTTTTTTCTTAAAAGATGTAACAAAAACTGACGGTTCACGTGATAAGAGTTACCGAGATTCCAGAAAAATCTTAACTTAAAACCATAAACAAAATCTTGAGCAAACTCAGCTGCATAACAACCCTCTAGTACCATATTTTTGGTACAGAAGGACCTTCAAATGTAACACAACGCGCTAACCAGGTCGAGAACATGGCATATGACGTCAGCCACAATTGTCCGCCATCTAGCCTGTTATAATTTGACCTTTTTAGTGCATACTCTTCAAATTTCAAGGGCATCCATTGTCTAATATTTCAATTGATATTTTCCCTGCCTTTGGTACCTAGGTAATTACCGATTGTAAGTACTGGCTTGATTGCGAAACCTGGCTATTCAAAGTATTAAATTTACGTAATTCTCATGGTCTTTTCCTTGCACGGTCAGTATCAAAATGAAGTGTATTGGTGCCGTTAAAATGACGCAGTCGCTTGATAAGATCGTCGAAGTTTTGACAGGTTTCCAACTAACTTATCGTTCACGGGTATCGTAGTTAGTCACCTGTTCTGTCCTTAAGTTCAATTACTTTTCTGCGAATGATAAGCTTTAGGTCAGATAAGGACAGTTCGCGTTTTTTGTGAAATAAACTGAACTGCCCAAATGGGGTCTAAATAATAACTTATCGGTAGATATTATGTATCAGAAAACCATCTTGCGTCAAGAATATCCAATATCATGGTGTTCTCAAAGAAATTCAATATTTTAACGCCCCTTACGATATTCAAGGCGAAGCAATATGTATTTTTGGCTTATTTGACCCACAATTCCAGATGCAGTTTTAGACTATCTGGCATTTTAACGATTTCTAACATAGTTTAGCTTCTGGTCTGTATCATGTATGGGACAGCCTGATTTCCATAAATTTCCGTATGCAGTGCTGCCCATCACTGCTTTAACTCGAAGACCTCGCTTATATATCTATCTTTAGGGAACCAGCATTTTGTATACACTGCTACGATTCGCAATTTTTATCGCGCTTTAGGGCCTAATCAGAATGACCCGTTGTTTTTCATCGTATATGTACCTACCAACAGATAACTTGAATGACGCAATATTTCTGAACTGAACTCAGAGAAAAATAATGTTTTTAATGGACACCATTCCGTAAATGTTATATTAGGATTGATAGAAATACACGATAACAAGACGAACCGCTTAAATTTTCTATCTTCTTTCTTACTAGCACAGAGCACTCGACTAGGATTTAATCTTGCAAAAAGGCTCCTTTGTTTATTTCCTAAAACTGCTGTTAAGTGTTTCCAAGCCTAAAAACCTTCCATCTTTGTTTTCAGGCGCCGTATCAGGAGGCGGTCAATGGACGCGAGCGCCTCCCGCGCCGCCACCAGGCGTGGTTGGCGGCGTGGGAGTGGGTTCCAATGCCGTGGCCCTCAACAACGTGTCCAGCCAATCCACGCGGGGCCGGCGGGCGACCACGCAGAGGCATTCACCGGCCGCGCAGTCCATGCAGATGCCCCATGGAGGGCTTTCGGCAGCCGCTGTGCAAGCGTTGGCGAATGGTTGGAGCATGCCCGGAGCGCTGACGCAAGCGCAAACGCAGCAAGTGCTTAGGCTCGCGCAGGTACGGCATCAGTAATTGTGTTACTTTCTCATTGGCGAAACATTGTCTTACAATATAGTGGATTTCAATTAAGAGAAGAGAAATAGAGAGTTCAATGCTTTATGGTATGCGAATGTTTCGCCAGTGGGAATATTTTAGAACTTGTATTTCCTTCATTGCGAGCAAGATAACTAGCTTACCAGCAATTATTCGCTGCCCGATGCTGCATGCACGCAAGAAATTGATTTTGCAGTCTACTAACCACCGTTGCCAAGTCTCTGTTCAGGGCTTTATGTCTAGGAATGGAATTAAATTCCATCTAGTTTTAAAAGGAATTTCTTAGCATTCTTTCGCCCTCAGTCATCCGTTATTGGAACAATTGTTTAAACACAAAAGGAAACGCATTGTTATCCAACAGCTGATGGAAACGGCCCTAATTGTGACGTCAGTCATTGTTTAATCATTATTTCTACGAAATTAATTGACTCAATTTGGCCGTCAAATAGGTTCGATACTAGGTATCGGTACTTTTTGCAGAAAAATTTTAGTGCCGTTAGATTTTCCTCATTAAAGTGTGAATACTTCCATTGTTGGAATTGAGCCTCCATGCTCCATATTATTCCATATAGAAATGATATATTCTGATTATTGTACTACAGCTTATTCTTATAAAGTTTTCTGTCTCGCTTGTTTAGTCAAGTTCTCTTCTGCATGACGACGTCCATCCATCGACGGATTATCTATCTTCTTATTTCTTTTTAAGGCTACATTTGCCATAGGGGGTACAACCTCTATATTTGAAACAGCAATCCTATGTACAATTTGTATTTAAAATTACTAATGAGATGACGATAATTAGACAAGTATGTAAAACAAAGACATGCTACGCTGACTCCAAATAAATTGGGATAAGGACATGAAAAAGTGGAAAAAGCAAATAAAGTATGTAAAGATCGTAGCAGTTGGCGTTATGTAGTTCCTGCTTACACCCATGGGAAAAGGCGTAAGCATGTATATTTTATCAATGTATAACGTGAATGTTCCGTTCGTCAGGCACAAGTGGCGCAAGCGCACGTGGCGGCGCGGTACAACAACGCGGCCATCGCGGCCGCAGCGGCAGGCTTGCCGCAACACCGCTCGCAACACCAGCGCAATGTCACGGTAATTATCACGAACGTGTTACAGCAACACGCTACGCAATCATATAGACTTCAAATAGGGTTATAGGGCCAGTTAATTGGTTTTTACACAAGTATAAGTAAAATGAGCTTTTGCTAAATCAATTCAGTATCGGATCCTGTAAAAAATCGCTTTGTGCAGATCCATTAAATATCTTTCTATAAATTATATATATTATAATATTTAGTCTATCATAGTCTCCCATAGTAATTTTCTAGGCGTTCGCCTTTTGTTCTAGAGCCGCGTGAAAAATGTTTGTTTTTATCGTTTATTTCAGTTTCCGAACAGTGCAATTACAATGGCGATGGGTCAGCAACCCCCCCCTCCACCTCTCGTGAGGAGCTCGGCAAACACATCAACCATGAAGTGAGGAACTTTTCATCATTTGTAGTGGATTTTGTAAGAACAGCCCGATACCATGTAGTACTTAGACTCACAGTTGTATTGTATTCCTTATTTGTAACTTGTTAGCCTTCTTACTGTATTCCCTTAGTTCAAGTTTCTTTAATACATTTCATGTTAGAGTTTTAGTTATTACCGTTAATCGTGACAGTCCAAAAAGTAACGTTTGCTACTTGTCACCATTATCATGTCGTGAGCACGACGCTTGCTTGTGGGCACCTTTCATTGCATGTTCATCAATGGACCAGAAATATATTAATTATCATCCGCTAAACGTTATTATTTGGACTCTTAATACAATCTATTCAGTTTAAGTAAAGTTTGACGGGGATATACAAAATGGCGACGATCCTGTCCCTAACTGAACCAAGCTAAATTTATTGCTATCCTTCACGTTATATAGGAGCAAAAAATGAGGCTTAAAATAAACATTGCAATTGGAAAAAAGTTTTGATGACTTCAAATAAATTGCTTTCTGTTGTGAACTAATTTAACTACTCTATATATATATACTCTACCCCTCTCTTTTTATACCTGTGAGAAAAAGATAGCAATTATTTTAGCTCAGTCTGGTCAGTGCATAACAGAAACCATTACCCTAGTTTTGCGCTCGGTCGCAGTCGGGTAATAAGGGCTGTTCTTACATGTGTGTGTATTTTCCATTCGCCATTGTCTTGACACTGTCCCACAAATTTATATTAATATTTATAGTATACCCTTTTTTTCACTATAATCTTAAATTAAGACTGTTTCCCTTCTGGTCTGTTTCCTACAAATGCTCGAAATACCGCGTGGATTATTAGCAGTAGGTAGTAGAGGTATTGTTACATAATGATTTTTCTTAGGAGCAGGCTGGGATTTTGCTGTTAGAGAAATCCGATAAACAGTGTGATAATTTAAATAGGCTTTTGATAAGTCTTCAATTTGCACGGGAGTCAATGTTCGTAATATGCGTCCATATTACGAACATTGACTCTCTATTATTGCAATATCAGTAGAGAAACGGTCACATTATAGTTATTATTTTTCGTCTGCCTTTGGCTTTTGCTAGGACGTATATTTATGGCAGTTTAGCACTGCCCTTTTAGATCCTCTTCATAGGCACCACTTAAGTATTTCAATCCAAATGACTATTATCTTTCAACACACGCGGTATTTTGCAAGCATAATTTAGGTATGTCTGCATCGATGGCTTACTTGGCGTCTTAAACCGTTGAGATGAATGTAAAAGCGAAATTGAGTTTTCAGCAATTAATTCGGTTTTGAGACGTAGTCTTGCGTCCGTTGAAAACTGCTCCCATTTACATCCTTTTTATCTTTGACCTTTTGTGTTAAAAGGATAAAAAATATTTGTATTCGAAGGCTTTGCGCCTTAGCAAACGACACAGGAAACGAATTTTTGGGGGCTCAAAAGTCTCTGCATACCGTGATTTATTTTAAACTAGCTGCAATTTGAAAATGCCCTGTGAGCTAGGATTTTTGCCATATTCTCTTTCTCCACGTCCGCAGAAAGCGTAAGTTTCAAACGCTAAGCAAGCCAATCTATGCATACCCAAGTCAGATGTACCTAAATGAAGTTAGGAACTACGGAACTAACGGATCGTTTACGTTACAGTGTACCTCCACAAGTGACTGGCACAATGAATGGCCACTCAACCTCTCACTCCGTGGACAGTCGCAAAAGGCTTACCCCCATCCCCGACATCAATATCACTGGCAACCATACGCCGTATAAGGTAAGGACTTCAATGTTTGTGTTTAATTTGCTATGCTATTGATAGTATTCACTAGTCTTTAATATGAGCCCAGTCTGTGACGCCCTTGAGCCCTTGGTGAACCCTTTCACACCATTTATCAGGTCCTATTGTATCTTATCTCTCTTGTGCAGGTGCAAAAAGCGTTGGTGGAGAACACAATGGTTCCGTGCATCAACGCCAAGCCGTACCAGTACACAGAGCTGCTGATGACCCTGCCCGACCTGGCCAGCCACTTCTTCCCGCGAGTGTCGCTCACCACGTGCCGCGCCATGCTGGACGCGCTCGGCATCACGCTCTACAGGCCTAACTCGTGAGTACCAGCTCCATAACATCATCATATAATATTTCTACTTTTCCTGCCCATGAGAATGAGAGGGCTGTAGTCCAGCACCTGGTTCTGACTCTAGGACATGCCGGTTACCCCAGGCTGTTTTTCTTTCAGTATCAGTACAGCCTCTTAAAATCCATAGATTGTCTAGGAGCCTTACATACGACGCTGTGGCGGCGGCGGCAAGTTTATGTACCGCGGCGGTAGCGGCGAGCGGTGCCGTAGTTCTCAACCAAAGGCTCCATACAAATCCAAGGGGGACTAGCGTTGCGGCGCCGCAGCGGCGGCGGTGCCGCTGACGCTGCGGCATAATGTGTAAACACCCTTATTAGTCTCAAGTCCTATATCTAGGCATGCATATTAGAAATGCTCTTAAACTTGATTGCTTTAGCGCCATCTAACCTTTACGTATCTTTCTTCCAGAACACAACTGCAAGTACTCCGCAACTCCGGCAAGTGCAAGTCGGCGGCGGCGGGCGAGAACGGGCTGGCCCTGGTGCAGATCCGTGACGTCATGCAGCACATGCTGCAGTTCAAGTACATGCTGCGCTCGGGGCTGGCGGCCGACGAGTCGCCGCACGCGCAGCCGCGGCCCGCGCACGCGCCGCCGCCGCCCGCCAAGCGCGCGCGCGCCAACTGACGCGCCGGCACCGACCCCGACCCGCAGCCGCCCGTGCTGAGGGACGCCCTACCCGATCCCGAATGGGCCCAGAGACCCGAGTTTCTTGAACGTCAGCAGCAGTTCCAACATTAATAAGGCAATTCCGCAAGCCCATCTTGTTCAGCTTTCAGACTACAGATATACCCTTAATTTATTCATCCACAAATGCTTAATGGTGGTTCTACAAGGGTTGAATACGGAACAGCCTTAGCTGAACGCCAGTAATCTGCTGTCAAGAAAACATCTGTTGCTATGTGAAACACCCACACATTTTTAGCAGGGGACCAGAGGAATGTAGAAGCCTGTGTGTGTCTGAACATATTATTTAGAACAGTGTAATTTTAAGATCAAGCAATAAGCACATGTTTATGCGAACACCTTAGTGTGCTTACAACAAGAGTGCAGATATAGTTTAAACTGACTGATTTGTGGTGCAAGATATGAGATTAAACATGGAACATTTCGTAGGTAATGATGTGAGACAGTTTTTAATTTGATATGTGTGCGACTAGTAATGAAATGGTGCGGTGACAATAAATGTGAGTGTAAGATAGACTGCCAGCCATTGTGGGTCTCAGCCAGTGACTAAGTTACAGACTGTACATGTATAATGGACGCTAACAGACTGCGTAAAGGACGTGTCAATTTCTCCATAGCTTGTACAAACTGTATGATACTACATATATTGTAAATCGAAAGATCTAATTTATAGCGATCTATTTGTACTATTCAATAGAGAAGACTGAGAATTTTATTTTTTAATAATTTCCTAAAACAAAAGCTATAGACATGTTGTGAATGTTTAGTTATTAATCAAGTTTTTCTGAAGAGTGATTTAGTATGATTTTTAAGTTAATTTGGATGTTGAGTTTATGTATACGAACTGTAAATATTATATTCCCTGCATTTATGCAGTTAATGTCATTTCAGCAATACATTTAGTTTTGATGTTTACTAAAATAATACTTAAAATTTTAGTGTAACACTGAAAAAGTAAGCATTATTTAAATTTATGAAAAGTATTGCTTAAATTGCATAATAAGATGCCTATTAAATTATCATCACAATTTATAAAGTAACTTCACAAATTCGGTCACATTTTATATCAAATAATGTGCTGATGCCAACAAAAAAAAATAGTATTTAAGAAAGGCATGACATGTAAGATAATGGTGGGTGGCAAAATATATTATGAGAAATTCATAGCTATTTAGGGCCATGCCTCGAAATTTTCTGTAAGAAAATGGCAATATCTAGCGAGCCAGGAACAAAATTAAAAATGCCTTGTTTAATGCACAAATCTTAACAATTAATTTTTAAGTAGCTTAAAGACGAAAGGGGTTGGATGTGCGAACACAAAATCCAGCAATACTTTTTGTTTGTAAATTATAATACTTAGTTCACCTGCAAGGCAATGGAGACTGTCCCTGCAAGATGATTAATTATAGCAGTTGAGGGAGAAAAGTCATGCTTAGCAGACAATGATAACAGGCTGATATTTATGTATTTTTAAGCAAGTATTTATATGCCCTATATGCAATAAATATTATAAGGTAGACTGTAAGATATTTAACTCCAGTTCAGCTAAATTTGGTTCCAATAATTGGATCCCTTTCGTCATTAATTTGTTGCCCAATAACTAATATAAAGTTTTGGGCAGTATGTTCCTGGCTTTAACCAGTGAATATTGGCATAGCTTAATTCCATATAATGTTTAAACAATGTTTCCATCAGGAAATGTTAATGAATACTGTTCCTACAGATGGGGCTCATAATGCGAGACACAATTTTCTGTTTTGTTTAAAGTTAAATTGCGCGTTTTACACTATGTAATGATTTACCATTAATTTAGTTGTACAAATGCTGCAGTTTATTTGATACAAGATGGATGTTTCAAGTATTTTGTAGTGAGACCCCTATTTTTCATGTAACTATTGGGATTTCTTTTAGCTTTTACTTGGAAATTTTAAAAGCTTTATTATCCATTTATTATGGATTGCTATACTACTGTTTAACTTTTTTGAAGCCACTTTCATAGAATGACGTAATTCTCATCTGTAATAAGTTATATTGATCACTAATATACCTTATTTCATTGGCGTTTTAAGCTGGAATTAATATGTGTAAAGTTATGTACGAAGTCTTAAAACAACTTTCCAGTTTTGCAACAGTTACATAATACCATCTAAAAAATGTCCTACCTACTTGTAAAATATGATTTATGTATTTATATTTCGCAATGCAGAAGCTAATGAAATCCCACGCGTAACTTCCATAATAATCTGTAATATAGTACCTATTATTTCAGTGCGGTGGTTATTAGTTCACATGAGACTTGATATTGTATGTAGGGACATAGTAATTTGTTCAATGCATTTATACTTTGAAATCAGCAGCTCCATATTCGCTTTTTATTGGAATACTAATAAATAGTGACTATTTATGCTTCCAATTATATTTACGTAAGTATGCCTAGACTTATTTCGCAACAATCAAAAAGCGTGTTTTTAGACCAATTTTCTATTTACATTTTTGCATTTCATTATGACAAGTTAGGATAATATCGACATACATGACAATATCAGGAGCTCGCGATTTCAAAATAATTGTTATATAAATTTGTAATGCTAATGTTATTTTATATTAAAATACAATATCAAGTTTCAAGCAAACAGTGAAGCAGATCATAATACTTAGGCCTTGGTAGTTGTGAAGGGAAGCTAGTGTAGTAACCTAGTATAATGTAAACGCAGAGCTGTGTAAATTTTATGCTAAATTATTTATGAATAGATGTAAGAAGTGGTCTATTTGATATATCAGTTGTATGCGGACCACGGTAGCTCGTCACTGTACAAGCGTTTGTGGTGATCCTGTAATAAACAAAATAAAAGATACTTTATAATGATGATTTTGTTTTTTTTTTTGTTTTAGAATCCTACAGCATACATTATTATTTGGCATTATTATTGCCAGTAGCTTGGCTTAAGCTTAAGCACCGCGGCTGCCGAGCCGGCGACGGTGACCTAGCGTAAAGAGCAAGGACGTCGTCAGTTCGAAAGTTCAAATGACTGGGTAACATAAGTAGGTATCATATGATATTTTTATGAGCCCGAATGTATGCCATGTATGTATGCGTCGACTGGTCAAATATACCTAGTACATTACTGCCGCGGTCTATAATGACTACTTTGCTGGTCGCGCTGATGATGGCCGACAGCGCAGCGTAGCGCAGCTTCAGGCCGACACAGCGCGGTCAGCGTGCAGCACTTGATGGACGAGCTGAGATAAAGGCCGAGGCCTTTACAGCGAGGACAGCAAGGGCTGCAATGATGGCCAAGCTGGAAGGCCTAGAGCGTAGCTAGGCTAGCTCGAGGCAATCATAGCGTGACCAGCGAAGCAGTCATAGTGGGCCAAGGCTTGTATAGTGCTTTACTCAAAAATGCCTAAATAAAACCAGCAAGTCATTTAAATAAAATATATATTAATTAACTAGAAATTTAATTAAAATGACAATTATGAAAAGTACAGTTACTAAAATTCAACACCGACTTTCAGTTACCGAGTTTCGCGGTATTCAATTTTCAACCACTAATTTAGCTTCATCTTTAATGTCTGGCGGTGTTAAACACATTGAATCGGAAAAAATTTCGCTTTGAGAGCTCATTTTTAAAGCGCCTACACACGGCCCTAAAATCAGAGGCAATATCGGGAGAGTGGTGGTGGGGATGAAATCGGCCACTACTCTACACACACACGTCCCTGCCAGTTAGTACGTAACCCATCGTGCAGCAAAGCGCTCGTCGAACCAAGATGCCGCCTACACTTTCAAAAAATCAAAAAATAGGCATCGCTCTGGCACTTGCTACGGTGCGACCAATACAAAAAGACCTGGGTTAAGAGGTGGTTGATGAAATGCCATGAATTGAGTCACATGAACGTGATGAGAAATTTAGAATTTTATAGGCCTCCTGCCTCATGTCGCGGTTAAAATAATCTTTATGTTTTTTATCCCATAAATACGACAAATCCTTGAAAAGATCAATTGTTTTCGTCCAGACCTTTCGCTCCTTCTCCTTCGCCATATCTCCGCACGAAATAAAAATTTAATTTATAAAACACGTCCTGTTGCCACTACAGTCGCACGCGCACTGCCACGGTCTTAGCAGTCCATAGAAAAAAAGCAACTACGGTGACCGGACGATAGGTTTAGTTCCGAAAATCATCAAGAGATGTCGCTTTGTTAAACTTTTCACATATTTTTCAATAGCAACACTAAAATTTTGCTCTGATTGACCATTTCTTTCTACGCAGAATGTCTACAATTATTAACTTTGAATTATACTTGTTTTCTTCAAAAAGATAGCGCAACGCAAACTGTAAAAATGCAAAACTGAATAAAATAATCTGTTCATTTATAATTGTGCTTGCAAATAATATATTTTAGTAGGAGACGACTTTTAAAACAATTAGATTTTCAAGTTCCGTTTATATACTTCTGTTTAGAACGGAATTTGTTTGTCATGGCGCCCGGCCGGCACACTAAGTTGTTGTTTATGTTGCTTTGATTGTGTTACTAATAATTTCGTGGCTTTTCGACAACTTTTGCTATTTCAAAGGACATCGATATCTCTGTTTATATTGTTTTGACCCGTGCGCACTACCTATTAGGACTTCGATTTGCTTCCAATCCGGACTTGACGCAATGGCATCTCCTTTCAGATGTTGTGTTCGTCATTGCACTTCAGCTCGTAGTAAGTATAAAGTATTCATACAGTCTTAACTGTGGACTTTATCACAGAAGTATGTAAGACATAGTTTTTCAAAAAATAAACTTATGTCTCCAATTCCAGGTGAAGATTGCCATGTAGTTTTGCATTCGTTTCCCAACCCCAATAAAGAAGATGGCAGATTTAAAACCTGGCTTTACGCAATTGGAGGAGATCTTCTGGTGTTGGACAGCCAATTTATATTTAAAAATAGAAAAGTATGTCACAAACATTTTGAATCCAAATATCATACAAGAAGTTCAAGATTAAGTGCTAATGCAGTGCCTACCTTGCACTTAAAAGGTATTTGAAACATTTATTTGCTTATATTCATTGGAGAACTGTTATTCATAGTTTTAGTTGTAAAAAAGTGTGCCTGGAAATAGTAAAAAAGTTACATTTTTGTTATTTAATTATACAAAAATCAAATTAAAGGAAACATAATATTGAACTTTAAAATTACAATGAATAAATACATATAAATATTTAATAATAAAATTTATCTTATTTTCCAACTAATTTTAATTGTTGGTGAATTGACCTATCTCCATTCATTGACATAGGTACTAATGACACAAATTGTATGTAATCAGCATAATTCAGGGTATTTAAAATATGTATGTATTTCATTTACAGGCATTATTATTATAGGAATAATTTAATTACAAAGGACATGAAAGTCATAATAGAAAATGAACTAAAAGTTGCGAAATGAAACATTTAATAAAACTTTATGAAGAGAATCCTTCCTATAAAGGACTAAAAATGATGAAAAATCTAACGGAAGCCCACATTGACCCAAAAAAAAATCCTAAAATGAAGGTTAAGATGGCAACTCAAATATTCAGCAGAACTGTTGCAACCAGTATGGGATACCTAGCCGGTGAGTAGTATAATAATCACTCATCCATCAGATACACATTCCTGATCCTATAGTATTTACCTATAGTCCATAATTTCTTTAAAGATAATATATTAAATAGGGATATATTTCAAATCCATCCCACTCAAATAAATAATTCATTGAAACTTTGAAACTAAGCTAACAATAAGCTAACTTTCTATGCTATGTTATAGCACTGATTATCTGACCCATAGTATTAATTAATTGTTATTTGCTGCTTTTGGTCATCTTCAAAGTGTATCTAAAAGTCATATTTCTACAATTAATTTTATTTCTAATTTTTCAGAAAAAAATATACTTCCTGGGGAGTGCAGAGATACCGCCGACGTCTTGCTGTTTTTCGACGAACTTTTCGATTCGATGAATGGCAGTTATGACAACTCGAAAAAAAGGAGCGGTAAATTACTTTTAAGAGCAGTCACGCCAAATTCTGAACATAGCAAAGTATGGGCAAGAGCAAAAAAGATATTAAAATGTATTAAATTCGTCAGTAAAGAGGGAAGGGAAGGTATTGTGCCATCAGTAACTAACTGGTTACGTACGCTGGAAGGTATTGAATTGTTGAAAGATAAATTATTTAAAGAGTATAACATTAAATCATTCTGGATGCGACACTTAAATCAAGATCCACTGGAGAATTTTTTTGGATCTATACATTCTCATGGTTATAGAAATATATCTCCAACACCATCAGGCTTTGAGTCAGCATTCGCAAGTTTACTGATTAATAATTTGTCAAGTCATCATTCTGTAGGGTCAAATTGTGAAGAAGATGATTGCAAAATTTCTCAATCTATGGATTGCTTACTGACAAAAGAAGACATTAATCTTATAACAGAAATCAGTGATATTGATTTTGATGACATAAATTGTGAAATTATAGATTTTAGTCACAAAAGCAGAAATCCTAAAATTATTAGCCAGCTTAGCTACGTAACCGGTTATGTAATAAAAAAGGCAAAACAAAAAGTATTCAGAAATTGCAACAAATGTAAGGGAATTATATTTAATAAAGATAAAACAGAACTGAATGAATACATAAGTAAAAGAGAGTATTCTTCATTCAAATCACTCACCTACCCTTCCGAAAATACTCTAAAGCTGTTTTCTGCCATACAAGATGTTCTTACATCGATTTAAAAAAAAAGAGTGATTTACCTCGCATGAAAAGTTACATGAAAACAATTTTGTACACGGTAGTTGATTTTAACTTTTTGACTTGCCCAGACCACAGAAAAGAATTGATAGATTTTTTATTTGAATTTTGTTCTAAATTTTTCATACATAACTGGTGTCGTGATGTGAATTTATTATTAAATGGCACCAGAACAGAAAATTCAGATAACGATGTTGTCAAAGAATTATGTATTGAATATTATAAAAAGAGACACAAATAAATATACTTTGTCTACTCTACAATGAGTTTTATTGTTACCCCTTATAACCTGTATTCATCTACGTTTTCTCTGCACTGATAATTTACTATTACTTTCACATCAGTTTGAGGAAACGTAGATGAATCCAGGATCTAATTATAATTTTTTGCAAAGGAACAAACTATAGATGTATATACGTATAGGTAGCGAGTATATATATATACTCGCTACCTATACGTATATACATAGCCGGTTGTAGTTCCTAAAATTATCAATAGATGGCGCTTTACTGCCAAGGCGACTGACCACTCTATTCTCATATATTATAATGTACTCTGTGCGCACTGCGATGAAATCGGTTCCGATTTCGCTACACACGCACGGACAACGCTCCCTAGACGATAATCGGCCCTAAATCGTAAGCTCGCCCGTACCAATTTCTGAGTTAGGGGTAATAATAATAATACTGATTACGATTTGCCTACTCACGAGGCGATCAAGGGAGCGATCTAGGGCGCTCCCCACCACTCTCCCGATATTGCCTCTGATTTTAGGGCCGTGTGTAGGCGCTTTTAGCAAAAAGTCACTAAATCAAAAAAAAATCCGCTGAACCGCGCTTTTGTTACTTCTTTGTTTTTTTTTTTTTTAACAATGGTAGTTGGAACTATACAGCCAAATATGGAATAAAATCTTTTTGTACCTATCTCTATAAATACAAACAGCTGTGTTTTAAATAAAATCTTTTTGCATTTGATTTTTTAAAACGTTGAAACTTCAAAATAGCGGCCGGCAATGTTTTGCCGGCCTGTTAGAGCGACCAGCAAAACTTTGCCGGCCGTTCCTTGAAATAGAACGGCAAAGTCGACTTTGCTTAAACAAGGTTATCAAAATAATTACCACATTACATGCATTTTTGAGTAAAGACTATTCGGGACCTCATGCTCTACGCGGCCACAACCTCGACTTGTCGCATGACCGGCAGCTATCTTGAACATTGAACAAAACCGGTCGGACTCCCGGTGGTGCGACTAAACTTTGGTCGAAGCTTCTGCGGCCAAAAGCCGTGGTCGGGGCCGCTTAGTGCGCGAGGTCCCCCTAAGAGTACTCTTGGAAGTGACTACAGGGCTCTCCTCGCCCACCTTGCGGGAATGATCTACCCAGGGGTACCATACTATCCCTCCCTTCGTAGTAAAAATTAAACAGGTGTAGGTATACGCTGAGATGGGCAGTAATTATAATCAAAAAAGCAAACTGCCACTTGCTTGCTCTTCATATGTCGCCACTGTCGATTGTACATACCTATTATTATAGCTATCCATCCATGTTTTTCGTCAACAAGTGACTTATTCTATATATATTTTAAAAACAAAAACTTACTTTGATAACTGATTTCCTACAGATTGCGATTTGTAAAGTCTGCATAGCTACTTCATCTCTATATATCGGACAGTCAACAGAGATGCCATCGCTGCATCGATCGCATGTTCATTGTAAACCTCATTGCAAAACAAAACTGGGAGCGAGATTGGCAACACAGACCATCAAAGACAAGAATAAAAACAAGAAATGTCAAGCAAAATGGAGGAAAAACCAGAGAGTAGAATACTTAAACCTATAGGAAAAGACGGCCAACTCGCAGATGTGATAGCTAAAATTGAATAGTCACGACATCTATTAATCTGTACCAACAACACTACACACTACAGGCACAATATAAATATGGACAGTAGGGAAACTACCTACAAACGCTCGAAACGGCACACTCACACGAACACGCGCAACGACGAGAAGTCCTAGATGACCGGCGGGCGGCGCGGTGCTCTTGGTAGTAAATGCCGCGTCGACACGAGTGGTCACGTTTAAGTTCTCTCTTTCAGTATCTTTTTAAAAATGCCACGAACGTATTGCGTAGTATACGGCTGTGTGAACTCGGCTTCATCAAAACCGGAGCTATCGTATTTTAAACTTCCAAAGTTAACGATCTTTACTTCTACAAGTCGTTGTGTGTTAATATTAAAATGTTTTCCGTGTTTAAACTATCGTCTTTTGCTGAGATTAACCGACGCCATGAGATTACTTATTTAAATTGTATTTGTAAGGTACTTATTTAAATTCGATTGATTGATCAGTACAGAACAAAAAAGTAAATATAAAAAAAAACAATAAGTATCAAAAACTTTAAAAGTTACAACCCTATTGCTGCAATGGAGCGTAGGTAATTATGTCCTCAACTAGGCTATCCATACAGTATGGACAGTAGCACACAGTATAAATATGGACAGTATGGACCATACTGTCCATATTTATACTGTGCTACGGGTTCCCTCCAGATACGTATATCTACTATTATTATCAGCAACGTTTAGGTAAGCAGGTATTATAATGTACCTATTATGATTTCGGTTAGAATCGGGTACTTGAGATTATGAATAAAATAAAACAATTTTAAATCAGTGAACTGTCATTATTACTATTCACCATACACTTGTGCGGTTTTTTCAATTCGTCGTCAGTTTATACACATTTACAACGACTATTTATTAAAATATAATGGTTATTTAAAAAAATAACCATTATACATATTTATAAAATTTCTAGTATCCTCCGAAATCACACAAGATGTTTGACATTGCCGTTTCATTCGTTCGTATTCGTTCAGAAATTATATTATTAAAATTCAATTTAATTAAAAAAAATCTTATCAAAATATTATTTAAAATTATAACTTAAGATAACTAGAGAATTTATGCTTAAATAATTATCATAAAACTGGACACTTAAGTTTCATTTTTAGTTTATTTTATCGGTTCTTTCGAAAGGTACCGATACCTGCCCCATCTAGTGAGGTTTGTTAAGACATTTTAGATGCACAACCTTTTGGAACATAATTCGAGATGCCGCCACGTTCTCACAATAATTACTTAGTACTAAGCGTGTCCGTGACCCCCCTGGGAAAAAAACCTACAATTTGGGAAATTGTTGTCTTTACATTTTACAAGTGAAAATTAAAATAAAACCATTGAGAAAATTGATAAATTTCTGACTCTAGTTACAAAATTTGTAGGAGCTGTGATGATGGGGGCTTTGGCTGGACTACATTTTGGTCATTTCTTCATTAAATTTGTCTAGTTCATAAGTGCATAGGGTTTATTTATATTCAGTTTCACTTCTTTAGTTTTAACTTTTGTATTTTTGTTAGTTTAGATACTAGGGTCTTCTTTTGTCATTCCATTGTAATTCATTTCGTTTTCTTTCATTGTTATTGTCGTTCATACTTCGTTGTTGTAAGGGTTAGGTCGTTCAGGCTTCCATAATGAACATACATGTATGCAGAGATCCGTCAGACGCTGCGGCGCTTTACTTGCCGCAGCGTTTGTATCTTAAATCTTTTGCAAAGCTTAACATTTCTGTCCAGCTCCCCTCCCACAAGGTACACGGCAAGTCGTTATCAAATTGGGAACTCATGGAGAAGTTGCGAAAGATGATCCACCCTGATAGTTTCTCTGTGTTAAAAGTGTCAAAGTATACTTCGGAAGTGATAAGGTTTGATGCGGAACTGGAGGGTCGTGAGCACATTGAGCGAGTGCTGGTGCGGCTCGACGACCGCTTGGTGCAGCTCAAGGACTACCCAGACCAACTGAAGGTCAAAGTCTGTGAAGCTAAGTCTGATTTCCCGAGCCGCCATGATTGGGATTCATTCTTCCGTGACACTACTGAGATGGATGAGATGAAGCCTGGAGAGCGTCCTGACACCATTCACATAACCAATTTGCCCATCAGATGGTTTATACATCCCAGAGATGAAGATGAGGATGCGCTTCCATCAGAGAGCTTGGTAAAGAAGATTTTTGAGAAGTTTGGTGCTGTCCGCCAAGTAGATATTCCAGCTTCAGATCCATACAGGATGCAAATGAAAACAACAATGAGAGGCATAACAACTCCTCCACAGGATGCTGCTCTGTACTTTGAGGTTTATGTGCAGTTTAGTGAATACGTTGGGTTTGTGCGCTGCATGGATGCTCTGAGAGGCTGTAAACTGCTACGGAAGCGCAGTGACATTGCTGAGTGGTGTGGCATAAAGGTTAACTTTGATACAACTAAGCACATGACCGATGCTGCTGTGAAGCGGAGGTCTATTGTTCGAGAAAGGCTGATGTCACGTCAGCAAGTGAAAGAAGATGTGGAGAAAGCAGATAAAGTCATACTGAAGCAGCGAGAGGCTAAGGAAAGGTATGTCTTGATTAGTATTGCCACTGTTTAATAAATACTAATTAACTCACTTATCAAAAACCATTCTGTTTAATTAAACTTACATGTATTCTACATTCGTCACGCATACTAGAAATTATTAAAACAGCCACAAAATTCTTTTCAGACAAAAATATGAGCGCACTGAAAGAGAAAAGCTGGAAAAGATGAGAGAAAGGGAAGAGAGACGAAAGAAGAAACAACTAGCTAAACTAATGCAGAGTGATAATTTAGATTTGAACAGTAAAGTAGTGGAGGAGCAGAAGAAACTCATGAAGGCTCAGAAGAAGCTGCAGGCTATAAGACTGATTGAGGAGCTGTTTAAGAGGATAGAGGTGTGTGAGTTCTCTTACAAACAAGACTGATATATTGAACTCATGTTTCAGTCCATAATGTCAGTCAAAAAACCCTTTCTTTTAACACTTTTGGTGCTAAGCACCCAGCATATGGGTTGATTAATAATTTTTGTGTACACAACCCGCCTCCCGAGTCATCTTTATACGAAGCAATAGATGACTCTCATACTAGTAAAAATGGATTATTTGATGAACTTAGCAGCGGAAGTGTTAATGGAAGTAAAAAACGTCAAGAGTTCATAACGTCAGGATTTTCTATGTACCATCTAACTAAAGTTATTTTCTATGGTTTGTAATTACTTTTTGGAAAATTCAACAAATTATTTAACTTTCAAAAATGGATGACAAATTGATCAGAAACTGCAGTGTTGCATTGAACTGTTATTCAATTCATCACCTCCTGTTTCCAGTTGCGACCAGAACTACAGCGTAATGACGTCCGAGGGGACCGGTACTATATGCCTGGCGAGAGAAGTGCCAGGGCACGTATCATAGACAAGTTCAAACAAGAACAACAACAATTGTTAGAAGAACAGAGGAACAACTACAATAATGTTCTGAATGGTAAGTTAACAGTTATATTTGAGCAATTACTTGACTCCTATAATGGTCTGCCAGGCAAGGCTCTCTAGACTATCTATGATACATGTTCTGTCTCTTCTTTAGCATTTTCACTGTCTAAGGAGCAAAATATTATAGCTAAAAAATCGCCCTGAACCATATGTAGTTCATGGGTTAAGTACTAATGAGTGACATTGCAATAGCAAACAATATATTATGATGTCTATACCACGGATGTCAGGCGAGGAAGGAGGACAGCCTGGAGCCTGACATGCTCCGGGCCAAAACTGTGTGAGCTTATGGATTAACCACACTTAACGGCCCAGAATCTGCATGAGCCAGAAAAAGCTTCATCTATAAAAGCTTTGTCTATATTACATATAATAAATCTGTATATGTGGCGTTTCTGTACATTAAAAATATTTAGAAAAAAAAATATTAGGGGTGTTAAAGGATAACAAACAGAACACAAAGCTTTGTAAGTAACAAGTAAGTAAGCGTTGCATAGGTGCCTAATTTACTATTCAAAGATAATAAATTTAAACGTAAATTTCTTTTCTTCCGCAGGTCGTATAGTAATTCGCTCTGCGCTTGAAACGAAGAAGCCGAAACGCGACTCTTCCGTCAGCTCAGAGTCATCAGACGGGCGCGGGCGCAACGGGCGCGCCAGTCGGGACGCCCATAAAAGGATCAAGACTGAGAGGCTCACCACGCCCGAACGGGAGATGGAGTATAATAAGACTACAGGTCAGTTTGAAATCTAGGCCTGAAGGCTTTAGAACATCCACCAAGTTGTTGTTTATGGACTGCTGCCTTGCGGAAATGGACCAGCTAAATAAGCAAGCTAAAGTGGCAATGGGCCAGCCATATTACCTGTAGAACCGATGAACATTGTGTAGAAGCGTTCATGAGTGGAAGCCGCGTATCGGCTTGAATTTATTCTCTAGCTATTGAAAAAATACCTGAGTTGCCTCTGGTATACCAGATATTCACTGTCTACTCAAAACGGGTGCCTGCTTGTTTGCTATTCAATAGTGTTGCAAGACTTGTACCTTTGTCCCGTTAGCTATCACAGATATTGATAAGTTTTATGTGTGTTTGTTATAAATATTATGTTTTATTTTTGTTACAGCGGGGATGTATGCGAGCATGCCTTACGGTTTCGGCTACCCGTTCTGCCCACCCGGCTACGCGTACCCGCCGCAAAGTATGAGTATCTTACACATCTTATGTCTTTCTTCTTTCAATATATGTAGTATATTTTGTTGTAGATAAAGGTTATATTGCAGTGAAGTTTCTCCATCGCTACTGCAAAGAAAGGCGTTCAACAAACCTGTTCGCGTCGGCCTAGTTCAGTACAGGCCGGCCGGTAAATTTCAATTATCCATTATGCCAATATTTACAATCTTGAAACGACTGGTTGGAACAATAAGGGTTCTTGTCATTATGCAAGTAGCTACATTCCAGGTTACCCATTACGACGCGCGCCGGCCAAATGGAAGTGCGGTGTGACCCTTAATATACCAAAAATTTCAAATTCTACTTAACCTTTGGTATGCCGAAACTTGTAACCGCGTGATGTCGTTTTGTCGTGGATCCGCGTTCCGGCAATGTAACGGGATTGCGCGGATCTACGTCATATGTAGATGGTTTTCTCACTCTTGTGATATTTAAGGCCCGTATTAATAAACCAGCGTTAACATTACGTTTAAGGCTCACTCATCATCGTCATCTTTCCATTTTTAACATGTCATCTTGGGTTGTTGGTTTTTAAATGAAAGACACGTGTGCGATTTATTAACACGGGCCTATCCGCTTTATTCAATCAAATACAGAGATGGAAGAGTGAGAGGGCCATTGGCACAAACCTGCTCTCATTTCAAGGGCCCAAAAAACAAAAACAGTTTGATTAGATTATCTAATAATCTTAGAAATTACTAGGCTTAGAACCGCAGCTGTCGCACGCAAAGTGAAGCAGTTTCAAGTTAGGCTACGTACGACTCGTAAGTACGTATTTCTAGTGGGCTTGTGTGCGTGTCGGCAAACGAAATTACCTGCCGCTTATGCACATATTTACTGTGTTGTTGCTTCGACTTTGAGGGGGATTTTGAATGAAAATCACTGCTATAGTCACACACGTCATCATCATATCTGTAATATTACTCTAATATGCTCTACAGACTCACGCTAGAAGTCTCGACGAGATGGCGAGAAACCAATCACATTCACGCTTCTCGGGTGTTCTCGGGGGTTCTCGGCGTGAGTCTGTAGGGTCCTTTAGTGTTGTGACGGTGACGGACAAACAATTTTATGTGACAGCATCGATGTACTACCCGATGCGCGGGCAGTACTACGCGCCGCCCGGAGAGTACGTGCGGCGCGGGCGCGGGCGGGGGGGCCGCGGGAGGGGCCGGGGGGGGCGGATGCCGTACTTCGACGGGCCTGACGCCAACCAGCAGTATTACAGGTCAGTGGGCTGTTTATGCTTTACTCGGCGGACGAGTATATTTTTGACTTAAACTGTGCCGCGTCCTAAGCAAGGCGTTCATAGGTCAAACATTTGTTCAAGGCGTCCTCTGTCGGCGAACCAGTTTGAGTTCACCAATCAAAACGAACGCTGTCGTTTTGGTTAGGACGCGGCCCTAAGGTGATCTTTTGAGTTGGCTCAAGTTAAAAATTATATCTATGAGGTTTAAGGCTGGTTGCACATCTAACGGAAGATGCGCTGCGTATAGTCGGCCGTGTAACGCTTCTTCTTCTTTCTTTTTCGTATGGTTAGTGCCTAACCCGGTGTCAGAGATTTTATGCCGCCCATGGGCCTTTGACTTGGCTTTACATACCGTCGAGAAATATCTGTCGGGCATGCTGTTTTCCTCACGATGTTTTCCTTCACCGAAGCATTTGATAATGATACAATACGCACATGAATCTGAAAGCTCAGAGGTACGTCTCTTGGGTTCGAACTTAAGACCTGTGAATTAGCAGTCCGACGGTCACACCACTAAGCTATCACTGCCTGCACGCAAAGCTGTTCCTGTGTGTAACGCTAGAACACTACTACAACTAAACACATAATTATTTGTCAAATCATCATTCCACTACAGACATGTGGCTCCATGCTGGGATAAGAGCCGTTTGTGTTTTTCTCCACAGTATAACAGCGTATGCAAGTCCCAAATAAAAAAAAAATGTATTTCCAGATACTTCAAGAAGCTAACAGAGAGCAACCCGCACAGCGAGCACGAGGACCGGACGCGCGGGCGCTCGCACTCGCGCTCCCGCTCGCGCCGCCGCGAACATTCGCGCTCGCGCTCGCGGCGGCGCTCGTACACCCGCTCGCGGTCCAGAAGCAGGCGCTCGCGGAGCCGCAGCCGCAGGAGTAGAAGTCGGAGGTCCAGGTCTAGAAGTAGAAGATCCAGGTATGGTTTTTGAAACTACAATTTATAATTACATGAAGTTTCTTGCCCATTCTTCTCCATAGAGATCTACGCTTTGGAATGGTTAAAGTTATTATGCCTGTGACCCGAATGTAGCTTCATCTTCTTGTTTCTGATTATCCAAAAGTGCCTGTAACTGGTGTATTTGAAATAAATGGTTTGACTTTGAGTAAGTAAAGCTCAACATTTGATTAACAAAAAAGTGAAAAACCAATCAAATTTTCATGAATTTTGTTTTTTATTTTATAGTTTACAGTCTCACCATGGCTTTATTCCAATTCCCAATCCCAACGAAATAATCCTCTGTTAATTTATTTTTATTCTGATGTAATCTTCCTGACAAAAGTTACATTGTTTAAAGCCAACATTTAGCGGATACTAACTTGCGTACTTAAATTAGTTCGTAAAGAACTCGAAAACCTATGCCAGCCGAAAGATGTTTGAAGTTGTAGTGCAAAACATTTTGATAACTTTTTTCTATAGTAGATACTATTCTTCATTCTGAAATCAATTGTACTGTGGAGCTTTATCAATAACCTACTGCGTCCAAACTTACAAACTTTACCTTTTAAATAGTCATTATCTGCCTAGCTTTTTTCCAACTATGTTGGGGTCGGCTTCCAGTCTAACCGGATACAGCTGAATACCAGTATTTAACATGGAGCGACTGCCTATCTGATCTCCTAACCCAGTTTATACTGGGTAATACGATACTTCTTGGTAGCACTGGTTGTCAGACTTTCGGGTCACTACCTGTAACGTTTTAAATAGTATGAGTAAAGAAATCGAATGCATAGTTTCAGAAATTATCATCTACATCGAATATTACTAACTTTACCTTTATATAAATAACAACGAAACTAAGATTAGAATAAAACTTTAAACTACCTTCCAGATCGTACCACTCGCGCAGTCGCTCCCGCTCGCACCGTCGCTCTCGCTCGCGCCGCTCCCGCTCCAAGTCGCACCACTCCCGCCAGTCGCGCTCGCGACGCACGCCCAGTGCGCCCAGGGCTAGCCCGACCCGCGGAGGAACTACCGACAAGGTTTTGTCACCCAGGCAGAAGGCAAGGCCTTCCCGCAGCTCTTCGCCGAGCAAGGAGGGGCTAGGGAGAGAGACCGCGCCCGGTAGTCCTAAGGATAACAATGAATAGACATTATAGTGTATTTATTATTTTATAAGTAAATTTATTTAAGATTATGTTGAGTTTTTTATTGGCAATATTCTGTGTGTAAAACCATACAACATTACGGCAAGATTTCTGAAAGGAGTAGGTCCAGGCGAATGGGTTTGGCTCACCCATATTTCGCTAGTTGATTCGGACTGCCATAGATCTACAGCGTATTTTCATCAACCAGATACCGGACTGCTCATGGAAAAGCAATGAAAAAACAACACTGATTGATCTGGGAATCGAACCCAGAAACTCGTGATCAGTGGCGTAGCGCTTGCAACCGTGTATTCCCGTTCGTCCCCCCGACTTCGTCCACCTAGTGGGACGAACGGGAATTTACCAACCACTGGATCATTTAGGTAGGCAGTTTCCTCGTAAATTCAGATTCATTCTTGCGTCCTACATTTTCTGCAATTTGCACTACTTTTACACAAATATTATCTAGTGTCTTATGACTAATCGTAATCTTTGACACGCGATTAAAAAAGTAGGCGAATGTAATTATTACAATCACTTGGTTAATACGGATTGATTCTGATAAATAGATAATGACGTAAGAGTATTTTTTCCCGCTCAAGTGTTATTTCTACCATTCATCGTTTTATAGAACCGCTGTTGCAAGGACGCTTTTTTGATGCAACGTTTAAAAAAAAAATGTCGCGGTAAAAATGTACCCGTGCGGGCTCAAATTTATCAATGTACCTACACAGTATATACTACTAACCCGCGCTAGCTTCCTCCGCTGACGGATTTTCATACAAACTTTCAAACCCTATTTCACTCGTTTAAGGGTTGAATTTTCCTAAATAATTTCTCAGCAGATGCCGACGTCATAATAGCTATCTGTATGCCCAAGTCCTGAGGATGTAAAGAACTCTGCAGGTAAATTGACAGTCGCAGTATCTTTTTATCACTTTTGATGTACATAACAATTTAATTTCAAAGAGGTATGCAGTTGTGTTCGGTCAGCATAGCAGTGAAGGTTATGAATTCACTTCAGTTCTTCTTTTATTGATCTAACTAAATGAACTCGCTGTAGACCTACAGCGAGATGTATTTCCAAAAGTTGTCAGCCAGAAGCAAAATCTGTCTAGTGAAAGTCTATGAAACACTTGGAACCAAGGACTATATAACCACTTGACTGCGCATACAGTGTCCGATGCTCGAAAACTATTAGTATTTTGTCGCCTATGTACGGTATTGATAACCATTTTAGTTGTGACCAAGTATTAGACCTGTGTGCACGCTAAATTATTGCAATTTTTTAAAACTGTTTATGCAATTATAACGCATCAAAATGCCTTCATGCGCGGTGAAGTGGTGTGGGAAACATTCCAAAACATCTAGTTACAAAAAGGATGGCTCTTTTTTCTTGTGGAAATATTCATGGATTCATGAGTAACGAATGAATGTCAAAATCTAAAAATTACAGCCGGACCCGGGACCAATGGTTGTACGTACTTTCCGAACCAAGGAAATCTCGTTAATGTCATCTGTTATCCATCCATCCATCCGCGGACCGAACTCAGGAAGGATAGACCCGTGAGGATATTGCTTAGCTTCTAGCCCCACACCGTAACCCATCTAGTGATTTAAAATAGCCTTGAACTGTAATCAAGGTCTTCCAAATAAATAACGCTAGGTACCTATTATAGGTAACTTATTTAGATACTGAAGTCTCCAAGGTAATAAGATTAATGATTCGCAACGCTAATGTGCCGTGTCTTCGTTATTAATTACCTAGAAATCTTTAGGTAATGAGCCAGAACATTTTAATCTCGCCACGGTAAGTGTTTTGCTTTCTGCGCTATCGGTTGCGAGTTCAATTCCTGCTTGGTATCTACTCAATTTTAGTACCTAAGGCTAGGCTGTCAGTTGTCTCATCTTCATTATTTAAATCTGGGTAATCTAGAAAATCGAGTTCTAGACTATAAGATGTATGTAGCACTACCTTTAAATATTTTTTTGTGAAAACGCATCTTAGAACTGGCAACACCGCCCACGACTCCAAGACGCGCCAAGCCAACCGCTAGTGGACTCAAAATCGTGAGTGCTGAAGTCACGCTCGCGAAACGCTCTCAGCTAAAGTTATTATTCTTTCAATTGTTTACCTGTTTGTGCCATACACTGTGTTTTACCGTTTACATTATATACTGTTTACCGTTTAACGTTGTGAACTTTATTGAAAAAGCCCAAATACAACCCCTGAGCAAACACATCTTACAGTGGCGCCCAACGTGGGGCCAACGTTAACTCAGTGAAAATTCGTAAAAACTATAACAGTGACTAAAAGTGCTTATTACTATCGTGCTAACACAAACTGTGAACCCTTTCCGATAGTGATAAATCTCCAAACAGTGCAAAAACAAACTGCAAAACTTTGGGCGAGTCCATTCTTCCCGCCAACATTGTAACCGACGCGCGACGCGCGGGAAAGTACCTACGCCGCGCACAGTGTTTTGGCGCGAATAATACCCAAGCTCAACGGTTCGAGTTGTGCAACGAGAATTAACGAATACGTATTTCGTTACTCTCGTACCGTCCATATAACCATCACCCGTGTTGATCTGGTTGTTCGAGCGAGAAACAGACGAGCTAGTGCCCTGTTACTATGCCGCCGAAGCAACCCAGAAAACCAACAGGAAGAGATGCTGGATCGGAATCTGACACGGACGCGGAAGTGAACAGGTCGGTGGTACGTGTACCATCATCACCGAATATCATCATGTCTGAAGAGATGCTTCAGACCCTTGTGTGCAACATCACGAGAAGCCAAGCGGAAGCAAATCGCATTTTAATAGAAAGCGTATTGACGAACAGAGATCATGAACCATGCACTTCACCTCCACGGGTACCCGACGCGCGTGATAATACCACGCGGCGCGCGGGCAATTTCGCAAAGTGCACGGCGCGCTTTGACGGATCTTCAAAGAACGCGGAGGAGCTCGAAGCATTCATCGACGCTATCGAAGTGTACCGCGACTGCACCAACATCAGCGACGAGCACGCGCTGCGGGGACTGCCTATGCTGTTAGTCGACGAGGCCGCCATCTGGTGGCAGGGAGTGAAGTCGTCGATAACGTCGTGGTCCGGCGCGCTGCAACGTCTTCGAGGCATGTACGGAGTGCCGCGACCGGGTTACAAATTGTTTCGCGACATTTTTCGTACAGAACAAGATAGTGAACGGGCCGACGTATTCATTTGTAAAGTGCGCGCTTTAATCTCTAAATTGCCATATGTCGTGCCGGAAGTGATGGTAATAGACATTGTTTACGGATTGTTACACCGTAGGATAAGGAAGCGAGTGTCTCGCGACGAGGTGAACGATTTGGAACAGCTATTAGCGAAGGCCAGGTTTGTCGAGGAGTCGTTGGCGGAGGTAAGTGCTTCTATCCCTATCCCTGATAACAACGTAAACATCGTTAAGTCCGAATCCGTTAAAAAAAATAACGATAGCGATGGGAAAAAGCGCGCTAGACCGAAATGTACTTATTGCCGGTTTTTCGGTCATTCCGTTGAAAATTGCCGTAACAAAGCGAAGGAGGGCAAGGTCATCGACCCTCCTGATAAATCGAGCAAAAGTTCCGAGTTGCGTTGTTACGGATGTGGTCAGCTGGGAGTGGTACGTTCGAAATGCAGTAACTGCAAAGATGCGACGTCTTCAAAAAAGTCGGATTTTTGTAGCGCTCGGGTAGCCGACGGTGACGATCCGCGGCCACTGGTGGAAATTCAGGTCGTGAATCGCAAGGGAGTTGCTATCTTGGACACTGGGGCTACTCATTCTATTGCGGGACCCATGCTTTACAATTTACTTTTGAAAGCCGGCGTTATTTTTAAGGAAAATTCACGCACCATAGGGCTTGCTGACGGATCGCAGCAAGTAGGTACTGTGCTCGAGTGCACCACTGACGTAATATTACAGGGACGCGTCGTATCTACTATGTTCATTGTATTACCAGACGCGCAAACCCGTACATTATTAGGCAGGGACTTTATTCTGAAAGCGGGGATCATGTTAGATTTACCTCAGAGCAGCTGGTGTTTTAACAACAACCCGGGATGCTGGCATCCGTTCATTACTAGTTTCGACTTATCTACCGGCGGCCAAATGGAGCTGATGAAGGTGGAAGCTTCGAACCTTGTGCTGCGGGATGATGAAGGCACCAAGTTGACAGCTGATCAAAGGGTACAACTGAATGCGTTTCTGTTGAAGAGGTCCGACCGCTTTGAAAGGGGTGGGCCACCAACAGAATACGCCACGCACCGGTTGAAGATTGACCCACATCAGGAACCCATCGCCTCACCACCTTACCGGATGTCTCCTGGTAAGAGAGCTCTGCTGGAACAGGAGTTGCAGAAGTTGCTAGATACTGATGTAATAGAAGAATGCGAGTCTCCTTGGGCCGCCAACGTGGTCCTCGTGACGAAGAAAGATGGAGGGGTTCGGCTTTGTGTAGATTACAGGAAGCTGAATGCTGTAACTGAGCCTGATCGCTACCCACTTCCGCGCATCGAAGACGTTCTCCACGCAGCTAAGAACACCAGTTTTATGACAACCTGCGACCTGCGATCAGGTTACTTTCAAATCGCTGTGGAACCGGACGACCGCGATAAGACTGCGTTCGTAAGCCCGCTCGGTTGTTTTAGGTTCAAAAGGATGCCAATGGGTTTGAGGAATTCAGGAGCGACTTTCCAGCGGCTTATGGACCGATTTAGATCTGGCAAGGAGTTGGCCGATGTTTGCATGCTAACGTATTTAGATGACGTCATCGTCCTGTCCGAGTCGTTTCCCAAGCACCTGGAAGACCTGAATGCTATCTTCAACCGGCTAGAGATGTACAACCTACGAGTGAACCGTGAAAAAAGTTGTTTTGCTCGCGAATCTGTTAGGTTTTTGGGCCACGTTATCGTGCCAGGCGGGGTGAAGGCAGACCCTGATAAGACAGCAGCTATCGCTAACATGTCCCCTCCTGAGAACGCGAAACACGTGAAGACATTTTTGCAGACGTCAAGTTGGTTCCGGCGCTTTATTCCCAATTACGCCGATGTTGCTAAACCTCTGACGGATCTCCTCAAAAAGGATAGCAAATGGACCTGGACCTCGAAGCAACAAGATGCCTTCGATTGCATCAAGATAAAGTTAATCTCCGCTCCAATTCTGCGTCAGGCTGACGAATCGTTGCCGTTTTCGTTGAGGACCGACAGCAGCGGATACGGCCTCGGAGCTGTACTGATGCAGGGGGAGGGGCCCGAGGAAAGACCAGTAGAATACGCCAGCCGTTTGTTGAATAGTGCTGAAAAGAACTATAACACAACGGAAAGAGAGGCGCTAGCAGTTGTGTGGGCGGTTACAAAGTTCCGCGCATACATCGAAGGATCAGAGGTTGTGATAAAGAGTGACCACCAACCTTTGCGATGGCTCATGACTGTCAAATCACCAAGTGGTCGTTTGGCAAGGTGGGCCCTTACCCTCCAGGAGTACAACCTCCGTATAGAGTATACACCCGGCAAGTCAAACGTCGTCGCTGATACTCTCTCGCGACCACCTTGTGCTGAGGAAACAGATAGCGATATTCGCTACGCCGAGGTGGATTTCCCATCGAGAAGCCCAAAAGACGTTCGTGAGAATCAGCTAAAGGACCCTGACGTGCGAAAGATCATCGAAGACCTTGAATCAGCCGACGATCCGTTTAGGGGGAGAAGTTGGTCTGACCGCGGCTTTACCATGTCAGACGGTGTTCTATATAGATACGGACCTGACGAATGTGAAGAAGAGACGGGATGTCTTGTTATACCGGAGCACGAACGCGATAAAGTCATGGCAGAATATCACGACGCACCGACGGCTGGACATTGCGGAGTAGAGCGCACACTGGATCGAAGGAAGTCGAAGTATTACTGGCCTGGTATGCGGCAATACATCGTTGGATACTTGAAAAAGTGTGTAGACTGTCAGAGATACAAAGCCGATAATAGGAAACCGGCCGGACTACTGCAGACTCCCGCAACTAATCGCCGTTTCGAAGTGATTGCCGTGGACCTTTTCGGTCCGTTACCGGAGACCGCTGATAAGAACAAGTGGATTCTTATCGTAGAAGACACCTGCTCACGATGGGTAGAGCTGTTTGCCCTACAGGATGCTACAAGCTTGAACTGTTCCAAGATCCTGATCTCAGAGGTTTTCCTGAGATATGGTGTACCTAGACGGGTCTTGAGTGACAATGGTGTACAGTTCATAAGCGAGGTAATGCAGCAAGCTTGCCATACGTTTGGCATTACTCAGTCGCTGACACCAGTATACCATCCTCAAGCGAACCCGGTGGAAAGAAAGAACCGCGATCTCAAACCGCAACTTGCTATTCTGGTAGGGAAGGATCACAACACCTGGGACACCCACTTATCCGCGATACGCTTCGCGATGAACTCTGCAGTGACCAGCAGCACTGGATTCTCACCGGCTTACCTGACGTTCGGACGAGAGATGCGTGCACCGGCCGACGTCATCGCTGATATGCGCACCATTGTAGAGAGCGACAACGTCGTGACGAGCCTTACCCCTTACCTTCAGAGGATGTCAACCGTTCTATTTAAAGCTAGAGATGTGCATGAAAAGGTACAAGCGAATCAGAAGCGCTACGCCGACGAGGGGCGTAGCCCTGCACCTGATTACTCGATCGGTGATCTGGTGCTTTTGAAGACCCAAGGGAGTAACGACACGACACACGGGCAAACGCCAAAGTTCATACCGAGGAGAGATGGCCCATACCGTGTTAAGGAGCCCTTAAGCGCAACTACTTATTTGTTGGAAAGGGTTAGTAGTGGTGAAACGTTAGGAAAGTACCACGTCTCTCAGTTGACCCCATTCGTAGGCGACGTAGCGCCAGTCCCAGTCAACGAAAAGCGCCGGCGCGGTAGACCCAAACGTTATCTTGACTGACTCAGACGCGTGGGCGCATGTCTGGGTCAGAGGGGGAGGATGTAGCACTACCTTTAAATATTTTTTTGTGAAAACGCATCTTAGAACTGGCAACACCGCCCACGACTCCAAGACGCGCCAAGCCAACCGCTAGTGGACTCAAAATCGTGAGTGCTGAAGTCACGCTCGCGAAACGCTCTCAGCTAAAGTTATTATTCTTTCAATTGTTTACCTGTTTGTGCCATACACTGTGTTTTACCGTTTACATTATATACTGTTTACCGTTTAACGTTGTGAACTTTATTGAAAAAGCCCAAATACAACCCCTGAGCAAACACTTCTTACATGTATCATTTTACCGAAGTTGAAGTACCTACACAAAATATGCGCTTTGGACGTAGATTTGCGGACACCAGCCCTTTATACAATACAATACTTACAATGGAAATTAAAGTAACCTTGCGGGAAAGCGAGTCTTTATTTAACATTCTTCAAACTCAAACTCAACTCAAACCATTTATTTCAATTAGACCATTACAGGCACTTTTGAATGTCAAAACACAAAAAAACTAAGCTATTAACTTGTGAAAGTACTGTATTGGCCCATTTGAAACCGTAGATCTCTATGGAGAAGAATGTGCAAGAAAGTCCATGGACACTCTTTTAAATCATTATGTTGTTACAAAGTCTTGGTTACATCATTCGTGAGAACGATATAGAAGGACGTGCGAGTAAGAGCGTCCAGAGTAAAAAGATACAATCAACAATTCAAAAATACAATAATCCATGGCAGCTGCGAGATGACCAGTCCCTACTGACAGCGCCCGTTCACGAACATGACGCATGGATCGACCATCATTCAACACAACCATTTTAAAGGGAACTAAACTACCCGACACACGCGCCACCATCAGCGAAACATTTTAGTGAGCATGACATTCTCTCAACCACCAGGGAAAATGCGAGTCAATAAAAGCTGTAAATGGTAACCTTATCGTACATAGTACTCACACATGTGCTATGTGCAATTATATAATACTAAGAGATTGAATCTATACAATGCAAATATTTGTTTACAATCTTCTGCAGCTTCCACAATAACTTCTAAGTTTGCCCCTATAGTTGTGGAGCAGGACCAGCATTTTTATCATCAATACACCTATCCTTACACCTTGCTTCTTCTAACCGTATTGATGGAAATCTACATAGAATCGCCCGCATGGAAATCTACTTAGTAACGAGTTGGGCGCCATCAGTACCGTCCAAAAAAACCGAAAGGCATCGTCAAATTCGTTTACAGATTTGCTGGTGGGTAGCTGACAGGGTGCAAGCATATTAACACTTACATTTTACTGGGTTTAAATTCAGATTCCGAACTGCTACAAAGAATTTGATTACTACACAGCGAATAAATTCACGAGTCGACATTCACCAGTCGCGCTTCCAACCGCTAGGCCATCAGGGGTTATCTGTTTATCTACCTCGACGTATAATCCAAAACCAGCACAACAATAATATGCCTACGTTATCAAAGTAAAAAAAACCCCATTAGCTACACGTCAATGAATCTATTTAATCCAACATCCGTTGACTTCTTTAAAAATACGCAACTTTATCACTGGATTAGTTAATAATGAGCCATGGAACACAGAATTAATCGGTATTTGTATCAACAGATTATGATATAATGTCGTCCCTGTTATCATTGATAAGGGAGGCTAATTAGTATATGTAGTAAGTCGGTAATTAATTCATTATAGTTAGTGACTTGACCGTTGGAACATGAAGGCTTTCGCATTTGTTTTGTTGTGCGTGCTTGCCGCCGTCCAGGTAAATAGATTGTAGATATTTTAGTGCATTTACCTAAACATCAAAAGCGACCTTGTTAAATTTAGACAAACATCTAGGTCAAAAAAACAAGCTAAATGTTAATAAAACAATATATTTTAAACACTACGATCTTTTGGCGCGTGGTTAAAAGCGGAACTAATACCACCGTCTTGTAGAAAATACATTTTCAGTTTTCCACGAAACTATTTCTCAAAAAATGTATACCGATAAGTCGATAACAACTTCTCAATGCCATTCCAGCGTCAAAAGGTTCTTCTAGCCATATTGTAGCTTTGCCCTTTGGTGCGATATCTTCAGCGGGAAACCCCAAGACGCAATTTTTTAGAGCCACGTCACATGACATTGCTAGAACCGGTTACTTACATTCCACGTATGTAACGTTATATTAAGAAACTGCGACTAAAAAGGCGTAGTTAAAACATAATGTCGCATTACTAAGGCATCGATGCATATTCATCGATGTAACAATTTTCGAAGAATTGCATTTCGAACTCACATAGGGAACCCAACTTATTCGTGCAGGCGGGCAAGAACTAAAATAAATGTACCAAGTTTTCATGACAAGCAACGCCACCTTGAGCTGCACACTTAAAGTGGTCACATTATACAAGTGATTTTTCAGCCCCCGTGTATTCAACACGCTTCGATTCAATTTCGTCATCGAGTCACGTTTTTGAATTAATGAAATTCTTATAAGCATTTACGAAGTTTTCAAAAATAGTGGAAATCTTAGGTATCTATTACCCACTTGGTGTTTAGCAGTAGTACTCGTAATATCTAGTTTGGTAATAGTTAAGTAGATATAAGTAACGCAATTTCCTACCCATCTATTAGGTTTTCTAAAGGTTATGTTTTATCTTTCTGTGGGTCTTTTACTTCCTTAGTTTTCTTTATCTTAACATCCTTATTTCTAGTTGGTTAAATATATATTTTTTAATGTTAATTCGTGCAATAAAATTGGCGTAAAATTTAGCCTAAAAGATTTCATTTTCGATGTTATCTATTTTTATCTATATATAAGTAAAATTTGCCGTTAATGAGACTGATTAGATTAAAGTTAAAAAAATATTCATGTTTTAGTAACAATGCCCGATTGTAATAGATCTAAATACATATTATCTGTAATATATAGCGGTAACTTTGCAATTTGAAAAACTTTGGTAAAAACCTAACGTCGGTAAACCCCTTATCAATAAAATGTTCTTATCTAATTAGATTTTGTAATTAAGTCTAATCTATATTTTAATACATCATGTTAATAATACTTAATTCCTAGATTAACGTTATCTTATAAACTTGTTTTTGGCGATACATTTTCCACTTGGGTAGGTATTTTTACATTTAGGCCTTTTTTACACTAAGTTTCCTATCTCAGTGGCCCTGCCACGTGGTCATGGTAGGGCCCCAGTTCTACTTTGGATGCTAAGTACCTAAACTGTTTAAAAATAAATTAGAAATGGTTAAAATAAAATTCGTCGGTAGATTGGTTTGGTAAATTTTAAATTTCACTTTTTCATCATTACCCGCTTTCTCATTTCTATATTTTCTTACGACAATATTTTACAATAAATAACGATGTACTTTTTATTTTTCAGGGCCGCTACCATGGCCTCCAGAGTAAGTAAACATTCTAAGCAGTATAATTATTTTTTAAACATGTGTATTCCGAAGCTTAACTTACAATATTATTAATGATAGATTTCTTTATCGATTCCGCCCCGTGCCCTTCAGATAAATTTAATATCAGTTGCAGTCTAATTATTTTTTATGATTATTGAAGTACCAGAACCTCAAATAAATTAAACTTGTCAAAATCATAATTTGTCTCAAATTATCTGCCAGAAAACCGTAGACAAGGAACGTGGCGGGCCGAGTTTAACTCCTACAGAAGTATTGGCGCCCACTAGTCAAAGACAATTGTGTGGTATAGAGAGAGGCCTTTACCAAGCTGTAGGGCAATACAGACTAGCTAGTTGTTCTAAGACGGTAAAACTTAGGGTAAAGCGCCAGGGTAGGCACGAAATTTTTTTTTTTTTTGCAATTGGCAGGAGTGTCAGGCTGTAGGTAGATATGTTAAACAAAATATGATTTTCAGAATATACAGGGTGGAAGGGCCAGCGACGCTAAGCCGGTCACCACGAGTTCACTTATACACCATTCTGAACACCCCTAAAAAAAGAACAGCCGTTCAGTACATTTGACGTGTAGGTATTTGTTTTGTAGGAAACAGCTGTTTTTTTGTCATAACCAACGACAAATTTCTATGTGGGGGGTTCAGAATGATGTATTGAATACGTGTAACCGGCTTAGCGTCGCTGTCCCTTCCACCCCGTATTTTAATCAACATACAACCCGACAATGATCTGCAAATTATAAAAAAACGTAAGAAAATTTGTAATTGAGCTAGCGTAACTCACCATTCCTCCTCTTGCAGGCACCCGCTCCGCCGCGGCTCTGGGCGAGAAACCCTACGTGGTGCACCTCCGCATCGCCGTGTCCACCAGCGGGCTACTGGAAACCTGCATCGGCTCCCTCATCGACAACAGATGGGTGCTCACCAGCGCTAGCTGCGTCTCCGAGTATGTTACTTTAACTTGCAACACGCATGGATTTCCTGGCCATCCAAATTTTATACCTACTAGCTGTAGTGTCCCTATGTGTATATTAAATCGGCTCGCCTGTTAAGCATCGCGTCTTATAATAATTAATATCTTATGCCTTCTTATGCCTTTCGGGTCTTCACCACACACTTTCCTACGCAATTGATAGAAAATATTATAATACTCTGTTAAGAAAGTACCGGGAAACGTTTGATAATACACAAAATGTTAGTTATTCATCCAATGTTATTTTATCGCCTTCAAAGTATGCTCCTTCAGAAACGATACACTAACGCCAACGAATAATCCAATCCTCAAAACATTTTTAAACGCTTTTTCTTGTTTTCTACCGAATGAAAACGGGTGCCACGAAGTGGTAATTTGAGTTTAGGTAAAAGAAAGAAGTCGGCTGGAGCCATATCTGGTGAATAAGGTGGTTGCTCGATGGTATTTGTTGAATATTTATTTAAAAATTCGTTCACTATGATGCGCACCTTGTGTGAAGGCGCATTATCGTGGTGCAAAATCCAAGAATTTTCTTTCCACGAATCTTGCCTTTTTCATCGAATTTGCTCTCTTAAACGCCGCATAACGCTCAAATAAAGAATAAGAATAAGAATTCCGAGTGCACAACACCGCGATAGTCAAGGGAAACGGACAACATGACTTTGACTTTGGTCGACTTCGGTGTGGTTTTTTCGGTTTCGGTTCAGTTGGAAGGCGCCACTCCGAAGCTTGTTGACTAGTTTGCATGTCGAACTCGTAAACCCACGTCTCGTCACCAGTAACAATGCGTTTCATGAATGTTGGATCGGAATTTACTCGTTCTATCATGTCCTCAGCGACTCTTTGAGTTTTTACAGAAAATTCAGGTCTTTTGGGACTAGCCGAGCGGCAACATTTTTCATACCCAAGTGATTATTTAAAAATGGTACTGATCGACTCGTGAGACACAGAAAGTTCACCGGCTATCTCTCTCACTTTTGTGATGATAACTTCAGTTGAAGACGTTGATGGCCTACCAGAGCGAGGCAAATCTTCCATCAGATCTCGACCGCTTTTGAACGCTTTGTACCACTCATAAGCACGTGTTTTTGATAAAGTCGATTCACCGTAAGCTTTCTGTATCATTTTCAGGGACTCCGAACACGAAATTCCATTGGCGATGCAAAATTGAATACAAACTCTTTGTTCGATGTTATGTCACTAGATATGATCTAACTAAAAACAGCAATGTATTTAACCCAAGTAACCTAACTTACAGATGCAACTCAAACTCTGCGCCAAAATGGAAAACAGTTGTGCCAATCTAACAACAAAACAAAAAAAAAAAGAATTTGGAACTTCCAAATTCATTTTTTGTTTTTTTCGGGTTCCAAATTGGAACCATAAACAAATCATTCATTCCCGATACTTTTTTGACTGAATGTATGTTATTGATACAATAGACTCGGATCTAGTCGATTGCATTGATACACCACACTAGGCTATTACTGTGACACTACAGTAGGTAAAGACCTCCTCAGTATGCTCGAGCGTTGATCACTATGCTTCCTCAAGATAATTGGGCGATTTCAGACTTATATTAATTAAAATGAGGCCAGGTTTCCTCAAAATGTTTTCCTCCACCGATGACAGTGATATCCAAAACTTAGAAAGAACAGCATCATCATCATCTGCCTATCCTTTTCCCAACTAAATTGGGGTCGGCTTCTAGTCTAACCGGATGCAGCTGAATAGGTACCAGTATTTTACATGGAGCGACTGCCTATCTGACCTCTACAACCCATTTAGTACTGGGTAATCGAAAGTCTGACAACCAGTGTTACCAAGGGGTATTGTACCCTTTGGTCTTCTTCTTTATCGTGTGGTTAGTGCCTAACCTGGTGTCAGAGTTTTTATGCCGCCCATGGGCCTCTGACTAAAACCCTTTGGTAAAACTGGTTGTCATACTTTTGAACTTAGAAAGAACATTATGAATTGTGAAAGTCACATTGGTACTTGTCCGGATTTGAACAACAACCTCATGCATAAGAGGCGAGGCCTTACACATTACATGTTAACAAATAAAACCCTGTCATTTATACGTACTAACGGACCCGTTTCCCCTTAGTGCTCGTTTCATCTGGATGCGTTACGGTGCCGTCAACGTGATCAACCCATCTCTGGTGACCGAGGGCTCCATCGTCCGCGTGCATCCTGAATCCGACATCGCTGTCATTAATATCAACAGATACGTAGCGCAGACCGGTAAGTGTTCTAGAAGAAATATCTTTTTCGTAGATTAACAACCATTGAGGAATAAGAACCGTGAGGAAAGACAGCGTCTTTTGGTTTTCAGAAAACAATTGTGATATATTAACGCAACGATTATTTATGCGAGTGATCGGCGGGGCCGTAGATTGAGTTGAATTTTAGCTAGGGCAGCGGCGGTTACAGGAATGCTGGAAGAGAATAGAATATAATAATATTTATTTCTGAGTATATGGTACAAAGATCTTAATATTAAACAGTTTCACATACACTACCGTTGCCGGTGTAATTTCGAGAAATAATTTCGGACCTTCACGTGACCAAGGCCACGGGCAAAACCTAGTATCCAATAAACAATAGACAGCAAAACGGTGTCTAGTCCTCTCTTTCTCCAATTATAACGTTTCGCCGAAAGCAATCGTTCGATTAATAAAGGCGTGTTGTGAGTTGCGCGCCACCCACGGTCCGTGCCTGTGTCGGACCGCACTCTGTTCTTACATTTTAATTAAGGTTTCCTGACTGCGGGTCCGTTTTCTGATTATGTAGTTACTGTTCCTACGTTGCTTTTTGCGGGATTTCGGCTAACGAGGCGATTTTGTTACTTCTCTTTTGTAGGATAGGATTGGAGGCAAATGTTACATTTTGTCGTTGGACACTTCTTGATTTTACCGAATTAACAACTTATTTTATTGTGGACCTTAAGGTGGGAACACATTTGTGAAATTTCAACACACTTCACGTCTTGTGAAATTTGTACGCCCGAAACGGCAGAATATTATGCTCGTAATACATAATTCACATAACAGCTTGGTACAATATTCTGTCAAATAAATTCATTGTATTCTTTTCTTGACTTGGTAAATTGATACGTGTGTATGTCTATGAGAATGCCATTAACCGGAACCTTAGCTCTGTTCCGTTCGTTGCTTAGGGAATTAGTGGGTTAAGAATTTTTTTGTTATTTCTATGTGTTATTTTAGGTATTTTTATTTTTTTTAAATAACTAACGACTATTTATTGTTTTTAGATAACATCGGTCCCATACCTTTATCTAACGAAGTCAGCGACTCCGCTGATTTTTGCGCATACGGTGGCGAAGATGGTGAGTACGATGCCTTTATGGTATAGCCTTCGACAAGTGTTTTACTTACGGTGTATATCAATATCAATTAACTACATGCTTGTAAAAAAACAGACCCTATGCTAAATTTGTTTGCCTAGACCACCTGCATTTTGAGGAAGTTCTTCGAAGCCACTACAAATGATGTAGCAGAGTTCTGGAAGAAGCTAATTTAACTTGAATAGCTATACAAATCTTCGTCGAGTGAAGACAGCAGGAATACACAAAAATTCCCAATGTAAATTTAGATCTAGGACCATAGTCGTAAGTCACAAAGTTGCTTTCACATCGGCCTGCACTTACCGTGTTTTTCTTCCAGGCCCCGGTGAGCAGCTGAACTGCTACGAGGTCGCTGTTGCCGAGAAAGATGGTTCTCTCGCCGTCTCTAGTGACGAGGTCGTGGCCACCCGTGTAAGTTGAATTGACACATAGAAGAACTTTATTACTTTTCCCTGCCAAAATACTTGTGAAAAAGTTTGGAACTTTGACCCCCAATATCTCCGTAACTAGAAGGTTCCCAGGTACGGTATAGAACAAAACAAAAACGATATGACGTGGAGAATAAGTGCCTTCCGACTCCGTTAAGGGCACTTTTACCCCCATTATTTACATTATCACTACCTCGTATGTTTTACAAATCTTTATCTCCAAAATTAAGGTTAAGAAGTCGACGAACCTACTTATTATACTTGTCATTGCAAAATTTTATTCTATTAGTTTCTATTGGGTGAGGCTTTCGCAAATTCACATGACAGACGTTTTTACGTAATAATTATTTTAATTATATTCATTATGCTGTTGTAATATGGATCAAATTGTTATGTAGGTTCCTTATTTCTTTTTTTGAATGGGTCATAATGACAGAAAATCAATTATTTATAACAGACTAGCGACTCACCCCTTCTTTGCATGGTTTTAAGATTTGACCGGTTTCATTCACATGTAGATTTAGATGTTACGCATAAGTTTAATAATGGTTACACACATACACATACAACGTTTCGAAATAAATTGTCTAAATGATGATCAAACCTGCATCAAAATGCTTTGCGTATTTTAGAAAATGAAAGCGGTCACACAGACAGACACGAAAAGTAACTAGTGTCCGACCAAAGGTCGATCTCTGGCCGAAGCCGAATGCGAAGCCGATTGATTGGCACTCTCCATAACCTTCGGCCAAAGGTTTATTCACCCTAAGAAATTACGTCTAATACTGGCAGTTAATGTTAAAAAAAAATCATTTTTAAAAATGTATGATAAACCCCCCGCGCGTCGCCTTTTCCATCGCGCTCATGCACGTTTGTTCAAGTTTGCCAGAAACCTTCGACTTCGGCCAAATCCTCGGACCATTTTGGCCGAAACCGAAGCTTCTGTTGGACACTAAAAGTAACTTAATAGCATGATTTTTTAAGTAGTATAATTACATATTTGCTATTTGGATGTTGCTATTTCATTTTGTAGCAATATTCAGTGCTGATTAAAAATTGCAGCATTAAGTAGTTGCCACATAGATAATGGGTTTGTAACATGAAAACATGATGAGGAAGCGTCATAGTTACTGGGAAAGCAGATGAACATATCATGTTCTGTTTCATGTGGGTGTCCTAAAGGTACCTCTGCCAAACCCTTCAGGGATTGCAGGCTTGATGTTATATGTTCTGTTTCAGTACGACGTCGGTGCACCTCTGGTCAGCAACGGTGCCCAGGTCGGTATTCTCGTCGGAGCCGGATCCGAAGGCAAAGTCGGTGGTGAGTACCAAGCTTTATTGTCTTTGTTGTAGAAGTAAGCCTCTATGCCTCTGGTTTAAAGAAACCAGGGCCTACAAAGAGCGTATCGGGTTGATGTTATCTATACCTGGATTTGGGAAGCACGGAACTGGGAAGTTTCCCAGAAAAGAAGGAAGGCTTACACCAAGCAGTGGCTGAAATAATAACGATGATGATTATGTAGATGTAATGTATTATGTTCTCAAGAAGTTTCTAGAAAGTCCGACAGACTATTAAAAGCCTAATGTCATACTAAACGAGTTATCTGGCAACATTCTTACAACATCTAATATAGTAAAGCTTAATAAGCAACTTAGAATGACTATAGCACCATTCAGTGCACAAAAAACTGGTTCTTTTTTATACAGATAGGTAGTTGCTTCATATAAATTACTTGTATTCAGCTGCATACAGTTAGTCTGGAAGTCAACCCCATCTTAGTTGGGACAAGGCTGGGAAGATCTCTTTCTTCTCTTCTTCGTAAAACTCTTGTCGCTCTGACAAGAATTTTACGTCGTGGTCATCATTAAGTGCCCTGTCTAGACGGTGACGTTATTTACATCGCTGGCCAGATAGATGTATTATATAGTACAGATAGATACTCAGAATATGTCTGCTCTTGACCTCAATTTCTAACATTCATGTTTTTTCCAGATTTCCTGGCCATCGCTCCATTCGTGGAATGGTTGGAGCAGGAGACCGGAGTCACCTTCAGCCCCGATGTCGCCCCCGAAGCAGTTAGATTCGTCCAATAAGTCTCATCACCTTCACAGCTCGAAACTTAATTCCTAAAATTGGTCCTAAAACTCTTAGGACCAGTTTTGGATTTTGCCCTTCGGTCGAAAGCTGGTCTTTTAGTCCAACTTGGGTAATACTTTGATGTAGTTCTTAACTCGTTTTTGAAACTACTGGCCAGGATCCCAAAGTGCTGTAACGGAAAAATCGAGCCTTTAAATTTCCAACGGTCTAAAGTCTCTATTCAAAATGAATGGACTCTATATCGCATTCCGAGCTGTGTGTCAATTATTGTAATAAATAATTTTACTAAATAAATTGTGTTTGTTTTATTTGTAAGATAGGTTGTTTTATTTAGCCTGGCAAGTGTAACAGGAAATAAAAATATGACATATGAGGTCCTGGGTTCGATTCCCGGGTCGGGCAAAGTGTTTGTCTATCAGGAATTGCTCAGTAGCAGCCACTGAGTCTGGATTAGTGCCCGGTTGATGGCAATGGGCTGGCCCCTTATTACATGTGACTTAAACGAAATGTGGGTGTACTATTAGGTACCTACTTACACCTCAGCTTAACTCTTCGGGTATTACAGGCGTGATGTTATGTTATGTATAAAAAACCGAATCATTTACTAAATTAATTCTTAGGTCACGAACATCTGCTCATCAAAAATGGGCTGGGACATGATATCCATGTGTACATAAGCCATATTATATAATGCGCCGTTTTATGAGTGAATTATAAGCCTCCGTAACGGTTCGATGATACCGTCGACCAAAAAAATGAGGTTAAGACAAGGTCCCACCGTCGGCGAATAGCGGGTGGAAAATGGCACCAATGAACATTTTTATTAATTACTGCTAAAATATGAGAATTCCGAAAATACTCGATTCAGTTTTTAGATTATCTACAACAATGCTAAGAACATCTCCGAGTTTAAGTATGCTTCCTGCTTAGTTTTACAAACATTTTTCCTGCATTCGCCTGTAATTTACGGCTTGTGTGGTTTTAATGCAGATTTAGTTATCCGACCACTATAAAGTTCCACCTTTTCAGTATTTTTGTCTAATGGCTATCGGCTACCAGGGCGCTGGGCGTTAAGTAGGTATTTAAAAAAGATCTGAAATTTCTATTTGAGCCAAACCAATTTATTGGAATTGTCACTCTGGTCAATATAAGAGTAATTGTAATGTTGTTGTCCCACACTCGCTCCGCTTCCCGTTTTCCGCTCACAGTTCGACCCGACTACTCATTCGCGACTATTTGCTTTGAAGTATGCCACTAGCGTCTCGATATAAATCGCTCAGCTATTATGGTAAGATCGCTGGAAGCCATCGATTTCCTCATTGTGCTGCACTTTTACTCACGTAGGCACAAATGGTATAGTATTGTACTTTTATTGTGATTTTATTTCCTTGAATGCAAGTTATTGATTTAGTTTTTGCAATTGTGACGAGGAAAAACGCTATTTTGTTTTCTCTAAGGAAAATTTTATAAGCTATGCCTTTAAGTTTTGTCGTTTTTTTTTTCTTGGAAGGTCGATCATCGACTCGACCATAATGTCTAGCTGTGACTACCATCACACAATAACTGTTAGTCTAATTAGTAGCATAATCCATCACAAGTTACGATGGCTGACCTGGAAGTCTTTAAATAGACTCCGGACACAAGTTGGCCGAAGCAAAACCTTTTAAGGTGGAGATTCATAGCCCTGGAGTATAAATGTGGTGTTGCCCCAAAAACGACGGAACTGTCCTGTTGTCTGCACATCACGGGAGCTAAGGGACGGTTATGAAAGTGCCAACCCGTCGCCAAATTTTTGCTGACTTAACACGTTCGCTGCGGCAAAACACACCTGCTGTGTTTTTACTACGGGTCTCGCGCGGCTATTGTTCGGCCGCAGCCAACGTGTTAATTTGAATTGTGGTCGACACGCTAAAGAAGAAGTGTTTCAGTTGTTTTACTCTTTAGTCAGGACGTAATGTAGGCTTGCATAAATTCTTAGTGACAGTATGAAACCTTTGTGGTAACCCACACTATAGAACTAAATACAATGTTCAGCAACCACAAGCTACCTTATTTCTTCATTATTCAATCTGTGGTCGCGCCTAAGAACGTAGTTAGACCTACATCTCTGCCTATCCTTTCTTTGATCGACTTCGTTACGTGTAGAGATGTGTTACCGTCTGTGATGTGATATTTACCTTACCGAGATTGTTACGTCAAAGATTAGTTAGTATTTCCTTACACTGCGACCATCGTCCTACAGTTGTTGGCCACGGGGTGGAAGGGACACCGACTTGAATACGGTAACTACGTATTCAGTATATCAATCTGTTCCTTACATTTTGACCGTAACTAATGTTTAATTTATGTTATCATTTGCTAATTTTTATTATTAGCCCGTACTTGTCACAATACTGGGAAAACCCTTCCTCCATTACTTCCATCGGTCACAATTCTTCGCTACTTCTTACCGATCCTCAAGAAAACCTGCCGACATCTAAGTCGTCCCGACATCTGCTTTTTTATTCATTCTTGTGACCTGTAATACAGGTTTTTTTAAAAACCTACTTCAGGCACCAGCTCTCACAATGTGAATGTATATAGTTCAAAACTGTTAAGTGCTACAGAACCATTGTGAGAGAAAAAAAATAAATTTATTGTTATTCTTTTTTTTACCAGTAAAACTACGGATGTGCTACACCAAAGTCGAGAAATATATTATCCCTAGTTAGCTACCCCTACTGTAAACGGTCAGAAAGGAGATGACCATCACGGCACCATGACGGTAAGTTATCGATGGTCATAATTATGTTTTTAGCAGATATGAAATAATAATAATAATATTAAACACTCCCGACAATAAATTTGAGTAGGGTACCACTCTCCGTAGAATCTAACACAATGGCCTACTTGACCACATCTGCCCGAGTGGACGACTATTCATAAACTAAATGCACAAAGATTACAAGCAAATAATAGTAACCCAGTTTGGAAACACAGAACCACTATAAATACACAACCCACTAAATCAGCACTCGATTAACATTTATGAACCTCAAACTTTCTTTCACGTAACTCGACCTTGACCGACTTGATAAAAGCGGTATTAAGATATTGCACTAAACAATTATGGAACTAAATTGCCGTCCGTTACTACGGTTTCATAAGATTTGCTAGTTTTAAACCTATGTGTTCACGTGACCTCGGGTTGGAATTAGTTGGGAAACTTCGTGTCTTCTAGCAATCGCCTGTTTTTTGGGAAGGAGTGCGTTTATGTCTTCCGAACGTGGATTTCGGCACGTCGCCATTCTGAATGTTGCATGGAATGGCCAAATATAGTAACTTTGATCTGGTCATAATATGGACGATTTTTTTTATTAACAGCGGGCGTTTGCTTCTAGCACTTATGTGTTATGTATCTCGTAAAAGTTATGTCAATTCGGTACTGAATTGAGGACGAGGCTCCTGACTCGAACCTTATATTATACCTACGGTGTCCACCGATCTGCATTTTTAGGGTTCCATAGCCAAATGGCAAAAAACGGAACCCTTATGGATTCGTTATGTCTGTCTGTCTGTCCGATCGAATGTCACAGCCACTTTTTTCCGAAACTATAAGAACTATACTGTTGAAACTTGGTAAGTAGATGTATTCTGTGAACCGCATTAAGATTTTCACACTAAAACAGAAAAAAAAATTTTTGGGGGTTCCCCATACTTAGAACTGAAACTCAATTTTTTTTTTCATCAAACCTATACGTGTGGGGTATCTATGGATAGGTCTTAAAAAATGATATTCAAGTTTCTAATTTTTTTTTCTAAACTGAATAGTTTGCGCGAGAGACACTTCCAAAGTGGTAAAATGTGTGTTACAGGGGAACCCCCTGTAACTTCTAAAATAAGAGAATGATAAAACTAAAAACAATATATGATGTATATTACCGTGCAAACTTCCACCGAAAATTAGTTTGAACGAGATCTAGTTAGTAGTTTTTTTTTAATAATGAAGGCGGTTACTTGCTGCTACGGAACCCTTCATGGGCGAGTCCGACTCGCACTTGGCCGCTTTTTCTCTACCAGTTTGACTACAAAACTAAAAAAAACTACAATTTTATTTCGAATCAGTCTCGAGATAAATTAGTAAAATAATAATACATAGTAAATAGTACTTTTTGATTATTGAGATGATTTATATTAATTGAGGAGCTCGTGGCTAAATAATAACAACTGGTTGGGTCGATCTTTTGGTCAAGCCGCGCTTGCCTAGGTTGGTCCGTGGATGGGAGACCACCCATTACATACCAAGTTTCCTCCGTGCCTCGGAACGTTGGTCCCGGTTGTCATTTGTAAATCTTTGACAATCGTTACAGGTAGTAAGTGGCCCGAAAGTCTGACAACCCGTTTTACCTAGGGGTATCGTATTACCCAGTACGAACTGGGTTGAGGAGGTCAGGTAGGCAATGGCTCCATGTACAATACTAGTATTAAGCTGCATTCGGTAAGACTGGAAGTCGAATTCAAGACAGTTCGGAAAAGGCCACGCAGAGGATGAGATGATCTACATATATTGAACCTATTGTAATATGGTAAAGCCGGTTGTACGGTATTGACCGGTTATCTAGAAAGAGACGACGACTCAACGAGACTATACATACTTTAGTTCCTTATTCTGCTCGTGGCCCGAATAAGTATAGCCATCCTCTTTGCTACACGAATTAGTGCCAAGAACAGTACTACACTACAGATGAGACAAGCAAAAGTGCCTGTACACCTGTCACTTAGCTGCAATACATTTCCGAAGCACAGTGCCGCAATGTCAGCCCCACTTACGGTTCGGCGACCTTCCAAACTCGAGCTCATACAAATCGCAAATCATCTCAACTTAAAGAAGACTAGACAGGCATAAGTAGATTAAATACTAAATGTGGGTTAAGATGCCGCCGACCGGACCTTAGATGACAGTGATGTAATAAACCTAAAACACTACAGGGCCGAACTCGCCTATAAAAACATTACACAGTTACACACACATGAAATTTACTACCGCGAATAAATACGACAGATTGACGAGAAATCTCACTGTAATATTTTGGTATCGTAATAAAAAAATGGTAATCAACAACAAAGATTTTACGAGCAACTGAAGTTGACTTATTTGCATGGATATTACAATGTTCCTTGTTAAGTTAGGAACATACATACTTAACAACTTGAGTTTACTATAAGAATTTTGGTGAAAACCTTGCTAAACATAGTTATTATTCCAGGCTTTAGTAATTCTTCCCTGTTTTTATTTAGATTTATGTCTTTACTGTATTTGCCTGCTTTATATTTGTATTCCATCTCTTATTCTTTCATTGTATGGTAAGGATAATAATCACATTTTGAGTAAGTAACACTGTTCCTGGTCCAATCATTTTATTAGGTACCACAATCTAGGCTATTAATATGATGTGTCGGTATGAGTATCAAAATATAAATGTAACTGAGGGTAGGTAGGTTACAAGGAATAAATGATTAGTCGTTAACCTGAGCTGGTGTTTGATTGACGAGTCCCACTGACATATAAGTTCTACATGATGAATCCGTTGTGTCCGACTTCCATCATTAAGGCTGTTGAGAAATAAACATGTACGAAATCATCTCAACGTATCATGAATGAACGTGTCATATAGACAGCTGCCGAATGCGGCCCTGTTTCAACTTTCTCTCTTACAGCATCACAGATTGCGCATGATTCTTGTTAACGCATTTGGCCACATTGTGCGCGGGCGCTGGCCGCGAGCGCTATTTACCGCGAACTGAACCATTTTTTAATTTTTAATAAAAAATAAATAAATTAAAAATGCACAAGTGCGCCCCCGCGTGAGTGCTAAAGGATTGCAGTTTTGAAATAAATTGTGTGAGTGACATTAATATAAAATGAAGTTCTAAAAGTGCTTAAAAGTTTTTGGATACATGTTATTATTTATTTGTGTTACTTTTAGTTGGTTCTGAAAGGGATGATTTTCTGTTGTGTATAAAATATTCATTGGCTGCTTTTTAAGCTGAAAGTTTGGCAAAAGTCCGTTGAATAAAATGATAAACTCAATTGCATTTAAAAATACAAGTTAAATTCAAGTTAGAACTGGATATTGTTATTTGAAAGACTATATTTCGAAAATATACAGGGTGGCAGCTTTTAGCATGGCAGTAAGGGGAACTACCTTATCCGATGCAGCTACACGAAAATGGTCTAGACTATCCATTATTTTTCTGAAATATTGATCCCCAGTCAAAGATTAAAAAAAAAATACATTTAGCAAAAAAAAAAAACCATTTTACACAAATACTATTTTGATGCCAATCCTGTTTCTAATACCGATCAAAAACATGTATCGGACAAGGTCGGAGTACAAAAAAAGTCAGAAATTGCAAAAAACTGTTCCCGTACATTTTGTATGAAAATTTTACGCAATTTTTTTTTATGCCAATCGATCCTCTTTCCAATACTAATCAAAAACTTCTAAGGAACCAACCCAGGTTCCAGTATTAAAAACGTCAGCTTTCACTATTATAAATTTTTCAAGTTATACTTATTGTCTGTTTGTTCCCTCTCCATTTTACATAATTATAATAAAATACAATAAAACTTAATATTCCAGATCAGATCAGCTTTACCAAATAATGTCACAAACGTAACACACCAAAATGTTTGGGTTCAAACGTTCATCGGTGCGGCTCGTGGTCCTACTGGCTTGGCTTCTTCGATATTACACCTTCGGTTCGATAGTATTATGGTGTATTTTCGCTTGTGGACTGAGTTTGGCCGTTGTTTTGGCCGTTACGACTTACGACCATGACTACTGGACGTCGAGGGGGGTGTTCTCGCCTCCAGGATGGCCCATCGTGGGACATATCCTGTCCGTCGTGATGTTCAAGGAGCAAGGAGGCATGTGCTTCAAAAGGATCTATGATACGTACAAGGATAAGAGATTTCTAGGTGAGTGCATTTTCTATTTTTTCAATACTTGTATTTTATTATATACGGGGTGGAAGGGACTCCGTACCACAGATAATATAATACTACGTAACCGTACCGAAAACGGAAACCACATACTCAGTACATCGGTAAGTTAAAAAAACAGCTTTTCCATACAATTTGACCGCGTAGGCATTATATAGCGTAGGTATTGCACTTTTGTAGGAAACAGCTGATGATGTACTGAGTATGTGGTTTACGTTTTCGCGTCGGTGTCCCTTTCACCCTGTATATGTATAAGAGGTATTTGTTTGTATGTAGCGATAATCTTCGGAACTACTGACCCGATTCCGAAAATTCTTTGGCTAACGGGTAGCTACATTATCCCCGAGTGTCATAGGCTACATTTAACACGTTCCCGTGGGTTAAATTCCGAACTTTTAAACGGGAGCGAAGCCGCGGGCAAAACCTAGTAAGTTTATATTTTCCGGCGTGCGTGTATGAGCTGATAATTAAATGAATGAACGTGGTCAAAGCAAAACAATTCCAGATTTGAAATAAAGTAACTTATAGTTTTAGAAGAACGTATGGACGAATAGTTAGAAAATTAATTGAATGAGAAATTATAGACTAATAAATATCAATGAATGTAGGGTAGTTTGTTCCACATCTGTGTTCTAGAATAGTGCTTGACCACGTGCGTATTTATCAAACCACTTGGACTGCAAAATTATATTATGTTTAATTCAAAATCTTATTGGATACATTTAAATCCCGGTTAGTTCGGTAATTTAATTCGATTCATTTAAACTATTGACGTAACTAGGATTCTTTCTCCAAACGCTTTTGCAATCGCTAGCAGAGATTTAGAATTTCTAGATATAAGGATACGAAATTTACTAATTCCACGACAATACTATAATTTTGTACCCTTTGTATTTTTTATATTACATGTTATAATTTTACGTACAAGAAATTATAAGTATCTGTCAATGGCGAACCCTGGATTTTTATTTCGCTACATTATGGAGCGATAGTAACAAGCAGGGATCGTAGCTACCGCCGTATCAGCCGTATCAATGATACGGGGCCGCGAGTAACAAGGGCCCCCGATGAGTAGAGGAAAATAACCACAAAATCTTCCTATAACCTCAAATTCTTATTGATACGAGGCTCATAATGAGTAATCGATAAAAAATTTACTTATCGCGGTCCAAAGAGGCCCAATTATTCGAGCTCGCTCCGCTCGCTCTTCAATAAAAACTACGTATTTTGCGGTCCAAAAACCTCCAATTATTTCAAGCTCACTTCGCTCGCTCTTCAACGGTAACTTCGTTTATTGCGGTTCAGAAAGTTAACATTTTCAAGCTCGCTTTTCGATGAAGACTTGTCCTTATGTGATCCTCTTAAATTCTCTTAATATCGTTATTTCATAATCCTGTTTTTGGGCTTCGCCACACGGTTTCAAAGGGTCCCCAAAAATTTATGATACAGGGCCCTATTAGGAATAGCTACGCCACTGGTAACAAGCTAGAAATGATCTAGCTAGATGATTCCCAAGATATTTTGTTCCATTTATTATATTTGGGAGATAGTGTCAGTGCCTAAGCTAGGCACAATAATACAAACCATGAAGTATCATTCTCCGATTTGCCGGCAAAACACCAATTGACAGTTGCACGCATCCAATTCACGTGCACATTGAAAACATGTTATTAGCTAAAACGTGGCCGACAAACAGTGGTCGCATGGCAGTCTCCGGCTCCACAAGAACTGCCGGTTTTACCAAGACCTGGCTGTACTAGAACCATGTGATCTCATGGATGAACGAACGAGTCGCTGTAACTAGGCCGTGAACAATTATTCAGTCAATCAATGGCCTTTACATCATAATGCATTAATGGATTGTACTGGTTTATTTTGTTGTTTTGTCGGTTTAGTGGTTGTAAACGCGACCGATGACCGTGGGGTTCTGAATTCGAGTTTTGTGATTAGATACTTATATCAATTTCTCCCACACTATCTGACCGCCAATATGCTGTAGGCTTCTATGTCTTTATGCTGCGCTGCGGTAAATGCGGCTAAGGCTTTCGTTGATGAAGTAAGTCAAGTTAATGTTACTTAAACTTAAGTAATTACTTATGCAGCAATTTTTATGCAGTAGACAAGAATTCAAACGAAGTAAGAACCGACAAAGAAAGCAAAGCTAAGAATTCGAACTTTTGACGGTTCTAACATTACGCAATTACTAAACTACATACATATAAAAAATCGTTTCTTAAATTATTAGTTTTACTCAAGTAATGACTTTGACTTGTTAATATACAGGTGAAAGATATCCTAAGCAGATATCTCACTCAAACATATCAATATAGATAGATAGAAAGAATATTTTTTATTATTTTACCATCCAAATATATCAATATATCGCCTATTATAGGTGACACACTGCAGACAGTGTAATATTCAAGTCTGTCTACCCTTTCGGGGAATATAGGTGTGATGTTATGTGACGTTATATTGTTTATACTTATATTTTACCGGACACCGGCTTCCTTGCGTGTTGAAAGTGTGTAAAGAGATCATCGAATACACGTATACAATGGCATTAGGTACTGCATGAAATTCTTGGGTAAATTCACGAATTACGAAATTCATGACTATTGATTCGTTTTTATTTTAATTTATGTTTTGGGGTGTGGAATGTTCGGCTTTCAATCGTTTAAAGCAAAAAATTCTGTCGATAGAGGTAGGCCATACGATGTTGATTGCCCTCATAACAAAAGCGATCAATGAACATTAGGTTGATCTCGTGTAGTGGTCGCAAGCGATACTACAGAGCATCAGGTGTTGGGTTCGATTCCCAGGTCGGGCAAACCGATTTTTGGGTTCAGTAGTAGCCCGAAGTCTGGATATAATGGCAATAGGCTCGACCTCTGTTTTATAAGACTTAAACATACCTGGCGAAGTGTGGGTGTATTAAAGGTACCTACAACCTCTGACTAACAAGGGTTAGTCAACTAAGGAGGCAACTAAGGAGTTGCGCAAGTAACTCACTCGATCTTTCTTTTCTTAGCTTTTTACGCCTGACGCCCGTCCACGACCTCAGCTATGTATTACAGGCGCGAGATAGCCTAGATTACTCATAATCGTATTCATACCATTATTCCAGGCTGCCACCAGTTCTACCAGCGCACCCTAGTAGTCCGGGACCCAGAACTGATCCGAAGAGTGTGCGTCATCGACTTCCAGCACTTCACGGACCGAGGGTTCTTCTTCAATAAGGACGTGGATCCCCTGGCAGGCTCTGTGCTGTTCTTGAGGGGAAATGAGTGGAAGAGGCTCAGAGCGAAGATTTCGCCGATTTTCTCGTAAGTTCCATTATTATTATTTATTTATTCTTGCACTGAGTCGCCTTACATTAATGGACCAAAGAAGTACTTCTACGAATCTATCCTGTTCGTGGAGGACATAAAACGGTTTGCCCTGCTCGAGTCCTGCACGCTCACGAAGCATCAGGCCACCTTGCTTATTATAATTCGCACATTCTTTGAGAATCAATGAGTTTAAAAAAATAAATACATTGAAATTGAAAAAAAAAAAACGTTACATGGTTTTTTTTTGCTGTGTTGAAGTATCCCGTAAGCTGGAATAAAGCCATGATGGCACTATTGAAGTCTCTTGATGCAGTGTCGACCATCGATAGTACATTGTGGGAAATGATTTAATTAAGCTTTTTAATAAGTGTCAAGATCCGTGGTCAAGATACTTCAGAAAGAGTTAAATAGTTCTGTTCAGCACAAATAAAGGAGAAGTTAGCTTCTCATCTGCAGTACACTGCATTGTTATTTGCATTACTCTGTGACCCTATTTTATATACTTACACATTCTAACTAAGTAGTTACAAATTTCATCGTTTTCAGGCCAAATAAACTAAGAGGAATGTTTCCCCTCATAGAAAACACGGCAGGAGAATTCGTCACGAGAGTCCAAGACTTGCTGTCACAGCCCAAAAACGTAGCAAACGGGAATGGGAACATAAAACCAGATGGTCAATCAAATGATGTTGGATCCAGTTCTTCTGTGGTGAATTCGGAGAAGCTGGTGGGAGGTTATACTGCTGATGCCATAGTGCCGTGTGCGTTTGGTCTGAAGAGTAGTGTCATGGACAATGAGGATGACCCCTTCGCCGTGGCCTTGCATGCCTTCTATGAGATGTCACTGTACAATATCTTCGAGAAGTAAGTAGAACAATTTAATTTTAATTCCTGAAAACGGTATAAATAGAATTTGGCAGGGTTGAACAAAGTATTGTGAAGAACATTTATAATAATAAGGAGTTATGAGAATCACTACATAGTATAAAACAAAGTCGCTTCCCGCTGTCTGTCCCTATGTATGCGTAAATCTTTAAAACTACGCAACGGATTTTGATCCGGTTTTTTTTTAATAGATAGAGTGCTTCAAGAGGAAGGTTTATATGTATAATGCATGCATATTATAGTAGAGAAAACATTAGTATCTACATTGCACCCGTGCGAAGCCGGGGCGGGTCGCTAGTGAGGACATAAATGAATGAAGCAGCTGTTTTGTTTTCACTAACATTCCCATCAAGAATGTCGATGATAACTTTTCTAATGCCCATTCATTATTTACCTATAATACTTCAATAAATGCCAAATAATTCAGAGCAGTTTATTACCTACTTAATGGACGCCTGTCTACCTAACAAGTCGGTAAAGCACTACGCTCGACAACAATTAAACAATTTATTCAGCACACGTCCCTGCAGTCTATAACAATTGGAACAAGACTTACAAACAACCATTAATAAATAAGAAATTGATTCCCAACTTTCATAGTTTGAGGTCAGCCAATCACGATTATTTACTCTATCCAATTGCTTAGACGAAAACTTTGTAACTTAATCTGAAAATTACTTTGTAAGTATTAAAAAGTTGTTTGAAAGAACTTAGGAACATAATTTGTTATAATTTGGCTTGAATTTATTATCGTCTGTTATATCTATCTGTTTTAGTTTTGATAATTGAATTGGCTTTGGAGTCAAAGTTCGACTGTGAATTACTGATGTGATGAGTAAATCGCTGTGTCAGATATCAAAAGCGAAAAGCTAGTTTAAATTAAACCTGTGAAACACGTTTGTGCATTCATAGGTTTAATATAAACTAGCTTTTCACTCATATCTACATAATAATAGGTATGTGGTTCATACTTGCTGTCTTCATTCATCAATTCAATTAATTTTACAATGGTAAGGTTATTGAATCGGGTTATTTTGCGAGTTATTAGTTTTTGCAAGTAAGCCAATAATGTAAATACTTACTAACTGGTTTTACTTATTAACATAACATCTGGTGGCCTACCATGACGTCTTAATGCAGGAATGTTTTAGTTCTATCCCAGTGTGCGAAAGAGATGGCGCTAGACATCCTGTATAGCTCTGTCACTTGAATTTCTGAAATGTATAAATCCAAATTGGCATATTTTTGACTAAGGAAATATTCAGTTTCGTATTAAACTCTTCTCTGTAAGAGATTTAAACGACAGTCTAATTATTTTTTCAGGACGATGCGTCAATTCTGGCCGGCTTTTGTATTATTCTTCAGAATGAGAATCATACCTAAGAAGACGCACGATTTCTTCTACAACATCGTAACCAGTGTGCTTAGAGCAAGGGAGAAAGGTAACTTGACTTGTTATAACTACTCTGTTTACGTACACATCTCCCAGGCAAAGTGTGCGCTTCGGCAATCGTCGTGTATCGTCGAAATATGACCACGCGATGGTAAGATGTAATATAGAAGAGTTACATCTATTGAAGTTTTTGCCTATTTTACATTAACATTACCATGGTTAGAAAGATTACCATCTCTATGCATTTCCCAAAAGCTTTTAGTGAGGGATTACGAGGTGCTATCGGAGGTAGGTAAATCGACAGATCGACAGAAACTTCATACAAACGTGCGTAATAAATCCCGGGCAGTAAATTTTTGCCTCTGTGGCTGTACTCTGTTCCGCGACGTTCATGCTAATTCGGAAACATGTAGATTATCGAAGAGAAGTGATAGCTTAGTGGTGTGACCGTTGGACTGCCAAGTCATAGGTCTCATGTTCGAACCCAAGACGACCTCTGATTTTTCGGATTAATGTGCGTATTGTATAATTATCACTTGCTTCGGTGATGGAAAAGATTGTGAGAGATACTTCTCAACGACACGTAAAGCCAAGTTAGAGACCCATTGGCGGCAAAAAAACTCTGACACCAGGTTAGTCACTAACCACACGATAAAGAAGAAGATCGAAGAGCATACCTTTTCTGAATGAACTGTACTTACTCGATGTTTGTTGGATTTCCCTAAGGGAGGGAGGAAGGGCGTTGGAACGACAAATAGTTGGTAAAACCTAAAAGTTGATATTGAGAGTTTTGGTATGATTTTGAGTTATTGATAGATTCAGCATTTGAAGCCCTGGGGTATCAAATCAAGATACATGGGTATTGATGTACCTACCTGTCTGTTTACCAGACGTGATTATTATCTATGTATTGTATTTTGAATACAAAACTTTTTGAACACCGTTTAAAGACTTAGATATTGCAAAAATATTTCTACCTTGTTGCTTTGCTCAGAGCCCTGGGTTCAATTCTCAGGTCAGGGAAAGTGTTATTGGGTTCCTCTATCAGGAATTGCTCTGTAGCAGCCCATATTCTATAAATTGACATATTGATCAAAATGGCTAGCCTCTTATTTCATGGTATATAGAGATAACTGGCGAAATGTGGGTGTATTATAGGGACACGCCTGCCTAATCCTTGGGAGAAAACTGGTGTGATGTTATGTCTTATATTTTATAGCAAAAACAAGTAAAGATAAAAACGGGGTCTCTCCTTTCGCACAACCGGTGCTGAGAAATCCAGCTGGCCTTCCTACAAAGATGTGGCTGTCTGATGTGACGCACAATTGATTAATTGCTCATTCAAAATTTACAGGCGTTCAGGAAAAGCGCGGAGATTTTATCGACATGATGATGGCACTGAGAAATGATGAGAGCAACAACAACTATAAGAAGGACCTCGAAGATGTTGAGATTAGTAAGTGTTTATCATTATTTATTTATTTCAACTTTATGTACCTATTATAGTGCTACTACGAGTACATAATCTATTGGCGGACGATAGGGTTTGAAAAAACGATTTCACGGTGAAGGTGTACAAAATAATAATAAACAACTAATTCAATTTAGTTAATTAATTCAGCTTCCGGCATCCCATCTTCTTAGCTCAGCGGGCTGTGTTGGGGCGACTGCTGCCGGTGCTGAAAACCTCAAACGGCGCAAATACAATAACCTCATTGGTGGTTATGTTTGAGCCGTTTGGGGTTGAAACACTAGAGCCATGGGCTCCGAGTGCCCATTTAGTCATTCGGGAAGAGTCGACTCTTCCTGTGACCAACCAGCATTGCCATCCAATGGCAAGGCTGCCCAGTTCTCTGAGCACTATACCTCTTGACAGGGATCTGTATGAATTTTTTAACGCCCTTTAATGCTATTCTCCTTTTCTATATGTAATCATACCAGCCTGTAACTGTCCCACTGCTGGGCAAAGGCCTCTTCTCATACAGAGAAGGCACGAGCATTTGATCACTACGCTTGCTCAAGACGGGTTGGCGATTTCAGATGTTTTCCTTCACCGATGTCTGTGATGTCCAAGATAAACTTAGAAAAGTATGTACATATGAATTGAAAAAGTCACATTGGTACTTGCCCGGATTTGAACCCACAACCTCATGCATGAGAGGCGAGGTCTTAACCTCTGGGCCATCACGACAGTCTTTTCTATATGTACATAGTTTTATTATTATTTTAAATTTGTTCATAGACAAATTTGCATAAAAGTAAGCACACTTGTTTGAAGTAATGTGGTGTAATAATAAAGCTACTTGAACTTTAAGAAACAATTCAGCTTAGCTTTTCCACGTGTTTTATCAGGCGTTTTTACAGTCATACTCAAATGGAAGAAAATATGAATGACACATTTAGTTATTTTATTTCCTAATTTTTTTTTAATTATTCCTAAAAGAAAACTTCAAAGAAAAAGGTGGCCACAGTTAAGCACGAACTCATTACAAGTTTTATCAGTAACGGTTAAATTTAAGATAACGTAATTAATGTGGGCGCATTAACTTTTGGCATTACGGAGACTCCAATATTGCTTAACTCCTTAACTTTTACTAAATTCGGTTCGTAATTTTAAGTTTTCGAATAATTATCGATCTGTTTAATTTTCAACGGTACTTTAACTCCGAATAATTCATGCGAGTGGGTTCAATTTTTTTTTCTTTCTCTATTACTTCTTCTTGCTTCTACTATTACTTAATACTGGTATTCAGCTGCATCCGGTTAGACTGGAAGCCGACCCCAACGTAGTTGGGAAAAGGCTAGGCAGATGATGACTTCTTCTATTACTGCAGCTTATACACACATCATCTGCTAAGCTGTTTCCCAACTATGTTTGGGTCGGTTTCCACTCTTACTGGATGCAGCTGAATTCCAATATTTTACATGGACCAACTGCCTCACTAACCTCCACAACGACAAATGTACAGCTACACGTACAGCTTAATCTTAAAGACTGAAAACTTATAATCTGAACTTCCACCCACAGCCGACATGGTAATCTCTGCAAACGCCTTCATCATCTTCCTGGGAGGTTTCGAGACCACCTCCTCCACCCTCGCGTTCCTCTTCCTAGAGCTGGCAGCCAACCAGCAAGTCCAGGAGAAGATGAGGAGCGAGATCCTGGAGGTCCTGGACCGACACGATGGGAAGATCACCTATGAGCTCCTGCAGGAACTGGTGTATATGGAGATGGTGATTCAGGGTATGACGGTGTTTAATTTTTTTTTTTAACTTGGAGGTGATGCTTTTATTGTCCTTCTCTTGCCCGTTTTAACATTCCAAGGCTCGGCTCAGCGATGAAAGTTACTACAGTACTTATTTATTTAGGCATTCATTTATGTCGCCTAGTGTTGGAGAAAACGAGCGTTAAAACTCTTGGTAGAAGTTCAAGGCGTGTTTAAGACATCAGTAAAAATCTCGTTGGTTGACTGAAATTAAGAAGGTTGAATATTACGTTGATATGCTTGAATAGTTGAAAGCCCCCAGGTTTTCTGGTAGATCGGTTCAACAAAAGAGTGCCTGAACCAAACAAAATGCGATAACCTCCTTTTCCAAAAGCTTGTATACTGAACGACTGTTTAATTCGCAATTTGAACCTTACAAAATTGGCAATTCAGTAAATATTTCCGTGATAAATAATGTACCTATTCACTCCGTATGTTCCGAATGCTTGGTCGTAAGTAATTAGTTCCAACACTACACCACACTCAGCACAGTGACCCCAATAGGTTTGTTACTTGTAACCGGAAAAGTTTCTTTTAACGAGTTTTTACTTCCCGTCGAGGAGTACTGGTTCGGATTAAAGGAACAGTGTCCGTTACAGTCACTGGAACTGCACCTATGTATAGTTTCAGGAGAGCAGTAAACAGGTTGAAGCGAGTTTATTTTTAACCTACTTACAAGCAAGTGGAATAAATCATTATCAAGTATGTTGGGGTCAGCTTCCAGTCTAACCGGATGCAGCTGAATAGCTATCAGTATTACCGCGAGCAAGTGGAATAACTATGTGCTTGATATAGCGTTTCATGATAATGAATTGATCAGGATTTGTACTGCTTTTGATAAAGATAACCAGAATAGTTTTGCATTTAATGGTTGAGTAGCACCACGACAATATCCAAATCGCAGAAAATGTTTGTCCATTTGTAAGTGTCATAGCAAAACCACTGTCTTATCAACGGAGTAGATAGATATATTACACAGATATAATAAATACAGGAGATATGGCAAGGAGGCGTGGCGCTTGCGAACGCATCTAGCCGCAAAGAGACTTGTTGCCAGTTTCGGCCATTAGTCGAATGTCAACTTGCGACGTCTTCACTGCTTGTGATTTTTTACAAAATGCCGCGTTGCACAGAGGTTGTTTGCAAAACTAACACCTCTATTGTGAATTATACGAAAGATGGCATCTCATTTCACACGTAAATACTAAAATATGATTGTTTTTCTTATTAAATTCATTAAAACATTACTTCGTGATACTAGAAACACGATAAAGTACCAAAAGCAATTATTTTCATTAGGAACAACAACCATTGTTTGCTTAATACAAATCGATCAATGAATCGGCTGGTCTAATAGTGCAATGGATAAGTGTTTTACTGATACTCTCACTCACACGATAGTTTCGTGAAGCGGGTGTGTTTTAGGTAGATAATTAGAGAGGTGATGTCACTTTTGTGGTTGTCGATATTTTATACGATCCCTTAGTACGAATGATTACACAAGGGTAAAAAATTAGACTATTTTTGTTACATGGAACTTTATAGCTGTTGTTTACTAATGTGAGGTACTTATTTTAACATTTTAGCTATCCGAAGTATCCAAAAATAAAAGAAAAGTGGATAAATGCGACAGGAAAAGGTCCAAACTGGTTTCCCACAAAAAATAACACGATATGTTCGTCTCACTTTGAGCCACCTCGAATTCAGGTGCAAAAATAGTACTATATTTTTATATATAAAAAGGGCAGATTAAAGGTAACTGAATTTCATCGATACTATTTTTTCTACGATTACCTCTTCACATCACTAGTTGCGATGTGTGTTTATTCTGAGTCCGTAGCTACAGGTAGAAGCCCCGCCCCATGTATGCCTGTGTTCTATTAGTGAGTTTATTAGTGTTGCTGTAAGTTTCTTTGTGTGCGGGAGAAATATGAGCTCGTGTGCCGTTCTTATAGTTTTTGCTTTTGTGTTAGTGAATTAAGTGGGGAGAACACGGCGACATCTGAACTCGAATACATTTGTTTACAAATCATATCTCCTGTATTTATTATATCTGTGATATATTATCTACGTATTGGTCGTGCTGGCTGCTGAAAGACTTGATCCCTCCCACCCCTTTTACCAGATGACCATTAAACAATCATTTACCATCATCTGCCTAGCCTTTTCCCAGCTATGTTGGTGTCGGCTTCCAGTCCAAACGGATGCAGCTGAATACCAGTATTTTACATGGATCGACTGCCTATCTGACCTCCACAACCCAGTTAGTACTGATAGACTGGATGTCGGACTTTCGGGCTACAGACTACTAGTATCGACTGTCAAAGATCTACAAATGACAGCCGGGACCAATAGCTTAACGTGCTTTCCGAGGCATGGAGGAAACTCGGTATGTAATAGGTGGTCACCCATCCACAGTCCAACCTAGGCAAGCGCGGTTTAACCTGAAGATTGATTCGGATAAATCTGCGGCTGTTATTATTTAGTCACGGCCTTAAACAATTCTTAATTATTTTAATAAAGAGGTTCATGCTTTCTCAAGTCTTGATTATATTATAACTCGTTTCAGAAACTCTTCGCCTCTACCCACCATTCCCGAGCATCCAACGCATCTGCACCAAAGAGTACACGATACCTGACACCAACACCGTGGTGGAGAGAGGCACCATCGTACTATTCCCGACGCTGGGCATACAGAGAGACGAACAGGTAAGCCTGACATAACTAATAGTATTAGACAGTGAGAGAAATGTGGGCGCAAACCAGGGGCCCAACCATGACGTCTTAAAACAGGATTGTTTTAATGTCACTCCAGTTTGGGAAAGAGACGGAGCTATAGAGGACGTCTAGCGCTATCTCTTTCCCGCTCTGGAATAAGATTTAAACAATACTGCTTTAAGACGTCATGGTAGGCCACCTGTGCCTAATCCTTCAGGGAATAAAAAATAATAAAAAAAAGTAAAAAACCCGACTGCGGTAAAAAACTTAAGTTAAAAGAGCTAAGAACAAGCACATTTTAAATTTAAAAAAGTTGGAAGCAGGCGGGAGCCATTCTATTTTTATATTTTCAAACTCAAATGGGACCCTCCTTATGGCGCAGTCGGGTAAAAAAGGCCACGTATTTTGAGAAAGAGAGAGAGTAGAAGTCATAAGGGAAGAGCTCTTGACCATTAGCGATATGCATCTTGCTACAGTGACTGCAACGAGAACAGACGAAAGAATTTGATCAGATCAGTCACGTGGCTTGCTAGGCGACCGTACCATGCGAAGGAAACAAGGAGAAGCAGGAGCGTCACTTGACGCAAATCATGTCGTAGGTAGTATCACCCGAGGCTGGAATCGAGGTCTTATCGAAGATAGACTTTAGTTTACCCAAAAACATCTTCTGACCTAGTAAAACGTGGATTCTTTAAGATTTGGCACAACGTATCGATTTGGCGTAAAATTGGATACTAGAACAAAATTATACTTGCACTCGCGTACGTGCCAACTTAGAGCGTATATGTTATACGAAATAAAAGTTAGGAACAAGTGTCAGAGCCGACACTTGCATAAAACTTGCTGATAAGCAACTAACTCGCTTCCTACATGCTGAGAATGTACTCCTAATACTTGCAGTCTATGCGATACATGAAATAGCAAAGTTGCCAATATTTACACGTACTTACGAGGAACTTGATGTTTAGCTTCACCTACTTTTATAAATGTTTAAACTGACATGGACACCCTTACCTACTTATGTTTTGTAGTTACCGTGTAGAAGTTTTTAAAAAAAATATTTTGCCTTAATTAACACCAAGAGAAGGGATGATCGATTAGAATATCTTTTTTTGTGTTTATTTACTTCGCCATATTATGTAGAATTCGCGTTTTCCTCACTCGTCAGTATGTTTATTTTGCCGAGTTAGTTCAACTGATTAAACTTGCGAATTAGACAGTTGCGTAAACTCGACAGTATCCATTGTTGGTTTCCTCGATTCGACGGTTTCAAAACAATTCTTCAACCAAAATTATACGTGGACTAATTACGTAGACCGTACCTTGTATTTAAGTCATCATAAACATTATCTAGCATGTACTTGCAATTGTCATGCAAACGAAAAAGAAAATGCAAAAATATTTCAACGACATTAAAAATCAATACGAATTAAAGTTGTTTACTCCGAAACCATTCACAATGCTGAGCACGTTGCAAGAAAACATTTCTCAAAAACTTCAGCCAAAACAATTTGCTATAATTTTCGCACAGAAAAAAGAACCCTTTTATTTTTAGCTTCACGTTGAAGAATATTACGTTAATTTGATCGATGCCAATCATCTCGGAGTTATTGAGTTATCTCAGATAAATTAAATTTTAAAAGAGGGTTGTAAAGGTAAGTGGGCGATGAGGGGTTAACTGAAAAAGCAAAGGTTGTATTTTGAGTTTAATTGACTTATACACCGCTGGGTACAAAAGTACTTTTGGCATTTTATCAAAACAGGGAAATGATACTAAAATAAAAGTAACATAACATCACGCCTGCATTCACGGGCACGAATAGGGTTAGGCAGAGGTGTACCTAATAGTACACCCACATTTTCTCAGTTATGTTTATGTCCCATGTAATAGGAGGCGGGTCTATTACCGATTGCGATTGCCGGGCATAAATCCGGATTCCGTGGCTGCTACTCAGAAATTCCTGATGAAAAAAAAACAATATCACTTTACGCGACCTGGAAATCGAACCCAGGACCACAATGTTAATCACCACAGTTGCCTAGCGAATGCTCAAGTTGCTGGGAAAATAACAATCGAAATGACATTGGTCTTAGGTAAGCAAACCAACCAGAGACAAAAGATTCCTAAGCTGTGAGGGTTTGAGACTGTGGCGATGGCGCTGTGTGGGTGATGAGGGCCCACGCAGCGTCACAGATGCCTCACGACTAAACACCTAACATCAAATTGCTAAATCACGCAAGTAAAGTTATCCGCGACTGAAGACTATACAGAAAAACCCGACAGCAACTGCCAGGCAGTAGCCCACCAGACCCCACCCTCTGGTCGTAGGATCTTCCCTTTTCTTTGGGGGATGATTTCACACCCTGCACATCAAGCTACAACAATCTGTCAAATTACTTTAATAGATTTTCGACTTTATAGTTAAAGAATTAGGTTCAAGGTTGATTGGAAAAATTTGAGAGTTTCGGGTAGCTGGGTGTACTGGCGTCTGTACAAGCAGCACTATACAGGGTGGCTATTTAGTTACATGTGGCAACACGTGTTTTCAATATTATTACTGTGTGTGAATCTGGTCTGGTATGTACATGGGGTTAGAACATACCTGGGGAAATGTGGGTGTACAATAAGGTACACCTCTGCCTAACACTTCGGGGGATTACAAGCGTTTTATGAACAGTATTTCCAAACACTGTTTTAAGCTTTCACGGTTTATAACTAAACTTTCACTGTCGCTTACGGGATATCTTCCGCGATTATTGTTTATTTTGAGCTCCCGATATTTCGACGCTGTTGCAAGCGCCATAATCAGTTAAATCACGGAAGATATCCCGTAAGTGATAGTGAAAGTTTAACAGATTTTTTCTATTTCCCAGTACTTCGAGAACGCCTCAGCCTTCATTCCGGAGCGGTGGTCTGAGGATGCACCTCAGCCGCCTCCAGGAGTCTACATGCCTTTCGGGGATGGACCTCGGTATTGTATAGGTTGGTACAATATTGTTATAGCCCTTATTTATGTGACGTCCTATTTTGTGACGTGGACTACTCGAAGGAAACTGAGAGATTGGTAAGATTCGTACAATGTCTGTGTGCTCACAGAGGACCATGGGCATTTTTCTATGAACTCTGGGCGTAAAACCAACAGAATTAAAATATAACTTAAATGTTAGCTTATGATTACGACTGCAATTCATTTTAAAACAACAAGTACCTAAGTCGCCGAGAACAGAACAGACTTGAAATATGTTACCTGTTAACATAAGTTTTCCTGAATTGGAGTATTTACTATGAGCTATGATTTGAGATATACTTACGCCCGTTTTGACCAAGACCCTTTATACTAGTGTACGGTCAATTTTAGATGAATTACTGTAAAGAGTATCGTGTTTTCAGTTCTGTTGGATTTTCAACGCTTGGTGCAGAGCCGAGAATTGAAAATCCTATATAGTCTCTCATTTCACCCCACCTACTTAGCTATCTAGTTTACGTGCTGAATATGCTCGCTAAAAACCTTGTGGGCTCCTTTATCAATCATATAAATAGTGATTCATTCGGGTGTCGCTTAGCGACAATGAAGACGTGTGAATAAAATACCTTGTATATTCATTAAAGTAACACATGCACAAAAAATACTAGTATGCATCGATTTGTCTTACGGAATTCCTGCCTTACCCCCTGTAGTCACAACACAACGGGATACATATTCTAAGTTACGATACTCTGTTCTCAGGCTCCAATTTCTAAGAAGACACAATTTGCCGATGAAAAAAACAAACACCATATTGCGTTACCTCGTTGAGCGGAGTGTCGAGTTGCATATTTTTTGCCGACGCTAGCTATTTCGCTCGGCCACTTGTGTAAGTGGTTGAAATGGAAACCCGATACTTATTGTTTTCGAGAAGGAATGTGTGAATCGTATATCCTTTATGGTGTGTCGCATGAAGTGTAGGCAGTAAGGTTTGCATTTGGTCATCAGATTACACAATTTGATTAAATATCAGACACAATAAAGATAAAACATAATAATAATTTGTATGGGTAGTGCTTCTTATTTTTGTAACTAGGTGGCGCTAGTTCACTTTCAATAATCATCATCTGCCTAGCCTTTTCCCAACTATGTTAGGGTCGGCTTCCAGTCTAACCGGATGCAGCTTAATACCAGAATTTTACATGCTTATCTGACCTCCACAACCGGGTAATACGATACCCCTTGGTAAGACTGGTTGTCAGACTTTCGGGCCACTGACTACCTGTAACGACTTTCGAAGATCTGCAAATGACGATCAGTTCTAATATTTACAAGGTTTAAGGCGCTCCCTCGTCGAAGTATTAGCCTGGAGTTACAGTCCAAGATTCGATTCAAATGCCTTTCGATCTGCCTTTCGATTTGTGTGGTAACAAGTCGTTGTTACAAATTGTATCATTACAGGTTGCGCACTGTAATGCTTGGTTCTCCTCACTCACTGATGTAATGTTCGAACCTGAACGTCCTGAACTGTTAAATTACAGGCGAATGCTGCCGGTGAGGGAGCGCCTTAACGTTAATCCGATCAAATAGGTTGCAAGACAAACACTGAGCCCTCTGTAGGGTAAACAGATCTTTGATCTGAGCAGGAATTGAACCCGCCATCTACCAGGTCATCACGCCAATGAATTCCTCAAATGAAAACCCCAAAACTTAACTTTTCCTTTCTTTTCTCCAGGCAAAAGATTCGCCCTGATCCAGATGAAATGTTGTCTCCTACGACTACTGCAGCACATAAGGCTATCACCAGCACCTCGCACCGATTCGCTCGGCAAGCAGTTCGTCGAGCCGCGCGTCGAACCGTTCACCGCGGACCCCCGCTCCCCGCTCACGCTTCACCCCCTCGACTCCATGGTCACACTCAGCCTTTTATGACGAACTTCTTAAGTGACAAAACTATTGGAAATTGAAATTGATTTGTGTTACTAATTTTTCACTACAGTGCTGCATGGTTCTTTTAGCGCGTGGGCATACTCAGAACTAACGCTGTCATGTTGTGTTTGCAATACAATTTCCGCAGACAATTTCACAAATGTTTACCAACAGCGCCCTCTCGACATTGTAGTACACGCACCAAAAGATCCTTGCAGCACTGTTCTAAAAGACGTGAATGTTTGTATGTCACCTAGTTTACGAGAAATCAACAAATTATTATGAGTAAATTACTTTGTCTTAATATTTTAATATTAATAAAATAATTATGAAAGAGCTGGGTAGTAGCCAAAGTTGACCGTATACTTTTGGACTTAAAAAAAGATTATATTAAAGCTAAAGGTGCCTAAATATGGCATTTAAGGTTCCCTTCACCGCGAGCATTTGCCTGTAGGTAATGGACTGGTATTTGAAAGAAGAAGGAGCTTTCGTAATCTACCAGTGCTGGTCAGATTCACTTGTTACTGTACACAACCGCATCTTGGATTGTTACAGGCGAATGTTCGCGGCGAGGGAGCACCATTGGGAATCGTTCTTAGCCAGTGATTATACGGCATTTTAGGATAAGAAATAAGATTATTATTAAATAATAAGTAATATTTTTTATTATTTTGTAAATAAACTGCTTTACTTGTATAAAATAAATAGTTTTATTGATTCTTCAGTCACAAAATGTGACGACCCGAGTGGCGCAGCGGTAGTGAGGCTGCCTTACGTTCATAGGGTTCCGGGTTCGAGTTTTGCTATCAGCTCTTACCCAATCTTTATATCCTCTCTTGATGGGTTTGAGGGGCATGTACTGTTTTAGTGTTGAACGTCCCTTGAATCGAATCATCGATTCATCAATTGATTGTGACGATGTTTTTTCGCTTCTCGCTGACATGCAATATTCAGCAAATCCAGTATTGGTCTTACTTTGAATAATTTATCAAAATTTGTCGGAACAAGTGTTTGTGTGATAAGCATAGACATTTGTTTCCGAGTCATGGATGTTTATATGTATAATAAGTATGTATTTACAAACAAAAAAGTATCTATGTAGTATATATATCAACTATCAGGTGTCCACGACACAAGCCTCGTTGCTTAGTGTGGCACTAGATGGCGCTGTGTGTAATGTCCAGCGATATATATATATATATAAATATATAAATTTAACTTTCTGCTGTGCCCGTAAATGTCGACAAAAAAAAAACTACGCACAATTACCTGCTATTCTAAAACCTAGATTAGCCTTCAATACTTTGGCCCAGACTCAAACATTCGCCTAAATCTATACCTACATATAAAATTCAAAGTCCTGACTGACTGATATATCAACGCACCGCCCAAACCGCTGGTCCAAGAGACATGAAATTTGGAAGGTGTATTTTTTGTGAAGAGTAGGTGTCCACTAAGAAAGGGTTTTTCAAAATTCCACCACTAATAGGGTGAATTCAACCCTCATGGATTGAATTTTCTGTGAAAATTTATATTCTCTGGGTCAATTGACTCGAAAATTATTATTTATTTAATGATTCTCGATCCGAATCAATAATAAAATGGGTAGGTATTTTTTTTTTAGTTTTTTTTCTTAATATCGGAAATCGGTAAGTGTACACCACCCGTATTAAAACGCGGCCTGTCTAATACTAGCCCTATAACCGCGCTTTCACACACACAAACAAACGCAGACGTTTATTCGATAAATGGGTGATGATCCTCTTCTGAGAAGGGCTTCATTCTGAAATAGTGTCAAATAAAAACAACAAAAAAATCAACGTTTATTGTTATTAGCCAGTTAATTATTTACGTCTTCAATGACAACCTCCAAAATTTTGACGAGGATGCAAAACTACACCTTGTAATCTTGTATAACAAAAAAGGTATAAACGTGAAACTTATTTTTTTTGATTAAATGTTGCCGCGTCGGGGGACCGCTCTAATTTATTAGCCAACGTTTTGGTACATATTGTTATATGTTTTGTTGTAATTTTAATATCATTTTATTTAGGTAGGTGTTTTTATAGGTAAAGAGCGGTCCCCCAATGCGACAACATTTAATCAAAAAAATTAAGTTTCACGTTTATACCTTTTTTGTTATATGTATTTGTGGCTATTTTTAACTTGTTTTTAGGCTTTTTACGTTCATACTTTTATATTATTATGTGTCGGGGGTTTTTTTATTTTTTTTTTCTTGCTTTTTGTACGTGTGACTGTCTGTCAAGTACTCTTAATTATTAAGTAAATATCTTGTTAATTATTAAGCAAATGTTCATATTTATGTATTTCAATATCATCACACGGTATCGGGACACTTACAAACACATTAACCCTCTATTTTATGGTTTGACAGCCTGACGTTACCGTAATTAGTAAAAAAACGTCCCTTTCCTTCTTAGAATTGTAAACAACATTGGACCACTTGCGAACTCATAATTTTTTTATTAAATGGGAAGCAAACTAGGGATGAAAGCCGGCGGACAGGTTAAAACTAATATTTCAACAAATTCTGAAGAAACGATAAAAATATTCGATTTGTAAGTGCATTCCACAATACTAGCCCCACATCTGGTTACCACGTTTTGGGCTGGACCCAAACGAACCTTGGAAACAATTGAAAGATCGGAGAAAAAAAGGACGATAGGCAGGACGTGGTATTTTGAGAGTTTTTGGAGATAAAGGAAAGAAAGACAACTCGGGGCAGTGAGTTTTAGATCACGGACGGGGTGAGACATTAAACTAGGCGAGTGAAGTCAGGGTAGTGAGTTTAAGACCACGAGGTGCTAGGACGTCCTAGGTTAGGCTAGTGAAATTAGCGTAGTCTTGGTACCAAGATGCACATGTCCCAGTGGACTGTTGTAAGAGAGCGATTCATATTTTATAAGTTTAATATAAGGGGTAGTAATAAATCTAGTTAAAGTCAGTGTCGAGAAGTGGAAGGAGATAAGCTAGTAATGTATGCAGTATTCTGTAAGTGAGTGGTAGATTAGTCTACTTCAAAGAACACGTGGTAAGTGTTAACTATAATTAACTAATAGCTCATAGTAGCAGTTTGGCGGTAGCGCAGAGATGTAACTAATCATTTATGGCAGCGTGACGGAGCAGCTTCTATATTGTATCACAATGTATACTATTATCTCATGTGTTATGTATCCACCTCCTAATCCGTACCTTGGCAAATCTCCTACTTGGCAAATATCCGTCATCTGCGTTTGGTTTTGGTTATATTATAAGTTTGACGTGTCTGTGTGTGTGTGTCTGTGGCATCGTAGCTCCCGAACGTATGAACCGATTTTGATTTTGTTTATTTTTGTTTGAAAGGTGAATTAGTCGGGAGTGTTTTTAGCTATGTTTGATGGAAATCGGTCCAAGATGGCCGCCACCACGGGCGCTTTGTCGGGGTTTTTTTAAATTTTAAGTTAAATTTTTCAAGGCCAAAAATTAACCTCTGAGTAATCTTAGTACCTCTACAAACTAACACATTGTTTTTGATCTAACGCGCGAGATCAGTACTTTAGTCCGTTCTTTACTCCTGCGAAAAAACTTTTATCACAGAGGCTCCTTTTTTCTGCCTCTGGATTGGCACTCCTATTGGATTTTCGCATGATCGAGCGATATAAACAGATGCTAAAATAAATTATTTCATACATTGGTTGCAAAAAATGGAGCATGTGGTCATTTTGATGCTCGCTTAAAAAAAACTTCGTCATTTGTTTCATGTAGGCCACGCAGGCAGAGCCGTGGGCAGAAGCTAGTCCCATAAATAAATCTAATACGAAAAATAATAATGCCCGTCTTGGCTAACACTAGACGACTAAATCAAAACACGCTGACGTCAAAAGTTGAATTTCGAACAGTACGAAAATATTTAGGCAACAATTTAGGTGTCACATAATGTTAGAGAAAACGGGCATAAGCCTAGGACGTGAAGAATGAATGTACCTAGTAAATCTCATATTATTGGACCTTTCGTAAGGTTTCTTTGAGCGACTTCCTTTCAAATCGTTTATTACGTTAGGTGGGAATACAGGGTGTGTTTTTTAGGTGGGACTGGAGAGCGAAAGCTCGATAAGTGAAACAGAGCAAACTGGGTAAAACAGTTTTGGTCCAGATTAAGAATGAGAGTTAAGTCGTATGGTTTGTCAAGTTTTTTTGATTCTGAAACATTTCTCCGACATTCGTTTCGCCGTTGATCGGTTCACCGACAGAACGATTCACTTTTCATTTTTTCTCCGACAGAACTTTTCAATGACGAAGGATTCGCCGACAGAACGATTCACTTTTGAAAATTACATCGACAGAACCTTTCACCGGCGAGCGATTCGCCGACACAACTGTTCATCTGCCCCTGGGTATAAAACATAGGTATTCGACATGTAGACCTGTTTCCGTTTGTTGTTTACACCTGAATCAAGTTGTGAAGACGAAACTTAAAGTTTTATGCAAAACTTGAACAAAACTAACCAAAAAAGTGACAAAAACGTATTTGCTTCAACGTCAATACATGTATCATACATGTTATGGTTATACATACGTTTTGTAAGGTTAACTGAAATATATTTGCAAATGAAAATAATTTTTATTATTAACAAATAGCTAACCAACATGATTAAAACCAAAACAAAAACATAACAAATCAACTATGATTAACAAAAACCATTATAAACTTCATAGGATACTTATTTTGTATTACATAAATGAGAAATATGAGCCCAGCCACTTAAGTAGGTTTTTATGTCCATGTCATCCTTTTGTGACAGATGCTGAGTAATCCTCTCTTGATATTTTTCTCTTAAGCGTTGGCTTCGACGAATTAATGAGTTCGATAGTGCATTCTGTGTGCTTTTGTTCCTTCTGGAACTCCACTATTGTTTCAAAACAATAGTGGAGTTCCAGAATATCAAAATATCAAGAGAGGATTACTCAGCATTTGTCACAAAAGGATGACATGGACATAAAAACCTACTTAAGTGGCTGGGCTCATATTTCTCATTTATGTAATACAAAATAAGTATCCTATGAAGTTTATAATTGTTTTTGTTAATCATAGTTGATTTGTTATGTTTTTGTTTTGGTTTTAATCATGTTGGTTAGCTATTTGTTAATAATAAAAATTATTTTCATTTGCAAATATATTTCAGTTAACCTTACAAAACGTATGTATAACCATAACATGTATGATACATGTATTGACGTTGAAGCAAATACGTTTTTGTCACTTTTTTGGTTAGTTTTGTTCAAGTTTTGCATAAAACTTTAAGTTTCGTCTTCACAACTTGATTCAGGTGTAAACAACCAACGGAAACAGGTCTACATGTCGAATACCTATGTTTTATACCCAGGGGCAGATGAACAGTTGTGTCGGCGAATCGCTCGCCGGTGAAAGGTTCTGTCGATGTAATTTTCAAAAGTGAATCGTTCTGTCGGCGAATCCTTCGTCATTGAAAAGTTCTGTCGGAGTAAAAATGAAAAGTGAATCGTTCTGTCGGCGAATCGTTCGTCATTGAAAAGTTCTGTCGGAGAAAAAATGAAAAGTGAATCGTTCTGTCGGTGAACCGATCAACGGTGAAACGAATGTCGGAGAAATGTTTCAGAATCGTTTTTTTTAACCGACTTCAAAAAAAGGAGGAGGTTCTCAATTCGGTTGTATGTTTGTTCTCAATTCGGTTGTATGTTCTTTGTGTTTGTTACCTCATATCTCCGTCATTTATGAACCGATTTGAAAAATTATTCTTTTATCTGAATGGATCTACTTCCCGATTGGTCCCATAGAAATTTCATCAAAATCGGTTCAGCAGTTTGGTTTTGAAATCAAAATAGGTGGGAAAAAAGTCATCCAAGTAAAAGAAATTGCGAAATTGATACTTGACAAGAATTTGTGTGTGATACGATAACTAAAAAGGGTAAAATAAAAACTTTTACTTGTACTTACTTGTAGGTCCACCCGTGTGGCTGTTATTAATTATTATTTAGCCACGAGCTCCTCCCGTGTGGTACTGCATATCTCTGAAACACGAGACCAAAAGTACCTTCTCGGTGTAAGCTTTCGAACTGATAAACAAAGAGATCAGAAACAACCATGAAGTATTCTGAAACAATCACAATGCAATTTATAAATAGTTCTTATTGCAATAAAGTCTTCAATCCTATAAGCTTTCCTCGAGACATTGAATCTTTCGTCTGGAACATTTTGCCTTTATAAGGCTGGGACTCATGATTTACATAATCATTTGAATCATGATTGCTTGTTGCTTTTACTTTGTTTAGTGTTTTACACAGAGAACGATTAGTATAATTACAGCAGTTTGTGACTTGTGAAAAATATATTGAAAAGTTTTCTTGAAAATCGCCGCCCAAGGATTCAATATGAAGGTTAGTCGTTTTTAGTTGATTTGTGAAGTTTTATCGTCAGTTTAATTATCTGGTAGATAATTTCACAGATATTGAGTTTTTATTTTATTTCTCTTTAGCAATGTGTTATTATTACGTAAAAATCTGCAGTCGTTCTTACGTGAAAGAGGAACAAACATCCATCCATCCATTCTCACAGCCATTCGCGTTTATAATAACATAACATACATTACATCACATCACGCCTGTAATCCACAGTAGGGTTCGGCAGAGGCGTAGCTAATAGTACACCTACATTTCGCCGGTTATGTTTAAGTCTCATGTAAGTGATAGGGGCTGAGCCTATTGCCATAAACTGGGCACGATTCCACACTACGTGACCGCTACTGAGAAATTTCTGATAGAAAAACACAAAAGCACTTCGCCCGACTCGGGTATCGAACCCAGGACCTAATGATCAGCAGTCGCGCTTGCGTCTACTCGGCCAACGAGGCAGCCAATTATAATAGGCGTTTTTAATAGTAGTCACACTTATCCGCTCGCTTCCACGGATTCTGCAATAATACAGGACCTTATTGTGATAATAAATAATCATGTACTTATGTTTTAAATAATCCAATATCAATGCTTATAATCGCATCAACATACATCCTCTATTACGGTAATAAGTAGCCAAGGCAGTGTAGCTTCACTGGTTCGCTGTGTCAATTTGCTTCCACGAAATGTGGCATAATAATGAGCATTGCAACTGTAATGTGAACTGCAGTCCGTGTCTGTGGTGCACACTATGAGCCAATCTTAAAATGTGTTTATTTTACATATTATGTAATAAGTACGAAAAAATTTACTAGGTACGATCAAATCCTTCACATCAAAGAAAGCTAAAAATGGTGTTTATTTGTGAAAAAAAACCTATGATATATTTATGTAAAAATATGTAGTACATATTACTTAGTTCCATGGTAATTTGTAACATTTGATAATTATTCTTCAGTGGTAATCTTGCATTACTGAAATGCCATACCAACATAACGGCATCAACAATACAGTTTGAATATAATATGTACTAACTACGTACGCAACTTTGAATTTAGAACATTCAAGGATTATTACCACTGTTCCAATTCTGAAGCAATTAAAAAAAATAAGGCTGCTTGGGTCGTTCCCTCGTCATCCCTAAAGGAGGACGTCTACAAAACAAAAAGGACGTAGGGTTTTTATAGTTAACGTTCTTTGAATGGTCTCTTTCACGTCACTTGCCGTACATTTCCTATCGTAATTGCAATCTGACACCGTGAATGGCGTGTGGACAGATAAAAAGAGATAAAAGAACCTTCTCTTTCGCTCGCTCATCTTTAGACATAGACACAAAATGGCGGATTATCCTGTAATGAGGCGGAGAAAAGTAACAAACCTTTATTCTGACCTAGATTTCTGAGCTTCTGTAGTATAGTATTTATATTCTAGATTTTTGAAGGCACTGGGTTTCGAGTAGACGGCAGCGCTTGCTTATCTTTACGAGTCCGTCATACTTAAGTTATTGACGGTTTAAGATAGCGTTATGTTTATTTCTTACTTGTTATCGCTTAGAACAAGGCCGCTTAGCCGCGCTTTGAAGCATACTAGTAAAGTTATAAAAATTTTGTTCTAAAGGCGAAGAAGAAAGAAGGAAACTGGCGTCAATGACCACATTGTTTTACGTTGTTCTTAATAACACAAAATTTTGATTTGGCTATTTATAATATAATATTTTCTTGAAATGGCAATATGAATTAAGTCCTCAATCTTTTGGTAATCCAGTGTGGCATTTTTGGACTAAAACCCATTCAGCTAAAACAGTCTCCTCATTGTCACATTTTTTTTTCGTTCTGACTTATGAATTAGGACAATAAGTATATGGGCCCACAGTGAAACGAGTTGCAACATTCGTGGTGTAAATAAAAAAATGAACCGCCGAAAAATAAATACATAGTCCGGAGACGCCATTGTGAAGCATTTAGGAAGTTTAGCGATCACCTTAAGCACGTGTTTCTTTTCAATACAAAACCATTATTATTAGCCCGTTCGATAAATTGCTTACAGATGTCGGTCGAAGAAGACAGGATCATTAAGCTGTTAAGTGCTGCATTGTGTGCTTTAGCGACGTTGGCAGGGGGCGCTGTTAGTAACAAATTGGTGAATTGATTTGTAAAATCTGTACTAATATTATAAGTAAACAAGTTTAGATGTAATCAAAATCAAAGCATTTATTTCAAGTAGGCCGATTACAGGCACTTTTGAATTGTCGAAACAAAGACAGCAATAAAAAATGAAACTACAGTCCCAGTCACAAGATATAATAACTGTGAAAGTACAGTAGTTGCCCATTCCAAAGCGTAGATCTCTATGGAGAAGAATGGCCAAGAAACTCCATGGACACTCTTTTAAATATAATGTTGTTACAAAAACCTTGGATACATCATTCTGGTTGAGATGGTACAGTATGTGAGAACGATGTAGCAAGACGTGCACGTTAAAAGTGTCCACAGTACAAACAAAAAAAGACAATTCAAAAACAAAATAATTCCACCGTGACTACTAAGAGATGTTCAGAAATCTTCGGAACTACTGATGCGATTTCGAAAATTATTCAACTAATAGTATCTACATTATCCCTAAGTCCCGACCATAACGGGAACGAAGCCGTGGGCAAAAGCAAGTGTAATTAAAAAAGGTGGCGAAGTTAATTCCCTTTATGGCCATGTGGCAAAAGACTCGTGTACCTATAGAAGTCAATGTAGCTTTGTAATGCTAATGTATTATGCACAGGTCTAGTACGTCAAAACATCCTGTTATGTTAGCTCAATATTAACAGCCACATGGGTCAATCTTTAAGGTTAAGCAGTGCTTGCCTAGGTTAAAGGTGAAAGCACGTTAAGCCGTTGGTCCCGAATGTCATTTGTAGATCTTTGACAGTCGTTACAGGTAGTCAGTGGCCCGAAAGTCTGACACTGACAACCAGTGTTACCAAGGGGTTATTGCCCAGTACTAATTGTGTTGTGGAGGTCAGATAGGCAGTCTCTTCATATAAAATACTGATATTCAGCTACACCCGGTTAGACTGGAAGCCGACCCCAACATACGTAGTTGGGAAATATTTAGGCAGATGATGAATGACTGTTGTCGTGTCATATGGTAACGATTTCTTGTCTAGCATTAAGTTGGTGTGACCGGTAAATATGTCCTGTCCGATTAGGCGAGCGAGTACCATTTCGATTTACACACGTAGAATATTAAAAGTAGTTGTCTTTATCGCTGCTTTATTATCATTCATAAAGACGCCTTCCGAACCCCCGAACATTACAGCTTATAGTAGTCAAGTTCTGCATAAAATATTAGTTCTAGGAACTGTCATTTCACACAATAATTTAAAGTAGGTCGACTACGTGTCAGCATTGAACTGCAAAGACGCAAATCAGAGCGAATATTTACATTGGTAAGCATACATTTTATAACCATAACCTACACATTTTTGTTAAATAAGTAGGTATCCTAAGGAATTCTTATTTGGTTTTGAGTAGCAGATTGTTTCAGTCGCATCAAAGTTTTATTTTAAAGTGGATGCGTTCATAATTAATTTTTTATTACAAAACTTTTTAAAAACCAAGTTGCGGTATTTATAACAAGATATTAAGGTGAGAGGCCTATTCTATTTTAATTTTATTACGTGGGTATTCTTATTATGTAGTAATTTATTTATTTTTATTTAGAAGTTAACAAAATGGAATTAAGGAATGCATTGTTTGTCATTACTAGTCATTAGTTATAGATACTAATTAGTATAGGTATTAGTTATAAGTTTAAATTATGTTATGATTAATTAAGGCGCATTTATCGCATTGGGTTAGCCTGTAATGGTAAATGTAAGTAGATAAATAAAAATAGATAAAATAAAAATTGAGAGGGTACCCTCAATTTTTATTTTATTTTATTTACCGTACCGTATTATACCGTAGAAAATGTTTTTCGTTTTAAAGGTAACTCATTAAAATATAGACAGTTGCACACATTTTGTTTGTCAGTGCCATTATTTGCTGGTCATATTAGTAGTGTATTGCAATCAGTTTGAACTGCATGATCATCAAATTATACAGAAACAAAGTCCAATTGAAGAAGTGTAGCCTAGTGCGGGTTTGAAACACTAGACCGGGATGCATTGTAAGCAAACCTCATCTACTCCAAAGCAAACGACGCGCGAAGCCAACTTCCACGGCCATTGTAAGCCATTGTGTATTCGGTTTGTACAAAATATCATTTGTTTTGTCAGGTCGCCAAGACACATGGAGTTTTTTTTTCTCAATATTTTATTTTCGTTTGACTTATCCTGGAAACGTACCGGCCATGGATATTCCTTATTATTTCATATACAATCAAAATTGTGCTCTGTTTATATATCGCATTAAGTCGTCGTCGCAAAAAAAAAATGTGTGGTGCGTACGTTACATAACAAAGAGTATTTTATGTAGGTCAAAACTATAGTGAATTTACTTTTCTAATTTGATTTAAGAACACTGAACGAATTTATTTGAAATAAAACAATTTGCTTGTTTTGTTCATGACTTGACATGTTATTTGAGAGTGTCATCAAATGCCTATGCAATCCTATTGTAAAAAAAGCAACAATATTTCTTGAATGCGGAAATTATCAGACGTATTCTTATTTTATTATGGAAGTGTTGAGTATTTCATTAAACTTAAAATATTTCTTCAAGAGCTCGTGATACCCCAGGTAAGAGAGACCAACTAGCTATAACCTTATTTTTTACATAACTACGTAGAACACGTTTTGTATGCCGTGACATATTTTTAAATTGACCACCACCATGGCTGCATACACCGGACTTTTGACAGAAATATTTCATAATTTGACCGCCTGCTCGCGCGCCATGTTCTATGATAAAAGTGTATTTTAGTTTACAACAACACACGCACTGGTAACATTATAATATATTAGCAATACAACAGCGATAGTGGAAAATAAACGATAAAAATAACCTTAGATTATAAATTTGTTTATAAATAGTGTCGTACAAAAGAAATAAAACAAACGAGCCAATATTATTATCTTGGTGTGCGTGATATTTGACACTCACGAAACGTCATTTTAGTTCCTTGGCTGGAGGCCTTAAATTCAAGGCATCCACAGGATAGTCCGGTTGAGCAGACGACAACCTCCTAGGTTGAACTGCGAGATGCCATTCACAAAAAAAAAAAACGTCATTTTAGTTCAGTAATGTGCGTGTAGAATGAAACCAGTTTCTGAAGAACTACAAAGAGATTTAAAAGACTTATAGAGCGGCCATTGGGAATATTGTCATACAAAAATTTTAATCCCGAACATTTTGGATTTTGACACACGAAACCTGACAAGTGCGTATGACAATCGACAAAACGATTAGTTAGTAAGTAGGAACAAATATTAGATTACGATTTTATGTCCCGTCTATGACCCGTAAATATGTGAATGTCTTTGGTTCGTGTATACATTGGTGTATCTGTAAACCTGAAAAAACTTAATATAGGGACATTTTTCTCCACGAAAAAAGATCATTTGAGTTTGGTTTTTTTTATACTTGGCCGAGCAGTTTCTTGTTTCTCTCCTTATGTATTCTAGAAGTTTTGAATCCGTATTTTAACTGGTATGTAATGAAAGACCCAATAAAACATGTTCCAATTACATTTTTAATTTGTTGGTAAGAAAGGAAATTATAAACTGACACTCAGCGCGAGAAGGCCATAAGTGGCCAAGAGTTAGTCAATATTTTTTTCGACGCTATCTCAGCTTTGACAGTCTATCTAAACATATAAATCATCTAAGGCAATAACAACTCCAAGATACAACACTTTGTTTGTATGGTTCTTATCGTTCGCGCCTATTTTGCGGTCTAGACATAGACAAGAGTATTGTCAGTTTATAAAGAATTCCACAAAAAAATACAGAAGCGGGAACCATAGAATATAAACTCAAAAGCTTTAGTTCGCCAAAAGTTCAATTACAGTCTGTCAAAGTCCGGTGTCCGGTCAGGTCGGATTGATTACACTTAAGATCGATATCTATAAACGTTACTTAGACTTAGCACGTACTTTGACTGTGCGTTATTGCTGTCACTGTCGCACAGCTGTCATAAATGTCAAGTCAAGCTAAATGACGTTTACCTTGACCTGAATAGCCACTTAATCAAACTATATTTTACGAACTTTATAAAGTTTATAAAATATAGTTTGATTAAAATGACAGATGTCAAACTCATCGCTCTATAATAGTTCCCTTCCCACATCTGAGACTCAGGCCTCCACGCTGGCCCAGTGTGAGTGTGTGTTGGTAGATGTCACATATTTTCAAATTGCTGGTTCAACGACATGCCGAAGTTGTCGTTCAACGTTTTGTTAGCAGAAACCAAGTGGTACTTTTCATAAGTTCTATTTTGGCCTAGCTCATCCCCTATCAAGTGAAACTCCCAACTGATCAGATACGCTCGTTTGAGACCCTCGCCCGCAGCCACATACGTCATGATAACTGTTCTCTGTCTGTTACGAACAATGAGAACACGGACGCGAGAATACTAGATTACTGGAACTAGGAATATTTCTAACTAGGTTATGTCCGCGGCTTTGCTCACCTGACATTCTGAAAATATCCCACGGGAACGTAAATAGGTATAGCCTATGACACTTGGAAACTTAGAAACATAAAAAGCCTGAGTTAGTGGCGCCCTGCGCATAGTTCATCTATGGTAGTCTCTTGCATGGGAATTTTACTGGTGCATTTTTACTATTGGTACATTGACAACATTACACAGCATTTCACATTTATGTATTTATCTAAAACTATTTATTATAGAATCAAACATTATCAAAATAAACGAAAAAAAACTTGGTAGTAGGTTGGTTGGTACCTACAAAATACTTAGACAGCAAAGTACTAACTTTACTTCCAAAGGGTCTTGGTCAAAATAGGCGTAAGTCCAACAGAATTGAAATGTAGCTCACAATAAGTTCCCGAATTCATACTATAGCGACAAGTACCAAAGTCGCCGGAGCTATGGCCAAATGAAAATGTTGTTATTTACTCTTTGTGCCGAAAATTTATTTCTTATGAATAAATATAAACATAATTTATATTTATTCATTGAATCATTTGCATTGTGCTACAGCAATAGTACACGGTAATTTATGCGAGCTAGGACTGTGAGGCTCTAGAATCGACTAAGGACTGTAGACGCTGAGTTACGGAATCTTATTAAACTATTGTATGAGTATTGTATAGCGGGCTGGCGTTCGCAATTCCACGTCCAAAGCGTGTATATTTTTAACCGACTTCAAAAAAAGGAGGAGGTTCTAAATTCGGTTGTATACAAGGTGTAGTTTTGCATCTTCGTCAAAATTCAGACGGTTGTCATAGAAGACGTAAATAATCAATATAAATTACGGTACCTTATCAATAATAATAATCTTTGCTTTATTAGTTGCTTTAATTTGACACAATTTCAGAATGAAGCCCTTCTCAAAAGAGGAGAATCACCCTGTTATCGAATAAACATTTGCGTTTGTTTGTGTGTGTGAAAGCGCGGTTATAATGCTGGTGTATGACGGGCCGCGTTTTAATACGGGTGGTGTACACTTACCGATTTCCGATATAAAGAAAAAATTTAAAAAATTACCTACCCATTTTACACAGATATAATAAATACAGGAGATATGATTTGTAAACAAATGTATTCGAGTTCAGATGTCGCCGTGTTCTCCCCACTTAATTCACTAACACAAAAGCAAAAACTATAAGAACGGCACACGAGCTCATATTTCTCCCGCACACAAAGAAACTTACAGCAACACTAATAAACTCACTAATAGAACACAGGCATACATAGGGCGGGGCTTCTACCTATAGCTACGGACTCAGAATAAACACACATCGCAACTAGTGACGTGAAGAGGTAATCGTAGAAAAAATAGTATCGATGAAATTCAGTTACCTTTAATCTGCCCTTTTTATATATAAAAATATAGTACTATTTTTGCACCTGAATTCGAGGTGGCTCAAAGTGAGACGAACATATCGTGTTATTTTTTGTGGGAAACCAGTTTGGACCTTTTCCTGTCGCATTTATCCACTTTTCTTTTATTTTTGGATACTTCGGATAGCTAAAATGTTAAAATAAGTACCTCACATTAGTAAACAACAGCTATAAAGTTCCATGTAACAAAAATAGTCTAATTTTTTACCCTTGTGTAATCATTCGTACTAAGGGATCGTATAAAATATCGACAACCACAAAAGTGACATCACCTCTCTAATTATCTACCTAAAACACACCCGCTTCACGAAACTATCGTGTGAGTGAGAGTATCAGTAAAACACTTATCCATTGCACTATTAGACCAGCCGATTCATTGATCGATTTGTATTAAGCAAACAATGGTTGTTGTTCCTAATGAAAATAATTGCTTTTGGTACTTTATCGTGTTTCTAGTATCACGAAGTAATGTTTTAATGAATTTAATAAGAAAAACAATCATATTTTAGTATTTACGTGTGAAATGAGATGCCATCTTTCGTATAATTCACAATAGAGGTGTTATTTTTGCAAACAACCTCTGTACAACGCGGCATTTTGTAAAAAATCACAAGCAGTGAAGACGTCGCAAGTTGACATTCGACTAATGGCCGAAACTGGCAACAAGTCTCTTTGCGGCTAGATGCGTTCGCAAGCGCCACGCCTCCTTGCCATATCTCCTGTATTTATTATATCTGTGCCATTTTATTATTGATTCGGGTCGAGAATCATTAGCATAGTTACCTTCTTGAATTTGACGAGGATGCAAAACTACACCTTGTATTTAAATTGTATATATTTTTTGTGTTTGTTACTTCATATCTTCGTCATTTATGAACCGATTTGAAAAATTCTTCTTTTATCTGAAAGGATATACTTCCCGATTAGTACCAAAAATTTCATGAAATCGGTTCTATAGTTTGGTTTTTAAATCAAAATAACTGGAAAAAATATGTCATCCAAGTAAAAGAAATTGCGAAATTGATACTTGGCAAGGATTTGTGTGTGATACGATAACTAAAAAGGGTAAAATAAAAACTTTTTTTGCGAAAAAATAACCGACTTCCAAAAAAAAAAGTGGAAAGTAACTTTACTTTCGGAAGTTGGTGACTATTGTTTGTTTCATTGACTTTTTTGCCACCGACTTCCGAAAGTAAAGTTATTTTCCACTTTTTTTTGTTTTGAATTTTTGTGTATTTAAGATGTAAAAAAAAACTAAGTTGGAACTAAGTTTATTATTCATTTGAATAATAGCTCAAATCTTTGACAGTACACAGGAAAAGGCAACATATTTTAAGTTTTTCTATTTCTGTTCTTTTGGCGACTTTTTTGTTGTTTCAGAATGAAGTGAAGTCCTTATTATGAGCTTCTATTTGAGATACATTTCAATTCTGTTGGTCTTAGCTTGAAGATCATAGAAAAATGCCCATTGCCCTTTAAAAACTTATTTTCTATATTACTTGTACTATTATGTATTCTGTGGTATTACACAGGTATCCAATAACAACAAAAAAAAACACCTAGTTATTGCTATAATATTCTGAAAACTTGTTCTAAAACAGAATGTTTACGACCCAGCTACAATTAAGTGCCACATCTGGTAAACGTATTTTAAGTTAAAAGGGATGCAAAAACAATGGAGCCTTTTTTTTTAAATTCCATGATCAAGATGTGAAATATTTGAGAGATGAGGAAAAGGAGAACACTTGGTTTTATACCTTGTTTGGGAACGGTCATAGCCTTATAAGCCTAGCCAAAGTTAATTTTGGGGACTTTCATACCAAAGTGAGATAGCTATAGAGTTTGTGGTATTCTAGTTGAATTAAGTTAAAGTTATTAGTAGCATATTTTAAACAAAGTGAATTACTTATAAAAGTGTCAAAAAAGTGCCAGTGAAAATGTGGGTGAGTGTACTATGAACAGGTGTGACAGAATTGTGAAGTAATGTGATGACTTGGAAGGAAACCTGAAGCAATTAAAAATACTCCTATTTTGCATCCGACTTTCTAGCTGACCGTTGACAAACTACATAAGGTAGGCTTGAAATCTTACGACTCAGACTAATAAAATAAATAGTTTTGTAATCTATCCATGTCTTGACGATATTATAAAATATTCTATTAGTATGTATTCTGTGGTATTAGCAAGTAAGGTTACAAAACGCATGCGTTTATTACTTTAGAGTCTTACTTGAGACCTAACCACGCACCTACGACGATCCACTGACCGAATACTCGCTTACTGTTCGGTATTCGGCATTGTTATTTTTTTATATTGCACCGAATACTGTATACGTAAACACAGAAGAAAAAAAAAATAACAAAAACGAAGTTCGTCATTGAATCTTTGTCCCGACCCCCACGAGATTTTTGTTCATCATCGACGCGCCCCGGCTTCGCACGGGTACAGTTTTCTAATGAAGACAATGAAAAGTGTGGTCAGCAATAATAAAATACTTTTTTATTACAAACCTTATCCTGACAATGAGGGATTTTATTTTGAAACTCTTCCCTAGTCGCTGGATAGATGGCGCTGAACTTGCTAAGTTACTGCAAGGAACAGAACGTCACATCATTTCACTTAGATGTAATTTTAATTATAAATCAATATAGTATAATGTCTCTGTACTGATTATAAACGAAAGTGTCAGTCAACGAGCGTATTTGAAGTGCCGCAATGTTGTTTTTTTTCAAGCGTTTTGGCTTTGGCTCGTAGTAACGTTGTCAGTTCAACGCCATCTAGAGAGTTCTTGGAAACTATGTTTTTTTTTATACTCAAAAAGAAAACCTCTCATTACTGACGAAAACAACAAAAAAATCTGACAACTCGCTTTAGCCGTCCATAAGTGATGCGTCATACATGTGGCAATTGATTTTTTGTTTTCCCATTGTTAACTTATGGTGTCATATATTGGGGTAACTCGACAAACGTACAATCTACGTTCATTCTCCAGAAGAAATGTCTTAGGACAATATATAACATGTATAGTACCGAATCATTAAGAGATGTCTTCAGGACGGAGGGTCTCCTGACACTAACTGGTATTTATATACTCGAATTATGTTTATTTGTTAAAAACAATATGCAATACTTTAATTTTAAATCAAATTCTAAAAGAAACATTCGGAAACAATATAAATATGATATTAATTTACCAGTCATTAACAATATGATGTTTTATAAAAGTACCTATGTTACTGCTATTCGTGTGTACAATCACTTGCCGCTAATAATTAAGCAATTAAATGGAAATATGTTTAAAACTAAATTAAAGAAAATGTTAATTGATAATGTATTTTATAATCTGCATGAGTTTTTTGATAAAAAATAATAATATTTGTTAGTAATTTCACAAAATACTATTGCATATCCGACATGGGTAGACTGTTGAACCTAAAAATGTTATGTTTATGATAAGATCTAATTGTACACAGTTATGCAATAAATATATCTTTATCTTTATCTTTTTTATATTGATACTTTGCACTGCACATTACACGTTTTCTTTACTCGTCATACTGTTACAAAGTCACAAATCATTCAAAAGATTTATTCCAAATAAAATAGCAAAAAATACTTGTTTACATCGCGAAATTAAGCATTTTATAAACAAATTCACAAAAAGATAATACCATCAAGTGATAAACGGGGTTGGTAAAGCCTAATGTGAGAGCGGGCCATTCATTTAGCTTCTTCTCAGAATTTTCGAACGTGCATAGTTTGTCCGAATATTCGGCTATTCAGCTACGTAGTTTGCCGGTTATTCGGTATTCGGCCTAAGGCCAAATATACTATTCGTTATGACACTAGTTTAAAGGCAACAATTGTGTAAGTGTCGCCATCGCCAACCAATCAGCGGCATCGTCACAATTTAACTAGGTCACAGTTTCACAAAAAATGGATAGATCGTAAATGTGAAAAAACTACAAAATTAGAAGTTCAAATTTCCTCATTTAGTTTGAAGATAAAAGTAATGTTTCGTTGTCATCAGGTTGCATCAGAATGAATCCTCATTTGGCGGAAGACACGGACGATGAGACCTGCGATGACCCCATCAGACTGTTTGACAATGACTTAAGAGCGGTCTACTTCGGCAGTAAGCCTCTTGATCATAGTAAGTTTCAACTTTCGGCATGGTTTATATATGTACATGTTTCAGCTAAGGATAGCTGTGAAAATAAACTTAAGATAAGCAAATTATTGATATTTGTATGTATATTTTTTTATTTTGTGTACAATAAAGAATGAAAAAAAGACTGGCTAAACTAATAATAAAAATGGTCACGGCGGCTTGAAAATACATATAATGGTAACTTGTGATTTGATGCTGGTCAACTTAGATGTAGCGTTAACTCAAAGTTCTAACCTTTTTTTAGAGTTTAGAACTGTGACGAGACGATGTGATTTATGCAATTTCAATAATTGTTTTTACTTATTGCAATTTCCGATTCTTCAAGTGCCTACATAAACCTCAGTTGGTCCAAGTTTTTTGATCCTTCTATGTACCAGGATCGATTGGCATCAAAAAAAGTTTTTGTGAAAAGTGGTCATTGTCTTGCTAACTTTAGCATTTTTTTTTTCAAAATTTCTAAATGCAGATTGAAATTTCTTTAAAAGTTAAAGTTAGTATCCTTAGACCGTTGCATTTAGGCTAATATGCTGTTTAATCAGCTGATCTAAGTTTATTTTCACATAAGTACATCTTCAGCCGTACCATCCATACTAATATTATAAATGCGAAAGTAATCGTTTGTTTGTAACCTTTTCACGACTAAACGGCTGATCGGGTCGTAATGAAGGCATGGATATAGATTATATCCCTCGGAAGGACGTAGGCTATCTTTTTTTTTTAATTTCCACATGAACGAAGTTGCGAGCAACAGCTAGTATCATATACAAACAAAGCACAACATTGCTTTGGCTACAAGTTTGCGTGAATTATGTGATGATAGTCACGTTGCTGGCAACACAGAGTATAACATTGTGTCCAGCATCATGTTTTTAACATTGGTTTACGGGTGGACAGGGTAAAAGGCTATAGCTTGTAATACAGCTTGTAGTAAATAGTGTAATGTAAATAATATTGTATTTTTTTTTTGCGAAATCTACATAAATAGATTTTAAAAGCGGAGATGCCCCGTACCACCACACCAGTTTCGTAAGATAAGATATTTTTTCTTTTGACTAGAAATACAGAATACATGTTTATTTGGCACACAAGATACAATTGAAATAAAAAAAAAACGAAGAAACTTAAATCTAAACAAAAAAGACTTCTTTTACAGCTGCGCCAAATAGGTAAAGGTCTAAACACCTACAACACACCCCAATTGATACAACTCGCGATTGATTTGATGACAGATAAAATAACACTTTTATATTTTTTTTAAGGCACCTGCAGAGACACAGAAAGCCGGTGGAGATTGGAAGCTATAGGAAATGTTGAATTTTGTCACCAAGGAGAAAATTCTACACTTGTAAAGCCCAATGGCGATCAAATTGAAGAAATACAGAGCGTCACTACCAGTGAGTGTGATTATACTCCATTATCTGTTAAATTAGTGGATTGCGGAAAATTTCCTTGGTACTTTAGAAAATATACGCAACAAATAATGGATAAAATAAATTCAAATCAACATACTGATAGTGATCAAGATATAGATGTAGAAGTTGTAGACGATTCAGATGATTGTTTTATCATAGATGACCTACAAGATATTGTTACAAATAAAATAACTTTAAACGATCAATTATGCATAAAAACAGTAGAATCTCCAAGACCTAAATTAAAAATTGATAAAAATAAGTTAAATAGAACTCTTGACATTATAAAACGTCGCAGAGATGACAAGGAGATACAAAGAGCACTGAGTATAAAGAATTTGGTACAAGTAGATTTAAAGCGTAATCAAGGACTTATAGGGATGAAAATTGTACAGAAAGTAGAAATAAATGAAATGCTGGACATTGTAGCGGACACAGAAAAGGTGGTTGAAAAAGCAGAAGCAAAGGAACAATCTGTAATAGCTAAGGAAAAGTATGTGAGTGCTGCTGAAAAAACACTTAGCCATATCGGCACGCAAATAATACCGATAGTTGAAGAAAAAGAGAGCAATTCTATTTGCCAATTTACAATTACCGATGAAGAAAAAGATTTGGGTGGAAAACCGACCGTAGTCAAATCTCCTAGTTCCCAAAATATAACCGTACAATTTGACATAAGTAAAATATCTGAAAAACTAATCGATAATTTAAAGACAAAGAAAACAAATGATCAGTCTTCTGATGCCAAAGTTATTAGTCAATCAAATAAAAGTCTTCTAAAAAATCCCGAAAATAAAATAGAAACTGTGAATGAAAAAGAATCGAGTTCCAAAGCAACAATTCCAGAAAAAATGGAAAATTCATCAACGACAGTTACATCACACGTGAAGAAAGTGAAAAACACTAATAAATATAAAAATGATCAAAACAAAATTAATGGCATAACTCGTCACAGTTCCTTGGTAGGATTATTAGTAACAAATAAAAGTAAAGAAGATATCAAAGAAATTAAATGCAAAAAACAAAAAAGTCATACAGATAGTACACAAAGCATAAATACTAAACTTGTTAAGAAACCTCGTAAAAAGATTGAAAAACAAAAACCTGAACTTAAGTCACCGATTCTACATTGCAGTACTATACCAAAGAAACCTAAATACGAAATGCCTCCTAAATACAATAAATCAGTTACAAATTATAACTTGTCAAAAGAACTAAGCAAGCTAACGGAAATAGTTGACAAACTTACTAATTCAAATAGTTGTAATTTAGTGCAAAATACTAATCGACCAAAACCAATAATTTTTCCTAGAGTTGCGCCAAAGCCTTTTGATATTCATACAAAACAAGCTATACGGAGGGAGTCAAATGTGATTTCAGATAAAACCAAGAGTCATTCCAGATACATTAATCCCAAATCTTTAAATGTATCGGACAAGCTTCCTAAGAATTGTAATGATGTTAAAAATACTGATTTCAAAACCAACAACCTCCGCAATACTCAGATTATGTCTTCAAGTCAAAATAAGACTTTGAATGAACAAAATGAATTTCGTGAGACTCACCAAAACAATGTGCATAAGCGTACTACAAATGCAGTCGCAGTCACTAATCCTACTCTTAAAGTACCAATTAAAAATAACAAACCAAGACTCTGTAATAGTAATGTCCCAACGACAACTGTGACTGCGCCTGCAATTGAATCAGAGTCCGTTCCTTTTATTCAATATTCCGACATCCCCACCTCTCATGGGCCTCATTTTCCCATACATAATGCAGTGCATAATAAAATAAGTGCCAGTAATATTCCTCACAAACATGTCAATGTGCCAGTACAGAATCGTCACGCATCGGCTATAATTTTAAAGTCAAATAATCACAAAATCTTTCCATCCGAGAAGCACTACGAACCTCCTGTGCAAACAGTTGTTCCTCAAAAACCCATGAATTTCCTCAGCATTTCAGATTCCATTCAGTACAGAGACCCTCCACCACCCTATCCGATATTTTATCCACCTGCTCCTTCGGCTACTGTTCAAGGTTATTTTCCTAGTTCAGTCAATTCTATTCCGAATCAGTTTCATCCTCCTCAAGGCCATATAGGTCAACAACTTAGTAATCCAATGCAAGACTTTTACAGGGAATGTTGGTTGCCGCAAAATATGGTGCCTCCCCCACCACCCCCGCCCTCTATTAAACCACCTAACGTTTCCCCAAGAAATGGTCACGACGTGAATCGAACCAACGATTGTTCTAATTTAAATCGATCGTCAGCGTCAGTAATACAAAATCCACAGAGTGGTTCCTTGCAAAATACAGTTAATACGCTAAAGACAAATAATAGTTCTATAATAGGAATTAATAATGATGGTTTAGTTAAAAAAATTAACATAGCCGCTATACCTGTTCAAAATAATGTTAATAACAGTAACGGCACTACTAAGGTTGAAAAAATTAAGGATCCTCAAATTATGAGCCCGGTTGAAGATACAGAAGTAGTAGCTACTAAGACAGAAATGTTAAAAGAGTTGGATAAGTTATCTTTTGTTGACGGAGATTGTTTTAATAAAATGTACCCCGCTAGTATTATTAATGAAAATAAAAAAGAAAACACATTAGATGTAGCAATTATGTCAAACAAGCCTGGTAGGTTTGAAACTTTAAAATTAACTATGAACTCTAAGGACAAACCTGTGCAAACACCAGTAAAAGGATATTCGCCGCCAATTTTGCCCATACCGACGTATCAAAAAGTTTTAAGTCGAGTGAATTTAAATCCGCTAACCAAAAATACAAGACCAAAGATTGATCCCCGACCTGGAGATCTCAGAGTGAATTCAAAAACTGAAACTAAACCAATGAGAATAAGAGATTTCGTTAAATGTTGCAAGAGAAAATTTAATGATGCATGGAATAATGACGAAGACAGTAAAATAAAAGAAGAAGCTAAGAAGATTTCTTTAGAAGAATATAAAAAAAGAATAATGAAAAATCACAGTAAATCTGAGAATAATAAAAATATATTTAAGGATAAATTAAAGCATAGGAAATACGTTGATTATAGCACAGAAACTGATCTTGGGTATGACTCGGACAGTACGGTAGTTTTATGATTTGTTAACTTATGTGAACTGTTGTCTGGCACTTCATATTTTTTTACTCTTGTAATAATATTCTTTATTTTGTAAGTCTACTCAACGTTATTGTCGACATTTCCACGTGCTCATGCTTACTAAATTCAATGCCTAAAGTGGAAGACTGGTGCGTTTTTATTCAAGGCACACCTTTCAAAGGCAAGCATTTGCATTTTGTTATAAATTCCGGAAAATTTAAAAGATTTACAATTTTCTTTGAATTGACACATCTGTTGTAAAGTCTGAGACAGTCATTTCTTTATCATTAGAGTTTTCCTACCAAATGTGGGTAAAAGGCCGACGAAAAAAATTTTTAAAAATGTTCGTAATTGGCTTTTTATTTTGACTTTTTTTTATGTCAGCCTACTCTGTCCCACTGCTGGGCAAAGGCCTCCCCCATGGCTTTCCAAGTTTCTTTGCAATTAGCTAATTTGATTTAATTTTTGTTAAAAAGAAAAAGAAAACATGAACTTTGCCTTCGTGTAAGTAGGCAGCGGGTGCCGAAACAAGTAAAACAATAATTGAAAGTCGTAGACTAAATAATAATGTCTCCGGTAAATGTATCTAGAGACATCGCCCGAAATTACGCAACGTCACCCGATGTCGTAAGACATTTTGTCTCACAACACGCACGACGTTTTTCATAGCTTTCGTGGCATGACATGCCGTGCGAAATCGGTCGTAGTCTCGTGACTTCTAGTGGTCTCTCTAGGGACAGGTGTCGAAGGACATGTAATTTTGTTTCCTATACAACTTTTACTACGAGACTGACCTTGGAACAGCAGATATTTTTCACGATTTCAGGTTTCGTTTCATAGTAAAAGTTGTTCCTAATGTTGAGTAAGACTAAGCTTGTATACAGTAAATACATATTTTCAAGCTGTATGTCGCAATCCAGTATAAACCTGTTCACTAAAACGCAAAGCTCATGTTTTCGTGCGCAGGACGCATCCTCTGGTGGCAAAGATGTGAATCAAACTCGAAGGTTGCGTATGCTGTCAATGTCAGTTTGTATGTTTTATTTTGTCAATTGTTTAAGAAGATAATCTCTTCACAATAAAGTAGCTTGTTACCACTGACATGTCTGTTAAAATCATACTGTTCTTTGTTTTCGTTGCATTATGGTTGCTTCTGTCAAAAGTAAAATAACTATGTAATGATGAGTATTCGTTTGAAGACTTGACCAGTATACAGTATGATGTTTCGGTGGCGCTGCTTTCAGTAGCTTTTGTCCTCAAATGTTAGATTCAATTTAAATGTTTTTGCCAAGGCCAAAATATACTGGACTAAATCCAGAATGGCGTTTGACAGTTATGTTGAGTCGACGTCAAAACTTTGACAGTGACAGTAACTGTCATGATGACACTTCTCTAGTTTGGTTCCCATGTGTGCACTTGGCGCTCGTAGCAAGCTGCAAGTTGAATAAGTTGTTTTTTTTTATTGTTGTAAGTTTTATGCTTTGAAGCTAACGGTACATTGTTCCTCATGTAAAACTTAATTGCTGTTGTTATTTGTTGAAAATATTCCTAAGACATAAATAGTTTGAATAAATTATTGGCTTTGTTTTTGTGAAGTAGACACAGTTGTTCAAAAATAACTATTGACTTGTGCTTGTCTCTGTACTGTGACAACAAAGCTATTAGACTATTCTGTTTTCTAAATAAGATCTAAAATCGATATCTTATTAAAGTGGTTTACGCGTATTTATAATTTTAGTTACAAATTAAATTCATCCTGAAAGTGAACAATAGAAATACTTTGAAATTCCAACATCAGCCATTGTGTGCAGGTGCGCGCGCAATCTTGCTTTAAAAAGAAAAAAAAAAAACTGTCAAAGAATGCCTTTAAAGGCAGCCTGTCAAAAAATTGCGTAGCCTTAACATTATTTAGCGAAACATCTGCATTGTGACTGCGGCGACAATTAATCTACCTAACGCAGCTCACGGCGTCTTGTTGTAATAAATCTCTGGATTACAGCCTCCTTCGCGGAATTAGATCCGCACTGGAAGCATCTGACTTGAATTATGGACGGAAGTTCGGCTTTTTTAGCCCGTTATCTGACTTATTAGCAATGGTAAATGCTTGATTTGCAGTCGTTGACGGTTCCAGGTTTAGGATACTTTTAGAACTAATGACATTTTAAGCTTCTACTTGCTACTTCCAGGATGTGTTGGTTTGACTGTGTTTTCTAACAAGAAACAGGAATTAATTAGCTAGCTTTGCTAAAGTAAGCTAGCAAACTACTCTATTGCATGAGTAGTTTAACGTCGTTTTACGTCAGGTTAATATGTAACGCCATACGATTAAATATGGTACTGATTGGGTTCTATTAGAAGCCGGTCCTTACTATTGGGTCGTGTTCCAAGTAAAAATCTAAGAAAGCCGAGAAAAAAATCTCAATTTAAGATTCCATTACAAAGCCATCTTCTTGTTCGCCATCCAAAGTTTGTTTTCACAGGAACCGAAAAGCAACCTGAATGATTTATAACCTGTGTACTGGCTTTTGTCCGCGTCTTTTCCCACGCGGCGGGTAGAAATTATCTTATGGGACTGAACTTCCTGGATAAAAAGTAACCTATTTCCCTTACCCAGGGTATATTTTAAGATTGTGCCAAGGAATATGCCAGCGAATAAGGTGTGAAAGGTAACAGATAGACAGACAGAATTACTTTGGTTTACATAACTAGCTGTGCCCCGCGGTATCACACGCCGTTTCTTTTTGCTGTTCGGCTCCTAAGGGAGAATGGGGCTTTCAAATGAAAAGAGAATTTTTCACATCCGACTGGTAGTTCCAGAGATTAACGCGTTCAAACAAACAAAGCTCTTCAGGTTTAGTGTAGATTAAGGATGTAGGGAATGTATTTCTGTAAACAGCGATAGGCATCGCATTTGTAACGTAAGTACGTACGTAGTTTGATGTAAATTGCCGACGCAGTGCGGGGGTACACAGTGCCAACGTACGATGACTAGCAGAGCAGTAGTGTAGTGACACTCGTTAGAGCAAGGCTGCATTTTCCGCAGGGATTCGGGCGTAAGTTGGAATGAGTTACGAGCCACACTATGACATATGACTGGCTGGCTTGCTTGCGTGGTGAGTTCTTGGATATTCATATGTTTATTAAAGTGGGATGAGAAGGGAGTTAGCTTGTTTTCGTAGATGGTTTTTTTTCTGTGGTCTTGGGGTGCTGTGCTTAGGGCCCAAAAAAAGTTGTTTGAAAAACTCGTCTTCTTAACATTAGTCAGGGTTAATGAAGCGCATCTTCTTTAATTACCTTTAAGTTTATCTTCTAAGATCCACTCGCGCCATCACACCACTCCCTCAATGCATTTAACGCTAAACATATTCAAAACATCATTCCGTATCTATTTTCTTCAGGCGACTGATAGAAACAACGATGTTTTAAATACAAATATGACTAACCGGATTTGTGATTTCTGGTGCAAATGAGGCTTAGTTTAAGTGACGGTCGGTTATGGTCTGCTCAGCAAGTCTTAGGGCATCATGTCCAATTGAGAAGACTTTGAACGAAGTCTTGTTCGTATAAAATACCTTTCATCTTTCACAAATCTGCAGAAACTGATTCTTGTTACTCAGTTTATACACAAAACTAATGTCACATTTACATAACTAAATAATTTCATTTTATTTCACTTCCTAACCTGAGTGCTGTGTATATTTTAACATTCATAGGGATTTAAATTCCCAGACACTTCAATTTGCATCAGATCCGACGAGCAAGAGCCGCGAGAAATATGGAATAGTAACTCGATGTAAAAGATAATAATAAAATGGATTCCGTGGAGCACTTAAAAATATAAAATTTGACGCTGAGATCTTGTAATATGTAGTATGGATTTTGTTCCGCCTGTTTACAGTATTCAACGTCGGATGTCTTTGTAAGTTAGAAAGATATCTGTTAAGCTTTGGCAATGTTCCTTGGTTTGTAGAGGTAGTTCAATTCATATAAATTCGAGCAAGAATCAAACCAATGCGAAGAAAACTTCAATAACGATAGAATTTCACAGGGTCAGACTGTGACGACCGTTGTGATTAAACTAATAAAGAGGACTTTTACAATTTGTGTAGATTCCGAAAATAGCTCGTAATGTCATTGTATCATTGCGCGTCTTTGCAATTAAACGGCGATAAATACGTAACGACATGAAGATATAATTATGTGTCATCGGGCATCGTTGAAAGTTGTTAAAGATGAAACCTCCCTTTTTTTTACTTGTTACGGATATCCTCAATGGACAACAATTACGGTTTTCTTGCGACAAAAGATGTAGACCCTGACTTAAAATTTAAGATTTACACCCTTGTCTTCTATCACCGATCCACACTCATTCGTGAAGAATCACGAATGAGTGTAGGCAAAAGCAAGACGGTGTATTTTCGGCTTTCCCTATCTTCATCATTACATTTAATCTCTTGCCAGATATTTAGTTGTATTATTCACTTTCATTTCAGCATAGAACGGTTTTTAATATAGATCTAATTTTAGGCACTAAATTATAACCATCTCGAACCCCTGAGACCGGCTGATGGACTTTTTAAATTTTGATTACCCTTAATAAGTGAACGAATTTGTGGGCTAAGAAACCAACTTAATCGAAATTATAATTTTAATGAAATCGAATCTGAACACGGTTGTTTTCATAAAACTGAGGATCTTTAATCTAATCTATACATAATAAAATGATAAGTTGAAGAGTTTGTATGTCTGCGCTAATCTCTACAACCTACCAGTCGGAATTGAAAAATGATTTTGCATTTGTTAGCCCAATTCTTGAGGAACGACCGCGCTACGAACCCTAAGAGGCCTAGCAAAACGGCGGGGCATAACTAGTGTTGAAATAATTTAAACACGGGATTTTCATGGAACATCTTATCGGAATGTTATCAACCTCCGTTTGTTTGCAGACAATGGTTCTTTATTCTGTCCATTTTAATTATTTGATAAAAGGGCTGCTTTATAAAAAAATCCCTTTTCTGGACTTTAAAAATGGTCGATGACTGTAGTGGTCTTGCTATACGTCTCCCAAAAAATTTATCATTTATTTTGCAAAGTCACTTTGATCTGGGAAAGGAAAAATGGGCTTTAGTGAAGACTTGGAAATTGGGGTACCTACTTCATATCATCATCAGCTCATAACTTCAGCTTCCAATATACCTTTTATGCAGCCCTCTGTGCCAGAACATGCAGTCAAAGTGACCTGTGCACTCCCATAAAAGATTCAGTGCAAGTAGCGAAGTTCTGAGGCTACAAAATTTTAAAATGTGCAAGCAACACGAAGAATAAGATCTGCTCCTACAAATATTATTATCCATCTTCTAAATCTTTCAGGTTCATGCAGTTCTACCACAATTTGTGATTCTGTTTAATTCTCTATGTGGATGTTGAAGAAACTCGTTCCATTTGAGTATATTGCAGTACCATAGCCGAGAAGCTCTCGAGAACATACATCACTACATAGTATAAAACAAAGTCGCTTCCCGCTGTCTGTCTGTCCCTATGTATGCTTAGATCTTTAAAAGTACGCAACGGATTTTGATGCGGTTTTTTTTAATAGATAGTGATTCAAGAGGAAGGTTTATATGTATAATACATACATATTATAGTAGAGAAAACATTAGTATCTACATTGCACCCGTGCGAAGCCGGGGCGGGTCGCTAGTTTATAAATAAACTTAAAAGGTAAGTGCTTGAGATTTCATTGCTTTAAGCCAGGACAAGTTTTTGATTTAACAAGTGCTGGGACGAGGCATTAACATTTACAAGGTGGTTGGGAAACGTAGGAGTTGAGAATAAGTTGAAAAAGAGTATTTGGAGCAAGAAGATAGAAAACTTGTTGTGTGCCTAATACCAATTTGAAGGAAACTTTTGCCTTTATTTGTTTTGCCATTGTTTGTTGCATAGAAATATCTGACTTATGTCCTCGAAGTAAAATTCGCTCGACACGACATCATCGGGTCTTTCTTTGAAATAAATATTACATCTGGCCTGTAGGGAAATTGAGAAATGGTCCCTAAAAACTTTGTTCCATAGTCAATTTCTAAACGAGCAAAGTTATAAATTGATTCATAACTATCGGAACATTAATCAGATGAAACTATACCATTTATCGAATTAACCAATTTGTGTAATTGGATTTTAAACCCAAAAAGTCCAATTTCGATTAATCATACCCAAACCCAATGACCAAACCAAAGTTTGTCGCAATTCGATTTTAAAAATTAACCGATATGGACGTCCCGTCGCTGAAGGAGACACATCCTCAGAAGTATTATTTCAAAGCACTATGTAAATTCATGTTTTACTTGGGGATGGGCGATCTCTGGTATGAGAAAACCGAAGTTTCCTACTACAGAAAGAAGTTCTATACCGCCTGGATGGTATTGGCGAATGGGTACATCATAGTCGTCTTGTTCGACGAGCTCCTGGCACATGCCAGGACTGACTTGACAGACAGGGAGCTGAACGACTTGGTGCAGTTCACTTTTGCGCATCCCTTGATTTACTGCAAGGTGTTGACGCTTTACATCTGGAAGGCCCGCATCAAGATTGTGATGGAACGCTTGTTGGAAGGCAGCAGACCTATTTTCAATTCTTTAGAGCTGGAAAGAATGTCTGTTAAGCAGTTTGCAAGGCACTGCTTTTCGTTGACTGCTGTCTCCTATGTGACGTTGTGCTCGGCTACCATTGAAGCCATCAGGCTTCATTTTACTCAGGGTAAGTTCAGTTTAGTTTTATGTTGTGGGGTGCCAAAATCACCACTTCTGCCTGTAAGTAATTTCTTTCTGAAGGATATTTGCTTTGTGGCGTTTGCCTTACCTGATTCCACCTTTTTTCCAGGCATACCGGTTCGCACTGAAGTGGTGTACTTCCCCAATTCATCACAGACCGGCTTCTTCATCAACGTTCTCCGTTTCTTCACGGAGTTCCACTGGTACCTCATCGTAGCCATGATGGCTACTATGGACTGCCTCGCCCTATGTTCACTACTCACTGTAGGCCATAAGTTTAGGGTACTAAGGTTGTATTTCCGAAAACTGAGGATCAGAACTATGGAGAACAAAGGGAAGAAGACGAGGAAGGAGCTTGCAGAAGAATATAAGAAAGATTTCGTGATTGGGATCAAGTTGCATGCAGACGCTTTATGGTAGTACGACTTTAAAATTTTTAACAGTTGATCTCGAAATTTCTAAAACACCATAAGTTTGAGTCTAACATGTTATACAATGGCTATGAGCAAATAGTTTTTAAGTTTCAATTTAATAGGAATTGTCAGTGTTGTCAAATTCTTCCAGCTGTATATTTCGGTTTATAAGAACAAAAACTGATCGTAATTCGTATTGCAGGTGTGCTCGAAATGTACAGCAGTCCATGGGTCCTCTCTACAGTATCCAAGTGATGGAAAGTGTCGCTCTGCTCGTCATGTGTCTTATCAAGCTTGTTGTAAGTACATAATACATTTACAGCAGTAATCGAAACAGCAACGGCCCGGTGGTTACGGTCCCGACCGTTTCGTAGATCGTGGGTTCGAACCTAGGCGTCTGCACTAATTCATTTAAACACCAAAGTGCCAGCCTGGGGCTAGTTAAAATTGGTTAAGACATTTTTCCACACACATACGGAAGCAGCGCCTTTAACACCAACGCGAGCGGAGCGAGATCGAAATTTCAAAATTCTTTTCTGATAGGCCAACCAATAGAACCTGGACTACTGACATATTGACCGGGATACAACGTTCCAAACCGAGACGTATGGCAGCCCTAATGTACAAGTAAAGTGACTGTTGTATTGCGTTTCCATTCAGCCGATTTATTTACTTATGTACATAATACGTACTGCTGAGTATACGCCTCCTCGGAACATCGCTGCATCGGTCCGGTCCTCATCTAGCGGCTTTTTGCAACATTCATAAGGTCATTGATCAACCTTATAGGGTGACTATCCACGCAGTGCCTTATTTCGTGTTTATCTTAATTCGCGGTTCTCCATCACGCTTCCATCAGCCTACAGCGGCAAAAATCATCCAGCTGCTACAATACACCCTGCGAAGATTTCACAAGTATTTTTGTACAAATATTTATGGAATATCTAATTGCAGGTGGCGGAGCGTAATATCACCTATCTGTTGGCAACCGCCGCATTCATCATCTGTCTTATAGTACTGACTGGTTCCTACATGATGGCCGCCGGCGACATCACGCATGAGGTATTTAGCATTTTTTTTACGTAATTTTGTGCAAATACTACAAAAAGGATAATTATAAATATTGATGGATGCAGAGGGAAAGCAAAACCTATGAAAATAATGATCGATTGAGTGCGGAATGGAATGAAGAAAAATTGCATAGCAGGCGAGTTGACAGGGGAGAATGTCAGAAAAAAACGTGTTGCAGTGACTCCAAGTAAAATGGGACAAGGACGGGAGGATAATGTGGACATCATGCCCTCTTATATTGTCTTGTTCCGTGACAACTAAATATTTTTAGAAATGCTAAAAGTTATTCTCCTAAGGGACCTCGCTTAGTACGCGGTCCCGACGCGGCGCGGCCTGTCCGATTCCTAAGCACCAGGTTGTAGGATCATGATAGTCTATGATCATTTCTACCCCGTTTGAGAAAACTCCTTTACCCTGCAAAGAGACAACTTCAAGTTAATATCATGTCATATTTCCCAGGCTTCGCAAGTCGGCACGGCGATATTCCACAGTGGTTGGGAGGAGTGCCACCCGGGGCCTGATTTCCGGGTCCTGGCCGTAGTGGCTCTGCAGATGAGTCAGGTGCCTGTCTACATGACGGCCTTCGGAGTCATCACCTTGTCTCATACTAACTTCATATCGGTAAGTATTACATTAAATGACTATGCAACAATACGGGGAGAATGATGTACTTAGTACGTGGTTACCGTTTTCGCGATGGTGTCCCTTCCACCCCGTATATTAGTATAGTCCTATAAAGTTGACTTCCAGCAGCTTTAAGGCAGGATTTAAAGCTAAGGCGACTAGACGGCCGACCGCATTGGCGAAGCTGCACAATCGCCATGAAAGACCCTGAGCGATACCTACGCTGGTTTCTTTGTAACTCTATGAAAACAGCGAAATGTGAGTGTACTATAAGCCAAATTAACTAGGCTACTACGTGCTACCCTACTGCGGAACCCGTACTTCCGGGATTACAGACCTGACGTTGTGACGCTGCGCGGTGATGTCAACATCCATGGAAGCGTTTTCATAGAGTTCCATCGTGAGTCTTGGTTGTGGTCGTCTTCGGAATTGCATCCTAGATGCGAACACTGAAAGCGTTCCGGGTCAAAATTTTGGGAGTTGGATTTTGGGAATTGGACATTTTAGGATTTGGACATTCTGACACCGTTGGATGAGAATTGGACATTTTGACCCTGAACGACTGAAAGGCCCTTTTTGGGCAATAATTGTTTACAGGAAACGGTGTATGTTATTTCTATATTTCCTTCTTTGCAGGTACTCCGGTCTTCGTACTCATTCTTTGCTGTTATGTATTAGAAGACGCAATCCAACCGATTGTCCGATTGCTATGTGCACACTGTAGAATTTAGGTGAACGTAAATTATTCATATCGAATACATATAAGAAAAGTATATCTTTTGTTCATAATATCGTATTTGCTTTATGTATTTTCAATTTATTTATTTATTGGAAACTCAACAGCTTATTATTAATATGACATTAAAGTGAAATTTCACCCCACTATCAATGAACAGCACAATACAGTTGCGACAAAGTAACTAGAATCTTAAAGTCTGCATACACTGAACATGGACAGCGAGATGATGACAAAATAAGTATTACTGAAGAACAACCAATTTATAACACTTTTAAGTTTTCACGGTTTATAACTAAACTTAACTACTACTTATTTAACCTACTTTTGGGAGCTCAATATAAACAATAATCGCGGAAGATATCCCACAAGTGACAGTGAATGTTTAACCAACCAAAGTTAAACCAAGTTTTTATTGGAATTTTAGACTCATTTCGAAACATTTTCAAAATAAGCCGTATTAAAAGTAACCTGAAAATGACCTAAGCCTACATAGACACCAAAAACATCCGCTAAAAGAGACCTCTCTTTTAAAATAATAACTACGGACAATATTAAATAAATCTCGGGCCTCTGTAAGCTGCTTACAGCTATCTCCGTCATTATTAATTTCACGAAAATCCTTTTGTTTCGTGTTTCGCCCATCTGTGACGATATTTTAATTTTAATAGATTTTGGGGACGAAGGGGCAAAGTAATTCGTTCGAAAATTGGAAGTGGAAATCTGTTATTGAAAAGAGGTATTTAAATCTTCATTATTTAGCTTTTTACCCGCGGCTCGTCTGCCAAGTTAAAAAAATCAAGAAGAACAAATATTTACATTGTACAGCGTAACTCAACGCGCTATAGGATTGTAAATCTTGAAATGGGATTAGTAATTTCGGAGATTACGTCCTTCATCTAAACTTACAACTTTACTTTTATAATTTTAGTGTAGATGAAACAATTTCTTTCAAAATCATAAGTGTTGAAAACATTTTAAAATAAAATAGCTTAAAAGTTCCTTTACTTACTTTGTCTGGGGAAGTACTTACTTACTACCTTCAACTACTCACACCCATTTCTTCTGGCAAGCACTTGTTCCAGTTTCCAAGTAGTTTGCAAGTATGAGTGTTGAGAAAATTATAGAGCATTTAGATCTTTTTAACCGACTTCTTATTACTCTTTCTTTTTAACTTAACTTACAGTAATTCATGCTGTCTTGGCCTGTACGTCTAAGGAAGCATCATGAGATGGGAAGTCATTCCACTCATCATCTTCATCATGGGTAACATTGTTCCACCCGCTGCTGAGTAGAGGCCCCCTTTTTTGTGTCATGATTTTTTTGGTTTGCGCGAGTCCCATCCAGGTCTTCCTTGCGATCGATCTTCTGTGGTTCGTTCACCCATCTGGCTGTTAGTTTGCTAGCGATTCTCCGACCAGCTCTCGGCAATAATCCATTAGGGCTCTACTCCACCTGCCATCATTTCATTCATAGTGCAGTCAATTCACTCGCTAACCTAAATTAAAAGAAAATAAAGTGAAAATCGGTTCTCTTTCTTTGAAATCAGCATCTTTAGGTTTTTCTTGTTTAATGTCGAATCAATTTACAACACTTTAGCGTTTCTCTACTAAATTCTCGAGATATTTGGCGACAGGATGCCCCACTTGCAACTCATCCTGCCTTCACTGCGTGTTCTGTTAAGACCCGAGCTCAAGATACTGTGTTTGTATCGATTTAAAAATATATGGCTGATTCCAAATACATTGGAAAGGGTAGGAGAATGATACTAAAATATTTATATGTGCTTATGTTGTGTAAACAGGCGCAAAAAAAAGAAAAAAAAAATCGCTAAAAGTTAGGTGCTCTCGAAACATACAATTTTTACATTCTTAATAGACTCCATAAAAATAAAAATGAACAAAATGTTTCTGTTTTAAACTTGATCAAATAAAACCACTATCCAAACTTTAAATCCAATGTGTTCTATCCGGACTGAAAATCCTTTCGCAACATGAACATTTTGTATCAAATACAAAAATTCGATATATTTTGTTCCATATCGACCCTGTGAGCTAGGGCCGTAGCATACACAAATGATGCAGACTCTGTATCCTTGCTCCGTAGACTAAAGATGAATGTTTGTTCCGATATAGGTAATGCGGTACCTCAAGCTAGCTGGAAAATGTATGCGAATTTGTATTGGGGTTACGTTTTTAGTTTAGTTCATGTCTGAGCTGGTAGTGTAGTATTTATTTGTGATATTTTTGTGGAATACGCGAGAAACAATTTATCTTACGAAATAGTAAGTTAAGCAGTGATAGTCTAGTGGTGTGACTGTTGGACAGCTAAGTCATAGGTCTCGAGTTCGAACCCAAGACACGCGCCTCTGATTTTCGGAATTATGTGCGTATTGTATTATCTCTATAATTATCTCTTGATTCGGTGAAGGAAAACATCGTGAGGAAACCAGTATGCCTGAGAGATATTTCTCGACGGCATGTAAAAGCCAAGTCAGAGGCCCATGGGCGGCATAAAAATTCTGACACCAGGTAAGGCACTAAACACACGATAAAGAAACCAAGAAGAGGAAATAAGAATTTATTCACATTTCATTTTAAATAGATGTAAGGGACTCGCTACTTGAAACTGGGAGCGTTTAGTTTTCGCCGTACTAAATTCTTCAATTTGTGCTGCTCAAATGCTCTAAGGAATAGGTACCCTCTGGGAACATTGTGTCGTGGTGGAAATCTTATATAGTCAGCAAGGTCTTAGTGGACTAGCTGTCCAAAGTCCGAGGGACTGAAGATACTGCTGTACAAGGATCTTTTGGCGCTCGTTGACAGAGGGGTGCTGTAGGTAAACATACATATGAAATTGTTTTGTGAAGTGTGTTGATAAAACAACATGGCTTTAGTTCCGATTGATCATGCGCCAGATATCCTTGTTTAGTAATATAGTACTGCCACTTGTAGAGCCTGTTTTAATAATGCATACCGTTAATTTATTCATGTAGTACTAACCTACTCAGTTTAAATATCTAATTTCGAAATAATTCGTCCTCATTCGAGAAATAACGCTTAAAATCATAAACACGAAAAGGATGAGCTTCCATACAAAAATGTGGAGCACGAAGAAACTTCTCGCTATAAATTAGCTGGTATCGGCACACCTGTGGCTGGAGCCCCACGTATCACTACAAGTTGGAAATGTACGGCGCTGCAAGTGTTGCCAACATACGGTGAGTGTTGCTAGGATTTTAAAATGTGCAGTGTAGTTTGTTTTATATTTTAGTTGGGTTTTAGAAACATAAAAGTGGGTCTCGGTAAGTTATTGAGGTCATTAATTTTATGGTCAATGTTATTGTTCTGTATTATGTGTTAAGCTTGCCTGAAATAAATGAAGTTTAATTTTAATTAATTAATTAATTCACCCGAGTCACCGAGGCAGGCCCAAGAAACGCTGGCGTGACGATTTGGACTCGTTCCTGTCTGATTGTCCAGAGAAGGCAAAACACCGGGAGAGTTGGAAAGGAATGGGGGAGGCCTTTGCCCAGCAGTGGGACAGAATAGGCTAATTAAAAAAAAGAAGTAATGAAAATGGTTTTTGATACAGAATATTTAAAGCTCTATTTTCGTTGGCAAACAAACTGGCATAGCATTGTCTCAGCAATATAAAGTATTTCCGAGTTACAGGCAATATGCTAAAGTTATAGCAATTTTGCTATGCCAATGATTTAGAATTAAAATAGGGTACTCTAGCTCTAAGGATCATTTTGGTAGTGTTCTGAAGTTTCTGTCCATCCCCACAGAAAAAAAAACATGTATGTTTTACTCTAGTTTTCATTACCAAACGACGCACATTCCTAAGTACTAGTGAAGCCAACATTCTAAGACGCGAAACCCCTTGTGGATCCAAGCACAAAGCGTCTAGGAAACCGTTTGATATCAAATACGTTAGCCGGTGTGAACGAACGTAGGGAACATTGTAGTTTGCTTATGTAGCTTGCGTCATACATAGATTTACTTGAAAAGAATCAGGTATAGATAGTAATAGTTATGTACTTGTTCTTAGCGTGTCGATGGCAAAAAAGTTCAAATGTGTTTAGCCCAAAATTTAGCTACGCATACTCCGCTTACTGATGCAGTCATAATGTCACCAAGAGCGCAGGTATCAGGGCATGCGGTACAAAATGGAAGTTGTGCCATAATTATATGTACCAAAATTTATTTTCACACCATTAAAATTTATTGTTCGTAATTTTTAACGCGCCTGCCAAATTCGAAATAGCAATGCAACACGACGGGTGCTTGCTCTGTTTCTTCTTTAGGCGTTTTTTGCCGAAGAAGCGTTTGTTAGAATTGTAAGCTTCAGTCACTCAGTACTCAAATGCAACATTTTAACAATATCAACGCTTTTGAAATTGATACCCTCATTTTTCATATCGATTACCGCTAGCGCCAGTCATGTAAGCTACAAAGGCCTTCAATATGAAACAATCGCGTCTCGTCGGTAACTCGGAAGGGAAGCAGACGTCGAAGTTAGACGAAGTTTATAACATGGAGTCTATACGCTGGTAATTCTATCGGAGATTTATCGCGTTTTAAAATAATGCGAGAATATTGTAGGAGGCAGAGAGGCAGAATCTATTATAATTTTATAAAATGCGAAATAACTCTTTATCTGTCTGGTTACGAAATGAATTTTCCATTTGCTAGAATTACAGTACACTAGCTTATGTCTGCGGCTTCACCCACGTTGAGTTCGGGAACTGCCCACGGGATCGTACTTGCGGGATAAAAAGTAGCCTATGTGCTATTGCAGACTATAATCTATCTGTGCCAAATTTCATCCAAATTCCTTTTAGCCGTTCTGGCGTGATTGAGTTACAAACATCTATCCATCCAAACTGTCGCATTTATAATAGTAGTAAGAAATTCGCTAAAACTAGCATGCAAAATTATAGAATACATTAATAAAATAAATGAAGAATGAATTAGTATGTTATTATAATCAGAATTATAATAAGAATATGTTTTCAGGCATTGTCACACACGCGATAGAAAATAAACATTTGTTTATTTTCTATTTTCTTGCTAAGCTTTTTATTATAAAAAACCTACCGTTTGGGCCTTTCAAGTTGCGTAACCATTAGTAAAAAAAGGTCCGCAAAAACATTAAAAATTCTCATTAGAAACTTATGAAATAAGCAGTACATTTGTGCTCTTTTATCTTAATTTAATGTCCTGTTAAGTATTTTGTGTGTACATAAATAAATAAATAAAATGTTCGATGAACATTCCACCACAAGACTTACTGCATTTTCAAGCTTATTCTAGACCAAACCAAACTGGGACTTCATACAAACAATAGAAATATTCGTGCGCATTTCCCGCCGACTTCCAGCTTGTTCTGGGAATCAAGGAAAACACAGCTTTGTTTGTTTTAGCTCTACAATTGTTTATGTTTCTGCTTACCTTCAGAATATAAGAGTCAACATAGACTTACCTGGGAGGACACTGGCTTTATACTAGTTGGTGAAAGGCACGCTTTCATTTTATTGCAATGTTTTTTTTTGATTATTTCGCAGACTTCATTCAGAAATCGTTTGAGATCATGTGACTGTATACGTAAACCGGAAGTTATAGCAGAAATTTTGTATACATGTTTAGTTTGGATGACAATGCCCAACCCATCCCATCCCATCCCATTTTGTTTTGTCCAGTGCGAGACTAATAAATTTCTTTCTTTCTTTACATTAAGAAACGTCATTCTAAATCCAATATGGCGGTTTCCCAAAGTTATTTTTATGCATTCCCATGATATGGGTATCATAATTATGAAAGTGTTTTCGGAGAAGAAAACGAAATATAAAATAACGTATTTTTTTGTTTTTTTAATTATAATATTATATCTAACTTTATTCGAGCACCACAAGATTCGTGTAGCACAGTGTGTGAAAGAAGAAAAACATTCCATAAAATCCAACAACAAAAGAAGAACAACTGGCTTAGTACCCAAAATGAAACAATAAAGACAATAGCCTACAAATAGTCTCTCAATAAAGTAAAGTAGCCGTCCATATCGTGATCATTTTCGCACTTTTAACAAGATGGGAACAATCAGCAAGTTAGGTTAGTGTTACGGCCGCTAATTTATCTATTGGTAAACTGGTTTCGACCCTCTGGATATACTCCCGAAGTCTCGAAATTAATGCCAAGGTGTTTCACGCACTTTTCTTTCTTTGAGATTGGTCAGGGATGGTCAATGTTTGTTGGATAAAATATGATTAGGGAAGGATTGGTTCTTTGATGAGGAGCAGCGGCACCCCAGGGGAATAAGCCGCGGATGGCGAGCAATGGGCAGCTCGCCGTCCGGTAAGGACCAGGCCCGGGTCGATGGCGCGCTGTGTTCCACGTGCGCATCAAAGAGATGTCAGCACAAACTGACGGGGTCCATTAGGACTGATGCCTGTCAGGGTTGCGGATTTGTTCGAAAGAGTTACCGTGGCCCTTGGCACCTTGGCACAGGCAAGTGAAGGAACACGGGTGGGTTTTAGTCAGTAAGAGTCTGACACGCCCTCCCGCTCCACCCAGAGCGGGAGAGGTCATTTGATGATTTCCCACCCAAAAAAAGGGGAATAAGCCGCAAAAGCGCTACTTTGTATAATAATGATTTCCCGAGTCACAAGATACAAGCGATGCTTATTTTGTGGCTCACCGATTATGTATGATTAATAATACACTTATTACTTATTTAATTAATCACCACTCTCAAGACGGTGAAGGAATACATTCTCAAGAAATAGGCATGTTCTGTAACCAAAAATTCAAAGACATGTGATGTGCCATCAACCTGCACTGGGCTACGTGGTGTATTATGGCCCACTAACCAAGTAGTTAATCTTTTTTCGAGTTGGCAACACGGTTGACCACCACTGACTTAGTTACTAAGTCTGCTACAATACGAAGTTTCACCAAGATTTGTATTGTTTCCTTCCTCCGTCCTGAATAACGGATCATGGTTGTCCGTTAAATTAATTACTATGCACTTTGTGGCTATTGCCTTAGTTTTTCACAGAAGGAGAAACTTTGAACAGAATCTACTCTATTTAGATGGAAGCGCCAGGATATCCAGCCAAATTCAAATTTTCTTGAGTTTTTTTGCAATTTACCGGTCAGTGTCCGGCTGTACCTTGAATAAAATATGATTTGCGGCCATAATACGCATGTATTTACAGAATTATAATCATTAAAATCATCTATACGGGTTGTATTGTTGATTTTAATGATTATAATTCATTTAATACAATTGAATGACTTTTTCATGAAATAGTTATCACCCTAGGTCAGGGATGGCGAACCACTGGCACGCGTATAGATGGCACGCGACACAATATTTTGGGCACGCCACCGATTTTAACCATATTTGCACCTACCTATGCCTGCGAGTCATAATTTTCAGATGAATAACATTAAAGACTCGCTTATAAACCGTTTGGCAGAAATGACTCCAGTTCAGCATGCATTCTACTAAAAGTAACCTCTTACGGCCTTAATATAAGTTATTTGTCATCTAATCTGCAACAACAGAAGTCACACTAATGTTACTTTAATTTGAATCACACGTATAACTGAAATATTAATTACTATCCGGGCAAGATATTTTTTTGGCATACAAGGAGTTTTGAGTTGATAGTATTATTTTCCAAATAATCACAAAATCAAAATTATTTGGCGGCCCGTCTATGGCCTCATTAAACATTTCTGTAGTAAAAATGGCACGCTGATCCATAAAGGTTCGCCACCCCAGCTTGAGGTGCTTCCCCCATCCTGAATTTTAGTAAACTCCATGGCCCATCAATAAATTAAGTCGCAGTCTTCGATTGAACCTAGATTTCAACTTAGCTATGCTTTTACTCGTAAATGTTGCTCTGTCTTCAGCCAACAATCTATGAACATTTTTGGGGCATTATCGAGAGCACGTTTTTAGCCATCATTCGTGTCATCATAATAATTAATCTGGCAGAAGCGCTTGTGTGTTGTGATCACAAGACCAAAAATATACGGGCCTTTTTGTTTCGTCGGTTAAAAAAGAGACACCATTAGATTATTATAATAAACAATGAAAAACCTGTCTAAATATCTATAATTTCTAAATAATACTAAACATTATAAGAATAACAAGCAAAAGTGCCACTAACTATTCATACTTATAACTTATCAAATAAAGTATTTCATCCTAAAACAAATTCCAGTTTCAAACAAACAAACTATTTGCGGCTCAAAGCAATTTGCTCATAATTTAATGGAACAACGATTTTTGTTAACAACGCCACAGTTACAAGCATGTTTTATCCGCGTTGTGTAAGATTAATAGATGTCTGTAATTAATGGTTGAGGGTCAAGGGCACAGTGTGTCTGACAAGAGGCATTGACCTTGTGAGGGTGAGGTTTTTTGAAGCTGGCAAAGGTTTGTTGGGATCGGGGTGTAACGATATTTTGTGTTCTGGATAGTGAAGAAGAGCATGTGAATTTTCATATGGTGGTCCCATCCAAGAAGATATTGTTCTTAATTATTGATATACAAGGTGAATTATTCATTACTTCCCAGAATTTGATCCATATCAGCGACACTATCGGATGGTGTACTGTGTGTGTGTTGTTTTTTCCGAAATCAATGGTTCGATTCCTGGCTAGGAATATTGATTTTTCAAAACTGTAATTATGCAGTTTTAGTTTTCACCAAAAATCGGACTCGAGACTCTTTTGAGTATATTTCGCTATTCCTTATAGATTTCGATTTGGGCATCTACGCCCACTTGAAAAACTCTTCGAGACTGTATTATTTGACTTAAAACTTTGGTACAACTTAGTGAGCACGAACCCTTATGATCTTATGCCACAAATTCAATTGGTATCTGTTATATTTTAATATAATATTAATAATAAACTCTTTGTAGTTCCATTAAATTTAAACTGAGAGGCAAAAGGATAATCCATGTATAAACATTTTTTATTAATATTCAATTTTACAAGTAAATTGTGTTTTTTGTAAATAGATTAATAAAATGCAACAAGTCTTGCATGGAATATTGTAAAATTTCAATTGTAATTCTTATTTAGTTTAATATTGCCTTTATTGTGCAAGGTCTTTCTTTGAACTAAATGTTCAATCTCATGAGGCTCTAAATTCATCGATTGCCTTTTTCGCAGACGTACATATTACATATTTTTTTGCTGTTATATTATAAGCTTAATGACTTTTTGAAGTACACTGCTGGACAAGCCTCTCGTATTAAAAACTGCTTCTCTCCTTTATTTTTAAAATTATACTAGTATGTAATTAACAGCTAGACGGGGTCGCGGCAGACCGAGGAGAAGATGGCGGGTTGCTTTGGATGGCTTTCTCGGTAATTTTCGAGAATAAGCCCAATATCGAGAAAAGTGGAAGGGATGGGGGAGGGCTTTGTCCAAGAGTGGGACATTTCAGGCTGATAATAAAATGTAATTAACTACCTCATTGCAAAAACAATGAACGACCATTTATCACCAAGCTTGCTTTAAGTACATAGAAGGTGCTGGCGATGTCAATTGATTATTTTCAGGTCTTCCTATGGAAAATCATGAATCATCACTTAATAGTGTGACAAGATAATTAGATTTTTAAGCCGCCATATTTCGTTTAGTTTCTCAGTTAAAACATGACTGAAATTTTCTTGCATTGTTCCATACAAAACCATCTAGGTTACCAAAACCATTGCCTTCTCAGTTCACAACCAGTAACCATTTAATACAAACTATATTCTCCCTGCATGCAAAACGCTATTTTCACACTTAAGCTGGGAATACATAAAGTCATATATTTTTATACGGTAAGCACTGCGAACGTTGCATAGCTCCGTGGGGTGAAACTAATGTCATTTGTTACTCTATAAAAGTTTTGTAGGGGCGTTTCTTTTAGCTATTGTCTGTATTTTTCCTCTATGCAAACTGGCGGAGGATCTCTCCTGTAGTTCCTACTTTTGCTGGTGTTTTCAGGGTGAAATTTTGGTTTCTTAATGCGGCGGTCAAGACATCTTTGGAATAGTTCTCAGATTAGGAATTCATAACCCGGTGCTTATGAAGCGAGTCCTTGGCTGCTTGTAATTTGAAGTGATGTTGTAGGGAATTCTTTCTTTCATACATAAAAGGTGTAAAAGACCTTTAACGAACCCGAAAGCCACTTGTTTTCCCAGTCATTGCGATATATTTTTTTTGTTCAGGACCATACCTATATACTAGTTTTTAAGGTTATTACTTTACTTTAAATACCCCCATGAGTCGTTTCCTATCAATGCATCCAACAGCACAGTGTTTTGAGTGCGTTACATTGAGTTTTACCGTAAAACGTGATTTTTAATGCCAAAAACAAAGTGTCTTCCCAGCGAAAATTTTCGCGCAAATCTGCGCATGTCATATGCGCATACAAGGTGTAAACGGACCCTTAAAGAAGGGTTCGTTTACACCTTGTACTTAGTTACATTCTACGTCAGGTTCATCTTACCCTCAAGATACACTGCCCATAGCACCTCTCAGTAATGCACGTCACGCGTCCATTGCAGAGTGCCATCTATCAACGATGAGATGCATCACACATGCGGCAGTTTAATATGGACGTCGTGCACCATGTCTCACGTCCAACATGATGTATATGTTACAGCAAAATGTTATGCACTCATGGTTGAGGTCAGATGTAACTTGACCATATACTCACGCCATAATTGTTCGAAGTTGTAAGCATAGGTTCGTCGAGATTCATCTCATTCCCATTTTCGTATCACAATTGAGGAGTGTCTTTTCAAAAGGATATTTTTTATTTTAAAAAACGTTGCCCCACACTACGAGAAAATACTTTCTCGTGTGGGTTCTTGTGTGGGTGCGTTTGCAAACATTTAAACTCACATTCACAAATAACCAGACCCGGAACAACTACCTGTAGGCCATAAAAATATTTGTTCAGTGCGGGGATCGAACACGCGACACGCAGCGCAGCAGTCAATCGCTCAGACACTGCGCCAACCGTGCCGTCAACTGCGTGCGTATAACTGCATGTTATCTTATTTTTTACAAAATACTAGAAGAAACTGATGTGATGGTGGTTGTTGAACTACCTTATTGGTGAGATTCTTCAGAAAGGTCTGGTGCGTAGTACTCGCAACCGGCGTACGTGTTTGACCAGAGGACGCATGAACGTGGACGAGGCAAAAGGAGTATGTAAGAATCGTAGCAGGAGGCGTTCTGTGGTTTCTGTCTACCCCCATCGGAAAATGGCGTGAGTTTATGTAAAACAACACAACCATTTAACATTAAAACTCATCAATATAACAGAAACTTTCAGCCATTTAACTACAAGATTCCCTAGCGCCAAGCAATCGTGTAACCATTTTCTCGGCGGTAAATGAAGGAATCGTCCCATATATCTTCATTAGGCGGGGGGTCCAACGAATCGGCGGTGGCCAGGCGTGTGCTACGATCGGGGACAGCTGCTAAGAGTGTAAGGAACTTATCGGGCAGAATTTACCGCTCACAGTTTGGTAGTGAGCTACGAATTTATTGAGGTAGGAATATTGTGATGTACTGCAGCATGTTAGTAACAATATTTTTAGGATTTAATGGCATTTGTCGTTCACAGGACGGGTATCCTGAACTAAAACCCACCTTGTCGTCAAAAATCATGTTATTGTTACTTTAACAACCGCCATGGCAATTTTAATCCGTTTTAAAACCATTCTACAGTATCATTTATCAAATATTAAATCCCACCCATAAAGGACAGTTTCGAAACACGCCTCACTGGCAGAGTGTCGAAAATCGACATAAATAAGGCAATAAAAATTAAATCGCGAACAGATTTTCCGATTCAATACTTTCAATTTATGCAGATAAATTATTTGTTGAAACGAAATCTGCGTGTAAATAACCGATTGTTCGACGTGTTCATAAATAAAATACTGGGAAACTATGAATATTTTCCACCACAGTACGGCTATAAAGTGACCTTATCTCAATTGTGAGCTGCCGCTGTATAATGTTCGCCAGTTAACCAACTAGGCTCTTTTTGTGAAATCCCACTTATCCCGATGCGACAGCCCCGTTTCCAGTACGGAGTACAGTGGTACGGAGCAGTACAAATCGGGTCGGGTATCCCGTATCTTTAAGCAACCACCATATCTTAGGGTAGTTTCAGGATAGCCAATTTTCAGCGCGTATAAGCTTGTTTTTAGACGCGCATGGAGACTGTAGTCGCGTATACGCGCGCCTTTTGCCACACCCGGAAATTGGACGAGCGTTGACGCGCGTATAAGCTCGTACAAGCGTGAAATAAGTCGTCACTTTTGCTGACAGATCTCATTTTAATCAAGCGAACACGCTGGAATAACTTGTATACGCGTTCCGATTTATGAAGCTCGTAATGTGCCGCGCGTGTACGGGCGTTAGCCGGCACGAGCTTCTACGAGCTACCAAATACGCAAACCGTTCTTACGGGTAAATTGTTATTAGGAGCACGCCTAGATTTTTTGTAAACGCTTTGCATGTGTGTGAGTCAATTCCTGGCGTACGAACATTAAAACAAAGTAAACAGAATTAAATTTTGTTAAAAGGTGATAGCAACTATCTACCTTAGATTATTTCTTAATAATATTTCGGTGTGAAATACTGTAATTATGTTAATACTATGTCTGTCGACTGGGCCGAGGGCGACGGCCGGCAATTTAAATAAAACATTAAATGAAAAACAATGGGTTTTAAAGTTTTACTTGCCCACTGAAAGTTTTGTTATGAAATACGACCGTTTCGTTGTGTTTTTGGTCGGGGGTGTTTATTTTCTTTCTGGGTTAGTAGTTTCAGTTGAGGGCATTATAATAAAGAAAAAGAAATTTATGCTAAGTAGGTATCTAGTTTAATCTGTCATGCAAAATGGTTAGTGTTGCTTCGTGATGAAATGAGTATAAATGTAATACAGTAGTGAAGAATTGTGGGGTAATCGGTTGCCATGGTATGAGAATGTGATGCGGAGGAATGAGGAAAATGTCATGAGGAAAGTTTTGATTATGAATCTGGTGGCTATAATTGTAGAGGAAGAGCAAAAAACGATGGATGGACTGTGAAAGATGATATAGCTGGAAACGGAGTTACGCATAATATGACCACAAATCAAAGAAACCCTGCGCTGCCCTAAATAAATTGGATATGGGCAGGTGAATGGTGATGGTAATTCCACCCTACCTACTTATAACAGAGCATAAGTCCCGAAGTATCCATTTCCTAACCCAACATATTTCACAGTCGTAACAAAATAAAGTGATTTATCCATTCAGTAGCACAAATCTGCGCCGCACCGCGAACGTCCGGACCCCGCCGCGTGACCGCAACCCGCAACGTCACCGCTGTTTTACCGCAAATTTTCTAGTCTATGTAAAGTTTACGACTAGCAGTGCATATTTAGGACTCGTTCGGGTTTTGTCGGTGAAATAGATTTATTTCGCTGACTTTGAACTTGGTTTTTTCTTTTTGTTATTGTTTCAGTATTACATTATGTGTTGTAAATGCCCGTTTAACTATACGAATACTTAAGTATTATTGCACTTTTCAAATTTTACTTTTTTGACAGTTAACGTCAGATTAACAAAATTGTTTCTTAGGTATGCCAATGATCTAAAACCCGTGAAATAGGGAAAATATTGCCGTATTTTCTTGTCCAATGCTTTCCCCAAATACATCCAGGTCGTCTTCTAGTCTAACCAAATTGCCACTGACGAGAGATGGATTTTATAAGAGGTAGTATTTTTTTTAGCCTATTTGAGTGTCCCACTGCTGGGCAAAGGCCTCCCCTTTCTTCTTCCAAACCTCTCCATCCTGTGCAATAACTTCCCAGGAAGTATAAGTTAAAAAGCTAATCATCAATTGCCACCTCATATGAATACCCTTCGCTAGTCCTTCTCAAAGTCCATATCAAGTCTAACTACTAAGTGTTTGATACGAGTCCTCCCCCAAGACATAGCAGCATCTCAAACTCCAAGAATTAATCTTATTGATGCCAGGGGAGAATTCAAACTTCGTGTGCATGTGATGAAAGGCTCTTAGGGCATTCTGTTACCAAAGCAGGCTTAAACTTAGAAGGACATAGCTGCAGCGTATTTTGGAAGACGTGTCATAAAGTTTTGAAGTTGGGTCTGAGTCAAGGGGCTAACGCTTTGTGCAACGAGATATGGTTGGATACTATTCGTAGAGTAGATGCAGAAGGATACGTTTGCATGGACAGCTGTGTATGTTGTTTAACTTAATTTTTAAGATAATAAATGCATCAGGAGAACACCAAGTCAATACACAAACTTGGGACACTCGTAACACAAGATTATGTGTTCACTAACCGTGGTATCAAAATGTGAATTTGAACATTTTATTTTAGAGACTTACACCCGTATCTACAGTCAAGTTACAGTAATTACTTGAGTTTAAGTAATTACCTAAGCAAACATTTTTATGCAATAGACAAGAATTTAAACGAAGTAAGAACCGTTAAGACAGCTCTCATTTCAAGCAATTACTAACCTAATGAATTTAAAAAATAATGACTTTTACTCTAGTAATCAGTTTGACTTGTTTATAGATATGGGTGTTAGACAGCTTAGCAATATTTCATCCTTAGCCATCAACATCATCGTCTTTATGTTCCTGCCTTTATCCTAATTTAATTGGGGTCGGCCCAACATGTCATCTTCTTCGTTAACTACTTTTCTATTAGTTGTCATTTCTCTGTTACTCCCTATATTTATTGACTTTTATAGGTAACCAAAAATTTAGCGAAAAATAATTATTAACAAAAAGCTATTTCTGGAATAGATTGAGTAATTAGTACCGATTAGTAGTTGGCAACATGAAGTGCATGATAGTGTGTTGTTAAGTGACCCATTATTTTAATGGATATCTCTAGAGAAAATTTGAATATAATGTTAAGCAAAATCTAATTTTTAGTCAGAAAGTTTGGTGCGTATAATACCAGGGTTTTACTAAGTATTGCCACACAGGATGGTTCTATAAATGCCCCTGTACAGTGTACATAGACAACTGTGACCAAACTACTACAGTATGTTGTTGTTCCAGTACAACAACATAAATAAATAAATTACAGGGTGTTGTTTCTGCAACATGATAGCCTAATACCAGCCGGTTGTTTGCAGACGTAAATGGACTCCGCAGTGGATCTGTCTGAATCAATATTGTGTTTGGCTGTGTGAGGAGTTGAAGTGAGGTTCGATTTGTTAGCGTTGGTTGATACAGTTTGTTGATGCTGAATAATCATCAGCCTGTAGATGCAAATTGGTGAGCAGGCGGTGCTTTCGCATCGCTTGGCAGTTTTTGAAAATAGTCATTGCAGTTGGGCGCTTATTTAAATTAGCTAGTAAAACTCCGTAAACATGACGGTTATGGTTTTCTGAACATAATAACACCATAAAAGGGCATGATTCGATGATTTTATGAGCAACGATTGTTGATGATTTCTGTCCCAGGTGATTTCTTTCTAATTTAAGTTTTTTGGCAACTCGTCACCTAGTGACTATCACTATCAAAGTGATTACTTGAGTAGAAGTATTTTTTTAAGATACGATTTATATTCTGTAGTTTAGTAATTGAAGTTAAAAACGGAAGATCTTTATTGCATGAAAATGTTTGCATGAGTAATTACTTCACCTCAAGTAAGTAATTTAACTTGACTATAGATCTATGCGGCTGTGAGTGATGAGTTGTCAATAATGCCGAATTCCTATTGAAAAACTGTTTTTTGAAAAAATGTAGAGTCCACATTTCCTTTTTGCGGACCTTAGTTCGTTACGTATGTTTGTGTTAATTAAGTTTCTATTTATGCCTCCCCAATTAACCTCAACCCAAATAATGAGCTTAAACCATAAACACGTAGCATGTTAAACCAATTTCTGTGAAGCGTGTATTAATTATAATAAGGAAATAGATTGCGTGTGAGTTTGTGCGTGTATTGACGCTTTAGTTTCCGGTCGGAGGAAATTAAATGAAAATACAAGGGTTAGTCATTATTCGATTATCGGATTAGTGAGGTGTGAAGGTCGGATTAATAATTATTTGGAGCCAATATGAGCTTGTATGATTGTCCCATTGAAGGGAAAAGCCTTTGTCCTTTTCAATTCTGTCTATCTTGAGCTAACGTGGTGTTCATACCACCATCTTCGCCTGAGATTTGGGATTACCGCACACAGAATCAAAAATTTAATTAAAAAGACACATCATGCCTGCTTCCCGTAAGCGCAAGGCAGATCTGTAGAACATCACATTTCATTTTTTTTATGTTTAAGTTCCAAGTAATAAGATAAGATTTCTTTATTTGTTTAAACATTGTATACATACAAGAGCATGCGAGCCTATTGAGCAACCATGTAATGGGTGCGAGCCTATTGAACAACTATGTAATGGGTGCGAGCCTATTGAGCAACGGGCACAAAACTTCTAGGCTGCTACTGAAACATTCCTGCTGGATAAAACCAATAACATTTTGTTTGAAACTTGTCTTTGAAGCTGACTAGTTACCTACGTAAAAAAACTTATCTACTTGACCTACCTAGTTTCAAAACAACTTCAAACTTAATTTAAATGGAAAAATAACGAAATACTCAAAACAGGTAGTAACTACTTTGTATTTATTACTTATTCAAAAACAGTTTACAAATTCATAAACCAGGAACGGCGTTGAAAACTTTCAAACGAATTGTACTTTCAAATATCATGTAAATAGTGCAAGTTGTACATTTTTTTTTTGTAAAAAACGGTTTTCCTCTTTAAATATTAATGTCAAGGCGGGCTTAGATATATTATTCATTTTAGCCTGTTTTTAGTAACATTGGATGACAATTTAATGAATGCCTAAATATACCAATTTACCTATGTTTTTATTCTCTACCTAAAACCACAAAGCGGAACTCAATTATTATTGTCACATTTCAGAGCAGTATTATGTCGAAGGTATGTTCTATCCAAATAGAGACTCGCTGAACACGTGCATATCGAAGAAGGGTTTTGTCGAAGTAGTGTTTGTCGAAGGTGTGTGCTGTCTAAGTATGTTCTGTCGGACTAATGCTAGTCGAATATAATTATGTTCTGTCGAAGTAATGAGTAGTCAACACAAAGACATTTATTCGTAGGATACGGTAGGCACAAAGTTGTTATATAAAATATTATGTTCAGGACATATCCGCGGCTAGACGCGGCATACGAATATTTACACTGATTACATTAAAATATTAACACTTTTTAATTTTACATAAACCTAAATCAGAGCTAACTTATACACTCTAATAAAACAAAACTTAAATGTACTAACTCTATAATATAATATAAGACACAAAATGAATATCATAAAACTAGGTATAATTAAAAAAAAAAACAATTGTATAAAAATATCTAGTAGCTACTTATTTATGTTTAATATCTTCAAGAAACTCTTTAATTGAGTAAAAAGTCTTTTGAAGTAGCCACGATTTAACTTCTTTAGGAAAAAAATGCAGTGGTGACTCTCTTATTGTTTTCGGAATGTGGTTGTAAATTTTATTAGGTAACTGTTTTTCTGAAGCGCACTGTTGCAAAATTGTTTTTTTTAACTTATTCGAATATAGTCGAACTATTGTTTTTCGAAATTGGGACCGTGTCGAAATAATTAACTGTCGAAATTCAGTATGACACTCCCGACTCCGCGTAATTCGACAAAAAACAGTGCAACACGGTATGAACACTTTAAGTGTGCAGTTCAAGATAGCGCTACTTGTCAAGAAAATGCATCAATATGTCAAACTTGGTACATTTATTTTAGTTCTCTGTTTTTCTGCCAGCACGGATAAGTTGGTTGAAGTGTAATTGATGTGTATTTACCTAGGGGAGCACGAAACAAACAAACGAGTGTATAGTAAAAAGGCTGGTTTATTACTGTTTCCACATAAGTAGTGCATTGATAATTTTAACAATTGGAACATGTGGGTAGGAGGGCGCAGATATGCATCAGTAATATGTTTGCACTCATTAACATTTTGATTAATATAACATTGTTAAAACGCGTATTTAATTATAAGACTGACTGTCTTCCCTAATGAATGGCTACGACATAATCCTTTTCGTATTTTCTACGTAAGAGTAGGTTACGAAAACATGGGGTAAATGCTAAACCATTACCACCACGACGCGGTCGTCGTGGCTATCTATCTCCTAGACTTCTGACTAGTAAGAACCTACAGCTGAATCTTTAGACTGAGATGAGAGTGATACAAACATTCAGTAACACTAATTTAACTCATGTTATAAGAGAAAATCGAATGTAGCGTAGCAAAATCAAATAAAATATTAGAAAGTTTGTACCTACTAGCCAGGCTGATTGCTCAGTAAGCTACATCGTCACTCATGAAGGTTTTAATCAGTGACTGTGACCTTATCCGTCTGTAGCTTTGCTAGTTAACACACAGTACAGGTAAGCTCACAAAAACATTGCAATATAAAACAACTTTGAAGCGAACAAAGTTCAAATAAACATCGAAACAAAAACAATGGCGGTTGAGAAAAGAGTGGGGGTAGACGATACGCCATTAGCGCGATATAAGTTAGCGTCATGCTGTAGATTCTTAAAAAAATACTTGTTAAGGCTGAAAATACTAAAAAGGTAATGATAATTTCTAGTACATTTCGTTATTTGCGAATTATTTAGTAAACCACTGATTTTGTCCTCAAAATACAACACAAAACCTAAACATAACATCATTCTGCTCCTATTTTTTGGACAAGACCAGACATATTGGACACTCAATTCACAGCCGCTATAAAAGTACAGGAAAAAAAAAATAGATAATAGTGTATATTTTCAACAATTTATCGAGCAATTTACCATTCAAAAGAAGATTTCGGAAACTCACACGTTTTCATGCCAACAAACGCCCGCGCTACAACCCGTCTCGTCTACCCATCACTAACACGCTGTCAGTTTTTAATACTGACGTGTCACGACTCGGGAACGTGTCGACGAGATAATGAGTCGTCGTGTCTGTACACAGTACCAAAGACTAGAGGCGTACAGTTTGTACAGTCAAACGTACATCAGCTGTAACTGGTGAAGTAGGAAAACCGCACTATAGGCCCGGACTCCGCGGTTAAGCGGAGACGAGCGAAGATATGCAAAGCGGAGTGGAGAGGAGATGTGAAAAGGCGGCACGCCGCTTACGTCACTTCTCGTCTCCGCTGGCCTAAGCAATAACGAGACATCTCCTCTGCACTCTGCTCAACCGTTTTCACTAAAGCTAAGCGGATACGAGTAATAACGCTAAGTGTAAATATGGAAATTCTATTGGTGGTTTGCAACACATGTGTCCTCTCTTCTCGTCCTCGCTTCGGAGTCTGGGCGTTATGAGTTGTTCAGAAAGAGGTGGTGGTAGTAACTGTTCGGCAGTAATAATCCTATCTGACCTTACTTCTGTCAGATAGCTATGACAATAATTTTACTAACGTCAAACTGGCAGTCATAGCTACCACCTTTGCCAAACGCAAACGCACGCAATGCAATACTGCTACGGACATAAAAGCGCTGTCAATATGAAATAGTGATCATAACGTGCGGCAGACTGTACAGCGTGATGTATCCAGCGCAGCGTTTTGTGCAGCGTGATCCGTCCAGCGCTTTTGGCTGAAAGTGCATGTTAGTTGCGGTCCAAGGATTATTGTGGCAGTCGCTGAAAATGACGACTCTCGTATATTTGTGGCTTGAAGTACCAGTGGAGAAGTGATGTAGGTATGTTTCATGTCGGATGAAAAATGGATGAATATGTGACTATTTATAGGTAACTACACGTCGCTCTTGGTAGACTAGTCGCTTTGTCACGAGGTACACCCACAAGCATCACAGATGTTGCAACAGTAGCGACTGCGGACGAATAGAAATGAAAGAAACACGAGCGTGTCACGCAAATCGCGTCGCAAGTTGCTTCGCTTGAGGACGTGACGAACTGATTGATGTAGGAAATGACTTTGCCGTCAATGAATTTTAATTACTGTGCAAATAATATAAATTAACTGTGAAAATAATATCTATCGTGATTCCTCGACTCAACTCAACTGGATGATAAATCTGGAAATACTCTGAAGCTAATATAATAGTTTGTGTGCATCAAGTTTAAATACACGAGCTTTACATGTACATATGTATGTATATTCATGTACAGCTCATCTATTTCAACTTGATGGACACAAACTACTAAGTTTACGTATACTCGTATACCTACGGCTGTATAAAAATTTGTACAACTGCATAAGGCTTTGGTCACACGGAAAGTTACAGCGATTCATCTTGGTTTTTTTCCCGCTGATTAGAAACCATAGGCATAACAAAGAGTTTCTGATTTTCAGTCAGAACAATCCTACTAGACATATATGCCTCTTGACCACGACTTACATGTTCAAGGCGTCTCGTGGCGACGACAGCGGAGAAAACCAATGAAACTTGTTGAGAGCATGCCACTACTCATCGCGACGCGACGCGATTTGGAAGTTGCAGGGCGACGGCACTCACTCGAAGTAAACAAGAAAGGTACGCCAGTCCGTTGGGAGTAAGTCGCATCGCACTAAACCATGAGCGAGGTTACTCCTAAACGTCTGGACCTCCACCTGCCGCCGAAAATATTGACTCTTTCCATGCCCTCACTAACTTTATTTGGTCATCACAAGCTTTTCCCCCGCTATCACTGAGGCCTAGCCCTCCCCCGTTCGTACCATTGTCAAAGCAAATACTGAAACATTGATTGTGGATGTGCAGTGCTTTGCCGCATCATGACATGCTCTGCTTTCATACTGGTATATACTACTATACAGCGTGTATTAGAACGGTGTAGTCATATTACGATATTATGGAGACTATTATCAGCTGCCTAGTCTTTATCCAACTACATAATATGTATGTTGGGGTCGGCTTCCAGTCCAACCTGATGCAACTGAACTGGTACTTTACATGGAGCGACTGCTTATCTGATCTTCACAACCCAGTTAGTACTGGGTAATACGATACCCGTTGGTAAAACTGGTCAGATTTTCGGGCCACTGACTACCTGTAACGGCTGTCAAGATCTACAAATGACTGCCGGGAACAACAGCTTAACATGATTTCCGAGGCGTGGAAGGAATTCGGTATGTAATGGGTGGTCACCCATCCACGGTCCAACCTAGGCAAGCTGTTATTATAAAGTCACGAGCTCTTCCAAGAGTATGATAGAGACCATTAAACTGAATAACTTTCTCTATGAGACCAAATCGTAATCGCAAAAAAAAAAAACAACCAGCTGACCAATTTGTGCCGAATGTTGAAGTTTTGTATGGGATAGTTGATTATTTTTTCGCAATTACGATTTGGTCGCATGTAGAAAGTTGTTCAGTTTGATGATCTGAACTACACTCTTAAAAATGACCACACTTTTCTAACAAATAACGAACAGAAATATGTACGTATACTATTGTTAGAGTAATTTTCCTTAAATAATAAATAATCCAAATAAATTTTCCAAACCCATTTAAAAACTAATATTTTAACAGAACAAAATCCAGTAACTGAAAACATCCACGTTTTGTTACAATGTAGTAATATAAAAGAGACTGGAGCCAACACCTAGGTGTATTAATATGTGTTTATTGCAAACACAGATACCTTTAGCTCTGGTGCGAGCGACTACATTTGCATTTTTACCGTTACTATAAGATTTTAAGGTTCTGTAAGACAAATAAAATGAAGATTCACTGCAAAGTTTAAAATTTTGGGTGCAGAAACAAATAAAAATGTTATTATATCATGTAACTACAAAAATGCTGACTCACAAATTGAGCTCGTTCAAAATGTTTATTAATAAAAAATAAACAAATTCGAACATAAAAATAAATATTCGAACAAAAACATTCCAGACAGGTGCGTGGTGGGTGCTGACATTCGTTCGTTCATGTTTTATTAAATTTTATTTTTAGTTTGAACTCTGGCCATTTTAGTATACCTACTTGCTTAGTTAGGTATTATGTTCTTTAAAATATATGGAGTATAGGTTTAACAAAAAAATATACTGTAATTTGAATCCTTTATACCTTCTCCACCAAGAAAACTAACGGTTTTCTGATTGATTTTCGTGGTTGATAAAAAAGGATTAGGTAAACTAGTGAGGGCTATTGATATCAAATGAAACTCTCTTCTCTTCCAAATCTCTCCATTTTTTGTGGTTTTGTGTCACGGATAAAATGATATTACACCTATATTATTACGGAACCCGTCCCAAATATTCAGGATGTCGCACTACTCTTTATGCACATAAAGTCTGCATGAAATTTCCGCTAGGTGGTACTACTGTCGGACTTCCGGGGTGCTCGGAAGAGACAAAAATGTACTTACGTCTGCGTTGCACGAATACTGAACATTTTAAACGTTTTCATCTGCCCCGAAGGTACAACATCTAGTAGGTATGATCATGTAGGAGTCGGATTTTGGAACGTGTCGTGCCGTGAATAGTAGGATTGGACAAAAGAATAGGATTCGACTTTTCAGGTTTTTAACAGACAGATTTTTTATTAGCTTTTTTGTTTGTTTTCTGAGGATATATAGGGTAGAAGAGACACCTACGCCCCCCACATATATTTTTTTCTACATTTTGACCGTGTAGGTATTGCACTTTTGTAGGAAACTGTATAATGTTTTGTTACCAAAAGAAGTTGTTAAAATCTATACGGATGAGGTTGGTAATGGTTTTGGTAATTTAATAAGTTCACATACCTACTTATTCTTCTTGTCGCTGGTATGAAAACTTCGCCACCTCAACTGCGAAGAGGTCACTGTGGCTGCATGTTTAGGTGCACACAGGGCTGGGTAGGTAGAACATAGTTTTGTGGCACTGATCCACACCCACACCACATTGTTGTTCCGGGGAGGTAGCTCCATTTAACGAAGCACTACTTATTTATCCATATGGAAAAACAGTTAAAAAGAATCCACTTTTTTTGATTCAATAATTTCATTCATCGCTCTGTATTTTTTCGTTCATACCGAGCAGCAAAATAAAACAAAAATAATCGTTCAAAATATCCCTGTTATTCGATCCCCAGCTATTCCGTCAGAAACGTCATTAAATCTTGTATAATAGGCATCCGAACAAATATCCAAGATAGACTATTAATATTTACACAATTACAATTATATCTCGAATTGGAATAATAATTTCAAGATCTCCGTTGCTCATTTTGTTCGAGATAAAATACGATATTATTTAATTGGTTCGCACAAATATTTTGTTGATAAAAACTAGAGGGAAATAACAGATGGATTCCAGTCTTGAATTTCGATGAGATGTTTGATATTTGTGTCTAGTATTTGCTTACTACTGTATTAAAATTCCGTTTTGTATTTTATTAATATTTATAAACAGAACAAAATGATTTTCTTCTGTCTTGTCGGCTCTTACAGAATGATAAGGAATTTCAGAATTATATTGTCGTAAAAATATTAGTCAATTAGATAGGTCCGAGGGTCTAAACAAGTGGAAATCGACTTCAAAGTTCGAATTTCAAGTTTCGTATTTCTACGACTTTCAATCGAATTGAAAGTCATTTATTTCATAGTGCATGGATGTATGCACAAACGGTTACCACGTTTGCCAGTCTGTGGTGTACCATTATTAAAATAAAAATGTACATTTATAAAGCATATACTTACTGGTCCGTGGATGGGTGACCACCCATTACATACCAAGTTTCCTCCGTGCCTCGGAAAGCACGTTAAGCCGTTGGTCCCGGCTGTCATTTGTAGATCTTTGAAAGTCGTTACAGGTAGTCAGTGGCCTGAAAGTCTGACAATCAATCTTACCAAGGGGTATCGTATTACCCAGTACGAACTGGGTTGTGGAGGTCAGATAGGCAGTCGCTCTCTGTAAAATACTGGTATTCAGCTGCATCCTGTTAGACTGGAAGCCGACCCCAACATATTTGGGAAAAGGCTAGACAGATGATGATAAAGCACATACTTACAAATAAATATACTCAATAACAATCATGTAAAGGAGGTAGTGATTTTTGATCAAAATTTTTAAAGTGGTCGTGGATTGAGCGCGCTTTACTGACACGGCCATTGCATTCCATAACCTACTGCTTCGTCAGTAAAAAATTTGTCGTTAATGCACCTCATATTACGTTCTGTATTTGGATATGTCCCAAAATAAACATCCTCCGCTTTCAAGTGATAATCGACAAACACATTACTTCACAATTTACCGACCAGACAATGGACTTCCCTGAATGGGCAAACCTTGGTCCAAACATTGGAACAGGCTTTCATTCCGATCCTTGCATTATGCGGAATGTAATTATACCAGGAGGAGTCCCGGAACCACAATCAGATTGAATGAGTGAGCGAGTGAGTGAGTGAATGAAAGAAAATGTTTGGGGAGTTTTGATGGATATCTCAATTAGATTTTAACGACTCTTGAGATTTTTTTTGTTGATGGTTTTTTATTTGAGATGTTTTTTTCTGGTTGTTGGAGAGTGTACTTAATTACTTTTTATTACTGTTTTCTGGCTTTAAATGTAATATTATTTTTTTCGGATTTTTCTGGTTGCCGTGAAAATGTGACGGAAATGTAAAAATAAATATACATATCCAGTCGGTTATAGACTCACAATAAATTCCGTTTCTGTGATATCAGTTAAGGATAACTTTATCGTCAAAAAAGTTACTTTTGCTATTTGTTTTGTAAATTGTAAATTAAATCAATTAATTGTGAATAACGAATAATAATTTTATATTGCATTTAATTAATTGTAATTTAATTTTAATTGTAAATTTTAGATTCATATATTTTATTTTACCTTTTAAGTTTCTGAATAATGATTTTTAGACATGCTTGGCATTTCTAAAAATTAAATGTCTAATTGAAATAAATGCTTTGAGTTCGAGTTTACAATCAAACTTAACATTTTTCCACCCAATTAAACTCAACACCGCTACACCGATTGATGACACACATTTATCGAAACAACCCTAAACCGAAGTAACGACAACAACAAACAACAGATTGTATCTGCAACAACATCAACAGGTTCATTACGGGAAACAATTAACTTATTGACGTGACGTTATTGTTTACTGATGCGATGTCACTGTGTACTGACCGCTTATTAGGATGGTTTACACCTGAGATGGGTAAACCGTGAGCGAGGTGGAAGATGCGAAACTATGTGTCAGTTACTACCAAGCTAAATGGTGTAATGGGGTAAGATGCGATCTGAAGATGAGTTTCTTGCTGTGTGAGTATGAACGACGCGGGCTAACTACGTAAACGATTTCACATAGGTATTCAACAACAGCGCTCTTTCTATGAACGAAATTCGAACGCCGAAACATCCTATCACTGGTTGGTGCCTACATCATCTACTCAGCTCTGTGCCGTTTGCATAGCTACACTACTCGCACCTAGTCTGCGTCGTTAGGTCGCATCCTGAGATCGCATCCCTAGTTAACACCCTTCGCTTCACCGACGCAGCCTGAGAGAAATCAGGGTTATATACAAGGTGTAAACGAACGAGAGATGAGATTGGCCGACGTGACCGAAAAACAGACAGAAGGACTATTTATAAATTTTGACTTCGTTTTACCCCTTACAACCAGAGCTAAGCCAAGATTAGCTATGAAAGTTAATGAGGAATGCTTTATTTTTGGGTAGGACCTTGTGGCCTCCACCCGTTCGATTCCCACCTAATAATTGGCGACTGAATAAAAAACGGGTGTGTACCTTTAAAAGTGTATTAGTAATAAAACCAAGCTGGTAAAGCCGGAGGCACACAACGACTTGTGGGTCGTGGGTTACGGACGTTTGTTGTCACCTCTGCAGGGATAGGTACTCCCCTGTAGCTGCAGGCGAAATCCCGCCACTGGCCGGAGATGGAAGTTGGCCGAAGTTCAGTACTGTGCTGTACGGTGACGTAACTGACGGATAAAACGGCGCGGCCGTCCGACTTGTTCTGCACACCGGTGGCGAAGCGTCGAAATAACCCTCGGTCCGTAGGCACCCGGATACGAAGCTGTTGCCGTTGAAATCATCGCGTAAAAATGAAACCTGGAACCAACGTTCCAGCTGATTAGAACTTGGCCTAATAACTTCCGTGCTGGGGTACCACCGACGACAACGAGGAAGAGTTAACTATTTAATTATAGTGGTATTGACGTGGTGGTACTGACCAGAACGGAGTTTACATAAGCAAGCTCGAGCAAAAAGGAAACAGTAAAAATCGATAATTATGAAACGGTTAAAACGATTGGAATTTTTAAAATTAATAATGAAAATACTTGAAGGTAGAAGGAAATTAAGTAACATGATACTGCATTATTAGCAATTTCTGAGACTTTCGTTATATTACTTTACTCTATGGGCTATTCCTAAATAGTGCTTACTTAATGTGACTCTATCTGAGTCTGAAAAAAATTCACGATTATGATGTGCGTAATTTGTGTGCTATTCAAAACTTACCCTAAATCTGAATTTTCACTAAAACTTAATTGGCACTTATTGAGCTCGTACATTTTGAAAAAATATTATGATTTAAATAACGGTCGTGTCTGCTAGGGCACTCGACACGACGCAAAACGGTACGTGCACTCTCACATCAGTCTAGAAGCGACTCGACCCGCAGTCCGCACCGCACGTACCTACCCAGCGCGTTCCAAGTCGTACACAAACAAAGAACAAAGCATTCATTTATAATCTATTTGTCCTTTAGCATTGGTACCATAACCAAAACATGATTATTCATGTAACGTTACAACCTAGAAGATTGAAGCGCCAATCGCGGCATCAGGTCGTTTTATAGGTCCATAATGATCTTATCAGTTTACTAGGTACATCCCTCACTACATAGCTTAGTTGAGCTTTGGTGGAAAGGCAGCTTAATTATTGGAGTCTATTATGTAATTAATTCGTAATGGGATCAATGTAGGTATATCGTAGATAGCTATCACCGGTCCCAGCCATTGTGGACAATTCAATGGAAATTGTGCGTGTTGATTGCACGAGCATCGGGTTATTGCTTCTAGATATATATTTATAGATTGTTTTAATTTAAGTACTTTTAAGTATAAAATCCACCCTGCCCGTCCTAACCTACGGTTCACAAAGTTGGTCACTCACTGAACAACAGAAGTCCAAACTCAAGATTTGCCAACGAGTAATGGAGCGCAGCATAATAGGTAAACACCACCCTGCGCTCCATGACTCAGGTTGCAGATGTTGGGGAAAAAAAGCAAAGCTAAAGTGGGAGTGGGCTGGCCACGTGGCACTAATGCACTCAGAGAGGTGGGCACGGATCGTCACTCACTGGATACCTGATGGAGGAAATCGCCGCCGAGGTAGACCGCGGTGAAGGTGGTGTGACGATCTGGTCTTGTTTGCGGGGCGAACATGGCCAGATATCGCACAAGATAGAGAGGTTTGGAAGGAGAAAGGGGAGCTCTTTGCCCAGCAGTGGGACACTTGACAGGCTAGCAAAAAAAAGTATAAAATAAATGAATAAAAAGTACGTCATAAAAAAAAAAATGCATTAGAGAATTAATTAAAAACCAGTCACAATAATAAAGCAATATGATGTGTGTGTACCAACTTAATACAACTTGTCAAATGAAAATGTGATGCTTTACACTTTTAATGAATTCTGGAAGTGTGATATTTTTTGGATGTTTTCGTCGCTCATAATATAAGGATTATGTAGTGATTGACTGGCGAAATTTGGGTGTACTATTAGGTACACCTCTACCTAACCCTTCGGGGATTACAGGCGTGTTGTTATGTTATTTTAATATAAGGATTGTTCTCGTTCGAAATTACTCCATAGTTATATTTTATTCTTTTTTGTTTGTCGTAGTCACTCGCCCCTGTCCTAGCTCTTATCTTAATCTTTAATTCATCTTTTAGAATACACATTAGCTCCCTTTGAAGGCCTCCATACAGAAAAGGATTCCCTTGCCTAAAACTTCGCCATAATCTGTAAAAGAGTAGCAAGCAACGAATGAAAGCAAACGACGCCATAATAGCATCGTCTGCCAGAACTTTGTGGGCTCAAGTTGTGAAGTGTGCAATCAACGCGCGAACTTCGTCTTTGTGGGACGGACATAATTTGGCTCATCTTTTCGTGGATAGGAGAGTTTCTTGAGTAGTTGTAGTTTTGTATTAACCATGTTTTAAATTAACTTTTTCAAATAATATCTACCTCTAATAAATTAAGCTTTTCAGACAGTCTTTTCCTGAGAATAGGTACAGAGACCAATTTACTATTACTTTTGCGGATTTTTTTATTAAAAGTAACTCAGATGCTCTGTAGCTTATCGCTTAACAAAATGTTGCGACAGCTACTCATGAAAAACAAATGAAATTAATTGTCCAGAGCATGCCACGGCCCACTGGGCACCGCGACGGTACTCACGCGAAGGAAACAGAGCGAAACGCGCATGTTGCTTGACGCGCGTGTCACCGTTGCAAGTCGTATCGCCTGCGGTTGTGAGTAGGGCGTAACATTTGCGACTTTTTGGTTATTCATTTATTTGAAAAAGAATTGTGTTTGTGGTGAAAAAATGTTTGTAAAATGTTTTTTGATCTGTATGTACTATCAGTTTAAAAAAACGACATTAAAGGTTACACCGCTCTGTAAACTATGGTTTGAAGATAATAAGCAACATAAGGTCAAAGTTAATCCAAGTTAGACGCGAACATCTGTGTCGTATCGCAGCATCAGTTGGAGCTTGAAGCTAGTGAATAGATTTCACAAGTTTGTGTGTTATGACGAGATAGTTTCTACTCTCTGGTACGTTATTGCTAGAAGATGTTTTGATATTGTAATGTTTGGATACATTTTAAGGGATTTAAGATTCTATGGAGAGAGGTTGTCAGGTCAGAGAAAAAAAATTATGCACCTTAGCGGACACCGGACTGATTGCGGACACTGGTCTGATTGCGGACACCGGACTGATTGCAGACACCGGACTGATTGCGGACACCGGACTGATTGCGGACACCGGACTGATTGCGGACACCGGACTGATTGCGGACACCGGACTGATTGCGGGCACCGGACTTATATTTCAGTACATTATCTGCCAAATCCGGTGTCCGTAATCCGGTCCGCATTACAGTCCACTCGGTTTGACCGCACCCACTCCGCAAAATAACATTATTGCCAAGTTTGATACGTTACACAAATGTACAGATATTTTATCTCTGACTTGGCATCACTGTCAGTGGTTTTTATAGCAGTTGTAATAAGGAAGCTTTTGGGTTGCAGCTATCAGAGGTAAAATAGGTAACTGAGACGGCACGGTTTGCGCAGTGGCTGAGCGATGGGCTGGTGCATGTCGCGGGTTCGATTCCCGCACAGAACAAATATTGGCCTATAGGTAGTTTTTCCGGGTCTGGCTATTTATGTACATGAGTTTACCTTCACCCACGATACAGGAGAAATGAGTGGGGCGAAGAAAAGAAAGAAAAGGAAACGACTATACCGACTGCAACCAGATGGTTGTCACAGGACTATACAAGGTGGAAGGTACACCGAGGCTGAAACAGTTACCACGTAGTCAGCACATAGAAATTTTTCAAAATGATGTACTGTATACGTGGTAACCGTTTCCTTCCACCTTGTTTAGAATTCTTGAAGCTAATCAGACTATTTTGATCGGGTTAGTCCCTGAGTACCCTGATCCCCGAGGCACCCGTACCGGAGGACCCCGATTTATTTTTATCTTGAGAAAGTCAATCAAAAGTCAGTTTAGCTTAAAACCGTCAGCAGATGAAATGTTAAATAAAATTTTATTACGTAAGTCTTGCTTGGTTAAGGTAAATATTATAATTAGAGAATACAATATAGAGTCTCGTAGAGCAATCACAGGTTTTAATTATTATCACAATAGTTGCATTTTCAATACCGAAAATCAAAATGACTACCCTACATGGAACATTAACATGTCTACTAGTCGTACATAAGTTTATTTATCCCTTAAATATTTTACTAGACATTTGCTAGACTGGCCTCATCAGAGACGAGTTTAAACAATAAACAAGCGAGCATTCTACAACGGATTGCACTTAGACATTCATCTGGTCTCGTCAACTGCATGGACTAAAGGTTTAGCCGCACTAGTGACGCGGTGGGGAATAGTCTATACATGATTATTCTTAGAAGCGTATAGAAGATGAATGGATTGTGTGAGGAATGGTATGAAAGAAAAACGAGTATTAGGGGTATAGTAGTAGATAGCCTACCATTGGAAAAATGTTATTGTAGGAATAATTTAGAAATTTAAAACCAGAAGTAAAAAAACAATTATGCCATATTATTTATAACGATAGAGAGATGATGAATGAATAAATAATGGTTATCGTGGTGTGAACATGTGATGCGCAGGAATGAGGAAAATGTAGTGAGGAAAATGTGGAGTGTGACAGATGGCTATAAGACTAGAGGAAGACCGAAACCGTTGTGTTTCCATTTTGGTGTACTCAAACTCAAACTCAAAGCATTTATTTCAATTAGACCATTACAGGCACTACAGGTACAATAAAGTATATTCTATTCTAAGACCAAAGAAATAATGGATGGACTGTGTGAAGGATGATGTGGCTAATAAGGAGGTGACTGCTGAGATGACGTATAATAGAGAAGAATGGAAGTTGAAGACATGCTGCGCCGACCCCAATGAGGATAAAGGTTGGAGAGTGATGATGAGATGATGAATAGTACATGGAATTACCCAACCTACTCTCCTATTCCAAGACACGATATACATCATCATCATCAGCCTGACCTCCTTTCTCCTAAAAACCATGGAGAAAATCTTCGAGAGAGAGCTGAGAGACGGCGTTTTAAAAACTATACCACTTCACGACAACCAACATGCGTACAGCTCGGGTAAGTCCACAGAATCCGCTCTCCACCTAGTGGTCAGCCGGATAGAAGATGCGATACATCAGAAGGGTACCTGCCTGGGCACCTTCATAGACATCGAAGGAGCCTTCGATAGAACAAACTTCTCCAGTATCAACACCGCTCTCTCCCGACACGGGGTAGAACAGGTACTAATAGACTGGATAACTAACATGCTAAGTAAACGGGCGGTTCGCCTTACAGACGACCAGCAGATGGCCCTGATAGCTCGAGGCTGTCCCCAAGGAGGTGTGCTATCCCCTCTCCTCTGGAACTTGGTGATAAACGATCTTATCACTAAACTCAACGCGCAACACTATTACACAATCGGGTACGCAGACGACCTCGCTATCCTCATTTCGGGGAAAGTGACAGGGACAATCTGCAACCTCACTCAACAGGCGCTACGAATTGTAGAACGGTGGTGCAGGGACTTTGACCTTTCAGTGAACCCCACAAAAACTGAACTGGTCATGTTTACCCAAAAACGCACACTAGACCATTATCGCCTACCTAAACTTTTCGATACAGAGCTCCAATTAACCAACGAAGTCAAATATCTGGGTGTCATCTTGGACAGTAAGTTAAACTGGAGTAGCCACCTAGACAACAAACTCAACAGGGCCTGCATCACCTTTTAGCAGTGCAGGAGGATGATAGGTAAGAAGTGGGGCCTATCCCCCAAAATTATACTCTGGCTATACTGCGCGGTGATCCGGCCCATGATCACCTACGGGGCGGTGGTCTGGTGGCCCCGCACTAAACTGATCACAGCCTCAAACAAACTGCAACGCATGCAAAGGCTTGCCTGCATGGCGACTACAGGCTGCATGAGGACTACTCCGACCGCTGCCCTAGAAGCCATGTTGGGACTTCCACCGCTCCATTTGTTCATACAACAGGAGGCGAAGGTGACGGCAGTACGCCTTAAAACACTTCAACTCTGGGGTAAGAAAGAAACACAATATACTGCGTTACTGGAGGGATTCTACAACGAGTTCCCCCTGGCGAAAGCCATTAATGATCGGGTACCCAAACAGTTCGTATTCGACAAGAAATACAAAATCCAGATCCATGAGGATCACCGCTGCGAGGGGCTAACCCCCGCAGAACTACGGATCTTCACGGACGGATCCAAAACAGGTAGTGGTACTGGAGCTGGTGTCTTCTCAGAGGACCTCAATATCCACATAGCCACACCACTGGGGGTCCACAACATTGTATTCCAGGCAGAATGCATGGGCATTTCCCTGGCCGCATCAGCCATCCTAGCCAGGGATGTCAAGGACCACTCAATTCGTATACTCTCAGACAGCATGGCTGTGCTGCTTGCACTAAACAACCACACAGTTAACTCTGGGTTAATACACGAGTGTCACCAGCGCCTGAACCAGGTTGGTAATCTCAACAACATAACCATTCAATGGATCAAAGGACACAGCGACTCCCGAGGCAATGACGCCGCGGATGAACTTGCTAGAAGGGGATCGAGCATGGCAGTAGTGGGACCTGAACCCATCGTGCCTCTCCCTTTCGGGTTTCTACGCACACTGGTAAGGAAACGCACTAGTGAACAGCACCACAAACTGTGGCTGGACCATGGTGAGTGCAGGCAGGCCAAGGAAGCCCTTCCTACCATTGACGGCCGCTTCACCAAACAGGCGCTTCGGCTGTCAAAACTACAGCTGCGCACGGTTACAGCCGCTGTCACTGGACACGGCTCTTTTAATAAACACCTCTTTGTCATAGGAGCCACAGATAGCCCACTGTGTCGAGCCTGCATGGGGGAAGACGAAACAGCAGCCCACGTGCTTCTGCATTGCCCAGGGGTTGCCTCATACAGGGCAAAGTACTTCGGTAACCCAGGTACTCTCCGCGAGATAGCCAGCAACATCAAGGCTTTGTTGGCCTTTCTCGGGGAACTGGGGTGGATCGAATAAAGTTCCCACCCGTACGCAAAATACGCGCGTTGGTCGTGGAGTTGCGGACACCGGCCCGCTATACAATATATATACAATATATCATCATCAGCCTAGCCTTTTCCCAACTATGTTGAGGTCGGCTTCCAGTCTAAATGGATGCAGCTGCATACCAGTATTTTACATGGAGCGACTGCCTATCTGCCCTCTAAAACTCAGTTAGTACTGCGTAATACGATACCCCTTGGTAGGACTGGTTGTCAGACTTTCGGGCCACTGACCTGTAACGACTGTCAAAGATCTACAAATAACAGCCGGGACCAACAGCTACACGATATACATAACAAATAAAATAATTATTTTACACCATTCTCCTTTTGTACCGTCCATCTTTTTGGCAAAGAGCGGTGTTTATGACACTTGCTTCCTTCCTTACAATAGGACAAGAGAGGAGGATTATTTTCCTTTGCGGACGTTCTTTATACTTGCGATAGAACTGCTCAGATACCAAGTAAGGATTAAAGAGATTGGTATATAGGCAGTTAACTTGTGTCTATTTTTACACAGTACTAGTAGCATTGGCAGTGTAGTAAAATCTAAATATTTTGGACTGTTTTCAAACTTTTTGTTCGCTAGTAGTCATCGTTTGCCTAGCCTTTTTACTGCTCTGGTTTCCAGGCCTTCGGTCAAAACCTTACCCCGTCGGCTATCTCCGCGTTTAGCCACGACTGTCTTAAATCTACAAAATATTACAGTCTGACTCAGCCACCTATTTAAGATCATCGGTCCATCGAGCTGGGGGGTGGAAGTGTCGCGTTTTACAGAATATATTAATACAGGATGATATGGCTAGAAAGGAGGTGACAGACGAGATCGCAGCAGTAATAGAAAAGTATGGGAGACGAAGATCTCCAAATAAATCGGGATAAGGTCAGGACGCTGATTACTTCATATGAAGTTGCAGTGTTACATTATTCAGCGGTAATATGGCCGCACCGTAACTGTTCAGTATGCAACGCACTGCTGATAATAACTTGCTTTACACAAAGTTAGTGCTGGAATAACATCAGATATAGCGTGAGGAGTATTTATACTGTTTCTAATTCTATCTTTACTTGTTTGAGCTGTACTTGATATGCAGTTCAGAGCCATGCAAGGATTATATTATACTAGACGGTATTTAGCTGTGTTTTAATGACGTCATGTTGTGATAAGGTTGGTTTATTGGTCATGTAGGGGCTACCGCAGCAGCCCTTGTTGATTTTCTGCGAGAGTTTAGGTGTAGAAATATTAATAGATATTTAGTTTTCTTCAAAGCCCCATTCCTGATATTTCTTTTTATTTATTGTTTTCAAATAAAAAGAAAACAATATGCCTAACCTTTTTTTTCAAACTATGTTAGGGTCGGCTTCCAGTCAAACCGGATGCAGCTGAGTACCAGTATTTTACATGGAGCGACTGCCTATCTGATCTCCACAACCCAGTAACTGGGTAGTACGATACTCCTTGGAAAGACTGGTTGTCAGACTTCGACTGTCAGAGATCTACAAATGACAGCCGAGGCCAATGGCTTAACGTGCTTTCCGAGGCACGGAGGAAACTCCACAGACCAAGCTCAGCCAGCACCGCTTGACCTTGACGATCGACCGGTGTAGCTGTTATCATTTAACCCCGACATCCTGTTCTATTCTGTTGTTTTCACATACATAAGTCGATCTTAAAAGTAAAGCCTGGAATTAAAAAGGTTTTAAAGAGACTTTCTTTCATTTCCTCAAAATAGGAAATACGTTCAAATCAGAAATAATGGAAGAAATATATCTGAAAACGAAGTTGAGTTTAACGAAGTTATTGAATTGAACTTATTTTACAACTTATCCTTTTCCACAAAAATATTACCCTTTCTCCAGCATCCAATATCTTACATCACACACTAACGTCAGCGGTTCAATCCAATTTATATCTCCAACTTGAACCGTCTAAGTAAAACATGAGGTTAACTTGGGCGCTCGCCGTCAGCTGGTCAAACTTCACACATCAACTTTACCAAGTGGTTCCCGCTGTGTGTGGACACCTGAGAAAATACGGACTGTGATTATACTTCTCTTCAACTGTATTTTTACTTGGGTTTTGCTTTGATTTGAGGACGAAATCGTGTAGGTTATTTTTTACGGTTCTGAAAACAATGAAAAATATACATGCACACATGAAGTTATGCCTTTTTCCTTATAGGGATAGGCAGTTCTTATGTTCCTTGCATATTCCTTTTGCGTCGTCCACGTTCATACATCTGGTCATACACGCACACTGGCTGCAAGTACTTCGCTCCTGACCTTTCTGAAACACATTACCAATAAGGTCTGTGTACGTCTAACAGTGAGAAACAAGGAGTTTTAATCGTACAACCCTCTTTGAGCTTTTCCCAAGTCGGGTTATACAACAAGATGGTGTACTATTGCATTGCCGTTGGTGTAGCAGCGCTACGTGCGTAGCAGGCGTAGCTTTTTTTTGTAGCAAGCGTAGCAATTTTCACAGCAGGCGTAGCAAAATAAATTGATTCGCACCTCTTGTCAAAATTTCAGTTTAGTCATAGCAGAATTTGTTCTCTTCCCCGTAATTTATCCTTGAATTATGGTACTTGCAAAGATAAGATGATAATTAAAATCTTCCTTTACGTAGCTACCATACAACATTATATATAATTCCAAGGTAAATACTAACATAACCTTTTCTCTCTCTAAAATCATAATCAACTTAATGCCTCCACCTAAAAACATAAAGCAAATTAACATTATGGAAATGAACATCTCATACAATTTTAATTGTGTCGGGTACACACTAAATCATCGCGTTCGGTCGCTCGAGTATTTCTTGGTAAACTTTATTTCGTTAGGTAAGACTTTAAGCAACCTTAAATCATGTAGACCGGCTTTATTTAATTTAAACGCCTTGCTTTATCATGAGAGCTGTTGTTTGAGGTACTGGTGTAAGTTAGAGGAGGGAGCGGTAGCGATTTTATGTTAGGCCCCGTTCACGACCTGACGTGATACGACGCGGCAATTGACAGGGACACTCACTTATTTGTCGATTTGCATGTTGCATCACAGTGACTCGTGGTGCTCTTTTGAACTTTTTACACGACGAAAACGCGAGTCGCTTGATAGTTTAGCTCGTGGCTAAGCGGTTTGCACGTATTCGACATGTCTTTTGAGTCAATTTTACTAACTTGATTTTAAAAGTTATTAAACCCAACTCATTTTCTTTCATTTAAAACTCTATCAGAACTGCTATCACGATTTGCTTCGCTGTCCCCCAACTGATTGTCCCGCAAGGATGTGATCTAAAAATAAAGTCCGAGCAATGGGTAAAAAAGAATATTAAAAAAATTATAGTTAGAAATAGTAAGTAAATGAACAGGACCGCGGCACTACAGAAAGCAGTGTTGATAAATACAAAATTCTCAGTCCCATAAATTCTTAGGTTTATTTTCCATAATATATCGCTCGCGCTTGTGATTTGTATCACATGAAGTTAATTAAATAATTTTATTTTTTTATTCAGACATCAAGTTGCTATTACGAGACAGTTTGCAGAATTAAAAAAGCGGTTGTGGTCACTTTTGTAATAACCATGTTGACGCGTTGTTACTCTAGTTTTACTAAAGTAATTAAACACGTACTAGTTACTACGTCAGATTATATTAATTGGTATTTTATTTGAGGAGAGGCCATGTCTTTCTTTTGCGATACGGGAGAATTTCGCGGTTACATTTCGAAAGCTATGCTAAAGCTATCAGAGTTCGTGAAGCTGGGATCACCAAGAAAAGCGAAATAAAAAAAATGCGTTGCATTTTTAGGTTTCTCGTATTTTGTAATTTTTCTTATACCAATTTATACTTTGTGAGTAATTTTGTTGCAGTAATGGTGACCTATTTCAGGAAAATTTACAAAAGTCAATTACTTAGTGATGTTAAAAGCAGCGTGTATTCTGTATAGCATTCGAGAATTCACAAAAAACCGCGTATTTTTTGCTTTTTCCCTAAGAATTGGAGTAATTGGATTTTTCGACGCAAAAGGAAACTTTTTTTTCGTAAATTCTCTTTTCAGTGAGTTAATTGTAGCCTTAGTTTGTAACTAATGTACTTTATTTGTCTTTAAATTAGGTCTCATGTTTTCTATTTTTTTGGGTTTTGTTGTAAATAAAATCTATTATTTATATTTGTTCTAGGCTTGTGTATAAAAAATGAGTAAGCTGAAAATCTGAACTTTATGAAAGTCAGTTTTTTTTTCTTTTATCATCTGACCAGTAGAGAAACGGCGATGCGTCACCGTTGTATGAAGTTCCACGAACCCAAACAAAGCGCTATACTGCCATATTTATTGTGTGAACCGCAAGTCTGTGGAATTCGTTGCCGATTTCTCTGTTTCCCGATTATTATAATCTGGTTCAAGTGAATCGGTTTCTTCTAGGCAAGCGTGCTCCACCCTAGGCCATATCATCGCTTCACATCAGGTGAGTTACAGACAAATGCAAGTCTTACTTAGTATAATAAATGCTGATGCAAGAACAAATAATATTTAGTAATATTGTGTTACGATGTCCATTTTTTTTACCGTTCTTTTTTTTCCCAACTACATTCTACTGTCACCAGTATTCAAAAATCTTGCATTCTCTCCTTCAATAGATGGTTAGACTGTACTTTGTCTGTTGGTGATAAAAAAAAGATAAATTAGCCAATATTTTAGTATTAAGATTTTCCTGTGTCTCCGTTCAGTCACTTCTTTTCCTGCTTCTCTTTCATCACAATGCAGTTTAAACTCTTCCCACACACAATACAAAAGTGTAAAGTTAAAAGTTATTCAAGTGTAAGGAAGTTTGTCACGTCGCGCCGTCGCGTCGTCGCGTAGTCGTCGGGTAGTCGTCGCGTGCTCGTCGAGAGCTCGCGAGCGGCTTGCGCTGACTTGCACAAGTTTTTGTGAACGTACTTAGAGCTGATACTTGGTTGAGAACGTAACGGAGTACGAGAAGAAATCTTACAACTGTTATAAATGCCGAAGTTTGTGAGGATGGACGGATGTTTGTTATTCTTGCACGCAAAAACCATAGAACGCATTTGGATGAAATTTGGCACACAGATAGTTCATAACTAGATAGTTAATAACCTTGAATTAACACAGGATAGTTTTTATCTCGGTAGTACGAGCTCGTGGGACAATTAAGAAGCCAATAGGAAATAATTTGTTAAATGTGGCCACCGCAATCCTCCACCCGCTTTTGAGGTGATGATTAGTTGGATTAAATGGATACTTGGAACATTCACGGGCTCACTAGCAGAGTAAAAAGAGATTAAAAAGACTTATAGAGTGGACAGTGGAAATATTTTCATTCAAAAGTTTTGATCCCGAACATTTTCGAATTTGACGCACGAATGCTACCTGAAATGCAGGCATGTGACACTGGACAGAACGACTTGGTAACAAATTACCAAGTTGTAACAAGATTTGAATTACGATTTCTTCGTCTTGTTCCGTCTATCGCTCGTAAATATTTGAATGTCTTTGGTAAAGTATGACATAATATATTTATTTTATAAACAACTGTCTCTTTGTTGCTAGCGCTATTGCTGAGCATGAGGCACCGGGTTCGATTTCTAGGTCGGGCAAAGTGTTGTTGGGTTTTTCGTCAATATTTTTTTAGAAGAAGCTCGAAGTAAGTATTTGCACTGGTTGATGGCAATAGGCTCGCGTATTACATGAAACTTAAGTACAACTGGCGAATTGTAGGTGGCACACAATATTTTTCTTCCAAACGATGCAACAATTTTACGTCATCGTGTTCGTCGTGACGGTTGTCGTTTATTTAAAAAAATAGTTAATGCTTTTCTTAACTATCTTCTTTATCTAAAGCGTGTCAGTTACATTCTCGCCTCGCCGTCGCACGGTGGACGATATTTTTCGCTCGCCTTTCGTAGGAATTTTTGAAAAATTAAGTTTTTTTTTGGTAAACTTTGAGTATGCAGTATTGTTGGGGACATCAAAGCATACACTAATTAATGGTTTTAGGTACTTAGAAAAATTTATACACGATAATAAATGGGTTTGTTCATTTTCAATGTATGGAAACGGAACTTCTCTTCTTCATAAAACCTTTCGTTCTTGTAGAGTTAGGATGAAACTTTCAGGGATTGTTTTTCAGACCTTAGTGAAGGCTCTTAATCAATCAGCTTGGTCAAGAAGGGTCCAGCAAAAAAGATATGGTCAAAATAAAATTGCCTGTTTTTGTTATTTTAATCGTTCCTATTTAGGTACCTAGTTGGTAGTTTTTTTAACTTTTATCCATCTTATTAAGTACATAGCATAGTATTTGTTTACTTTTGATCTAATATACCCCCATTTCGCGCGTTATACGTAAAGAAATACCTACATCATAGTCTTTGTGACTGTTATATTCTTATGTATTGATTTCATATTACTTTTTTACTAAAATCATTGTCGAATATCAGTATTGATTTACTGACTGAGTGCGACAAGTATTCCGTGTCACAGATCCCATATAATAATAGTACATATTTACTCAATCTAGATTACCTAGAATCGTAAAATAGCCACTTGAACGGTCCTATTGTTACTAATCTGGTATTTTTGCACCTTTCTACGAAAACGGCAACAACAAAGGAACAGGTAGCGCTAACAAAGTCATAAATACCGACTGTACTAATGACCGCCTTGCGCTGACCGCTTAATGAAACAATCCATTTAAAATAATACGTATATTATACACATTCCTGTATAGGCTAATTCAGCTACTTAAAATAAAACTAAAATTACTTATCTTAAATCAATAAATTTAAAATAAATGTAAATTAATAAAAAAACTACTATTCACAATCAGGACAGTGTCCAACATTTAAAAACTCAAAATTTTCTTTATCTGCGCTAGAAGTTAATAACAACAGTAATTTGGCATCTTCTGAAAGAGGTTGGTATTTAAGTTGCCTTATTTTAGGTCTGAAACTGGAAACGTAAGGATCAGACGAAACCAACAGATTATTAATGATGTCTTCATTTGTCGCTTTTCTGCTATTCTTTCGTGAGCGGAAACACCGAAAATGCTTGAAGTCTTTATTTCGAGCTTCAGATGCCTCTTCAGATAATTTGCCGATAGGAACAAAGTTGTTGTGCTCAATTATGTCGGCACCATGGATTAACAACTTATGCATACTTGAAGGCATGTAGTACCATGAATAAAGTTCAATATATTTTCGTGTAGTTGCGTGACAATAGGTTCTGAACTTTTCAACATCAACAAATTCTCCGCATGAGATCACCTGAAGAATTACTCCCAAGCTTCTTATGAGATCTTCATCTATCCCTGTGATTTGAGCAGTGGCTGCAGGATCAGCAAAAAATCTTCTAGCAGTGTTTCCGTCGTTCGTAGTTCCAGCACCCTGTTTCACCACATCTACACGAAGTCCCATTTGATTCCAGAACCTATCTTGTATAAGTTTCTTCCTAGTAGCCATCTGTTCTTAAATATGTACTATTATTATATGGGGTCTGTGACACGGAATACTTGTCGCACTCAGTCAGTAAATCAATACTGATATTCGACAATGATTTTAGTAAAAAAGTAATATGAAATCAATACATAAGAATATAACAGTCACAAAGACTATGATGTAGGTATTTCTTTACGTATAACGCGCGAAATGGGGGTATATTAGATCAAAAGTAAACAAATACTATGCTATGTACTTAATAAGATGGATAAAAGTTAAAAAAACTACCAACTAGGTACCTAAATAGGAACGATTAAAATAACAAAAACAGGCAATTTTATTTTGACCATATCTTTTTTGCTGGACCCTTCTTGACCAAGCTGATTGACTAAGAGCCTTCACTAAGGTCTGAAAAACAATCCCTGAAAGTTTCATCCTAACTCTACAAGAACGAAAGGTTTTATGAAGAAGAGAAGTTCCGTTTCCATACATTGAAAATGAACAAACCCATTTATTATCGTGTATAAATTTTTCTAAGTACCTAAAACCATTAATTAGTGTATGCTTTGATGTCCCCAACAATACTGCATACTCAAAGTTTACCAAAAAAAAACTTAATTTTTCAAAAATTCCTACGAAAGGCGAGCGAAAAATATCGTCCACCGTGCGTCGTCTCGTTACACATTCATGAGTGGCTTGGCGTGTTCCAATCACAGATAACATGCTCCTGGCTGCAATCTGTAAATAGATTCCGAGCTAGTTTTACATGAAAAAGAACTGAACTAAACTAACATCTGTATTCTAGAGTTTGTGTGAGGAGGATTGGCCTTTCTTGCATAGGTATATAAGAAGTTTTGTCATGTAGCAAGCTGCATTAACTGTCTTTAAACAAAGTAAAAGAAATCTTGTTGAGCAGTGAAACAAAGTGGATAAATTATGTACATGAATACAGACTCGGAACATTTCTCCATTCAAATGAACCGCAGGAGATTTTTTGTACGTGACTATCTAACTCTAATTTGGTACTTCAGCAGTGGTTTTAAAGCACCTAAAATGCGACATCCGTTAATTAACAAAAAAGTCTTTGTTTTACCCTTTAGCTATCGCATCACACATAAATCCTTTTCAAGTATCAATTTCGCAATGTCTTTTACCTGGATGACATATTTTTTCCAGCTATTTTTATTTAAAAACTAAACTACTGAATCGATTTTGATGAAATTTCTATGGAACCAATCGGGAAGTAGATAAAAGAAGAATTTTTCGAATCGGTTCATAAATGACGAAGATATGAGGTAACAAACACAACAAAAAATACAACCGAATTGAGAACATCCTCCTTTTTTTGAAGTCGGTTAAAGACAACACGAAAGAAAGTTATGTCTTCCTTAATTATTCAATGTAATTGGCCCATTCAAAGCTTGTACCCACATTCCAAAAAACCAACAATATCTGATACGTCCCAGCCAATTACCTACCCACCATAATAACCAAGCCAACCCATCGCCTGACATCTTCTTGACTGACAAGCAATTATCAAGTTTAAATATTTGGATGTCGCCAACAATTTGAGCAGTTAAGTCGGCGGTGTCTGTCGTCATCATCTCATGGGTGACGTAATCAAGATGGATGCTGCAATCCTTCCTGTTCGTAGGGATCAATGAGGAGCTAAGCCGATGGTTAAGATGAGGCCATAAAGACTGCGGAGATAATGGAATCTCGAATTGTCTGTGAGTAACTGTTTTCTTTTGTGGTTAGATAAAATAGCTACAGCAATTAGTTAATTAGAAACGAAACTAGTAGTAGGTACTAATTGAAGTATGATTACAAAACTGCGTGTGGTTCTTCTATTTTATCTTGTGGTTAGTACCTAACCTCGTGTCAGAGTTTTTATGCCGCCGATGAGCCTCTGACTTGGCTTTACATGCCATCGAGAAATATCTCTCAGGCATGCTGGTTTCTTTATAATATTTTTATCACCGAAGCAAGTGATAATTATACTCGTACATGAATATTTTTGGGTTTCACATCTTATTAAATTTTTTTTCACAATTTCTTTATGTGCTATAGACTTGCAAATAGTGTTATTTTAGTAGTGTAGCAATTTCTAGTCCATCTACGTATATATCCATCAACTGCACCAAATTAATTAGCTCCAAAGATAAAAAACCTAACCCGCTACTTTGACTCCCCCAACTCCAAGAATCTCTGCGTAAATACAAAATTTTCTTCACAAGTTCTGAGAATAAATGCGTCGACATTAATCAGTGCAGCTACCCCGCTTCGGCGAAGCGATGACGGACGGACGTCTTTTGTTGAAACACCCTTTTACATCTTAATATATTTTCTTTAAGTGACAGTAAGGTACAGCCTCCAGGATATAATACGTATGAGTGATTGACATGAATTGTCTGTTGGAAAAAGGGTGTCTTGTCATCCCATGAGAGAAGCGAAGATTTAAAAAATACGTCACGTACGTTAATAAATACGTCGTGTGTTTTGTATTCTGTAGATACGTGGGAAATCTAATGTGATTGATACGCTTATAGCAATTGAGCTAGAAGGATTTCGACTCAAGCCGCATGTTGAAAAATCTAAAAGATATTGTTCACTAATCTGTGGAACTATTAAGTTTCCATGTATCAGGTCTAGGATTCTATGTTACAGTGGAATAAATATTATTTTTAATATTGTGTATGATTTGTGTCTTTACACAGAATGGTGCAAAACCAATCTTAGTTTTTCATACAAGGAATCATTGATTCTACCATGACGTTTTAATGCAGGAATGTTTTAATTCTATTTCAGTGTGGAAAGAGATGGCGCTAGACATCCTGTATAGATCTGTCTCTGTCCTGTCAGGGCCACAGACCAAAAATGGCTTATACAAAGAAGACATAACGTAGAAAGTACCTTTTTTTTTAATCAACCTTTATTGTAACACTGCTGAACTGCTGGGAAAAGGTATCCTCCATAGATTTACTCCTGTGTGTGATAATATCCGGCAAGAAAGTTACTTATACATAAGTGACCAGCAAAATATAAAAAAATATAAAAATGACATAAAGGGGGAAACACAAAGCTAACTCCGATTAGCTGCAAGGGGGGAAGTTGTAAAAACATAAATTACGATTCGATGGAGGCACGGTCATAAAAAAGTTAGTTACATAAAAACTTGGTAGCAGGTAGTCTAATTTCATTTCTCGTGATTTCACAGCTCATGTAATATTTATGGAGATTCCTAAATTATACAGGGTTTGGGAATTGTGGAAGTATGGTTGTATGTCAAAGAAATGTAGGTGATTCTTAAGAAAATGCTTCATATTTTTGTACTTTTCTTTACCCTTTGTAATTGCTTAATTATTTATAAGCCGTGAGCCTGAACGGATTTCCCATCGGTGAAAGCGACGAAATTCCATATAAACTTTAACCCCCTATTGAACTGCTTCAGAGAATTTTCAAAATTCTTCCTTAGGGGTTCTTTTTTTTTGTATAAGGAAGTCTTCTGCCAAATTTTATACTTCTAGACCAATTGGTTTTGGCTTTATGGTGTATGCCAAACTGAATGAATTAATTTAAGAATTTTGTTAAAAGATTTCATCTTTTAAAAGTAATAAAATAGCTACTATTTGAGTTTTAAACATTTCAAAAGTTGTAACTATCTACTTAAAATTTTTATAATGGTAGTTGATAGCTCTGAAGTACAAAATGTTAAAACCATCAAGTTATTCGGTTTCAACGAACATCTTGATGGTTTTAAGGTTTTGTGAAAACGACTTGTAAGTGATAAAATATAGAAATGACTTCTGAAATCTCAACGTTGACATTTTCTACACTTTCTACTATGTCTATGGAAATCATGCTACCTGTTACATTTTTCCATCAGGAAATTCTCAGTGCTGGGTCGGTGTCTAAATTTATACCCGTTTGATGGCAATAGGCTCGCCCCTTATTATTTACATGAGCACTATAGGCATCAGAATCTTGTAGTTGTGAGACAGATCATACTGTTTGTTATTGTTAGTCGGTGTATAACATAAATCAGTCTTTGAAAATAAACCCTAACCTTACAAATACCTATTTATAGCCCTACACACCGATAACAGCACATCTGTTTTAATTGATTCCCCCAATTAAGTGAAAACGATACTTTTGGCCGCATCGGACCTCTTCAATGAAGAAAGCCTTTGAGGTCCAATTAAATATAATTTCAAGTTTCCAGTTACACGACAATTTGGGCCACAAATTGGTTTCTCAGAGACGTCCTTCAAACATCTGAATTAAAATAATAAGATTGGTTTTCGCCTTTATGTTAAAAAGATTGAAGCTTCAACTCAGTTTTGTTGGGTCAGTATTTTTGTGCCCTGAGTATACGGAAGCAACCTAATGTCTTTAAGGCTTTAGGCTCCCTCCATATTATACGGGACATGAATAAGAGCATCATCGTTGAAATGTTGGTATTGGTACTACTATCCCTATCCGCCCCTGCAGAAAAAGGGAGAGATATTATGTTGATTCCTTAATTTCTGAACGAATGCGTAACTTAGTCTCAAATCTGCGTAGCCTTTTCCCAACTATGTTGGAGTCAGCTTCCAATCTAACCGGATGCAGCTGAATACCAGCATTTTACATGGAGCGACTGCCTATCTGACCTCCACAACCCAGTTCTTACTGGGTAATACGATACTCCTTGGTAAGACTGGTTGTCAGACTTTCGGACCACTGACTACCTGTAACGACTGTCAAAGATCTACAAATGACAGCCGGAACCAACGGCTTAGCGTGCTTTCCGAGGCACGGAGGAAACTTGGTATGTAATGGGTGGTCACCCATACACGGACCAACCCAGGCAACCGCGACTGAATCTGACGATCGACCCGAGCGGCTGTTATTATTTAGCCACGAGCTCCTCGAGAATTCGTAACTTAGGTTAGGAGCTCAAAAGTCAGGTCATTATTCATAAGTCTTATCCTTAGTTCTTAACTTAAGCATCGGACAACAGGAATTCGAACAAATACTGATATTCAACAGCTGGTTCTGATAAGACTGGAAGCCGGTACCAACATCATCAACCTGTTTCTCCAGCTTATCCCAATTCTTTGGCGTCGACGCAGCGTGTGCTCGCGAGCGTTCTATACTTCCCTCATCCTCTCAGCAGTCATTCATAATCTCTATCCATCGTTTCTGTACACCATAATTGAGAAATAGCTGCGCGAAGTAAAAGTGATATAGGCTTTGTCTATAGCAGAAATATCCCAAATTGAATACGACCTAACCCATATATGTAAATCTTAGTACTGTGCCATATACTAACAAATATTCCCACATTAGTTTCCATCAAGAAATACGCTACGAACCTCATAAAAATAAAATAAACTTAACTTTTCATCGTTTAGAATAAAAATATGGGCAAATATACGTCTTGGATAAGAAAGTAGGTATGTACAGCCACGAACATAAATATATTAGAACTCAAAAATTCAAAGACGATTTTATATTTAGAATGCAATTGCGTCTCTGAAATAAGACCTATTGACCAGAGAAAATCTTTATTGAAATGAGCTATTATCATCGACTGCCTATCCATTTCCCAACTATGTTGGGATCTGCTTAACTTTAGTCTAACCGAAAGCAGCTGAATTCCAGTATTATACATGTGGTGAATGCCTATCTGACCTCCACAACCCAGTTACTGGGGGATACGATACTCTTTGGTAAGACTGGTCGTCTGACTTTCGAGCCACTGACAACTGGTGGTAACCGTTTTCGCGTCGGTGTGCCTTCTACCCTGTTTATGTATTATACATATCTGTGTTCGAGACTGTACCCACCCATGCCAGCTCTATCCTGGAATCGGAAAGTGTGTTAGCTCCAGCCTCAGTTTGTCAGCTGGCAACACTGCATGGAATACAAATCAAATGCATTTGTCAAAAGTTCCTATGGCAATAACTCCGCGCTGGTACGCCGCCGCCGGCTCTCGGGAATAAATGTTGATATAACCGGGGTTCGTGCGGTGCGGAATAACTATTGAGTTTCTACCGTTGTCTTAGACAGTCTACAGTACTTGTATAGTTATTTTACGCCTTTGTATCACTGTGATCTGTATTTTCTTTACGATAAAGTTGCTGATGGGTTGCTGGGCACTGACAACTCTGTCAAAATTACAGTTGCTGGTGGGTTGAGAGAGAAAGAGAGTTATTTGTAGTTATTTACTATGACGACCCGAATGGCGCAGCGGTAGTGAGGCTGCCTTACGTTCATAGGGTTCCGGGTTCGAATCCCGGTAGGAGCAAGTGTTTGTGTGATTAAGCATGGACATTTGTTACCGAGTCATGGTTGTTTATATGTATTATAAGTATGTATTTACAAACAAAAAGTATCTATGTAGTATATCAACTATCTAGTGTCCACGACACAAGCCTCGTTGCTTAGTGTGGCACTAGATGGCGCTGTGTGTAATGTCTAGCAATATTTATTATTATTTATTTTATTTTTTTATTTATAACGGGAATAAAAAAAGGATCTGAAAAAGAAAATTAAATCATAGTTTTTTGAAGAACGACGCATCTCACGCTCTGCAGCCGCATTTCTATCCTTTATACATACCATACAAGCTGCAATATTGCGAAAGCGGACACACATTGTTAAGAATTATAACCTGAGGACCTTAGGACTGCCTCATTGGCCCAATAGTCGCAATCGCGACAGCTGAGCATGAGGTACTGGGTTCGATTCCGGAGTCGGAAAAATTGTCATTGGGTTTTTTCCATAGGAATTTCTCAGTAGCAGCCACGGAGTCTGGATTTATGCCCGGTTGATGGCAATAGCCTCGCCCGCTCTATTAAATGGGACTTAAACATAACTGGCGAAATGTGGGTGTACTATTAGGTACAGTTCTGCCTAACCCTGTGAGGAAAACATCCGTGATATTATGTAAAACCTTAGGACCAACACACACACAGAATATTGTTTGGTGTGCTGTTGTTTTCACCCTCATATTTCATCATTTTATGATTTTTAAGAAACGTTTGTGCGATACACACGTTTTATACCAATTGCAACCGTGAGATATATGTATGCCCACTCCCTAACCAAAGCAATCGTTGTGCGAATGTGCGAGCGTCGCGTTCATTTTGATCGTCGAACTCGAACGCTTGGTAACGCACGGACAGTGAATGTTTATTTTTGTGTTCAAACGTTTCACTTCGAGATAAAGATGTTGAAAGACAGATGATAAAAAACCAAAAGTGCAGTGTGATTTCAGCTTAACAGGGCACTGCCTATCCATGACCAATCCGAATTGCACCGGCCTGCATCCTGCCACACCCAATATGTACAGCTTCTCACTCTAACCCAGCACTATTTCCACGTATGTAACAATTGTTGCTTGAGCTAACATCATCTGCCTAGCCTTTTCCCAAATACGGTGGGGTCGGCTTCCAGTCTAACCGGATTTACCTGAATACCAGTATTTTACATGGAGCGACTGCCTATCTGACCTCCAAAACTCAGTTAGGACTGGATAATATGATACCCCTTGGTAAGACTGGTTGCCAAACTTTCGAGCCACTGACTACCTGTAACGAAAAAGTCAAAGATCTACAAATGACAGCCGGGACCAACGGCTTAACGTGCTTTCCGAGGCACGGGGGAAACTTGGTATGTACTGGGTGGTCACCCATCCACAGACCGACCTAGGAAAGCGCGGCGTAACCTGAAGATTGTTCCGAGCGGCAGTTATTATTTATCCACGAGCTCCTCTGTTGCTTGAGCTAACACTAAACTTATATCCTCTAAAACTGATATTTTTGTAGAAGTTTCTACGATATTTTCTCGGAGCAGAATATCGAAAATAAACTCAATATAATATGATTGTATTAAAACTTGTATCACCGGAGATGGGTAGTTTATCTTAGATCATAGTAAGGCATATTAAGTATTTGTAAATGGAGTAATAAAAGATTTGATTAAGTGCTTCTAAATCTACCATTGTCATAGACATAAACTATTTGCCTCTTTTGACTTGAAAACAGATATGCTCAATACTCAATTCTTTATTGCATTCCACAATGCAGGCTTAGGTGGTAAATATTTGCCAAACATAATAGGCTCGTCTCCTATTACATGGGACTTAAACATGACTGGCAAAATGTGGTTGTATTATTAGGTACACCTCTGCCAACCCTTCGTTGATTACAGGCGTGATGTTATGTATGTGAAAGTTGTAAAAAAAAATACAAAGTTATGTACATAATTTTACTCTACGAAAGTGAAACCCCATTCGTCATCATCTGCCTAGCCTTTTACCAACTATGTTGGGGTCGGCTTGAAAGTGAAACACCATTACAGCTACTAGTTTTCAGACATGACATAAAAATATTTCCAATACTTTTCTCGTGCAGAGTTATGACTACAGTAAAACCTTTTTCATTTCCTTAGTATCTTAGACTGACGCTTTAGATAACATTTTGATCCCACTGAACTCACAAACCATAACTTACTGCATCGTATTTATCTAGTTTCCATATATTCTACATAATCTAAGTCCTTGCTATAAAGTATAGGATATTAGTCGTAAACTGAGTTTTCGATCTGAAGTTATAGTGTTGACCGGTTATGGTATGCATATCATGAATACTGCGTGGCCATGAAACAAATGATATTATACGAGTAGTTCGCGTTGGTTGAAACATTGCAGCAATGTTATACGCTTTCAGTCCTTGAAGGGAATTGCGTTTTCGTTATATAGCTTACATTATTTTATTTTGCAGCCCAAAGAAGATGAATAGCAGAAATTTTTAAGTCTTTTTGGTGTAATCAGTGGATGTAAGTAAGAACAAAAGAAGAAGGCGAAATCAAACATCACTTTTTTCCGTACTGGTATCTGAATTTGATATTTTGGTTCGTCGAAGAATATATAAATTCAATAACTTGAATTTATATTCGTGTATGCTTCGAACCACTTTTACCCGTTTTAAAATTGTAAAAAGTTATCAACATTATTTAAAAAAAAAACACAAACATTCAATAACTCAGTACGTAGACTAATTGAAATTACTAACTTGCAACTTAAATATTCCACACAGAGTGATGTTCAAATCACAAATGTTATTCTTTGACCGTTGTATGAAATTGATGAACACGTCAGGGTCGTCAAATAGTCTAGCAATTAATTTCTCTGGCGGTATTTCACGCTCGCTTACTTAGTGGCCCACAATGTCATCTCAGCGCGAATAGTTTTAAGATCGTTGACTGTCTGCTTCGGATGCAAGTATACAAATAAGCGCCGATTTATACATTATACATTGAGTGATCACACATACTCGTATATGTGAATTGGTGCTGTAGTGTTTTTTAATATCAAAGAGTTGTAAAAAATATTAGTATTAGTACTTAGTCACAAGCTTTAATACTTGGTAACTATTAAATTTCCCTGATAGGTTCTTTTTGTGGTAATTAAAAAATACATAGGTATATGAGTGTATTCGTGGCTGGAGAAATGAAAACTATGTAACCCATAATCGAAATGTGTTTACAATAATTGCCTTAGCATTTAAATAAAATGAATGTCGAAAAACAATTAGTAAAAGGTGTAATTTTGAGCTGACTTTGACGTTTAACATATTTGTGAATATTATTAATTTTGATGAATTATTGTTTTTTTGCATAACCTGCTTAGAATTCAAAAGTATTTTTATTCTCTGGTATCTAGATAATACAGGCGTCAATACTGATCATAGTTTGAAATATTTAAAACCCATATTAATTCTCAACATTTAAAACATTTTTAAGATTTGACGGAACGTGTGTAGCACAATATATTCTTAAATAAATCTAGAAGACATCAACCTTTCTTCACTCTATTGATAATTTTCTACCCTCGAGGGAACACAAGTGTGAAAATCCTTTTAAATAAAATTGCAATCAATTGCAATCTTTAAAAAAGATCATTGACTGTCTGCACCGGATGCGTCTGAACGGTCCTTTATTATAAAATGGTACAGTGTAGTGTCATAGTGTCGTTAGTCGAAAAATACAGCTGCAGACGAGGGAGTATATTAAATTGATTTAACTTTAAAAATGGGGTTTGTTGGGGTTTGTTGTGGCGTCTTGTATCCTAATGGAGAAGTTTCCATGTTTTTTTTGTTTAATAATTTTTAAAAGAAAAATGGGAAAAAAACATTAAAATTTCTCTAGAAATTAAAAAGTTACGAGACTTTAAGTTGCAATCTGCCCTACTTCTCTATTACATGTCATCTCATCTGACACCTCCTTTCTTGCCATACCATCCTTCACACAGTCCATCCATCGTTTCTTTGGTATGCCTCTACTTAAATCCATCCACATTCATACTCAAAACTTTCCTCACGACATTTTCCTCATTCCTCCGCATCACATGCCCATACCAAACCAACCGGTTACCACACAGCTTTAAACGTCCGGAAATAAACACAAAAATGTACGCAAACTGCATATCATCGCTAAACTCATTTATTCGCTCGCCAAAGTCGGTTAAAGCTGGATATAACGTGATATATGAAAGGGTTGTGACTTGGATCTGCGATGCAGCCTGAAAAGTGATGCAGCTAGTTTTTAAAAGCTGTTTTTAAAATATCCTTGGATAGGAAGCTTTGTTGTTACTAAAGTTTTACTTGATGTTCGCGCTTTGGGATTAGGTCAGTGAAAACGAATTTAAAACAGCTTAGTTAGACTTTATAAACATAACATCACGTTTGTAATCCACGAACGGTTAGTCAGAGGCGTACCTTATAGTATACCTACATACAAGGTGTAAACGGACCCTTCACGAAGCCGTAACTACATCAAACTAAGTAACTCATTGCTGGAAAACTACTTTTTTTTTTAGGTGAAATATCACGTTTTACGGTAGGACAGTGCAACGCACTCCAACATTGTGCTGATGGATATATTGAATAGGAAACGGGCCATGGAGGTATTTAAATTAAATGTTAAACTTGTATTGAAGACACAATGGTACTTCCTCTACATCTCTTAATAGTGGTAATTCATCACGGACGGTTCGGTGAACAGGTGTGATTTTCACATTCATCATATTCGTTCAGAAACCCATCGTGAAACGAACGCGGCCAGTCATCCTGTCTTCTAATACCGCGTTATTAAAAACTGACAAACAAAGGTTTAGTTGTACTAGAAATGAATTTCAGGAAATAAAGAGTTAGTAGCAGAATTTATGGATATGCACGGCATCACGGGGAGGAAGACCAAAGAAACGATGGATGGACTGTGTGAAGGATGATATAGCAAGAAAGAAGTGTATGATGCGATGACGAGTAATAGAGAAGTATGGAAGAAGAAGACATGCTGCGCCGACCGCAAAGAAATGGGGACAAAGGTAGGAAATGCTGATGATGATATGGATAACGCACGGGGCGTTATCCGGGCCACACCTCGTGTCCTAATCACAGCCAAAACAGGGAAGGTATTTTCCATCAGCACCACCCTGCATTCTTGTCCGCCGAAAAAAATGAATGCGATGCGACTGTGGCATGTTTTCGTGATAACCGCTTTAGTTATGACGCGGTTTCAAGTGATGCGACTTGCCTCACACGCGCCGCTTATTTTACTGCGCTTTACTTTTTTGATATGGATCCCAGGCAAGAGAAATGGCGCTAGCAAGAACGACAACGGAACAGATAAAACATTGTTCCTTTCCAGCAATATTTTACATCAACGACGTCCATGTTAAGCCATTTTTCAAGCCATTCACTAAAAGCATTCTTTGTTTCGCGAGGACTTTAAAACTTTACTAGGGGGGTTAAATTTTATGTTCGTTCATTTACATGCTACCATTGTAGTACTTGATTAAAACATTCCGTTGTTTTCCCTTTTCAACTGCGTAAGTTGACTTTATTATAGTTTGATGACTTTGTTTGAGAGTTTGTTCAACAGAAGTGTATTGTTTTAATATTTTTGAAATAAGTTATTATTAGGTTTTGGAGTTGCAAGCGCGACTGCTGAGCATGAGGTCTTGGATTCGATACCCAGGTCGGGCTAAGTGCTATTGGGTTTCCCATCTGGAATTTATCGGTAGTAGCCCCGGACTCTGGATTTGTGCCCGGTTGATGGCCAAAGCTCGCCCCCTACTACATAGTACTTAAAAATAACTAGTGAAATATGGGTACACTATTAGGTACACCTAAGCCTTACCCTTCAGGGATTACAGGCGTGAAGCTATGTTAAGTCTGCAATTTGTTTGTGAGAGTGAAAAGCCGGCTGTGGAGGTCTAAAAGGACAAAATTTGGTGACAGTATTGGTGATATTCTTCAGATAGGTCAGGTGCGTAGAACTTGTAAAATGATGTATAACCGTAGACGTATCAAGAGGAGTATGTAAGGATCGTACCAGGTGGCGTTCTGTAGTTTCTGCTTACCGCTATGGAAAAAATCTCGAGTTTATTTATGTTGTATATTTTGGACAAGAGGACACCAAGTAGTTTATACGAGTACAAAGTAGCTAAACTCATGGTATTTCTATAAGTTGAAAGCTTAGACTTTTGCAGACAAACTAGGCTAAAGCTGCAAATAAATACTGACTGCGCAACTGCTACGGCATAGCTAATCTCATCGCTACGCCTGCTACGCTGGCGTAGCTGCCACGAATTTATTGAACATGAAACGATAGGTATTATATTTATTTCTTCACTATTATATTTTATTACGTCGTAATAAAGGGAACTTATTTAGCAGATGCACCCAACTAAGAAATGAGAGTTTAGAAAAAATAAAAAAACACGCTTCTCATACTTTTCTCAGCAAACCATTTCATTTGATACCCATATCATCGGAATGCATAAAAAAAATTTACTTGTCCGCCATATTTGGGAGTTCACCATATTGGATTTAGAATGGCGTTACTTAGCTATGCATGCATTGTCATCCAAACTGAACATGTATGCAAAATTTCAGCTCAATTGAAAACCGGGAAGTGGGTCAAATTTGACTTCTAAGATTTTTTACATAGTTAGTTTGTTACAGGTGAAGCTAATCAAGTCAAAGGTGTAAAATTAAATATAAAGTTTAGAGTTCTCTATGTTTTGCCATCGAAGGCGTACAAATATTAAAACAAAAAAAAAATATATATATGTTAATTTTGTTAAAAAGTTATAGCAGCTGTCTCTACCATAACTTATTTCTTATTTCTAGGTAAGTTTCTACGTACTCTTAAAAACTATGTTAGCTAAAAGTAATATCAGCCATTTTTTTTTAAACAAACAGACAAAAAAACATTTCTTAGTTGTTGGTATTAAGTACCTAATAACTAAAATTTTCATAAATTACTATCTAATCTACTTAGCTTGAATTATCTTCTAGGTACTCTTTATTAGAGTAGTATGCCTTTTGAATGAAATATTTGTTCAAGGATTTTTTAAAATCATTTACCTCATGTTTAATCTCTTATAGGCTATGGAATTTTGTTGTAAATTCTGGGTGCCATGCCTATAAAACTTTTTGTATAAAGTGCTGTATTGTGTGGATTGGCACAAATCTCATTATTAGGGTATAGGTACGTATAAAATAATCACCCTGTATTTTTTCCACTGCTGGAACTGAGGCCTCCACTTTGTGAGAGGTAGTGAGAGGTGCCAGTACCCTCCATGCCGGCCATGTGCGGGTGGCTGGCCATCACATGTCTTCGATTCAAGTCCCCAAACATTTCGGTCTCGTCATGATTTCAAAGCTTACCGCGCAAATTTTAATTTATTCACATTTCACTTTACATTTAAAATTGCGTACTAACTACCTACGCAATTATATTTTTTCCTCACAAAAGCTTTCCAAGAATTGCGCACATTGAAACAAACTATTTAAAATTCATGAAACGTAGTGAAAACTACTATGATTCGCAGAGAAACTATAAAATGTATGAATGTGGCTAGTTACTAAATCTAGTTTTAATATTATTCTTGTTTTAAGTGGTTTAAAATCTTGTCTTTGTACAGTTGGGCATTAAATAATTTATGTGCCGACTTTGTTCTACTCGGTTCTATAATATTTTATTTTTCAGGAACGAGAAAACAGTGGGTATAATCCTTTATTTATGCTGCACGAGCCTTTTTAAGGATAACAAGACCCGAAATTGCTGGACGAGATATTTTCTAAGTCAGTTCGGGTCCTATTTTTAGCTCTAGCTAACTTTTGAGTAGCTAATCTTAGCCAAATGTGAGCCTCAAGTTTTAATTCCTGTTGGTTAAGGTAATAATAAAAAATAATTAAAGATCACTAAAAGTATACTAAAAGAATATTGCAAGCGCAACTGCGGAGCATGAGGTCCTGGGTTGCATTCCCAGTTCGGGCATAGTGATATTAGGTTTATCCATTAGGAACATATTAGTGGCAGCCAGGGAGTCTGGATTTGTGCCCGGGTGATGATAATGCTCGCCCTCTATTACATGGGACTTAAAACATAACTGGCGAAATGTGAGTGTAGCTACTCCTCTGCCACCACCCTTCGTGAATTACAGGTGTGATGTTAACCGTTCGTTGACATTAACGTTAACGTTCGTTAAAATACCACTTAACCGTTCTCTGAGAATGTATACCACAGAAATACCCAGAAATAAATGGAAAATCTGCAGCTTTAAGAGAAATCTCCTAAGCCATTCTTATAATCTTAAATTATTTTAAGCTTTACCTTACACAAGCGGAGTGTCAACACAAAACTTAGGCTTAAACCGGGCGAAGACCTAAAAGACCAAAGGTGACCGAAAATGTCGAGCAAAATTATTGCGATTACAAAAGGTATAATGTTTTGAGCTTGGATTGTAGAAATTTAGATAGGAATGTGAATATTATTGTAATTATAAGTAAATTTATATGCCCCAACAGTAGAAAAAGTCGGCTGTCCATGTTGGTAGTTCAACAACATTTCCGCTGTCCGCTATATTTTTTTAAACAATTTATGCAATGGTCAGGGGGGTTACTATGACCTCTTAATGCAGGAATGTTTTGGTTCCATTTCGGTAGCGGGAAAGAGATGGCGCTAGACATCAGCAGCCCTACAGATTTAACTTCTTAAATCGTTTTGAGTCAGGCCCCATTCGATGAGATGAAAATGAACATTGACAAACATCCCGTTAATTTATGTCCTTTCAAAATCTGAAAGTAGGACTCTGCCCGCTAAGCTCAAACATTTCAAATATATTTTAAGGGGTCTATGATCACGTCCCACCTACTCAGCTGTCAAGTTTCGTCCTGGATAATCTACATAAAGAGCTAATATACCTTCTCGGCTCCCCAACCACAATGGATGTATTCAGTGATGGTGGTTAGTGGACGCGGATGCAGTCATGATATTCACTGATCAGTCAGGACTGAATACGTCGAATATGAAAATGAAAAATGAAAAAAAAAATGAAAAATGTTTATTTGTCCCAAAAGCAGTACATGGATTATATATGAGACATCCCCAGTAAGTAATTCATAATACTTGTGTTGGGGCTATCTCGCTCTTTCCCTTAGTTATTAACAATATTGAGACTAGATTTGACACAAATTATTACAAAAGGTGACGAAAGAAAATAAATTAAATTAAGGAAGAAAATTAACAGAAAATGACTTATAAACTAATTAGCAGCTCTTTGTGTAACTGTAGTTGTATTGCATGTGAAACTATATGTGCATCTTATTTTTAATCAGGGTTTGTATTGTTGTGTGTGTGTGTGTGTGTGTGTGTGTGTGTGTGTGTGTGTGTGTGTGTGTGTGTGTGTGTATGTATTTGTGTGTGTGAATGTGTATGTGTATGTCTTCTTTGAAGTGCCGATGTCTTCGAAGCAATTTATATTATTTATAGATTATCCTAGGTGAGTATACTTTCATTAATGACACGGAAGGAATGAACAAGAAATTGTCTAACCAAGTCTACTCAAAACTTGCTCAGTTTCCTCATATGTTAAGGTTTTAAGCCACTCGGTTATTGCCCTTTTGCATACGTGCGAGACCTCATGGTGGAACTTTAATTTTTTGTTAGTTTTATTATAAATGTAGGCTGATTGGGTTGCATTCTGACGCCGTGCGAAAGCGGTTCGGACCCCCGGGGAGTAAGCCACTATGTCCTTCCGTCTTTTCTCCTGACTATTTTGGTTAAATGGAATAGATTTTTGTAAGTACAAGGTCGTAATTAAAAAATATAGTTTTCTTACTGTAAGTAAGCTACTGATTCTATATAAGTCGACTGTGGGGTATCTGTATGGTTTATAGTACATTACTTTTATGAGTGACCTTTGGGCTCTTTCTAACTCAAGGAATTTAGTTTTAGTGGCTCCTCCCCAGACTGGTAAACAGTATGCAATAACTGACTGCGTGAGCGCAATGTAGATGCTATTTAATGTTTTCTGAGGCATCACATGTCTTAGATTTTTAAAGATCCATATAAATTTTCGCACACGTGACGGAACAATGTCAATATGCAAATGCCAAGTTAAGCACTCATCAACTATAACTCCCAAGTATCGTGTAGAGGTTACATGTTTAATGGCTTGACATTTACAATTTTGGTCTCTGTGGTCCGTACACGTGTGGATTCGAATTCTGAAATTAAGGTCTGGTTTAGACCTTCTACTAGGAGAAAAACAAATGTAGTTTGTTTTAGGAACACTAAGGGTTAATAGATTGGCTTTGAGCCAACTATCTATAGCAGCCAATCCTTTTTCGGCATTATTGTGGACGTCCTCCCACGTGTCCCCAAAGTAAACAATGGCCGTGTCGTCCGCGTAAGAGAAGATTTTCCCACCACTGTTTCGTAGGTTGCAGAGTTCATTAATATACACTAGAAACAGTGGTGGGCCGAGGACTGACCCCTGCGGGACACCGAAAACAATGCTTTCCTCCTCACTATATGAGTTACCTATTTTGACTTGCTGTCTCCTACCTCGGAGGTAACTGTCAAAGAGGGAGAGAGCTTTACCTCTTATCCCTATAGCCTCAAGTCTCTGCACAAGGATAGGGACAGAGACGGTGTCAAAAGCCTTTTTCAGGTCAAGAAAAACCGTAACGCATTTATAACCCTTGTCAACCTTATCAGTGATTTCAGATGTTAACGCAATGACCGCCTCCTGAGTTGACCGTCCCTGTCTAAAACCGTATTGTGAATCGGAAAGAATGTTATATTTATTCAAATAACTTACTAGTCTTTTATTTAATAATTTCTCTATTATTTTCGAAAGGGATGATAAGACAGATATCGGTCGATAATTATTGACATCGCTCTTGTCCCCATCCTTGTGCACAGGCGTAATTATAGCACGTTTTAGCGCGTCAGGAAATATACCCTTTTCAAAACATAGATTAGTCAACTGGCTAATAAGAGGAACAACAAGTTCTCGAGATAATTTAAGGAAACTCACTGGTATGCAGTCCCACCCCGAAGCACTTCCTGAGTCAAGTGACCCAAGTATGCTATCCACTTCTGCAGGATCTGTCTCCAGCAATACGAACGAATTAATTTGGGATAGTGAGCTAAAGTTAGTGATAAGTGTAGATGCTTGTCCAGTTAGGGTTATTATATTTTCTGCAAGTGTTTTGCCAATAGTTACGAAAAATTGGTTTACACGGTTTAATGAGTCAAGGGGATGTGGAGTTATATGCAGTAGGTGTGTACTGGACGCCTTAGGTTTTTTGTAATGGGTAATGTCATTAATTTTACGCCAGAGTATTTTAGGATTTTTTAAAGAATTTGATATCTGTTTTTTATGATATTGTCGTTTGAGTTTTTTAAGGAGATTAGAGCAGTATGTGCGAAAACGCCTGTAAGTTATGATCAAAATAACGTTAAAAGGGTCCTTGCTCTTTTGTAGCTGTAATTTATTTCTAAACCTAATACATCTTAAGGCGCCCATAGATATCCAGGGCTTTAAGGTTCGCTTGGAGCTGGACACTGGAACAACTTTAGTATTTTGGAGTAGAGATGTCTTAATCACGTCTATCATTGCGCTGGCTAGTATGTTTGGGTCTCTATGTGCGCTAAGAAAAGTCATATCTGAGTCAACAAGGTACTTATAGGCATTCTCCCAGTTAGTTATTGTTTTATATTTGACACAAGTCTTGCTTTGGTATGTGTGGCATATATTTACCAACACCATTGCATGATCCGTAACAGACGTGTTTAGAACTGCCACGAAAGCCGAGTTTTTTAATTTGTCTAGCTTAAGGAGCATGTGATCGAGGCAGTTCTCTTCCCTAGTAGGTAGACAGTGTCCTGGGAGGAAACCATGTATAGCCGTCATATTCAAATAGGTTAATCTACTAGTTCTTATTTGTGCTGATTCTGCCGGCTTTCCTATCAAGTTAATGTTTATGTCTCCAGTAATAATAGTGTTTCTATGTGTGTGAATACTTTGAAGGTATTGATCAAGTGAGTTAATAAAACTATCTGTGGGTACATTCGACGGAGACCGATAGATACCAATAATGGTGAAATTTGGGATAGTTATTTGCAAGGCAGATGCATGTTGTAGATTAATTTCAGTTGCCTGGGGTTGGTGACAGTTTTTTATATAGGCTACTACGCCATCATTTTGGTTTAGTTGTCTAAATGTGTTAAACGAAGTATAGTCATTTAACACTGGTAGTGGTTTATTTGCGTTTAATCTGCATTCTGTTAGGATTAGCACGTCTACCTCAACTCCGATTTGAGATAAAGTTATCTGAAAATCGTCGAAGTTACTGTAAATGCTCCTTATATTTTGTGTCAGGACAGAATAGTTTTGCATTCACAGATGTATCCGATCAACTACGCCCGCTTTGTTGTTTTAACAGCTGTATTTACATAAAGAGTATATAATATTATTTATTTATTGCATTCCACGAGCGTGCATCAGTCATTGTAATTGTACCTTAATATGTAAAACTCATAAAAGTCACATAACTATTATGATTGTTTAAGTTATTAATTTTTTTAGTTAATTTATTCTTTTTACACACTGTGTCTACGTTTCATATCTATATACCCTCTCGCAGGTCCGCTGGAAGAGATTTCTAAATGAAATAAGCGGTAACTTTGTGCTCTTTTGTCTTTATGTATTTTTCCTGTAATGTGTTTTGTGTGTACATAAATAATAACTTAAGCTCAAGATAAACAACGACTAAACTGACACGAATAAGGTCCATTGTTAGTATAATAATGTAACACGCTTAAAATAAATGTTGTGCGTACAAATCGTTACTTGTCCTGTTTTGTATAATCCACGAAGCTAAAGTATGTAATTTATTTTGATTGTGCATTGTATGCAAACCAAACAAATGTTGTGAAATGGTCAACAACACTATCTGATCCATATAGGTTGGAGTGCGGTGTGAGGCAGGGGGGTCTGACGTCTCCTAGACTCTTCAACTTATATGTGAATGATCTTTTGGCCGAGCTCGGTAGCATGCGTGTCGGATGCCGCGTGGGTGGTGTTACCATTAATAATATCAGCTACGCGGACGACATGGTGCTGCTGGGCCCGACTGCGGGATCGATTAGAGAGATGGTGAAAGTATGCGAGAACTATGCAGCTACACACGGACTCGTGTATAATGTGAAAAAGTGCGAATACATGGTTTTTAAGGCCGCTGGTAAGGTCCCCGACTATACCGGTAGCTTTACTCTGAATGGCCTGAGTATTAGGCGAGTAAATAATTTTAAGTATCTGGGGCACATACTTACCGACGACCTTAAAGACAATGTAGATATAGAAAGGGAGCGCAGGGCACAAGCGGTCAGAGGGAATATGTTGGCGCGCAGGTTTTACCGGTGTACTAATCAGGTTAAAATAACCCTTTTCAAAGCCTATTGTCAGGGTATGTACACGGGAAGTCTGTGGGTCAGCTTTACCAAAAGATCGCTGGAGGCCCTGCGCATCCAATATAATAATGTTTTCAGAATGCTGTTGGGGCTGCCCCGTTGTTGTAGCGCATCTGAGATGTTTGCGCTGAATCGTACTGACGACTTTTATGCGGTCATGCGAAAGAAAATCTCGTCTTTAATAACAAGACTGAGGGACAGTGACAACAGTATTCTGAGGACAGTGGCGGAGAACATCTACTCTCCTATTCTGAGACGTTTTGTGGGGGTGATGAACGAGTGAAGTAGGTACTTACTTTCTTTTCACTTGTTCGTCATCCACATGAAGCGTACTCAATAATAATGGTTAGATAATAGGCAAATAGTGTAGTTACTAACATTAATTATAAGAAATTTACTAACACAGTGGATCTTATGTTGTCCGAAATAAAGAATTTATTTATTTATTATTTATTGTAATGAGGTGCATGTTCTTTCGTATATAACCTTTTGTGAGTCTCGTTATAAATGTTGTTTTATTTAAATTGTAAACAAGGATTGCTTAGGGTAGCGTGAGGCCATGTTTGAAGTTTGCTAAATGGTTGCACGTTTGCAAATCGTATAAGCAATTATTCGTATAACATTTTTGAACTAATGATATAACTTAATCATTTCTTTTTACATTTTTTTTATTGCATTTCATTTGTGTTTTTAATATTCGTATGGACTTAATTTTTATGAACCACCGTTTTTGCTCTGAAGATCGATTATTAAAGTCCGAAACGCCTCTGTACCAGGTCGATGAACAAAAATGAGACAGACAGACCTCTGTCAGTTTTCATAGTGTTTTCGTTTGTACACTTTTGGTTAATACGTCAGGTAATAATGTGGCACACATAAATGTTTGGCAGATAGTTTAGTGATAGGTTCTAAAATTCCAATTTAATTTAAAACTAGCGGATACCCGGCGTGTGCTACCTCGCTATAGTGCCTAATGCATTGTTTTAGTGATCTAAAACCATCTTCGCATTATTGCCTTTTTAATAAAACCGGGGCACATCGGTTGGATGTTTTCAAAGTCTATAACGGACATAGGTATAAACAATTTTTATGTTTTATGTATAAGTTCCATCTTTTTGAAGATTATTGAGACTCCGTTATAGATCACATGATTCTGCTCTTGTTTATTAAACGGTTAGAAAAATGATTTTTTTGATAGAAATAGCTGCAAAGTAGTATCTTTTGCTTTCAGTTATTGAAACGTATCTTTATATCATTAACGAGGGTCGTTCTGTGAAATATACGTAGATTTGACTTTATTCAGCTAAATATATTTATCTGGTCATTGAGCCCGTGGGAAGCTAACATTATATGACATTGCTTTTTGTTAGCTCTTGAAGCCAGGCTATATTTCATGTTGAAAAGACGAAATACATATTAAATGAAATTTAGACTATCTACAGTAAAGATGGTTGGTGCTGATGGTTTATTTCATGTTCAAGTATAATAAACTTACAAAATTCAACACCGGACAACCACCATCTAAGCTTCGAACATACACTTTAGAAGAGTTAATAATTAAATACGTCACTGACGTTGCGATTCACTTGTTTATTTTATTAGTCTTGTATGTCCCACAGCTGGGCAAAGGCCTCCCCAAATCCTTCCAGGTACTCTTCTCCTGCGCCACGTCCAACCATCTTCCGTGATGCGCGTCAAAATTATCTCGCCATCTCTCGATTCACTTAGCCACCATTTTTTTTTCTTAGCCTATTGAGTGTTTCACTGTTGGTCAAAGGTCTCGGACGTTTTTCCTTCCAAATCTGTCCAATCTCTGGCTATGCTTGCCCTGTTAGCCACCTATTAGGCCAAAGTAATTTGAAAAGACGTTCCAAAGATACGAAAGGAGAAGAAAATCAACAACAAAATACTTCATCGTCATTAAAAGTCCTAAAAAAACATTCAATAACAACTTCAAACAGTACACGTGAACCATTTATTTCTCCGAATTCGGCCAAAAGTCCTCACTTTCATAAAGTGTGTACTTACCCTCCAATTCACTTCGTTGAGCGCCAGTCATTTCGCTAAGTGATTGCTCTTTCTCATGTCCTACGATATTTCGACAAGATGCAAGACATCGTTACGTGTGTTTTCATTTGTATGAGAATGTTGGTTTTGTAGTTTTGTTCAAAGAAAGAGAGTAATAGAAACTATGTAGTACAAAATTTTCAATTTTACTTAAACATAAAAATATTATACTAAAAGTGCTTAGATAAAAATATGTATCGAATCAGACAAGAACTGATCAAGAGAACTTAGGTAACCTACGTTACATTATTGGCAGTGGGATGGGCACATAACATAACATCACGCCTGTAATCCCCGACGGGGTACGCAGAGGTGTACCTTATATTACACCCACATTTCTGAAGTCCCATGTAATAGGGGGCGAGCCTATTGCCATCAACGGGGCACAAATCCAGACTCGGTGGCTGCTACTGTAAAATTCCTGATGAAAAAACCTAGCAACACAGTGCCCGACCTGGGAAATGAATCATACTCGACCAAAGAGGACGACGACTCCTCGCAAAACGGATGATTAGGTAAAAAGGTTCTGGAGTGGCAACCGCGTACCGAGAGGCGCAGCGTTAGAAGGCCTTCCACAAGGTGGACCGATATTCTGGTGACGCGTGACGGCCTGATATAATGATGAAGATGACACATTTTTTCAGTATCTATGCCATAAAAGTAATTGCGGAATGTTTTTGTTGGAAGTATTAGAGTCCAGATATACATAGAAATTGCAGCGTATTTTTTGTTCCCTGCTCGTGAAAATAGGGATAAAGATGTAGGTATTAAAAGATAACACATAACTTTATACATAATATTTTATTTAATATTAGAGTACAATAGGTAGGTACGATGTAAACGCGCGACCACACCGAGGGCTCTGTTCTAACTCGCTCGTATGCCTTTACACACACTAATACACACACAGAACGTGGCCCCGCACCGCGCCTCAGGTCTGCTAACTCTTGCGTTGTCTATCAGTATAGTCGAAGTCGATCAGTATAAGTTCTTCTCCCAAACTACCTAAACTCCGCACTACAGCAGGTCAGTTCAAGGTCAACGTGTTGCCACTGTAGGACGAGCAAAATTAATATCTATGACCGTGTCCCAAAAATCTAAAACGAATGCCAATTTCCTCTGGCACGCTCCTCAAAAACTTTGCAGAACATAATCAGATACTAAGTTACAGCAATTTTAAATTTATATCAGCAGAATTGGACAGGTTCCATGTCAATCGAATTGCTTTCTGGTCTCAGAATTCAGTTAGTGCCATAAGAAATTGAAGTACTGTCGTTTCTCTGACCCAAGATTATTGCAAATAGGTTTTAATAACTTTTTTCGATTAAAAAAAGGAAGGGGAATAATTGATAAGCAAATGGACTATCGACTTAAATAGTCCGTATGTCCTCAACTTCCATTATTTGATGCGATTTGGATAAAAGAAAACACCACAAGGAAACAGACATAGAGAAAACATGCATCAAGTTATGTAAAATATCGTATTTTCATAGACGCAATTTATAGCAAAAGTATTTGATTGGTATCTGTTTTTTGTTAATGCATCGGGCAGTCTAGCTGCCTGCGGCATTTTGCCGAACTGGGCCTATTTGCCGCAGCCGTGAGACACAATAATTATCTCTTTTTTGTTGTTTCTTTTGTTTAATGTTGTGTGCACTTGCACTGGTGGCCTATTTTTTTGATTCCAATATTTTTGAATCCTTTAAAGTACCAGTACACTAAAAGTATCAAGGTTTCTAAAGAGCATTACCACTAAAAGTATCAAGTTTTCTAGGTAAGTGTGTTCCAACTACCTATATAATATTGTGTCACCTGTGCACAATGTTTACCAGACGGCGGATATTACCTCCGCCATGCACGTCGTCTCCCAAGCTATGTTACTTAGTTTTAGTTCAATAAACTTCCTTGTTGGAAGTACGGGAATTTAATCAAAGGTTTATTTTTGAATTTTCGCGGGATATTACATGGACACTATTAGTCGGTTTCGTCTCTCGCTAAAAATTACGAAACCCTTTGAAATGTTGTCAAACATCATTTATCTGCCTAGCCTTTTCTCAACTTTGTTGGGGTCGGCTTCCAGTCTCACTGGATGCAGCTGAATACCAGTATTCTACATGGAGCGACTGCCTATCAGACCTCCACAGCCCAAAATATTTTCAAACATAACAAACTGATTTGGGGATGGGGTAACACCAGACCAACTTAATGTTAACAAAGGCACGGTTTTCGTGAATTTTCACTCTTTGTGTAAAAGTATACATGTCCTCTCACTCGTTAAACAACTAAATGAAAATGGTTGATTTAATGGTCTTTCCCTCACTAAAAATTACATACAACTAAGTACTACAAAAAACTACATTAATCTTGAGAGCCTTGTAATATTTGAACGTCGTCGTCTTATACAGGGTGGTAGTGCAAACGGTTTCTGGTAAACCTAACCTGACCTCCGTTTCACGCGTCAAAACATCTTTATTAACGTTCTGCGGATCCTAAACTTATTTTCTCAAGTAATGTAAAGAATTACTGTTCAATAAACGAGAAAATGTTAAATATAAGTAGTGAAATAAGATAATAATGAACGGTGCATGTAGGCTATTGTCACAATTGAACCACTTCGGTGGTGCAGCCGAAGTTTCAGCGGCACAATTAAGTTTTGGCGCTAATTGGAGTAGTATAGTGCCCTTCAGTTCTCGGAGACGGTTTAAACTTGATATTAGGATAAAATTAATTATTAAGGATAGATATTGTTGAAATAAGGTTTGTAGGTTTTCTACGCGTTAAGAAAGGAGATGGGAGGGTTAAGCTTAACGCTGGATAGCTAATGTTAGTATTGATAGACCATAAAAAGGCGGCATGGACAGACTAAATAAAAAAAACGAGGAGAACTTCGTTCGTAAGAAGACCCTCTTTGTACACGACCATGTTCAGCAGTGGCCTGCGATAGAATGGTTTGAAGACAAAACTAGCGTATTAATAAAGTTATTACTCTATTGCAAACCCAGTTATAAAGTTATGGCTCCTTCTTTGTCCAAAGAAATAACATAGTCATTCAACGTGGCAATGCTAATTGTCACGATCCCGGATGACAGCGGAGGAGTACTTTGACGTCTAACACCCGTGTCTATAGTCAAGTTAAAGTAATTACTTGAGCTTAAGTAATTACTTGTGCAATTTTTTTATGCAGTAGACAAGAATTTAAACGAAATAAGAACCGTCAAAAAAAGCAAAGCTAAGAGTTCTAACTTTTTACAGTTATAATTTCAAGAAATTACTGAACTACATAATAAAAATCGTATGTTAAATAATTCCATTTACTCAAGTAGAAACTTTGACTTGTTTATAGATACGGGTATAAGTGTCTTAGTGTCTTGTACATATGTACATATACTTTTAGTCTATTTTTTTATTATAATTTTAGATCTATTTGTAGTTTGTATAATTATGATGTACATAATAACCTTAATAAAAGATATATAATTCCTTCAAAAAAAGCTCTTCCTTTTTAGCAGTCTTATCGCAAATAAAGGATATCAGCCAGACATCTTTAGGTCATGACTTTACCAGCTGCACAGCACCATTCACTCCCACACACCGTAATAACTGGCTAAGTTTAAATATAAACCTCTTTTCTGAGTTTACTACGCCTACACTTTTCCTACGCATACCACCTGAGCTACAGCCAATTTGCCTCATTGGATATGCTAACAGAATCATGGTAAGATCCTAAAAATTGTTTTCCTTTTACCAAATGTCATTGCGAGGTGTAGGTGGAGGTATAATCCGATTGATCATGTTAGAGGTTGAAGATGTGTTTTTGTTTTCTGATCAATATAGACTAAGAAACTCGTATTATGGTGATATTCAGCCGAAGTTACTCCACACAAACAATGTCAAAGGGAATGTTGAAATACAGCAACCATCTCCTCAATCTTTGCCGTGCTTTGCTGAGCTGATAAAAACTGAATCAAGCTTGAAAATTGATTGGATGATTTTCAAGATAACGTCGTACATTCACAACCTTCAATATCCAAAAACATCATCATCTGCCACAACTTTTCCCAAGGCTTCAAGTCTAACCGGATGCAGCTGAATACCTATGATAATGATGCATGTACCTATTAAAGAAAATCCAAAAACGGTATAGTCTTATGGAGGTACATGTTAAAATAAAGCATTACACAGTAGGCATGATCAACTAAAAGTAGGTAAGTTATATAGAACGTTTACTGATATAAAGAAAAGCCTATTACATCCAAAAAGTTTCAATACCTATCCACTTTCCAGTCAGACACAATAATCAACTAAGGCCTGCAATTCCACCTCGAATGCGAACAGTTGTGTCCACCGTAAAATTTTAAGATCCCAACCCTAACAGCCCGTTCACACGACGACGTATCGTTTTTTTTTCCGTCAATTTTTTTGACGCGGCAATGCTTTTACATGCCCGTGTTCACACGCATCACGAATCGTGAAAAATTACGGACAGGTCTTAAATCACGTAACGTCTTTTAAAAATCAGGTACGTCAAAAAACACGGACCGTGATTTTTGTGACAGATTCGCCGATGCGTTCGCTCCCGAAAAATCACGGAACTAATGTGAACACCAATTCGTTTTTTTTTTGCCGGATCGTGATAATACATGATTCCGTATGCAATGTGAACGTCCGTCCGTCATGACGCATCGTGTTTTATGACGGAAGCCGTGTGAACGGGCTGTTACTCGCCGATATTGAGTTTCAAAATCCTCACATTTTACATAGAGCATTATCTTCCTTTACCGGGCAATTTAAATAATATCTTCAGGGGAGGATAATCTCGCAATCTGGTAGGTTAACTGGCATAACCCTCTCAATTTGTTGGTGTAAGGCTGAGATGGATTAGCTAGGAGATTTGCATCGTTTACGATGTCAGGCGAAGGGAATTGAGGGTTACGGAGTTTTGAGTTGTTTTAATTTGATGTTGAATGCGCAGGGTATTATTTATACTTATTACTATTTACGATATTTATTCATGTAAAAAGGTGGTCTTTAATTATTTTTGTAATGTTTTTTGTTTATTAACATAAAGTAATTCTTCAGGCATATAATCATCATTTCTAGTATAGTTTACAAAAAAACTTGGTCGTTTTGATAATAAACGGAGAATGTGTGTTTTCTTTCGCACTCGAGCGAGATCTATCGGCTTGGTTCCAAATAAAATAATACTTGGGCGAACGAGCTCTGCGCGGGTGAAAATAGAGAAATCGAATTTTCCCAGATATGAGACCGAGCTAGGTCGATTTCTCGGCCTTATAACCCCCATATTGCAGCTTTCATCGAAATCGTTGAAGCCGTTTTCGAGAAGTGATTACAAATGTATACAAATGTATTCATTGAATATGTAGTATAGGATGCTTACTTTCGTAGTTAAATTAATCGAACAACTCTTTTAAATTAAAAACCCCAAAGTGATCAAATCTTCCTAAAATACGAGCCTGTTTACCAATTCAAAATACAAACATGAAAATTATCTAAAGAAGTTTCTCTGAGTCCAAAAACGTCAGATTGAAGAAGAAAATGAAGCAGATATTTCAGACGGTACTCCGCTTGTATTTTTTCTCGTCAAATAAATTACTTAGTTATATATTCAAGGAAGATATCTCAAAGGACGGCCCTTTAATCATCGCGAGTGTTACTTCTGATTTTATACCGATGAGAGGTAAGACAGAAGTTGAACTTTGAAAGACGTAGGAAAGAAGTATGTATAAATGTTGAATTTAATAATTTCTTCTATGACCATTCCTATTCACCGAGCTCACGATCGGAAATAAAGTGACAGGTGGCAAATTGATCTGGTATTGAAATTATTGATTAATTATTTAAAAATTAAAAAAAATCTCTAAGTCATGCTTTTTATGCGCAAAACGTCTTGACAAATGACACAGGTAGAAAGAAAAGCTTAATAAGACATCAATAATGTTTAAATATTTTAGTTAAATTAATATAATCATATTATTATGACGATACTGATGTTTCCAGCGATTTTAAGGGACGTACAGAACCGGGACGAGTGGCAAAAGAAATGGGACCTGTAGGGTAAAAGCCGGATAGTTGCCTCGGACGGATACATGCCCCGGTTTTTAATAAACTATGTTAAGATTATAAGTTGTGTTGGTGCATTACTACAATAAGTAGTGACCACCCCGCAGGTCTCAGTGCTGCGTAAGCCATCGGAATATACGCACGTGTTTTGTCCGTGAGAGTAAAAATCTTCCGCGGCGAAACTTTGACGGACGTTATAATTATATTGGTAAATAATTTATATTGAATATTTTTATTACTGATCCTGGTTTCAGTCAACTTTTTTTTTCTTTGCATGCAATAGAGATTAAATGACACTGTTTACTATGTTTTATTGCTAAATATTTTTTATTTATTTCGCAAATAAAAAGGGCAAGTATCCGTATCAAAAAGGATAGTCGCCCTACATACTGTCGCGGATAGTTGCCCCAAGAGTGACTAAAAATTTCTTAACAAGCAAAGACGGATTTTATTTTTTGGTTGTTTTTTCGAATTTACTTTGACTCTTAACTTGTTGGAAATTAAATAAATATCTACTTCAGTTTTACATATTTATTCTAGATAAGTAAAATGCCTCGCAAAGAAATCCTGAAATAGCTTTGAGACAAGCTGAGGGTTTATCAATTGTAAGAGCGAAGTGTCTCAACAGAACAGAAGTTGCAAATTTTTTCAAACTCTGAACAACTATTTTAACTGAGAATAATTTGCTGGATAAGCCAGATAGAATATTTAACATGGATGAAACCGGTGTGCAACTCAATAATAAAATTGGTAAAGTATTAGCTAAGAAAGGTGCTAAAGCAGTTAAATCAGTTACTTCCGGTGAAAAAGGAGAAACAATTACTGTTGTTGTTAAATAAATAATAAAGATTACTTAAATTGATATAAATTTCTTTCTATACAAAATAAAAATCATACCGAGGTTACTATCCCCGCACGAGGCAAGTATCCGCCGAAGCATTTTCCGCGCTAGGCTACTATCCGCCATAGTAGGCAACTATCCCTCTTTTGAGAGATGAAATAAAACAGTATTTATTCAAAACCATTGTTAATTATGTATACAAAAGTAGACTTTTACAGAAGATAAAAGACCTACGTTGTGAGATACATACTGATTTTTTTTCTGCGAGTTCATATTTAAAAAAAATAAAGCTTTTTCGAAAAGTGGGGCAACTATCCGGCTTTTACCCTATAACAAGCACTAGGTGATTCCAGGCTGATATGATGGTGATGAATATAATAATTATAGATGATGTAATAATAACAAGAACTTTTGACACCTTCATAATTATTATTAAACCAACACAACACAACAAGATTTTATTGGTTTTCTGCCTTCCCTTCCAAATAGCGATCGAATTCGAATCCCGAAAAGGCGAAAATATTTACCTAATTTGCTTCATAAATTATTTATCTGTGTCATTTGGGGATGCAAGTAAGTATTTTCTTTGTAAAACAATTCAATTTATGAGTTATTAAGGGCTTGTTCGGTTTCGTGTTCTCTTTGATACCAAAATCAGTGCAATCAGGCGGGAAAATCTCCGGATGTCTGAGGGAAGGAATGTAGGTCGTCTAGTAGATGTCTTTTGTTTATATTCGCGTGCCTTTTGTTTCTTGTTTTGGCTCGTCAGGAATTGCAGTAGGATTGGGTAGGACTTAAGACAATCTCCTCAAAAAAACTTAGGTATACGGCCTGCGAACCTGATGAATTATTTTACAATTGCCTGTGGAGATTTTTAGGTACTTTGAAATCAATAAATCGTTGAGTCATTGAGTTGATGAATTAGTGACGTCACATGTTGCTATTGCAATACAAATCTAAAGCATAATCGCGTTTTGACAGCTCATAAAAAGTATGTTAATTGATTTGTACATACTACGATTATGTATTAGTGTGTCAACGATAAGTATAGACTACCTTAGATATCGTTTCGATACTCTTAGAGAATCTTAGAACTCTTCTCAATGACACTGAGTCGTTGTAAACATCTTTCATCTTAAAATTTTTGTCAATATTCGTGGCGTTATTTTATTTTCGTTATTTTTGTACATGAAATAATTAAGAAACAATGAATTAAACCATTTCTACATAATGCTTCAACTTGCAACGGAAAGTGTGTTACTAAATTGCGAGTTTTCAAGTACGATACCTGCACCCCGCAGGCTTGCATGAATCCTCGCAACTTCAAATAGCAGTTACAGCATTATGTATTATGTTTCAGAAGATAGTATCATTATGTAATGCACAATACGAGAGCGAGACTCAAATTTAACCAACACACATATTATACTCCGTGCTACCACGACACATACAAAATGTAATTACAAATTAGCCGCTCCATTACCCAGAACAAGACCAGCTTTACGAACAAAATGTCGCTTTAAACTCCGCACAGAAATATTTTCTTGGAGCAACGTAAAATAAAACGGCACCACAGAAGGTAGAAGAGTAAAAAATATAGGAATGGCCGCAACAAATTCTTTTTAAAATGGCGTCTGGTGAGCGAAATATGAAGGAATAAAGTTGTGGACCCAATGGACGGGCAATGTTGATAGTATGTGGGTTGTGAGCTCGAATAAAGGCTATGTAATACTTATAGCATGTGTGTAAGGGAATTTTTAAAAGATAGATTTTGTTGTGAATTATTCTGTGAATACTCCGCTCCATGTTTGCAGCCATCTTTGTTGTTTAAGTGATCGCAGGCACGACTATTGAGCATGGAATCTTGGATCCAATTGCCAGGTCGCCTTCTATTAACGGCCGCAAATATTTGCTGAAATAAAAACAATCCTTAGTTTTATTAAATCGCAGTCCTTCTAATGGTTAAATGTTTATGGTCTAAAGCTGCGATCTGTCCATCACCCATTTCCCACATCACCCATATATTTACACCCCCACTTAGGCTGCCTGTCCACTTTAGTGGAGAAGAGAGACGAGGAGCGGAGCTGTGCAACATTCAACCAATAGATTTGCATAAAATCTAAACCTACCCGCCCAATCTAAGCAATTCTATTGGTCAAAATTAACACAGGTCCGCTCCTCTCTTCTCTTCTCCGCCAGTGGTCAGGCAGCCTTACTACGCACAACTGTCTTACTAGAGGTCTAAAGCTGCGTTCTATAAGCGTTACATCACCCATATACTCATTCACGACATCTCTTGGTAAGACTGGTTGTCACACTTTCGGGCCACTGACTGCCTATAACGACTGTCAAATATCTACAAATGACATCCGGGACCAACGGCTTAGCGTGCTTTCCCAGGCACGGAGGAAACTCGATATGTAATAGTTGGTCACCCATCCACAGATCAACCTAGGCAAGATCCTGAAGATCGACTCGAGCGGCTGTTATCATTTAGCCACGAGCTCCTACGACTCGTTTATACTTCGTTGAACTCCCAGTCACAAAATCTGCAGTTTCGAAGTGAAACGCGAACACACGCGTGTGAATGAATGAAAACTTCATATGAATGATATAATGACTTTATTTCTTTACCCACAGATTAAAAAGGAACGAATGAAAACAATTGCGGCTCTCATTATGATACGAGGGCCGTTGAGAGAGACGATCGTATTCATTTTGTTACACAATTGTTGGGCAGTTACTAATTAGAGGCATTTTTCGTTTTTTCTTTCATAAATCTGAGATAAAATCATTTACGAAAGAGATTTTTTTAGTGATAAGCCGGCTTGTAGCTTTCTTGTATGCTGTGTCGGAATTCAATGGATGAAGAAAGCATAGTACCAGTCGTTGTGATGATGAATTAGAAATGGAGAATTTTTTATTTATTTATAGTTAATTAAAACGGTATAACAACAATTACAATAATTATCATAGAAACAATAAAGAAAACTGAATTGTGATGATGATGTGCTTATTACGAACGTCGATCGAATAAAAATCCGTTGTCAATCAGTTTCATAAAAACGCACTGGGGGCCTAAAATGGCCACTTTGGCAGAACATAATATGATGATAATATGAATCACATCAAAATTCTTAAAATGGTCACAGACACAGTTTATATGTTGAATTATCAGTTTGTGACCATTTTACGAATTGTGTAAAAGTGGCCATTTTAGACCCCCTACTCTGTTTTAGAGAAGGAGGGTAAAGCTTGTATTTTTTGTTTGTTTTAAAATATCATTCATACAAAGACCTAAAAAGTTAATCTTTGTTTTCCCTATAATAAATAATACCAGCCTGTAACTGTTCCACTGCTGGGCAAAGGCCTCTTCTCATACAGAGAAGCCACGAGCATTGGTCACCACGCTTGCTCAAGACGGGTTGGCGATTTCAGACTTATATTAATTATAAGCCCAGGTTTCCTCACGATGTTTTCCTTCACCGATATCTGTGATGTCCAAGATAAACTTAGAAAGTCCTTCATATGAATTGAAAAAGTCACATTGGTACTTGCCCGGATTCGAACCCACAACCTTTAAATACCTTTCCCTATAAATCACGTTTTAACCATTTTAATACTTAAGTGCCAACTTTATCTAAAAAAACACCTTTTAAATTTTATAAGCAGTATTCAGTGATTATCGGCCTTATTGTAAACCTCAATTGTTGGCATAAAGATTTAAGGATCCCAGATCAAGTATCTTGTTAGTCAGTAAATGGGCTGTGAAAACGATTATTAACTTTTTATATTTTTCAAGATAATTATAAGTAATAATGAAATTTTTCACATTCATTTCATGTTATTTAAATTATTAAATTTAAAAAATATGGAAACTTTTCCATTATTATTTATAACCATTTCTCTATTTCTTTAACGCTTAATTGAGTACGCCAGATGGTTAATGGTTCACGGCCTCGGGTAAAGCGATTCGGGATACGACGTGCGTTCTGCGACACGCGTCTGTCACTTGTTTCCCTTGTGTGAGTACGTCGACGCGACGGAAAGTGGTGTCGTAGTGACGTGTGCTACGTTCTAAACAATTACCTTCTTTTTTTTTTAAATTTATAGCATCTGGCCGAGCTGTCAAATTGGCACATTGGTTGATAACTGGTGGAATTTAAGAAGAAACGTTTCTTAGTTATCGGGTGAACAGGATAATCTTGGAACGTAAAATGTTGGCTAAATATGGTCGTGAATCACTCTGCGTTGTCCGATAAAAAGAACAGCGGTCTGTTTAGTGATGTGACTTTAAACATCGACAAAATATGTAAAATATATAATTTAAATTTTGCTGGATAAAAACAAATGCACTAATACATCGTGGTGTTGTAGATTATTTCGTTTTAAACCTACTACAGGGTATAGTTTAAAATGATAATTGGTTGTCATCTTTATCAGTTAGATTAGGTTAGGTTAAAGGGGGAGGCGCCAGGGTAGCCCGTGAAATTAAAATTTTATTAGGAACGTTTTTTGCCATTTGCCAGTTAGTGTCAGGCTGTACGTATGTATTTACAGAATTATAATAATTGAAATCATCAATACAACCCTCTAAGTTCATACAAGGTGGCGCCGACAGTACGACAGTCAATTAAAACACTGGTAATACTAGTTCATAGGAATAATTATAAACTATCAAAGAAATCCTAACATCGAAATAGTAAAAAACTGTTATAAATAAAATTTATAATAATTTCATTAACAATGATTGGTTTACTAATCATAGGTATAATTTGCACGAATTCACATTTATATAAAATAAATATAATCCCATTGAATGACTATTTCATAAAAAAGTAATTGAATGGGATTAAATGGACTTAAAGGGTTGTATTTATGATTTTAATGATTATAACTCAGCGCTTAATAAAATAATTATTAAATATATTTTATACGAAATATTATTTTTAAATACATTTATGATTATTTCTAATTTTAGTTTGTTGACTTTGCCAATTTAATTTTAATAAGTAATTATAGTGAAATTGTGTGTTGTGTTTTGTATTATTTTTCTAGTATTTTTTATTTAATATGCCTAATGATAATTTATGATATGATCCAACTTGTAGATTGAAATAAAGAAATTGAATTGAATACTTATGCAAAATGAGAAAAAAAAATTTCGCTTTCCCCCTAATACTTTGATTTTCTTTGGTATGCCAACACTCTATTGAGACTTCTACTCTTCGAAGGAAAGAAAAAAAACATAAAATTATTTATATTTGGAGTAGTTTTAAAACCCAATCAATAAAAAAGCACAACACTAGTAAACATGAAGGATGAAATACGGGGATACAAAAAAAGGGAATTTGTGTCGCGACGTTTGGCGCCGTTGGCTATATCGTTGATATCAAAACGGGGGAACGTTGGAGAAGAATGTTGAGGAATATTTTGTCCGTACAAGAGCTCTGCGTTTGATAGGTTTATCATATTTTTACTGTTTTTTTTTTACTGACCGTTCGATGCCATTGGAGATTCTAGCTTTGAACTGAGATTCAGATGGTTTATATTGCTCACATGTAAGTTCGTAGTACGTTATTAATGTAAATGGGAAAGCTATAGTAGTTTCAACTATACTATGTTTCTTTTGCTAACCTTCTATGGATGTTGCTTGTCCGAAATAAAAGTTATTTAATTTTTATAGTTGCACAACTCGTGAGATTAATGCTGGTAATGGTGGTTGAGCTTTTGACGGTTGCCTGTCCTTGTTGTTTTCACTTTAGATTGATTAACCAACTAACTTAACTTAACGGTTATTAGCAAAATATATCGCCACATCCACGACATCATCGGTAACAAGGTCGCTTTGACTGCAGTTTACAGGACACAGAGGGCAGGAAAGAAGGTATAGTTTATGATGAAGTCCCACATCCGCATTCTTTAGCCGCTTCGTCGAGGAATCCCCACTTTACCAAATATGTAAGTGTTACATTTGCCCACTTGATTAGCAAATTATTTGTGAAAAGCCTTACTCAAACGGTGGACATCGATGATTGAAGATCGGCGCTATTTGCCGAGATACAGGATCTGTCCTAGATCAGCATCAGTGGGTTCCATGTTAAAAACTTAAAAACTAAGCCTATGCGGTCTGCTAATATGTTTTTGAATCATTTTTTTTTTGTGAAATAAAGATTACATTAAAGTTTAAAGATTTTGAAAAAAAACCCCTTATTCTAAGGTATAGAGCACTCTAAAAGTTCCTCCCTGATGAAGTTCATGGCAGATAAGTATATAAAACCGGCTGTAATATATGTATATGGTGTTTAAAACTCATCAATCTACTCGACCCTTGGCCCGGAAAAGTTAAACCAACCCTTCCAAAACCAAACACGTATTTGTACCAAACAATTTATTACCAACTTGTTTCATAAATCCGAAAATTTTAAAGCACAACACAAATCAACATTATTAAAACTGCTTTAACAGTTATTAAAATGTCCCGACAACGGTTTTGTTGAAACAAAAAAATCGCTGACTAAAAATATATGGGATGAATAATGTGACAAGGAGACTTCGATTTGAAGGACATTCCGAGTGTCCCCATTTTAGATGATTTGTCAGTTTTCCTACTTTTACTTGTGAGTATGGAACAAAGGATATATTGAAAATTTCCGACTTTGAGAAGATATATAGAGTCTCGTTGCCACTTTTGTCTTTTATGGGGTAAAAAGAATTTTATTGTTAGTAGGAGGATTTTGATTTACATGGCTTTTATAGTCATCTGTCCCGGTAAAGTGGGTTTGTGTGTAAACTAGGTCGTGGACGGTTTTTAGGGCGATTGCATGATATGGAACATTTGATGATAGGATTTCAAGATTGCACATCCTTCTCACATTTTAAATGTTTTTTGTTTACTGGCAAAGTGATAAGGCTCTTTTTGACTGCCTCGTTGTTCGAGTAGGAGGTCCTAGATTCGATTGTCTGGTCGGGCAAAGTGTTATTGGGTTATTCCATCAGGATTTTTTCAACAGGAGCCACGGAGTCTGGATTTGTGCTCGGTTGAAGGCAATAGGCTCGCCCCCAATTACATGGGACTTAAACGTGGGTGTACTTTAAAGTACACCTCTGCCTAACCCTTCAGGTATTACAGCCGTGATGTTATGTTATGAAAATGCTTTCTAGTTTTTCTTTTTCGAGTCGCTGCCAGCACAGTATTTTATATTTTGTTAGCGCAGAACTTCGCCATTTCCACGGTGTCGCAGTCGTCAGTGGCAGCACAGAGGTCACTTTGGCTGCATTTTTTGGGGCTAAGAGGGCAGGATAGGAGCTGGAGCATAGTTAAGAACGTCTACCATAACCCAGCAAAGATTTAAGACTCCTGTCGGGAGTCAGAAGCAAATCGTATCTCTACATCGACTTTCTGACTTACTTATTCGGTAGCTATGTTAATAAAATTTTTTTTTCGTTGACGGAATGTCACTTGGGCCTGGATTTCTGGTGTCCAGTCGGCCAATTTTCTGCTAAATATCTATTTATTTTAAATTTAATATGCAGGGCAAAGCCTCCCTTAATTCTTTCCATTTTTCTCTGCCTTAAGCTATTTGGGCCCAATCCTTTTGGTTGGAGTCCAGCTCGCTGTTTCTTATACGGTTCCATATAAATTTCTTTACTAATAAAGCTTGTATGTTAGTAAGTTTGGATGTAGGGGATAATCTTCGAAACGACTGATCCAATTCTGAAATTCTTTCACCTATGGGAAGCTACATTACATATGTATACCCGACCGTCATAGGCTACATTTAAAACGTTAGGATAATTTCCGACTAAATAAAGCTAGTAAGTAATTATTAATTCATTTATTTCAGATAATTATAATCCATACAACACACAATACATGAAATGAAATTAAAATCTATTTGTACAATCTATTCTGTACAATTTTCTGTAGTAATAATATGCCGTTTTATGGTTTATTGTTAGTTTATTTGCTGTTTAGTTTATCTACATTTTGATATTTGCGGAATCACCAACGAGATAATTAGTAGATTAATTACCTAAACAGTCTGTGTTAGTAATAATTTGATTACGTATAATCAGAATATTCACTAAAGACCAAAATAGTTAGTCTCCCCAAAAATAAATCCGAACAGTAGTTAGTGCGAACAGTCGGCGAGTGTTGAACAAACTCGCGCAATAATTTAGTTGCTCTGTTTAGTATACAACACGTTTTTTGTTTCACAGTTTTAATGGAAAACGCGAGCTAATGGGATTTCTGACTCATTCGTATGTTTCATTTGCTGTCTGCCAATGGGATTTTCTCGTGTAGGTTTTGTGGATGCTTTGAGAGACGAATGAAACCGGTTTTTGTGTTTTTAATTTACGGTTTTTCTTTAAGTTTGAGAAAATAGTAAAATCATCACCTGCATAGCCTTTTTCCCACTATGTAGGGGTCGGGTTTTAGTCTAATCGGATGCAGCTGATGTATTTTGCATGGAGCGATTGCCTATTTGTCCTCCACGAGCCTGCTTTCAGATATCCTGGCTTCTGACTACCCGTTACGACTGACAAGATCTACAAACGATAGCCGGGACCAACGGCTTAACGCGGTTACTGAAGCAAGAAAACCTCGGGAAACTTTGCTTAACGTTAAAGACCGACCCGTGCGACATTAACTAGGTAGCCAGGAGCCTCTCAAGTAAACAGTAATATTTATTTAAATCTCTCTCTAAGATGTATTCCGGGTCAAAAACAACTTCTTTGCAAACAGCTCAAATTAAGCAACTAATGACCCACAATCTAATTTGGTAAGTTGTGGTGATAAACCACGCATTTAGCAAAAATTACAGTAATATTTATTTAAATCTCTCTCTAAGATGTATTCCGGGTCAAAAACAACTTCTTTGCAAACAGCTCAAATTAAGCAATTAATGACCCACAATGTAATTTGGTAAGTTGTGCTGATAAACCACGCATTTAGCAAAAATTAAACATCACAATTTCAAATAATCTCAATGAGCCTTTATATAAAACAACTAAAAAACAACGCTTTATCAAATAATTTGAGCAATAAAGCCCACAGGCGAACAATCGCGAACAAATTATTAGAAACTCCATTTGTATTCGCAGAATATTTCACTGGAAACGACCCTCATATATTTTAGAAAATATCAAAAGCACGCATTTACTTTGATAGGCCACCGTAAAAATGCACAAAAGTAGCAAAAGTTAGTAAAATGTGTAAAAAAAGTCGATTTCGGGCATTTATCCAAATTGTTGTCATGATTACTTTGTGAGTGAACATTTAAATGCACCTCATTTGTTGGATAACTTGGAGCTCCTTTTATAAGGTAGGGCACAAAGTAGTCAAAATAATTGTTGGTTGGGCTGTTCTAAGGCCGCAATCTACAAACGTTATCTACTACGTACTTTGACAAAGCGTTATTCCCATCATTGTCGCACAACTGTCAAACAACAAGTTTAGGATTGCGACGGAAACATGCTAATGAAAATAAGATGTTAATAACACGAGCTAAGTGACGTTTATAAATCTTGGCCTTAGCGTCGCGAGTCTGATTCTTGCAGTGAACTAACATTTGTGTGTGACATCTATATGGTTTTGTATGTGACATAATATTTTTTTATAGTAAAAATGTACTCATATAGTCAAGGAGAATATTGGTTTTGTGGATCAACTTTTTTTTTAAAGAAATACTAATAATAAATAAAAATGGTACGCTAGCTATGAGAAGATTTATTTTCGGCAGTACAGATATTTTAGGTCCAATTAAAAGCACTAACAAGTTTTGTGTTATCTTGAAAGATTAAGTTTTCGGTTAGTTTGAATAATGGCCCGAATAGTTTTGAGGTTCATTACAAATAACGAGATCCATGTTTGTTAGCAGTCTTTTGTGAAATATGTAGTTTTCAAATGAAAATAAAACTTTTTGTTCACAAAAATGTAGTATAAAAAAGTTTTTAAAACAGTCTGGATTTGACGGTTATTACACATAGCCCTTTATTTATTTAATTATAAGCGTAGGTTGCTAGAACATTTCTAAAATGTTTTCTTTTTTATTGCGTTGAAAATATAACATTCCGTGCTACCATTCAGGTCGTCCCATTCAATTCCAGCCTCATAAAGAAGTAGGGAACATGATCCCACTATTTATATTTTCCAAAGGACCGTACTGATGTATGGCATCAATTTCTCACAGCCGTACCATATGACCATCAGATAGATAAATGCAAAAGGTTCACCTCGAAGTTGGTCTTGTGATCGCAAGCTCGGTTCGATTTCCGGGTTGGGAAAATTCATCAGGAATTCCTCAGTAGCACTCAGTAAACACGATATTAAGTGCCCCATCATTTGTGGGTCAGCACCACATTAACAGGGCAGAGTCATTAATGAATGTCTATCTGAGCAGGTTTTCTTTGCTGCGATCAACCTGTGGCTGGACTCTATTTAAAGACTTCCAGGTCAGCCATAGCAACTCATGTCCAGGTGGGAGATTTTCATCAGTGGAACGAATGGGTTAGGTAAGGGTGCACTTCCTCACCACAGCTTTAGCCTTTGCAATGTTAGGAAGGAAATACCTAAAGATCTTGGTTGAATTGGACCTTCTGATATTTTTCTCTTAAAACTAGTGAGTATCATATGAGCAGTATAAATGGTACGCTTTGTGTGTGTACTTTAACATTTGTAGAAATACGACAGCTTCCATTTTGATGCTAATTCTTTTTGGTATTTGTCTAGCATTTGATAATTTACTGTTATCGTAAAACTAAAAGTCAAAATATTATTTGCTTTTGCTCCTTTTTGTACTTTTTGCTTTTTATTTTATTTTCATTTGCATACATTGTATAATCTTAAGTGGCAGAGCGGAGTCACCTAACACAAGTTTCATCATCATCTCGCTGCCCTTGTCCCATGTTATTTGGGGTCGGCGCAGCACGTTTTTTTACACCTTTTGTTTTATGAAACAAAAGGTGTAAAGTTTCGTTCCTCACACAATCCATCCATCTTTTCTTGGGTCTTCCTCTGCATCTCTATCCATCAACATTTATGTTCATCACACCTAACACAATAATCTCTTTGATTAAAAGGTGATCTCCAAATAATTGTTTATGTTTTATTTGAATGCCATAAACGCTTTTTATTGGTTCAAAATGACGTCACATAATTTTCATTTCATCCACCAATACGCACTGGACCCGCTTGATTGATAACAACCCATTCCTTCTCACAAAGAAGAGGTCTGTGGCCTCAGCAGTATTTCAGTGTATTACAGGCTCATTATTTGCAGACCCTAATTTGCATCGTGGACAAAAGTACTTTGAAATTCCGTCGTGTACTTTTGCCAGATAAGTCGCTATGTTTATCTGGACAAACTACCAAATTGATTGGTTTGAAACAAAAATAATCCTTACTGCTTATATTATCTATACATTATAAATGCGAAAGTTGGATGGATGGATGGATGTTTGTTACTCAATCACGACAGAACGGCTGGGCGGATCTGGATGTTTGGCACAGAGATAGATTATAGTTTGGAATAGCACATAGGCTACTTTTCATTCCGGTAGGACGTTCCAGGGAATCAATAATCGAATTCCACGCGGGCGAAACCGCTGGCATAAGCTAGTATAATATTATAAACGCGAAAGTTTGTATGTATGGATGTTTGTTACTCATTCACGCAAAAACTGCAGAACGTATTTGGATGAAACTTGGCATACAGATAGTTCATAACCTGGATTAACACATAAGCTACGTTTTATCCCGGTAGTACGATCCCGTGTGACAATAACCGAACTCCACGCGGCCGAAGTCGCGGGCATAAGCCAGTGCACCAATATATGTACCTTGAATTTCTAAAGAACAAATGAAATGACATTTGTATTACTGTTCGCTGATATTTTTCAATGTTGTACAACTTCATTCGGAAGTTTCGAGAAATTATTACTCCCTGCGTAGTTTCAAATGTTTCTATGTTACTTGGACAGATTGAAACTACACTTGCAGTTACAGCAGGAAATAGTAGGTAGAAGTTTTGTATTTATCGCAGCTACAAGACAGGACACGCGTATGTTGCTATCTCTTTCAATGTTTTTCGTTTACTCTTTCGTATTTCTAGAAGGAAACTTTTTGGCGGTTTATGTATGTGTTTATCCAATAATTATCCGGCCTGCCTCGTCGGTCGAGTGGACGCAAGCGCGACTGCTGAGCATGAGGGGGTTCGATACCTGAGTCGGGCAAAGTGTTATTGTGTTTTTCCATCAGAAATTTCTCAGTAGCAGCCACGGAGTTTGGATTTGTGCCCGGTTGACGGCAATAGGCTCGCCCCGTATTACGTGGGACTTAAAACATAGCTGGCGAAACGTGAGTGTATACTGTTACACGTCTGCCTAACCCTAAGGGTATTACATGCCTGATGTTATGTATTTTTATCCAATATTTTTTATTTCTTTCGCTTATTGAATATAACTCTGCCTAGGCCCTTAAGATTAAGGATAGGAACTAGGCTTTCAAAAATAAATAAATATTATATTGAGTCGAATTTGATCTCAAAAAAAAAAAAAAACATACAACCGAATTGAGAACCTCCTCCTTTTTTAGAAGTCGGTTAAAAAGACGCCCAGATACGGACGAGGAAAATCCTTGAAAGTCGATTCAACCCTCATGGTTGGACGAGATGATTTATTTTTTCTCCCTTCCGATGCCAGCTGACCTCCACTATCAAAATGTAACGATTAATCACAGTAAGACACTTCGTTGGATATAAACTGCTCTATTTCCAAGTACTTTTAACATCCCTGTTCTATAAGACCATACATACAAGGTGTATACGGACCCTTCACGGAGTCGACAACCAAGCGTTCTGTACATACAAACTAAGTAACTCTAAGCAACAATTATTGCTTGGAAACGACTTAAAAAAAAAAAAAACATGTTTTACGGTAATGCTCAATGCAACGCACTCAAAACATTGTGCTGATGGATGCATTGAATAGTAAATGGTTCATGGAGATATTTACAGTAAAGTTATTGCCTTAAAAAATACATTTTTTCCTTAAATATGGGAAAAACTTGGAACTTTGACTTCCAATATCTCCGTACCTAGAAGATTCCCAGGTATGGTCCAGAACAAAAAACCGATCGCAATGCCGGGGAAAATAAGTGCCTTTCGGTTTCATTAAGGGACTTTTTACACCCTTCATAATAAACAATTCGACATTTGAGGCATTATCTAATGCTTTTTTCTCATCTCTCCATCTCCATCTATCTGCCTAGGTTTTTTCCAACTACATATATTCAGGTCATCGTCCAGTCTAACAGGATGGATCCGAATACCAGTATTTCACATGGAGTGTCTGCCCATCTGACCTCCGCAATCCAGTAACTCGGTAACGGGCAACCTCTTGGTAAGACTTGTTGTCAGAATTTCGGGCTTCTGACTCCCTGTAAACGTACCATAAATGTTTCTTTCCATTAAATATTATTAGTTCGCACCAAAATAACAATTGCGATTTGATACTCAATTGTTTTGAATACAAAACTTTAGTTATTCTAACAATTATAATAACACTCATATGAATACTTTTGTTTACAAAGTAATTACATCATAATCAGAAACTAAACCAATTCATTACTCACTTAATTAAAGATGAATAGTTACAGACTCAGCCAATGAATCGTAGTCTAGACAATATCTCGAAGATCACATATTTTATGAGCGGTCTCCACGGATCGATAGTCAATAAACGCATTACGTTCGGCTATAAATCTATGGGTTATTAAGGCTTTATGGAAAATGTACGAGCGTCTTTAGTTGGCTTGAAAATTTCGAAGAAGTGTTTTAAACTTTTGGTTCGCTAAAACGCTGTGTTAAAGTGTAAATATAAGCGTGAATATCTTCATAAACATTATGTATTCTCCTTCTCCCAAGGTATGAGATATCTCATATTGGGAAAATCTTTATATTTATTATCCTAAAGAAAGCAGTGAACAGTGATAGCCTAGTGGTGTGACCGTCGAACTGCCAAGTCGCAGGTCTCGAGCTCGAACCCAAGACACGCACCTCAGATTTTTGGGATTCGTGTGCGTATAATTATCACTTGCTTCGGTAAAAAAAAACATCGTGACTAAACCAGCATGCCTAAAAGATATTTCTCGACGGCATGTAAAGCCAAGTCAGAGGCCCATGGGCGGCATAAAAACTCTGACACCAGGTTAGTCACTAACCACACGATAAAGAAAGACGAAGATCTTCAAGAAATGTTAGCCAAATCAAGAAGGTTGAACAAAGGGCATACAAAAAAGTCCAGTCCAACAATTGATCCCTGACCAACACTCCATAAATAATTCTTTTACTAAGCAGAACATTCATAAACATTTTCGTCACATATCCCACCTTGTGCAGTAAGTTATCCATATATACTGCGGCTGTCAAACGTAAAACATGGAATCTCCACCTTGGGGAGAGCCGGTGTCGGTTACAAATTGAATGTAACCAATCTTTAGTTTACGAGCGGGTGTCCCTCTGGTGTTTTAAAAGTAAACCATGTTTGATGGCTTACTTGAGGTTTTGGTGTAGCTTTAGTGGTACTGCAAAGTTTAAGGGTTTTTGGAGAGGGAAAAAGAGGCTTTAATTCCTTTAAAGGTGGTTGTAAGCTTTGTTAGTAAATCGTGTCTGGGTTTTGTTGTAAGATTAGAAACTATCTTTTCTTTTTAAACGGAATTTTGTGTACGAAAACATACAAAAGGTTCGATGGAAATAGTTCGACACCTTGAGGTTATCACTTTTAGAAATACAGGGGTGATGAGTAATTAGTGATCTTGAGATCAACTAATAGCAACTCAAAGTTTGAACTATGAGTTGCTATGTTTAGGTTTCTTATATATATAAAGAAAAAGAAAGAAAGAAAAAGTCTTTATTAGTCTCGCACTGGCCAAAACAAAATGGTAACTTGACAATAAAACAAGAATAAATAAAAAATATATATTATATATAAAAAAATAAGAATAACGAATATACCACCTACATCTATAATAAATTGAACCTTAAGTGTGAAATATATCCCATGCGGTTATACGACTGTAAAAGAACTGTTGGTGATTGGTTAAGATCTCTAACATATGAAGAAACAGAAAACATTCTGATCAGGGTAGGCTAACATGCTGGATAATTATACATACACACACGCACGCACAAACACACACACTCACGCACGCACACAAATACACACGCACGCACAAAACACGCACCTATTCACATCACTCCTCACACATCGAGAGTTGCTCAAATAACTATTATTTATGTAGTTTAATTTCACATCTTTATTTTTAATTTTTAGTTTGTTTTCCTTTTTAATTGTATTTAATTTTGTTCTTTAACTTCATTTTCATTGTTAGGATACTACTTACGGGAAGAGCGAGACAGCTCCGACACAAGTACTATTGTAACTTACTGGGGTTGCCTCAGTTTATGTATGACACAATGTTTGAGAAGTAATAAATGTTTTTGTATTTTGTATTTGATATTTCAAAGATTTATAAGTTCAGTTTCTTTGAGAAACCAATTCATAACTCCAGTAAGAAAATAAGTTTATTTTCAATTTTAATGGCATATAGAATATTATAAGCTAAATATAGCTTACATTGCATGCAAATCAATTGAAATCAAAGTAGGTACAATCAATAACATCATAATTCCCTCAGACCTCATATTGTAACGGTACTCATTACTGATAATGCCACTGATACACATACCGCACGTTATTTGATCGTACGGTATCGTACAGTATCGCGGCGAATCGTGTTATTAAACCCGGTCCGTTCATATTTCCTAACTAGTGGTACTGAAGGTAATGTGCGTGTAATATTATGCGGTAATTTTCGTGGAACGCAGGTAATTATGTTGTTTTTCAGTTGATGAATTGTTAATTTCTTTTCTGTTGCAGTGGTTTGGAAGTTTTTATTATACGAGAATTTACGAATCATGCGACTTTGTTTTCGAAATTTTCTCTTAAAGTAAAACTAAGTCCCTATTTTCAACGGGTTGAGAAATATGTCCGGGCAAATTGTCAATTTTCAACCTTCATAAATGTGTATTGTTTCTGAGCAAGTACGATGACGGTTACAGTAGCCGATACTAAAGATGGATCGATTGTGTGAGGAATGATATGAAAGAGAAAGGAGTAAATGATGCCGTGACGTCTGACAGGGGAGAATGGAAGAAGAAAACGTGTTGCACCGACCCCAAGTAGAATGGGACAAGGGCAGGAAGATGATGATTTGTAGCCAATATTTAACATACGTCTTTCTAATACTTAGGATAAACGTACTTGATTGCAGCCTTAACGACCAAGTCAGTCGGTGTAAACAGAGTTTCTTCTCTTACTTTGATAAATGTTGCCGTCTCTTCGTTGTATATTTCACCCCGATAAGTAAGATTTACCTAGGCGTTTTGCAGATCGAAAAGTTTTAATCACCAGAATAAGAACGAGTAGGTGGTTTAAAAACCACCTAGATAAAGTGAGTACCAACCACACTATTCTCATAAAAAAAATGCAAAACCAACTCCGATCTCATAACTCACGCCTGACCACCAACCATCTCTTTCACACCTACAAAAAGTGTAAAGGACAGAAGAAACCGTCCAAACATCCTAGTTAGGTACCCCGGAAAGCACAGAAAGTACAGCATATTCCGCTGGCTGTGGAAATTAAAACGTCAAAACCATTAATATACTTCACGAGTGGAAATTGTTTAACTTTTCCCATTAAAAGCTGGAGTTGTACGTTATATAGCTTATTACTTAGCTCTGGGAGCACATGGGGGCTGGGACGAGAGGCTTACAATGTGATGGTAGACTTAATAGAGAATTTACTCGATGATGCTGTTGAAACGGTTAAAATTGCAAGTTTGTACCTGAGAAAATTTCGCAGATTTGTACGAGTAAGTTTTTAACCGACTTCTAAAACAGGAGGTGGTTGTGTGTTCCACCAGAATTTTTTTTCACGTATGTTCTCCGATTTCTCCGTGATTACTGGTCCGATTGTGATTTTTGTTCATTTAGTAAAAGAAGCTCGCGCGATGGTCCCATCTAAATTGTATTAGCTTTGCTTCGGTATTTTATGAGTTATCATCTATATTATGCATTTTTTCTTCTTCGTCTATACTCTATGTGAATGAGGATCTTATAACTTCTATTTACAATGTATAATTGATACTTGATAAAAAAATAAATAACCGACTACCAACAAAGAAAACCAAAAACTGAAAAATAACTTTACTTTCGGAAGTTGATGACTTTTGTTTGTTTCATTGACTTTTTTGCCACCGAAAGTTTTAATTGGTCATATTACGATCAATCGGGCCATCCGAATAAAGATAGTGGTTAAATTGACCTAAAGTAAGATGTTCAGAGGTAGGTAAACTCTGTTGATCAAATCTGTAACTTTAAATTAAAATATGAATCCAAAAAAAAACAAACCTAAATATAAAATACTCCTAGAATATATTATAGTTATTTTCTCAACTCTTATGTTAGTTAGGAACTATCTTGGAGTACAGAAATGAACACATAGGAGGAAAATGCAAGCAAAATCTGCTGTTCCACAAAAGGCGGAAAGTTTTACAAAAGTTCAGCTGCGACTGTCACTTTTTGCTGACAAAAGTGTCAAAGTGCGAACTCACCCTAACAGACTGTGTTGAACTCCGTTGAAGGCGGGAATCGACGCAACGCCCTCAGGCATTGTCGCTGATTTGACCCAAATAGAACTTTATTGTGTGTAAAAGTCACAATAAAGTTTGCATGCAAAAGGACTATTCTTTTTCTGGGTGTTAATATAATGTCACACCATTACAGACTCACTACCATTCTCACCAATGCTATAATTTGGGGGCCCGAAGGATACTCTACACACGTGGCCAAATAACATCGAGTTAAAAGCTTTGAATTGTTATGTGGCCTTTAGATTCATAATTAGATTCATTTATTATTTGCCTGAAATATGGTATTTTACAGATTTTATAATTCACAATAAAGTTCTTCATATTCCGCCTCTTAAATTCGGCAATTCGGTTTTCCTCTTATACAAAATGATTGGTTAAACGTGCGCAATAACTTTAAGAGAGTTACTATCGAATACGATGAAAAATCCTGCTGTTGCCTAAATATTTTCGAGTACCAATAATGTATGGAGCTGGTAGCAGTTGAAATTTTTTGCGAATTCATGGTCGGCCCATAGTAAAATTTAATCATTTTTATGATTACTACGCCCTAAAAGTATTGCCAACGTTTAACAAATCACCCAGTGTATCACGTTTCAGAGCTTAGCTAGGCTAATAACGTTCCAAATTCAAGCGCGGCTGCTGAGCATGAGAGCCTGCGAAAAGTGCTATTAAGATTTTCCAGCAGGAATTTCTCCGTAGTAACCGCGGAGTCTGGATTCGTGCCCGGTTGATGTCTGCGATTTATGTACGTGTTTGTTCTAAGTGGACCTTCTTTTTCTCTAGCAATGGATTCAGATTGAGCAGGTTCAATGAATTGTAGATTAATGTGCCAAAGGTAAGGGTCACACGTTTTAGAGGAATTAAGATTTGATTGCTTAAGATTAAACAGTTGAGCTAACTTCTCGATTATGAAGAACGTGAGAACGAGTTTAATTACAGGCTAAATACCTATTATAGACTGAATTAATATGGGTGTATTTCAAAGTGCAACAGTCGAGTTAATTATTCTATAGTGTGCTGTGTTTTACGTTCTGGGTCTAACACTGTTTCATATTTTGTAATACATACTTTACGTAATTGAAGAAAAAGCAACTTATCTCTACACTTGTCCAAAATTAAAAGTAGATCATCGTCATCTGGTGGCCTACCATAACGTCTTAAAGCAGGAATGTCTTAATGTGATACTAGTGTGTGAAAGAGACAAAGCTTTACAGGATGTCATGATAGCGCCATCTCTTTCCCACATTGGAATAATAATAAAACATTCGTATTGTAGACTGACGGCCAAAACTATATCAAACTAGGTTCCATTTCCGCACAAACCACGAAATTAATAAACATTTCTACCCACCTACAGAATATTCACCAAAATTCAACTGAAATATTCGAAATTCCAACGTTGCCACAATCTCAATAAGCTCCAATAGTAAAGCATATTTCGGAGGCACGCACGTACAAAGTCACCTTCCCTCGGAAAGGGGTGAATTTCCTTAGGAAGCTGTGCGGGCGGAAATTAAGACGTCTGCGCAAGGTTACATGCAGCTACCTCACATGAGTCTTCTGAAGGAATTCTTCAAAGATTAATGGTTCGCTGGTGACAATGTCAGCTGGGGATTTTTTTTTTGTGAATTAGAGACGTGGAAAACGATATGAAGATTTAAAAGAAAAAGAAAAGTTCTTAAACAAGTCATGCAACTTGGCAAATATTTTTAAGACAATAGAAAAGTGCACAAGTTATTTATAGTGGCCTCTTTGAAGGCAGATGTAAAAGCACCTTTTACTTAATTAAATAACAACAATTAAGGTGGTATAAGAACACAAAATAGGCGTCAGAAATCAACGTATGATTTTGAACGACTACTACTGCATCTTGATTAAAAACTAACACACCACTGCAAAAAAAATACCACCAATTTATTAACCTACTGCAGGTCTCATTAATCCTCCTTCACAGTCCACAGCACAATGCACTTCCACCAAATAAATCCAGCTAGATCCGAAGCACATAAAAATCAGCCATCCGGACCAGAAAACATCTTACCATCAGACTCTTCGGCACCGGAGGCACTTAAGCAAATATCAAGCATCCCTGAGATATTTTGGCAAGCACCTTGGATCCTCGATCACGAACATTCCTGTTTCGTTAACAATATTGCGGAATAAAATCGTACGGGCGGTTCCGAATCGTACGGTTAGACCGCTCAAAACAAACTTGGACACGTTTTATAGATTTTATAATCGGTCAATGCTGGAACTACTCCAAGCTGGGCATGGCCGGGGACGGTTTGGTCCAAAAGGTGAGATATAGCGGGTTTTTTATCAGGTGTATTTTTACGACTGGCTCATTTGATTTATTATGGCAGAATAAATCTTTGAATGCTCGGAGAATCGTGAAATCTCACTTTTTTTTTTAATTAGTCGATGGTCACCCACTGCACTGCTGAGAAAAATTAAAAATAATACAATAACTGCCTCTCATTTATTTAGAGAAGAAATTGACGTTTCTTTGTGATTACTTTTTAGGTGCTTACAAATGCTTGTATGTATGCTTCTGGGGTCCAACACGTCTTCAGTAAATTGTTTAATTGAATTCCTTAACAGAATAAAAGCATGACAAAGTTGGAGTGTTATGATTATTTTTACTTCTTTGGTCTTGAGAGTCATCCCCCACTGAGTCCGCGTCATGGATTTCAGCCAACTATGATTAGAAACAATATGGGCTCATTTATGGTTTTATGCTGTGATACAACTCAATCGATGATTTCCCGTGAAATTCTCATGACTTACACCGCATTCGTTCTCGTCGCTTTCTGTTGCCAAGTGGCTGCAAACTTTGCCAGGGTTCAGCGGAGAATGTTTTATTTTGTTTCCCGTATTTTGATGTGATTCGAATTTAATTTTAACGTTTTTTGATAAACTTGTTTACGTATATTGTCATGTTTTCTGGAGCTTATGGTATTGACAAAAAAAATAAGTGCTTTTTGTTTTGCGAAAGTCATGGCACTGGTCAAGCAGTCAGAGGAAGAATGTTTTATCCATTTTTTTTTGGGTTTTAACTTATTTTACATACCAGTCATTGATTATTATGTAAAAAAAATATATTTTCCTTTATTTATTCTCTAAAGATAATTCTTAAGACTTATAACAATAAAAAAAGTAAAATCATTTTTTTTTAAATATTTTATTGTATTATTTTAGATTGTAATATTTAAAAATATAATTTATATGTTCATAAATAAATAAAGGAAATAAATAATAAATCAATAATTTCCTCTACGTAAATCTTGAAGGTTTATTAGAGACTGGTTTATTCAGTAAAAGGTAAGGTTTTATTAACGTGAAGTTACACCTAAATAGCACAATATTGTTTTTGTTTGTCTCCTCATGCATAAGTTTATTACCATCTAGGAAACTAGTTCGTAGTAATCCTTTGCAGAAGTGGGTCAATACTAATAAGTACCTATTTCCAATAGCCAAATCTAGAATGGGGACACTCGTATAATATATTTACGATGTATTTATCTTCGCAAATAAAAACAACGAGATTGTGTCCATTTCTAAATCAATTCACACCTAATCATGAAAACTCTTACCCCGCGTCCTAAGTAAAGCGAACACTGCGCAAACTCCGGACTGACGCTTTCTTGTTCGGAGAACCCCCATGCGTGGTCACGCCGACAGTCACAGAGAGTCGACAGGCGCAGAAAGCCTTCCGATTTGTCAAACTAATGAGTGAGATTGAGAGAGTTTGAGATATTTGAACGCGACAATTGCGTAAACAAAGCTGACCAGGATAATTCATGGACTTTAAAAGAGACTTTGAATTTGTTTCAGTGTTTCTTCTCAAAGAAACACGACCTTAGGGCCTTAAATGACCGTTTTAGCAGAATCATAATAGGACAATAATATGAATTACGTTACAATTAGTAAAATGGGCACAAATTGACAATTCATAATGTTATCTTCGTCTGTGACCATTTTTACAATTTTCATGCGATTCATGTCATTATTCAACTATGATTCTGCAGGCTAAAGCGGCCATTTTAGGCCCCTTATCTATTTAAAAATATAAACGTGTAGGTAAAAGCGTTGTGCAAACTTACGAAACAGAACATGATTTAATATTGAAGACTATCGGTCGTGTGAATACGCGATCGTCGAGTTTTTATTCTGTCTTTGGTTAGGACGCAGCCGTAAACACGGCTCAGCAAAAGTTTTTATTTTTTTGTCTGAAATGCTAACGAGATACTTAGTGGATTCTATTCCCTCTACGTCGATTCCCGTTAGACTATTCACGAAACAAATGACATCTGTTTTTAAAAGCTTACGCTTTACCTTAAGGTTGGTCAAGTACACTTCAAACAAATAGTGAAACTCTTTTAGTTTCAAATAAATTCATATATTTTTTAAACAAACTATAATTTATTCTAACAGAGGAAGAACAAAACTATTCTCCAAAATTTTTATTTTCTTTTTGGCGATCAAAAGGACTAGGCTAGCAAAAAATTAAGGTGCTGTTTAGGCATCTACTACATAATTTAAATATAGGTTAAACTAATTATTGAAATACCATCTTCAAGTCATGCCAGTTTAGTACTTCTTGTTTGTTTACAAATTTTTCATTCGTGATTTTAACGAAACTATGGATACTCCGCCTGCAGAAGCTCCTGAAGTTGCAACTAGGACACAGAATGTTGAATTTCTGCTAGCCTAGTACTTACTTGGGTAATCAATGCATTCTTCAAAATACGGTATCACCGGAGGAGCGAAATCACTTTATTAATTAAAACCACAGCCGTATTTCGTTTTTAATGTGACTGCACTCTTTGACAGCAATGTGGAGGTAAAACAAAAGACAATGCATAAAAAAACAAGAAAAATCACAAGTCGACGTAAAGGGAGTACTTACATTTGATTCTTATTAAAGAGGATTTGATTTGTTTTCTGTATTTTGATTTGTCGACTTGTTGCTATATCATTAGCAGTTGAGGGCTTAACTTTTTTAGCCCGTTTCTTGTTTTGTTTTTTCTTGAAATAAAACAACACTTTCACTTTTTAAAACACTATGTAAAAAATCTAAGAAGTTAAATTTGACCCACTTCCCGGTTTCCGATTGACCTGAATTTTTGCATATACATATGTTTAATTTGGATGACAATGCATACCAAATCCAATATGGCGGACTCCCAAAGATGGCGGACTAGTTATTGTTTATGCATTGCCATTATATCCAATGAACGGGTTTTCTGAGAAAAATACGAGAAATAAAATTACGTCACCCTAAAGCGTGTTTTATTTTAAACTACAATATTATTATATTACAAGGCACATTTCGGAAGACGACCGCACATACATATACTGACACAAACCGCAGAGCCTCTCAACTGCAATGGTGTCTAGGTAACTCTGAAAACGTTTCTGTGAATGATGACATTACAACGTGCGGCTGCAGTGTACGGCGTGTCGCTATAGGAATTCTAAATCGAATGGAAATTCTGTTCTGTCCTGTCTGTTTGTAATTTAGAAATAACAGCTTTTTACTTTTTTTTGTCTGTTTGTTTATCTGGCTGTCAGTCTGTCTGTCTCCGAAACGAACCGACTTTGAAAGGACTTTTAATTTCAGATAGCTGATGTTATAAGGAGTAACTTAGACTACTTTTATTTTTGAAAAATAATTAGAATTCCGCGCAAAAAAATAAAACCCACGAAATTAAAAAAAAATCCGATTCAAATAGGGAAGTTTTAAAATTTCACACGGACGAAGCTCACAACAATCGGTATTATTTTTGTGAATAAAAAATTCTCTACAAGAACTACATTAAAATATGCTACTGTACCTCTGTGACCTGGCTTGCACGACAAAGGCAATTCTGAAGATTTACAGAATTATTTTGAATTGTCGTTTCACGAATACTTCCGATGCTTTTAAGTACATGTAGGTACTCAACGTGTGCTCAAAGCAAGTGCTCTTGCAGGCTTAGCTCGTTCATCCACGAGTCTATTGTGGCTATTTCCGAGCTTTTAAAACATTCTGGATTTCTGTCACTAAAAATATATTCTTTAAAATTCTTATAAAACTGTGTACTGTCTGCTACGTAAGTCTGACTACAAAGTTTAGAAAGAGAGTAAATGGTTTGACACGTAGCCATAATACTGCTTATTTATAACCGCCTTCTAAAAAAGGAGGTGTTCCACCAGTATCTTTTTTTTTCTTTCATGGTGTACACCGATTTCTCCGTGATTACAGGTCCGATTTGAATGATTATTTTTTCATTGGTTACAAGAAGCTCGTGCGGTGGTCTCATATATATTTTATTAATGTTGCTTCGGTACTTTATGAGAAATCCTCTATAATATACATTTTTTTCTCCTTCGTACTTGTGCTAATAACTTCTAGTTACAATGTAAAATTGATACTTGACAAGGATTTGTGTGAGACAACTAAAAATGGTAAAATAAAAACTTTTTTCCAAATAATTAACCGACTTCCAAAAAAACACTAAAAGTCACCGACTTCCGAACGTAAAGTTATTTTCCACTTTTTAGTGTTTTTCTGTGGAAGTCGGTTTTTTGAGTTGTATTGCTAACAGAGAACTAAGGCCGATCTTACACTTCTAAAGAATTTTGCATTCAAGTGCGTTCAGTGTCATCATTACTGTTTAATATAATCAGTAACAGCTCTTAAACGCGGTTTAGTGCTGTTCTCGTTCAGTTTTAATGGTGAAATTGGCCCTTAGTTTTCCTTGGGAACATTTTTCAATACAAAGAAGCAAAAACTTAAGTAAATAAAAAAACTAGGAAAAAATCCAGCATCCCTGCCATAATTAAATCACCATCCTCAAGATAATTAATTTCCAACTAATATTATTTTTAAACTATACTACTGGAACTCTCGGCATAAAACGTTATTGCATGAAATTGATTAATTACTCGCCAGCCGGTCGATGTGGAGTAGTCCACTTTATATTGGTTCCAATAAAGTTTATCTTCGCAAGTCTTCATTGATAGACTAATTACTCTAGTTTCGTGTTAAGGCTCTACTTTGATACTGTGGAATTAGATTAGGTAATATTTTGATGATAATTATAATTTGCGTTGAAGTTGAATTATTACGGTCGCTTCTAATGGATGTATTTATGTTGATCTGTGCTCGGAGTTTTTATATGTAGCCGAATAAGACAAAAGACGTTTGCAGGAAAATAAAGGTATCTATAAAGTTCAAGGATTGATGGCAGTGGGCGGGTCACACTATTTGAAGAACAGAAAAAAGGTGGAAACAGGAGCGGTTGCTATAGCGAAACTTGGGCAGGTTTGTATAGTCCAGCAGAGGAAGTTTTTTGGATCAGTGGCCCTACCATGACGTTTTAATTCAATTCCAGTCAGCGTGGAAAAGAGACAGAGCTATACAGAATGTCTAGCACCATCTCTTTCCCACATTTCAATAAAAAAAAACATTCCTGCATTAAGACTTCACGGTAGGGCCACTGATATCGATGATGAAGCCTGTACTATACATACATTTTGAGGCAATTGTCATAGGCAAGACCAGCTGATGGTCTTGCTTATGACGACTGTCTGACGAAAATGGTCTGACTTTGGTATTTTCGTCGTATCCCAAAATATACCGGACAGTCTAGATTGCTGTTAGTTTATTTATAGGTGGCGAAATGGCAAACCAAATGTAGCTAATTTTAAGTTGAAAGCAGCGTCGGCGAAGTTATTTTTGGTGACCTTTATATTTAATTCGCTACATTGTCTCGCCCAAAGACATGTTATTGCTGAAAATTAATTCTCTAATATCGATCTCCATTATATAATATTAGTACATTACTGCCGCGGTCTATAATGACTACTTTGCTGGTCGCGCTGATGATGGCCGACAGCGCAGCTCCAGGCCGACACAGCGCGGTCAGCGTGCAGCACTTGATGGACGAGCTGAGATAAAGGCCGAGGCCGTAGGTCGAGGCCTTTACAGCGAGGACAGCAAGGGCTGCAATGATGGCCAAGCTGGAAGGCCTAGAGCGTAGCTAGGCTAGCTCGAGGCAATCATAGCGTGACCAGCGAAGCAGTCAAAGTGGGCCAAGGCTGGTATAGTGCTTTACTCAAAAATGCAAGTACCTAATCTAAATAAAACCAGCAAGTAATTTAAATAATATATATATTAATTAACTAGAAATTTAATTAAAATGACAATTATGAAAAGTACAGTTACTAAAATTCAACACCGACTTTCTGAGTTTCGCGGCATTAAATTTTCAACCACTAATTTAGCTTCATCTTTAATGTCTGGCGGTGTTAAACACATTGAATCGGAAGAATTTTCGCTTTTCGCTTTGAGAGCTCATTTTTAGCAAAAAAGTCACTAAATAAAAATGAAATTTTCGCTGAACCGCGCTTTTGTTACTTCTTTGTTTTTTTTTTTTAGCAATGGTAGTTGGAACTATACAGCCAAATATGGAATAAAATCTTTTTGTACCTATCTCTATAAATACAAACAGCTGTGTTTTAAATAAAAACTTTTTGCATTTGATTTTTTAAAACGTTGAAACGTCAAACGTTTTGCCGGCCCGTTACAGCGACCAGCAAAACTTTGCCGGCCGCTCCTTGAAACAGAACGGCAAGGTCGACTTTGCTCAAACAAGGTTGTCAAAATAATGACCACATTACATGCATTTTTGAGTAAACAAATGTACTTCTGTCCTTGTTCGGATTTTGATGAGGTACACATGTAGACGATTACTTAAGTTAGGGCATAGGATAGCTTTTGTACCTTTATACCTACGTCACTGTGACTTAAATTCCGATGTCAACGAGGGCGGTGCCGCGGGCAAAGGCTAGTCTATCTATCTTATCAAACAAAATAAAAATCTATTGCCACATGGATGACGGAGCACCGCTTGAGGATGGCTCGACCGATTTGGCTGTTTTTTTTTATGTGTTTGTAATCGTCGGGACACCAGTGCAAAGCAGGGGTGGATCGCTCGTTTAAAGTAAATAATAAGTATGTATCCTTTTAGAAAAGTTTTTTTTTTATGATAATATACCTAGGCAGGCACAGTTTAAAGATGCTATTTCTGCAATCGGCTTCATGCCTTACTGGTACTGCAAATAAATCTTTTTTTTTTTCTGTTGCAAACTTTTCAGAACTTCAGGAGTCAGATGCGGGTTGTCTGTGTAAAGTTACTGAAATGTTTTCAGGTAATTTTTTTGGAACTATAACATCACACCTGTAATCGCCGAAGGGTTCTGCAGAGCTGTATCTAATAGTATAGCCACATGTCGCCAGTTATGTTTACGTCCCATATAATAGGGGCCCTATTGCCATCAACCGGGCACAAACTGCAGCAGACTGCGTGCAGACTCCGTGGCTACTAAATACCTTTTTTTTTTTTTTTCCGGATGGGAAATCATCAAATGACTTCTCCCGCTCTGGGCTGAGCGGGAGGGTGTGTCAGACTTTTACTGACTAAAACCCACCCATGTTCCTTCATCGCCCTTTGTGTTCCGGGGCCGCGGTATCTCTTTCGAACAACCCGCAGCACCCGGCAGGCATCGGCCCTTGCGGGCCCCTTCCCTATGCTGACATCTCTTTGAGGCGCGCGTGGAACACGAACGCGCCGTCGACACGGCCTGTCGTCCTAAGACGGAGGGACGGCGAGCTAGCCCTTAGCTCACCGTCCACAGGCCCGCGGGCTACTAAATACCTGATGGAAAAACTAAATAACACTTTGCCCGACCCGGGAATCGAACCCTACGAGGCAGTTATTTTTTGGAAAGTTAAACATAATTTAAGGGCAGATACCTTTGTTCATAAGAGTATTTAAACGGTTTGACAGTGGTGGACAGTACACCCACATTTTGTCACTTATGTTTCAAGTCCCGGTACCTAACAGGTTGGGAGCCTAATTTTCTGGATAGCCTATTCCAAAATATGTTAGTGCCGACTTGCAGTCTAACTGAATACAGCTGAAAACAGGTATTTTACATGTGACTGTCCACAAGGAAGCGCTTTGGCATCAACATTGTTAAAAACATCCCAATGAAATATCCCATAAAATAAATGTCACATTGGGTTTGTTACCGTCTTTTTTCCTACTTACTTATATAATTAATAGTTATGATATCAAATGACAACGATAGTGGCGTCTACGATCAGACATTTTAATTAGAAGTCAGTGATAGGTAGTCCAGTGGATTTGTACTTTCACTTGGAAAGTATTCCGAACTTAATGGAACTTTGACAGGTTGTTTGGGGGTATACTAGGAAGGCTATCCTAGGCTTTCGGCCTCGAGGACCCTGTGCCAACTTGGGGTAAGGGGGGGAGACAATTAGCTCATTTTTTTCTGACTTTTTTAGTTTTTCACTTATATCTAGGTATTGAACTCCATTAAGTTCGGAATATTTTCCAGCTGCCTCACCTTTTTCCGACATAGATTTATTAAACGAATACTTTACTCTTAATAAGCAATTTATTATTCCTGTTATGTGTAATTTGATTTTTAATTAACTTTTTGTAGTGATTAATTGGTAGATCGGTAGCCAATTACTGTCAGTCAGTAATTTGTCCCACTGCAACGCTAGGGTTGCTCTCATGCAGAGGAAAATTGAATGCTGGTCACACTTACGAAGTGCATGTTTGTGATTCAGGCCTTTTTCCGGTTTGATTTTGATGTTTTTCCAATATTTTGTATTAATGTAATAATTACTTAGACCAGTACCTACACTATCTGAAATATCAAACGCGCGGTATACCTGTCGAATTTTTGAATTTTTATGTGAATTGTTCGTTTCTGATCGACGCCTGGCAGCCGTGATACAGTTTTGCACTGGTATGGTCAACTACATATTTAAACAAAAAAATAACCGACTTCAAAAAAAAAAAAATACAAAAAAAAAATTTGAAAATAACTTTACTTTCGGAAGTCGGTGGCAAAAAAGTCAATGAAACCAATTTATTTAACAATTTACAATTTTACATAAATTGTAAATTGTACTACACTCCACAATTGTACTACTCACACTAAATACAGAAATCAAGAAAGGAACAGAAAAGAGAGTACAAAGGTAATGCTTATTTCTAATGAAATCACCAACAACAGTCACAAAAGTTTTCATTTTACCCTTTTTAGCTTTCGTATCACACACAAAGCCTTGTCAACTATCAATTTCGCAATTTCTTTTACTTGGATAACATATTTTTACCAGATATTTTGATTTAAAAACCAAACTTCTCAAAGTTCGATGGGACAGCAATCCGTCCGGAGGCGTGTCAGTCGCAGGAAAAACAGCTAAACGGGGGTATCATATCCCGAACTTTCAAACTCCAGGGTGCTGCAGAGAAATTCCTAACAAAATGATATGAATACGAAAATTGAACAAAAACCCCCTGCTGGTGCGGCGAGTTACCGCCACTATGATCAAGTTGGATGGTGTGTGGTATCACGTAGTGTGTGTCCGCCTTAAGCTTGTAATGCAAAGTTGGGACCGCCATTGGGGGAAGTTGAGTCATTGACAGCCCGGAGTGCCGACGTCACTTGTCTATGTTCCGGCGGTTCGTACGCACGTATACGCAGGCATCGTCCCCGCAGACTATAATATGTCTTTAAAATCTATTATCATCGTCCCCGCAAAGATACTAAAATCCTGAGTAATATCCCGTAAGCATTGGGGATTTCCCGGGAATAATAATAACCCCATATTTACCGCGTCGGTGTAACTAGTGATCAAGAAATAAGCAAGAAATGTGGGAGTGCACGAGGAGCAAGTGGCCACATGCCGAGACCTTCAAGACTGGAGAAGGAAGAATCAAGGTACTGCTTTCTTTACTAGTTAGAGTTGGTCCACCATACTCCGTCTACTGCCAACCACTCCCAACTCCCAACAACCAGAAGTTATACTGACGAACATAGGCATGTTAGATCAGCACTCACTCCAAGTATTTGATCATAATTTAGTCTTACATCCCGCAAGGAAACCAGCTATTTACACGCTTGGTCCGTCCACCCTCCATAGAAGCCGACGTGGGGATGCATCGAGATGTGGTCGCGGTGGACAAGGGCCTCACCCCGTTCTCCTTGTCTAAAGAGAACTGACGTAAACCTGTGCCTGTATGTGCTTGAAATTAACGAATTTATTTTAATTAATTTTCAGGTTGTCCGCTTCGTTGGTCGTTGGTTGCAAGCGCGACTGCTGAGCATGAGGTCCTAGTTCAATTCCCGGGTCGGGCAAAGTGTTATTGGGTTTTTCCATCAGGAATTTTTCAGTAGCATCCACGGAGTCTGAAATTTCGCCCGGTTGATGGCAATAGGCTCGCCCCTATTACATGGGACTTAAACATAACTGACGGAATGTGGGTGTACTATTAGGTACACCTCTGCCTAATCTGATGATATATGTGTGTGTTATTACCCGATGTCTAATGTTTTCTTTATGTAAATTTTTGTTTGTTGTACATAATAAAAAATATTCTACCTATATATCTATCTATGTTAATTTTTAGGTGGAACAACGGTCGTGACTGCTAGTCACACTTGCGACCACGATAACGACAGGTGCGTTCGTAGGTCACGACACATCAGAAAAAATTCAAACTACTCATCTTTGAAACTAGGCAACCCTAAAAGAAAATACCCAACAGAATAGTTCTTTCAAAACTGTGATTAGACCCATCAAGCGACGCAATCCAATCTGAAAGAGCATTGTAGAAAGTTCTAGGAGATTTTTCATTATTAGATGGAATATCTTCATTATTTAACTCTTCAGTTAGACTTGGCGAACAAATTGGAAAATACGCCCGAGGCCTTTTTAATTCTGTGGAAACTAATCTTGGAGATATTGGTTAAATTCTTAAAGAAAAAGCCTTCTATTTTACTTATTTTTGGCACAAGTTTGCACTGGGATTTTTGAAATATTATGATCCTAATGAACTCGATGATAGGTAGTTGTATTTAAGTTATTTCTTAAAATACATTGATTAAAATAGAATGGAATATGGTATGGTATGTTAGAATAACTATAGCTATTTATTTTTAGCGATACTTATTGGAGAATCTAAGGGCGTCTGAAGTTATTTTACAACTTACAAGGTTACAAGTTTTGATCAGAATATATACGTTAAATAATTTTCCCCAAACATTTTTCAATTAAACAGTCTTTCAAAACTGTTGCTTACGAAAATTTCACATAGGGGTCTAGCACAAACGCGCAAAGTAAACGTAAAGTTAAGTCGAATGATTTCAATCGGTTCATACTCACTTTCTTTTTCAACATTTCTATAGAACTTAATACTTCTAGGTTAGGTAGATACCCTAAAAGCTGTCCAAACACATTACACGTTTGTTAACGCGCGACAAACGCGACCAACCAAAGGCACACACACAACATAGCCATTGAACTGTCTGTCACGTGTATTTGGAGCGTCGATTCTCGCATAAATAAATAGGTCTGCCGTGCGGTTGCTAATCTGAACGCAGCCTAACGGCTTGACCACGAACTACACGCTGAGCGACACGAGTGTGGCGACAAGCGACTGTGGAGACAACAAAATGAAAGAAATTGTATAGTGCATACCACGAGACTAGGTACTTATGCGAAGGAACCATGACCTGTGGGGTTACCGTGACGTCTTAAAATAGGAATAGTTTAAGTATTATTCCAGTGTAGGAAAGAGACGGCGCTAGACATCCTGTATAGCTCTGTCTCTTTTCCATACTGGAATGACATGAAAACATTCCTGCTTTAAGGCGTCATGGTAACCCCCACAGGTCCAGAAAATACCATATTTAAAAGGTTCGCACATTTATTTTATCTATAAATAAAAATAAATAACAACCGTAATAGGCACTCATAAAACATTAAAAATATCAAGACATAATACCACAAAAATAGTTGCCAAACTAAATAATTGTGCCGTTTCTGGCAACATTACATTATATTATTTTCGGAAAACAGGATGAGGTTGTCACATAAAAAGGGAGATGATTGCCGAAAGCATTTGTTAGGATAATAAATACTTGTATATTAATGTCTATGATAAAAAATAGTTTTCTTAAAAATAGAGCAGAATATTTTTCTTTTCTGGATACAAAAGTCCGCTTTGCTCAGATAAAGTACTTATATTGGAAATGAGGTGTGTGTTGTTCATTATATACTTAGGAAATAATTATGATGGCCTATTCAGTTTCATACTCTTTTATTTGTTGTCCACCAGTGGTGATCTTGGTCAACCAGTAAACAAACAATGTTCTAACATTGATTAAAAAACTGTATGTGTGTTCTTTTTTATCATGTGGTTAGTGCCTAACCTGGTGTCAGACTTTTTTATGCCGCAGACTTGGCTTTACATGCCGTCGAGAAGTATCTCTCAGTCATGCCGGTTACATTACGAAGTTTTCCTTTACCGAAGCAAGTGATATTTATACAGTACCCACATGATTCGAGGTGCGTTTCTTGGGTTCAAATTCGAGAATTATGACTTGGCAGTCAACGATCACACCACTAGGCTGTCACTGCTTCATGTAATAGTATGTTATTTCACCAGCATGAAAAACTGATCAAGTAACAAATTTTCAAAGGAAAATTTAGTTCAAATCATATTTCATGGATCCACTATCAATACCAAAATGAACATACACCCACAATATCGACGGAGGAAAGTCGTAAGCGCCATTGATTGTCCTATTAAATTTTCAACTTTAGGCGCTAGGACTAACGTTGCAAATCCAACAGCAGGTTCCGCATCCCTTACGACTTTTCACCGCAGTAGATACGATGTATACCTTATATACTCTCCCTATATACTATTATATACTCTATGAAACAGTAATTACATACAGCTTCTCGTGCCAAGCTAAATGCCAAAACGCTAAACCACTAAATCAATCCGTGAAACGTGTTCTATGAGCTTCAGATTAGCTTGGGTTGACTACACCAATTTGTGTCTCGACTTAGCTGGAGACGATATATTTTAATTGAAGCAGGCGTTTCTACATGAATGGCAGAGCTGGTTAGAAGTTTATGCACTGGAAAAGGATTAAATTAAAGTATTTAGAAAATTATATTAAAGTACTGATTAATCGGGTTAACCGGTTAGACTCATTATTATGTTTGGTTAACCATACGGGTTAGCTCTTATAGTCTATTTAAATATTTCTAACTAACCAGAATGAAAGAAACAAAGCACCAAGCGCGGGTTAACTCCGTTACTTTCTTGCATATTTGTTATGTACAATAGTTAACTCATTGCGTGAGTCGGTTGTGATACGCTGATTAACCCTATCTAGGGTTTTCAACAAACCCTAAAAAGTAACCCGATTCAAACGTCTATACGGGTAACCTTTTCGGTCTCTGGTCCGTAACCGCATACCGCATTGGCAAAGTAATCGCAATGACAAGCCGAAGCGACACAATATTAGTTTCCATCTAACTAAAAGTTACTGGCGGCAGTGTTCCCAACCAGGGAAAAGTTTTCATAGCGATTGGATAGCTTTGCCGCTGCGGATTGCGTTTTGTCGTCGTGTATTTGGCGATTATCAGATGGCACCGCTCGTCCGCGCGGTCGGGCGGTGAAGCGGATCTCACGTCGTTTCACGCACGTACACGCCCATCGTCCGACTGCGCGGACGAGCAGTGATGAGTGAGAATCGCTTTATACCTTAAATCCGATAGCACAAACGACGGATCTATTAATATGTAATGTAATCGCAACGGATTTTTGATAGCCGATCTTTAGTAAGTACTGTATGAATTTAAAAACGGATGATCCTTTAGAGATACCAAGCACCTAACTCCAAAATTAATGTCAATTTGATACCTAAATATTATTCTTGTTCTAGTTTCTGAACCCGTAAAATTTTTCCATTTCTCCACCAAGTTCATATATTCCAATCCATGCAATCAATTGTGGTACACGCAAGAATATTTGTGTAGAATATTGGATTAAGTCGATTGGTAAAAAACAAAGAGTCCTCATGAATGTATAACGATTCGAACAATTGGCGCTGAAGGCTGAAGCATAATGTTGTGTGTCGAGATTTGAACATTATGGAATTGAGGAAAGGCTGTATTTCTTAAGGATTTAAGTTTCACGAGAATTTAAGTCCAATGTGATGTCTCAACTTAGATAACGCATGTATCCGAATGAAAATCAAGCATGCGTGTAATCACTTTGGGCCCTATCAGAATACCAGCGCTGTGACTTTTTTAATGTTACAGCACCATGCTGAGATAGGGGCCTTTTGGCCTCGTACAGGACCAGTTTAGTTAGTTTTATTTTAATTTGCTCATAAGTGTACTTCTTTTAAATCTTGTTTTATTGTCAAGTTACCATTTTGTTTTGTCCAGTGCGAGACTAATAAAATATACTTTTTCTTTGTTTCATGCCATTTTTTGACTACCTACTATGACGTCAAACGTTATTTAGTTACTATACAAACAAGTAACCACACAAAATACGAGTAGACTACGTTTTTTGTTCTTTAAATGTCTAGAACTAAGTTTTTTAGTTGTAACATTATTTAACATTGTTAACAAATCAGCTTGCTGCGACTGTACACACGTTAAGCATAAAATGCTTTAGCCGGGCACGCGAAGTAGGTACTCTTGCGTTAGCTAAGTATATCTATATCTGTGATTTCAATGCTTATGCTATACAGTGTATTGGCCGCTTCTAATCAATGCCATCTTCACGATCAATATTAATATCATTACCACTTAATACGAGTGTACCTAGCTTTTATTAGCAAATGATATCTCAGAAACTGAAGTGAAAAGGGTCCCATTGTTGAATGGCAAACGGCCATTAATAGAATTAGTTCCGGGTTCCTCGCAGTTTCTTGTGTACAATACAATTGGTATCAGTTGCATTGATAAACAAATTGTGGTTCTGAATAACAACGGGACTAAACAATCGTTTTGTTTATTTAATATTATTCTGTAGGTTGAGTTGTAGAGGTTTACACGATTATAATATTATTGTTATTAAGACAACGTATTCTTTCTCGGGACTAAATAATAGTCCTCCTGATTGGTTTCGGCAAAAGATAAACAAAAAATCTCAGCTCAAACACAGGTACACTTTTTCCCCTCATCTCATAGCCTGCTCAGGCACTCGACCAACGGCATTACGTGCTTTCCAAATCTTCTAAACTCCGGGCCGCTACTTAGAAAGTCCTCATGAAAATACCCAATATCACTTTACCCGGCTTGGGAGTCAAACCCAAGACTCCACGTTCAGCAGTCGCTCTTGCTACCGCGAGATGAACGGAGCATTCCAGGACTAATAACGGAGTGCTATAGCAACTCCTACTCAACCCCACCAAATGTCATTAAAATATTATATGTATTAACACTGGTGAATATATTTACGACATCTCGTACAACATCGCAAATAATTTAGAGTCGCAGGGCTGTTCTCTGGTTGATAATAAACCCGCCCATTTGGCATCCCCCCATGACAATCACAGGGTAAAGCGTATAAATCTACGTCCTTTCGTAGCTGAGACTATTCGCGCGGACAAAGTACAGGGATATTCTAGAAGATCCATAATTGAACAAAGAACATCATCATCTGCCTAGCCTTTTCCCAACTATGTTGGGGTCGGCTCCCAGTCTTACTGGATGCAGCTGAATACTAGTATTTTATATGGAGCGACTGCCTATCTGACCTCCACAACCCAATTAGTACTGGGTAGTACGATACCCCTTGGTAAGACTGGTTGTCAGACTTTCGGGTCACTGACTGACTGTTACGTCTGTCGAAGGTCTACAATTGACAGCCGGGACCAACAGCTTAACGTGCTTTCCGAGGCACGGAGGAAACTCGGTATGTAATGGGTGGTCAACCATCCACGGACCAACCCTGGCAAGCGCGGCTTAACCTGACGATTGACTCGAGCGGCTGTTATTATTTAGACACGAAGCTCCTCTATAATGAAACAAAGAACATTTTTGTTAACATCGTGTCCTGCGTGCCCTTTTCTCTGTACGCTACAAAAATTGGCGGACGGTACTGAAGACAAACTGTTAGCCGAATTCAATTTACACTTTCGTTAATACATAAAACGGGATATTAACCATGTTTACAAAAAACAAATAAAAATAAACAAAACATGGTAAATATCCCGTTAACCAAAGTGTTAGTGGCCATGTCAGTTTAAACTTCAATTCAATTTAGATTACCAGCGGCACTCAATGAAGGCAAAGATTCTTTTTTCAAAGTAAACCGTGATCTTCAGATTATATTATTTGCAGTTCTCTGCTGGATCCAATTAATAGGGTATCGCAAAAACCTGAAAGTGAATCGTGGAAGACGTGCAGAAACATCTAACAATAAAAAAATACCGTTGGATTGTAAAATCTAGGGGTTGTCTCAGAGACTACCCCTTTACCCAGCATTGAAATGCTGTGGACTTATTGTTGAGTAATTGTTATTACCGTTAAATAATGTTTATTGATTTTACTATTTATGTACACACAGAAGACAACACAGGAAATAACATATAATATTTGATTACAAAAGTACTGCTTATTTCTCAAGAAATTTCTGCAAAAAGCAGACTTGTAAAAGGAGTACTGAAGACGAAATGTAGACGATAGTGTGTGAGAATAGGAAGAGAAAAACGTGTTAATGTGCCTTACCTAACTTAACTAACAATAATAAATATAAATACACATATAAGTAAATATTAATATATACTTATATAAATACATAACGTTAAGATATATGCACAGTCATTCCATTTAGCCCCATCGTCAAGGATCTGGGCTTGCATGTTGACACTTGCCTTGACTGGCGTAAGCAGGTCGCGACTGTGAGCAAAAAAGTCACCGGAACGCTGCGGTCGCTTTATCGATTGAAAAATATTCTCCCATCGCACATAAAGGCAATGCTTGTTCAGTCCCTTATCTTCCCCATGATTGACTATGGTGATGTGTGTTACTATGACCTGAATGCAGATCTCCTCAATAAACTTGACCGACTTCTCAATAACTGCATTCGATTCGTATTTAATCTTCGTAAGTATGACCATGTATCCGCACAGCGGTCACTGTTAAAATGGTTGGCCATCCGACAGCGCAGAGCGTTGAGGGCATTGACTACTCTCTTTTCTCTACTTAACAAGCCCACTTCTCCTTCCTATCTGACTTCTCATTTCCAATATTTATGCGCTGCGCACAGCAAAAATCTTCGTTCCTCCAATAACCGTCTTTTGCGATGTCCTTCTCACAGCTCTGGTTTTCTTAAATCTTCTTTCTTAGTTCAGGCGGTCTTCCTCTGGAATGCGCTCCCTCTGAATATCAGGATGGTCACCAGTCGGTTCACATTTAAAGTAAAAGCTCGCGAACACTTACTGAAGAAGCTGGCAGACTCGTCACAAAATTAAATTGTTGTTAGTTTTCCTCTCTCTTTAATTTGTTTAATGTTGTTGGTATGTATGTATTTATGTATTTATTGTTATATTTTATTTATAAATGTTTTCGTGACATTTTCTTTTATGCTGCACCTACTATGTTTTCTCTCTGCATCAAGGTAGACTGGTAGAAAATGCCCAAGGCATTAAGTCCGCCTTTGTACAGTGTTATTTATACTTGTGCATAAAGTTTTAATAAATAAATATATAAACAAATTAAAAAATATATATATTTCTATGAATCATAATTGAGAGGAGAAGTAATGCTCTTTCACTCTGTTTTTGAACAATGAAATGGTCTTCAAATCACGAATGTTAGGCGGAAGTGAGTTCCACAACCTTACAACATGGTCATAGAAGGAATACGAGAAATAGGTGGATTTGTTATACTGTTAACTATTTTATTTTTAATTTTCTTTTCCCGTTCCGAACCCGTTCTAGATACATCCTTATAAGTTCCGCCAAAGTATTAAGATGGAGACGTGGACAAGAGTGTTAAAACAAAGTAGACCTTCCTCCAATAATCTGTTTACTGGAACACCCAAGAACTAGTGGTTTATTTAAATTCCCCGACAACTTGGGGGTCGTTCGGGTGTACAATCACTAAGATAAATGCTGCGACATTCCACGCGGTCATCAGATATTGTGCCAGTAAAACGAATTGTATGTATGTATGTTAGTTTATGTATTCGGCTTGGAAATAGGTCACACTCTGGCTGTCGTGAGAGCGAAATATTATTTCTCCAAGATGTTAAACTTATGTTTGGAATAAAATCTATGTTTTATGTCTGATTCACGATAAATAATAAATAAATAATAATAAATAGGACCTCATGGTCAGCAGTCGCACTTGCGAACACTAGCACTAACACTTATTGGGTTTTTCCATTAGGAATTTCTTAGTAGCAGCCACGGAGTCTAGATTTGTGCCCTGTTTATGGCAATAGGATCGCTCCCTATTACACGGGACTTAAACATAACTGGCGAAATGACGGTGTACTATAACGTACACCTCTGCCTACCCCTTCGGGGATTACAGGAGTTATATTAAGTGTATCATACTCGTTATACCAGGCTGCTTTGTTTTTTTTTCCGCATTCTCCAAATCCTTCCATAACAAACCCTGTTTCACCATGTAATATTTAATGTTAAATTAATGATTTTCAGGCAAAACAAAGTTCGCTTCAACATTTTGAGGTAATACGGCTTAATTTAGATCAATAACACGTTTATATACTTGAACTTTGAACATGACATAGAACATAATGTGGAAGCTTCGGGCGTTCTCTAATTATGTTTATGGAAGAAAACCTTGTTAATATTACCTGTACATAACAAAGATATTGTTGTTTCTTGTGCCTTCATAAATAATTAGGAATTGTTTTTATGTTGTGTTATTTTTTATTGGGTTAAGAAAATATAAACAAAATGTTGTGAGGTCGTATTCTATTCCGGAATGAGTTATTAATGTTTGTATTAATGATACGATTCCGAGGTCCTGTGTTCGATTTTCAGGTCGGTCAAAGCAGTATTTGGGCTTTTCTTATCAGGTATTTTTTTAAGCGGCCACTGAGTCTGGATTTTTGTACAGAAAATTGGCTCGCCCATAACATGTAAACATTACTGGCAAAATGTGGATATTTACCGATACACCCCTGCCTACTCCGTCGAGGATTATAATCATGATGTTATGTTGTATTAAAACGGTTACTGAAAAGTAATATTGATCACAGTCACAACGCTTACTTGACATATAGTCGCTGAAGTTCCAACACCACGTAAGTCAAAAACAGCAATTTTACAGGAGAGTGAAAAAATTGCATAACTATAGCTAGGTAACAGGTTCATTTCAATTTAGATAGAGACGTTGCTTGATTCTGATTGGCTGAAACAACGCGTCAAAAAAACAAACTGCATCAAAATGTCAAAACCGCATTAAAATTACTTTTGTGGTGTTAGAACTTCAACGATGATAACAACTTCAGTAAATTTCCTGCCATAGTTTTCATTCATCAAAGGAGAGCGTTTAGTTTAAAGGTTGTGTAAGTAAAATCAAAAAGCACATTTGTCAGAATATCTACCCGCAGTCAAGCCCAAATCGCAATTCGTGTTAATTATTTACCCAAATCACACCCCCACTACAAACCAGCACATCACGGACGGTACCAAACAAAACGAACAAATATTTGGACGCAGAATGAAGCTGTGATACCAATAGTTAATTGTGAACCAATGCATTAAATGAAGTGTTTGTTCCGATAGTTTCCATGACTGTACGGTGTACATAGACTTGTGTGTTATGGTGTGGACATTAATCATTAACATTTTGTATGAAACCATAAACAAAAGCGAATGTAAGAGGTTAAACTGTTCTTCCGAATGTTTCGCAGCTCGCGAATCCTCTAATACAAACCCTATATTAATTAATGGAAAAACGAATTACCAGAAGGGATTAATGAATTAAACAAGGTATAAAAAAATGTGCAGAAAAATATTAGCCCTTATTAAAAAAAATTACAAAAGTAATAGTATAGTATAGTATAGTTTAATAGTAGATTTTAACTACAGTCCTATTATGATTTAATAATTAACTGGATAAAGATTAGGGTATGAGTTATATAAGATAAAATTCGCAAAAATAAATTAATTCGTAGCGACTTGCTCAATCTAGGTTTATTATATATACAAACCTGTGTTTCATAATGAACTGCCATGGATTAAAATAAATATCTTAACCGTTAACCAAGTTTATGTCAACCATCTTTATATATGTAAATGCGTTAACTATCTATACAACATTATTTTTAGTATATGCGAAACCAGAATATAGTTTGTTCAGAATAAGTAACTGAATCGATTCCAATATTTTTTATACCATGTTATATTTTGTCCCAAAAATATTTAAAAAAGGTTACGAGTTGGACACCGAGCCACACCGCAAACATACGCGCACAAAAGCAACACAACATTTGCCGCGGGCGCACAGTGTGGCGCCGCGTGGTGAGTATGTTTTTGTACGCACAATCAGGTAACATAACAAGCTTATAACTTTGTGATTTTTCATAATACAGTTTTGAAATTTTGTACATATATTCTTTACATAAAAATACTAGACACGTGTTTCAGGTTTCGCATATATTAAAACTAATGTTGTATATAAAATTCAAACAGTGTTTATTGTTGTACTATGACTCGCACTATTTTTAAAACAAATCTAATAACAATATTTCTTACACACTATTTTCCCCAGACGGTATAACAACTTATAATTCGTTTAAAATACTTTATTTCGATGTCATTCACCCCTGAACAAATACAGAACTGTGTAAACCCATTCGAACGAACTTTTAAAACCTATAAAAGAAAAGTTTTTATGGGTTCAAAAAGTTTCAGCCCATTAAGGACTTTCAACCGCAGCTTTCGTTTTAAAATAAAGGGATTGTACCCATTTCCAATTATACAGCTGTATGTTTTTGTGACTTTTATCGTCTTTGCAAAATCACGATTTTATCTCAGCAACACTGAAAGTTAGTGGAATTCTGACGGCGTGATTTTCAGATTATTTCGATGTTTGGATTTGTGTATGTAAGAGATTTTGTTGACGCATAAATTTACATTTTCCGAGTTTACCTTAATTCATGTTTATGACTATTTGCCTTACAGAACTCTGACTAAGTCCTACAGAAATTTTGAAAATTAAAACTAACCAAGAGGCGATGTCGAGAGCTGGAGATATTCTGCTCAGTCTTATTCATTTCTTTGAGATCGCAATTATCATCGTTATGAAACCCAAATGACGTCCAATGTTGGGCATAGGCCTGCCCAATCCTCACCGCTCAATCTTATGCCTCTCGCATCCACCCCTTGTTCACTAAGTCATCTTACAAGTCCTAGACTATAATCCCCTACTATCTCATGCCCTGACTTATCAGAGCACGTTTTTGACCATCAATCCATTTGTCGCACGTTAGCTCTATGATTTATTTTACTTTTATTCAAAACCTACACACGACAAATCTTAGTCTTGCCAAAACCGTTTATCAAGCATCTGTGACTCTGAGACAAACAAAGGTGGCGTCTTGAAAATACCAAGAGAAACGCAATCAAAGCTGCTCACTCACATTTTGTTACGTACTCCGCTAGTTAGTTGGTGACTTCTCAAGCATGGGTTAAGAAATAAAGGTAGTTGGATGTGGCATTAATAAAGACACGAATATAATACATACCGATCTGACTGAATTATGCTGGGATCTTTGTTTTTCATGTGGTTAGTGCCTAACCTGGTGTCAGAGTTATTATGCCGCCCATGGGCCTTTGACTTGGCTTTACATGCCGTCGAGAAATATCACTCAGGCATGCTAGTTTGGTTTGATTTGATCACGATGTTTTCCTTCACGGAAAAGTAAGTGACAATTATACAAAACGCACATGCATCCGAAAATTTAGAGGTGCATGTGCGTACAAACTCCAGACCACAGATATAATAATTATTATATCTGTGCTCGAGACCTATGACTTGGCAGTTCGACGGTCACACCAATATACGCTAGCACTGCTGAGTTAGTAGATTATGACAGACAAGATGAAGCTTAGGCTCTTCTCACAGGATCTTGCAAGCCAATGCCTTCTTATTGCCATTAAAACTTAGCTGTATTTCTGGATGTTTGCAAGTTTAAAAATAGTCCGAAGTTATCTGGAAGCTAGTCCATCTGAAATTGTCTGGATACTACTGATACCGGCTTTGCATTTTGTAGGTAAGATTCAATTATTTATAGAAGTGAAATTTTTCTAAATAAATCACCAGTAGGATTCACTAAAACAAACGAAACAAATAGTACTCCTAAACATGGTAAATATCCCCTTTTATGTTTTAGTGTTAGTTACCACGTCATATTAAAAACTTATTTCACTAAAACGTTCTTTCATTACGCCGATACATATCCTAGGCATCTTTTTGAACTAGTTTCTATTAAATTATGTTTTTTTTCTACCTCATCAAATTGTTTTCTTAGATCGCAAACACGTACCTAGGTAAGAAGTTCAGGCCTTTCGCGTTGTGAACAGAAAGTTGGGTCACAACTTCAGAGCACGCAACTTATGTTATATCTAAGGTAAACACACAACGTATTTAAAGTTACCTGAGGGGGTTTCTAGGTAATAAAATAAGCCAGTTTAAATATGTTGTGCTGTGTTTTATGTTTAGTAAATTTTCATCTTGAATGATGTTTAAGTAATTAGTGTCAAGCGATACACGTCTGTTGACAGCGACTGCAGAGTCAATAAATAAAAGACGTTGTTTATGTAGAGCATGCCACGACTCACCGACTTTTAGAGCGGCTCGCGCGTAGAAAGCTAGTGAAGTGAGCTTGAGTCCCAAGTCGTCGCAACCCCGAAGGCTGAGAACAGGACCTTAAGTATTCCGGTTTGGACGGCCCCATATAAGTTGGAAATACCCAAAAATTGCTCATGAAGTCAATAGTGTACCGAAAACGTTCATAAACATCGTAAAAAAATGCCAATCATAGCGATTGTACTCGTACAGCGATACCATTTCTTATTTATAGATTACTTAAACATTTGTTTACAAAAAAGTAGTCTTCTGTTAATTTTATACAAGGCAAGATAGCAAAATATTACATATTTTAGATAAAAAAAATCATAGCATGACATGTTGTATTGTTTACCCAAATGTATTTGGTTCAATTCAATTCAATTCTTTTATGGTTTTGAATTAGTGACCTTCCTCAAGGACCCATTTGGCTAGGGTTAGTAATGTCTAGGCCTAGCCAAACGGGTCCCTTATTAAGGTACCTGATGGGGTTCTAAGAAGGTAATCTTCGGAACAACTTTTCCGATTCCGAAAATTATTTCTCTAATTTTGCTAGCCACACTATCCCCGAGTGTCATAGACTAAATTGAAAACGTACCATAATGCGGGCAACGCCGCGGGCAAAACCTAGTCTTCAATAAATCCAAAAACAATAGCGAACTGACAAAGTGCTATTTACTAGCTTATTATAGGAGAAACCTACTATTGTATTACCCTCTCAGACTAAAGAAAAGAATAGAACCGCATTTACTCAACAAACAAAAGGAAATCCATTAGAGCTGCAGTGTGTAATAAAGTTTATGAGATTAATGACACTCCATTGTAATTGTTCTGCTTAGTTATTGTAGCAGGATTGTTTTGTTAGCCTATGGAAAATATGGAGGTGTAGTATGGAATTGTTTATACAATCCGCTATCAAATTACAAACACATTGTTACTGGCAATTGATTCCTTCAGGCATAGATTTGTTTTTTTTTTTTTATAACAGCTGTGATGGCCAAATTGTTTATATAAGATGTAGTTTTTCATCCTCGTCAAAATTTAGAAGGTTGTCATACGAGTAAAAGACGTGAATTATCAATTTAAATTACGGTACATGGTCAATAATAACAAACGCTGATTTTTTTGTTGTTTAAATTTGACACTATTTCAGAATGAAGCCCTTTTCGAATGAGGAGAATCACCGGTTTAACGAATAAACGTCTGCGTTAGTTTGTGTGTGTGTGAAAGCACGGTTATAGGGCAAGTATTAGACAGGCCGCGTTTTAATACGGGTGGTGTATACTTAGCGATTTCCAATATTAAGAAAAAAAATATATCTACCCATTTTATTATTGACTAGCTGACCCGCGCAACTTCGTTTGCGTAACATTTTTGATTGATGCTCTGTTCCTATTGGTCGCAGCATGATGTTAGATAGCCTATAGCTTTCTTTCATAAATGAACTATCTAACACTTAAAGAATTTTTCAATTCAAACCAGTAGTTCCTGAGATTAGCGCGTTCAACCAAACTAATTCTTCAGCTTTATAATATTAGTATAGATTCGGGTCGAGAATCATTAGAATAGTTAGCTTCTTGAATTTGACGAGGATGCAAAGCAACAGCCTGGATTGTACTGGCCTGGACCTACGGGGTATTTACCCCGGGAACTGATGCATTGCAAGATTAGTTATTTTCTCACAATGAGGGTTTACGTGAAATAATCACAGAGCTTGCTCAGTGAGGGTTAACAATTTTAGATTTAGTTGAATTACTCATGATTTTTTCCTCTACTTCAACTTCAAAATCAAATTTACAAGATTATGATTAAACTTTATGAAGTATCATAGGAAGAAAAGTGAACGGCTCAAGGCAAAGAAAAAATAATCCCGTGCAGTGCTTACCATACGTAGTCATTAGGTAATTCAGTAAGGTTAAAGTTAAACTTAAAAGGTCATTCAACTTCTAATCACCTAGCAAAATTCCGTAGTTAACAAAGATAGGAATTTAATCCAAGTGCTCTATGTTTATCAATTAATCACGAGTATTGTGGGGTTATTACACCGAGATCTAATTAATATCGTGCGTCAACTGAGCAAAGGCGAGAAGGTGGTTAAGATGGCGCTTTGACGAATATTTGATGGGTCCGATTTAGATTAATATTGTGAAATTAGTTTTGAGCCCGATTTTTTCTCACTATCAAACGGCGATATTGATCCAAATGTGGATTTTAGAATGAATTGTTGGATGTATGAAGGATCGTTACTTGAGATTTAGTCGATCGATTTGGTTGTTTTTTTTTTGTTGCGTTCGATCAGGACAAGGTTTGTATGAACGAAAATTTGCAATTATATTTTTGTTAAGCATACTTCTCATTTTATTCAAGCTAGCTTGGGTCGCTAGTTTCAATAAACTTAGTAGTTTCTCCAATACCCCTTAATTAGAAAGTTAGCAGGCCTTGTAAGTAAGGTATGAAAATGAGGATACAACATTTGCTTATAATTATTAGAGTACCTAGGTATCATCATCAATCAATAAGCAGTAGTTTATTATTTATTGTTGTTTTTTATTGTTTGTTTGTTTATTGTTTTTTATTAATGACAGCAGTCCACTGATTAATATGGAAAAAGAGGCGTATAATTCAGTACCTATCGTTACAGATTGTATACACTTCAAAGCAATAGATCAAACGACTGCTGTTTTATGTACAAGCCACAGATATTTTGTCCTCACCACCCGTTCGTCATCACGCAGCATTTTAGCGCCCCCAACAGATTATCGAAACTATAACGTTTAACGGATTAGTTAAGACGTCAAACTAAGTTCGACAGTTCAAGTTGCCGGATCGCGGTGTTACAACTTAGAAAATAACTTGTGAATATCTGACATTGTTTTGGTTAGGTACTGTTGTACACTTTGGCGATGATTAAACGTGAATATCGATTTAAAATTGCCAGATTTTAAACTTAACCAAAGCGAAATCTGTAGTTTAAATATAATTGCATGACTATATTATAAATTCTAATGTACCTTTCTCTTTTTCACTTGGGTTTAGGAGAATCAAGGAAGAGTTATTTCACTTATAACATCTTAGTCAAGATTTAATTGTGGATTCGATAGTGTTTTGAGTTTTACTGCGTGGCAATATTTCAAAACGATGCGATTTAAATGGGTTCGCCTCTAAAAGAGGCAGTACAAATTTACAACACATGTACGCACTCTTGGCTGTCTAATACTATTTTGCTAACTGGCTGATATCTTGAACAATAACATGAAGTATCCTCGAAACCACACCTCATAACTGAAGTCACGTAAAGTTATAGAAGCAGATATTAAAATTTAAACAAAAACTAAAACTTTCTCTAATTTAGGCACAATATTTGTGCACTAAAGCTAACCACATGAGTTTTGTAATTTTCACGTGATGCTTCAACAAACAAACATACCCGTAGACTCACAGACTGCAGACACACAGACAAACAGACAAAAATTCTAACAATGGTAGAAATGGGCTCTGTTTGTTATCTTTTCACACCCCTACTATTTTTTTTTTCTAAATATTTTCAATGTACTGAAACGCCACATCTACAGATTTATTATGTGTATAGACTTTACGGTCCATAGAGTGTTAGTAGTACATCAAGATAACTTAAAGCTATGTCAGACAAACACATACAAAAAAGAGAAAAAACGCGTGTCAGCCTACAGTACCAACGACCTTATCCAATGCCTCTAAATCAGACTATGGATGCATTCTGCAATTACACTCAGGTAGCTGATGTTTATTGTAGTTGTTAATGAGATGTATCTACATTACACTCCCCATTAGCCAGTGATGTGCAACCCAAATGATTTATCGGCTAATTATGGATGCAGCGACGCGGACGTGAAAACTAGTGGCCAGTGCAACGCGGTCTTAATGAGAGGCAGGGGTTGAAAACTGTGGGTAGGATTGATAATTGACGGTTTTGTCTTAGACATTGGTATCGTGTTTTGTATGCAGAAATATTGTTAAAAGTGAAGTTGATGATTTCCTTGTTAGATTATAATCTCGTGGTTGTAAAATGCTTGTTTTGTATTGTATTTAATGAATGTCTATATCACTCTGAATTAGGTACAATATTAATCTTTTGGACCTAGTTTATCCTGTTCCGATCTTGATCTTTCTTTTGTTTTTCTTCGAATGATCAAGACGTGATCAAATTACTATGACGCACGCTTAGGAACTGGCTGGAAGTCAGACGTTAAGAACCATAGTATGATCAGTCTATAGTTATTTCACTGTTGAGTCACAGGCTTCGTCTGCGTGAGAGAAAGTAGACAATTTTTATTATTTTTTCTATCCGACTTAATCCAATAGATTCAACATTGTAGTAACGGTATCGGGTAGTGGTCTAGTATTAGGTCTAAATCAGTGATGGGCAAAGTACGGCCCGCGGGCCAGCTCCGGCCCGCGAAAGGATTTAATCCGGCCCGCCGACGGACTTTCAAAATGAATACAATATGGCCCGCTATAATTATATTATGACTTTGTTTTAATTTTTTTTTTTGATTTTGATTAGTATGAACTAGAATAATAGATGCATAGGTAAAGGAGCCAGCGATACTAGCCGCGTAGTTCATGTTGCGGGTCGCAAGTTAAATTGTAATTAGTAAATAACATGGTGTGTATTGTTTATTTTAAAAAATCTCAAATTATAATGCATTTTTGCTATAATTCTGGCCCTCCTCTGAAATTGTTTCAACTTTCTGGCCTCCTATGAGGAAAGTTTGCCCACCACTGGTCTAAATAGTCAATTCATACCCCAACAACTACCAAAACTTATATACTATTCAGTCGCTGCGTTCATTCTCGTTGACACTCGGTTATTACACGATAAGTGATATCCATCGCTGGCTCGACTAAACGCCGTTTGATTTATTAACCAATTAACTACGCAGTCTAGCCGCAGCTAATTGTGTTTGTAGAGGACACCTTTTGTCAGATGCTGCTTTTACGTAGGGTTAAAAAGTTAATGGAAGTCGTAATTTGTAGAATAAGTAATCTTTTTACTTGAAGACAAAAGTGAAAGGTAATGTAGGTAAGTGGATGACATACATTACCCAAGTTTAATAAAAACCGGGCAAGTGCGAGTCGAACTATCACACGAAGGGTTCCAAAAAAACACGTTTCTTGTATGAAAACAAAAAAAAAGATTATTTTGTTGTTAGGCCGGCCACAATAATAGGTACACACTCTGTGAAAATATCGAGTGTCCTATCTATTACGATTCGAATTCGAAAGATATAGTCCTATGACAGACGAACGGACGGACATCGGACCCTCAGTATTAGAGCCACGTTACGTTTGCGTAAGGGCCCAAAAAAAAAAAAAAAAAAGACTGTCTCAAACTATAAGTGGTGGAAATGCATACTATATTACTTAGTCTATATTTATTTCACCTTATTTTCTAATAAAACTGCTTTTTCTCACGATCAACTAAAATAAAACAAAGGTGCTATGCAGTAAATAAGATCATGTTTATTGTTTGTAGATGACAGTTTATAGTTGAGAGTTTATCCAGGGGAGGAAAGCTGTCACTCGAGTGAAGACAGATGGAGAGTCTGCCTGACAACCTTCGCTGGGCCCGAAAGAAACCACACCAACCTGAAAGTATCAACGGATTGGTTAGAAAATGCACGCGCATACGGAAGTGTTGAAGACTGTAGTGGAGATCTTTGTCCAGCAATGAAAAGCTACAAGGTATAAACGGACCCTTCACGAAGCCATCAACCAAGCATTCTGTACATCAAACTAAGTAACTCAACGCAAAAATTATTGCTGGTGACTTTTTTTTTGGGGTAAAAATCACGTTTTCCGGTAGGACTCAATGTAACGCACTCAAAACATTGTGCTGATGGATGCATTGAATAGCAAGGGTGTCATGGAGGTATTTAAAGTAACATTATAACATTAAAAACTTGTATTTCTAAAAAAACTTGGAACAAGATGGAAAAGTTGGAACTCCAATATCTCCGTAACTCGAAGGTTCCCAGGTATGGTCCAGAACAAGTGCCTTTCGGTTTCGTTAACAGTATTTTTACACCCATTTTCTTTTCTTTATCGTGTGGTTAGTGCCTAACCTGGTGTCAGAGTTTTTATGCCGCCCATGGGCGTCTGACTTGGCTTTACATACCGTCGAGAAATACGAGTATCTCTCAGGTATGCTGGTTTCCTCATTTCACCCATTATAGATTAAAAATAAGTCATAATAAAAATAATACATTTAAGAGCCTAAAACGTTAAACCATTTGTTTTATTTAGGGGATTTGAAGGCACTTTAGGACGTCAAACTTTTACATTGAAATAGAACTAATTCTAGTTACCCATTCGCAAGGGTAGTTTCGTATATGGACTGGGTAAGAACCTCCATCGTTACTCGTTTAAAATATTTTAAAATATTTTGAATACAGAGCCGTACGCTGTAATGTGCGTTTTTCCAGAAATCCGATAGTGTAGTCTGGTAGGATCCCTATTACAATAACTGACGAAACACTGGATGCACTAAAAACTTCTAGCTACCTTTCGAAGTATGCAAGCGATAGTTATGGACATTCCTCTCAATGTCATATCTTTAGATATTACAACAAAACTGAAGAAAACCCATTTCTGGGTAAAGCTCGCCGTTGTACAATTGTATATAAGGGGCCATCCATAAATTACGTCACACGAATTTCATGATTATTTGACGCCCCCTCCCGTCCTTGTCACAGCTGGTCAAATTTGTGTGTCGGGGTCCCTAGTGTGACGTCACATAATTTGCAATTTTGCATGTTCATACAGAGTTGGAAATATTTTCAAGTTTTTCGTTAATAGTTCAAATTTAGTTTTTTAATTCTTTAGATTTTTAAAATATGACGTCACGAAATTTCGGACCCACCTGCCCCTTGTCACACAATGTCACACTTCGTCGACCCCCTCCCTCCCCCTTAACGTGTGACGTAATTTATGGATGGCCCCTAAGCTATATTATTGCAATATTATTAATGCAATATATTTTGTGTGTATATATTTGTTTTATATTTGTGTGCAATAAAGAATAAGAAACTTACCAAAATCCTCTTTTTCTGATGCTCAACCGTCAGAGGTCCACCAGAGTCTCCATCACAGGTCCCCTTGCCGCCAGTCCCGCCGGTGCAAAGATGGCTGGCCGCTATGGTGATCTTGAAGCTGTTCTGACAGACCGCGTTCGTGATGATCGGTACTGTGGTCTGGTGTAACGCTGTCGTGGTGGGGAAAGTGTTTTGAGCTGGAGAGAGGAACGAAGACTGGTGTTATTTTTTTTTTGTATGATGGGTTTGGTTTGCTAAAGGTAGTTTTATGGTAAATCATCATCTGGAAGCTGACCCCAACATAGTTGGGAAAAGGCTAGGCCTAATCGGATAAAGTTCTAACCGGATGCTGCTTAATACCAGTATTTTAAACAACTTGTTCTTTTACATGGAGCGACTGCCTATCTGACCTCCACAACCCAGTAAGTACTGAATACGATACCCTTTGGGAATACTGGTTGTCAGACTTTCGGGCCACTGACTACCTGACTTCTCAACAACTACAAAGATCTACAATTGAAAGCCGCGACCAACGGCTTAACGTGCTTTCCGAGGCACGGAGGAAACTCGGTATGTAATGGGTTTCCGTCCACAGACCAACCTCGACAAGAGCCGCTTAAACTGAAGATCGACCCGAGCTGCTTGGTAATCTTATTTATATATATATTTATTTTATTTATTTGCTAATATGTAAAACACTGGTCCACTAACCAGTGTTTCATTCAATAACTAGCGTCGACAAACCACATCGGCATATAATGTTCCTACTGCTGAGCCACAGGCCTCCTCTCAATTAAAAGGGTAGGCCTCGCCCGCAATCCACCGGTTGCGGGTAGTTAGATGTCACCCGTATTTTGACGTGCCGGGTAACTCACGATGTTTTCCTTCACCATTTTGAGAGCAAAACAAAACATAATGAAGAATAATCCATCTTAAGGAAGATCCTGTGTTATATACGGAAATTAAGGAACATTTCCTTAATTAAATCGTGCACCCTTAAATGAAAAATCCCACATTAATTTATTAAAAGAAAACAACCTTATTACCCTAAAAAAAAACCAAGGCAAGGCTTTCAGGATAATTATTCAAAATATTCATTTAATGCGAAAACGTTACCTACCTGTGGGTTTCCTCAGACAGTTTTTTTTTAGTCCATACAAATTATGAAATTAATTGGAAATCGTGAATTTAGCTGCGGGCGCTAATTTTCCTTTGTTTTGGCTCTTTTAGGTACGTGTTTGGCTCACAAAGGGACTTGTTCGAACCGTTCCCGGCCCTTTACAAGAGCGCCATTTGTTCGAACCAGGATAACCCATGGGAAAGTACACCGTTTTCGCATTTAGCGGGTAATGTTAAAGGTTATTTTCAATAGGTCGAAATCCTGGGATTTTCGGGAAATATTAATCTTATCATTAATCCCTATTTCTGTCATGGTATTGTTCTGTGTAATATCTTGTAGTTGTATAAAACGGGAACTAGGAAAATAAGTGTTGGTCGTCCTTGTGGCAAGATGGGCAGACGACATTGTTTTCATTGGGAGGTAAATCTACATGAGGCTACCATAGGAACGGGAAGATTGGCACAAAGTCTATTTCTAACAGTGAGTGAAGACTGTCTGCGGATGATGAACAGTAACTAAACTGCTGTCGATATGGCTTGTTATGCACTTTCAAATATTACTAAATCTTTACGAATGAGCCGATGAAATGCTTGTTTTGAAATACTTTAATTTGCATCGGAAAAACCCAATTTATTAAACAAACACGGATATTAATTACTTACCCGATAAGATTTTAGATCTAAGTAGCTATATCAAATAGATCTTAGTAATACAGCTGATATTAGTAATAGGACAAACAAACCACTGCTCGATGTAGGTAATATCGATGAATCATGGAACGTCGTCGGATTTTTTATTTTTTTATGTATGTTCCCTGATTACTCGGAGACGCCTGGACCGATTTGAAAATATTTTTTTTTTGTTTGAAAGGTTTTTTTTTGCTTCCTAGGTTGTCCCATGGTCATCAGGTCAGGATCTGAGAATGGGGATCCTGGAGAAATCGATTTGTCTTATAAGAATGTAAAATTGATACTTGACAAGGATTTGTGTGAGATACCACAACTGAAAAGGGTAAAATAAAAACTTTATTTCCGGACACAGATTGGTTGACAAGGAAAACCTGCTCCAGTAGAAATTTATAGACGATTCCAGCCCTGAATGCAAATGTTCTGGTGTTCTGATGGAACAGCCATCATATCCTGCGTGCCTTGATGCCTGAACGTTATAGAAACCGATGATCCCTATCGATGGCGGCATAACTCGTTGTTAAGTTTCAAGCCGACTCAGTATACATGGATTGCAAATGACACGCCCTTAAAACGGCGGATTATTTTCACAATTTTCAATATTGTCATTGGCGCCCGAGCGGTCGTCAAGTCAACACCTTCCGAGGATGCCGCGTGGAGGGGCGAAACAAGGGTCGATTATAGGTTTGGGTGCATATCATGCAATTATTATTGCTTTTTCTGCACGTGCATATTCATAGGTGCTGCATTCCGCATCCAGGCCTGGATGTTTTTCGCGGAATTACAACTAAATATTTCACATTTAATATCAACTTTTATGGTTTGTTTATTTTTTATATAATACAAGGGCATCGGGCACAATGTTTTGCTAGTGAGAAAGTGTGAAAAATTATTCTATTAAATTAATAAAAGAAAGAGTTAGCAGTACGTACCGTCGCTGTATTTGCCAAATCCAGACACAGTGCCGGTCGAGCCTGCGAAGTTTTGGTTCACGTTGGCTGTCGTTGGCAGCGGGATCAATGCAATCGTTGCTGAAAAAAACAGAAATAGATAATGACATGAAAATTTTGTTAAAGCTGTTAAAGCGAAATCCAGTTTTTCTTACGTTTTTTGCAATTAGCAGGTCAGTGTCAAGTTGTATGTTGAACAAAATTTGAATTGCGACCGTAACAAAATCATCAATATAACCCCTTAAAATTCCCTTCGGATGACTTTAACATGAAATAAATACATGCGTATTACGGCAGCAAATCATATTTTGTTCAACATACGGCCTGACACTGACCGGCAAATTGCAAGAAACGTTACTACTACTAACTACTCTGGCTCACTACCTCAGAAAAAGTTTCTATAAACGGTTTTTTATGGTTACCTACTTACATCCAAAGCTATAGGTACTTTGAAACAGAAAATAGGCATCTCAAAATAGCTACGGCCCTAAAATTGATGAATTAGTACATCATTACGACCCGAATGGCGCAGCGGTAGTGAGGCTGCCTTACGTTCATAGGGTTCCGGGTTCGAATCCCGGTAGGAGCAAGTGTTTGTGTGATAAGCATAGACATTTGTTACCGAGTCATGGATGTTTATATGTATAATAAGTATGTATTTACAAACAAAAAAGTATCTATGTAGTATATCAACTATCTAGTGTCCACGACACAAGCCTCGTTGCTTAGTGTGGCACTAGATGGCGCTGTGTGTAATGTCCAGCGATTATTTATTTATTTATTTATTAGTCTTTATGAAAATCTTGACCTATTTAGGAATCGGGACAAATTTTGGGAGTAAATTTTACTATAGGCAGACAAAAATAAGCGAATAACTATTACATTAGAAGGTGTTAACAGCTTCTGGTTTAATGCCAAACAAAATGATTTTAGACAAGAATTAATCATTATTTTTCTTTCTTTTCCAAACTTAACAAACCGATCACGGTACATCGTAACTTATGTAAGTGATAAAAACCATAATTCTTTAATATTTAAGCAATAAAATCGTCATAAAAACAATGCCCGCTGTTTCTGAATTGTACGTGCAAGACATTACAATTTGCTCCAACAAAATACTTTTATCGCTACTTCCTTCCATGTAGTAGTTGCTTAAAAGAACGAATGAACGAACGAATGAGTTAATTAGTTACTTGTATTTAACATGTACCCATTTTAACTTCCATAAATAGTTATGTATACCACCAGCATCTTTTTTTCTTTTTTCGTTTATGTTCACCGATTTTTCCATGATTACTAGTCCGATTGAAGATTTCTGATTGAATTTTTTTGTCTTTTTTTTTTGTATTTTACAATATTTTTTTGTATATTTCCGATTTTTTCAGTTGGTAGAGAAAGCTGGCGCGGTGTTTCCATAAAAGAATATTAACTTTGCTATGGTCGTTTTTGAGTTATTCTCTTTAATATGCATTTTGTTTACTTCGCCTATGTCTATGTGGATGATATTGTGATAATATCTTCTAGTTACAATCTGAAATTGATACATTACAAAGATTTTTGTGAGATATCACAACTAAAAAGGGTAAAATAAAAACTTTTCACTATTCCTCACCAAACGGCTTGACTGCGATTTCGAGGGTAATTTTGTATGAAGGCGAGACTAGGTACAGGTTCCAAATGTTTATGTTCCACGAGCTAAACGTTTCACAGTAAAACCTCGGTCGTCTAAAATGTCTTGTCGTTCGCTACGTCCAAATGCTTGCTTTGGCAATCATAATCAATCATTCTTCTGCCTTATTCCAATTTATTTGGGGTCGGCACAGCATGTTTCTTCCACACTTCTCTATTACTCATCATCTCAATAGTCACGTCTTTTCATGTCATATCTCATTCAATTCTTCACACAGTCCATCCATCGTTTCTTTGGTCGTCCATTACTCTTATAGCCTAAGTATATTCATACTCAAAACTTTCTTCACTACATTTTCGCGATTGTTTTTAGTTAATTGCAATGTTTTTAGTTAATTGTTATTATTTGAAAGGCTCACTTTAGCTAATATCACTCTAACTTAAGTTTGCCCCGGTGCCAGCTGTCACCGATTTCATTGAAAGGGGACTCTGTCTTTATCGTTTATCGTCCACACTTGCATTGTCAGGTGACGTCCCCAACGTACTCAACTGACTTGTCATTCATTGACATAGTATCTTGAGGAACTTTTATCTGTCTGTTGAATTCTGTAGCACTTCAGTAGAGTGTTTAATATTTTACGTCAGTATGTTTAGCTGTGTCACCAGTTGGTGATACGATTTCCAGTACAACTATGCCAATAATCATTTGGTATACAAGGTGGTAAGGACAACGACGCTAAAACGATTACCACGTATACAGTACATCATGCTGAACCACCCACACCTACATGGTAATTTTTCATCAGTGATAAAAAAAAAAACAGCTGTTCCATACATTTTGACCGTGTAGGAAACCTGGATTAATACATACAGTACCGTTTATCTCGATACACGCAGACAAAAATGCGGGCACAGGCTAGTGAATAAAATAAAAACAAAAAAAAATACTCACTACTTAATTTAACGGCAGTTATCTTCACCATAGCGATGTCATTCAGCAAGTAATTCCATGAAGGATGCATAGTCACATCAGATGTTGTGACCCTCGTCCCTCCGGAGAAGATGGTGAGGGAGCCGAGTACGATGGTGAACTGCGTGGCTCGGCTCTGTCCGTCGAACCAGCAGTGAGCTGCAGTGAGGACCCTGGTGGTTGAGATCAAGCTGCCTCCACATACTGAGGATTGACCTCCTGTTAGCCTGGCAAGAATTCCAGCCTGGGGGGTGAAAATGAGTTAGGTGTAAGTTTTGAAGTCCTATAGATGTCAAAGTAGGTATTTTTCTTCGTTTGCGTCGGCGTCAAATCGATGATTATTGGCTTTGACGAGAACTCTGCGAGGCAGTGGGTTCAGACAGATCTTCCAAAGTGCAGGTGGAGTCGCACAAACAGCAGGACAGTAACAAACAAAGTATTCATGGTTTAGAAGTATGCCACAAACGATGGGACTCTTGTTATCGTGTCTTGCGTGTTCTGTCATCTGTCAGTAGCGTCCATTAGTTTCTGTACCGACACCCAAAGTGATGGACGCTGCTGAAGGTGCCAATCTCAAGTCAAAGGTATGGGAAGCAGTAAGGTCGTGCATATTGCTTATTCGATATTACAAACATGGTTAAATTGAAAAAGACTGTTTATTGCCAAAAAGTCAACAAACATTTCCCCTTGAGTATTGTTATAATTTTTTGGAATGGAATGAGTGTATTCATCTAAAGCTGACCATTTGATAAATCCGAGATTAAAATCTCCGAGGATAAGAACATCGTCAACGTTATTTAAAACATTACTGACATTATTTAAAAAGTTTGACAAAGATACACGTTTATAATATTAGTAAGGATAACAATTTCAGGTGTACAAAGCTTTAATTTAATCTATCTGGATATCTTACAAAAATAAACTAACATAGCCAGAGATCGCACAGAACAGAGAGTTATGTAAGCAGAAAGGGGAGGCCTTTGTCCAGCAATGGGACACGAAGTAGGCTAGCAAAAAAATAAGAAGCATAATAATAAAAAAGGCTAGAAAGGGGGTATACCATATACCATAGAGGGTATATCGCCAATAAGATGACGAGCAAAAGAAAAGCACGGAAGAAGAAGATATGCTGCGCCGACTCCAAATAAACTGGAATGACGATGATGATGTAAAACAATTAAGAATAAAAGAGTCAGAACAGCTTACCTGATGCGGAACAGTAGTAAGAGCAGGGACCGGGTTTCCCCCAACTATCCTCGAAGACCTCAGAGATTCCGTCCTCAATATCCTCTGGGCTTGCGGCACCCCGATCTTCATGTGGTAACCATAAGCTGACGAATTTTCCACAGTCTTACCGTGAGAAGAATGAAAGAGCACAAATAAACATATAGTTAATTTACTGAAACGCATCGTTCTTGATTATTGATTGGCTATTATGGAGTCGTAATCCTTAGGACAGGTTATTATGTACTTGTAGTGATTGGTCGCTTATCAGTCCGTGATATAGATAAGTGACGAGAGGTGCGTTTACACTGCCACCGTTTGCGCGTAAAGTGAATTCGGTTTCAGTCATTTTATTAGAATTCCATTGCATATGTGTAGAATGTTTTATGGCAAATATTTTTTTTTTTAATTTTATTGACTGCCTCGTTGGTGCTGCTACTAAGAAATTCCCGATGGAAAAACCCAATAACACTTTGCCCGACCTGGGAATTGAACCCAGGACCTCATGCTCAGCAGTCACCCTTGCGACCACTAGAAACAAGGCAGTTAAGTTTCGTACAATAATATTTAAAACCATTTTATTTATAATATATAATATCTTTATTTATACAAAAAACAGATTGTAGTACATGTAACAGATTTCACAAAGTGGGTAGTCTTAAATCTCTGACAATCAAGTGGGTGACGTGCTGTCCTCCTTGCTAGGCTATGAAATAGCCTGTATTAAGAAGTAACAGTGCCGATCCCCTCTAATTGTATTACTACAATTTTATTTTCACACTTAAATTGAACTGATGTGTTTAAATACAGATATGAATGAGCGACCGCATTTGTGTGTGTGTGTGTGTGTGTGTGTGTGTGCGTGTGTGTGTGTGTGAGTGTGTGTGTGTATGGGTCTGTGTGTGTGTGTATGTGTGTTAGTGTGGGTCTGTGTTTTGGGTGAGTGGTACAATATACAAACTTGTCATAACTTTATATTAAATTAAATATTTTTCTGTTTCGTCGTAGGTTTTATCTTGAAGGAATGTGCGGACAGTCTTTTTACAATTATGATAAGATAATCTATATATGGGACATTTTTTGTTTATTGTATTGTAAAGGGACGGACCTAAATAATAAAAGAATCTTTTAGTAAACGACAAGCGGGTTCTTGGAGAAGTACATATTTTATCTTTTCGGCGTTTGGTGATTTGTATTTTAAAGAGCTATTGTATTTAATTGAAACCTATTGCAGCCGCAATGATCTCATCTGCAAATATTAAAATTGTACTCCCCACAATCTCCTAAAAGCCATTGCTATAATCGTTTAGAACAGCGCCTCGCTTCGTACGGATTGCTTCCTTATTGCTGAAGAATTTAGAGATTTGTTTAATATCTTCATAAATAAGCTTATTAAATAGTCTGTAGAAAATATAAGTATGAAACAAAAACAATCGTTTGGGTATCGAAGACAGAAACTATTATTATTGTAGTTTTCTTTCAATAGGGTGGTGCCATTATTTTAACAACAAAATCTGTAGGTACTGCTAGGCACAAATATTTCAAGATTCAAGACTGACTGGCTAATATTTAGTAAAAACCACGGCTTGAGCAGTGGCTGTACCCTTCACGAAGCTTAAAAGCGCTGGTTCTTCTCGTTATCACGAACATTTTTGTGTTCTGGAAAGTTTAGAAAGGTTCCCAGGTGCCTGGAAACCTGCTTTCTAAGCTTTTCCACAAGATTTTTTTTTTAATACGTTTCAATTATCAAGTCTTTAATGTTATAATAACTTTACTTTGAATGTTCCAACTTTACATCAAAACATTGTCCTACCGCAAACCGTGATTTTTCGCCCAAAATGACGTTAGATGTACATATGTTGGTACAGAATGCATAGGTACCAACCAAGAATAGTCTGTCATCTATCTATGCATATAATAAAATCGTAGACTTTCCGTCTCTGTACATTACAGATTTTGGCCAAAAATTTACTGGAAGGTGCAAAAAATAAGTAGTACTTGTTTGTTTGGGTCCGCATCACGTAAAAACCACTCATTTTATTCAAAAGTGAAATATTGAAAGATAAGAAGCATTGTTGTGGGTCACATTTAGCGTTTATTTCATCAAAATCGACCAACAAATGCAAAAGATAATAAAAAAGCTCATACGCGATTTCTATGATAAATTTAATAATTTACGTAAATAGGTTTTAGTCGTAGTGTAATCGGAATAGCTGAAAACTAATTTTGTTTTATTTTTCCTTTTGTGTTTTTGCATGGACGTAATAGGTACTACGTGCAACAGGAATACTTACTTTCACCAAAAATTTGGCACCGACAGAGGATCAAATATTCGAATTTAGTCCCTTTCTAATAAGCTGACCTTCATTTTATGAAATAAGTAGGATATGATGGAAACTCTGAGAATATCTATCTATACTAATAATATTATAAAGAGGAGATTTTTTGTTTGTTTGTACCGAATAGGCTCCGAAACTACTGGACCGATTTTAACCATTTTTTCAGTAATAGAAAGCTAAATTATCAGGAAGTAACATAAGCCAAATTATCAGAAACAAAATAGGATTCCCTAAGAAAGTTGCAATAATGTAACCCAAAGTACACACAAATCACATTACAGGAAAAATCCATACAGACAAGTAAATTACACTTTAAATAGTAGGATAGGTAGGTACATAGGTACTAGAAGGGTAGGATAGGTAGGTAGGTACTAGAAGGGTAGGACGGGCAGGTAGGTAGGGTAGGTAGGATAGGTTGTGTAGGGTAGGTTGGGTAAAGTAGTAAAAAGTATAATGGATAACAAAACGAAAAATGACGTATATCACAAGGTGCTTCACTGAAAAGCACCAACCCGAGTGCACCCCATGCAGCCAAATATATAGCTTCAGGAAATTCATTGACTGTTAGGCGGTACGAAGTTCGCCGGGTCAGTTAGTAATAAATAAAAACAAAGACTTATTTCATAGTAGTTTAACGTCCCTTTGAAGTACCTAAGTACTTAAAAGAGACATCAAAAAGTCCCGTTTCAATGTCAGCCGAGCAGTTTTCTAGATAAGCCCGCGTAAACAGACAAACATTTAACTCTCACTCTTCGTGTGATTACAGTTGATTCACAAATAAAATAATTATTGTGCTTATCAGATACGATCATATGATTGCAGTATCTTGAATGACTGACTCATGTAATGATACGAGTAGGTATCTTTTTCCTTTTACCTTCGCGTTTTTGGAAAACCATTGAGATAAGTATCTATTTATTAATTGCTGCTTTTTAATTCATTATGAAATAAGCCGACACCTAATGCTAATAATATGTTGGCATCCTAATCGTTATGATATTAAGTTGATAATGATGATGTTTATTAGGTGACATACAAATTGTTACCTGCGGTTTCGCTTGCGTCAGAGAGGTACTAAAGCGCATTTTTACCAACACACTATATACACTGTATGCACTGTTAGAATTTCAAGTCTCTATACTAACAGATCGCTTTTATTGAGAGTTTCACTCAGTAGGCGTTTCCAAGAGAGAAGCGCCAGGGAGGATAACTATTTCATGAAAAAGTCATTCAATGGGATTAAATTAATGAGCATAGAGGGTTGTATATGATTTTAATGATTATTATTCTGTAAATACATGCGTATTACGGCCGCTCCTCATATTTTGTCCAACATATTATAGTCTGGCACTAAACGACAAATTGCAAAAAAAGAAAATGAATTCCGCGGGCTATTAATAGGGACTGTAGTCATAAGTACCCAAATTAAAGTCCGTATTCTGTGTTGACATTTTCAGGATATGGTCTAACTATACGCCTAATGTTACCAAATCCCGTACAGCCGTTTTTGCACAAGTGAGTAACAAACGTTGAAACATCTTGTTTTTTATTTGTATAGTGAGAACCGAATTGGTCGTAAATAAGGAAATACAAGTACTTATTTAAAATAAAATAAACTGAGATTGGGAGATTCCATATTCCAATTAGTGAAGTATAATTAATTGTTTATTTTAGTACCTAAGATAAGATATAAGTATTTAAGAGATACTTTTTTAATTATAAATATTATGAAATAATCCGATAGATATTGCCTCAACTTTGACATGGTAATATCACTACTTTTTCTGTTTTGACTGTGATATACACACCTACTCAATTATTTCTTTATCAGTTGTGTCTCTGAAATTCCTTTTATAAATATGTATGTGGACAATTTCATGACTTTAAGTTTCTTCTTGAAATAGTCAATCTCATCTTGTGTTTTGCGGTTATCAATTATTTTAATTAAAAATTCCATTTTGGGTTGCCTGTTTGGTCGAGTAGTCGCAAGCGCGACTGCTGAGTATGAAGTCCTCGGTTTGATGCTCGGGTCGGGAAAAGTGTCATTGGGTTTTTCCATCAGGAACATCTCAGTAGCAGCAACGGAGTCTGGGTACAGACCCAAAAAAGGGGGCGAGCCTATTGCCATCCGGTTGATGGCAATAGGCTCGCCCCCTTTTTTAAGGGACTTAAAACATAACTGGCAATTATTATATACGTGATGTTATATGTTCGGGAAAAAACAATACGAAAGTATCCCTTACTAGACAATTAAAATGTATAGTTACAAAAGCAATAGCCCTTAATAACTAAAATTTAATAACCACATTCAACCCTTAAAAAACCCACTCCGTTTATTCAAAAACGTTTATCAACCTAATATTAAAACCCGTCATTTAGCTCATCTCGATACCTTATATACTAGTAATTAATCAGTCCGCCTTACCTTCCCAAAGACAGAGGCTTACTATTCACAAAGCGTTTAATTAGCTTCGTCATACCTTTGACACGGCCGACTTTTTGCACCCCCAGGGTTGAAGGGTGATTAATTATGTTGAGCCCGTAGTGAACAGATTCTGGGGCGTGGCTAAAAATAGGATGTCTTTTGTTTATTTGTGATGTAAGAGGTCTGTTGTTAGTTCCTTTTAGTGGGTACTGAGGGGCCCAAAGAATTAGTTAATTGGTTTTTTTTCCGGTTTAATACTTAAATAATAGAACGTTGCGGAGAAGTTGGCTAAACATACTGTTTTTCTTACTTTGAATAGAACAATAATAATTATGTATTATTTCCTTTATTTATTTTTCTTACGTATTTATTACATTTTTGAAATATTCCTATATAAAATAAAAATAAAAAACTTAAAAAAAATAGTAGCAAACTGGTATCGGGAACAGGGTCCAAGCTACCGGCGGTCAGGGCTCCAGAGAGAGGAACCTCCTAACAATACGAGCCGTGTCCAGGAGAACCGCTTTCTGAATCAAGCCCTTGATCCAGCTGCCTAACGAGAGCCTCCTCAGGTATTGGTCGAGGCTCTTGGCAACTAAGCCATTGGCTGAAACGACTATCGGCACAATGATCGCCGAGTTCACATCCCACATGTCGACATCCTCGCGAGCCAAGGAAAATTACTTCATTTGCTTATCTTTCTCGGCTTTCACGAAGTTCTCGTCATGCGGAACCGTTATGTCAACAATCATTAGGTATTATATTTATAGATAAGTTAATTACTAGTTATTTGTTTAATGAATTTTAGATAATATTTAGATATAAGCACTTGAGTGTGTTATCTGAGATACATGTTTATTCCTAGTGCAGATAGACTCCAATTATTGTATACCTATAGTTTTCAAGGCCATATTGTAAATATTTTTGTAATTCAATTATTTCAATAAACAATTTCAAATGCAAAAGCTCGCGAACACTTATGTACTTACTTGTTTGTATATTTTATTTATAAATGACATTTTCTGTTAAACTGCACCTACTATATTGTATTTTCCCTCCGCATCACCCCAAGGTTGACTGATAGAAAGTGCCCAATTTTTTTTTATACTTGTGCATAAAGTTTAAATAAATAAACGACACTGTACAGGACTCTTCGAAGAAGACATTCGATAATAATTTGACCCCACACTGACTGATTCATTTTAGTGTGTGACAGCAAATACAGGGTAACGTTTTTCGCAAGTATTGCATCTAAGCAACTTTGTTGCCATGTGAGATTCTAAATACCCTCGAAACATCGCAATGGTTGTATGTTGAAATTAATTATTATTACTTTATTTTCCTTAGCCTATATTGTCCCACTGCTGGGCAAAGTCCTCCCCCATAGCCTTCCACTCTTGTCTCCGTTCGGTTTTCTCCGGCCAATCTCTCGCAAACGCCTCTAACAATCGTATCTACATATATACAAGCCAAAGTAATTATTTGAGTAAATGTCATTATTTAAAGATACGATTTTTATTATGTAATTTAGTAATTGCTTGATGTTAGAACTGTAAAAAGTTAGAATTCTTAGCTTTAGTTTCTTTGACGGTTTTTACTTCGTTTAAATTTTTGCCCATTGCATAAAAAAATTGCACAAGTAATTACTTTAACTTGACTATAGATACGGGTGTAAGTCGTCATGCCAGCGTTTTCTAGGCCTCCCTCTGCGAATTATTATTAATTATTAACTTTTTAAATCAATTTGTTGCCCGCTTTTTTCCTTGTATCCTATGAAAACTATAATGTTTGTATAACCGTAATTTTTTTTGTTACAATCTGTGTACCCGATTTTATTCAAATCTGTTCTGCCGTTAAAGCGGGATTCAGTTAAAGACATCTAAACTTAGTTTTTCTTCCGTTCAACACTAGAAAGCAGCATTTTTTTTCCTATCACCCTAAAAACCTACGAATAACCTTATATCCCAAAATGACCGCCTATAAATCAAAACCCTAAAGAACAAACGCAAAGGGAAGCACTCCAACAAATAAAACAAAAAGAATTTTAGTCACATTCCGGGATTTTTGGCGCCATGATTTACAAATCTTGAACATATTACCACAATAGCATTTTAGTATTAACATACAGTATTCCAACTGTTACACAGTAACTATGTTATGGATGAAAGATAGGCAGTCGCTCCATGTAAAATGCTGGTAGTTAGCTGCGTCCGGTTAACCTGGAAGCCTACCCCAATTTATGGCAGGCAGATGATGATTTGACGACCCGAATGGCGCAGCGGTAGTGAGGCTGCCTTACGTTCATAGGGTTCCGGGTTCGAATCCCGGTAGGAGCAAGTGTTTGTGTGATTAAGCATGGACATTTGTTACCGAGTCATGGATGTTTATATGTATAATAAGTATGTATTTACAAACAAAAAGTATCTATGTAGTATATCAACTATCTAGTGTCCACGACACAAGCCTCGTTGCTTAGTGTGGCACTAGATGGCGCTGTGTGTAATGTCTAGCGATATTTATTTATTTATTTATTTTATTTATTTTTTCAAATAAGAAGAAATAGTCGGACTCAGTTCACACACACATGCAAAGCGTTCATAAAAATTCTAAGCATGACTTAGGTAGGTAACAGGTTACTTGTTAGTAAGTCCAGGCTGTCGCCCCCATCACACTGGACCCGAGAAGGCGGGTAGTGTTCCGCGCGCCTCTCTTATACGCCTTACAGACTCACGCGAGAAGTCACGGCGAGAAGGCTCACCGGGATATAGCGCGAGAACCGAGAAGGTCTCTACACTCATGTGACCTTCACCCGAGACCCAGGAAACCCTTTGGAGCGCGCAAAAAGACCGACACCGACCGGAGAACAGGCGAGCGCAAGAACGAGATGGCGAGAAACCACATGACATTAACGCTTCTCGGGACAGAATCCTCTCCCCTCTCGGAATAATCTTCCCGGAACGAGGCCCGCAGGTCAAGCTGGCCGGCACTAGTCCGGGGCAGCGGAAGTCACATTAGATCCCGATGCCTCCCGACGTAAGTGTGCGAGGCAACACCGGTGTGGTTTTAGTCAGTGCGAGTCTGACAGACCCCTCCGCTCTTCCCAGGGCGGAGGACATCCATTGAGGATTTCCACATGGCGAGAAAAAAAGGCTGTCACATCGAGACAAGTCCTTTCCAGTGTATAGTGGCACATCACAAAAAGTTTTGTTGAGAACCCTAACACACGCGTTAGATTCCGCAAAAAGCGCCGAGTTGATTTACTGGTTATTTTTCTACTGTGATTACTTATGTCAGGCGACCTTATTTCAGCCCCCTTTTATCTAACAGTTCTCTAGGGTGGATTTACAGTGGTTTGAATAAAATATACTTTTTTGTAGAAAATATGGGAAAAACGCTGAAGAGACGGAGTGGACGCGAAACAATGAGTGTCTGAGATAAGAGGGGGTTAGTTTTAACCTACATAGAAAAAGTTCTTATACATTTAGCGGGTATCATTTTGTAAGAAGTATTTCTTTTCAGTTTGGTCTCTTAATTTTAGTATACGGGGTGGAAAGGACACCGACGCAAACACGGAAACCACATACTCAGTACATCATTCTGAACCCCCACATAGAAATTTTTCGTCGGTTATTAAAAAAAATCAGCTGTTCCATACATTTTGACCGTGTAGGTGTAGGTACTTTTGAGCACCCTTTTTCGACCAATAGGAAAGAAACAAAAAAAAAAGAACCAATGAGGAGAACGTGTTTAAGTGTTTGTAGCGGCCGGGCGCTGCAAGCAGGAATAGTGTTTGCGGTGGTCAGACGCAAGTCTGACTGAACACCGCCATTTTGTTTTTCAATACAACTTTTTAAATGCGTACCGATTTGTCCCCCCCCCCCCCCCTGTCAAAATCATTCAAGCGCCAAATAAAACCTTGAAGCAAAGTACCTGTGATACCGAAGGTAGGAAAACTAATTACAAAACGTGTTAAAACCATTCGTTAGTCGTTCTCTCTCATGAGATTAAGTTAATGTTTCAGTTGATTAAAACTCCATCCGTTTGAAAGGAATGAATATGGTAATACTTTCTTAACTGTGATAAACTGTTATTTTAGACCTACTTCTGAAATAGTTCTCTGGAGGGACATTTATACACTTACAGCCTATGTTTCAGAGTTGAACTGTACCTGAAAATGAAAACAGACTATTCCTTTCATACATACATAAACTTACGCCTTTATCCCAAGGGGGTAGGTAGAAACAACAGAACGCCACCTGCCACGATCCTTTCATACTCCTTTTGCCTCGTCCACGTTCATACGTCATACAGGCACGCCGGTTGAACCTCAAAAGAACCTCAAAAATAAGGTCACTGTATGTCCTTTTAGGGCGTCCCCTCCCGGCGTTGCCACTCACTGCCTTGTACATACCTTTTTTTAGTCGCCATTTGCTCATCTTCTCCACATGACCAAACCATCTAAGCATACTATTTTCAATTTTACGATTCCTTTCACTAAGTACATTAAAAATCCTCTTGATGTTTTGTATGGATATTTGGCGGTTTCTACATTACCACATCGTGTCTGACTTCACGTAAAATCCTACATCGTTTTAGCACTTATCTGCTAGATTAGGTTATCTTCAACAGTCCAAAAATAACTGGCAGTAGCCGACACAACCCGGCTTTGGTTCCATAGAATTGGATGGATTTCATCTTGTTCCTCATCCCTCCACCCGAAGGCATACGGCTACAGATATAGTGCTACCCGTGCGAAGCTGCGATGTGTCGCTAGCACGACTATAATTTTAGTTCAACATTTATAATTTACTCTATAATGCCCGATTTCCACTGCGAGCGGAGCGGGCGTCGTACGAACTCCGTTTAAATCGCAACGGCAATCTTCATAGAAGTGCTTCCATTGTGAATGAGCGGACGGAGCGGAGCAAAAGATTACAAAGAGTTACAAAGGTACGCAACATTCAGGGGACAATTTTGCACTAGAGTAGAAAAATTAAAAAAAAAACAATACATTTTTGTGTAAAAATTTGTAATTTCTTCTATTTTTAGGCTCGATTTGATTATTTTTCAGGAAAATTTCCTCGGCGTTTATTCTTGCAATAAAACCATTTGCACGTCTCTAAGTCGTTTAAATTCAAAGATATTAGCATTTCATTGAACATACCCTAGATCAGCCGAAAAAAAAAACAAGATGGCTGCCATACGCGGGATATTGGGTTAGGAGAATTTATAAACATGTATTTGTCGATAAAAATGAGTACATAATATGCCCTTGAAAGTTTCGGTAACTGTTAACCAAACACACTGTATAAATTACTATGGTGTAAAAGCAGGTTGTTGAACTCTGCCTTCTCTACCACATTAATTATTCCAAAAGAGCGTCATAATTTTATAACCCTTTTAACGGACTGAAAGAATAACAAAGAATGTATTTACGACTTGGAAAGCTTTTAGCCTTAACAACGACACTTTTAGAAGGAAAACTATAGTTTTTAGTTATGTTTAAGTACTTAGTCCCCCAAACGGATTTCTTTTGACTGTAAATTCAATAAATAAAAACAAATTTCGTAGCCAAGTATTTACCTACTAAAACGGAAGCATTTTGAAAGGACCTAAAGAATTTAGCAATATAGAAAACTTATCATTATAGAAAATTACTTTAAATTCTATCTATATACATAATAAAATAAGTCCAAAAACTAAAACCCGACTACTGAACAATCATGTTCTAAAAAGTATGAAACAAGAAAATATTCTCGTCTGAAATTGTTATCTACCTACGAACCATTCAATGTTTATTGTCTGTTAAACAAACAACTTACACGTTACATATTTTACTATATTTAATAAATATTCTATTTATATTTATGTCGGCCAAAACCAAAGTATTTTGGAAAGACCGAAAGACTTTGTAGGTATAGGAAATAATACAGGGTGAATAGTACAGCGACGCTAAGCCAATTACCACGTACTCAATACATCATTCTGAACATATACATTTTTCGTCGCTTATTAAAAAAATATCAGCTGTTTCCCACAAAACTGCAACAACTACACGTCAAAGTGTACTGAACAGCTGTTTTTTTTTTAATAACAGACGAAAAATTTCCGTGTGGGGCGGTCCAGAATGGTGTACTATTATTAGTTTCCGATATTTTGGCGCTGTTGCAAGTATCTCGTTTTTTAGTGTTTATGATAGGTACAGTAAACTCATAAAAATCCACTATTTAGAGTAACTACAAATCACCCAATATTGTAGCCCAAACACGGGTATAGCGCACCAAAACTTCTTCAAAACAAAAATCAAGCAACATTCTCTGGGTTCTAGAACTTTCCGCGAAGTTCCTCGCAATTAGTGGCTACAGTCTAGACCGGGGTTATGAAAACTTGGACGATGCACCTCTTGCGTCATAGCCGTGAAGTCAGCGATGAATGACGTCATTAGTGCCCATTTATGTCACTGCGGTGCTTGATTCTTTTTGTTTATAATTATTGTTACTGTTGTTTAGGAAATCTTGGTGATTCTTTGAGCTGGTTGTAATTGTTTAAGGTAACAAGAGGTAATGACGCCTTCTACAGAAGTGATTTCATAGAATTAAGTTGCTTTCCAGAAGTCGACCACGACTGATATCTGTATAACTCTGATAAACCCGTTGTGTCGCTGCGGTCCGCTTTGCCGTTGCGGTTTGCTGTTGCGGACGTTTTCGAATTTAACCACTGTAATAAACAGGAATAAATGTCTTTAACCTTTAAGTTTGACAGTAGCACGTTGTAAACATAAAATAATACCGGTATACCCAGAGAAGATAAGCAGAGAGATGTATTGGCCGAATAACAATAATAATTTATTAGGGTTCCGTACCTCAAAAGGAAAAAACGGAACCCTTATAAGATCACTTTGTTGTCCGTCCGTCCGTCCGTCCGTCCGTCCGTCCGTCCGTCCGTCCGTCCGTCCGTCTGTCAAGACCGTTTTTCTCAGGAACGCGTGGAGGTATCAAACTGAAATTTCTATATGATACTTAGTTCTATTGTCCCTGGAAGCTGTAGAAAAATCAACCTTCTAAGTCAACGCAATCAAAAGATACAGCCACTTAGGCCGCAAATTTCCGCAAATTTTCGAAACTCGCACGGGAATCAAAACCTACAGGGTACTTCCCGTGAACTTAGAATCTTGAAATTTTGTACGAAGTCACGTCTTATAGTACAGATATAGGAAAAATTACGAAAACCGTAAATTTTTAGTTTCGTCATATAAAAAAAAGTTATATACCCACAGGTTTGTACGGAACCCTCGGTGCGCGAGTCCAACTCGCACTTGACTGGTTTTTTTTTTAACATAACCCTCCAACCAACAGTGTAGAACTTAAATTCCAAATTTTTCAATACATATTTCTGTCATTACACGGATAAAGGCTAAAAATTGGCCCTTTTTACCTCCCACAAAGCCGCTATTTTTCACAGGCAACCCTGCCACCTGCGAACGTTCTCTTTGACCCAAAACCTTCAATAGCAACCCTCCGGATGGCCCGTCATCGAGATACCCTTGTTATTTGAATATAACTATGTTGGTCGTTTAGACCCCAGAGGCATTGTATATTATGCCTTCGTAAAAAGTTTTAAATAGCTATTTAGATAGTTTTAAACGATCTATTGGGAAGTATTATGAGTGTCCTCTTCTGGCTTTATAAAGGGAATGGGGTAAAAATAGAATTTGCTGTGCATTTTTTTCTTATGGGTTTTAAAAAAACTTTACTTAACTTCTTTTGTATGTTTTCTGTTAAAAAATAGTTATCATTTTTATCCGATTGCGCTGAAACTTGGCATGCTTAAGTTTATATTATTGCATTGTCATTAAAGGTACACGGTTTCGATGTCCATACAATAATATTCTACTGAGGAGCAGTCCTAATGATGCAGCCGGAAGGTGGCTGGCCGCAAGAATACCTCAACTAAACAAGATTCCCTCGTTAAGTTTGGGCTCATTGGATTTTGTCCTGACCAAAACTATATATAAAAAACTAAAAAGCCATAACTACGCTTTCTAGTTTTTCTGCGGCCACCGGTTTCAGGTCATTTATTTGATCTTGAAAAAAAAAATGGTAGTCCGGAGTCTGCTGATAGCGACGAAAACTGGCCAATGTGTGATGTTTTTTAACCGGCTTCAAAAAAAGGGGGAGGTTCTCAAATCGTTTGTATTTTTTTGTCTTTGTTACCTCATATCTTCGTCATTTATTTACCGAAAAAGTCAATGAAACAAACAATAGTCACCGACTTCCGAAAGTAAAGTTATTTTCCATTTTTTTTTTTTGTGTTTTTTTTTGGAAGTCGGTTATTTTTTGCAAAAAAGTTTTGCTATCTGTACTAATCATTAGAGTGGTACACTTATGTAATTTTAACAAACAGAACGGCTCACTATGTGGGGACGTCATAAGGTTTAAATATGGAACCTCTGTAACATAGAATGCTATATCCTAAAAGGCCTGCGCAAATGAGGAACTCTTTAATCGGTCATAAAGTATGCGGGATGCGTGTGTGCTGCTTTGTAGCGTTAAGTTTGCGTTTGGCAGATTATTATTACTTTAGACTCCTACTTGGTCTTGGTCCTCTTGGTCTTGGCTAGTGGTTGCAAGCACGAATGCTGAGCATGAGGTCCGGAGTCTAGAGTTGTGCCCGGTTGACAGCAATAAATAGACTCGCCCTAATTCGTGGGACTTAAACATTACTGCCAAAATGTGGATGTGCTATTAGCTACATCTCTCCCTAATCCTTCGAGGATAACAGGCGTGATGTTATGTTATGTATTACTATTAAGTAACAGGGTTAGGTAGTGGCGTACTTATGGGATATCCTCTTTCACCAGTAGTGTCTCGGGGATTTTTGTTCTCTGCGGTCAAAATTCCCTCGTAGAAAGAATAACTTTAAAATTATGCTTTCTACGAGGGAATTATGATTGCCAACCAACGCATCACCGAACGTCGCCATAAAGCTATCGTCATCATCAACAGCCTACAGCAGTTCACGACTAGACATATGTATACATACCTCTCCAATTGTACGCCACGTTGCTCGATTCCATTATGCTAATACATATGCCGTTGTATTAATATTGGACGGGGCTCGTGGCTAAATAATAACATCCACACAGGTCAAACTAAAAATTAAGCCGCGCTTGCTTAGGTTGATCCGTGGATGGATGACCACCCATTACATGCCGAGTTTCGTCCGTGCCTCGAAAAACAAGCCATTGGTCCTGGCTGTCATTCGTAGATCTTTGACAGTCGTTAAAGGTAGTCAGTGGCCCGAAATTTCAACCACCAATCTTACCAAGGGGTATTGTATTACCCAGTACTAACTGGGTCGCGGAAGTCAGATACACAGTCGCTCCATGTAAAATACTGGTATTCGGCTACATCTGCTTAGGTTAGACTGGAAGCCGATCCCAACATAGTTGGGATAAGGCTAGGCAGATGATGATATGTTATTGTATTAATGAAATCTAATGGATACAGTGAAAAACATTTAAAACCCAATCTAAACTTTTTATTATTGTTAACCACATTGTGTATCTCTGATGGACGCATGTCCTTTAGATGTTCCAACATCTCCTTGACCTTGGCCGATAGATTGAATGAAGCTCTTTTTTTACCCTTTGGTCTTATAAAAGAAATGCCTCCTTTAATATGATCTCTGTTTATATCCTTTAATAGATTTAATTTACTTTTGAAAATAGTTGGTGCTGAAATTTTGCCCGTGTTTAAATCATCCAAAAAGCTGTCCAGCCCCAGTTTCCTGGATTTAATAATTTTCAATATAGCAATGTCTCGTTTTTCCTTTGATGCTTTGTAATTTTGTATGATTTCGTGCAGGCGTTTTTTAGTCATCTCCTGTTGTGAATATCTGCGTCGCATTTTCGTAACGGATATGTTTCCCTCTTTGTAATTTTGAACCATTTCTCCCAAAACTTTAAGTTTGGATCCCGTTATCGAATATTTTTTCTTTAAATCAATAACTTTAAGTCCCCTGATCTGTTCTATTTCATTACTATTTGTCTTGGTAAGTTTTATTTTGTTTTCTGCAAGGATTCTTTTAGAGATATTGTTTTTAACAGAGATATTCTTCTTTAAATTCTTTTTCGAAGGGTTTTCATATAGTACTTTATCTCGTAATTTTCCAAGGTTCTGTCCAAAAATCGTAATCTTTGATAGCCTGAAGTCTCCAAAAGTTTTTCTCTGGATACATCTTCCCACTTTTTTACAAATCCAACCTAGGCATCTGCGTTTACAACTCTTCTTCTTCTTTTTTGTTGGGATTTGGGTATCCTTATTTTCTGTAGGTAATGTATATTTATATCGGATAAAACAGTTTAAATCTCATTAGTATTTTATTCGACAGCACGTACAAGTTTACTAATAAATATTTTTCATTCGGTAAACAGATGAATGAAGGTCGGTCTCCTAAACTACTAAATTGAGTGCGCGAACAGCGAGTGCGTGTTCGCTGATGCGAGTCCACCGCTTCTACGAGTGCGCGAACATTTCGGTGAACACGCGCACATTTTGTTCATGTTCACTTGAGCGGGTCCACCGACAGAAACATTTTTGCGGCACACTTTGCCGCAAACTGGTGGAATCGCACCATAAGGATCGTAGCAGGTGGAGTTCTGTCATTTCTGCCAACTCCTATGGGATGAAAGCGCGAGTTTATGTTTAGACTTTCACGTCAATATAAAATATATACAAGTATAATGAACATAACTCACTGTTTTTCTTGCGACTGCACATTTGTTATAAGAGTCTCTTGCCGGTTGCTTTGCTCCATGGGAAATCACAAATCCGAATCGTGCACCTATCTCCTGATGTTTCATAAGAGCCCATGCAGGTTTATGTGACATAAAATACTTAGAATATTGAGTTTTTGAGTGAGTTGCGGGACTTACGGCCACGGGAAAACTACAATTTTCGAACATTTTAACTGAAATGGCTGTTTGTGAAAAGACTAGCTTCTAGGTTATGTATTCATCTTGATCTTATTATTTATGTTGTCAACTCATCCATGTTGCTTTATTTCAACATTTTTGTTGATTTTCTGTAAATCCATTAGTTTGGTTACCGCACAAGCACAAGTGGATTGACGCAACGCTTTGACACAACGTACTCTTTGACGTTTTCAAACCGTAAACAACGATGACTGCTCAAAATTGTCTATGGTTTAGTGATGTAGAAGTATCAATTTGAAGTTCGGTTGCTATCGATGTTAGGCTCGGTGTACACCAAAGCGGAGATGAGATACAATTTTGTAATTACTCCTCTAATTGCCTTTCTTGGCAATTCGTGGGGGCAAATGAGGTACTGTGGTGCATCGTAGTGTAGCACAGTACTGTTCAACGTCGAATGTCTTTATCGCGGTGATGTAGTAACGTCGTCAAATTATAGCCTTGCGACGACAAAACGTATCGGCAAAGGAGGTGAAGAGACTGTTTATGGCCATGGAACAAGCCATGTTCGGCATAACCCTACTAGACCGAGTACATAACACTGGAATCCGTCGTTGGACAAAATATTTGGGCAGCGAGAGATTCTAAAAAGAGTGGGCCATGACATCTGGTTAGACGCGGAGATGGCCAATGGAGCAAAATGTTGACCGAATGGTCGACAACGTTGGGCCAAAAAAAACAAAAGAAATGTTTGGATGAAGGCCGCACAGAACCAAGGATACTCCTTGGTAGAAGGAAGGAGAAGCCTATTCTTCGCAATGGGTGATTCCGAGCTGAAATGATGATGATCAATGAACAGGCAACGGCCGCGTGTCTTCATTCTAGTAGAATTTACATATATTTTTGTTACGGGGCGAATTTAGAACCACAATCATTGCTTGGGACTTTATTTATTATTTTATCTGCCATATACTGGCACAAGTCCAAGGAAAATACAATATACACAATAACGAATGCATCCTGCGAATACTAGGTATGCACATTCAGAAACCTAATGTGACGTGGTGGGTGCCTAACTAAATTATGTCCTCTCCGCACGTACCTATCTCAGAAATGCCAACAGTTCTCTCAAATGAATTATATTCCCATGTTTGCGAAAGAGTACAGTCATCCGAACTTGCATCTGACTACCGTAAGGACTATTCCTGCTTGCAGCGCCCGGCCCGGCCGCTATAAACACTTTAATACTTTCTCTCCCATGGTCCTTTTTTGGTTCATTTGGTTCTATTGGTCGAAAAAGGGTGGTCAAACATTTTTGATCATTAACAGAGCCTGAGATTTTTTCAACAAAATAATAATGAATATAGTTCGCATTTATATTTTTTCGTTTTACGACCATTGGTCTGCACAAAAAGGGGCGTTAAACGAATATCGTCATAGTGTGCACGGGGTTTTAATTTAAAAATGAGCAGACGCAGCTTTGGTCGATACCTACTGAGTCTGTACCTACTGAGTAAGAGTGAATACCTACTGGTATTCAGCTGAGCCGGTTCAGCTGGAAACCAACCACAGCATAATTAAGGGAAAGGCTAAACCTGATATACCTAATACAGGGTAGTCCAAATAGTGACGTCATAAAAAATGTATGCCTCCTGCCCAGTAACAAAGATTTTTTGTACAATAAGTTATTAATAGTTGAACAGCTGTTTATTATATCTTGAAAATTTTATGTGATTTTTCACATTATTTATTTTGCAATTTCATTTGATATGGAATATTCATTCAGTAATAAAATAATAATCATTTTCCTATCATTACTTCAAGATACAAAATTTCTGATCGAAAAAGAGACATTTGAGTGATACAGAGTCTAAATTTCTGTCCTCTATTTACCTCCAGTCGTTCGTCTGTGTGTTCTCTGTATAACAAGAAGAACTAAAGGTAAAGGGAGGCGGAAGCGGAGGATAAAAAAAGAACATAAAAGATAATTAAACATTTATTTCAGTTAAAACAACACCATTTACCTATTTGAAATCCCTTATCAGGGGCAAATTATATTTTATAAACAACAGTTTTGCGACTTTTTCAGCATCTAGGCCATCTCTAACAGGATCTTGATTTAAACATGCTCCAATAAGATCTTCGCTTGATATAGAACCTGCCGGAGGTGACAAATAAGCGCGAACGATAGGAGCAAAAGCATGAAATCTCGTGTTATTTTTCCACCACATCAAAGGGTCTTCATTGAGTTGCAGCCGTTTTTCTTTACTATATTCATTTATTAATGACTTCCATTTTATGAGGTTGCTAGTACTAGCAGTGGTGTCGTCTCCACTTCCCTCTTCTTCGTCACTGCTGTCTTTTAGCAGGTCTACCAGATTTGAATTTACAGTTTGAGCCGGTGGTAAAGTCTGGAAGCTCGTCCCTGGTTTTTCATCCATCGAATTCGATTCAGTTCTAGATCTTTTGGGAGTAGAAGCTTCATCTACTTGACTTGCAAGCTTTGAGTCATGCAATGTTAATAATCGTAATAGTTGGAAAAAAACTTGTTCTTTAGTAATTTCATTGAAAAACTTTAACTTATACCTTGGGTCCAGATATGTTGCAAGCGAAAACAGGGTATTGTTTTCAAGGTCACAGAATCTCACGTTAATGTCTTCAATTATTTTCATGATCAAATTCCTTAAATTCGGTTTTGTGTCTAGTTTATCTTTTTCACTCAGCAAGGTATACTTGAGTACGTGTATCAGCGGGATCACTGATGATATGCAAGCTTTTGAATCGCTTAGATTCCTCATTATTTCTTCGAAAGGATTCAGTATGGCCACTAATCCACGAAGATACAAACATTCTTCTGGGGTAATCTGTGGCATGTTATGATTGCAAGCATAAATGTCAAGGGAGTCTTGGATCTCCGACAGCCGCTCGAGCATAAGGAGAGTGCTGTTCCATCTAAAATCAAACAAAAAATGAAATTCTTCGTTTGCTTGCCCTTATCCCCAATTTATTTGGGGTCGGTGCAGCATGTCTTCTTCTTTCATTCTTCTCTATTACTCGTCAATTCGTCATACACCTCTTTTCTAACCATATCATCCTTCACACAGTTTATACATCATTTCTTTGATCTTCCTCTACTCTTACAGCCATCACACTCAAAATTTTCCTCGCGACGTTTTCCTCATTTCTCCGCATCAAATGCCCGTACCAAGACAACCGACTACCACACCACTTTTCAGACATCTGCGCCACTTTCAGACTTCTTCTTATATCCTCATTTCTTACTTGAAGAGAAAATGAAATTATTGTTTTAAAACTAGGTACTTTTCTCTACTAGTTAGTTTGCAGTATAAATTTTATGACAGTAAAGAGATGAATATAAATAAATTACCATTCTCCTGCCCTTATATTTATTATTTCCAGTCGGCGCAGCATGTCTTCTTGCATACTTCTCTATTAATCATTACCCCCTTTCTAGCCATATCATCTTTCACACAGTACATCCATCATTTATTTGGTATTCTCATATAAATAAAAAATATGTAAATAAAAGGTATCTAAAATAAAGAATTTAACAAAAACATACTTGGTACCGCAGTCCTGAATCACGTGTAAAGCAGGTCGATGAAGTTGCTCTGTTTGAATTTCAATCAGCTCCTCATGGGCTATATGAGAGTGTTTAAAATGCCCGGATATCATCTTGCATTTTGCGGTTAAATCTTTTACTTCACGATTTTCTAGAGCAGAACGAACACACGCTTGTAGTTGGTGGACGGTGCAATTTATACTGGTCAAGTGAGTAGCTCTGTCTGAAATACCATTATGAATAAAACAATGTATTTGTATATCCATGATGAACCACACCAGTAGCACCATTTTGATATGGTTCTGAATATCATCACCAATGTGGCGGTCATAAGGTGAGCAACACTCTAGAACAATCTTAATTCGAGTGAAGTCTTCTGTAATTCCGTGTGCCGTTAAACTCAAATACGACGAATTTGCACATGGCTCCGACCAAATATCGGTTGTCAATGATAGCTTGGGAAATTGTTTGAGCATCTCTCTGACTTTCACTGTCATTTTCCAATACATTTCGCCACATATAAGGTCAGTAAAAAAATTGCTATCTCTTAACTCATAGTTTGGGCATGCCTTTTGCATTACGCGACGAAAACCAATGCTTTCAACAAAATTTAAAGGCAAATTCTGCAATGCAATCATTTCTCCAATTAAATTGTCCATTGTTTTAGCTCTAGTATGTGATGAATCCCACATTTGATTTTTTGTTTGCTGTATTGGTGGTACTGTTGATGGTACTTGATTCAATTTTTCTATTTCTCGTTGCTCTTCTATTTTACATAACTCTGCATATTTTTCTTTGTGCATAGACTTCAAATGACTCCTCAACGATGTTGTAGTCCGGCCTTTTCTTGAATAGTCTCTGTGGCAGACTTTGCATCTTGCAAAATCTTTGTCAATTTCTACGAAATACTGCCATATGTCACTTGTTTTAGGCTTCATTGTGCGATAATATTAATTATTTACGCAAAAAACTTATTACGCGTCTATAACTGGAAGAATGGAGCGGGCCGACTGCCGAACAAGGTCATAATATCCCCTACCGCCCGATACCCGCTACCCGCGCTCCCCACCGCACACTCGCTCCGTCTCGCTCAAGACAATGGCGTCGTCTCGCATGCAGATGTCAGCCCACTTCCGTTGTGAACTCGTTTTATGCGGAGGCGGGTACAGGGACGCGGAGGCGGAGGTTCCGCATTACCGGCGCGGCGGCGACAGAAGCGAGGTCAGTGCTCTATTTGATTTCATTTAATTTGTAAGAACGGGCTGCAGAGCTAAGAGCGGTCAGTTTTCACGGCAATAGTGGATGGGTATTTGAATTGACAGTACGTACCTGTTGTTAAAATACTTGCACGAAAAAAAACTTTGGTTAAATTACTTACTATTTTAACATCACGCCTGTATTTCTTTAGGGTGAAGGTGGGCAGAGCGATACGAATATCTACATTACTCTTCTTTATTATTCGTATTAGCAAGAAACGCTAATTCGAATTTGTCCATAGGAATGTGAACATAATGTTTATAAGAATAAGGTTCATTATAGTATGAACCGCTTACTTAGCAAAGAGAAAGTAAATTTTTAAAGTAAATCAATTGTAAAAACGATAAAAACCTTAACGATTATTAAAAAAAATCGACTTATACCAAATTATGTCTGCGGTTGAAACAGAAACATTCCATATCTCGAGGTCAATGGCCCGTGACGCACGCGCTCGGCAACAACTGTCCGCTAACGCAAATAAATGACAGCGAAAGTAGTTAAGTGTAATAACTGCAACATTGTAATCAATTAAGTAAAATCCACGTACATACATCACGACTATAATACCCGAAGAATTAGGCAGAGCTGTACTTAAAAGCATGACCCACATATCACCAGTTATGTTTTTAAGTCCCATGTAAGAGGGAGCGAGCCCATTGCCATCAACCGGGCACAAATCTAGACTCCGTGGCTGCTACTGAGAAATTCCTAATGGAAAAACCCAATAACACTTTGCCCGACCCGGGAATCGAACCAGGGCCTCATACTCAGCAGTCGCGCTTGCGACGTTTACGATCCAACACCACGCTATTCATCAATTTGCTATTCAACAAGAACCACAAGTCCCATCAATAAAATATTCATACATACATCGCCGCGGCTAACGCAATTACTAACGACTTATGATCAATCTATGTCGCGCTTGAAACGCTATTCATAGTCTTGCGGCAAGTCTTTGCGACTTTATCAAAACCTAGAATTTGTCAAGTAAGCCCTGGTTTTGAGCGCTCTGTTCGGTGACTAGAATTCGAATATCTAGGCCATAAATCAGCAATTTGTTAATAAGTACTTTAACTATTCACACATAAGTGGCGAAAAGTGGAATTATTATTAGGTTCAGCTCTGCCCTTCGGGGATTATTTGCGTGATGTTATGTTATGTAATATAAAATATTTTATTATATATTTTGTTTTGTTTTATTTATGACTAGCTGACCGGCGCAACTTCGTCTGCATAACATTTTTGATTAATGCTCCGCTCCTTTTGGTCGCAGCGTAATGTTTGATATTTATACCCTTATAGCCTTCCTCGATAAATGGGCTATCCAACACTAAAATAATTTTTCAATTCGAACCAATAGTTCCTGAGATTAGCGCGTTCAACAAAACAAACGAACAAACAAAGTCTCTCTTTAGCTTTGTAATATTAATATTATATTATAGTAGATTCTTTTGGCTCGTACCACAGGCGGAATTCCGCCATCAGGTTTTGTAGATACATTTTCCACAGAAAAATGTTTATTAACAGAGTTGTAAACATTTTTCTGCGGTTGTCTGCGGAATTTGTCTGTTTGATAGCTCCGTGGCTGCTACTGAGAAATTCCTGATTGTAAAACCCAGATAACAATTTGCCCGACCCGGGAATCGAATTCTCATGCTCAGCAGTAGCATTTACGACCACCAGACTATCGAAGCAGTGAGTTATTAAAATATTAAGTTTACAACATAGTGTACATACATTTAACAACACCACCATGATGTACCATGCAACACCATTACAACAACTTTCGAAAACATCAAAGTTTTTGACCTTGAACAAAATCCAAACACTCACTAAGATAGACAATGGCATTCTTCCTCAATAAAGCTTAAGTATCCTTCAGTAATTAACTAGTAAAGATTATCGTAATATAAATCTGAAACACTAATAGTGGGGTTGGCAGAGAGCCAAACACTTAATGTAATTGTTTGTATATGGATGGGGGCCTTGCCATGTACTCTATATGTCTTTTTTGGCAATAAAATGGCTGTAGTGGATTAGATTATATAGAGCAGGATACGTTGATGACCTTGGAAATAAATGTTTCGATCTGAAAACTATTATGACGTAAATTACTTTATTAGTCATTGAAGATTTCCGATCAATCACACAACTCAATGTATCAAAATTTAACATAACATAACATCACGCCTGTAATCCCCGAAGGGGTAGGCAGAGGATTATCTGGTAGTACACATACATTTCGCCAGTTTAAGTCCCATGTATAAAGGGGCCGAGCCATCAACCGCGCACAAATCCAGACTACTGAGAAATTACTGATGAAAAAACCTAATAACACTTTATCGAACCCAGGACATCATGCTCAGCAGTCGCGCTTGCAACCAGTAGTCCAACGAGGCAGTGAAAATTTAAATGATTAAAGTTTTGTAGTCAGATCACAGAGCGTGTATGGGAAGGTTGAGCTAGTGTTTCCATAAAGAAACGGGTACTAACGAAAAAAAAAACAAGCCAAAATGAAGCCTAGGCGATGAAGAAGAAGATCCACTTCTTCAAATTACATCTTCAGTGTTCAGCATTCTAAGCTCTTTCGGCGATTTTCCTTAGCCAATACATAGTATACTTGGTATCATAAGTGAAATATTTTCAGGGTCAACGCGCTACTTCTAAATCTCTGAAATATAAGTCTTCTATAGATTTGGCTAACAAAGACATTTTTGGGGCGAACAGGATAAAAAATCCCAATAAAATAGCGGTTATTTGTTAACTAGCCTTTTTTATGGCTGTTATAAAAAATGTGGGATAGTAGGGACAAGAAATATTAAAGTTTAATTGTGTTTTAGTATAAGATATTTTCATAGAATCGTTGAGGAAGCCTTCACGAGGGATCGTATTTTAGAATGTCCGGCGTATACCATGTTTTTAGCCCCGCTACAAGCTTTGTTTTCTGAACGATCTTTACACCCACAAAATAATATCACGCTTGTTCTCCTCGAAGGGTTAGGCAAAGGTGTACGTGTTATTTATGGTTATGTTTGAGTTCCATGTAATAGGAAGCCCTTTGCCACCATTCGGGAATGGATGCTCTAGGCTGGAAATGTTATGCAAAATATTTAGTGTCAATCCCGCGAAAAAAGACCAGGCCTGGATGCAGGATGCAGCACCGCCCTCCTGCCCGCAAAAATATGCACGGGCAGGAAAAGCAAAAATAATTAGCATGCTATGCACCCAAACCTAAAATCATGCTGCAATAATATAATGGATTTAAAAACCCAATAGGTAACGCTTTGACCGACATAGGAATGAAACCTAGGACCTTATGTGCCGCAATAGCAAATGTACGTCCACTAAACCGACCTTGTTGAGTTTATCTAGTAGGAACTTTTCATAAGCACGCCAAATCCTGACTCCGGTCTGAGATGTCGCCCAGTTGATGGCAATTGTATCACGCCCTTATTACATGGGACTTCAAACGTTGCAATTTTTTTTCATTTAAATAGAAACTTAAAATAATAATACAAATATGTACATAGATAAAAGAAGGAACGCATTAAAGGGCGTCAAAAAATCGTCCACATCGTTGTCAACAGGAATACTGCCCAGAAGGCTGGCAGCGTTGCCACGTTGAATGGCAATGCTGATTCTTTGACCCAAAAATAGGCCAGCTTTCTGGTCACGAAAAGAGTCGACGAACCGCTTGGCTATGTCCCGAAAGACTAGGTATGCACTCGGACCCCATGGCCCTAGTGTTTCAACCCCAAACGGCTTAAACACACAGCTATCACTGAGGTTATTGTATTTGCGCCGTTTGAGGTTTTCAGCACCTACAGCAGCCGCCCCAGCACAGCCCGCCGTGCTAGCAAGATGGGATGGCGCAAGGGTGTCGACACATTATTGTCAGAGATATTCTGTGTACTTAGGTAGCTTCCATTTTGCGTAACTCTTCGGGAATAACAGGCCAGATGTTACACATATCGCTAAAAACATGGGTGAAATGACCTTGCAACTTGACCGCCAGCCTAAACCAAACAATTGGCTTCGTAATGCGTTTTGTCCTATACAAAGAAACATAAGGATATCCTCAATCCTCCCCAGATTATGCGCCCTTACTGTCATCTCACATAAAAAGCGAACTTTATTATTTTCCGGGTACTTTACTTTTAAAGTGAACACTCTTCCTTTAGCGGCCTTTCTTGAAGGGAGACCCACATTAACTCTAAGGCGGTCCCTACACCTGCAATAAGTTTGCGCAATATTCTATTACACAGTTTATCAGAATCCCAGCTTGCACTCTAATGATGCAATATGTTCGTGCAGTATCATAACGTTGACGTCCATAGGCTTCAGTGTTTTCACATGAGCAAGCCTACACAAATATTACATAAACAGAGAAAAGCGCACACATACTAAAAAAGCGGCTAAAATTATATCTTGTTGGGAAAGCATACTACAGTATTTTAGAATTTTTAAATGACAAAGTTTAATATTACGAATTTGACAAATATTTACTGACATTTTTTATAATTTTGACAATTATTTATGATTAGAGTATAGGACAATTTTAATTCAAATTTGTAATTTATTGTTTTAATTTAATTATTAGTTTGTGTGACAATTTAATAATGTCTTTAGCTTGTTTAAATACCTATGAATGACCTTTCTTACCTATATTTGTATGCCCCAAAGGCCGGACATGATGGATCTTTTTGTTTATGAACAACCTGCATGTCTTGTATGTATGTATACCCATGTTCCTACAAATAAATGTCTTATCTTAACTTATCTAAAAAGTCAGAAGCTTCAGAACGCAACCTTAAATTCTTCTTTTACTTCGTCCACATCCACGTTCATATATTATCTGGTCATGCAAGCACATCGGTTGCAAAGACTACGCACCTGATCCTTCAGAAGACCATCATTATAAGGGTCAGTTTACATCCTCCTACTAAGCCGTACCTTCTGCCTCGCACGTTATAGCCGGCTAATTTCGTTGAGTAAGTCGTCTTTCATTCATCTTACCAACATGACCCAACAATCTAGTCTGGAAAATCTATAAAAAAATGCGCAATACTGATTGCAAACAGTGCATGAAAAAAAAACACAATATTATTGAAACAAGCTTGATCGTTTGTTAGATTTTTACCAATCTTCAATATTAAAACTGTGCGCAAATTGTGATATTGAACAAGATTATTGTGCGTGTAGTGTTCGCCTAAGATGGAACAGGAAGCCTTCCGTGACCTCTTCTAAAAATTATTTCACTCGGCTGGGTTCTGTTCAGATACTACAATAGTTTTCTCTTTGGGTTCCATTAACGCTAAAAGTCCAATAAATCATCTGTATTAACGCAGTGGCCATTTTGTCTATATGGTTTCGTTGACCCAAAATTATGGGTTAAAAAATGAGGAGTATTATTTTCTATTATTTTTCGCTGTTGCTTAATGCTTGTCATTAACGCTAAGTGTGTGGCATTACTAGAAATCGGTGGCCGTTCGAATAATAAAAATAAATCTCTTTGCACTTAGCTGAAACCGTTATTCGGTAGCGTAATATTTATTTTCACAAAAGAATAATTAAAGTAGTTAGTTACTTTTTGTTCAGGTTGGAACAAGAACATAGAAGTATAGAATATTTTTTAATAAAGAATTCAACTTTTTTTGTGTAATTACATTGAACCCAAATCTGTGGTTAGTAAATTTGCACCCCAATACGTAAAACAATTTCCACCTCAATGATTTGAAGTACATTCCTCCATTGCTCTTGTTTGGAATAATATCCCGCACAACAATGTAAATAACGCAACAATGTTGTTGAATTTTCAAAATGAATAGCAATGCAAAAAAATGTGTTTTACGCAATTACTTAACTGCCTTTAAATAAATTAACGATTCTGGTACGTTCGTAATTTACGTAATTTCCTTCAAAAGAAAAACCAACACATACAACAATCCCCCTCTAGATACCGAACCCGACTTCATATCCCTTTCTCTATCATAGCCGTATCATAAAATCGACGGCTGCCATGGGAAAATTCACCCTAACACCCAATCTTATGGCGTGTATCGTAAGAAATGGGTAAATAATGGCGGTATCGGACCAAGGCTCGGGTGGTGAAACCGATGGGGCCTCGTAAGTGTACAGGAAAGGGATTCTCTAGCCGATGTCTTGACGTCGAATGGTTAGGTAGCAATGCAATGTAAAAGCGGTAGCGTTTACAGAGTTTGGAACTGTGGCCCTACCATGACGTCTACTCGACAATACAAACTTAACACACACATATGAAAGCCGTAGCTTGATTTACCATGTTTTGCCATAGTACTACCATGTTTTGAATATTTTAGATCCATTCCAGTGTGGGAAAGAGATGGCGCTAGGCATCTTGTATAGCTCTGTCTTTTTCCCACACTGAAATAGAACTAAAACAATCCTGCAATAAGACGCCATGGTAGGGCCACTGCAATATGGCAAAACATGGTAAGTCGAGCTGCGGCTTTCATAAGTGTGTGTTTTACGTTCGTATTCTTATTAATGAATTATATTGTCGTTTAATTTAATTTAATTTTAATCTGGAGTTCATGCAAGCTTTTTATTATCATAAAAAGTACTGGGCTTCCATGACATGCATTAATTTTTTTTACAGAACCTGCTGATAAGCAGGTTCTGTAAAAAAAGGTTTCAAGGTGGCCCGCAAGTTTTTTTTTTAACTATTTTCTTTTTCAATAGTCAATGTGTACTCTCTAACTGTGATCACACTTATTGTGTGCGCTGGATGGAATACCTCCTAATCAAGTAGTTGGTCGGAAGGGACTTAAAGCAACATTATTGATAAAAAAAAAATACACGACTAGTTGTACCATGGGGAAGGATCTTGCAATAGCGTTCCCGATGGCACAACTACTTGTGCCGTCCGGTTGGTCGGTGGGGAAGCAGTCATATTCGCGACTCTTGAATTCTTGTTCTAAATGTAGGCAACCAAAATAACTAGGCGTTTCTTCTACAACTGAACTGCTAGTCTGTTACTAAAACCGCTATCCCTTCCGCCGCTCCTAGGACCAAACCCTAGTGTTCTGAATTATTCAAGGCCGCAGTTGCCGGATATGCGGCGTTCTCAGTTGAAGCCTTGTAAATCTAGTTACACAGTTTGGATCTAGTGTCTTATTAGCATATGGCCAATAAACTGTTCGGATCCTATGCAACAGGGTTCTATGAATTTGTAGAGAGGGCTCAGATAAAGTGACTATCTATTATATTATAAAATACAATAAGGCGGCGTCCTAATTGGCTAACGATCGTACGAGCTAACGATGTGATTTCGTCGCGCGATGAAAATGATCGTGCGATGGTCCAACAGGTGTCCTAATAGATCGCGCGATGACCAACGCGCGATGCAGATCATGCGATGCCGCCGCGCCGTACTTGGGTTTCTGTCCTATCTGAGATCTATAACATACCCAAGTTAAACTGATCGTGAGAAGTCAACAAAATTCTAAGCAAAAATGTAAACAATCTCGACGAACTCGATTCACCGGTGCCGCCCCTCGCCCCTCTCGTTCCTGTGCTCGCGCGATGACGCGTGATCAAATAGGATACTCTAAAGAAATTTGTAGCTTTGATTGCACGATCAGATGCATCGTACGATCATTATTAAGCATTTCCAGTGCTCTGGCGATGATTTGCAAGCTTCAATAAATTCACAGTCTAAAGAAATGTGTGTGTTTAATCTCGTCGTGCGACAAAATCGCATCGTTTGCTCGTACGATCGTAGCCAATTAGGACGACGCCTAATGGTGAAAAGTTAAATGTATTGGGGATGGTCACTCTTTGTTAAACTTTTGTATCCTGTGCGATCTCTGGCCATGTTTGACATGTAAACATGTTCAGATCGTCACAACACTTTTGTCGCGGTCGACTTAAATACTGATGGGTGCATTTCGGCCCAATCCCACTTCAGTATGGCTGTTTTTCTCAAAAATCAGCTACTTGAGTTATGGAGCACAGTTTGGTGCATCCTAACGCGATCTGTTCTCTTGACACTTAATGCTGCGCTCCATTGATCGCTGGCCGTTCTTGAGTTTGGACTTCTTTGTTTCTTATGGATTCAAAATATCAGAAACAGGTGTGTTTTTGAATAGGTTGCTTTTTTCATTGTAACTACATCGAGACTTCGAACCGGAACAAAGCAACGCTGAATACTGAATACCGTATCCTGAGAAAGTGTTTAATAAAGAGCAATAATGTACATGAAAAAAAAAAAAGAAACAAAGGCTTTAATGAATTGCAGAACATTTTATATCATGCTCAAAAAGTAGCGGGAACTTAACAATTTTACAACAATTGTGGTACAACAATGTTTCCTTTTAATTCTTTGCTACGGAACCCTAAAACACACAAGCGTATCCCGCTCACTTCTATTTCCAGTATTTTCTTTCAGTTTGCGACCGTTTTCTCGAATTGAAGGATTTTCTTTAATTCCCTTTGCACGGAGTAGGAAGAGGAATTGTGTTGTGTCTAAAAGACATTACTCTACCGTACTAGACTGCTGCGTGAAATACAGTGCACGAGAATCAGCTTTATGTTTTGCCTTGCAAAGAAAACAGCTTATTGTTGCGTCCTTCAAGAAAAAAAGCCAAAAGAAAATTTAAGCAATATTCTATTTTTCTTAGAAACAGTTGCGATTTTACAGAAGATTATTACCAAATGTAAGAAGTACTTTTCTTTCTTCTCCTGAATAAATTGTTGGATTGTCATCACCTCGCATGATTTGAATGTGTTAATATTAGTTAAGTTATTTCTCATACACTGGAAAACCGATCATAAGACACAAAATCGCATAACACATCACTTTTCAAAATTAACTGGTCATCCAGTCTATCCAATTGTACTGAAACCTGGGCCTATACCACCATCTCGGGTGGGAGAGAGACGGAGCTATACAGAACATCTAACTCGTCACCTGAATGCAGTGACAGCTTGTAACAGCACCTACATACCTAATTATCACTCCGTGAGCTTTGAGTTGTTAACCAAACATGACTTAGTGTTTCAAGCACACTTAGTGCAAGACGTAACAATTATACAGAGACTACGGCTTGAATTAATTAGACGTATAATTTGAGGCTGTGATTGAATGATGTTTCAGCTATCAAGGTAATAGTCGTGGATGGTGTTGGTATACTCACATAATTGTGACTTGTTAAAAGTGACATACTTTAAGCGGTGTAACAGAATAGGGGTGATACCTCTTAGGTGGTGGGTGCAATAAAAACTTATTGCATAAAAAATAAACCGATTAAAAAAAAAATAGAAAATAGCTTTACTTTCGGAAGTCGGTGGCAAAATGTAAATGAAACAAGCAATAGTTACCGACTTCCGAATGTAAAGTTATTTTAATTTTTTTTGTATTTTTTTTGAAGTCGGTTTTTTTTTCCAATACCGATGGTTGGATGGGTGGTGGGGTCTAAAATGGCCGCTTTAGCAGAATCATACTAAGGCACTTTAGACATAATCTCTCTTTATCGTGTGGTTAGTGCTGGTGTCAGAGTTTTTATACCGCCCACGGGCCTCTGGCTTGGCTTTTACATGCCGTCGAGAAATATCTCTGAGACACGCTAGTTTTCAAAAATATCGCTTTAAAATCAAAATTATTTTGCATAATAATAATAAGAAGAAATCTTCCTACATTAGAAATAATGTGATTCTCTTAAGTACTTATTTTTTATCACTTTTCAACTAAGCAATCATAAAGTTCCGGGACAAGACGTTGAGAAAAAATAATAATTATTAGTAGGTCTCAAGTGACACTAATTAAATCTACAGATTAAGGACACAGAGTAGACAAAGCAGTATGACTATGACACAAACATACTCAGCAAGTTCATATACAAGGTGTAAACGGACCCTTCACGAAGCGGTCAACCAAGCATTCTGTACCTCAAACTAAGTACCCTACGCAAAAATTATAGCTGGGAAACGACTTCTTTTTTGGGGTGAAAAATCACGTTTTACGGTAAATACACTGAAAACATGATGATGATGATGGATGCATTGAATATGAGGTTTTTAAAGTAAAGTTATAACATTAATAACTTGTTTTAAAAAAACTTGTGTAAGAGGTAGTACTTTGATCTTTGATTTAAGGTATGGTCCAGAACAAAAAATATGATCGCAGTGACGAAAGTATTCGGCTTCGTTTAGCGTTTATTTACGCCCATTATATCAATTAGCCTATTGCAATCCATTGATGGATATAGGCCTCTCCCAAGCTATGTCACAACAACCTGTCCTCCACCTTCCACATCCAGACAGTGCCAAGCCCTTTTTCAGTTCATCGGACCATCTAACTTGGAAGTGTCCTTACCGCGCCGTCACCTTAGTAAGTCCCAGTCTATTGGCTTCTTTTTTTCCTATATATTATTCTGTCCCAGTCCTGGGTCAATGCTACCCTCCACATCTCGCGTACCCTCGCGTGCTCCTACTACTTCTGACGGAACCTATCCAGTTCATCCCACCATCTCCTTCGTGGTCTGCCGTAAAAAACTCAGATATAATATCAATATCCAACTCATCAGGTATCATGTTTTTAATTTCTATATTTATATGTTATTACTCGTTCGCCATTTTTCTTAGTTTCCATCATTCCCCGTTCCGCTATTCCAATTTATTTCCGGTCAACGCATTATGTTTTCTCCCACTTTAGGTATCTCTTTATTCACCTTCATTTTGTAAGCATTACATTTCTAACCACATCAGTATTCACAATAATCCATACATCGTTAATGTCCTCTTGTTGTTCCCACTCACCTATCTACATACTAATAGCTTTCTTTACATAATAACTTATGTTTTCCTATTAATTATATTGTCCAATGGCTGGGCTAAGGTCTCTCTCATAACCTTCCACACATTTCTGTGTGCCGTTTTCTCCGATCTCTCATAAACGCCTCTAACACCGGTACCTATAAACAAGTCAAAGTGATTACTTGAGTAAATGTCATTATTTATGATACGATATTTATTATGTAGTTTAGTAATTGCTTGAATTTAGAACTGCAAAAAAGTTAGAATTCTTAACTTTGCTTTCTTTGACGGTTCTTACTTCGTTTAAATTCATGTCTATTGCATAAAATTTTTGCACAAGTAATTACATTAACTTAACTATAGATACGGATGTATGTCGTCACGTCAGCATTTTCTATGCATATGTATAATATAGGCCTCTCTCGGTGACAACGACGCCCGTTTTCCGGCACCCACTGCGTGACAACTCTGGCTCAATCCCACTTTTTTTGCAACCCTCGTTGCAGTTTTAGCCTATATCAGCGATTCCAGTTTTGGGGGAAAAATACCACACCCACTACCGACACTACTGGGCGTTAACTACTGTTTTTTCCTTAGTCCTAATTCCATCAAATGTTAATCAACTGAACTTTGCCACTCTGTGCCCTTTTCGTTGCATTAATAATAACTTGTCACCCACTTCTTTCCTTATTGGCCGAGTCGTTTCCCTAATGAAAACTTTTGAAAGATGCCTACCACCCCTCTTCATTACAAACTTTGAATGAATAATGTTTATAATTTTATGTTTTGGTGAACAGTGAATAATTCCATTCTTTGTTGTCCTCTCTCAATCTCGGAGTTAGGAATAAGTGATTTAATTTAAATAAATATGCTTTTGAGGATCTAGTCGGGGGGACTGGGTTGGGGCTTTAATGAAGTGTTCAGTGAAGGGTTTCTTGGTAAAAGTCGATATTATTTTCTTCATATTTGATACCTATTTTGATTGGATTGCTTGTAAACTTTAGTGCACGTTATTTTTTTATTACGATGCCCTCACTAGAAATTTCTGATGTATCGTGGTTGCGTTTAGAAACATTTAAACTCACATTCAAAAACAACCAGACCCTCAACAACTATCTGTAGGTCATAAAAAAATTTTCGCGCGCGTGGATCGAACCCATGACATCGCAATCGACAATCGCTCAGCCAATGCGCCACCCGTGCTGTAAAAAAAAAAACTTAGCGACTCACCTTTGTTTAATGTCCAGCTAGTTGGTCTAACATTCAAAAATCCATACTTTATAAGATACTTCTTTACTTCTTAACGACTGAAAAGGCTTGTCCCGCAGGTAGACCATAACCTTTGTTAGAACGTGCGATCTTAGGATAGGTCTTTTTATACCGGTAGTATGTTCCCATAGGATTTTGTACAATTCTACTGGATAAAAGTGCGGGTAGTAGAACCTTATAAAGTCAAACACTTACTAAAACGTAAAACAGCAAAACTAAATTAGCTATATACAGGGTGGCGCCGACAATACTACAATAAATTAAACTGCGTATACCTAATGACGTTCCCAGTCTCCGTACAAAAGTTCATTCGAATATATCTAGTTATTTAGTCACAGGACATTATTTTTCATATTCGGAATTTTCTACATGATGTAGATTAATAGGCTAGCACTGACAGGTTAACGACCCCCGCATCGGTATAAAAACTAAACACGTCATGTTGCCAACTGGCTATTTCAAAAACCTTTGCCAAATTCGTTCCTTAAATGTTATTTCCAGACGCGAATTAGTGCAAATTATACCTAAGGTTAGTAAACCTATATTTATGAATGGTGTTGTATTATGTTAAAGGTTTAATGCTATTTAGTTTGTTTTTTTTTTTTTTTTAATTTCTATGCTAGGATTTTTTTATATAGTTACAAATATTCCTATGAACTAGTATTACCAGTGTTTTGAAGCATAGATACCCTAGTGGTGTGACCGTTGGACTGCCAAGTCATAGGTCTCGAGTTCGAACCCAAGACACGCACCTCTGACTTTTCGGAATCATGTGCGTATTGTAAAATTATCACTTGCTTCGGTGAAGGAAAACATCGTGAGGAAACCAGCATGTCTGAGAGGTATTTCTCGACGGCATGTAAAGCCAAGTCAGAGGCCCTTAGGCGGCATAAAAACTCTGCAGGTTAGGCACTAACCACACGATAAAGAAGAAGAAGACCAGTGTTTTCATTTATTGACGTATTGTCGGCGCCACCCTGTATGTAGACTGCCTAAGATTTAGTGGTCTCAATCGTGACTGCTAACCATGAGATCCTGGGTTCGATTACCGGGTCGGGCAAATTGTGTTGGGTTTTTCCATCAGGAATTTCTCAGTAGGACCAGAACCAGGAGTCTGGATTTGTGCCCGGTTGATGGCAATAGGCTCACCACTATTACATGGAACTTAAATACAACTGGCGAAATGTGAGTGTACTATTAGGTACACATCTGCCTAACCCTTCAGGGAGTACAAGCGTGATTTTATGTTATGACGTTTTATTTTATGTTATTAGGTGTTATTTGAAAACAAAAAACTTTTTTGCAAAAAAAAACCGACTTCCAAAAAAAACAGTAAAAAAGTGGAAAATAACTTTACTTTCGGAAGTCGGTGACTATTGTTTGTTTCATTGACTTTTTTGCCACCGACTTCCGTTTTTTTTGGAAGTCGGGTTTTTTTTTTGCAAAAAAGTTTTTATTTTACCCTTTTTAATTATCGCATCACACACAAATCCTTGTCAATTATCAATTTCGCAATTTCTTTTACTTGGATGACATATTTTTTCCAGCTATTTTGATTTCAAAAGCTGCTCAACCGATTTCGATGAAATTTCTATGGAACCAATCGGGAAGTAGATCCATTCAGATAAAAGAAGAATTTTTCAAATCGGTTCATAAATGACGAAGATATGAGGTAACAAACACAAAAACAAAAACCATACAACCGAATTGAGAACCTCCTCCTTTTTTTGAAGTCGGTTAAAAAGTCGAGTCATATCGTTAATGAAAGTCCGTGGTAAATAGGCATATCTTTTTAATTAAGGCCTTACTGCCATTTAATCAGATGAATGTAGACTGAGGCTGACTGAGACATAAGTTTAATTAATGTAAGCCTTAGCCTCTGAGGCCTTGAGGCTAGCGAAACGTTTGGAGAGATAAACAATATGAGTCTAAAATTTTGAAGTTGTTTAGAAATCGAAGTTCGGAATAGCTTTTATGGATTGAAGAGTAACATGTAATTCTTTCAGTAATTTGGGAAACTTTCATTGTATTTATTAGTTGGTATAGGTAAGGTTATCCAAAATAATATAGTAAAAGAATTACATGGAAATTGAAACGTAACTGGCGAAACGTGCGTGTTTTATAAATAGTTACCTCCCTCCTCTGCCTAACCGTTCGGGAATTAAACGGATGATTTTACTCGTATTATGTTAAGCCAGTACCTGGGCGACCGAGCTCTGCTCGGGTGAAAATAGAGAAAACGAAATGAGAGAATGAGACCTAGCGAGATTGATTTCTCGCCTCCGTAAAAAGAGGGCCCTAACGATTTCGATAAAAGTCGCAATATCATATCATAAATCGTTAGAGCTGTTTTCTAGAAGGTGATTACAAATATAAAAAAGTAATAAAAAAAAAAACAAAAAAAACCCGACTGCGGTGAAAAACTTAGGTTGAAAAAATATAAAAAAAGTTGGAAGCAGGCGGGAGCCGTTCCATTTTTATATTTTCAAACTCAAATGGGTCCCGCCTGCTTCCAACATTTTTTAAAATGCGTCACTTTCACAATTTATACTAATGTAACCTTTGAAGCTAAAATCCATCGAGCCGTTCAGGCCGCAGAGCGTGCCAACAATTATACATACATACATACATACTCTCGAAAAACATAACTTTACTTCTGGCGCAGTCGGGTAATTAAATACCAATATTGCTCATTTAATAGTATAGGATAGGATGAAAATAAAAGATTTTGATTTCAGTAAATTAGATTTCCATTTGGACTTTTGACCTCCAGTTCTGAATAATGGCCTAATCAAGCAATTATAGCCTTAGTTAACATGCCAGTCCAATTCCAGGCCTCATTCTGTTTACTGAGGAACATGATGAGGGCGTGTGATCATTTGAGAACCTACCTATTGATTGTAGACAACGTCCCAAGTCCTTACAAAGGTCAAGGACATGCATTATTATTGACACTGCAGGAATTTAAGCTTTCTCGCTGTGAGAGAGAGAGTAAGCCACCATGGGGGTTACCATTCAAATTCAAATTCTTTATTGGTGTGATTTTTGATACATTTTACATGGGATCTTAATAATAAATAATTCGTTCCTCAAAAAATCTACCTTAGAGGTGTACACTCTTTCACATAATTAGGAATTATTATAAAAAATAAAATAACTACAACAAAAACACAACATAACTTAATTCAGAGGAAGCAAGCAAAACATTAACAAATGAGTATACATAAAAATACACCATGATCTGTTAGTGCATCTTTTACCCACTCACAACTCACATTCCTGCACAAAAAGATCATGGTAACTCCCCAGTCCACCACACTAGTACAGTGCGGTTTGGTATTTTGGTTTCTAGTACATGCCGGTTTTCTCACGACTATAATATAAATTGTATATAAATAACATTATGTCTGTGATCCCTGGAGGGTTAGGCAGAGATGTACCTAATAGTACATTCACATTTCGCCAGTTATATATTTAAGAACCATTTCAATTTAGTGTTTGGATAGCCACACAAATTAACTTTTTCTGGTATTGCATATAAAAATAAAGATATCTGATATTTTGCGAAAGCTTTTGTCTCCTCAACTAAGTCACAGTACTGTAAGATATAAAAATAAACCTTTCAGATGAAAACATCCACTAGTATTTTATAACTTCATTTGCCAATGTTTTTACTACAAGGTTCTCTCAGGTATTTCTATACCCCAGTATTGCAGAATGTCTCCCTACAAAATCTGAAGACACCTTTAATTTCCAAGATTTACATACCACGGCTAGGTGTACTCGTAAAATGGATTGTAATACGACCTCAGAGCAATCGCGTTGCGGTCGCATTTACAGTTATACAGACCTTCGGCAGTCATTTCACCTCTCATAACAGTAACCCAAACACAACCTTATTGTAACGGGAATAAAGAACATTATAATTTTGACAGCTGTGTCTCTGGCAGCAACCCAACATCAACCTTATTTTAAGGCACATAAAGATCACTGTAGTTTGACATTGATGCAGATGTCAAAGGTAATATAAGTGTGAAAAGACTGTATCTCGAATTTACGTTGTAAAAGTCAAGTGCTGCGGTTAACGTGAGGCTTATACTGTGCGCCATAAGGCCACAAATTGGTAATTGGAGTTGCAATGTTATGTTTGTATTAACGGTTTTGGGTAATGGGTTAATTATTTGACTCAGTTGACTTATTTGATGAGCAACTGCTTTTTTGGAGTTGTTTTTAGTGTGGCGGAAAGATATATAGTCAAAAACTTTCATGATAAAATTTTATGAAAAAATATATAGAGAACAATACTGCTAAACAGTAGAAATTGATAAAATAATAAAATACCCAGTAGAATTTATTCGGGTATAACATAACAAAAACCGTTGACCTTTTCAACACAAAAAGGCCAATCCACAATTTTCAATAAGCAACATTACTGGCTGACATTACAAAAAAAACACTACATCTAAAAAAAGAACACTTTTTTAAATTTCTCCGAAGGCCAGCTACGTTAAAACGGTAAAGCCCATAACACTGAACATATTCGTGCGAGTCCGTCCGATGTTTTACGATCCCCGTAAACGACAGCTGTACTGTAAAAAGTTTTATTCAAATTCACCTTTTTTTATTGTTCTGTTATCTTTGTATAGGTATGGATGTGGCGGCTACGTTACATGAAAAAGCGTGAAAAAATCAACTGTTCTTTTTCGGCCTAGTATTTTTTTCGTTGGCCTTTTGCCAGTTTCTTTGTAGGTTAGAGGTTTTGCGTTTGATAAGGTCTCTTTGGTGTCCAAATAGGGTAATGTTTAAATGTACCACAAATACAGATTCAAATCTCAAAGCAAAAAAAAAAAAATACAAAAAAAAGCTAATGCTTTGCTTGATATTTTACGCTTTTAATGCTTTTGTAGAAATCCAAAGACAATATGATCAAAAGAAAATTTATATTTTTATTTGTTATATTCAAACTAGCTGTTGCTCGCGGCTTCATTCGCATGGAAATTTTGATGTGTAAGTGTGAGAAAAAATATCCTATGTGCTAATCCAGAGTATAATCTATCTCTGTGCCAAATTTCATCCAGATCCGTTCATCCGTTCTGTCGCGATTGCATAACAAACATCCATCCATCCCCCCAAACTTTCGCATTTGTAATAATTATTAGTATGGAAGTATAGATTTGTATAGATGTATATCATGAAAGGTCATGGTAGGGTTTCGTTAGCTTATTTAATTTGAACCTATACATTCCCATCTTGTCTATGCAATGCAAGCGATGCGTTAACGGGACCTCAGATGCGTAGGCCCCTTTATCAAGAAAGGTTCTCAACATTTATCATGATCTGCCTAGCCTTTTGGGTTGATGGGTTGGGCTTCCAGTCTAACCGGCTGAATGCCTACTGGCATTACGCAGAACACAACCAAGTTATTATTTGATTTCTTATTTTCATTTAGTTTGTTGTTTGAATCAATGGTCATTATGTTGAAATTCAAGAAAACCCTTTCAAATTCAAATTCAAATTCAAATTATTTATTGCAATCCATAATGTACATATACAGGTGGTAAAATACAATTAAGAAGAAACAATTATGGACCCTGTCGGGCACAGCAAAATTAGATAAATAGGTAGGAGAGAGGAAGAGCGCTTTTATCAACTTTCAATAACACACAATTAAATTAGGTAGACGGTTTTTTTTTTTTCTTTTTTATTGTATTCATATAATTAATTTATTAAGAAATTAATTATTATATTTCATTATATCGTTCGTTTCTATATTCTATCTATTTATAATTTTATGATATTCCAGGTATATTTTATTTAATGGGTGCATTTTTATTATTTGAACCGTTTAATTCCGTAAGACTAAAGGAAATTCGAAATTAATTAGATTATTTTATTATATTTATATCATTGCTTTTTATTGAAATTTATTATTTATTATTATATTTGGTTATATCACTCATTTATTTATTTTATGTATTTATTATTTGTAAGTAATATTATTGTATTTCAGTTTTATTGGGTGCATATTTGTTATTTTAAAATGTCATATTTTTATTATGCAATTCATTGTTTATTTAATATATAATAATAGTGAAGAGGCAAAACCAGAAATAGTTTGGTATTTCTATAGTACAATTAGTCAAATTATCAGTCAAAGAATAGTTAAATTTTGTCATTAAAATATTCGTCTAATGAGTAATAGCTTTTATTAATTAAGAATTGTTTTACTTTGCTTAAAAATATATTTGATTTTTCTATTTGTTTTAAGTTTTCTGGTAATTTATTGTATATTTTAATTGACATAGAATAAGGACTAGAAGAGTGCATTTTAAGATGGGACTGAGGTAAATTTAATCTGTTCTTATGACGGAACGAATGGCTTGTTTGTGTATCTCCTCGTGTTTTGTATGTATCAGGATATTTACGCACCAATTTACACAATTCCAAAATATAAATACCAATCAAGGTGAGGATTTTGTGTTCTTTAAAGTATGGTTTGCAACTGTCGGTTTGTTCTATATTCGTAATTATTCGTATAAGACGTTTTTGTTGGATAAATACGGAAGAAGCGTCCGTGCTATTTCCCCATAGAATGATACCGTAAGTGAACCAAGCATGGGCATATGCATAATATGTGACTATTGCGGTTTGTAGGTTGGTAGTCTTTTTAATCTCCCGGAGGGCGTATGAAAATTTTGAAATTTTTGAATTCAATTTAAGTACGTGCGATTTCCAATTAATATTTGTGTCTATTGTCAAACCTAAGAGGGTGAATTCTTTAACTGTTTCTAATTTAATTTCATTAATGGTGAAATTTATATTTATCTGATTTTTTTGACGTGGATGGAATGTTATTAGTTTGGTTTTTGTAAAATTTATTTCGAGATTATGATCATTCATCCAGTTAATTATATTATTAAAAATGTAATTTAATTTTTCATTTAGATTTATATTTGTTTGACATGAGGTGAGGATTGAAATGTCGTCCGCAAATAGAACACACGGCTCTTCTATGGTTTTGGGAAGGTCGTTAATGTAGATCAGGAATAGAAGACATCCTATAACGCTTCCCTGGGGAATTGAAGCTTGTATTGGTCTGACATCTGATCTTATGAGCTGTGCTTCTTTTGTTTTTTTATTGTAGAATTCTACCTCAACCAATTGCTCTCTACTTTCTAGATATGATGCAAACCAATCGTGGGCTTTTCCGCGTATTCCTATACCGTATAATTTATTTAACAGGATTTGAAATTGCACTTTGTCATAGGCCTTCGTCATATCAAGTAATATTCCTATTGCATATTGTATGAACCTTGAGTATTGTATGAACTCCCAACATTCCCTTTTCCCATAAGCAATGACATACGAAAAGAAAATAAAAGCCATGAAACTAAGTCAATCTAATAGTCAATATTATTGCAACCTTCCGAAGGCCCTGTAACCCCCATAATGCCAACGACACACTCTCCCAATAAATACAGTACAGGGACCCAAAAGTTTGGCGTCATAAAAAATCCATTTAAAGTTATTTTGTTTTGAGACCCTCGTTACCATAATGTGGGTAGAAAAACTATTAAATGTTGTTGTTTGATAACCCTACGAAGATTTATATCTATTTAAAACTAGCTGTGTCCGCCTTCGCTCACAAGACTTCGTATTCCATAGGCGTTATAACTTATGACGAATGTAATAGGAACGTAAAGCCGTAATTCGTGATATTCTGTAAAACATCAGCTCCTCAACAATGAGTACACTATTACATAAAAATAGGATAATATTTCAAACTTAAGTCTAAGTGCCCCATCACTTAAAGAAGAGCACTACATGCACTATGTTATGCGCCTAAACAGCTAGTGTAACATCGAAAAAAAAAAACAAAAACAGAATAAGAACAAATTAAAACAGAATGAAAGCAACAGAAATATCCAAAATGTGAAGGCAGGCCAAACAGAATTAAACTTAATTACATTAGCTATTATGCGATGTATGATTTAGGATTTTCTTTACAGTAGGCAAGTCGATGTCTTCATTGTTACTTCATCTTTGATTTAAATACAGGGTGGGAGGGATACCGGCGCTAAAAAAACACTAAACAATTGAAAATAACTTTATTTTCGGAAGTCGGTGACTACTGTTTGTTTCATTGACTTTTTTGCCACCGACTTCCGAAAGTAATTTTCAATTGTTTTTTTTTGGAAGTCGGTTATTTTTTTGCTCAATGTTTTTATTTTACCCTTTTTAGTTTTCGTATCACACACAAAGCCTTGTCAACTACTAAACTGATTTATTTTGATAAAATGTCTATGGGACAATCGTTCCCGATTGGTCAATTCAAAAAATCAAAAAATTCAGTCAAAAATTCTTCTTTTGTCTGAAAGGATATACTTCCGTATATCCTTTCAGACAAAAGAAGAGTTTTTCAAATCGGTTCATAAATGACGAAGATATGAGGTAAGAAACACAAAAAAAAACACCCGAATTGAGAACCCCCTCTTTTTTTTGAAGTCAGTTAAAAGTATTATGTGGGGGGGATTCCCAATGATGTACTGAATACGTGGTAATCGTTTAAGCGTCGGTATCCCTTCTACCTTGTAGGTACCTATTTATGAAGAGAAATAAAATTATCTTTTATTCATAAAACGGTTTAATTATGTAAAACTGGAGATGAAGAATGAGTTCCAGCTTGGAATTGGGTGAGGCCTAATTATTTTAGGGTTAACTTTCAGTCTGCCTCAGAATTCTAGATCATCACCATTTTCAGACAGCAACAGATGTGGCTGAATATCAATTAGCGGTTTATTACCAACTGTGTGCCGTCTGACCTTGGAATACTAAGCTTCTGAACGATAAGACTGCTCATTCATTGTACATATCTGTTCTTTGAAATTATATATTTTTAAACCAGCTTCAGTTATCATAATACAGGTGCTTACCTAGGAATTCTTAATGAAACTATCATTTGTCACTCTCATTTGTAGAGCTCATTCACACGGCTTCCGTCATTGACGATCCGTCATTACGATACGTTATGACGGATGGACGTTCACATCGCATACGGATTCATGTTTTATCACGATCCGACAGAAAAAAAACGAATTGGTGTTCACATTAGTTGTTCCCTGATTTTTCGTGAGCGAGCGCATCAGCGAATCCGTCACGAAAAATTCACGATTGGTGTTTTTTGACGTACCTAATTTTTAAAAGACGAAAGACGAAGAAGATTTTAGACGTTCCGTCATTTTTTATGATTCGTGATGCGTGTTAACACGGGCATTTATAAAGCATTGCCGCCGTAAAAAAAAATGACGGATCGTGAAAAAAGACGATACGTCAAAAAAAAGGAATCGTCGTCGAGTGAAAGGCTGTTAGCGTAAGAAAAATATGTCGAATCTCAGGATTGGGAACGTTATAGGCTGATTATGTTAAAGTTGATGATGTTGAGACATTCTGTAAATAACTAGTCCTTTAGTAGCAATAGTTAGTAGTTAATTCTCGTTATCATCATCTGCCTAACCTATGTTGGGGTCGGCTTCCAGTCTAACCGGATGCAGCTGAATACCAGTATTTTACATGGAGCGACTGCATATCTGACCTCCACAACACAGTTAGTACTGGGTAATACGGTACCCCTTGGCAAGACTGGTTACGGACCTGAAACAGCTGTCAAATATCTAAAATTGACAGCCGGGACCAACGGCTTAGCGTACTTATCGAGGCACGGTGGAAACTCTGTATGTAATGGGTGGTCATCGATCCACAGACCAACCTAGGCCAGCGCGGCTTAACCTGAAGTTTGACCCGAGCAGCAGTTATTTTTAGCTACGAGCAATTTCACCTTTATTCTCGTTATCTTAAGGTTTATACACATGACATAACATAACGAATGTAAGGGTTAGGCAGAGGTGTACCTAATAGTAGGTACACCCACATTTCGTCAGTTATGTTTAAGTCCCATAAAGGGGGCAAGCCTTTTGCCATTAACATGGTACAAATCCACACTCCGTGGCTGCTACTGAGAAATTCCTGATGAAAAACCCAATAACACTTGGCCTGACCCGAGAATCGAAAACAGGACCTCATGCTCAGCCCTCGCGCTTGCGATCATTAGGCCAGCGAGGCAGTCAAGATTAAAGTTTATTTTAAAGGTAAACTTACTGATAAAAGGCTGTTTATCATAGTGTCAAACACAAACGTCCCGTGTTACTGTTACTGTTAGCCTGTATCATCCCACTGCTGGGCAAAGGCCTCTCCCCATGACTTCCAAATTCTTCGATCCAGGGCTAAGGTGGACCACTGATCGTTGGTTCTGTACAGCTCGTCCCGCCATCTCCTGCGAGGTCTACCGCGTCGCCTTCTGGCTGTGTCAGGGCTCCACATCGTGGTTATTTTGGCCCACAGCTCGTCGGGCATACGGCAAACATGGCCAGCCCAGTTCCACTTCAGCTTAGCGGCTTTTTGAGCAACGTCAGTTATTTGTGTTTTGGAGCGCAGTGTGGTGTTGCATACATGGTCGGTAAGTTTGACGCCTAGGATACTGCGCTCTATTGCACGTTGGCAGACCTTGAGTTTGGACTTTTGAATGTTTGTCAAAGACCAAGTCTGGGATCCATAGGTCAAAATGGGAAGAATCCGTGTGCAGTAAGTTAAATAATATTATGTCCAGGACATGACACATAATTTGATTTGAGGAACGGCTAAGTTGCTAACAAGGGATGTCCCTTATTAACGAGTTACCTGTAGGCTTTGGTACGAAAGGACTATGGGTATTATTGGGTATACGAAGTTATGAATATTATTGTGGGTTTAAATCCGATTATTTAGGAATTCTACGAATAAAGCTATTATGGCTTTACGAGTGACTTATTAATTTTTTGTTTTACTTTAGTATTTGTCTCCTTAATCTCAAAAAGTATAACTTAAAACAATGAAGCAACATCACAGTCCAAGGTTGATCCTAGGCCTCTTTCACAAAATCCTGACGTCGGCCTTACTCTACTGGTCTATCTCAGTCACTTTTTTTGGTCATCGATCCATTTGACGGCCAGGTATTCTGCGCTTGACGATGTTCGGACGGTTTGCTCTTGACGATTGCTCCTGTCGCTGCAGTAGTCGTTGGCTCCATCGGCTATTATTCGTTCGACCGAAATGGCCAGCTCGTTGATACTTCAGCTTGCATTCTCTGTAAGATCTGTCGGAATTTACAGCTGTTTAAAAAAAACTGGAGTTGCTCATGGCTTGCAAAATGAAAATCATCTCAGCAAAAACTGGAACAGTAAAGTGTTTCAACAGAGGAATTCCCAATCCCAATAAAAAAAAAACATGTCTGAAACCCGCCGCAAAAACCCGCCTTCCTACAAAAGTAATTTGCCAAAAATTCTTCCATATAAGCCCTAATGTGCTCCGAACAAATTACAGAATACTTGAGTGACATACATCAAGACATTACTCCTGAAATTCAGCGATCATCGCGTGTACTCGCAGCTTTTAAGCAAATTATGTGAGGCGTTGGCAGCTAACGTTTTAGTTCAGTGACCCAGAAAATATCTTTTGTCAACCCTGTTCGTTGACATCGCTGTTAATCTGGTCTATATTTTTCTTGATGTACCAGTTTTTTTTTTGTTGGCATTGCGTTTTGGTATAGACCACTAAACTAAATTAAACGGACGTTACGTGTGGTCAGTGCCCAACCTGGTGTCAGAGTTTTTATGCCGCCCATGGACCTCTGACTTGGCTTTATATGGCGTCGAGAAATATCTCTCAGGCATGCTGGTTTTCTCACGATGTTTTCCTTCACCGAAGCAAGTGCTGCAAGCATTACGCACATGAATCCGAAAAATCAGAGGTGCGTGTCTTGGGTTCGAACTTGAGACCTATAAGTAACTATAAGTTAGGTAAGACCTTTAGATACCAGTATGGAATCACTATGGTTACGTATGCACGGTCAGGTGGCTTGCTTAGCGCCTAGAGATCGAGTAGCAAAGTGAAACGAACGTCCAAGTAATTTCGTATCTGACCGCACACACGCATACATGCTAGGTGACTAGTGAAGACGCCAAATATTCTGCATCAGCATCTTTATACACAACCGCCGCCTGTCTTACGCTTCCAGAGGCGACTTTTACCAAGTCGGTGATCCACGTCTTCTGCGCGATCGCCACTCGATGACATTTCGGATCCTCACCTCCCTCTCTAGATCTGTAACTGCAGTGGACCTTCTCATTAGTTTGTTTCAGAATAGTGAATCTACAGTTTTCACCCATCTATAAGTAAAATTCTTGGCTTGATGGACACCTAAGTTGACTGGGAGACTTCTAGTTGCTCCGAAACCCGACTTTACTTAAAAAGTAATTGATAAAAAAGTCCCAAATTATAATGAGTGTAGCGTAATCAATACTAAATCACTCAGGAATTAGTCACATCACATTAACCGCGGATTGCGATGTGTGCACACCCGCTTTCCGACCAATTGGTTGTTGATCAACCGATTTGTTGATGAGACGAGCTGATTGATTTACAGTTAATCGGATAATGGATCCGTGTGTGAAAATCAGCGTATATACCTCTACATGATGGACCCACATTACGTTGAAGCTATATTTACACTGACTTTCAGGATAATTTTATTAAAACACATGCAATTATACACAGATGGGAAGTTGTTCATCTAAAATACTGATATTCAGTTTCATCCGGTTAAACAAGAAAGTGACCCAACATAGTTTGAAAAAGGCTGGGCAGATGATGATATGCAAACATACACAAAGTGAAGCAGTGTCGTCTTTCATCTTGAAGGGTAAGGCTGTCAGTAAGATTACAGACACATGCATTACACATTTTGTGTTCGTCTTTGCTATGGCTACGCATATGTAACGCCATTGGTTTTGAAGATATCCTTAGACGGCTGTGAGCACTTTACCACCAAGTTGGCTATTTATCTGTTACAATAGGATGATGGTGAAAGGAAAATCAGCTCTTTAAGTTAAAAAAAAAGTTCAAAAAGGTGAAAGCACCAGGATAGTAATGGCTACTTAAAAAAAATAAATAAATGGGATTAAATGAACTTAGAATGTTGTATAGATTATTTTAATTCTGCAACTAAACACGTGTTATGGCCGCGAATCATATTTTGTTCAACATACAGCCTGGCACTGACCTGCAAATTGCAAAAAATGTAAGGAAATTTCTTTCACGGGCTATCCTTTGCTATGAGTCCCAATCTCATACACTGAATGTGATGTATGATTGAACGATCGGAGCAGACTATAAAAATGATAAAAGAAAAATCATAATGTACCTCTACAGTACGTCACGTAAGGCCGCAGTACTCTTAAGGGTATGACTGTACATGAAAATATATGATAAGTTACAGGAACCTACTAAGACTTGCGAGCCTAACAGTTTCTACGACCCTAAGCCCTATAAGCCCTACAGTCCTAACCTATCATATATTATCTAGTATGTGATAAATAAATATTTAAATAAGTTCAGGATGTCCGCACCATACGATCTAAGGTTACAGACGGATAGTGGACAGGATTTCCAGGTTAATGCTAAATTCTCCCCCGTTACTGCAGCGCTTCAACAGTGTTTGCGGAGGCGCACGTAGATTGTTTTTATACAACAATGCGCAAGAGAGGCACCTCGCTGGTTCGGCAAGTGCAGGGGAGCTCCAACAGCATGTTGGCCGCGCTCGCGGAAAGGTTCGATTGCTCCTATATTAATCACTGCTGTAGGCTACACAGTGAACGCAGGTAATGTGGGAACACTGCAGGTCAAGTCTATTAAGTATTGCTGTTTTGTTTAAATTATTTATTGTTTGAGTATAATTTCTATAAGTATTTAATTCTATATTTGATTATGTAATGTGACTGTGTGTGTATAATTATTTTATTTAATGAGTCTGTGTAACTTGAAATATACGATTATTTATTTATTTATTAAATAAAAAAAAATGCAAAAAAACTTTTATCGGTAAATGTTATTTTTAATAATTATTTATTATAATGCGTTCACAAATATAAGGATGACGGCGCTTCGACCTTTTTTGCCAGTGTCAAGAAACGTCCAGAATCACAGCAGACATTTTGACAAGTGCGGGTTGACGTTTCTTCACTCTGACGCAACACCGGGCTCTTTTGCAGGCGGCCTTCAGACGGTGCAGGATCCGTTGATGTCGCGCTCAAGCAAGACGTGTTCGGTGGAGTGTCGCTATATTCCAGTTAATTGGAAACTGATTGCTATTCGTATTTAGATCCTGCTATTATTTTGTTAAAATAATAATCGTGCATCGTTAATTTTCTTCAACACGTAGTTTTGATTCTCCTCGCCCGCCTACCCACTATAGCTCGGCAACCGAAATGAACCCAAAATTGACTGATGATGGCCAAGTGTCTTTAAGGAAATTGCCCTTGGGTGTTTCTGGTATAGTAATTTTATTTGTCAAGCAACGTGGTTTTCCTCTATCTTGCTAAATGAATAAACTGGAAGGGGCAGTACATTTGCAGAACACATAACATTAAAAGTACACAGAACATGAACGTTCTCTTCTGTATATCGTTTGTACTAAATTAAGTGTTTCCGCGCTAGACATGCCTTGACTTGCTATGTGAAAATGCTTGCTATGTTGTGCTTGCTAAGTCCTTTGAGCTTAACGAGACTATTTTATTTACGGAATAAGGATTTTTTTTTTACATCTGTGTACTAGACACTTTCACTTTGGTCCTCGCAATTTGAAAGAACGCTATCTAATCCAATCGAATTCACAAAATGGAGAGTTTAAAATAATTTACACGGACCTATAACTTACCTATGGTATATCAGAAGCCATGAAACTTAATCATTTGGTATTTTTCTTACGGAGAAGATCTGGCAAGAAATTCAATGATTCAAAAGTGAATCATACATGACCATTTCTGCGCCTGCAGTAAAAATAAATCAATTTGATTGAAGCGTGCATAACTGTTGTACGCGCGCAGTACTTGCGAGCGCCGCACTATGGCGAACGAGGCGGCGCGGCGGGTAGGCCAGCGTCACTTCGCAAAAACGACGGACACGCAAGCACGTTACCAAAATCTCTCTCTGTACTTACTTAAAAGTTATTTCAATACAAAAAGTTATAAAGATGCAGTTTGTTTAATTTATGAACAACTGTCTTAATAGAGTTATCAGCTGTGCCTTTTCTCAACTACACTCAGTGGCATGAAAAGTGGCCCAAACATAAACAAGCCGCTAACAGGCGATTTTGTTATCATGTATGAGAATTTTTAATTAGCAGTTTGTCAGGACATTCGTTTTTGTTAATTTCAGAAGGTAAGCACAAATGAAAGTTAGTTTGTTTAATTTCTGTGACACTTAACGTTAGTTTGTTACTGTAACAAACAAAACACGGATGTGTTAAAATCCGATATAAAAATTGTCGTGCAATTCATCTTTATTGTTTTAGTTTTAAATTAATCTGTAGTCATTTAGGCTTCCAGAATTGGAACACAATTCTGCTCAAGTGGCTCAAGATGTGTTGCTTCGGAGTCAGGGGCGAACGCAGCGAGATATTGCTGAAACTTTAAACGTACCGCGTACAATTCTCAGGTACGCCTTTACAAGGTACAACCAGATTGGCTTAAACACAAGGAGACCAAGGAGTGGCGGTATTAGGTGTGCATCAGCGCCGGATAAACAATTTATCGCTCTCGCAATTTTGAAAAATTGGATCTTATGTGGACATTAAAAACATAATCCACAGCTTGCCTGATCGCATGCGGTCATCAGTACCAGAGGTGGAAAAATCTTAAAATTTTCAAGTACATTAGCTTTACTTTGTTAATTTCATTCAAAAACATTTTTCTTAAAACTTAGAGCTTAGTGTTTTTTTGTAATTTTGTTGAATTTTAATTAAGTTAACTCACTTTTTTTTAAATTTATCTTTTGCAATTAAGATTCGAATAAACATTTCAGTTTTACAACAAAAAAAAACCCTGTTCCGCTTTACATTTTGTTAATAAACCACATTACCCGCTTGGGCCACATTCCGTAACGCTGTGTGTATGTTGGGATAGGCTTTCAGTCTAGCCGGATGCAGCAGTTGAATTATATGGAGCATTTTAATATGGAGTGATTTCCTAACCGACTTGAACAACTAAGTAACTAGGTTAGACGAAACCCCTTGGTGACACAGTAGTCAGACTTCACTAACTTTAAATAACATAATTGGCCCTCATAATTCCCGTTATTCACCCAATAAACAACTAAAAACAACTCGATCAATAAACAAATTCGGCAGTTCTTAACAAACTTTCTCTTCAAAAAGTTCTTAATAATCTTTTTGATGTTAAAATTCTTCAATAAGAATTTCTCGGTAGGAATCTCATTGTGCTGGCAATTCCAAGTTAATCTGGAGGCACGTTGGCGCTATCCAAAGATCTATTGATAAAAATACTATAAAAAGTATCCGGGATTCCGCATTGTGTAGATTAAGTAGAAATATAGAATACTTATTGAAATATCTGTGCTTCTTTGTGGCAGAATATTTTGTTGGTATTTTTGCTTCGGAGTAAGTAGGCTGTCTGCAATCGTAACTGAAAACATAGTTAATTTAATGCAGCAGAAATTTAAATTAAGTATAATGTTTTCTGTGGAAAATACTGGTATTCAGCTGCATCCGGTTAGACTGGAAGCCCACCCGATAGTTGCGAAAGGCTCGGCAGATGATGATGATGTTTTTAGTGACGACGGCAGTAGTAATATTAATTTTAACTCGAGATTTATCATCATTTTGGCTAAAGCCGAATAGAACTTTGCCTTTGGTGCGATTGGCCCAACTCAAAGGTTTTTTGTCAAGAAGCAGGAGTGATGAATAATGCATATGCAAGGATCTTCGCAAGTGGCGTTCTGTAGTTTTTCCTACCTCTGTATGTACATATACATGTGTGGCAGTAAGATATGTAGTTATAGACTTATAGCTGAGATATAGTTATATTCCTAGGGATATAGCTTTTACAATCACTTCACTAGACTAGTCTAGTAAGATAGTTATATTACTAGATCGTGCTCGTTTCATAGTTATAATCCTAGCAAGATCACCCACTTTCATATTCGTATCTTCCTGGATACTTACTGCGACATATGCATGTGCTTCAAAAACAATCCAAATCCAAAAATGTAAACACAAAACTTCAAATCTTTATATAAAGGAGTTCTTACTTATACATAATCTCCACTAAGAACAGAACATACTGTTTTAATCCACAACGGAATGAGATCGCAGTAATACTGCGCAGAAAGCTGATCGTAAAACGCAATGAGCTTTGACACCTTCATTATAACGTTGTATTTAGCTTTAGTGTGTGTAATATCACACTAATGAGCGGAGCTCGTGGCTAAATAATAATATCCGCACGGGTTAATCTTCGAGGTTAAGCATCATTTGCAGAAGCTGGTCCGTGGATGGGTAGCCGATGATCCGGCTGCCAGTAACCTAAGCAAGCAGTCGTCCTATTGTATACTGTTATCCAGTAACTGGGTTATGGAGATCAGTAAGTTAGGAGTCAGGAGTTGCTGCATGTAAAATACGGGTATTCAGCTACAACCGGTTAGGTTGGACATCGACCCCATTGTAGTTTAGAAAGGCTAGGCAGAGTATGATGAGCAACTTACAGAGGTTACCATCATTCTAAAATACATGATACGGAAATAACTGACTATGAAGAAATAACATTGCACGCTTAAGTTCTAATGGGGGCAATGCCAAAAGAAATCGTTGAACTGCCTACAAAAAACTCACTCGCTAATTCCTTTTCAATACACTTCCTCGAAAACTGGCTCCTAACGCACTACGATTAGGTTCAACATGCTATGGATTTCACCCTCGTGGTTTTCTTCTTATATGTATTCCGTCACTATAGTGCAGAGATAAAAATTCCACAGCTAGGTGGTGAGGCGGCTCGCCCCCACAGTCATTTTTATTTTTCTATTCCATTGAGCCCCAAAAAAGGAAGCCTAGGGTTGTAATTATAGGAGTGCCGACATCCATGCAGGAAAATGAGGTTTTTACTTGCTTGTACAACCAAAATCTAGCAGAAAAACTTCAGGACTGCAGCCTTGAGACGTTTTTGAGCTCAATTAAATTAAGTCATAAGTCAGGTAAGAAAGACACTGAGACCTGTAATTACATTGTTGAAGTATCTGCAGTCATACGCAAAGCCCTGATATCACAAGACCGAGTTTTTGTAAATTGGTCATCATGCCCTGTGAGGGACTTTACTTTGGTCACACGATGCTATAAGTGTCAGCAGTATGGACATGCGGCCAAATCATGTCGACAGACAACGTACACCTGCGGCCATTGTGGTGATCAAGGTCACTCAGTTAAAGAATGTCCAAAAAATGCTGATGAACCAAAATGCGCTACTTGCTTGCATTTCAAAAAGCCGGACAAGCATAACACAGGTGCTGCGGACTGCCCGGCGAAAATAATGGCTGAAAAAAGGTACATCAACTCTGTAGATTATGGAGGCGCCTAAGAGCGCCGTTAATTAGTTATTTTTCCGACCTTTTTCTTTTCCTTTATTTTATATTTTTATATCTAACTACCATTATGATAAATAGTTTAATCAATGATTTAGATAATTTCTCTGTATCCGAATCCAAAGTTTGTGAAGCGGAAGACTGCAAACAATATCTATCCGGCTACAAGACTCCACTAAACATATTAACACAAAATATTCGCAGTGTTTTTAAGAATTTTGATAGCTTTAGTACATTTCAGCAACGGCTAAACATAAATTGTGATATTATTGTTTTAACCGAATGCTGGCTCGCAAAACAATATAACATACCACTAATCCCGGGATATAATATGTATAGAAGTACCATAAATTACAACCAAAATGATGGGGTGATAGTTTATGCAAGAAATCATTTGAATGTTTCTGTTGAGGAACCTGATATGAACGACTGTAACAGTTTGTTAGTTAAAATTGGATCAGAATTTGCGATACTAGCATTATATCGTCCTCCGTCTTTTAGAAATACTAGCTTTTTTACTGACTCTCTGAACGAGACCTTGCAAAACCTGTCATCCATTAAAAACACGATTGTAATTGGGGATATTAATATCAATATTCTTCCAGGAAGTGCTGATGCGTCTGCTCAGGACTACCTAAACCTATGCGCCTTTCATGGCCTGCTCCCAGCACACAGCTTTCCTACACATCACAGTGGCTCCTGTTTGGATCATATTATGCTTAAATCAAATTTACCTTCACTTGCACTTGTTGTTAACTCAACAATAACCGATCACAATGCTGCCCTACTAACCCTAAATTGTAAATCACCTAAACAAGACACTCGCATAATTTCAAAACTGAATATAAATAAACTTGAAGAAGATTTACGCGTCATCGATTTTGATCCAGTCTATAATTCCGCTGACCCGCAGTTCTGCATGTTGTATGTAATTGAAAACTTACGAAATGCAATTCAGAAAAACACGGTCGTTTCTCAGTTGAGCAAAAGAAATTACAACATAAAACCATGGATCACATCAGGTCTTATTCGCTGTATGAAACATAGAGATAAATTGCATATGAAAGCTAAATCTAATCCAGGCAATGAAGTATTGCAACTTTCATACAAAAGATATCGAAATTACTGCAATGATCTCCTTAAAAAAATTAAAAACAACTATGACAAAGTGGCATTGGAAAAGGCTGGAACAAATAGTAAAAAGATCTGGAAATATATTAAAGACTCAACGTATACCGCCAAACAATATGAGTCATCTTCAGGTTTATTACAAGCACACTTGACACCGCTGGAATCCGCTAACATAGCAAATAATTTCTTTATTAATGTTGGAAAGTGTCTGGCAGAAAAAAATGTGGGTCAATCCCAAAACCTAACGAGCACTCCTTTAACATGCAACACTGTTTTAACATCGTTCGCGCTGCTAGATACTGACGAGACTGAGGTAGAAAGTATAATCATGACCTTGAAAGAAGACTGTGCAGTTGGCTGGGATAACATATCGAATAAAATTATTAAAAAATTCAAGGACATTTTGGTACCACCACTGACTTATATTTTCCGCATTTGTTTATCTTCGGGTCTTTTTCCAGAGTGTCTTAAAAAAGCTGTAATTATCCCTATCTACAAATCAGGCAGCAAAGATCATGTGACAAATTATAGACCTATTTCTTTACTGCCTGCTTTGTCAAAAATATTGGAAAAAATTATAAACAAAAGGTTGTTGAAATATTTGGAAGATAAATCAATTCTGTCAAAACGGCAGTTTGGATTTAGGCCTAAACTTTCAACTGCCGATGCGGTTCATCATCTGACTGACTATCTAGCGCAAGAACTTGACAAAGGTAACCACACAGTAGGAATTTTCCTGGACCTCGCCAAAGCTTTTGACACAATTTCCATTCCAATTCTGTTGCGCAAGCTTGAGATCATAGGTGTAAGAGGCACCCAGCTTAAAATATTCAAAAGTTATTTAGAAGATCGTTCCCAGTGCGTAAAGATTGGCAATGTTCTCAGCGATTTTCAAAAAAACTCATGTTTTGGTGTTCCCCAAGGAAGTATTTTAGGGCCCACTCTGTTTTTGATCTACATAAATGACCTCTGCAATCTAAAGCTAGAGCATGGTACTATCATAACTTACGCTGACGATACAGCTCTACTTTTTTCGGCTGACTCAGAAAATGAAGTCTACAAATTTGCGCAACACGGATTCAATATTGTAAATAAATGGCTTCAAAATAACTCACTAACCCTAAATACAGAGAAGACAAATTACATTAAGTTTTCGATGCGCAAGCAAATATCGAATATCCCCTCAGCGTTGCATGCTCATTGTTGCCAAGTCCCTGCAGATAGCCAGTGTAAGTGTCCTAATATACAAAAGACTGATAAAATAAAATACCTGGGTATTATTATAGATAAAACCCTTACTTTCAAACACCATATGGAAGCTGTAAATAATAGAATTCGTAAGCTGATATTCGTATTCAAAAAGCTTCGATTTACTACAGATCCAAAAATAATTAGACAGGTATACTTTGCTCTTTGTCAGTCAATTTTGACTTACTGTATTACGTCATGGGGTGGGGCGAGTAAAACTTTGTTATTGCCCATTGAAAGAGCTCAAAGAGCTATTCTCAAGGTGGCTACTTGCCGCCCTTTCCTTTTCCCCACTAACCTCCTGTATAAATCTTGTGAAGTGCTAACAGTTCGACAATTATTTATAATGGGCACTGTACTAAAACAACACGCAGCACTTCCTTATAGCACTGAATTAACTCAAAGGAGACGGAGAGATATAGTTTGCCCTCAAAAAAGTACAAAACATGCTTTCACAGCCAAATTTTATGTCTACCTCGGACCGCTACTTTATAACAGGCTAAATAAAAAAGGAACCATCTACTCCTTAAATCACAGTAACTGCAAGAAAACCCTTAAGGAATCTCTTCAATCTTTGTCCTATGAAGATACAGAGAAATTATTACTTGTGCTAAAGTAAATATTGTTCGTATTATTGTTATTTTTAAATTATTATAAGCTAAGTTAATATACTATATTTTATACACCTTTATACCAATAAGATTAACATGCTAATTATGTGATTATTTAATCAATTAATAATACCTATAATCGCCTGAAACACAGGACTACCTAGTTCAGGCAAAAATCATGGGTGCACTTGACATAGATTTAAGAAAAACTGTATTTAATGTTATACCTTTATATTTTTTTGAATAAATTTATTATTATTATTATTATTATTATTGAATCAATTTGGACTTTGAACAAATTTGGACTAAAAACTAAAACCAAAAACCTAAAAGTGTATTGAAAAGCGTCGTTTGATACAGGTGGGTATTTGTTACTGCAGTTCTCGGCTCCATAACACCCGCGCCTGCGGCTCATGTGTGTATTTTGCCTCGGCCGCCATAAAAAACTTTCCCCACTTTTATCGAAATGTACTATTTTTCTTAAATAACAGGCAGGGTGTGGAATCACATGGTTCATCAACTTCCTGCCCTTGATACATGTTACTTGGGGTCTTCGCAACACGTTTCTTCCTTGCATTCTCCACTGTCAACCGTCATGCTATCATTTACTTCTTTTTCTTTCATATCATTCTTCACACAACCCAACCATTGTTTCCTTGGTCTTCCTATCGAAACACATGGATCCTAAGTAGATAATAGCATAAGCGAAAGTATTAATAGCATAAACGTAAGTATTTATTACAATAAATTAGACAGAAAGACATGATTTTCTCTCCTTCAAACTCCAGAGTTAACTATCAAATGGCCAAATGAAATCAATAGAAGAACTAAATACCTTGAAACCGCAAAAGTGTATTTAATAATTTGCTGGAAAAATGTAGACTATACAAATAAAACAACTATGTAATACAATGCCAAAGCAGCTCAGGGCTATGAAAATCGGAATTTCTCACAAAAACTGAGTATTTTTATTAGAAAATTTTATAAGAATTCTAAAGGAGTGCTTGGTCTCTTTCTGGACCTCTATGTTAGGGCAAACAATATTGTTTGTCAGGTTCACTGTATGAAACAACGTTTTTGGTGAAGTTCAGACAGCCAACCATCACCAGAACTTTGTCCGTGTTTTGTTTAATCTATATATTCTACTTTGACAACCATAACTATGTGTTAAAATGGGGAGATCTAAAATACAGGGCCTAGGCTTAGTTTAGACTCCAGATCTCCCACAAATTACTATTAGCTGTCAACTTAATAATGGATAAGAATGTAATTTGTGGAGATAAATAAACGTAATTTTTTTTTTTTTTTATAGTTTTTTTTTCTTGTATGTCTCGCTGCTGGGCAAAGGTCTCCATTGCATTTCAGGTACCCGCCTCCTGCGCCATTTCGAACCAGCTTTTGTGATGCGCGTCTAGATCATCTCGCCACTTTTTTCTAGGCAGGCCTCGGCGATGCCGCCATCCTCAGACACTCATCGTGTTTAGACCTTTGCCCAGCGGTCGCTGCATGCCGCTCACGTGACCTGCCCAATCACATTTGAGCCGTGCAGCCTTCTTGCCTTTCTAATCTATTGCGTCGAATGTGCCATTAATAAATACATATAAGGTCTATCTTTTCATACACGAAATATTTTAAGAGTAACTTCTTTAGGGCGAAAAGTCGCCATTGCAACGAAAAAGGAAATTTTATGTTAGTGTTTTTGTTTTACAAAATTATTATATTTCTAAATTTTCTTGAGATATTTTGCATAAAACCTTTACTCCCGCCCGCTTCAATAAAAGTAGGTAAATACGATGTAGTAATCTAGCTAAGTGGATGTTGAAAAATAAGTAGACAGTACTAGAAGTAGTAGTATTTTGTGGGTCAAGTCATTTTTAATTATATATTTTTTTATAAAATTATACATAGATAAAAAAATCCATTGAAATGGCTTCGTTATAGCTGTTAGACGATTCTCTGAAATTATTTCGTGTTGAATAGTTAGACTTTATTTATAAAAATAATATGTTAGATTAGGTTCAACATAGAACATACAGAAAAAGTAAAAAAGTTACAAATTATAAAAATAAAATACTTTGTTATACATTTATCATAAAGCATTGCACTTTTCTGTTGAACATTTGTTTTGCTTCTCTAATATAATATCAGGGTTAGTCACAGATTAAAAACTGTTTATTATCGTGACTACTGCACTTTATGTCGTTTTAATAAATCTAGCATACTGCATAGTTTCGCTTAAACCTAGATAGAACGAATACACACGCATTTAATATCGTACATCGTATTTGCTCTAATGATAAGCAACGTGAAAGTTTTCCGTTCATACTGCAGGGTTGGAGACATTTCGTCTAATTGCATGCAGATTCTACGTACTATTGCACAGCATAATGAGTTTTAGGAAACACTGAGTAGATATGTGGAATTCATTGAACTGATATGTCTAGGTTTGTTTTAATAGAGCTTAAAATATTTTGAATCTAATGTCACTTGAAAAGTTCGCTTAGGACTGGACTCTGCCGAAACGAAGACGAGACGAGACGAGAAGAGAGAAGATGTGGTTTAAACCAACAATAGAATATCGTTGTTTACTTACTTCTCCGCTTAGCTTTAGTAGAAACGGTCGAGCAGAGAGGAGAAAAGAGCAGTCTTGCAATTGTTCAGGCTAGCGGAGAAGAGAAGAGACGTGAGCGGCGTGCGGGGAGTGGTGAGCTGTGAGCGGCGTGAGGTGAGTGGTGTGCCGTGAACAGCGTGCGGTGTGTGGTGTGCTGTGAGCGGCGTGCCAATTTGCACATTCTTTCTTCTTCTCTTTGCACATCTCCGCACCTTATGTCAATTTGTGGTATGGCCATTTCATACAACTGCCAAAGAATGACATTCCTATGGATAATTTTTTTGGTAGTCAATTAGCTAATCAATTAATTTTGTGACTTTACGTTTGGCTACAATATTACTTGAAATAATAAAGTCACAATAATGTCTACCCCACCCAGATAACTAAATACGTCAACACCTTCTTATCGACCGCTGGACTTAAGGCGCCTGTCGCACCGCCAACGAGGACGCGACTAGCTCTCGAATATTTTCATGCTCAAGAAACGTACAAAAGATTGTGATTGATTGGTCCCGTGTCCGTAAAGGAAAGACACACACAACAACATTACGCCTGTAATCACTGAAAGGTTAGGCAGAGGTGTACCTAGTAGTACACTCACATTTAGCCAGTTATGTATAAGTCCCATGTAATAGGGGGCGAGCCTATTGCTATCAACCGGGCACAAATCCAGACTCCGTGGCTGCTACTAAAAAATTCCTGATGGAAAAACCCAATTACAGCGACTTGAGAGTTGCGATTGCCCGACTTGGGAAACGAACCCAGGACCCGGAACATACAAACTTTACCTCTTTAATATTAGTATAAACTGGTATTCAACTGAATCCGGTTGGACTGGAAGCCAACCTGCATGTTGCTGGGAAAAAGCTAGGCAGGCGATGCTCTAACCGCTTCTCGCTTATCGCCGGCTTTGGGACAGGTGCCCTAGACGTTTACTTAAAACTTATTATTTCTCATAACACAAACAATTTGACGTTGAATTGTTATGACATCGAAGTTCATTCAATTATCGCTAATGGCTCCCGTAGCTTAGTTTATGGTGTGCCTGCGTAAATAACCCTTAGCTATAAAACCATAGGGTTTGTACAATAAACAAGCTGAAGTGGCAATGGCCTCGCCAAAGGCCAAATGTGTCTAGAAATGTTTTTCTTTTCTTATATTTTATCTTGTAGGAGCTCGTGGCAAGAACACGTGACTAAATAATAACAGCCGCTCGGGTCGATCTTTAGGTCAGCCGCGCTTGCCTAGTACATACCTTGGATGGGTGACCACCCTTTACATACCGAATTTCCTCCGTGTCTCGGAAAGCACGATAAGCCGTTGGTGCCGGCTGTTAATTGTAGGTCTTTGATAGTCGATAAAGGTAGTCAGAGGCCCGAAAAACTGACAACCTACCAAGTACTTACTGGGTTGTGGAGGTTAGATAGGCAGTCGCTTCATGTAAAATACTGGTATTCAGCTGCATCCGGTTAGACTGGAAGCCGACCCCAACATAGTTGGGAAAAGATTAGGCAGCTGATGATTTTTTACATTGTACCTAGCATTAATAAATTGGTTTTATCACACTCAAAAGTTCCATTTCAAAACCAACTTCATGAAAAATGGCGAAAACTTATTTAATTTGAATTTTTATCACAACATGTTATTGTTTTAAATTATTTATTTCATTTGGGACAGAAATAAAACATTTTGTGTCAAAACAAAATTTCGAATACAAAAATAATTATATCAAAAACCAAGGCGCGCTCGCACCATAATTAATTAAAAAGCGTTTAGCAATAACATTAATTAAAACATCATTTCATAGCTGTCAGACCTTCAAACAGTTGACAGAAACAGTTTAAAATTCGTGAAACGTTAAACGCAAGTGATTTGCGGTGCTAACAGAGGCCCTAAAACGAGCGTGCGGTGTAAACGTAACGTAAATACGTCGATTTTTTTATCGAAAATACAATTATACTATAGCATTTTAGTCAAATTGTTTGCAAGAAGCACAATCAATATATTCCATCACAGATAAGAATAAATTATTAAAATTATGAAAATGTTATAAAGGGTGACAATACCACAATAAATTAAACTTCGTATGCCTCATGATTTTCCAAGTCTGCATACAAAAATTAATTCAAATATATAGTAGTCCAGTCCAGTCCAGTCTTATCCAGTAGTTAAGTCACAGGACATAATTTTTATCTTCAGCATTTTCTACACGATGTAGATTACCACTGACACCGCCTGCACGCACCGACAGGTTTTCGACGCCCACATCGGTATAAACACATGTTGCCAACTCGCTACTTCAAAAACCTTGGCCAAACACGGTCCCTAAATTTTATTTCTAGATGCGAATTAATGAAAATTAATCCTAGGTTTAGTAAACCAATATGTATAAATGGTGTTCTAATTCGTTAACAGTTTTATGCTATTAAGTCTGTTTGAAAAAAAAAACGATGTTAGGATTTATTTGATGGTTGAAAAATATTCCTATAAACCAGTTTTACCAGCGTTTTCATTTATTGTCGTATTGTCGGCGCCACCTTGTATGTGAAACGAATATTTTTAATTATAAAATCGAATCGAATAATCGATACGTTTACACTGCGCGCTCGTGCTAGGGCCTCGGGCCTAAAACCTGAACACCTAATTCAAAAAATCCATACTGTTCATCGGATACCAATCGTTTAATTACTCTCCCATTTATGCCTATCACAACTTGACGTAGACACAAATTGAATCTGAAACTCGTATAACGTAATACATTTCATCAACTTTTTTTTCAGTTTCATATTGATTTAACAAAATGATGCATCTACATTATATTTTACGTATCTTTCTTTATCGTGTAGCTATTGACTAACCTGGTGTCGGAGTTTTTATGCCGACCATGGACCTCTCACATGACTTTACATGCCTTCGAGAAATATCTCTCAGGCATGCTGGTTTTCTCACGATGTTTTCCTTCACCAAAGCAAGTGATAATAATGCAATACGCACAAGGAACCGAAAGTTCAGAGGTGCGTGTCTTGGGTTCGAACTTGAGACCTATGACTTGGCAGTCCGATGGTCAGACCACTAGGCTATCACTGCTTATATTATGATTTTACGTATGATAGTTGCCTTATGGCAGGTACTGATTTCAGTGTTTCCTACATCAGCCCATCAGACTTTTTGAGAGGGCTATAATCTACCATGCGGCCACAGGGCGCGTTGGAAGATGTCACATGTCTTCAATTTGACGTAAATTCATATGAACGTCTATTCGCAGTGAACTGGTGGCCTTCCATGACGTTCATGAATGTTTTACACCCGTATCTATAGTCAAGTCAAAGTAATTACTTTAGCTTAAGCAATGACATGTGCAAAATTTTGTATGCAATAGGCAAGAATTTAAAAGAAGTAAGAACCATCAAAAAAAGCAAAGCTAAGAATTCTAACTTTTAACTTTTGAGTTCTAATTTCAACCAATTACTAAACTACATAATAAAAATCGTATCTTAAAAAAATGGCATTTACTCAAGTGAACAATTTGTCTTGTTTATAGATACAAGGGTATATATTATTCCAGTGTGGGAATGAGATGGCACTTGATACCCTGTTTAGCTCTGTCTTTTTCCCACACTGAAATGACATTAAAATATTCCTGCTATAAGAAGTCATGGTAGGCCTCTTAGGGACCCATGTCAGAAATGTGATTAAGACAATTGGACTGTACTTTGCGAGCTGTATAATTCGAAACAAAAACGATAATAGATGGCGGGACGAGAGTTGTAGCATCGTTTTAGGCATATGAGCCCAGATGGAAGAATAAGAACAAGAATAAGAAACTTTATTTGTAAACATAGGTTAGTTACACAGGGTGTGAGATGTTAAAATGTAATTAGCTTCTCTATGTTTTGCCGTGAAGCGTACAAATATGGGGTACAAATAATTACAGGTTTCAATAACTAATAAAATGACAAATAATTCAAACAACATTAAAACATAGAAACCTGAACATTTTAAATTACCAATTAAAAAAAAGTACTGGGTAGGTGATCATGACGCGCGTGGGCGTTGATTCTCGATGTCCACCCCCAGCTTTTCCACTAGTGGTGAACAGCGACACAATTTTGTAAATAATTCTCGCTGTCCACCAGATGGTGGACAGAGACACACAACCTTTTAAAAAAATCCCGTTAGGCACCACTGGTGAACAGCGACACAATTTTAATCATGAGTATTCTCTTGGTGGTGAAGATCGGAAATCATCGCGCGTGGGTGTGGACGAGCAGCGTCTAAAAATAGACAAGAAATTATAAATTTTCTTTTATATACGAATGCACGAAACAGTACCTGCAGTGTCGGCCAAAGGGGCACTGCCAGCCGATTTTTGTGTAGTACTAAGACATGGCGGTATCCTCACGATGTTTTCCTTCATAGTTTTGTGCCTGCTTAGGTTCGAAACAGGGTTGTTACGAATATCAGCATCAGCTTTAGCATCCGCAACAATCGATGCTGATTTTTAATGCTGACATTTAAGTCGTGACGTGTTCGTTGAAAGCGGGACTTAGCGCGAGCCACGTGGAGTTTCAACCAATCACAGACAGTTATACAAACAAAAAAATAACCGACTTCCAAAAAAAACACTAACAAAAGTAAAAAATAACTTTACTTTCGGAAGTCGGTGACTATTGTTTGTTTTATTGACTTTTTTAGCACCGACTTCCGAAAGTAAAGTTATTTTTGACTTTTTTTTGTGTTTTTTTTTGGAAGTCGGTTATTTTTTTTACAAAAAACGTTTTTATTTTACCCTTTTTAGTCATCGCATCACACACAAATCCTTGTCAAGTTACAATTTCGCAATTTCTTTTACTCGGATGACATATTTTTTCCAGCTATTTTGATTTAAAAACCAAACTGCTCAACCGATTTTGATGAAATTTCTATGGGACTAATCGGAAAGTAGATCCATTCAGATAAAAGAAGAATTTTTTAAATCGGTTCATAAATGACAAAGATATGAGGTAACAAACACAAAAAAAATGCAACCGAATTGAGTACCTCCTTCTTTTTTTGAAGTCGGTTAAAAAAAAGCTGTCAGTTGTTCCCTCAGCCGTTTATTTAGTCAACATAATTTGGTTGAACGCTAGTGAGTTATTGTGTGACTTCTTTTATTCAAAATCTTATTTCACATTTACTAACAATTTTATAGTAAGATAAGTTTGATTTAAGTAATTTATTTATATCAGCATCAGCATCCGCTGATATTGATCTGAAAAAATCAGCATCAGCGTCAGCATCCGCTGATACAGTAAAAACCTGCATCAGCAACAACTCTAGTTCGATCCCATGTCCTACAACTCATAAATCGGAGCCGATACAACTGGGCTACCATTGCTCTTAGTTTTTCCTACAAATGTTTATTTTAAATCCCGTTGCCACGACAAACAAGAAGGAACATGGTAGATTTATGCTCTTTTTTTTAAATAATTTTCTAGAGATTTCTCTCTAATTTTCGCATTCCGAAGGCTGGTTCGAGGTGGCGCTGAAGAAGAGTACCTGGAAGGATATGGTGGAGGCCTTTGCCCAGCTGTGGGACATACAAGGCTATTTAAAAAAGGACACCAATAAGACCATGTCCAGTTGTCTAGCCCTGTTTTAATTAAATATTCATTTACTGTAAATATGTCAACAACAGCGTATTGTGTAACTGACACATCTAAAAAAAAAAAGATTTTTAATAAAGGTGAAAATATAAATATTTATAGTATTTTTTTAACAAAAGCCCATTGAAAACTCTTTGAAGCTATGACGAAACATTTTTTATTTTTATTCTACATTTTTGTACTAAAGCCATGTGTTGCCATGATATACAGCGTGTATTAGAAACGTGTGATCATATTAAATGGTTTGATTCAAACTAACCAAGTTTAGACCGACACTATAATCGCGAAAAAACAACAGCATAATAATAATCAATCCATTTTAGGTCGATTAATAGGTATTTAAATTTTGTACGAGACAACTGATTTTTTTTTTCCGCGATACGTTCTTGGTTGTATGAGGAAAGTTGTTCAGTTTTGATGGTCTGTATGTATCCCTTAAATATGACCACGGTTTTCTGATACATGCTGTATACTTAAAACATTTTATTTGGAATACATTTTTTTTTAAAAGAACGTACGTTACGAACACAGATCGCAATTAGTTACACATAACATCATGCCTGTAATTCCCGAACGGTTAGGCAGAGGTGTACCTAATAGTACACCCATATTTCGCCAGTTATGTTTCAGTCCCATGTAATAGGAGTTACTCTCGAGTAATGCGAGCTAATCGCCACCAACCGAACACAAATCCAGACTCCGCGGATGCTACTGAGAAAATCCAGTTACCGTATTTAGCTGGTACTTCGTTTTTATCAAATTCCCCGGATGGAATATTCAACGCACATAAAATGTAAGAAAGCATTTTCTAATAAGATTGCAGAAGGCAAAGCCGAAGATTCCACGGCATTTTATCGGACAGCGGTCTTACGAGATTTAAGCAGCATCTGAATATTTTCTGCTTTTACGAAGCTCTGCTTTTCAGTAGTCGATTCTAATAATGATTTACGTGGTGGGACTGCCTGTTTGGTCGAGCGGCCGCAAGCGCGACTGCTGAGCATGAGCCACTGGGTTCGATTCCCAGGTCGGGCAAAGTGTTATTGGGTTTCTCCATTTCGAATTTCTCAGTAGCAGCCGCGGAGTCTGGATTTGTGCCCAGTTGAAGGCAATCGGCTCGCCCCCTATTACATGGGACTTCAACATAACTGGTGATATGAGGGTGTACTATTAGGTACACCTCTGCCTAACCGTTCGTGGATGACAGGCGTGATGTTATGTTATGTTATTTAATTGGAAGTTCTTGATAGAATGTGAAATTGGGTATCTAACGCCCGCTGCAGAAGCTCATACTCGCATTGGTCATCACGAGCTGCGTGCGATTGGAGGCGCTTAATTCTAACCCCCGTATCTAAGATAAACTTAAGCAGTTATAGCTTAGTGGTGTGACCGTTGGATCGCCAAGTCATAGGTCTCGAGTTCGAATCAAAGACACGCACCTCTGATTTTTTGCAACAATGTGCGTATTGTATATTTATCCATAAAACCAGCATGCTTGAGAGATATTTCTCGACGGCATGTAAGGCCAAGTCAGTTACATAACATCATGACTATTGTTCGAACTGCTCGTTGGGGATGTAAAATAAAAGTGGGCTGTATGAAAGCTTGGTGTATTGCCGATTAAATTTACAATTGCAAGGGTCCCGGAAAAACATTGATTAAGTTGGCGCTTGAGAGTGTCGTCCGTCGCGGTGGTCTCTGCGAAAGCGAGTGTCCGCCGGCCCGGCCGGCTCACCCGCCAGCACCTCCGCTCGCTCGCTGACGACGCTGATGACGCGTAGCTTGGTCACGTCGCCTGCGCGTGCCGTCTGCGAGTTTGTTGGGTGCGATTCCCAACAACTGTAATCCCCGAAGGGTTAGTCAGAGAATTAACTACATGTAGAACACCCACATTTCGTCAGGTATATGTTTAAGTCCTATGAAACCAGTACCGAACCCATTGCCGCCGACCGCGCAAAAACCCAGACTCCGGGCCGCTACTGAGAAATTCCTGCTTTCTGAAAAAACCCGATAACCCTTTGTCTAACCTGGGAATGGGAGCCAAGACCTTATCATCAGTAGCACTTGCGAGCATTTAGACCACTACGCAGTATTTTTTTTAATAACTCCACAACGCTGCAACATTCCATATCCTTAATTTCCTCTTACAAGACTCGACGAACAGCTTAGTATAACACATTTTATAGAGTAATATATTACATTGCGTTATCGAGTCATTCGTATTCTGGATGCCTACTCTATCGATCGAGGCGAAACGATTACTCGCTCCATGTTACTGGGCCAAGCAATGTCTTTATATTAGGGTGGCGTTGCCTATTACTGTCATAGCATAAATGGGCTGAAATAGCGAGAATTGATATAGGTCACTTGAATTTTGTAAAAGAAGGCACCTTTAAATTATCCAGACAAGTTTTTCAAGACTTTTTAAGATTTGAAACAGTCTTTTTGAAATATTAGTGAAATAAATATCGAAAACCCTACATTTTCATGTTAGGCTCCTGACCCAATACTACGAGTCCACTGCTGAAGCCTCTCCAAGCTTACTCAACTCGATTCACGGCAACTCTCATCCAGCTGCTACCAGTAACCCTGAGAGATGCGTTGCTCCACCTTGTCTATCTTACGTTTGCCGATTCACGGCCACCACTCAAGAACACGTCTGCCCATAAACACTCCTGCTAGCTATGTCGGTAATTTGGGTTCTTCGACCGATCACCTCGCACCGATCTAACTTCGAATGTAACTTTTTTAAGGGGAAGTCCACAATTGTTCATTTCACCCTACATTTTGTGCCAATAGCCAATGGTACAACGGACGAATATAAAAATATAAGCAATACTCATAAAAATCATAGTACCTACCAACTTGATACGAAATCATAAAACAAGACTATCAAACGTATTCTGTTCAATTCACTTAATTTCCTTCAATACTTTCAGACTTACATTTGTTTAGCGAGAGCACTCTATACTGACGTTTAATTGGTTAAGTCAGTAGAAAATGTAATTATAAGTCTTAAATTACATAACGTCATAACATCACGCCTATAACCCTCGAAGGGTTAGGCAGAGGTGTACCTAATAGTACACCCACATTTCACCAGTTATAAGTCCCATGTAATAGGGGGCGAGAGTATTGCCATCAACCGGGCACAAATCCAGACTCCGTGGCTGCTACTGAGAAATTCCTTATGGAAAAACCCAATAACAATTTGCCCGACCCGGGTATCGAATCCAAGACCTCATGCTCAGTCCCAATTGCGACCAATAGACAAACGCAGCAGGTACTTAGTCTAGTTTTTTTTGAAAATATTTAGTTCATATTTTTATTTTAGGTTGTGTATAGTTTTAAATGATGTATATTCTGGTAGGTAGGTAATATTTAAAACTTGTTCAGCACTATGTCGAGGTGTAAAGGATAAGGTTTTATAAAATGTTGCTTAATCTAAACACATCCTAACAGATATAAAAACAACATAAATCTTCTAGAATAGGTGTTTAAGAATAATATAAACATAACAAAAGCAACATTTAAATGTTTAGCACTAGTTTTTATGTACTGGTAACATTGGAAGATAAGAATTTTCTCTCACAGTGATCAGGCTTCAGGCTTTTCGTGTGAGGTTTTGAAGCTATAATTATTAAAAACATTATTATTTTATTTTATATAATTGATCACCAATATTAATTAACATTAATTGTACGCCCATGTGGTAGAATATGATGACACAATCAATATAAACTCAAGATCATGTTATATACATACCGACCATGTTCTAACAAATAAATGATTTGATTTGATTTGAGGCACTTTTGCTTGTGTATAAAAACCTATTTTGGAAATACAGTCTAATTCTAGAAAACTACAAACATTTATTCTACAACTAGAAAAACTAAAAAAAAAAAAACTTTGTAAAACTACAACGTTACGTACGTACTACTACGTTGTAAAACTTTGTCACATAACCATGTGACAAAGTTTTAGCAGATATCTTTAGATACGGTGAATGAACAGTACATCAGGCTTTATTTTTAACCGACTTCAAAAAAAGAAGGAGGTACTCAATTCGGTTGTATTTTTTTTGTGTTTGTTACCTCATATCTTCGTCATTGTCATGAACCGATTAGAAAAAATATTCTTTTATCTTAAAGGATATACTTCCTGATTGGTCTCATTGAAATTTTACAAACGGTTCAGTAGTTTTGGTTTTTAACCGACTTCAAAAAAAGGAGGAGGTTCTCAATTCGGTTGTATGTTTTTTTTTTTTGTGTTTGTTACCTCATAATATCTCCGTCATTTATGAACCGATTTGAAAAATTCTTCTTTTATCTGAATGGATTTACTTTCCGATTGGTCCCATAGAAATTTCATCAAAATCGGTTCAGCAGTTTGGTTTTGAAATCAAAATAACTGGAAAAAATGTCATCCAAGGAAAAGAAATTGCGAAATTGATACTTGACAAGGATTTGTGTGTGATACGATAACTAAAAAGGGTAAAATAAAAACTTTTTTGCAAAAAAAACCGACTTCCAAAAAAAACACTAAAAAAGTGGAAAATAACTTTACTTTCGGAAGTCGGTGGCAAAAAAGTCAATGAAACAAACAATAGTCACCGACTTCCGAAAGTAAAGTTAATTTCCATTATTTTTGTATTTTTTTTTTATTCATGCGTTATAAGATTGCAGAGTAATATTGACCCAGGCGTGAACGTCGCCTGGCCTTACGGCCCTAAAGCAAGTTCACACTCGCCCTAACTGTTCAATATTGTGTCAATGTATCTGGCGGTATAAAGTGTTTATTGCGAGAAGACATAATATGCTAAAGCGGACTTTTTTTTGAACTTTTTATGAGACATAATTTCCTCATACATTATTTTTGTGTAACTGGTACTATTTAGGCAGCGCACACCACGAAAGAACGTTTTTTTCCTTTTTTTATTCCAAAAATCATCATTCAGGTAGCTTTCATTCTCAAAGTGTTCTTAAATTATAGCCTATAACCTTCTTAGCTACCTAGCCTACCTAGCTAGTGAAAACCGTACGAAAATCTGTTTAGTAGTTTCTGAAATAACCCTGCACAAACAGACCCTCTGACTCTATGCTCAAAGTTTTTAGTTGTAAAATGATTTACAACTAGAAACTTTTACGAGATGTCCACCAGCTTTGCATATTTTTATACACACTTATTTGTTTCACTAAGCCTTTGTCATGGATTGCACGACACAATGCACACATGAAGTCAGACTCTGGCGTTTCTTCCGTATGATGATACGAATAGTGGTTGGTCCATTTAAAGAATCCGTAATATATTTTCTTATGTGTCATGGCATAAATCATTGTAAGCACAAGCTTTCTTACACCATGTTCCTTTGCGTTCAGATAGGATCCGTCCGGTAGAAATCTGAAAAAAATAAGTTACTTTCTAAATCCCGACGGTGAGGAAGTTTTTTTTTTTATATCAAGAGGAAATAAAATAACAATTAAAAAGAGTTTAGCTACTAAAATAAATTTTCTTGGGTACACACTTTTAAATTTTTATTAGTTACTGTTTTTTTTATTAGTGACGTCACGGATTCGCACCGGTGAGATATTACAAATGAAAATTAAAAAAAATATCAAATTCTTCTTTCGCACAAACCTTGTCCTAGCAATTACAAACACAACATTAAAAAAACAGCAAAATCGCGTCGAGCCATCCTCAAGTGATGCTCCGTCATATGTACATGTGGCAATTTATTTTTATAAAAAGAAAAAACAATAATCAAAATTAATAACGGTCCCGCATGACGGGAACCTCGTGAAAGCCGAGAAAGATAAGCAAATCAAGTATCTTGACTTGGCTCGCGAGGTTGTCGACATGTGGGAAGTGGACTCGGCGATCATTGTGCCGATAGTCGTTTCAGCCAATGGCTTAATTGCCAAGAGCCTCGACCAATACCTGAGGAGGCTCTCGTTAGACAGCTGGATCAAGGGCTTGATTCAGAAAGCGTTACTCCTGGACACGGCTCGTATTGTTAGGAGGTTCCTCTCTCTGGAGCCCTGACCGCCGGTAGCTTGGACCCTGTTCCCGATACCGGTGGGCTACTATTTTTTTTTTTGTATGTTTTATTAAGAAATATTTAAAAATGTAAAATAATGTGTATAGGAAATAAATAAAGAAAATTAATAATCTATAATAAATATAGATCATAGGCTCCCAACGGGGGCGGTACCGCCCCCCAGTGAGCACTGGAGATTTTGACGGGGCGGTAGCGGGACCAAAGGCAAATGGGGGCATTATAAAATACCTGTATTTTCATGAAAAAACATTTTACCTAGCCGTCTAAAATATTTATCTTATAACTATTTTGTAAAAGGGGGCGTTGGATTTTTTTTTATTGTATAGGGATGGCAGTCCATAAAAGTTTGGGAATCTATGATATAGATGGATCGATGACAGATACAGTAAAATAAAGTATAAACAAGGGCAAAAATATTATATTTATGTTCTAACCTGGTGTAGTTAGCCCCACCGTAAACTATTGGCACGGCATGATGCTGCACAGCATTCAGTAGCTTCTCTGTGACGTAGTCTTCACTAAGAGAGTTCTCAAACGACAAATAGAAGTAGTAATCTGTCTCTATTTTCCGCAAGCACTCCGTACCTGCTCGATTCGTTCGGATATCCTTGGGACAAGACTTTATTTTTTTCCACTCACAAGTGTCACTGTAAATGTCTAGTACCTGGTTGTATTTTGCCAGTTCTGTCTGCAGTTGTAGTGCCACTTTTTCTCTTAGGCTCATTGTATTACAATTCGATACAAACCAAGCGGCTGCTAGCCTTTTACTCTTCAACTTATTTTTGAAATCACTGTCTACATCTTTCATATCTTTGACGTCCAACCAATGCATGTCTGTTTTAGGGCCAATGACCTCACCTTGTTTGTTTTTGATGCTAATGAAACCGAAGTATATATCGGAATTCAATTTGTATGTGTAAGTCCAGTTAAATATCCCATCGTAAATTCGCGAGTTTATGGGATAATAAATTGGAGATTCTCTACTTACAAATACATATTTTTGGTGGGGTGATCTCTCTGTTGGAAAACTCACGTTTTTTTGCCAAAACTCAGGGCCATGAAACAAGATGGCATCAAAATCTGTCACGTAACTTAACGATAACAAATTTGGCGTTATAAAGCAATTATTGACAGGACACCCTCTCGCCAAAAACTGTTCTCGTCCCACACCCATAAGATTGAAGGGATCCGATTTTGGATCTGACCACTGTAGGATATATTTCATCGTCGAATCATTCATCATCGAAACTAATTTAGTTAAATAACTAGTGGAATCATCGACACGACCAAGAAGAAGAACAACCGGTTCTTTGGTGGTAAATATTACAAAAATGGTAATGAAGGTAATTCTAGCAAACCAGTGAAATTTTAGCATCGCGTTACCTGTAAGGAGTAGAACTTTCGTAGTTTGTTTCCCGGTTGATGAAAATTTTGAGGTCCCGTGCGGAGTCAATGCGCGGTAGTGGACGCGGTTGCCGGCCCTAGTAGGTAACCGAGTTTCTTACGTGGAGGTTAGGCGCGTTTAGCGTGATAAAATAGACGATCGCGCGACGCCTGACCTGATGCGTCAGGCCTTTTTACTGCTGCGTCCTACAAGAGCGATCTGGAAACGAATGCGAAGCGGCACACAGTGGACTGAAAATGGAGCTCCATCCGTGAGAAATAAAAAGATTTGTTTTTTTTTTTGTATGGCAGAACATACTTAAAGTAATACAACGTAAAGTACAAAGCGGCATTGGGTGCCGCTTTGCGTGTAACAAATTTTTGACATTTGGAATTTTTGATTTTGGATATATTCAAATCTTTGACGTGGTTTAATGAAGTTGCCGATCGATTAACTGTTACTATTGTTAATTTATAGCTTTATAACTTTATGATGAGAATAGTAAAATGGCTCCCCATAATAGAAGGGTGCGGCGCTGCAAGTTAAACCAGACACATTACAATATTTTATTTTTTAAATTCCTGACTTTAAGTTTCTATGAGTGTGGAGCTCGATTTTCGGACCACTGTGTGGTGCGGCGCGGTGTGAAAACAATAAACAGACAATACCTAAGTGGCCTACGTGACCAAACGCACGCAGGGTGTGCTGCGGTGCGGCGCGAAATGAAGCAAACGCGATCAGTTGGCTTGATATTTTTGCGCGAAAAATTTACATGCGTGAATGCTGCGGTGAGGGACTGCCTAAATGTTTTGCATTCTTCTTAGCATACGCTCAAACTACTCACTCTGAACAAGGCCTTAAGGAACATTTAGCGGGAAACACAAACCCTAGTTAGCCACAATATTCGGATCAGCAGGGCTACTACGACGTCTTAATGCAGGAATGTCGATGTAGACAGCTGTCTAGCGCCATCTCTTTCCCACTCTCGAAATAAAACTAAAACATTCCTGCAATAAGAGGTCATAGTAACCCCCCAGTGGGTAGGTTACCTAGGCAAATATTCACCAACTTTGACAGCACCGGGTGACAGTTCAAACGCGAATTAATTAAGATCTAATTGAAAATGGTACTTGAGACTCATGTTTATCTTCTGGAGTAGTTTTTACGTTTACCACAACAAAGTAAACAAATGTACATAGAAGCATGAGGGACTAAATAAAGAGCAACACATTATGTATGTATTTATCGGTAAGCATTGTGCAGACAATTATGAACTGCAGGTTTAGTTTTGCTTCATTAATTACTTTGAATTAAGCTAATACACCGGCCAGGTGCAAGCTAGAGTTGTGCTACGAGGGTACTATGGACGAAAAATTATATTTATCCATTTTCCATTATTTGGGCACCATAAAGGGGTTTTTGATTAATTATAAAAAAAAACTACAAAGAAGCAAGAAGAATAAACAACAAAAAAACCTTTTCAACTTTGCTCGTATTTTTTCTATCACTTAACAATTTTCCGTAATAACAATTACAGCTATAATTGAGGCACGAAGTAGAAGCAAATAGAGCGCCTATGATGGTGCTCATCATCTGCATACTGGTCCCCTTTGCTCTGCGGAGGAGTTAATATGGCCTTGAGAGAAGTATGAGATGTGGGGGTGAGTGGGGTGCGTGGGGTTTGTGGGGTATTTGTCATAACAACCAATCACAATAACTCAAGACCTGTGGCCATACCATGACGTCTTAATGCAGGAATGTTTTAGTTCTATTCCAGTGTGGGAAAGAGATGGCGCTAGACGTCCTGTATAGCTGTCTCTTTCCCACACTGGAATATAATTTTGCCTTACCGTTCACTCAAAAAGAATGACTTTAATCGGTTCTGGACACACTATCTAATAAATTGGACTAAATAGAAAGAAAACTTAAACACGTAACCAACCGTTTTTTGAAGTCGGTCAAAATTAAACGCAGATAAAGTTAATTGACTCTTGTTTCTTTTAATTACTTAAACTTCTGAATTACCAGAAGTGAATTTACTGTTTTTTTTTTGTTTTTGTTGTTGCATTGTGGCACAAAACGTAGGTGTGATAATAGTAGGTTAAGGAGTCTGCCCACTACCAAATCATACCATGATCGTGCTAGCAAAGTGGCATGCAAAAACATGACAAGAACATGCCCACCAGACCGTTCCGTCGCCGACCAACACCGTCGCGAGCCATGCACGGAGCGCATCGGCATCAACTCTCTTTTATGCCGAAATTTTAGATGTTACATTACAAGAAACGCCATCTTTTAAACTTTTTTTTTATTTCTTTCAAAAACTTGTTAAACATTCCAATTTCGAATTCGTACCGTTCGACATGCTTCCTCGAAAGTCTAATACGGAATTTGGATGTGATCCAGAAGTCTTGGAGAGACAAAGTTTCGGCCCGGTTTCGTCTAGCTGTTCGTAATAAATATAAGATTTGAAGTCTCACTCAGTGTCACTGACCTATGCAGAACACAAGTTATAGGCGCAAGTTATTATTTTTTATATTTCCTAAACATGCTTGCGTTTGGCCGCAACTCGCCGGATGTGAAGCGATGATGAGGCCTAGGGTGGAGCACGCGCGCCTAGAAGAAATCGATTCACTCGAACCTTGAATAGATACCGATTATAATGATCAGCGAACAGAGAAGCTGGCAGTGAATTCCATGTAAATAAATACATGTAATTTTTCACTGAATCAAGCAAGCGTCTAAGACCAGTTTATTACCACGGCCCGAAAGCCTCCCAACTTAAGCTAGAGTATCCTTAGGGACCCACAAGACGGTCTGAAAACCGCAGCGAATTAATCACAAGAGATTAGACGCGATCATTGTGTACAACTTATTTGGCACGTGTTTGTCATTCGAGATGTTAAAGCCAAGTGAGAGAATTGTTTATTATGGATCGTCTGGTGAGAGCTTATTGTCGTGACGAAAACAAACTGCAAATAGAAAAAAAAAGTTTTATTGGCACATGCCACAAGAACACAATATAAAAAAATGTTTTTGCAAAAAAATAACCGACTTCCAAAAGAAACACAAAAAAGTGTCGAAGTCGGTGCCAAAAAAGTTAATGAAACAAACAATAGTCTCGGACTTCCAAAAGTAAAGTTATTTTCCACTTTTTTTGTGCTTTTTTTCGGAGTTGGTTATTTTTTTGCAAAAACGTTATATTTTACCCTTTTTAGTTATCGCATCACACGCAATCCTTGTCAAGCATCAATTTCGCAATTTCTTTTACTTAGATGACATATTTTTTCCAGCAATTTTAATTTAAAAACCAAACTGCTGAACCGATTTTGATGAAATTTCTATGGAACCAATCGAAAAGTGTATTCATTCAGATAAAAAGAAGAATTTATCAAATCGGTTCATAAATGAGGAAGATATGAGATAACAAACACAAAAAAATACAACCGAATTGAGAACCTCCTCCTTTTTTTGAAGTCGGTTAAAAAAGTAAATATAAAATAAAACTAAAACTAAACAAGAAATACTGTGTGACTCACTTCAAATAGTGATAAGTCAGTATAAAGACTGTATATTATACAGTCTTTTAAAAACCTCGTTTACAATCGATGCCAGTTTCACATGAATGAATATTATTTATTGATTTTATTTATTAAAACTTTATGCACAAGTAAAAAACTGTACAAAGGCGGACTTAATGCCTTGGGCATTTTCTACCAGTCTACCTTAGGGTGATGCAGAGACAATACACAGTAGGTGCAATAACAAAAAAGAATATATACATATTATCTACTTTAGACTCGTGGCTACATAATAACAGCCGCACGGGTCGATCTTCAAGGTTCAGCAGCGTTTGCCAAGGTTACATACCGAGTTTCTTCCGTGCCTCGGAAAGCACGTTAAACACGGATGTCAATTGTAGATCTTTGACAGAGTAGTAAATGGCCCGAAGGTCTGACAACCAGTCTTAGCAAGGAGTATCGTATTACCCGGTACTGGGTTGCGGAGGTCAGATAGGCAGTCGCTTCTAGTAAAATACTGGTATTCAGCTGTGTCCGGTTAGACGGGAAGCCGACCCTAACTTAGTTTTGAAAAAATGTCAAACTAACAGCTATTGAATGTGTAGTGCAAATGGTCTTCAGTCTCCTGTGAGATATAACATAACATTTTGCCAGTTATGTTTAAGTCCCATGTAATAGGGAGCGAGCCTATTGCCGTCAACCGGGCATAAATCCGCACTCCCTGGCAGCTACTGATAAATTCCTGATGGAAAAACTTGATAATACTTTGCCCGACCCGGGAATCGAACGAGGACCAGGAAAACAGAACAACAGTTGAGTCAGTCCTGTGATACAATATCTTTCAAAAACGAAATAAGCCAAGGGTAAAGAGATTCCAATTTTTTTCCCCAAATCTCAACGTCCTGATCACCGCAAAATAAAAATCACGATAAACAAAAATGAAACAGGAAAAAGCGGTAAAATCTTACTGCGACCCAATTCTTTTGTTCACTAAAAACATTAATTAGAAACTGAAGTAACGAAACGATCTCTAAGAACATGATTCTGTGAATTTGATTCGGTAGATATAAAAAATCCAGCGGGGACTTACAGATGTGAAGTTATATTCCTTTGAATAGAATTAATGGTATTGATAGCACTTTGCTACACCTGGAAATAAAACCCAGCATGTTACCCTCAGCAATCGTGCTTGTGACTCTTCGTCGTGTCGTACCGCCGTTACTTTGAGCGTTAGACATACTATAGGCCTGCGAGGGTCGTAGTTCGGTGGAGGAGCAAAACCTCAAGTAATCACTGCATATTAGGATTTTTTTTTTTTGATACGGTCACTCGCAGCTTGCCAACTCGGTAAGTGTGGTTTACTGCTTAACCGGACTATCCTGTGGTGACCTCAAATGAATTTAAGGCCCCCAGCCAGGGCTTATGCATCTTAGCATCATAGTATGGACACCTATATATAAATTCTTGGACCAGTTAATGCACACTTTGCATTATTTTATGTTTCTGTTCCATTAAAAAACTTGGAAATATCACGTTATTTTCATTTTAAACCCAAGTCTCGGCCACTAAATGAAAAATCTTTACGATTACCAATTTCGCTTTAGACACGCTCTTAAGAAATGCCCCACTGCCACAGAAATGTAAAAAATCGTTAAAAAAGTACGCAGTACCATTCTACATTGTAATGCCTACATTTTTATATGCCAAATGTGGTTTCAAGACATTTTTGGCACTTGTAAGTAACCCGTTACGTAACGTAAATTGTGCATGCCTCACAATTTGTTTAGATACATCTTGGATCTACGCCTGATTTTATACTTACCACTTAGTTATATCTGACCTAAATCCAAATGTTTCAAGGTAGCAGTAGTACTGATCACTGCAATTCGGACATCCAAAAGGTGCATCCTGCGATAGCGACGACGCTTTCGGGTTGCTCGAACAAGTGCATTGGTCGTACGATGCAACATGCTAGCCCGCAGATTTGCAAAGTGCGACAGCAATGTCGAGATAACTCTGTTTAGGGCTTATTGCCAGGCTTTTTATACCTGCAGTCTGTGGACAAATTACACGCAGAAAACGTTTAATGTCCTGCGTGTGCAATACAACAATGCTTTTAGGATACTGCTGTCGCTGCCTCGTTTCTGTAGCGCGTCAGGGATGTTCGCAGCAGCGCGTACAGATGACTTCTTTGCGATCATTCGTAAAAGATCTGCTTCACTACTGCGTCGGATGCGCGGCGGCGACAACAGTCTTCTGAGCGATGTTGCTAGTAAGACTGAGGGCCGCCTTATGGGGCACTTGTGCGCAGTGCATGTACTATCGCCAGGTGTCTCCATGAGGTGGCGTAATTAAGTATTATTAGCACCAGTTTAGTTTTGTTACTTATTGTGTGTTTTTAGTCTATTATACTAACATAGGTTAAGGAATACTAACAAATTTATGGGTTCTACCTGAATTAAAGATAAATAAATAAATGGTCATGAGTTCGCACGACGATTGCTTTCGTACGACACGGCTGTAAAGTATTCGAATTTAAAATATTTTCCTTGGCCTGTTTTTTTGCTGTTACACTAAAGGCTACTGAAAGCCCTGTGACATAGGGTTTAAATACCATAAATAATGTAAGTTGAGAAATAAATAATCTATAGACCATTATTGTCAAAAAACTGCTAGGTATTAGGCGCCATTTTTCAATCATGGCGGCGCGAGCGGCAAAGATACGAGGAAGCAAAGTTGAAATTTGGAAAGAGAACATCACAATCTATAATAATACCAATTTTCAATACTCTAAGAAAACTTCCAGGTACCCTAATAAACCAAATGACTATACTACAAAATAAATAATCGAAGCGAACTTTTAACATTTATTTAAAATGATTCAGTCCTTGAAAACTAGAACTATTCAAAACATGGAAACTTGTTAGAGTTTGTAGTTTAGGCGTTGGACACCAGCCAGATTTGGGGCCAGATTGAAACTGGGAACATTCGATACAATCCCGACTGACTGCGCAGTGCAACTTTGTTTATGTTGCCTATTTATTTCTGGATTCAATAAACAGGATTATTTCATGTACAGTCGACTAAACTTGCATTTGACCACCGTAAGGAGTATTCCTGCTTGCAGCGTCCGCTCGCTGTAAACACTTCAAAATTTTCTTTAACTTGGCCCTTTTTTGATTTTACTGGTTATTGGTATAAATGTGGTCTTTTTTTGTTTTACTACTATTGGTCTGCACAAAAATGGACGGTAAACAGACTGATGTGGTTGCAGATTTAGTCGACTGTACGTTTACTTTACACTAACCCTTTTTTCGAAGTATCCACATAGAAAAAGGGTTAGGGTTAATTCAAGTTTTATTTGCAACTACTTATGCTCTAATGGTCGCAGGCTCTACAGCTGCGTATGAGGCATTGGATTCGATTCCCAAGCCAGGCAAAATGTTATTTATTTTCTGATCTATGGAAGACATACAGCTAAACAAAACAGAATAAAAATAAGTGAAACTGCAGCCTAGAATCGGGATGCCCAGTATGCCCAGTTGATGGCTGTAGGCTTACTCTCTATTACATGGCGAAATGTAGGTGTACTATAGGTTCATCCCTGCTTAACTTTTCGGGGTTTACAGGCATGACATGTTGTTATGGAAAACAAAAAAGAAATTAATAACAGATAGAAATAAACCTAGGTACTTCAACATACGCAATGTAATCGATGTCAATGTGCACTTTATAGCTGCCCGGGGCACTAAACAATGTTTTATTACGACTACCCTCCTTTACGCTCAGATTGTAAGTAGTTTAGCAAGGTATTGTTTGTCTAGTTGCGGACGTGATCGTGGTTTTATAGGTACCTATGGATGGATGAGCTGTGTTACAATGGTCACAAGTTTTATTTGTTACTGGCTTGTGCCCGCGGTTTGACCCACGTGGAGTTCGGTGATTTTCCCACGGGATCGTAATACCAGGATAATAAGTAGTAGAAAATCCTATGTGCGATTCCAGACTAATCAGACAGAATCTATCTTCGTGCTAAGTCTCATAAAAAACAGTTCAGCCATTCTGTCGTGATTGAGTAACAAACATTCATCCAAGTAAGAAGTTAGATAGAATTTTTTGTGCGAAATCTGACTTTTGATTTTCGGAAACCTCTACGAAAGATTCATCATTATATATTTCTGTACACACAAAACCCAAAAAGCTTTTTACCCAACAATGATGGAGTCGGGTTCCAGTCTAACCCGATGCGACTGAATTTCAGTATCCGTATTAACAACCTCTTCTCTGACTTGCAAAGACTCATCGTCAATTAAAAACAAGAGCATAATAACATCGACTGTACGATCTTATCAACCATACATTTACTTTGCTAACGCAGCAACGGACGTCGTGTGTCGCAAATAATAGGGGTTAAAGTACGGAATTGCCGTTTAATAGTAATAGATACTTTGAATTGACATTAAACCTTCATGGTGTGAGATATTCGAGTGAAACTTTTTTTACATTATACCTATGAGATTTTTCTTTTAAAAAATGTTCATTCTTTCGATTTTCGAATTTCAATTTGTTTTTTTTTTATTCAGCTTAGACGGAAAAGATGGATACTTGGAAAATTCGAGTAATATTTGAATACGAGTTCCGACGCGGAGCTAACGCGGCAGAAACGACTCGCAATATAAATGCTGCGTTTGGAGAGGAGACTACTAATGAACGCGCCGTGTGTTTTTGGTTTAAACGCTTTCGTAATGGAAACTTCGACTTGAAGAACGAACCATGTGGAAGACCGCCCACACAGGTGAATAACGCTGAATGGAGATGGTGGAAGCCGATCCGAGTCAAAGTACCCAGAAATTAGCAGCATGGTTTAACGTTACCTTACCTATAATATTGACTCATTTGCATCAAATCAATAGATAAAAAAAAAAGGTGCCTCATGATTTGACTGATCTGCAGAAAGTAACGCGTGTTGAAACTTGCACTTCCTTGTTGAATTGGTATAGAAATGAAGGAATATTGAATCGAATTATGACATGTGCGAAAAGTGGATTCTTTACGATAACCGTGAGCGAAAAATGCAATGGTTAATCCCAGGTCAAACGCCGCAACAGTGACCTAAAGCAAAACTTACCAATAAAAAGGTAATGGTAACTGTTTGGTGGTCTCTTCATGGTTCACATTCACTTTATCTTTCTCAGGTCTGGTCACGCAATATCAGCAGATGTTTACTATGCCGTACTGTTTCGCAGATATCGGGGCTTGTTTCGAAGTCTTTTCGGTCAATAATTGAATTAGGTCCATTGTTTTTTCTTTACAATAAAGGCATAAATAGCGAAAATGTATTCAATCATTATTAAAGTTGGGGATATTTGTAAAAAAAAAAAAAATTGATTTTCTATATTCAAAAGAAACTACAAATTAGAGTTCCCAAATCACGTCTCCGTGAGTTTTTGTCTGAAAATGCATCGGGAGAATGATTATTACTGAATAAATTAATAATTTATCTAAAATTCGCTTTATTATTATTGTAGTAGAGGAAACAAACCATTTTTAACAAGTAATTTCAAACAACGAACGGATAACATACTATTTCAACGAGAAAACCTTGCAATTTCGCGTTTTTTTGAAATACGCCTCTTAAAGCCAGGTCGCACTAGTTCCGTGTGGAAGTGTGCGACGATTTTTGCCGATAAAACTGATCTGTCGAAGATATTATAGCTACGTGTAACCATAAAAAACGTAGCAATGAAACGCGTCTTTTCAAAAGTATTTTACCGCCTTTTGCAACAAAAAATCTCACCACACCACTTTGACCACACCCATTTACTATATTCGACACAATCGACTCATACAGGTATATATTTTTCCATCAAAAATTGGCCTTTAACCCTGTGACTGCTACCACAAATTTGTATTCATCACGTCTGGGCGACCAGCGGGCTCGGGCAGCAGATTGGGTCTATTATACCTCACACAATATCTTACGTTCTTCGGTGAAATTCAATGTTAGCAGGGTTAAAAAAGGGTTTTGTGAAAGGTATACACTTGAGGTTGAAATGCGGGTTTTATGCCCATATTTTTGATAGCAGACGGTCGTGTGATCTTGCTACTTTATAGTTATAAGAATTGTCATTGATCGGAATCTACATTTGAGATTTATAACTAAGGCCGAAGTAATAAGTCTATGAAACTTCGCTTGGTGCCAGGATTGGTGAGCAACGCTGCTCAATTAAGTGACAATGATTATTGCAGTATAATTACTAGGGGTTTAGCCATTACAAGATAGATGATAATATTTAGAAACTTTTCATCTAATTGTGCAAACCACTGTATGTGTGTAGTTTTTTTTTTTGTTGGGTTAATTGCCCCACTCCTGGGAAAAGTCAGTTATTCAGATATAGGAGAAAAGCTATAGGACCATCACTGGATAAACGACACAGCCATTTTAAATTAATAAACTGTAAGCCGATCTACAAACATTGTCTCATCTACAAACAGCTTTTAGCTGAGTGGAACGACCCCGTATTGTCAGCGTTGATATAATAATTAATCTTGTATTTTGAGAAGGGTCCAAACTTGATTGTCTTTGACACTAATTGTTAAGATATAAATTCTTGACCATTTAGTACTTAATGGCGGTCATTAATCATGTAGATTGAAGGTGTCTCATGCAACTTTGCTAGCAAAAATTAGAATAATATTAAATGAATGGATTTGGATTATTTTGTGTGAGGCCAAAGACTCTAAAGAGAGGCTATACATAGAAGAAATTTAATGCATTAGTAAACTGTGACTCCTATATACGCGAGTTAAAAGAGACAAGCAATGCGTAGTTTGTGGCTCACCGATTATGACAAAACTGTACTGATACATTACGTCATCGTTGATCTAGTAGTTGCAAGCTTGACTTCTGGGCAAGAGGACCTGGTTCGATTCCCGGATCGGGTAAAGTGTCATTGGGATTTTCTATCAGGAATTTCTCAGTAGCAGCCACGGAGTCTTGATCTGTGCCCGGTTGATAGCAAAAGGCTCGCCCCATATTACATGGGACTTTAACATAACTGGCGAAATGTGGGTGTACTGTCAGGTACACCTCTGCCTAACCCTTCAGGGATTACAGGCGTGATGTTATGTACGTATGTACTGATACTTTTGATTAATAAACTTATTATCATTACTATATCTCGTCAGGCCTTATAGCAAAACGAGATTGTAGAAAATCAGTGTGGTCACTGATTTCTACTGAAAAGGGAATCGAACCCGTACTGGGCTAATGATTATATTAGCTTAAAAACGTAAGGCGTAGCGTAAAAAGAATAATGCGAGACAGATGAAGAAATGAAGAATATTATTATAACCAATTAGGAAAATGTATTTAAATTAAATTACATTGACAATCAAATTAGCAAATAACAACAACAATAGTATATTTAGCGCGGCGCGATCCGAATGTTTCGGTAGGCGGTCGAATGAAGACTGGTGACCCGCAAACACGCGGCCACGCGCGCCTTGTGTAACCGTGCGGTCATTAGGTGCACGTATGATCTGCATGTTTGGGACAAGATTCATTCCGCTCTAAAATGTAAGGTGTTGGTCCAGTAGATTATAGTTCCGCCACAAGATAACTGAGCATTTTATCATGTAACACTTGTACCAACAGCAACCAGATGGCCGTGGGAAGTAGGTTGCGATTTTGTTCCCGTAGTCCCGTGTAACTAACATCAGCCATTTTTCTAAAGGTTTAGGATGTACCTACCCTCACATTTCACCAGTAATGTTGGAGTACCATGTAGGTAATATGGTTCGAGTTTAATGCCATTAATCCACGTTACTTGGTACTGAATAGGTGTTTACAAATTAATGGAAAAATCCAATAAAACTTTGCATAATCTGGTAACTGAACCCAGGATCCATCAGCTTAGTATTTGGGTTTCTCATCGCCGATCACTAAACGAATGATGTGGTCGGCGGTTAAGTACTTAAATTATTTTTTATCCCGTCGACTTAGTCCTGACCCGCATTTTAATCGATTTTTTTTATACAAAATAAAGACAAAAAAAAGCTGTTTTAAAATTGAAACGTTAGGCCTGCTAAGTAAAATAGGAGCCGCCAAATTAGGGATACATTCTCAACATTTTTGAAACACGCGGGCGTTACTTTCGGTCGCTTTAGACCCCTACAACACCCTTACGGGGCAAAAATTCAAAACAAAGATCTCTAACGACGGGACGGTACAACCGAAAGAATTTCAACGTTTTTTTTTATTAGCGTGTGGTAAGAAATGACCTGAAAACACTGCATGAATTTGGAAGTTTTTAACAATAACTTTTCAAGAAACATTCCAGTCTAACCGAATGCAGCTGAATACCAGCAGTTTACGTATAGCGCCTGCCTATCTGACGTCCACAACCCAGTTCCTGGGTAATACGATCCCCTTGGAAATACTTATTGTCAGACTTTAGGGCTTCTGACTACTCGTAACGACTGTGTTGTCTACAAATGACAGCCAGAACCAACGGCTTAACGTACTTTCAAAATGATGTAATGGTTCAAATCCACGGAGTGACCTAGGCCAGCACTGCTTAACTTTGGAGATCATGGGTACCTGCATAGTAGAGTCTTTTAAGACGACTGCAGTGAAGCCCAAAGGAAGGGTTGTGTTTTTGTTTCTTGTAAGGAACAAAAAAAATATATTATCACCTATCAGTGATAATATATATATTTTTTTTGTTTTAGGGTGTATCTTAGAAATTAAACTTTTTACGCTCACAATATGCTTTGACTAAGACAGCTCCCGTATCTTGTGGCAGTAACGTTTTTGGAGTTCAATCGTTAGTATTGTCATGCGGTTGACCATACTTACAAACCAAAATCAAAACCAAAATCTCAATTTCGGGATCCTCTACCTAGATGACTTAAAAAAAATACTATTACAATTTGACTGTATTCTCCTAGAACTGCGCCCCAAAAAGAAATTGTCCAGAAATTTAATCTTCCCGGACTAATATCAAATGATTTATTGCTATAGCGACGTCGCCATTTTTATTCCGATGTCCTAGTTTCTAATGATATTGTTTTTGCCAAGTACTGTCGTCGCATTGATGAACGATGTTAAACTCTTACAAAGACATACCTAGGAACTGTCTCGTTGATCTCTCGGTCGCAGGCACTACTGCTCAGCATGAGCACCTGCTTTCGATTCCAAGTTCAGGAAAAGTGCTATTAGATTTTTGCATCAGGATTTTTTCAGTAACAGCCGTCAAGTCTGGATTTATGAACAATTTATGGCGTAGGTAAGGTCCCTTATCATATCGGACTTAAACATAACTGGCTCAAATGACATTGACGGAGCACCGTTTTTATAATAATATTTTTTTATTTAAGTTACCTTGTCAGTTAGTTATGTATTGGTCAAATCTTGCAGCTGAATTTTTAACCTTTGGTTCTAGCGAAATATATTTGTATAATAGCCATGACTTGACCCTGTAGCCAGGATCGCCTCCTGACAAGAGACTCCTCAACGGTACCTAGCACGGACATGAAACTTTGTATACGATATATCATCATCTGCCTTGCCTTTTCCCGTTCTATGTTGGGGTCCACTTCCAGTCTAACCGGATGCAGCTGAATACCAGTATTTTACATGGAGCGACTGCTTATCTAACCTTCACAACCCAGTTCGTATTGGGTAATACGACACCCCTTGGTAAAACTGGTTGTCAGAGTTTCGGGCCACTGACTACCTGTAACGACTGTCAAAGATCTACAAATGACAGCCGGGACCAACGGCTTAACGTGCTTTCCGAGGCACGGAGGAAACTCGGTATGTAATGTGTTGTCACCTATCCACCCGAGCGGCTGTTATTATTTAGCCACGAGCTCATCGTATACGATATAAATAAACCTAATTTTGTTCTTTTCGTTTTAATAAAAGGTTGTTTTTTTTTTAAATTAAATACATATTTGCTAAATTGGTATTCCGGTTTTGGCCAACGTGCCATCCATGATTATATATTTCACTACAAGTTTCTTTAAATAATTGTAGTGATATATATATATATATATATATATAATCATAGATCGGTGTACATAATAGAGTATTGTTATTTCACTTAAGAGACCCCTTAGAGTAGGTATACTTTCGAAAATCCTTCCATTTCCCCTAAGGGCTGATTCACACGGCTTCCATCATTGACGATTCGTCATAAAACACGATACGTCATGACGGATAGACGTGCATATTGCATACGGTATCGTGTTTTATCACGATCCCGCAAAAAAACGAATTGGTGTTCACATTACTTTCGTGATTTTTCGGGAGATAGACGATACGTGATTTAAGACGTGTCTATCATTTTTCACGATTCCTGATGCGTGTGAGCACGGGCATTTAAAAAGCATTGCCGTCGTCAAAAAAAATGAAAGATCGTGAAAAAAAAAAACGATACGTCAAAAAAAAACGAATCGTCCTCGTGTGAACGGGCTGTAAAAACTTCTATTTGAACTCCATATTCTAATTAATTAAATCCAAAACTTCGGTATTTCATTAACATAGAAACACATATTCACAATATCAGGGAAGTTAATATGAACTGCTACAACGCACCTGTGTCAACTAATAAATATACATGAACATAATGTATGTACCTATGTTAGTTTGTAAACTTTAACTGTCAATCGAGCTGAACTTGATCAAAATTAACGTTTGCGTTTGTGTGTATTGAGTATTTGTAAAATTACGGCTTCATTTCGCAAAGGGGTAGGCAGAACCACCTTTTCGGTCAAGTATGACTACGGACCTGGTGGACCTGGGTTCGAATCCCAGGTTGGGAAAATTATTAATGGTGTTTTCCATTCTAGTGCCTCGTTCAAACTCAAACTCAAACTCAAAGCATTTATTTCAATTAGACCATTACAGGCACTTTTGAATGTCAAAACACAAAAAAATAAACTAAGCTACAGTCCCAGTCACAGGGCATAATAACTTGTGAAAGTACTGTAGTTGCCCATTCGAAAGCGTAGATCTCTATGGAGAAGAATGGGCAAGAAACTCCATGGACACTCTTTTAAATCATTATGTTGTTACAAAGTCTCGGTTACATCATTCATGTCGAGATTAAACATACATGTGAGAACGATGTAGAAAGACGTGCGAGTAAGAGCGTCCAGAATAAAAAGATAAAATTAACAATTCAAAAATACAATAATCCATGGCACCTGCGAGATGACCAGTCACAACTGACAGCGCCCGTTCACGAACATGACGCATGGATCAGCCATCATTCAACTCAACCATTTTGGAGGGAACTAAACGACCCGACACACGCGCCACCATCAGCGAGACATTTTAGTGAGCATGACATTCTCTCAACCGCCAGGGCAAATTCGAGTCAGTAAAAGATGTAAATGGTAGCTTTATCGTACATAGAACTCACACATGTGCTATGCAATTATATAATACTAAGAGACTGAATCTATACAATGCAAAGATATGTTTACAATCTTCTGCAGCTTCCACAATAACTTCACAAAGTAATCAATTAGTTTGCCCCTATGGTTGTGGAGCAGGACCAGCATTGAGCCAAGCATTTTTATCATCAATGTAATCTCCCAACTTATAGTATGCTTGCCTACATAGTGTGCGTTTTATACAAGATTTAAATTTCGTCTCATTCAGTTGTAGAATGCCGGGAGGAATTTTATTGTAACATTTTAAACAGTACCCCATGAAAGATGAGTCTACTTTAGCTAGCCTGAAACCTGGCTGAACTAGATGGTCCCTGGTTCTAGTATTATAGTGGTGTCTGTCGCCTCTTTTACTAAATAAATGCAGATTTTTCCTAACGTACATGATGTTTTCATAGATGTATTGGCAAGGTACTGTCATGATGTTAATTTCCTTAAACAGTTCTCTTAGAGAATCGCGTCTACATAGATTATATATGGCTCTGATGGCTCTTTTCTGCAGAATAAATATAGACTCGATGTCTGCAGCCCGTCCCCATAGTAAAATACCGTAAGACATAATACTATGAAAATAACTAAAATAGACTAGCCTCGCGGTATCTACATCAGTAAATTGACGGATTTTCCTAACAGCATATGCTGCTGAACTCAGCCGTCCTGCAAGAGATGTTAAATGAGGACCCCATTGTAGCCTTGAGTCGAGCGTGATCCCTAAGAAAACAGTTTCATCGACGAATTCTAGTTTCTCTTGATTCAATACTATGTCACAATCACTAGTTTTGACATTTGGTAGGGCAAATCTTATGCACTTAGTTTTTTTCCCATTTAATACTAAATTATTCGCGGTAAACCAATTATGGACTTGCAGTAGGGCGCTATTTACGTCGTCAAGAATTGTGGCACGTCTGTTTATCTTAAATATCAAAGAAGTATCGTCGGCAAACAACACCATTTGAGGTTGGTTTTTAAATAAATGGGGTAAATCATTAATATAGACTAGAAAGAGGAAAGGACCCAATATAGAGCCTTGTGGTACACCCATCCTTACTTTTAAACCCATTGAATTGACACCATTTATTTGTACTTGCTGATGTCTATCGTTCAAATACGATTTCACTAAACTGAGCGCAAGTTTCCCCAAACCGTAATGCTCAAGTTTAAAGAGTAGGGTTTCGTGGCTTACGCAATCAAATGCTTTCGAGAGGTCACAGAAGATTCCTATGGCATCTTGTGCCTTTTCCCACGCAGTGAATATGTGTTTTAATAATGTGACACCGGCGTCAGTCGTACAACGTCCTTTGGTGAAACCATACTGTTTCTCATGTAAGATCTTATTGGTATTAAAGTGGTTAAGCATCTGATTAAGCATTACTTTTTCAAACACCTTGCTGAAAACCGGCAATACGGATACGGGTCTATAATTATTCGTATCTTTACTGTCCCCGGATTTGAAAAGTGGTATTACCTTGCTGTATTTCATAAGGTCCGGGAAGACGCCTTGGTCCACACACAAATTAAATATTAAAGCCAAGTACGGTGCTATAGTCTCAATAATAGCTTGACAAACTTTAATAGACATTCCCCATAGATCTTCTGTTAATTTGATTTTGATTTCCTTAAAGGCTTTAATGACAGCTATGGGGTTTATATGTTTAAATTGAAATTCAACCGGACAGGCTGAAACATTTGCTCTTAATAAATCAATAGAAAGCAAGGGTGAGGAATTTAAGGTTTCAGTAGTTTTAAGTGGGATACTGGTAAAGAAATCTACAAATTCTTGAGCAACTTCATTTTTAGAGCTTAGAAGACCACGTGAGGTTTCTAATGTGATATCATTATTGTATTTTTTATTTCTATTAGTTTCACTATTGATAATTTTCCAAACCGTCTTTATTTTATTATCTGCGGATTTAATCTTGTTGCTAATGAATAAGGCTTTAGCAACCTTGCAAGTGTTTTTAAAAATTTTTGAGTATGTTGCAACATATTTATTAAAAGTTTCTGAATTAATGTAAGGCTTGAGGCCGTACAGCTCAAACAATCGCTCCCTACTTTTCCTAATACCCTTAGTTGCCCAGTCACTGAACAAAAACTTTGGGTAAATAGATTTAGTTTTCATTTTTATTGTATTATTAAACTCCGTGTAAACTACCGAAAAGAATTCCTCATAAAATTGATTTACATTTTCAATAATATATCCCGGAATGCCTAAATTACTAATTAAGTTATTATTAAAATTATTCAAATTACTGGGTGTTATTTGTCTAGACTTTATCTGGATTTTTTGTAATGGTGTGTAGGACTCGAAAACAACGGTTTGACCACTGTGATCAGAAGGAAGGTAATTTACAATGGATTTATCTAAGTAGTCGCAACAACAAAAAACATTATCAATACATGTAGCAGTATTTTTAGTAATTCGGGTTGGTTCCGAGAACACGTTTAACAAATTAAATGATTTAAAAAGATGTAATAATCTACTGCTATTTGAATTTTTCTCTAAAATATTAACATTGAAGTCACCACAGATAACGAGTGATTTATTACTAGTAGCAAGTTTTGCTAAAGCATCCTCCATTACTGACTCAAATAAAGAGTAGTTCTGATAATTTGGGGGTCTGTAAACGCACACTATTATATGCTTATCTAGCTCAACACAAGACAGTTCAATATTATGCTCAACCGATAGATCAACAATATCATTACGAGACTTAAATTTAATACAATTTTTAACTAAGATTATTGAACCCCCACGCATCTTAGTTTTCCGGTTAAAGCAACTGCCCACACTGTAATTTTCGTAATTAATAAGCATTTCAAAGTCTTTTAACCAATGTTCAGTGAAACAAACTATTTCAAACTTTGTTTTTTCTAAAAACAATTCAATTTCTAATTGCTTTGAAGCGAAGCCTTGAATATTCTGGTGAAATAATTGCATGGAATTCTGCTTAGCCCCTTTTTTACATCTAGCTTTTTGGGAGCAAGAAGGTACCTGTGTGTTGTTGGTTATAGTAACATTACTGTTACTGGTATCTTCTGTTGTCTTACTAACTAGTTTAAATGAGCATCCGGAGTGAGCCCCAAGACTCCTATGCCATTACAAGACAATGAGACCCTAGTACTAGTGGACCCTACTTGAGAATCTTCTTTAGTTACACATGGATCCTCGTTCGTAAAATAATTGTAAAAATCAATATTAGTAGTCTTACTAATAGTCGCAGTGTTAATAATAGAACTAAACATAGACATACTATTTATGTCTGAGTGAATATTAAAAACTAATAGCCGAGCTATTTTGTGTCTACAACTAATAGGTAGATACACATTACCCCGTGTCGACTTAAGATTACCAATAAAACTGTTGATATCAAGATATATAAGTTTGTCACTATAGTGACCTACTAAGAAATGAACATGCTCATTCAGCATGTGAATATAATTGTTTTTCTTGCTTGACAATTTTTCTAAGTATGGGAAAGCACACAATATTATTTTACGACAGTTCAACTTTAACAATTCAGTTACACTGTCTGTGATGTCTTCTTTTTTAATTTTTGAACTATTTCCAATAAATATAGTGATGTCTGTATTAATATTATAAACATTTCTAGTTACTGAGGCCATTATCTGTTTGTATGTTGACCCTGGCATGCAATGATTTTGATTAGAAAAACTCAGGTTATTACTAACTAATTTACCTACACCTCTTCCTATACTATCTGAGAACATTATTGAGTAAGAACAATCCTGACTATCATCTATCCCTGGCTGTACCACTTGTAAATAATCATGTGTTATATTAACTGTTTCTTGGTTGAGTACACAGTCCTGAGATAAATTCTCAGCCCGGGACGGGTCCTCCATTACCTCAGGCTGGACAGTATCTTGGTTGGTAACTGACTGACAACTACATTGACACATTACCAACTCATTTGCTGCAAGAATATGTTCCCTAATTTGGTTCTGAGAACTCACATACCTACTGGAAAGGGAACTAAGTGAGTCCTGAAGTACCTGTATTTCAGCCTGCAAATGCCGAGTATCAATTTCATAAATTTTTATACTGTCTTCTAATTTTATTTGGTAATTATTTAACTTATTAACTAAATCAACACGCTCTTTCCTCAGTGAAATATTTTTGGAAAATTGCTTATGTTGTTTCCTAAATTGATAACATTTTTTAATTATTCTATTCAGTTTAGCATATTTTTTAATTTTCTTGTTGCTAACTGTATAATTCTGTTTTAGTAAGGAATCTTCAGTCAGATCAATGGTTATTAAGGAAGGGGGGTTACAATTACTATTTAATAATTCGTTATATAAGATGTTAGTTTCTTTAACCTGAGTATGTTGTTTTTCTTTCTGTAACTTTGATATACAATTATTGGCATGAATTAATTCATCTTCTAGGTCCCTAATTTTATTTAAAGCCTCCTCGTACAAGTTACTACAATTATTGAAACCATCCGTGACCACCTTCAGTTGATCCCGTTCATCAACAACGTCCAAGTATTGCTGATGTAGGACCACTAGCTCTCGTTTTAAGCTTGAGTTTTTGCCATTAACTGAATGAACTTCCACCTCACTCTCATCTCTCTCCTGTAACAGTTGTTGGACTTGGAGGTTTGATTCTTTAAGTTCTTGGAGGGCCGTTCTCAATTTTAGCTCCATATCCTGAGCAGTAGCCTTTCGGGTCATCACAGGCATGGTTTCAGGAAAGGTTACTGAAAATAAGAAGTAAAGAAACGGTGAGAACTAATAGAATTGACCAATTAAGAAAAGTTAGTGGTAAAAGGGGAAAAAAAAAAAAAAAAACCGAGGGAAAAGTGTTCAGTTATGAAATGAAATGAGGTAGGCTGCTATATTAGCTTTAACAGATTAACTATAATTATATTCAATGCATCTAACAGAATATTAAATTTCACTGATTATATTGTCATAAGGTATTACTTATTCTTAAGTGGGTAGGTTGCATAGGAAAAAAAAAAAATATTAAACTTATTATTAAGATATTACTTTAAGACAATAATGCATATTAATGACCATACACGTTATATTACTGAATTTATATTGAAACGATATAATAAATAACAGAGATATGGAATTACTCTCACTGTTTTGTTTTTTACGACCGGTTGTCAACAAAGCGATTAAGAACCAGTACAGGGTATAAATTAGCAAAAAGCTTTACTAAAAAATGGCATAGATGTGTGATTGATATAAAGTGACGATTGTGTGCTGTTATTATATAAAAGTAAACAATACTTCCCCTGAATTTTCCGTATAAATCCGCAGTTAGAACGTCATCTGTTGTTTTTAGGTTACCGGTAACGTTGTATTGGCGAAAACTTAATTTATCATCAGGAAAACAATTTTCCTGAGTATTTACGCATTTATATTACGTTTTCTCAAACAATTACACCTTAATATAACTTATTTAATAATTTAATTTAATTTTAAAATACGGAACAAAAATTTTACATGTCACTCGGGCAGTGTTGCCACTTTTTTTTTTCGTTGGTTTAGTGGCCGCTATCGGACTGCTGAGCTGAGTCGTGGCTTAGATTCCCGAGTCGGCCAAAGTGCTATTGGGTTTTTCCATCAGGAAATTTCTCAGTAGCCACCACGGAGTCTAGATTTGTGCCCCGTTGATGGCAATAGGCTCGCCGATGTGGGTGTACTATTAGCAACACCTCTGCCTAACCCTTCAGGGATGACAGGCGTGATGTTATGTTATTTACGTGGACGTTCTTGATAGAATGTGAAATTGGGTAACTAACGCCCGCTGCAGATACATCACATCCATGATTTTATGTTATAATTTCCATACTTTAGGGTTGAGCAATATTTATTTATTGATTTAAATAACATGGGAGACTTACAGCTAAAACAAACAGATCAAGGACAGTACAATAGTTTGAAAGCCAATTACAGTTCTCCACTTAAAAAAAAAAAAAGTAGATTCTACGGACATTCACACCAAGTTACTAAATACTACAGCATAATTACTATGTTGCTCACACTGCATAACAAACATATAATATTCTTTCATATAAACATAATTATCGAAATTTGGGTGTTCCTATATGTACATAGCTGTGCCCCATCCATCGGATAATATAGACGTGTTGTTATGTTACTTTATTTATGTGTTATGTTATAAGTCGGCAGAAGTTTTTTGGTATTTAAAATCGCGTCTCATCAGTCATGTTCTGGCTATTGATAAACATTTATGTTGAAGAAACCCCCGGCAGGGCACGCAGTAAGATTAACTTTATTAATCTATTACTCACTTACAATTATTAATTAAGAACTGTGAATCCCCAAGAATCACCCATTAGTCGTTATGTACAATTAATAAGCGCCATTTTTCTTGTTAGTCCAAACAAGGTTTTTGATCAATTTGATGTTTCAATTTCAGTGAGCCGTCAACGAATTCGACTATTCGATTTATTTAGCAACAAATAACAAACAGCTTCCAAATTTTGTTTTTGACAGCTGAACTTGTCCCGACCTTTCAAAAAAAATAAAAACGATCACAAATACTCACTTAAATAAAAACCTTTTTTCTAAACTCATAATACATTCCCGTTTCGTAGGTAAATTGGAAAATCTTCTAAAACAACAGAACAGCCATTGGCCGAGTTATTAAATATTCTGAAAGAGAAAGGATTTCGTCGAAATTCAACACTCGACGCTCGTAATGAGAACTCTTTGTTTTTGTAATTTTATATCCGAAATAAGTTTTCTCTGAAGCCAGACTGAGAAATATTATTATCCTTTATAACTCTTAGGTAGGTACGGTTTGCACAGACGAGCGACTTGCCGCTCAAAATCAAAAGTCATTTATTCAAAGAACAACACATGTTTATTACCGAGCTGGTAATGTTGTACTAACACACCTTGTGTGAACACTAATAGGGTTGAAATTAAAATAAAACCAAATTGTGTCCTGATCTTAGCTCATTTATTACATCAAAAATGCGAGACCCCAACCAAATCGATGTAACGTAACCATAGCGAGATCTAACTCGACGTCAACGCCATCTATCGAGCTTGACATTCAACTTTTGATGTTTTACAATGCGATCACTACGGTTTCTGCATTAACAACACAAGATAAATCAACACATTTTGAACGATGAAATCGCATAAGGCGGTTGTGCCCTGAAGAAAGAAATAAAGAAAGAAAAAGTATTTATTAGTCTCGCACTGGACAAAACAAAGTGGTATTTTGATAATAAAACGAAGATTTAAAAAAAGAAAACTTAAGAACAAATTAAAATAAACGAAGCAAAATTAATGAAGCGCCCTTCGCCACTTCATAGTGTTGCTGAGTAGAAGAAGTGGCAGAACAAACTCCCCAGCAACGATAATTGTGGCGATCTGTCGCGATCTGCTGATGAACGTGTTCAGTTTATCCAATTAGGCTCGCAAGTGGGTCGGTTAGCTTGGATGTACTTTGCTGGTGCCTGAATTCATAAAGCAAGCATTTTAAAACGTTTTCCTAAAAACAGATACCAATCAGTGCAGGCATTCGTTCGCTGCCATTACAGCATATCTTTGCAAAGTGGCTAAATAATTGCGCCAAGGTGGTTCGCGATATTCAAATGTTCTTACGTTTTTTGCAATCAGCAGGTCAGTGTCAGGTTGTATGTTGATTTAAATATGATTCGCGACCATAACAAATAAGACTTTGCAGAGTTTTAACTATTGAGTTCATCAATAGGACCCTCTTCTTCTTCTTCTTCGTCGTTCCCTCACTGCTGAGGATCGCGACCACATATAACACGTCTCTAAGTCATGCGGTCTTCTGCAGTGTGAAACGCTCGGTACAGGCTGCTTCCAACAGCCCTCTTGATCGCGACCCTCTACGTTCATTTAATTATTGAATCACTTTTTCATGTAATAGTCATTGAATGGGATTAAATGAACTTATTGGAAAAAGCTAAGATAATTATTGAATTTTGATTATTAACATAATATTATTAATATATAATATTATTAAAATATAGCATTTATTATGTTAAAATTACGAACCCTTACCAAACCACGGTGTGAATCTTAAGTGCAACATTTTTTGCTCATCACACTCTCTGTCTTTTGCTTTCTCTGTTTCTTTTACTAATCTAGCCATGGTTACATTAGACATTCCGATACACTTCTGTTTCCTTGTTTTTAATTTTCTGACACTAGAAACATCTCAAACTAACCATCAACGACATAAGTGCCTACAACAAATCAAGCAATTTACCACTACGCTGAAAGCGCTTTCCGAATTTTCCAGCAATTAGACAATTATACAGTTCGATATTCATATGAAGCACTTCTTGAAGTTATAATTGATTTCATTGAAGCGCTTACGGATGCTTCATGCGATCGCTCATGCGAAGTAATGAAGCGATCGAAAGCGCTTTGAGCAATTATTTAGTGTTTGTAGATAAATGTTAAAAGCGGAGTGTTACAAATGACTCTCTAAAATGTGGCAAGCCATACTAAACGTGTTATACATACGTTTAGTATTAGTATTATTTGTTCAGGCAGCGGCTTCTTCAGCGAGAAGGTCGGAAATTACTTAAAAGGGAAGTAGTACTGAGATATAAAGTATCACATGTTCTAATCTAAGTAATAGTTTACCTGAATTCCAAATTTAATTAAAATCTGTTAAGGGCCAGAGAAATCCCAAATTGTGAAATCGAATGCCTCTCGTTTAAATATTACTGCAGCATTCACTTTGTGATGAAAAAGGTTACAAACATACAGATAGAGTTACCTTCGTATTTATGTTATTTGTAAGAATATAGCCATTATTAACAATGCTTGGATATTCGTGCATCACCAAGCTATTTACTGCCAGGCTATTCCGATTCACACCTCTGTTAATTCGTTGACAAACTAATAAATATATAGCTCAAAAGTGTACAGCAGAAATAAATAAAAAGGAAACGCATTAAATAAAGACAAGTCTTTCGTCTGCAACATTCCAAGACACCCAAAAAATTAATTAAACATGACATTGAGATCAATTTATAAAATTCTATTTAACTACTGAAATGGTAGCATTTTTACCTCGTTCTAGAAATAGAATACAACACCACTACGTACCCGCAAAATGTGGTTGTACTATTAGGTACACCTCTGCTTAACCCTTCGGCGATTACAAGCATGATGTTATGTGATATTTTACCACCACATATACCAGTCCCATACTGGTCATCTTACCAAGAAGTTTACTGCTGGACAGATGCGTCTCTAAACGACCTCGATCTTATGTCACTCTAACTGTTACTAGAGACAACTTGCGAAGATATGGTGTCACAACAGATCGACTACTTCAATTGTTCTCTGAGTGAATTCACACGGGCCGCATTTTGTAAAATTACTCTTGGTTGTTGAGATAATATAATTGTAAGTCTAATCTTGTTAAGCTAATAACTATAACTACACTATTGTATTAGGTAAGCCTGGGATGATAGTGGTATGTGTTTTAAATAAATAAAATAAAGATCGTGAATAATTCTAACTCGAGCATTATAGAAGGAACTTTAGAAGGATATTTATTTGTCTCGCACAGAACATAACAATAAAACAAAATTATACAAGGTGCAAGGGACCGACACACAAACGTTTGCCACGTATTAAGAACATCATTCTGAAAATATAAATGTATACATAGTAAATTTTCATCGGTAATTAAAAAAACAACTGTTTCCTACAAAAGTGTTGACTGTTTGTTCGTCGGTTTCCTCTCCACCCTGTGTAAAAAGAATATAATTTTTTTTTTTAATTTTTGCTAAATTATATCCGACTTCAAAAAAAAAAAAAGCGGAAAATAACTTTTTTGCCACCGATTTCCGATCGGAATCTAATAATATAAATATATAATATTTATATATATCTAATATTATTTTCACAAACGAAATTATTTGCATGGAAAAATACTGCGCACAACAGTCAACCTAGCGAAATGGGATAGTTAAGCGAGTGCGAGGCCAAAGCGGGCGGGCGAAACAAGACACTGAACAAAGCCCGGGGTTTCCCCGAGCATAGTTAGTTTGTGCCTCGTTTCCAACGAAATATACGAGCCAACACGCGCGTTTACATTACACTTTTAAAGCGCGAAATTTGAAAAGTATCGTTGAACCGGCCTTAAAAATATCGCCGATGCCGATATATCAGCAAACTTCGAGTATCGCCGATATATCGGCATCGGTATCGGTATCGGATGCATCCCTAGTTCAGTTTGATGGTCTGTATCTCACTCTATTATTCTTTATTTCTATAAAAAAACAAAGAACTCGTATAAAGTACTCGTAGTAGTGGTGAGTAGTATTGTACTCTAACTATTACTGATCATAAATCAAAGCGTTTCAATTTTAAAATACCGAACACGAAAAAAAGAACTAGCTACGCATGAAAGCATAACTCGTAAAAAATCCATTTTCCGTTTCAGTTCATTCAAATCCACAATCTAAAATGCATTAGTGGTAGGGCGAGGTCTGAATTCAAGCTAAGCGAGAAATGAGCGTAGCTTGCCTTGAGTATAAATAATAAATATTTACATTTATTTATATTTTCTGAGCACAGCCCTAATCGACGTTTCTACTAAGAAAATCAGATCAGTCAGATCTAAAAAATGATCGCAGGATTTCATAGTGATAGCAGCTGTTCTTGAAACAGTAGCCATATTGGATCTTTATTGCGTCATTAGTCTAGTGAAAGCAAATTCAAATATGTAATTTTGATTAAATGCAGCTGTACTTATAAACTTCTGCCTACTTTTTCTGGAAATCCCAGCATCATGCTACACAATGTTTTTTCTTTATGGGTGTAAAAAGTCTTTTTTTTTCGATGTCCCCGTCATTGCAATAATTTTTTTGCTCCTGACCTACTTCAATAACCCTTGTACTCAATGCATCAAACAGCACTATGTTTTGAGTGCGTTACGTTGAGTCCTACCGTAAACCCTGATATTTCTGAGTTTAAACTTTGAAAAATGTTTTCATAGAAAATTCTGCCGCAATAAAAAAGTTTATAGCACGAAATACTCAATTTTGGGCAACACTCTCAAGGAAGTAAATAGTATCCGGGACTTGGGAATCTTGATGGACAAGCAATTTACGTACAATAACCATATTGATAAGATAATATCAAATGCAAACAAAATGCTAGGTTTTGTATTAAGGACTTCAAAGCCGTTCATCAACCCTAAGACTAAAATTATTCTATACGAGACTTTGGTTCGCAGTAATCTGGAATACTGTTCACAGGTATGGTCACCTCCACAGTGGTCACGTGCTGCCGTGCACACTTGCACAGCGAGGCTCAGGGGAGATAAATAGTCGCCCCAGGGATGTGCACAGGCGTTGCACAGAGGGGGCTCCGGACAGGTCTTTTCAGAGGACACGGTGCCTCCTCTCATGTGCGGATTGTGACCACCGGGGTGGTTTTAGTGAGGTAAAAATCCCACACTCCCCGGTCTTATCCCCAAAGACCGGTCGCCTTTTGAAGGTTTCCCCCTGAAAACAAAAAAAAAAAAAAAGGTATGGTCACCTCATTATAACGTTCATAAGCAACGTATTGAGAGAGTCCGAAGGAGGTCCTTGTATAATTTATCTTTACAAAGCAAAACCGCGAAACAATTAAAATCCTACAAGGACCATGTTCACCACTTTAAACTTCAAAGTCTCAACAATCGCAGAAAAGTACTGGATTTATGTTTCCTTCACAAACTAATGACATCTAAAAATACTGACCTTCTGTCAAAAATATCCATCAATGTCCCAAGCAGGTTACCCCGGTCCCATACCTATAATCTGTTCAGACAACCTATGCACAAAACCAACTTAGGTGACAACTCTCCCCTTACGAGGGCAACTAAATTGTATAACGCTATATGGCGCAAAGCTGAACTCGACATCAATCACGATAGTCTTAATATATTTAAAAGTAAATTATATGAGCACTTTAAGTTAGAGGACATTTGAGTTATCATTCCAATAATCAATTAGTGAATTAAATAATAATATTAATCATAATTTTAATCTTAATTTATTTTCAGTTACATTATTCAATTTCAACCATCAATTCATCCTGACATTACTATTTATTTTCATTTGACTGTATTCTGGATATTTTAATCTTAATAATAGCATGATTGTTTATTTGTATTTATTCCGAATTTTTGTGTATCCCTAATTTTAACGCATTCCTAATTTTAATGTACTCCTAATTTTAATATATTCCTAATTTTAATGTATTCCTAACTTTAATGTATTCCTAATTTTGATTTTAATTATGCATTTAGAGCATGTGTACTCGATAATGTGCAAGCTGTGGTTACCTATAATTGAGTGTGCGTTACAGGACAACGTATTCTGTAGTAGTTTTAATTTAAATGAATGATAATGTAATGTAACTCGTTGGTAATCCAAAAATAAATATATAAATAAATAATTTTCACTCCCAAAAGAAAAATTGTTTCCCAGCAATCATTTTTGAGTAGACTTACGTAGTTTGATGTACAGAATGCTTGGTTTCCGGCTTCGAGAAAGGTCCGTTTACACCTAGTTTATAAAATAACGAGTTAAGCGACAAATGACACATTTCACAGTGTTACCTTTTGGAACCGCTTGTTTTTTAACAGGGACGAATGTAAATGGGTCGTTCAGGCCGCATCAAATTATCCGGGTATTGAACGACACGTTATCCGGTTCTGTTGACCGGTTTCAAATAGAATTTGATGGTCACGATTTTTGATTTTAGAATAATTTAACGGGTTGGAAGTTTTCCACGAGCAAAGGATGGATTTACTTTCACTTCACACGTTCACACGTTCCCATACAAGGAAATGTCCCTCACACGAATCAGGGTAGAATTGTATTAAAAAACGGTTTCACTCATTTTAACAGACAAGTCACAATTGACTAATTTTTTTTTCATTAAATAAGAAACTTAATTTTCCCCTGAAATTTTTGCGATGTCTCATGGATTCGGGTTTCTCCATGTCCCACTTAAAAAAAAAACCCTTATATTAAAACATAACACAGCATATTCTGAAGAACCAGAAATAAACTATCTAAAGTTTCTATTTCACATTTATTGTACACACAGATCTCACACACACTCTTTGAGTGAAAATAAACTTATCCAATTTGCTGTTTCTCTTATATTATAATGCTACTGCTGCTACAAGCAAAATAAAATGATTGCTTCGCAATAACCGCAATGCCTTTTCAAAACAAAGAAAAATTAATTCATATGTTTGAGAAAAAAGTTAATCCTTAATTGGATTTTCTCATGACTGTAATGGTAGACTGCTAAATGCAGGGTCTTATAATGAAACATAACATAATATCACGCCTGCAATACCCTACGGGTTAGGCAGAGCTGAACACATACATGTCGCCAGATGTGTTTAAATTCCATGTAAAAGAAGGCGTGCCAAAAATCCAGACTCCGTGGCTACTACTGAGTAATTCCTCATGGGAAAAAACAATAACCCATTGCCCACCCGGGAATCGAACCCATGCTCATGCTCAGCAGTCGCGCTTACGACCACTAGACTACCAAAAATGTTTCTCGCAGCCTTCATGTCAACTTCAGGCCTCACTCGCTAGTCACGTCTCAACTATAACTCATTAAGTTCTCGATATGTACTCATTACAACTTCGTTCTGAGGTCACTGAATGATTTACTGCTCTTTTGCTACGTTCTTTCAATAAGTAATAGATATATTAGTGGCTTTTACCTTATGGTGTTAAGAGTTTTGGGTGACTTTTTGTACGCACTTAAATATTTTTCTCTTTTTTTGCGTGTGTTGAATCAGTGCTTAATAGTGATAAATGACCCGCACAGGTATTTAAGCCTTTCAGTTAAGTTACCCACTTGGATCGGGGTCAATCCACAGGTCACCCATCCACGGACCAACCTAGACCAGCGCGGCTTAACCTGAAGATCGACCTAAGCCGTCGGATGTTATTATTCCGTTTAAAAATAAAACCATCGCTTTTTTTCACCCCTTACCGAAACGTGCTTCTAAAAAGCCTTATAACAAACGATACTAGTTTATTTCCTCCACCAACAAATCTATCTGTATTTCATCACTTCATCGTGAAACGGGGAAAATAACTTGATACATTATTTTCAATACATCCGCTGATTTCGAGTTCACTCGATGTTTCAACCCAATGTTACGGAACACCAACTTGTTTTACACTACAACTATTTGAAACTAATCTCTATGTTCTTGTGATAAGAGTTATATGGATTGAAATGGTAAAATTGTAACAGAAAAGACTAGTAAATGCTTGACCTTGGTGGGTAAGTGCGTGGAAAACCGCCATCTTAGCTTCTTTATACATTTGGCATAGTTTTCGAGTGATTTTGCAGAAAAAAAACATTCTTCGGAAGACTTAATATCTTGTATATAGACGTATAAAGGATCGCTGAGTTGAGTAACTTCGGTTATCTAGAAATTTGGAACCCTCTGCTACAATGTCTCAATTTTATTGTTTATTTTGTTTTATGGTTAAGTAGACAATTCACTGTTTTGACTACATTATCAATTGTGTCTTGATACATTTTGAATTTATACTCACAGTTTGAGGGTGACTATGAGTTTGGTGTGAACTGTGTAGTGTGTATAAACTTTTTTTTATAAAAGTTCTTATCTGTTTTCGATCTGTAAAAGTATGTAGAACTTTACCCATAAGGTGTTACGTCCAGTCATTCGACCATAATATCGTCAAAGAATTTGACTGTACGATACATACGGTTCTTAGTTGGTAAATGCTTTTGCCTGTATTTGATTTGTAGTCACACATAGCAGTTTTGTTCGTTTGTGTTGTTTGTTTAGTTTTGTTGGTGTTCTTCAATTAATTTGATAAAACATGTACAACATAACAGATAAATCCAAGTTATTTCTAATATTCAATGTGATTCTCTTTGCGGTGGGATTCAGAAAAGCGTGTTGTATAAATTATAAATGAAACTTTTTTCTTACCTAAAATTGCACCTCATAAGATAGTCACATTCACATAGCTCAATATATTCTGCATCGGAAACTGCGCAGACGTTCGATATTCGCATCCGTTTGGCGCCAAACACATGACCTATGGCCGAATGCCAGATGTCACAGAGCTGTGTATTCAACTACGGATATCGTGTGTTAAATATGTCTGAACTTGCATATACAGACCTGAAATATATTCTAGAATAATGTTTTAATGTATGATTTTTCGATCAATTTCTAGGTCGGGCCAAGTGTTATTGGGTTTTTTCACCAAGAACTCTGAGTAGCGTCCGTGAAGTCTGGATTTGTGCCCGGATGATGGCGATAGTCTCGCCCCTATCAGCCCCTATGATACATGACTAAAACAAAACTGACGAAATATGGTGTACCATACAAGGTGTCAACGGACCCTTCACGAAGCCGTCAACCAAACATTCTCTAAGTACATCAAACTAAGTAATTCTAAGCAAAAATTATTGCTGGGAAAAGACTTTTTTTGTGGAGAAAAATCACGTTGAGATTATAAAGAGGTTTTACGGTAGGACTCAATGTCACGCACTCAAAACGAAGTATAAACTTTGACACCCAATATCTCCGTAACTAGAAGGTTCTAAGTTATGGTCAAGAACAAAAAAAAAAATCGCAATGGCGGGAAGAACAAGTAAGTGCCTTTCGTCTTCGTTTATGGTATTTTTAAAACCGATTACAAAGAAATACCTCGAACTAACGCTTTGGAAAATACAGGCGTAAAGTCATATAATGTTTCTGATAAAAAACGACGTAGATATATTCACTAAACGTGTTTTAATTTATTAGTTGCCTTGGTACCGTCAACAACTTCTACAAATCGTCACTATGAAAAATCAGGTCAAATAATCCAAAAAGTCACTAATCAAAAAACCAACATTCCACAGTAAAGTTCTACACCGTATCGAGCATTGGCGTACTTCCAGAGATAACGGACTCCTGGACAATGCTCATACATAAATTCCAGTTTCTGCGAATGCATGCCGGGAACGCTGCCATATCAAATACCTAGTATAAAAATAATGGTTGACTTTTCATACATTTCTCTCTTTTTATTCTATTAAAAATGTTCGGATGGATTTATGATCGTTTTCAAGGTTTTTTTGGGGAGATAAATTATGGTAAAAGTTGCGTTAAAATTATGTACATGAAATTGTACTGGCAATGTGGGCTGCACATTTGTTTCTGTAAATCCCAGCAAGTAAATTATATTTCGCGATTTTAACTTTAATCTATACTTAATATTATGAAGAGCTTGTTTGTTTGGTTGAACACGTTAATCTCAGGAACTACTGGTTCGAATTGAAAAAATATTTTAGTGTTGGATAGCCCATTTGTCCAAGAAGGCTGCAGGCTATATGAAATCACGCTGAGACTAATAAGAGCGGAGCATCAATCAAAAAAGTAACGCAGACGACGTTGCGTGGGTCAGCTGGCTAATAAAAGTTGTTCACAAATTATGATGACTGCAATGACCCCGAGGTTCCCAGTGATTTCATTTACACACTATAAAGAGACGTCCCATTAACAATTATACGGACAAAAACAATTTCGTACGAAAACTCAAACAAAAGTAGTTTAGGTAACGTTATACAATAATCAGTTCAATTCCCTACTAGAATCTCAATTAAACCGATTCCTAGAACTAAGTACTGAATGTCTGTCTCAGCAAGGAGCAGTAAATGATTACTTACAATATTATGTGAATCTAATAAATCCATTCTCTAATACAATAAATCGTTAATTAACATAAAATATTAACATTTAAAGTGATAGATGATATGACTGAATCACAAAAACAGTTTGTTTTGCAACAAAAATGTTTTGTACCGTGAATTGGCGCGTGACCATAAACGAGACTAACGTCACCATCTTGCTTTTTTTTAAATTTCTACTACCACAGACAATTTCACAAACTATGTTTACCTACAGCGCCCTTGAACGCCATTCAAGTTCGAAAAGATTGCAGCACCGTAGCCGCCGGCAGAAAACTACCCCCTGGTCACGAACTGCAGTGGCCGATATGGAAATCTTTGAACCGAATGCGTGCTCAAGTTGGCTGCTGCCGATCCAATTTGGCTAGATGGGTCCACGTATAATCGACCCATCTCGGACACAATGCAAGTTTGGAGCCTCAACACAGAATATGCCACACCTTCTCCAATGCGAGTCCTGCACAGCTAATTGCACCCTCCAAGACTTGAATGAGGCAAACGGCAGAGTTGTCCATGTTGCTACGTACTGGTCAGTCAAGATCTGAGTCATGGATTCCAGAAGAAGAAGAACAAGAAGACCGTAGCCTCATTGTTTAAATTAAGTGATAATAAGCTTATTGGATTGGAAGTCTTAAACACACACCTTCGGTTAAAACCAAAGAAAAAAAAAAAATTAAACAACATTTAAAAATATGATGCAAAATATTGTACAATTTAAAATTTAGAAAAAAAAAAAACGAAAATAAGTCTTTTCCTACTACTCGTATTATAAAATATACTATTGTAATAATTAACATATTCTTTCAACAGGTACTTCAGTTCCAATATCAAACTGCTTTGTATTTTTAAGCATCATCAGTTTCCTCCACAGTAAATTTCCAAGGCCTTTGTATCTTTTTCTAGTTGATTAGAAAATCGCATGGCTGCAACCTGAATTGAATAGACCGTCGTACATTCGTTTTAATAGCGGTTCAGCACCATTATGTTAAAGTGAAACAGGCAATGAGTTATTTTATGAGGTAAATATATTTTTATCATATTTTGTTGTTTTATAGGTTCGATGATGATGATAATACATAAGTAAAACAGAAAACATAATAATAGTACGAACTGCTTGTTAGTGTCAATTTTTTTTATACCTTTACGATTATCCATAAAGAGTTGGAATCATCATAGATTACACATTTGCTCTCGTCACCATTACACACATAAAGGTCAAGGAGAATCTTAAAATCGCGAGGAAACAGGCATGTTTTAAAACCAAAAAATCGAACAAATGACGTCCACATAAACGTACTGGTTCCACGTGATGAATCCATCGGCCCACACTCTCTCTCAGAGTGGACACCTCTGTTGCAGCAGTGAACGTTACAAGCTCATTAGATGGGTGTAAAATTACCTTTAACGAAGGGAAAGGCACTTGTTCTCCTTGTCATTGTAATATTTTTATTTTTGTTCTAGACCATACCTGAGAAACTTGAAGTTACGGAGATATTGGGGTCAAAGTTCCAACTTTTCACGTTTTCTTTTAAAACAATTTTTATATTATTACAACTTTAAATACCTCTGCGACCCTCATACTATTCAAAGCATCTATCAGCACAATGTTTTGAGTCCTACGTCGATTCGATGAAAGAGAAAGGAGTAAATGATGCCGTGACGTCTGACAGGGGAGAATGGAAGAAGAAAACGTGTTTCCCCGACGCCAAGTTAAATGGGACAAGGGCAGGAAGGTGATGACATTGAGCCCTACCGAAAAATTTGAATTTTCACCACAAAAATAAGTCGTTTCCCAGCAGTAATTTTTGCGTAGTTACTTAGTTTGATGTACAGAATGATTGGTTGACGGCTTCGTGAAGGGTCCGTTTATACCTTGTTTAAACTACATTTTAACCAATGTTAACATTCCTACCTTTCTCAGCTCACCAAAATAACAATAAAAACAAAACATTATTTTCATCGAAACATATTCCACACAACACAACGAATGCTACCAAAATTAACCTCAAATATGGCGCCCGAATTTTATCAGCACATTTTCTAAAAAAGGTTCATTCCTTTTGCGACCTGCACCCATTATGGTGACAATTCCTGGCGTTAAAATATGAATACTCATTGGTATTCCGGTATCCGCCATCCTCCACTTTAATATCGTTTATCTCGTTACTATAATATTTCCGGGCGTTGACCTCGCTTGGCGTCGACTAAGGGTAGTTGCACAAGTACGATTATCTAACGTCATAAGAACCACAGAAAATTTGCTGCGCTGTGGCTAGGTTGTCGCAACTATCGACAATTTTACAAATACATTTTTATAAGTGTAGTTCGGTGGTTCGTAATTGGGTTATTCTATCTGGACCTTCTCAGTAGTATCCCGTATTCTGGAGTTATGTTCGGTAGAAGACATCGTTAGGCACAAGTAGGACTTCGAACAGCCACTTAGAAATATCTGGACCAAACCCAGTACCACTTGGTCCGATCGGGGAATTGAAGACAACACCATGTAGACTAGACCAACGAGACAGACAGCATCTTTTTGTTGTTGTTCCAATTGCGTTTGTAAGTAGTACATGTGAACAAAACCTTAAAAACTTTTAAAGGGAAAAATATCTGCATTTTATAAGTCGCTCTTTCAAACCTTTCGTAGCTTTGATAAGGTTTTTAAACGCTTTTGAATGGGATTTGCCTTGGGTGGATTCCGGTCTTCTATAAAGGAATATCTTTGTGTTTTTATTTGTATATGCTGTGAACAGGGGTGTGTAATCAAACGTGTTGAAAATAATTGGATGGCATTTTCAGATATTTTACTCTAGCTTACGCCCGCGGCTTCGCCTGTGTGGAGTTCAAGAAGAAAGTTCAAAAGTGTACTAAGTTCTACCTCAGGTTATAGGCTACCATTGAGCTATACCAATTTCTTAAGCAAATAAGACATGAAAAGTAAGCCGAAAATCAGAGAGGCTTACACATTTAAAATTTTTGAGTATGAATTTTCTGATTCTGTTTGCCAAAATTCTAATAATATTTTTACGGTATTATTTACGTTAAAGTTAGAGTATATCTTTGAAATAAACCTACATATTACGAATATTTAAACGTATTACGTTAAAGATGAAATAATGTTAAGGTTTCGTAAAATAAGACTACAATCCAAACAGCTACACTTTAACAAGTAAATTAATATTTCAAAAACATAAATTGTACTTATAAAGACGCAACTCTTTACTGTTGCATCATAAAGTAATAAAAGCCCCACTGATCTCATATAAGCAGCAAAACAAACATACAAACACACACACACACACACTCACTGACATAATACCAACTTTAGTGGATAAGCACTTATGATGAAAAATTTCAAACACGTTTTACAAGTTCCGCGATTGCTTTCAGCGTAGAAGGGGGGATAAGAGAGGGGTGAGGGATGGGAAAACTTAAGTTGTTTATATTAACTGCATATTGTACGACAAATCAAGAGGATACGACGTTTTATATGGCATACTTAAGGAAACCAGCTTTCATAGTAATTTCGTAGCACTTCGTAGTGATTCGTAGCAATCTCGTAGCACCGTAGAGGTTTCGTAGCTTGGAGTTTAGTTGTTGAAAAGAGTTGGCTTTTGTGCACAATAAAACATGATCGTTGTTTTATTTCAAGAGTCAATCGTGAATTATTTAGGCATGTAATGAATTCTTAAAAGTTTAACTATAATTATGCTATCATAATTATAGTTAAAATTTTAATAAAAAAAAAACAATTATAGAATTGTAGATTTAAATTGGCACAGTATAGTACACGACGCTAGTTTATCAAAATTTTCCATTATGTTTTACCTTTATACCAATATTTTTAAAACATCTGCTTTACTTCTCATTTAAAGCACTATCCGTAGCTATGTAAACCCTCTAGTATATACACTGTTTATACAAATGAAATTTTCGGATTAGACCTGTAACTGTTCACATGATATCCATTTAACTGACCGAGGCAGAGTGTTTCACTAAAACAGTTAGGGCATAATCCGACTCGGGACACCCTGTGATGTCACTAGCACTAAATCTGACGTCAGAGGCTCTATCTTGAGCTAAAAGCCGCTTAACGTCGCTTCATAACGTCTTTACTGTTTGGTGTTTGATTTTGATTCTACATAATGTAGCATCTCTGCGAGTTATTTTTAACGGCTTGATTTTATGAAACTGTACCGAGATATAATAATAGTTTAAAGAGGAAACTCGTGGTTTTCTTTCATGTTTTTTTTTTTTAACTATATAAAAACGTCAAGGTCCTGGTTTCCCTTAACTGGATTGAGAAGGTCATATGGGTCGCTCCACGAAAATACTGGGATTCAGGTGAATCCTGGAAGCCAGCCCCAACGTATTTGAGAAAAGGTCAGTTGGATGATGACGACTTTTCGTCAAAGAAATAACTTTATCAATGTGACAGCTGCCTAGTCATGAAAATGAGTCATCACCTGCCTAGCCTTTTCCCAACTATGTTGGGGTCGGCTTCCAGTCTAACTGGATGCAGCTGAATACCAGTATTTTACATGGAGCGACTGCCTATACGATACTCCTTGGTAAGACTGGTTGTCAGACTTTCGGGCCACTGACTTCCTGTAACGACTGTCAAAGATGTACAATTAACAGCCGGGATCAACGGTTTAACGTGATTTCCGAGGCACGGAAGAAACGGTATATAATGGGTGGTCACCCATCCACGGACCAACCCAGGCAAGCGCGGCTTAACCTGACAATCGACCCGAGTGGCTGTTATTATTTAGCCACGAGCTCCTCTAGTCTAGTCATGAACATGAGTAAGCTATATTTAATGCACAGTGGCTTAGTTGTTGTCTTTTTAATAAATATCTTATTTAACTATGATATTGGCTCTGCCTCTTTCGTCTAGTGATCGCAATCGCGACAGCTGAGCATGAAGACCTGGGTTCGATTTCCGGGTCGGGCAAGTTGTTATTGGGTTTTTCCATCAGGAATTTCTCAGTAGCAGCTAGCAGCCACGGAGTCTGGATTTGTGCTCGACTGATGTCAATAGGCCTCGCCCCCTACTACATGGGACTTAAACATAACGGGCGAAATGTGGTTGTACTATTAGGTACACCTGTGCCAAACCTTTCGGGGACAACAGGCGAGATGATGTTTATAATATTTATCCTCTTACGCAATTAATTTATTGTTACCGTTACCTTATTCCAAACATCTGCTAAAAGTACCAGCACAAGAACCTTATAAAACGTAATAACCTGCCAAGAACATCTAACATTCAAACTCGCTCTTAAAAAATAAGAAAAATCACAAACACTTACACGGCTTACGATGTCGAGGCTCATTCGCGTTCGTAATCTGCCACTCGTCAAATACTCCTCTAGATTTGAGGATAAAGAGGCTTATATTTGAACACTTATGTTAAAAACGGATGGGTGAAGATGTTGGGGGCTTACGGGATCAAATTGAATATTTATGATAACATTTTATGGATAAATACATACCTTTTGATGCGAGGGAAGAGGTGACAGCTGAGATGTCGAGTAATAGAGAAGTATGGAAGAAGAAGTGAAACAATGCTGCGCCGATCCCAAATAAATACCAATTAGTTGGGTTCGGCCCAGCATGTCTTTTTCTTTTTCTGCCCTCCATACCTCCTTAACAACGAGTGCAGGCAAATAATGGCACACCAAATTATATTGTATGTGACATCTGTAGCCCTATCATGACGCCTTAATGCAGGAATGTCTAGCGCCATCTCTCCCTATATCAAGCATCGTATCAGTTAAGTGGTACGCCTACACATAAGCCAAAAATTCTCCTTACAAAACTTATTTCCTATATTTCCCATCTACCAAAAGACGTACACGATCTTTAACATCACACAATATCATAAAGACGTACAGAAGCTTTACACTTATCAAAACTTACAAGTATTGTACCAAACTTACTTGTGCAAGTGCATAGCATAAGTTGGCGACAGAGTTGCAGTAACTTGCGTAATGCACAAGTTAAGTTGTTCCAACAACTTGCATTCGACTCGTTATTGGATAGTTTACAAGTTTGTTAATACGGCATTAATTGTTAAGGGCTTTCGAGTTAAGAGGTAGTAGCCAATGTTTTTGTAAGTTCATAACTGAAATCGATAACCTTCAAAAGGCGCAGACTGAAGGAAGGCTGCACGTCTAAACCGTAACATAATAATTATATAACATCATGCTATTATTCCTCAAAGGGATAGCCACGTTTTTGCAGCTATGTACTGGCTAAACATTTCCAGTGCTGGGAACGGGCGATAGTCTACCAAGCAAGCGTGGCTTGGTAGAGGTCATAATAGGGAATACGTAATTTAAATTTGGTTTAAATATTTTTATTCCGAATCTTCATTGGCAGGACATAATATAATCTAAACCATTATTTTAGTAATTAACGTCTCCAGAATTATTAACAATTAAAAATTATCTTCTCTGTATGAGAAGAGGCCTTTGCCCAGCAGTGGGACAGTTACAGACTGGTATTATTTTATATTTTTTATTTAAAAATAAAAGTGTAAAATAAGCGAGCGAAATTCAAATTTTTAAAACGCATCACCATTGGTTAAAAGGAAACGTGACGTTTGACGTCTACTTTATAAACAAATTCGTACTGCTTACATTTGTATGGCATTGCAGCTCTTTGATTATAAAACATTGTAATAACGTGAGTGTTGTGAATTCATTAGTGTTTAAGTATAATTATTATAACATCGTAGTAAGATTAGAAATCATTTAAGACAATGTCTGTAAGTTTTTTTTTGTAAAAGGACAATCGGATAATACTTTCACAAGTTTTTATGATTTGTGACTAGGACTGTAGCTTGATCCTTTTGTTTTTGACCAAAAGTGCCGGTAATGGTCCAAATTAAATTAATTCCCTGGCCAATGTTCACGATACAAATAGGTATCGTGAGGTACCTTTACAGTTTTGCGAATGTAATAGAACTTATAACACATCTGTGTATCAGATAGTGAATATTTTGGTTCCAACCATGAGCTGATCTCGATTCCACGCTTATGGGGACTGATGAAAATACCAATAACACCAACCCGCATTATATTGAATTAAAACCCTCTCGCTTTCATTGATAAGAGGCTTGTGTCTCAGCAGTTAGAACATTACATTCTGATTATAATTTACTGTTACGTCGGCTGCTTTACGAGAACATTCTAGATTACGCTCGAGTCTAGAATTTTCCACCATGGAACTATCTAGAAGGTTCGAGAATAATCCTAGAATGTTCCATTATGGAACTTTGAAGAAGTTTCCAGAAAGTTGTGGAACTTTCTCGAAGGATGGGTATATTGTATAGCCGTCGGGTTCGCCGGAGCAGTTTTTGCAACAGATTTTGCAACCACTCCTTATGCAACTTTACAAACTTATTTGTTGACAAAATGCTTACAATGAGACTCCATGACATCACTTGAAACTCAATTGTGAGAAAACAAAAGTATTGTGTTGCAGCATTGAGTGACAGAATCGCAGTAACCCGGCGTCGTCGAGGGAAATCTACATGCGAATGAATTGATGTATGTATTGTGACTCGATTGAAACTCTGTATATCTGCCCTCGTATTCACAAACTTTTCGATTCGATTTCGATTCGACTAGTCGTATGTCTATCCTTTTTTGGCATTACAAAAGCGAGCGAGATAGACATACGACTTTCCGAATCGAAGCGTTTGTGAATACGGGAGCTGGATACTATAGGAGACGCAATGGAATCGAGAATGACTTATTTTTAGAAAGCTCCATTTTTCAAGTTCCAGTATACGTGCGAATATAAGCACTTTAGCAAATAAATATTTTATGAGAACAGACTGCGAAGTTCCTCATACTCTGTTGAAAAAGGAAACTTCAGACCAGGCAGGTGCTGTGTTTTGTGAGCTCCGGCGCGATAAACAATTTGCGTAACGTCATGTATGTATGTTGCGTAGTTCTTACGTGGTGGTATGGATGTCGGCATAATATCTTTACTTAAATGAGAAAAGGTCACTGCGCGACGCCATTACTCGTCGTCAGCTATCTAACGTATTCGCAATTATGTTGGGGTAGAGCTCCAGTTTAAACGAGTGTAACGAGAAAACCAGTATTTCACACGGAACGACTGCTTACCCATACCCCTGCTTGTGTTGTTGATGCAAATGCATGTGCAAATATTTTGGCAGTTATGAGAACAACCCTGCTGTACTTGAATTTTTTTTTTTTTTTAAGTTCTTGAAATAAGGAAGAGAATGAAATCTCACGGCCACACGATAATTACCTTTCACCTAACATTAAAAAACAACTTCACTAAAAACTCAGTCAAACAAATCATCGTTAACTTCACCTCATAAACCCATTTACACCTTAATAATGTGGTCAAAGGTGCTAAAATATTTAAGTAGTTCCAAAGAGTTTCATTGCAAAGATTACTGGCACATAAAAAACCTACTTTTTGTTTATTTAATCAGCCGATGGGCGGAGGCACAGAGCAAAGAAACGTCTAGAGACGTCGGTATTCATCGAGTTCGTGGCATGGAAAGTGCGTTGAACGCACAATTTCTACGCTTTCAAAACCTTCAGTTTCTAAACATCATTTGTGTCGAAGTGCGAGTAAGCGGTGCCACACTTGGTTTGTATAAAAAATAACAATAACAAACTGTTGCCCGCGACCAACGTCCGCGTGAAATTATGATACAAATACTACTTCCCTATTTGAATCGGATTTTGTTAAAAATTTCAAGGGTTTTAATATTTTGCACGTAACCCTAATCGTTTTTCTAATATAAAATTAGCCTACTTTACTCTAAAAGTTCCGTGACACCAATCCCGCCGTTTCGGAAATTACCCGGAGCAAAAAGACAGACAGACAGACAAAATTTCAGTAAAAAGCTGTTATTTTAACATTACAAACAGTCACTTCGATTTTATTTATTTGTTTAGAAGATGAAAGTTGCAGTGGCCAGGATTGCTTCTAGTCTCTTCGACACTAGCTAAACGCAAAAGGGAGAAACGTTTAGAGACAGTGGCTACGGAGAAAACAAATGAAAAAAGTTGCTTAGTAGAGCGTACCATGAAAGTCACCATGAGTCCGTGATACGACGGTACTCACGTGAGGGAAACAGGGAAACCGGTGACGCGTGACGCAAGTTGCATCACCCGAGGCATAGCAATGGTCGCCAGGACATGTTTCTTGCTCTGTGGTCAAAGGTTTTCGGGCACAAAATTAGAAAAGTTTCGTCCTTATTTTTACGCGAACAACCGTGTTTAGTGAGAAGTGTTTAAATATTTCGTTTGTTTAATAAACCATGCCGTCGGTCCGCATCCGAAGTGGCGAAAGATGGCGGATTCAAAATGTCATTACGGAATGTTATTTTGAAGATTAATATATATATATAGAATGGATTTTCTACATTAACGTTATTTAACTTTGGTGATAGCAACTTATTTTCTTTGTCTTGGATTGGAATCGTTGTTGTCATCAACAACATTATTGTTTAGTCTAACAGACTATGTAATACTATTATCAAAGTCATAGCAGTGACGTGGCTATTGGCCAACAATACGACAAGCCACTAGGGCAGGCAGACTGTGAACATAAACCCTACCATCATGAAGAATAGTAGTTTATAAGGGCAAGCTAAGCTTTCAGGCTTGTATGAAAGTACCACAAATAGTTCATAGCAAAAAAAACAGGCAAACCTTTCTATAATTTGAAACTAACAATATACAAGGTTTAGTAAGGTGTAGTTTTTTAACAAGGTAGTTTTGCATCGACAAATTCAAGGAGGTAACCATGCTAATGATTCTCGACCCGAATCAATAATAAAATTGTAAGTGTACACCACCCGTATTAACACGCGACCCGTCTAATATTAGCCCTATAACCGCACTTTCACACACACAAACAAACGCAGACGTTTATATTCGATAAACGGGTGATTCTCCTCTTTTGAGAAGGGCTTAATTCTGAAATAGTGTCAAATTAAACCAACTAAAAAAGCAATGTTTAGATCCTTTATTTATTTTTCTCACTTATTTTTAATTTTTTTTTTTAATATTCCTTTACAAAATTAGTAAGTATAAAAAATTAAAAAATAGTTGTCCGCCGGTATCGGGAGCAGGGTCCAAGCTACCGGTGGTTAGGGCGCCAGAGACAAGAACCTCCTCACAATGCGAGCCGTATCGAGGAGTACTGGTTTCTGAATCAGGCACTTGATCCAAACTCCTAAGGAGAGCTTCGAAAGATGTTCGTCGAAGCTCTTGGCCATAAGGCCATTGGCCGTCACGACAATCGGCAAATCATAGCGGAGTTCACATTCCACATATCGACAACCTCGTGTGCCAAGTCGAGATATTTTAATTGTTTCTCTTTCTCAGCTTTCACGAGGTTCTCGTCATGCGGAACAGCTACATATTATTATTAAGTTTAAGTTTGTTTATAGTTTGTAAATTAAGTAAATATGTATTCAATAAAAATGTAACTTAAAATGCCAATAAACCCGTCCCATACTTCCCGCGCAATGGCTCAACTAACAATTTATTTCATTCACAACAGAGTACAGCCCCGACACATCTGTTCATAATAAACTATTCAGAGCTATTCACAAACATGAACATCTACAAGGAGGTTGGTAAGCTGTCTTCCATACTATTATGAATAGTCTTGTTCGATGTGATACGAGTAGGTATAAACCGCACCTGCTTGTTATGATAACTGACTTAGTTTCTGTTTGTTATTTTCATTGTGTGTGTGTGTGTGTGGGTGTGTGTTGTATGTAAGCTTTGTAAGTAAGCCGTTTTGACATAAGTAATAATTACTACGTTTGTTTAAATCGAAGAGGTTGGCTATGATGTACAGGAAGCCCTCATTATACCCCTTACAGTTAAATCTTTATTTTTTTACATGGGAAGAGCTGGTTGTCAAAAATGGGGCAATCATTTTGACACTGGGATGTTGCTGACCTAAAAATACTTTGCCTGACCTGTCAGTTAAACCAAGAACCCACATTAATAATGCTCAACAGTCACGATCACTCTGAGTTCATTAAACCAAGAAACTCATTAGTTCGATGTTCTAAGCTTTTCATATTAATTATAAAATATTGGTTTAAATCTTTTTCAAGAGCTGCCGACTTCCCATAATAAATGCTATCAGCGTGCGTTTTGTATCTATGGAGATAACGTTCCCCTATTTCGTCGCATCATCAACCGACTCCGTGGCGCAACGGTAGCGCGTCTGACTCCAGATCAGAAGGTTGCGTGTTCAAATCACGTCGGGGTCAAAGCTGTCTTTTTGTCAATTACTTTTTTCGATAACCTTTTTTATGTTTAACAATATTTTTTTGACTGAATTTTCTGAAATAAACACAAGGTAAAAAAGAGAAAATAAGATTCGTATAGCCAAGTTTGTTAGCTATCTCCTCGAAAAGTGACATTTACTAACAAACTGATTATATTATTCCAATTTTCGGTGTAATAATATTTGAGTATCATTCTTGAGTGTAACTCAAACTCATACGAAGTCCCATACAAAGACGTTAATATTACCGAAACCCCTAAACAGGAGGGTTCTGGAGTGCTAAGCAAATATCTCCAGGGGTATCTTATTTAGTTCCAATATAATACCGCAGAGGGGAAAACACACAATTCTTGGACATAATAACAAGAGTAGGGCTACTCATTGTCATCTTGATAGTTTTATTTATGAGAATATCAGATTTTTGTGGACTGACATTGTCAAGTATGTATTTTATTGCTTCGTCATTTATTCATTTAAGATTCTAGTGACTTTTGAAGAAAAACATCGTAATACGAAGAGTCGGAGCTTGGATGCAAATTATTGTTTCGTATTAAAAGAAATAAAAAAAGTTTAAGTAACTGCCTGGGTCCTGGGTTCGATTCCCGGGCCCGCAAAGTGTTATTAAGTTTTTCCATTAAGAATTTCTCAGTATAAGCCACGGCGTCTGAATTTATGTCCGGTCGATGGCAATAGGCTCGCCCCTATTACATGGGTCTTAAACATAAGTGGCGAAAAATGTGGGTGTAGGTACTGTTAGGTACACCTCTGTCTATCCCTTCGGGGATTACAGTCGTGATGTTATGTAACAATCTTTATTGTACTCAGTAGGTAATATGACGTCCTTTATTTATAACCATGGATTAAAGTTCCACCAAACTAAATCCTTATTAATTTTGTTTTGGTAAATCTGAAGGTCAAACTCGTTCTAACGCTACTCCGCGTTTTTTGATATTTTGATTAGAACATTATCTATATAGTATTTCATTGTTTGTACAAAATCACAAAACTTCCCTAGTTTTGAATGCATAAGACTTCTGAGAACTTGATAGTTTGTAAAATTTCTTCCTTCTTATTTTGACTGTACTTGAAGCAAGAAAGAAAACTTCAAAGGAAAACTCCACTAGGATTCGTCCTGAGAATTGAAATGAGAATTTTCAAGCAGAACTGTGAAATGCTTTTATCCTTTATGTACATAAAAACTGGGAATAAAGTCGTCTAGCAAAACCAGTTGTATTTATTATTCTTAGTAAAAATCCAGGTAAACAGACTAAATTGTAACTGCCTCGTTGGTCGATGTTATGTAGTTCTGGGTTTGGCTCCCGGGTCGGGCAGTTGCATTGCGTTTTTCTTTAGAGATTTCTTAGTAGCAGATATGGAGTCTGGATTTATACCCGGTTAACGGCAATAGGTTCATCAAACGTGACCTAAAACCGGATTCTAATTATGGCCTGAAATCGCCAACCAGCAATCAGCAAGCATAGTAAACTGAGGTTGGGGATAGCTTTATCATATCAAGTCAGTCCTTCTTTGCATAAAAAAGAGGGAGACAAGGATTAAATTAACAAATTATTGATTTTTCTTTATAAAATCCCTTCTTAATAGTCCAAAACACTCTCAGCCACAATACGTAGCATAAATAAACAATGTAGCCAACATCACAAACTCCCGGCTGACACAAACGCCAACATAATATCCTAAGTACGCATAACCAATCTTGGGCCGCAGTGAGGAACATGCGGGCCGCAATCCGAATACAAATAGGATGGACACGGGACGTGGACGTAGTTTGGAGGTGGATGAGGCAAGCAGAGGGTAAAGGAAAAGAAGAAGAGGAGGAGAAAGAAATATTAATTAATTTAAAAAAAGAGAGTCCAAATTTTTTATGTATTTAATGTCACATAACGGCAAAACGTTATTATTATTGATCTTTATTCAATTTTTTCTTCTTATCTTTTACATTTTCAAATATTCCTTACAAAAAATATTTAAAAATATTAAAAATAGTGGCCCATCGGCACCGGGAACAGGGTCACCGAGAACTGTGTTCAGGGCTCTTAAGAGAGGAACCTCCTTACCAGAATTACTGCTTTCTGAATCAAGAGCCCTTGATCCCGCTGCCAAGCGAGAGCCTCCTCGGATGTTGGTCTAGGCTTTTAGCTATTAAATCATTGGCCGACACGACTATCGGCACAATGACTGCTGTACTCACAAACCGAACTTATTATAAGTTCGGGTTGGTCATTTCCGATGAAGAAGCCCCGGCAAGAAACTCTACAGTTACGTTTTTTTAGACGGCAATGTAGGCAGTCAGCTTTTTGATTGACCTCACTGAAGAATATTTGTAAAAATATTGTACGTTACACTAGAAAAGTATAAATTAATGCATAACATAAATGGATGTACAGACTGCCGCAGCATACTATGGACAAGGATAATGTTTGATGATATTAATTAGATGGTGTTCCAACACGAACGAAAGAAGAAGATTGTAATAGTGTGCCCACAATCTCCAGATTGTGGGCACACTATTACAATCTTCTTCTTAAAATAATTTTCTCACAAAAGCAAAACGATTCATAATAACAATCTTACATAAGCACACAAAATATGACAAGCACAAAGCTGTATATGTACCTACAAAGATATAAACAGCACAGTCCAATTTCCATACATAAATAATAGACCCAACGTCCACTACAAAGAAAAAACCTCGCCCAAGCCAACAACTCATCCAGAAATAGTACATCCATGTCATCGATTCGAGCCTTATGACCGCCTCCATGGTCCACTCAATTATTCATGACTACGATTCTAACGGTGATGGAACATCTTTTTTATATCACTATATTATTATGTATTTTTTACATATTCCCTTGAGGAAATTGTAATTCGATAATAGGATAATCTTACCGTTTTGTGAGGTATTCAGATTTTCTTAGGGTCTGCCTGAGTGCTACACGACCTTTATTCGATTCGTGTTTGTTTTCGTGTGTTTTATCTTTGGATGTAATGTTTAGTCCGCATTAGATATGTTTTTTTTTGAGGTAGTAACTAAACTGGGAGATATCTTTCTGATGGTGATCAGTCGTAAGTACCTACCGCTCGTGTTCCTGCTTTTTATCGAGGAAACGGTGATAACTTTGCTTCTTCGTCTACCGACAGTCTTCACACCTTTTCTGAAACAAATAAACACAATAATCCGTGGTTTTTCGCCACCACCTTTAAGCCAGGTTAAGCTTCGAAAAGGTCCCAATAAACGACATCCTTACTAATATTATAAGCGCGAAAGTTTGTATATATGGATGTTTGTTAATCTTTCACGCAAAAACTACTGAACGGATTTAGATGAAACTTGGCATACAGATAGTTCATAACCTGTATTAACACATAGGCTTTTTATCCCGGTCGTACGATCCCGTGTGGCATAGGGCTAGTTAAAAATATATAAAAAATACCTTAATCCTACCATCTTAATAAACCCCAAAATTTTGAGTATTTCATCGCAGTAAGTACCCTGATCTATCCCATGGGACATACCTTATTTCTTAAGTGTTCTATGATTGGGCAAAAATATATTATGGAAATGGTTCCCGTGAGTAATGTCTAAAGTGGTAGCTTTGGACCATGATTACCTTTTATCGTTCTCGTTTAGCAATTAGTTGAGGTATGGTGATGGGTGGGGCTTATCCATTAAGCTGAAGTGAGCTGATTATGTGGACCGTATTATTATATTTCCTGGTAATTTATTCGTTGTAAGAGTGGGGAAAGAATTAAGTGACTAATCCGTAGAAAGGCTACCATAATCCATGTCTTTGTGAATCTTGTCCATGTCTGCATTGTCGCCATTGCCATAACATAACATCACGCATGTAATTCCCGAAGGATTAGGCAGATGTGTATGTAACAAGTACTCCCACATTTCGACAGTAATGTTATGGTCCCATGTAATATGAAGTGAGCCTATTGTCATTAAAAAGCGCAAATCCAGACTCCGTGGCTGCTACTGAGAAATTCCTGATGGAAAAACCCAATAACACTGCCCGAACCGGTCATCAAACCCATGACCTCGTGCTCAGCAGTTACGATTACGGCTACTTAGCCAATGAGGCAGTCAGCTATACTAAATGCTTATGCTAAGCCATGCAATTGTATAATTAGGCTATAATTTTACCACTGGTGGAACCCACGACTTACACCTCATAAGTTAGGATTACCAATCAGGTGGGGTTTTTAAATTCAATCGCAAGATGTGACCAATACATACAAACTAACCAGCTAACTAACCAGCTAACTAACCAGCTAACCAACCAGCTAACTAACCAGCTAACCAACCAGCTAACTAACCAGCTAACTAACCAGCTAACCAATCAGCTAACTAACCAGCTAACTAACCAGCTAACTAACCAGCTAACCAACCAGCTAACTAACCAGCTAACCAACCAGCTAACTAACCAGCTAACTAACCAGCTAACTAACCAGCTAACTAACCAGCTAACCAACCAGCTAACTAACCAGCTAACCAACCAGCTAACTAACCAGCTAACTAACCAGCTAACTAACCAGCTAACTAACCAGCTAACCAACCAGCTAACTAACCAGCTAACCAACCAGCTAACTAACCAGCTAACTAACCAGCTAACTGACCAGCTAACTAACCAACTAACTACCCAACCAACTAACCAACCAACTAACCAACCAACTAACCAACCAACTAACCAACTAACCAACCAACCAACTAACAAACCAACTTTCCCACTGACTAAAAAACCAACTAACCAACCAACTAACTAATCAACTGACTAACAAACCAACTAACTAACAAACAAGGCAAGTTAAAACAGACAAAAACAAAAGCGTCTATTCCATCACAAATCACCCACACATTAGTAAAGGAATTCTTTGAGCTGATTAAACCCATTGCATTTTCAATTTCACATTACACATTTTAGTAAGCAAAAAATAATTTCATTTGCTTCGTATTTTCATGAGGACCGAAGTCTCGAGGGATGTGTTTTAATAACACTTTAAAGCAGAGAGCTTTCGGTCTAATTGCTGAAAAGTTTTCAGCATCTCTTATACAGCCGTACGGTATTTTTAATTTTGGATTTTCAGCTCCGTATGTACATATAACAATTTGTTGAGATAATGGTTGCGTTTTTGGTTTTGTGTGTGTGTTTTTGGGGTATGCTTTTAATTTTAATTTTATTTAGCTAATAGTTATCATTATTTTGTACTTAAGTGCCAGCTTTTTACAAGGTAGGCTTTCTTTGCATAGAAATTGGGAAATTCGATAGATAGTAAATTAGCTGTTTGATGGAATTACAAGACAATAGCACATTTCTTGTTGAAAAAATCTTTAGAAGATAATATATTAAATTAAAACTAATACAGTAAAGACTGTCAGAAAACTGACCAACACTGTATTACGACAACATATAGCCTTGATAGCTACGAAACATAAGAACAAAACAAATGATATGTTAACCCATTTCCTGCAACACAAGGCCGTCAATACATTGACGGCATTCAAAATAACGGCCATAAGAAAATATTTCTCGTCCGTTTCACTTAACATAACGAATCATTAACTTCTAACAAGCCGTCAAATAATCCAAGGACGATAGTTAAGCCAGAAACGTTGACAGACTATAAATATCAAAGAAATTATAATAACCCGAACAAATAATAAAATTGTTAGGGTATTATAAAGCTGGAGTCTTATTGGTTTAATGATGGAATTTTATGGTATAACGGCATAAAGGTTCTTGAAATGGGGCTAAATATAACGTGTAAAAAGACACTTCACGAAACCACCCACCTATTCGTCTCACTATTTTTTTGCGCTGTTTCATAGAACCTTCTAGTTCCGGAAATATTGAAAGACAGAATTTCACTTTTTGGACGTTTATAGTACAAACTTAATTTATAAATATTACAACTTAACTTTAAACACCACATGTACCGTTGTATGTATGTGAGTTTGTTTGTGATTTTTGTCTCCAAAATTAAAATTCATTCAATAACATTTAACTCAATGTTACTTAGATTACGCAGAAGAACGATAGATTACGATTAGAAGGCGCAGATGATGTCACATCAAAATATCACGACTTAAAATTCAATAGATGCTTGGTAACAGCTGTTGGGTATTATGCGGTCGACATCCAAGATTTTAAACCCGTATGCGACTGGCACATTACTCATAGAAACGCTGGCTGGCTGATGACGATGTAAGGCACAGTGTGTGTTAGACTTCTTCAAGAAGCATCAATGAATTTTTAATGTGACAATCGATCGAAACAGGTAACACTGTTATAAAATGTAGTCGATTCATAAAATTCTAATTTAATATCAACTGGATCACTTTTGTACTGTGTTTTCCAAAAGTCACAGAACAAAAGTGGTTCAGTTTCATGGTGTGAGACACCACACGGGAGGTCTTGCGTTTATTATGTTACACCCTGTTTAAAATAGGAAACAGAAAAATTTGATACCGTGAAATATGCCAACTTTGCCAATCATAGGACGCAATTTCAGTTAAGCTTATCACTCAAGTAATAAATGTTATGTTAGCGAATTCACTTATAAATTGCTTTTAAGGCAAAGATGCCTTGATTGGCAATGTTGCCAATATTTCACGGTACATCGCGTTACCAGCCCACCAATGTTGCATCTGGTCTCGGGATATGTCTGATTATCTTAACCTCTATTACATGAGACTTAAACAAAATATATACTGGCGAAACGTGGAAACGGGAATGCATAGTAGTGACACGAAAGAGGCTTAAAAATATTGCAGTGAAAAAGTTCTCAGAACTGCATTTTAATTTTAAAACAAAAAGCGAATTTTAATCATGTTGTTAAAATTTTTAATTAAGTTCAACTGATGCATAAACATTGCAAAATGTCGTAATTTGAAAACTCGTTGCGCCAGATGTTGCGAGAATTTACATTTTTCTTTTAACTACTCTGCAGTTTGAAGCAGTTAAATTGTAGTGTACTTGTCTTTCATTAAAAAGTATGCGACCATCTTAAAAGAGCCTAATTGGGGAAAACAGAAACGAAGTTAAACTATGACAAAAGTATATTATTTTATATTTCAAACCGGTTTGTATATAACATAATATAACTCCAGGCTTGTCATTCCCGAATGTTTAGGTAGAGGTGCAGCTAACAGCACACCCACATTTTGCCAGTTATGTTTAAGTCCCATGTAATAGGGAGCGAGCCTATTGCCTTCCACCGGTATATACAGTTGTCTAATAGGGGTTGATATGGGAAATGTCAAATTAATACAATAACGCAATATCAGCTTCTACAATAGCACAATAAAATCACTTTATATGTATAAAAAGAAAAAAAATCAACAAAAACTTAATAAAAAAAATGAACTCCAGCCGTACCTAACTATTTCTTCATTATTTTGTAGGTTCTTCTTCTTCATAAACAAATAAATACTTATCAAAATACTTAAACGAAATCATTCTAAATTCTATTAAGTTGAAATCACGTCTTAAATTACAAAAACCTGTCTTTACGATGTATAAAACTTCAGATTACACGTAATGAAATATCGCCGGTACAGCTATGAATAATATTTGATACAGACGGACTACTTTGGCGAATTACTTTACTGCCTCACTAGTAGTCGCAAGCGCGGCTATTGAACATAAGGTCCTGGTTTCGATTTTCAGTTCGGGCAAAATTTTATTGCGTGTTTTTCTCAGAATTTTCTCAGAAGCAACCACGAAGCCTGGATTTGTACCCAATTGATAGTAATAGGCTCGCCCCCTATTACATGGGACTTAAACATAATTGGCAAAAAGTGGGTGTGCTATTACAAATGAAAACTACACCTCTGCCTAACCCTAGTTCGAAACCACACTTCTGATTCTAAGAAGTTGAATTATGAATTACGCCCCATTCCCTAAATTAACCAATGCGACTTGCTTCAAACGCGTCGCGAGTCGTATAGCGGTGACTCGTAGCAGATTCAACGCAATTTCTTTCATGGGCGCATTCGCAGTCATTGTCGCTACACGCGTGTCGCGTTGAGTGCGTAACTTGTGGCCAAGCTGTTAAAGCAGTTTCAGACTAGCGTATTCTGTAGCGCGTTAAAGCTCGTACAGTTATGCCCGTACATGTGCGATACATTAAGCGCTTAAAAAATTCGAGCGCGCTTGCGCGCGGTTATACCGACGGCGTGTTCGCTTGGGGCGAGCGAACGAGAGGGCGCGCACGGATGTCATGTCATGTAAGAGCTTATAAGCAAGTCAACACCCATACGAGTCACGTGTGAAACAAAAGACGAATGAATAGTATACGTGCGTACGCGCGCTTCTAATAATGAGCTTATACGCACCGAAAATACCCTGATCTGAAACTGCCCTTAGGGTGCATAATAGGCTATAACGCCTTAGGAAAGTTTTCATTTGTAAATAATTGTGGTGACCAGTGAAAATCAAGATATCATATAGTATTTTTAGATTTAAAATTCAAGTGTCGTTTCAAAGAGTAGTTGATATTAAATTAGAATTTTATGAATCGACTAAATTTTATAACAGTGTTACCTGATTCGATCGATTGTCACATTAAAAACACAGTACATTATTAATTACGGAAAACCTCAAGTGGTTGTTCTCAACAATTAAGAACAATTTATATCAAAGAAAAAAAGACATTTTAATGCTGCCCGTCTGTTCTATATCAAAAGAAAGACACACTTAATTTATGCTATCATAAACAATTTTTCATGAATATCTTTTGTCTTGTCTCTTGCCTTCTTTGGAAAATGTCGTAATAAAAGTATTATTACATTAATACGGGAATAGGGTTCACAGAAAATATTATGAAAAAGATGCTGCCAGTATTTTTACGTGGCGAATTTTATTTTCGTTTGTAAATGTGCTGAAAAAAAAAGTTTCTTTCTAAAAAGTTTTAATTACATCACCATGTCTAAGATAAATCTGCTGGTTAGACTGGAATATTTTAGTACTATAGCGAGAGTGGGTAAGAGATGGCGCTAGACAGCTGTCTAGCGCTGTCACTTTTCCGCTCTCGGAATAGTACTAATACATTCCTGCACTAACAGATCATGGTAATCCCCCTGTACGTTGAAAAGTTGCGTGATTAGTTTGCTCTGACAAGTCAAAAAAGAAGGTTAGTTCGTAGTTTTACTACCATGTGTAATTAGCAGTTATATTGAGATAGTTTAGACTGAGTTTAAGCTACAGCAAAAGGTCAAATATCTATGTTATGGTATAAAAATCAATGTCTGTTAGTCTGTTCGAAATTTATGGACTCCTAAACTACTGATCGATTTTGGTAACATTTTGCACAGTAGTGGTACATACGCCAGGGAAGATTCCTGAAAAATTAAAAAAGTCATCGCAACGCAGCGCAGGCCCAAATAGTTAATGATATTTGAAAATAATAGCGGTGGGCAAACAAACCAGACAACCCTGATCATTTCTATTGTTAATAGCAAAAATAATGTGGTCATGTATCGTTGAAGGATTTCCAAAGTAATATATGGCTATTATCATTAAAATAATGACCATCTGGAACGTACATCATATACGTCGCTTAACGGTAATTACGCTGCCGCTCGGCTATTGCCAAGTAAAAGTTACACAGGAATTTCGACCTTAAAATAAGTGCAGTATGAGTGAACCCGTCCATAGATAACTTTTAAGATTCATAGTTATGGAGATGGGCTCAAATTAGTAGTGCAATCAAAAAGAGAACGTACTAGCCATTACTCGTCGTTACTTTTAATGAAAATTTTAAATTTTTGCCATCTTAATGTTCTAAACGAGCGTTTTATTTTCTTGTTGACCCTAACCTAACAAAACGAAAATGTTGTTTGGGGTCGAAACTCTGTGGCCGTGGGGTCCGAGTGCTCACAGGCTGTTTAAGGAAAATTCGAAAAGAATAGTTGATGCTTCCCGTGAGCCAAAGGCTGGCTTTTACTTTGGCCAGAGGCTATGTGTTGCCACACATACGCTATACAACGTGGCAACGTGGTCTCTTGGGCACATCACCAGCTGACAGCGATGAGGAGTGTTTTGATGCCCTTTTATAGTTTGTTGTTAGTTTATTTAATAATTTATAATTAATTATGTATAATTATGAGCTAGTTTACTCTACTTTATAAAAAAGACACGAAAATAAATACAGTAAGTTAGAAGCAAAAATTTATCCATGTGCGTTTAGCTATAATCTTTTTTATTTTATTTGGTTATAAATATTTCACGTTGCTCTTAAGTGGGGACTGTTTAAAGACAACTCATCGTTGAAATTGGAGCATAAATACGAGCTTATGACGTGAAGCAGGCAAAGATCTATGATATTATTACACAAAATGGTGTTCTAGGTTAAACGCGGCTCAAACGCGGCTCAAACGAGGCTCAAACGTGGTTCAAACGAAGAACGGCCACGAGCGCATGCAAAAAACGTGGAGGAACTAAGAAAAGAAGGCGGTATATGAAACAACTGCTTATACAAACAGTTTATGAGGAAGAATTTTTAACCGACTTCAAAAAAGGAGGAGGTTCTCAATTCGGTTGTATATCTTTTTTTTTGTTTCCTCATATCTTCGTCATTTAGGAACCGATTTGAAAAATTCTTCTTTTATCTGAAAGGATATTCTTTCCGATTGGTCCCATATGATCGAAATCGGTTCAGTAGTTTGGTTTTTAAATTAAAAAAGCTGGAAAAAATATTTCATCCAAGTAAAAGAAATTGCGAAATTGATACATGACAAGGATTTGTGTGTGATACGATAACTAAAAAGGGTAAAATAAAAACTTGGAAAATAACTTTACTTTCGGAAGTCGGTGGCAAAAAAGTTAATGAAACAAACAATAGGCACTGACTTCCGAAAGTAAAGTTATTTTTACATTTTTTTTGTGCTTTTTGGAAGTCAGTTATTTTTTTGTAAAAAGTTTTTAGTTTTTTTCATTGCTATGGTTTCGAATATGACAGACATCTTTGAAAGATCTTAAGTATTAAGTATCATGTCGGAAAAAAAATAGAAAAGGAAGAATCATTTTCTTCGACAAGTTTTTACTAATGTGTTCTGTTTCGTTAGAAATATCTCAGTAGTAGCACGGAGTTTGGACGTTGGCGGTATCATACCCCCGTGCCTCGGTGAGCACGTTAAGCCGTTGGTCCTGCACCTGATCTCTCTCCAGTCATGACGGATTGCCGTCTCATCGGACTATAAGAGTGAGGGAACAGAGAGTGAACCTGTGTCTGCGCACACGCTTGTGCACTAGAATATCTCCCGCGCCGATGGCTAATCTCCGCCAAGATTGGACGCTGTGAACGAAAACGGTCAGGAGGAATATACTTATGTGTTCATGATAAATTAGCGACTCAATTAGCACAAACAAAAGAAATTTTACTCTACATTACCCTCTCAGACTGTACGTCAAAATCCAGTTTATCTTACAATCTACACACATCCAGACTTCTAAAACAACAAAGGCTCGAAACAGAGGTGTATGACGTCACATCCTGCTATTATTGCGTGGTACCCACAATTTGCCTTTAATAAATAACTGGTCTGCCGGCAGCGGCCTATATTCTACAGTTTATGGATGTTACATAATTAAGGCTAATAAAACGAGCTGGACTACCTCGTTCTAGATTTTCATTGGGCCTGGACTAAGTTTAGCAACAATGTAGTTATTGAGCGTCAGTTTAAAAGGGAAATGTATTTTCGTTTGAGTTATTATTTTTCAATAGACTTCCTCGTAAACTGGCTCTTATCGCACTACGATTAGGTTCAACATGCTATGGATTTCACCCTCGTGGTTTTCTTCTTATATTCCCGCACTTTAGTGCGGAAATAAAAGTTCCACACGTGGTGAGGCGGCTCGCCCCCACACTCATTTTTATTTTTCGTTTTTTTTTTCTATTTCATTGAATTAGTTTGGACTTTGAACCAATTTGGACTAAAAACTAAAACCAAAATACTAAAAGTGTATTAAAAAACGTCGTTTGATACACGTGGGCATTTGTTACTGCAGTTCTCGGCTCCATAACACCCTCGCCTGCGGCTCGTGTGTGTATTTCACCTCGGCTGCAATAACAAACTAGTGGGGAACCACTATACCTATTTATGAGTGTTGCTGTGACAGTGTCATCCTAGTCTTTTTCCAACTATGCTGGAGTCAGCTTTCAGTCTAACCGGAAGCAGCTGAATACTAATATTTACATAGAGCGATTGTTTACTGCTGTGATATATTGGGTCACAATTTCTTTTGGAGTGAAAATCTGCTCAAAAGTCCTCTTGTCTTGAAAATCATGATAAGTAACTGGTCGGTTCTGAAACAAATAACGATACAAAAGACCAAATATATTTAGTAAATTAAGTCTTAGGGCCCTGATGTTAATCATTGTTATTAAGTAACAAGCAACAGCAATCAATTAAAAATGTGATGACCGTAAATTAATTAGTACACCCACATTTCGCCAGTTATTTCCATCAACCGGGCACGATTCTAAATTCCTTGGCTTCTACTGAGTAATTCCTTTTGGAAAAATCTAATAACATTTTGCCAAGCCCGGGAATCGAACCCAGGACGACATACTCAGCAGTTCCGCTTGCGACCACTCAACCATCAAGGCAGTCTATTAGGTACACCTCTGCATAACCCTTCGCAGATAACAGGCGTGATTTTATGTTATGTAAATAAATTATCAAGTCTGGTTAAACTAATAATCAATCGTATTCAACAGAAACCAGTAAATTCTATATGAGAGTCAATTGTAAAACTCAAATCCCAATAATTGCTCAGTCACCGTACCATACAAGCCATCTGACAAACTGTAATTAAATTTCCATTTCCCAACTCTTAATTTACGTATTACCTAATTAGAAACAATACTAAAAATAAATAAAACAGACTAATTTAGCCCGCCAGGTAACTGTAATTGGACCTGGATGTTGAATGGTACTAGTCTAGCTTAGAATTGAAGTCGTAAAGATAAAATAGACTCCGGCGAGGGAATACGATCGAATTCAGTTGTTTTAGTTCTCAATATCGAGTTAAGCTGAGTATTGAAATGAAATGTTTTAGATAAATAATTTACGTGACCGTGACCTACAATTTTCAAGTTCCAAATTCTGTTAAGCTTTAATTTCACTTGTTCCTTTCACAGCTGAAATCTCATTTTCTTGTCTTTCTTTGTGTGGTTAATGCCTAACCTGGTGTCACAGTTTTTATACCCTTTCTGGGCCTCTGACTTGGCTTTACATGCCATCAAGAAATATCTCTCAGGCACGCTGGTATTAAGTAATAATTATTAAATACGCACATGATTCCGAAAAATCAGAGGTGCATGTCTTGGGATCAAAACTCGAGACCTATGTCTACTTAGGACCTTCTGATTTCATAACTGCTTTCAACACGATGAAGGAAATCATCGTCATAACACCGACATGTTCTGGGATCAAAAAAATCGAAGACATGTAAGATCCACCATCCTTATTTTTTATTTTATTAAAGGAGTAACAGGGAATGTTACTCCATCAGTACCGAGGCTCCTACTAGTCTTTAGACCAGAAATCCAGAAGACAATTTAGTCAGTCTTTAGATATTTCCTAATTCAATATTTACTCCTCTATCAATGTAAGTGAATGCAGGCAATATAAGCTGTATCTATGAACTTTAATACGCTTCGGAGCTGTTGGCACGTTCCGAAAGAATGTTGCTACTTAAATACATGTTCGGGTTATTTTGTGATGCCCGGAATTGCTTCAAAAGCAGGCTAGGGTTCTTCAGCTAGGATCTTTTAGGAAAAAATACATATGTACATGAAAATACATACTATGCACACATACTTAATCTGGCACAAATCTCTGGATGTATACCCGCATAATCAGGAAAATCAGGAATTTCTCAGTAACACGTTGCTCGACCCGGGAATCGAAGCCAGAACCCCCTGACCAGCAGTCTCGCTTGTAACGCTTGTGACTAGACCAACAAGGCAGAAAAAAAGGAACAAAGAAAAAAATAAGGTCAGTTGGGGCTATTGCTTGTACAGGGCAAGTGCTTGTACGGGGCAAGTGCTTGTACGGGGCAAGTGCGGCGAACATCGATATCTCCTAAACCAATACAACCGATGTCGTAACTGGGAATAGTAGGGTGTGAGTCGCCATCTTGTTTTGACCATCTTTTTCTCGTGGATACCACTTTGGCAAGTGCTGTGCAAATCACGTACGAAACTGCAGGAAAACCACTACTGAGTGATTTTAACCAGATAGACGCATTCTCAAAACATTATTCTTTATTTCCTTGAAATTATTTTGTTTCTATGTCAACAGGTAATTAATTTAATCGATGATGTTGATGATGATTTCATTTAGAGAACCTAAAACAAACGAAGTGGGGCAAGTGCGCCTACTAGTATTGGGGCAAACCAGAAGTCTTAATGAATTTTCAACAGATTATTGATCTCATATTATATGAAATGTGGATGAATTTTTCGATGCTCTTTAAACTATTCTTTTTTTTTACATTGTTGCTTAGGGAATAAGTATGTAGGTACCTATCTCGTATTAGATGGATTATTGTATCCGATTGCAAAAGGCACGTAATGTTTTTCGAGCGTGTGAAAAAATTGCGTCTCCTTTTTATGTGTTGACGGATCATTTAGGTTTTCCCATAATCTATTTATGTAAGTACATCAACTCGATCATCGGGAGCATATTTTTTGAATGAAAACTAATTTTGAATTTGAGTGTCAAATTTTTGGAAACACATTTTAACCGCAACCGCTCATCAGTGTAACAAATTGACATTGACAGTGTCTTTATATCGTAGCAGTAAGGGCGGTTTTAGTAGTGCTGTTGTTGTTGTGCATTATTGTATGATAATACAACGCAAAAATTTGACAAAAACATTCATCAAAAAGTCAAGAGACCAGTATAACTTAATATTAAACTTTAAAATATCGCTGACACGATGCATGAGACCTGACGTTACAAAATCCTTCGTCGTGGAACAGGTGTTTTAATATTGTCAGATGTAGGAGACCCGCTGACGTTGCGTCTGACTGATATTACTGGAGATGGATCGAAAGGTTTATTTATTGCAGTAGCTGAGGAGAAGTTTGAGCAGCTAGAATGTGTATTTATGCCACTAAAGTTTTTTGTCGCTAAAGAGGTCGCTTTTGAAATATTTTTTCTATACATAAAACTAGCTTTGCCCGTGACTTCGCCAGAGATTAGGTTGAGAATAAATGGATATGAATGTAATATGGGGATATAACAATCCTATACCGTAACCTATAAGGTCTATCCGTGTGCCAGACATCGAAAACCGTTCAGTCGACTGCGTGGAAAAGTAATCAACAGATAGACACACAGATAAACCGACAAACAGGGTAACTGCCGCTTTTAATTATTAACATTGAAATACTTACGGATTGTTTGTAGTCGATCGATAAGCTAGTGAAGGTCGCGGGATGTAAGTTACGCATGACTGGTTGTAGTGGTTACCAACAGTAAACGTCTTCAGACGTCGATAATTATGATTTAAAAGAGTGTCCTGTCCATGGAGTTTCTTGCCCATTCTTCTCCATAGAGCTCTACGCTTGGGAATGGGCAACTACAGTACTTTCACAGTTATTATGTCTTGTGACTGGGACTGTAGCTACATTTTTTTAATGCTGTCTTTGTTTTGACAATTCAAAAGTGTCTGTAATTGGCCTACTTGAAATAAATGCTTTGATTTTGATTTTGGTGTTCCAGATTTTCAGACGTATTGCGACTGAATGAAGATGATGATGAAATTATTGGTCTGTTTTTGATAAACTGTGCCACATCTGCCGAGTCTTCACCACAGATAATGGCCCATCTTCCACCTTGCGCTGCATGTCCTGACACCTGCGCACTTGACTATCTTAAGACATGCCAGCGAGCTGAGTTCGCCTAGCTGAATTTTGGGTTAAATGTAGTTTATGAAAATTTGCCATCAACACCCTCAAATACTAATGCTATTATTTAGACTACGGCCAATTACAAGAAAATTTTCGAACAGTTGCTTTGAAAACTTAAGGCTAGGTTCGTCTAGTCTTCTGTAATGTTCCTATTTTAGTTTGAAGGTGAACTGTACAACTTGGGCTCACTAATTAGAGCTGACTAATTAATTAGTTACTCGTCTGGACTTCTAAATACTTACTATATTCAAAATAAGGATTTCTTGTATTCTTATTCCTCTCGCTTCGTTTAGATTTTTTATAGTGCAGCATAGAACACCCTAATTTGGCAATTGTTATAGTTTTGTCACTATTATGCAACTTGGACTTTAGGTCCTTATGTTCCAATCTGATAAGTTCCTATCAGCATTGTTTTATTTATGATTTTGCATCGCTGCCAACATAAAAATGATCTTTATTTTCGTGGCATAAGGTTGCTGTAGTGTTGCTGGCACTGAAAAATCACTGTAAATGATATTTAACATTGACATAATAAGATTCCCGTTAGGTAACTGATCATCATCTACCTATCATTCCCGTTTAATGTGCTAATTAATGGTAGTGTTAGTCTTCTTCATATTAATGACCATGTCAGTTTGAAAACTTATATCATCTGCCAAGTCTTTTTCCTATGTTGAGGTCGGCTTCCAGTCTAAACGGATGCAGCTAAATACCAGTATTTTACATGGAGCGACTGCCTATCTAACCTCCACAACCCAGTTAGTACTGGGTAATATGATTCCCCTTGGTAAGACTGTATGTCACACTTGGCACACTGTCTGCCAAAATATTGGGTGTATCAGTAAAATAACTCGCAACTTATATTGAATTCTTCTTTTGCTTCTTCTAATATCATGTTTAAATCCAATTCTAACACTAATATCCTATCAAACTAAACACGCTGTGCCAGCATTGCATATTATATTCCTCCAGAATTGAGTCATTTTCCCAGTATTCATGTTAAGTAAACAAGAAAATGAGCACCGTAAACGTTGTGAACATAAAATTTAAACAACAAACCTGCAACAACACGTAGTAACTCTTAAAATGCAAACAAAATACTTTTGTTAGTTAAAAGAAAATAAAATGAACTTATCACTTCGTAAATGCTGTAAAATCTTAACGCAGTAAGGTGTTACTTTGTGTTTTACTAGATTTTTTAACGAAAAATTTATTTAGGTTGCTTTTTTAGGCAACAATAACTTTGATAGAAAAGTAAAAATATATTTGACAAAATGTATGCGGCATGCGTTGCAATGCCTTGTAAATATATAGATTTTGTTAGGCCTGGAATCTTTACAAAAGAACACACCAAATTTTCATCACAATCGGATCAATGGTTTAGAAACGCATAGAGGACAAACATTATTTTTTTACTAACTGTTGCCCGCGACTTGGATCGCGTGGAAAATTTGAAAAAAAAAGTAACCTATGTGCTATTCCAGACTACAATCTATCTCTATACCATTTTTTATCTAGATCCGTTCAGCCGTTCTGGCGTGATTAAGAAACAAAAATCCACCCATCCAAACTTTCGAATAGTAGTAAGATTTACCATTAACATTACGCACCGAAAAGTTTACATATCAATCCAGTCAATTCTGTTCAATGTCATAGTTCACAAGAAAGCGATGGCTACTGGAGTAAACCTTAAGAAGATTGGTTTTAACTGTCGTGGTAGTCAAACAATTATTATTGTAATTAAACGAGAAAACTGTAGATCGGCCAGGTTAAACTATGATCACCATTTTAACCTGGCTGTCGATGTTCCTTAGCCTGGTTCTAGAGGCCAGATGGCAGTCGCTCCGAGTGGAATTTTAATATTCAACCCGCATCAGCGTAAAATTCTAGGTGAAACTTGACTCACATAATTTACGCTATGCGGGTGACAGCGAATAATTTAAATTTTTAGACGAATTACACCATAAAAACTTAATTGTGACACAAAAACACTTACTTTACTTTTAACCATCCAAACAAGCATCAACTGAAATTCTTCGTCAACTTTGTCCCTAAAATAAATGCCTCGGCAGTCTGTTGGTCGTAAGCGCTGCTGATGAACATGTGGTCCGGAGTTCGAGTCCTTGGTCAGGCAAAGTGTAATTGTTTTTTTTTTGTTAGAAATTCTCAGTAGTAACCTAGAATCAGGATTTGTGATCGGTTGATGGATTTGGGCTCGCTCCTATCGTATGAGCCTTAAACTGGCGAAATTTAGGAATAGGTACATACCTCTGCCTTACCTTTCGGAGAAAACAGGTGTCATGTAATATTAAATCCCTAACCATGAATATATGGATAAATTCAGAATCCTTGCAATATTTCTACCATCCAATCCCTGCTTTATTCCAGTTTTTATTTACTCACAAAACACATGTTATCTGCCACTAAACCTGCAGTTTTCTACTACATACGATTTACTACCACGACTCGTAAGTCGTAAGCCAGCGAGTACGAGATACAAAAGTAATAGAATCTTATCGAGTTCGATCTTGCAGCGTCAACAAACATCCTTAATAAGATGTTTCGTTTTACGTCGGCCATCAAATTGGTGGAGCTATTGTGTAAATCGAGCTGTTGCAGGGTTCGAATGTCGATCATTGCTAAGCAACTGAGAAAAATATTCGTTCTTAACCTGAATCACAATTATATATAGCATAACTAGCTTATGCCAGCGGCTTCACCCGCGTGGAGTTCGGTAATTGACCCACAGGATCGTTATACCGGGATGAAAAGTAGCCTATGTGCTATTCCAAACTATAATCTATCTCTGTGCCAAATTTCGTCCAGATCCGTTAACCGTTCTGGCGTGATTGAGTAACAAACATCCATCCATACATCCAAACTTTCGCATTTGTAATATTAGTATAGAAGAATAGATTTATTATCACCCTACAGCAGTTTACTGCTAGACATAGGCCTTTCCTATTGCATGGTTCAAATGTTGAAAACCCTGGTACTATATCGGATTATCGCGTTCTAGATTTGGTCCCCATTGTATAATTTTAAAGCTACAAAAATGAGGAAAACACAGATCCTTCAAGATTTTGCTGACACAATTTTTTTTTAAATATTTTATCAACATTTTCAAAACAATCCTTCACCTTGTCAACCGCAACACAACTGCAACAAAGCAACAGCTTTAATTTCCGTTTACAAGATAAACAACATTTATCTTCAGCTACCCAAACAAGTCGTCTTGGTTCATCAAACAACGACATTGCAACCGTCGCACAATCGTCGTTCATTTTATTTACACAATACCTTTGCCACGGTTTTTCAAGCAACCCAAAGTAAGTTTAGGGACACGTCTGCGGAAAGCACGCGACAGTATTACGTAATGCTTATAGCTTGCAATGCTTTTTGACGACCCGAATGGCGCAGCGGTAGTGAGGCTGCCTTACGTTCATAGGGTTCCGGGTTCGAATCCCGGTAGGAGCAAGTGTTTGTGTGATGAGCATGGACAGTTGTTTCCGAGTCATGGATGTTTATATGTATAATAAGTATGTATTTACAAACAAAAAGTATCTATGTAGTATATCAACTAACTGGTGTCCACGACACAAGCCTCGTTGCTTAGTGTGGCACTAGATGGCGCTGTGTGTAATGTCCAGCGATATTTATTTATTTATTTTATTTATTTATTTTTAAATTACTAGCTACATCTTCATCATCTTCCTGCTCTTGTCCCATGTTGGCGTTGGCGCAACACGTTTTTTTCTTCCATTCTCCTCTATCATCCATCACGCTACGTCACGCTATCATTCACTCCTTTTTCCTTCATATCGTTCCTCACACAATGCATCCATCGTTTCCTTAGTCTTCCTCTCCCTCTCCATTCATAAAAAAATATGTATTTAGCACTGTTTTAGTCCCGTGCGATTCGAATTTACTAGCTACGCTTTCTTTGTATTTTGCTGATCTGGATAAATTGCAGCTACGGCTCCTGGTTTCTGGATTCCGGACACCAGCCTCTAACAGATAGTAATGTACTGAAATGTCGTTTGTTTGTACTAGTTTTACCAACCTTTTACAGCTCGGAGCTTTCGACATGCATCAGGAACATTAGATCAACTGAAAACGCTAAAGCGTACACTTCAGCGATATAATTTCAGCAGGTGTGTCGCTACACTTAGGAACTCAAACAAGCAAGGCGACCGCTCGCACACAGCGCTGGTGTTCGGTGCTGGCTTTTTTACGGCGTGACGGAAATAAAGCCACGAAACACTTCCGTGGGAAGCGGTGCAATATACGAGCGAGGGAGGAAAATTAATTGAAGTGAAATATTATCAATCTTGCTCATATTCCGATTTAGTCAGGGTAAGTGCAGCATGACTTCTTGTTAAATACTTTTCTATTAGTCATCACACTCACCTACACACCTGGACGAGTCATGCCCGACTCGCCACTGTTCCGATTGGTCGCCAGATTTTCTTTCATACAAGAAGTCCCGATTCGTCATCATAAGAAAACAAATGATTTTTTATAAATTTACTTGTCAAAAAGTACAGTTAGCCGGAAAAACGTTCCATGTCTTTTAAAACAATTTATTTACAATAACCTCAATAAAAAAAAAAACAACATAACATGCATGCAAGTTTTTTTTTACATACCTACATAAAGAAAAGAACATAAAGAAAAGAAACTACATAAAGAAAAGTTTCTCGTTGGTAAGCGTCAGTATAAAAAACGTATCATGCCTATAAAGTACTAGGGTGTCATAAATAAGTAGGAGCTTACCTCATAATCTGTTATCAAATATTAATTTTAGATTAATTCAAGAAAACAACTCACGCCTATGAATACCAGGTTGTCATACATAAGAAGGAGTTAATCTCACGTATTCTGTCAGCTATCATTACTTACCAAGCCTAAGCAGTAAGTAACAGGCTGTCATTCTTTTGTCAAATTGAATCTCCATGGCCACAATGTAAACAAATCAAAATTAAATGCATTCAAGTTCGTTGGTAAGCGCATTACTTGAGAAGAGCTGGACCAATTTGGTCTGAATAAGGTTTTTAGGGAAATGATAAATCGAAAAGTGGGGTCTTCATTCTCAAATAGTAAAAAAAAACCTCAAACATTCTTTGCACGCCAATCGCTGACAAACCACCGCTGTGTGAGTTTATAACACTATTTTACGGTCCCGAACGGCACAATTTGCAATCGCGCGGTTCCCGCGTGTCTGATCCGGAACTGTTAAATACCACATTGAGCTCATGCAAGCCTAGTACTTTTTGTAAGGTGAAACTATTTACCATTTAAATCTTAGTTCAAAGACGATTTTAAAAAATAGGAGTGAAATGTATATGCATCAATTTTGGCAGTGTCGTCGTCGGGGATGAAGATGATTTATGTTTTCAAGTTTACGAAACTTGTGTAAATATAGCTTATAATTAATATAAACAGGAGTTGTACGTATTCTTTCGACTGTACTTGAAACAGTTGTGAATCGTGATCTTTTGTTTTTTGATGACGAGTCGTAAGTGACGAATCGGGCATAACTCACCTAGATATATCATCTTCCGAATAAAGCCGCTTTGGATTTGAAATAATAATTAAGAAGTATTTTGGAACATGTCATACATACAGTACCTTTATTTTGTTCATTTACATGGCATTTAATTTCAAATCGACATTAATTATTTCAAATCAATGTTTATCAAAGTAACTGAAATGATTTGATTAAATTTAAATTTTATTTCTACAGTTTGTAGGAATAGACAAACCGACCTAGTTAGTTACGTTGTGATATTTGTAATACCCATTATTATAGTTTTGATCTCAAGACATCTCGTGGCATCGTGTGTAGGTATGTAGTTTGGACCTTAAGCCTCCACCAAGCATTGCCGCATGATCGGTTGTGTTCCGCACACATCAGCAGATTTGCCGTTCCAAATAACAAACACCTAACAGTGATTTATGTTATTACCACAGCAATTTTAACTCGGCTAAAAATATTATTATTAATATCAAGTAAAAATACGCTTATGCCTCGGACCACACGCCAAGCCGCATCACCATTGTCAGTGGAATCACAAGAGATTTCCGTCGCCCGTATTAGGAGATTGCCGGCGCGACCCAGTTATCTAGACCCGAAAATTATTACTAAACCTAGGTCAAAGAACGCGACTTGAAGGTCATTCTAGACCTTTGTTGGGATCCTTTTGGACCTTCAGACATCGGAATTTGTACAAAGCGCACAAATTGGAGGCGATGAAATCATTGTTTTGGTAAGGACTGCTGCCACAGAATTTTTTCCTATCTTGAACCATTTCAATAATTTTGGGATTGTTGTCGGTAAAGAATCTATGAATGGTATAAAATAAAAAGAAGTCATTTTTTGGTTGTGCCTGTGTCGCCACTTAGTTCTTCTAAATTACACTATGAATATAAAGAGGGTGGAAGCCACACTGACGCACAAACGAATACCATGTATTCAGTACGTCATTCTGAAACACATATAAATTTTTCATCAGTAATTGAGAAGAAAAAAAACAGCTGTTTCCTACAATATCACAATTATACTTACACGATCAAAATGTATGAAATAGCTGGTTTTTTACCTTATATGTGGTTTTACCATAATTAAGGTTTAGAGAATTCATTCTTGTAGTTCAATTTGTGTACGTTCATATTAATATTTTAAGTACCTATCTAGAAGAAATCTAGATGTTTTATAATGTCGTAAAATACTGTGCCAAAGTTTTGTGTCGCTATGAAAATGGAACAGATATCAAAACTGTTGTGTTAATTAATGTTAATGATGAATCGTTGTTCCTCTATTATTTTCTTCAAAAGATTATTGGAAAAGATCTTAGCAAAGAACATAATACTATTATAAACGTCCACTTTTTCACTTTAGTAATATAAACTAGTTACACAAAGAATAATGGAATAAATACCAAGCTGCTAATGAAGAAAGATCCTTTTATTTGTTTCAAAGAACAAAAGTTTTTTTGTTAATTAATGTAATGTCTAGAAGCCGATTGAGGAATTAAATACAAAAGACAAAACAATAATAAAGAAACTTCTTACAACAATGGATACAAAAACTATACTACTATTTGATCAAAATGTATTTTTTTGTAAAAGTGATGACAGCTTGGTAGCAAAATGCTCAGATAAAAGGTTTTTTGGCCAGTATTTTTAGGACCCCTAACCATCCCCTAACAGCCTAGGACAAAGTGACGCTTCTACAAAACGCCTAAAGATACCAGAAAAGTCAAAAATCAAAGTCACCGTTTATTTTATTTATTTATTTATTAAAACTTTATGCACAAGTAAAAAACTGTACAAAGGCGGACTTCATGCCGTTTATCTCAATTACACCATTAAAAGGTACTTTTGAACGTCAAATACGGAAACAGAATTTGAGCCTATTGGCTAATTTGGATTGAAACTAGCTACCGCAAAACTGAGGAATTTAAAACCCGTCGGAATTGGTTGTAGAAATACACGCTATGAAAACGATTGCCAATAGGCTCTCTTATATATTAACAGTTGCACTAAAAAGTATTAGTGTGTTGTTACACGTTATTTTTTTTATATCTAAACGCTGCAAATATCAGCCATTCTAAAATTTAATTAAACGTGAGTGATAAGAATCTGAGATTCTTATTAAATCATCTCGTGAATCTATCAATCTAATCTAATCTATCTTAGATGCATTTATCCAAAAATTCCAGCCAATCGCATCTATGGATTTTTCCTGTTGACCCCAATGTCCATTATGTTCATCTCACTGTCACTGAGGACAGATTGGACCACAGAACACGGGAAACTACTCTCTGGTTTTGTATATGTCGATTGGACTGAGTTACGTCTGAGGTTAGTCTGACAGTGGAGCCTGGTGAGGCGGTCTTGCTAAATTACTGAACAAGATAAAAGAAAAGTATGTCAGTGTTTGTCCATTCTATTATGTAAATTCATTATTGAAATAACTGCAAATGAATGTAATTTTATAACCTAAATATATATATATATATTATATATATATATTACATAATAAGTAGTGAATAACTTGTATTATTTAAAATTTTGTATAGTAGTAGCAGTACACCACTGACAACCCCCCTTTTTTCTATTTCATGTTCGTATAGTCCATCCAAAGGTTGTCTGGAAGATATCGCTATCAGCGATAAGACCGCCATTGTAACAATAAAATTAACAATTTTATAAAACCGTTCTGTTTCAATTTTAGTGTATTATAAAGTATATTCTATTCTATTCTTTTCTCACAAATTCATAATATATTTTTTATAATAATATAACAACACTCAAACTACCTACACAGGCAGGCAGAACTACAGAACGCCACCTGCTACGCTCCATACATATGTACATACTCCTTTACATCCATTATTTGCATCAATACTCTATATTAAAAGACAATTATATTAAAACAACAAATCTATACTATCTATACTAATACTATAAAGAGGAAAGATTTGAATGTTTGTTTGTTTGCATTGAATAGGCTCCGAAACTACAAGACCGATTTGAAAAATTCTTTCACCCTTGGGAAGCTACACTATCTCCGAGTGACATAAGCTATATCATATTTTCAAGAAAATTAGGGATCCTTACTAAAACTCCAAAAATGTAACCCAAGGTGTAAAAACAAACATAAAAAATACCTTACATCGCGTGCGCTACTAAAACTATTGATGATAGAACAAAATAATTTACTACGACTTTGCAGAACACATTATTATCTACAAAAAGTGTCGCGACAGCATATGTCAATCTTTAATGTATATGTCACAATAATTATTGTTCTTTTATTTAAAAAAAAATAATTGAAATGCCGCCGCCAGTAAAGCCTCTTTATTTCAAAAATGTAAGTATTAGAAAAAAGTCGCGTGGTCGCCGCTCATTCCTCTCGGCTTACTATGCGATGTAGGCGTCACTGAGGTACGGGAGGGGAGTCAATTTTAAGAAATTCGGCTCCCTACGCAGCGGTCAAAAAATTAAATACGTATAAATAAGTTTAATGGCTTTTGTTTGTAGTTATGATCTTTTTACAAACATTAGAAATAAAAATAAAATAATCGAATATAAAAAAATAACAAAAACATAATATAAAAAATAATAACAAAAAAAATGTTTATTGTCCATATTTGAAAAATAAAATTCTATTCTATCCTATCCCGTCCTATCCCGTCCTATCCCGTCCTATCCCGTCCTATCCCGTCCTATCCCGTCCTATCCCGTCCTATCCCGTCCTATCCCGTCCTATCCCGTCCTATCCCGTCCTATCCCGTCCTATCCCGTCCTATCCCGTCCTATCCCGTCCTATCCCGTCCTATCCCGTCCTATCCCGTCCTATCCCGTCCTATCCCGTCCTATCAATTTTTTGTTAAATACCCGTACGAAGCCGGGACGGCCCGCTACTACCATATAAAGCAGAAGATTTCCAACAATTCGACCTACACTTAACAGCAAGAATAGATATGAATAAAACCTTGCCTTTGGGGTTGCAAAAGATGGCAATGTCAGGGTAAACCTCGAAAAAAAAAAACAAAGTTATACACTGCCGTTTTTTCTTGTCACACACGATAGAAAATACACTAGTTGGGAGTGTCACAGGCGCAAAACATATTTTGGCAATTCAGTACACGTCGAAGATGTTCGGAAAAGATGGATGTATTGATTGTATAGGACACGAATTATGTAGTTGAAAGTGAAACTACTCGCGTCTTTTGCAAATTTTGTTCCGAATAAAAATAGGGAGTGAATTCGATACTTTCGTGTTTCAGTCTTCACGTAGTTGTCTCGAAAATGAAATAAAGAAGAAAACTTTTTGGATATTGTTTTTGCAAATGGCACACATATAATTGCTAGCTGTGAGAGCGATAATAATTTATGTTTATTTTCTAGGTATAATCTTTTTTATCTCAAAGACGGTGTGATTTATTTACATATACCGCACATTCAAACGGCAATGTCAACAACCCTGATCAGATTCTAAATATCAAAGACTAAACAAATTTCATAATTCCAGTCAAATAACGAAAACAGAAAAGGTTAAATGCCTCAAAAACATTTCCAAATACTCACATATTATTGAATTATAACTCATCACATGTTCGTAACCTACTCACGCGTGCCCCAAAACTGAGAAATAATATTATGAACGACAGTTGAAATTAATGTACGCGCAAAAAAATAATGAGAAAGGACGGCGCCAATTTTAGGGTTCCGCAGCTAAATGGCAACAACTGCACAAACTGGTGTAAGAGGTTACAAGTTCCAAACAAAGGAAGGAAAAAAAAACAATGCAAATCAACGTGTGGTATCATTAGATCTCATAATTCAAAAGAAGATGACGTTGCTGAGAGATTTTTCTATTTAAGAAATTACTTTGTTTCCCACAGATTTTTTCAGTCCGTCGAATTGCCAAGTCATAGGTCTCAAGTTCGAACCCAAGTCACGCACCTCTGATTTTTCGGAATCATGTGCGTATTGTATAATTATCACTTGCTTCGGTGAAGGAAAACATCGTGAGGAAACCAGCATGCCTGAGAGATATTTCTCGACGGCATGTAAAGCCAAGTCAGAGGCCTATGGGCGGTATAAAAACTCTGACACCAGGTTAGTGAGTAACCACACGATAATGAAAGAAGACAGATTTTTTCGAGAAATACAGACCTATTTTTTCCGTTTACAATAGTAGTCCTGTGCTTGCTTCTTTTTATTCATCCCCACAACGGAACCCTTGATCCGTGATCCGACACGCTATTGACCGGTTCACAGAATTAAGGAGATATTTCATGCCAAGTTCTGAGCTGCCTACAGTGTCTGTGTCACTTATCATTATTTACTTTCGTTTTCACCTTAATTTTATACAGCTTTTTACTGTCACTTTTTACGGACATTATTTGGTCCTCTTTTTTTAGGTAGCATGTCTTGATGGAAGCTCTTTGTCTGGGGCGGATGAAGGGTTTCGTCGGATTTCTACTTTAACTAAAATTAGATGGTATGCTTCTTGCGAGTTTAAGTCAGAGTGCAGAAATTATTCGAATCTGCTTGTAGATAAAATATTAATTTATATACTTACTTGATTTCATTGTATTATTTTTTTAGAGTTCATTTTTTTTTTTCCACAATAATTTATATGAGAAGAGAAGTGGAAGGAATAAAAGGAGGCATTTGCCCAGAAGTGGGACAGTTCAGGCTAACGAAAAACAAAATATGCACCGAACTGAAGAAAACATATGGTTTGCGCTGGATTGTTTTCGAACACAGTGTGAATTATGATTCAATAAATAAATAATTTTATTTAATAGAAGATGAACGATAAATAGACGATTTAATTCAATGTCAAACTTCACTCATATTAGTTTGTTTTTAGTCACTGTGTGTTTTTATTTGAATATAATTTTAAATATTGAAATTGTACTACTGTTGTAATTCTGGATTCACATTTGTAAATAACGTTTTCACATATTTTAAAGACAATAATTGAGACGTTGTCTTTAAAACCAAACTTTACAGTCTCTCATTGCTATTACTTAACTAAATTACCTACGATGATTAAATACGCAGAAACTATAATTTATTTCAAGACATTATTTTTACTCATTTCAAGATTGCGCAATCTAAAGTTTTAGTTGAAAAATAATATTTCAATTGTAATATAAATTAATTTAATAAGTGTATCATCTGGTTATGATTTCTGATGATAAATTAGCTAATTTATTTTAGTTAATTACACTCGATGTCGTGAGTACTGAAGAATTTGTGGGCGAGAGGCACGTGTTACTGAAACAGTTTCATATCTTATTTCTTCCGAAAAATATACCTTTCACTAGTTACTAAACAGCGAAAGAAAAATCTGCTCTTGTAACTGGTTACAAAAAATTACAAATATGGAAAAATAATTCTTCTCTGACAACTAGTTACCAAACAGCGAAAGAAATATCTTCTCTTGTAACTGGTTACGTAAGTGTAGTTACCAAAGTGGACGAAAGGCTTTCAAGTATGGTAGTTATGGAAATTTAACTGCTAATTTTTTTTTGTCACACAAAGTAACATCTGTCATTTGAAGATATTTGACAGTCGTTACGAGAAGCCAGAAGCCCCTAAAGTCTGACAACCGGTCGTACTAAGGGGTATCGTATTACCCAGTTACTGGGTTGTGGTGGTTAGGCAGTTGCTCCTTATAAAATTCTGGCATTCAGCTTCATCTGGTTAGGCTCGAAATCGACCCCAATGGTTGGGTAAAGCATAGGCAGATGATGACAGTAAACCGTAGTTTTTGAGAGTCGACTTAAGAGGTAGGAAAGTTAATTTTATTAAGTTACAGGACCCAAGACACGCACCTCTGATTTTTTGGATTCATGTGCGTATTGTATAATTATCACTTATTTCGGTGAAGGAAAAAAATGTGAGGAAATCAGCATGCCTGAGAGATATTACAGCAAATCAGAGGCCCAGGGGTGGCAAAAATCTCTGACAAAAGGTTAGGCACTAACCACACGATAAAGAGGATATTGATAAACCTATTTTCAGGAAATTCATGATTGTGATACCAATAAACTGGAATAGGGTTTCAATCTACGGAGCAAATAATTTTCCTGACAGTGAATTTATTTTGATATACGGATATTCATCCGCCCTTGACCCCACAAAGTAACAAGTAAGTAAACACAAAATTTTGTGTTTACTTACTTGTTACTTTGTGGGGACAAAGTAACAAGTAAGTAAACACAAAATTTTAATAACGTTTTCTCTCTTCGGACCCAGAAAATTCCCCGACACGCTTGCTGCAAATTGAGACAAGTCCTTGGGGGTCAGGGCCAGTTTCGGGGGGTATCAATAAAGTAGATACTAATTTTGCTGGCGAAAATAGATGATTGAAGATAAACTCAAAATTTTATTGAAATTATCTTTGGTAATTTTTTAAACGTCGTGTATGATAAATTGTAAATGATGTCTAATTTGCAAATAGGTTTTTACAAACACTTATCACTCATGTCGTCTTTTTTTAAACTAGATAATGCACTTGTCGATTTACGCCGTTAATAAATATTTATTCACAAAATCCAAGTATTTTTCGAGAATGTATGAATTTAAACAAATGAATGAACTGAATGTTACTTACAAATCAAAATCAAATACTATTTTATTTCTAACAACAACGTCCATTATGAGTTAATGAGTAAGTACTAAAGAACACGCTAGTAGTTTAGTGGCAAGAAAATTGGTGATTAAATTGAATTAAATTAATTCTTCAAAATTACATTATATTACGTAAATTCTTAATTATTTAGCTTTTGACAGCACCAGCGAATAGATCATCTGAGAATAGAAAATATAAAATTCAAGTATGAATTGATAGGAAAACTTATGAATTACGCATCTTGTTTGATAACTAAATAAGTAAGTATATGCACTGAATGTAGATAATTGTACTTTTATAGTTATGCTAAAAGCTGTCATAAATTATCGCTTATTTTTGCTGCTACTTCATAAATTATTACCACGGTAAAATGAAGTTAAGGGGAACGAAAATAAGGGCTAACATAAATAATGGCTCCCGCACCTTAACCGATCATTAACCAACGATTACTTAATTTTGATATATTAGCACCACTAAAATTGAGTATAAAGAAGACCTTTAAGTTATTAAGAAGTTTTAGTTTTTGTCGGCTTTTTATACGACTGGACTAAATGTTCCATAGAAACGTCTCCCGTCTGCAATAACATTTTTGGTTTTCAGTCTTTAATTTTTGGATCCAATCGCTTTTTAACTGCACAGTAAATAAACTATTCAGTACCTACCTTGCTTTCATTCATCAGTGAAACCGTTCGGCTTGTTTTTCATTCTTTTGTTCACTTTTTGACATCGCAGGCGTCGTGTTTTCAATTTTTTTGTTATTGTCATAGGAAGCGTGCATCTATCTTTTGACGTTTCTTATGTGCTCAAATAGGTTTAGGTGAAGTAAAATTTTTACATTTTGTTGATTATGTTAAGAACTGAGAAAATTAGAAAGGTAGTCTAGTTTCTAAGATTTTTTTCATTGCAAATCAACTAAACTATAGAATACATAATATTAAGAATCAATACCACGCCGGCTAACATGAAGGTGTGTCCAGATCTGGCAAATGCGCCGCGAATGATCGCTCGCAAGCCACTTGCGACCTACGCGCCCGCTGCTCGCGTGCGGTTACTGCCTACGTTTGGTGCGCCTCTAAATGCACGCGCGCAGGTCGCAAGTGGCTCGCGAGCGGCACATTCGCGGCGCATTTGCCAGATCTGGTCACACCTACACATTAGAAACTCAAACTTTCCAATAGCGAATGCAGTATGCATAGTCTAGCCCAAATATTGTTGGCAAGCATTACACCATGTACGTTACTAATCATATGAAATCCGCAACGTAAATACAAGGAAGTGCAACAAAACGAAGGCCAACAAGATAAGAAATAACAGAAATTCTTGGCAAACGGAATAGTGAGTTGTTTGTTTTATTGAAACTTCAGTTGGAACAATGCCTGGCGTTATTAAAATTGTACTTTCGACGGTCCTTGTTGATAGTGGAATTAATATTGTGAATTGGATTTGGTTTCTTGACTATGAATAGATGGTTAAGTTGATGTTGCAAGAATTTTTAATACAACAATATTTTTAAAAGCTTTTCTTCTCTTTTATCGTAACTTATTTTTCCATATATTAATTCAGTCTGTTGAGCTTGTTTAGATCGTATTTATCCCTGTAAAAGGAATCTACTTGTCTGGTTTTAAGAGTCTATATAACCTCAGCTCAAATTCTATTTTGGCCCCCACTTCACCGCGCCACCTCACTCTTTTATCGCGATCGGCGCGATCGCACACAGCTCGCGGTGACGCGCGCGGGCACACGAAGTCGAAGCGATTTTGTTAGAGTAAACTACACTATTATCGGACGAGTACTAAGTACTTAATAAAATTATCAATCATAATTTAATATTAACTTGTCATTATATGAACATAAAATTGTAAATTTAGTTTCAATGTACCTACTAACGTCAAAATGGAATCACTTACCATGTGTTAGTACAAGTATTTTACTATATTTGTCTTTAAAATCATGAAAAACAACAAATCGTAAAATATTTCTTGCTCTTACTATGTTATTTTTGTACTATTTTTGCAACAAATACATTGCCCCTTAACCACTACCTAAGTTTGCCGCTAAGTGACTGGACAAGCAATGTAAACATCACAAAACGATACTTTATTAAGTGGATGCATCGCAGCCGTGGCGTCATGCAGCAAGTTAGTGATGTGCTTGTGCAGATCGACTAACGTAGGCTATCGATCGATCGATAGGATTAGATCTCTTTGATAATATTACGTTTTACCAATTTGAGCAGTTCCCATTGAATAATGACATAAATTATTTCTTATCAAATCTGTCATGGAAAAATATATGAATTTAAGAGTACACTATTTGACAAAAAGTGCCACCCCAGTCAAAGCGGCAAGTGCTGCACAAATACTTCCACTTTACAGGTCAGTGAGTAAACACCATAGCAGGGTTCAACAATACCTACTGTTTCAATTTCAATACGCTATGACAGCTTAAACCAACGTAACCGGATTTTTGATTGTGTTAATTTACTTAATAATATTTTTTTTAGCTACATATTGTTTATTTTTATTATAATATTTTCTGGACATGCAGTTTATTATTTATTTTATTTTGAGGACCCCAATATTTTATTTTGTACAATAATAAATGTAAGATTCGATAACTTTCCGATTTAGTCAATCACTAGCGTATATGTAAAATAAATTGCTTTTGCACAGCACAACGATAGCAACCGAGGTTTTTGTGTGGGTAAGTTGTACGGTGCATGGTACATACACGCTGTGATTGATGGGATAAGGTTTATAATTGATCGTGTAGTACGTTCTGCTTTAAGAAATGCGGATGTGTGCGCGACTGCGTAGTTATTGCTTTTGCTGACCTCTCATTGTACGGAATGCCTATACAATGTGAGATCAGCTTATACTGGAAATGTATAGTTTGATAATTATGTAGCCGTGGGTACGAATAACAGATCAGTTACATATTTTATAGGTACGTAGAAGATACTGACGAATTTACCGGAACATCATCTTTATCACCATCGTTTTCAGTACTGTGTAATCGACGTCTTCTAGAAAGATATCGTACATTTTAATTATTTAGCTAAACTACCAAGGTACGTCAGTAAGTTCATACATTTTATGTATGTGGTAGGTAGCACTACAGTCGGATAAGTAAGTTACAGTTTTGTTTCTTGTAGTTAGATAGGTAGGTATGTACTTACCGAACATACCTATATTTTTTATTAGGTATTTATTATATTTTTTATTAGGAACAAATATTTTTATAGCCTAACGATAGTTGTGAAGATTTGTGTTTGTAATCGCACCGTCTCCGATTCAGGAGAAATCCTGGAGTGGGACAACATTATAAAAAACAATTACTAAGTACTTACTGTAGATACCTATATTTTGTTGTAATATACATATATTGTCAAAACAAAAACAAAACTATATAGGTAATTTTTATCTTTTTATTTTTTATAAAAGTTGCCCCACACTGGATTTCTCCTGAATCGTGGACGATGCATTTGTGATTGAAACTTACAAACACAAATCTTCACATGCAGAAACACCTGCGACTCGTAGCGCAGCAGCCAATCGCTTAGCCACTGCACCAAACGTGTCGTATGCTGTCTACCTATATGTTTGTATATAAATAGTAGATAGGTGAATAGATACTTATTTCATTAAGTTTATCATATTTATGTTTGCCTGCTTCTTTACGCCAACCGTTATTTCCCATTGCGCCACACTATAAACCTAAGTACATAAATTTTAATTTTACGTCGTCTTGTTGCGTAATGTGTGTTCTGAGCGCAAGCGGCACAGCTCTCCCGTTCGAAAGCCGAAGCGAGACTGAGCGCGGGTGGCGGGCGGCAGAGAACCAACTTCAAGACGCCGATAGTTTAGGTATTTTCTTTTTAAGCTGAAAATAACAGGAATTTAAAAAAAATAACAAACATAAGACCTGCTTTATAGGTAGTTCAGTTAGTATGCCAAGTTTCATGATCTAATTTTAAGTATTTTTTGAATACCAGCAGTTTATCGTTCGGTTTGGAGGTAACTTTGGAATTTTTTTCTATCGAGAAAATTTTATGGAATCGTGTTTTCGTCAAACATAGGACCTAGCATTAATCCTCAATTTTACCGTATATTTATTTCAAAATTAATGCTGCAGTATTTTCGGCATAACGGAGGATCATGCTAAGCCATCTGAGCTACTATAGACCCTTAACCGATTTTCATATTTGTGTCAGGCTTTCTATATTTAATTGAATGAGAAAAAATCTGACATCATCTGCAACGATATTTACGAGATAATAGTGCGGCAAAAGAAGTCCAGTCCTCCTAACTGCCCTACTTAACCAAGACCAAAGCGTATACAATAATAAAAGTAAATAAAAAAAAATTGGCATACAAAGTGTAAGTTGCTGTTTGTTTTATTGAAACTTCACTTGGAAACATGCCTAATTTTATTAGTTTGCAAGGCTTTCCTTTTGATATACGACAGCGTTTTGTAGAACTCCTTTGGTATTATCTGCTACATGATATATTTACGTAGATATTCCATATAATGACTAGGTCAATGGGTATTGCTTTCCGGATACAGTATCAGTTGCCAGATTATAGCGTTAGTCGCTTCTGTATCGGATGCAGCTTTGCCACATATTTTGTATGCCATATTATTTTATGGATGAAAGTGGAATAAATCTTGATGAAGATATTGTTTTGTTTTTCTAGAATGCCTTGTAGTCCTAGTGGTCATTAATGGGGTCGGGTGGCTTTCGGGACCGGGACCGCGGTCCCGGATTCCACCTATATATATAATTATATATATATATATATATATGTATATTTATTATTTTTGGGTAGTAATTTCGGGACCACAAGAAAAATAAACAAAGTTATGTCTTGGGAAAGAACGGTCAACCAAAAAATTTTGAAGTTATACAAACAAAACTATTTTAATTTTTTTGCACTGCCGTTATTAGAACCCGTTGACCTAGACAAAGGAGTGTGATTGGTCAATTAGCAACCCGACGCCACATAAAGAAGCGACTTCAGAATAGATGTGTGAGAGAGAAAGCACTACATGCGCGCAAATCGACATATTCTTCATACTTCTCTCCATTTCTTCTCTTATACATGATTCATACATTGTTATTTTATTTTATAGCTACAACTATCCTTTTATAAATGCAACTAAATAATATTGGGTATTTAGTAAACAAAAATTATCTACGTTCCAAAGGAACGGTGATAAAACAATATCAAAATTAATTTAAAGGAACAGTCGCATACATTGTGATTGTGGCATAGTCCCAAAACTCGCGCGGGTTGTACGGAGCGGGTGCCCGCGCGTTTTAGCGTCGCTTATTTTACAATACACGCGAGTTTTAGTGGACGTCCTATTGGTAAAGACGATTTTAGATAATATAATAGTAACACTTGATACTATTATATTATCTAAAATCGTGTTTGGCGGCAAAAAGTACTAGGCCTGCATGCATACAAGGTGGTATTTCAATCATAATTATATTCTAGTACTAGCTTTTGCGTACGCGTGGTACTTGCTGCAATACCTACCCAAAGACATTCATTCCAATGGCCCCAGTAACACCTGTAAGGATGAGTTGACTACGAGAAGGTAGGATTTATCTGTTTTTTTTTTTACCTTGGCTTCCTTATGTCTCTCCAGGAACTGTTTTCCCTCACGGTACCTATGCATCTTCATCCGCTCGGTCGGTCGGTCGGTCGACCTCGCTGGCGCCGACTATCTTCCGGCACACATGTATGGAGACTTTTGCCAAGCGGTCATCGCGGCTGACGTGACCCACCCAATTCCATTCCAGTCTAGCAAACACCAGCTTTCTTGCCAACGTTCATTATGCCCGTTTTGAACACAGCACGCAATGTATTGTGTAGATTTTGTCTTTTCTTTTTACGTTCAAAATGTTGCGTTTCATTGTTTTTGACCAACTTCAAGGAACTTTTGAGACTCAGTTGGCGAGTAGGCGGGTGTTATGTTTTTGTTTTGCTCTTATTTTGTTTATTTTATTCGATGATATATGGCTAATCATGATATATTAGGTGACACGAACAATATAAAACTAAGTGATGGATGGTTCACACACGATTTATTTGACATCCACGTGTCTGGAACTCGTTACTCTTTTGCCGACACGTGTTACTTTTCTGGATAAATAAAACATAACAAATAACTTACTTAAATTAAATAAATAAACTTCACATCTGTAATCTCTATTTTACCTTTAATAGACCCACATTTTGCCAGTTATGTTTTAGTCCCATGTAATAGGGGGCGGCTTTACACCAACATCCAGGCTCAAGATAGCTACTGAGAAATTGTTCATCCTAGGAGTCGAGCCCAAGAACCTCATGCTCAGCATTAGCGCTCACGACCTTTAGATCAACGAGAGAGCCTATTAATGATGAACTATAGGCAAATTAAAGGTAAAAAGTATATAATTATGAATCATTACTAAGAAAAAGTAAAAAATCTAACTTACGCCAAAGATAACACTTAAAAACGATTACCGATTAATATTTGATTGACATTTATTTACCACATGACAACAATTGGAACGTTCTCTGTCATATTTTTGACTGACAGCGTTCCAATCATGAATTTATTTGTCGTCAGCGCAGCATATCTACTTCCATACTTCTTTTCAAGCATTCCAATATAATAATAATAATAATAATTAACGGAAGTGCCGTACTATAGGTATGTGCCCGACCCAGTTCTCGAAAATGGCAATATCACACTGTACTGGGATCAATCCATCATCACTGACAGGACTATTGTGGCCAACAAGCCTGACATAGTGGTGGTGGATCGATCAGAGCGGCGCGCAATGATTGTTGACATAACGGTCCCGCATGACGGGAACCTCGTGAAAGCCGAGAAAGATAAACAAATCAAGTATCTTGACTTGGCTCGCGAGGTTGTCGACATGTGGGAAGTGGACACGGCGATCATTGTGCCGATAGTAGTTTCAGCCCATGGCTTAATTGCCAAGAGCCTCGACCAATACCTGAGGAGGCTCTCGTTAGGCGGCTGGATCAAGGGCTTGATTCAGAAAGCGGTACTCCTGGACACGGCTCGTATTGTTAGGAGGTTCCTCTCTCTGGAGCCCTGACCGCCGGTAGCTTGGACCCTGTTCCCGATACCGGTGGGCTACTATTTTTTATATTTTTAAATGTTTTTTTTTTATAGGAATATTTAAAAATGTAATTAGTAAGTAAGAGAAATAAATAAAGGAAATAATAATAATAAATGTTTATTTCCAGTAAAATGTTAACAAAGGTACCAATAATAAGGGTAAGGGTAAGGGTAGGTAATATACTTATGAATTAAAGTTAAAGATTAGGTTTGTGTGTTCCGGACAGGTATGTGGGGCGACGTCGACAGCCACGCTTGCTGGCGTAGCCGCGCGCGCGGACCAATCTGTTAAGGGAGGCGCCACTGACGCGTGCGCTCCACACTTTGAACCTTATAGCTAGTGACGTTGATTTATTCCATTGTTCACTGAATGATTTCATAAAAAATGAATTGTTTGTGATTAGTTACAAAATTTAATTTTGTTATTGTGTACACTATCGCATTAGGTTACGTACCCTCTAATGATAGTCGTAAAATGGAGAAAATAAAATAAAATAAAAATAAATTGGTATTCTTTTAGTAAGTAGATACCATTACATTACCATTACTGAGTAGATACCATTACAATCTTTGACAACCGCTCTATAAATTAAACCTCCTTGCTAGGCCAAAATAATAAGTAGGTCACACTAACACCCGTATCTATAGTCAAGTTAAAGTAATTACTTGAGCTTAAGTAACTTGTGCAAAATTTATTATGCAATAGACAAGAATTGAAACGAAGTAAGAACCGTCAAAGAAAGCAAAGCTAAGAATTCTAACTTTTTACAGCTAAAACTGCAAGCAATTATTAAACTAAATAATAAAAATCTTATCTTAAATAATGGCATTTACTCAAGTAAATACTTTGACTCGTTTATAGATACGGGTGTAACAGACGCGTCGTATGTCTTGCTTATGCAGTAATAGCCTTAAGATGCTAATGAATCAGGAAATATTGACAGTTACGCCTCAGTTAGTTAGTTACGCCTCCATGGCAATTTATTATTCTAAGGAGCCTCCTCCAAGTTAGGCTTTTAGATTTGTGTATCAATGTAAATACGAAAAAGTAAACATATTCACATTGTGCATACAAAATGTCAAAAAAAAAATTACGCATAGAAAGCATATACATATATGTAATAATATCTATAATGTTTTTGCATTGCTCTGGCTTAATTTATTTAATCATGTTACAGTTTATTTTATGAATTTCATTAAATGTCCAATTTTTCTTTACCTAATCTTAGCAATCATAATCTGCCTAAACATTTCTCAATCGTATTGAGGTCAGCTTTCAGTCCAACCAGATACAGCCGAATGGTATTTTGCATGAAGCGACAGGCTATCGGACCCCCAGTTAATGAATAATAAGATACTCTTTGGCCGTCATAATTCCAGGCTTCTGACTACAGTTTACAATAATCTTGACTACTATTGTACATATACTTATCCCAATTAAAAAATAATTAGTCATAAATCTGTGATCTTCAACAATGAATATCAGAATGCATGATTATATTGAAAATAAAATAAACGAAAGAACGTACTTTAAAAAACAAAGCTCTAACCAATTGCCACTTGAAAAAAAAAACAAACGACTCTGTACACAAAAATAACATTTTCAGATCTCTGTTGATACAAACTGTTACCAATCAAAAGTCAGGATTCAGTTGAAACACTTCCACAATCCATTGTGATGAACGTGTTCAGGCAAGTGATCCATCAAGACTTCTGTTTGTTTTTAAATACGGCCCAATTTTATTTGCCTATATCATATCCGTTGTTTTAATTAATTTGTTCATTCATTCATTTTCATTGCTTTGCTTTATTAACTCCCTTTTTTATTTACTTGCTTTCAGTTGGTTACGTTACGTACATGGAAATCTGATTAAATTAGAAAAAAAATATTAATAACATTGCTGTGTGGAGAGGCCGAGTATACAACCTTGTGGTACTCCAATTGTAAACACAATTTAATCCAATTGTAAATACCAGAGATATTTCACATTTGCATTAAATCTTCGCATAATATGTATTGTTTTGAGTCCGCATAACACTGGTCACTTCAAGCAACTGTCGAATTGACACAAGTGTCCAATCAGCGAAAGTGACGAATCAACGATACTGTCGAATTAACTAAAGTGACGAATGAGGGAAAGTGACTTGTGTTTTAGTAAATACAAAAGTAAAACAGTTCTCTTACTCCCACAAAGACTCTACTCTTTGATCAATGTTTGATGATGAACCGAATCAAAAGCCTTATTTGATTTTTTTATAAGTTATTTTTAACCAACCATCATACACGGTAGAAGAGTGTTCATTTATGTTGTTTTCTTTTGAGTGCTAAGTTTTAGTTTCACAGAATGTGTGACACTTTCAGACAGTTAATAAACCATTTACATTGTCAAAGGAAAGAGAATGTGAAAATGGGCGGGCCATATATGCCGTAGACTGGATGGAAGATGGGGAAGAAAGCGCTAAAGTGGAGACCACGGACGAGACGGAGGAATGTGGGAAGACAACCGACTAGGTGGACAGAGGATCTTATTAAAGAGGCGGGAAGAACGTGATACAAGACCGCCTAGAGTGGAGAGATTTGGTAGAGACCTACACTCAGCATTACGTGGCCAAAAGTTGAAGAAGAAGAAGAATTCTCAAAGGTGCATACAAATAACTTTAATGACAAAATGTGAACTCTTTTAATACGCTAAGTCCCTAAGCTACCCCCTGCTTCAAATGTTTAAGTAAACACGAGTATATTATTATGTGCTGTTTTGAAAAGACTCATCCTACCCAAGCAAATTATGTTTAGGTTATACATTTTTTGTCCTATGTAAATAACGCTGATTTTCATATGGCTGTAATAGAGTGGGTCGCGAAAATGTAACAGATTTGAGCGGATTAATTCGCCTGTTCATATTTAGGTTACACAGCGGACGGAGGACAATCTGTAAATGTGTAAAAATATATGAAAATTTATCGTTGGGCACAATATCTGGTAGTCTGGCACGAAAAAATGAGCACTTTATTAATGTTGACGTTGGTCTGTTTTAAATGAGTGTTTTTGCAGAAATAACAGTTTTTTTATAGTATCATGTCTGTGGGCTTTTTAATTTACAAACAAAGCGGTTTTTTTTAAACAGGTTAATGACTTGTCTGTGGAACCCAAATCGATATTTTTATCGACAGTGCGTTTACTTCTCCCGGGATGAACGATCCGTGTATGAAGTAAACCTGAAACAAGTTTTGTTTACAAATACTTGTGCCAGCCTTCAATGACACGAATAAACAGGAAAAACAAATAACACTCAACCCTACCGAACAAATGTTCTCAGAATCTTTCAGAATTGACTTCAATTCTCCATTATCCGATTTTACCGATCTTGTCAATGACAAACAAAAATATTGTGTACTTTCTTGTTGTGCTTAAAATATTAAAATGAATGTAAACATTGCAAGACAATCAATCAATCATGTCCTATGTTATTCTCACAGTATAATTATTTATTCTGAATAGTCATTCAGAAACAATTAGCATACAAACATTCTAGTGTATAATTTATCTACAATTTGGATATTTTCGCTCAGTGATGAAATATGCAATCTAAATAAAAAACACACTAGTTGAAAGCCAAATTAGCTGACTTCACCATAAGTATGTTAACATAACATATCACCATTCCAACAGATTCCGTGATCAGAAGTATCTCACAATACACCGACATTTCGCCAGTTATGTTTGAATCGGATTTTGTTGACAATTTCATGTTTTTTTTTTTGCACGGGACTCTAATCTTGTTTTTAAAATAAAGCCTATAATTACTAAATTATAACATCAAATATCTGCCAGTGAAAGTCCCGACAAAATTGGTCAAGCCGTTTCGTAGATTAGCCGGTACAAACAAACAAAAATTAAAAATAAAGTTTTTTTGTTATAAGTACCGTACATAATTTCATAATATTATATGCATTCAGTAAAAAGTAGTTATTTTAAAATTAGAAACCGACACTTCAATTTTATTTATTTACAGTGTAGATGTATAGATAAGTAAAAACTAATAAATCTATTCGTAAAATATTAGAAAAAAACCCACCAAAACTGCTCCAATCACAATTCTACGCTGGTTTAGCCCCTAGTTTGTCAACTAACCTTGAACCAGCGACCCACCGACCCAGCGTCTGAGCGTAAACTATTGGATACATAATTCATGGGACAAAGGGGAGCGCCCAAATAAAAACCATGATTTTTACGCAATTGTGATTATGCGTAAATCGACGAAGTTATGTGTGAATAGTTCGGTACCTAACCTCTTCACGAGTGGAGGAATACTTTTAAAAACATCGTACCTAACATTGGACAAATATTTTTACGCTGGGTGAATTTTTCAAGTGGGCATGGCAAAATCCGAAACTATGAGGCAAAAAATACTCAAGGGAGCCTCGAGCCCGATTTTGATGAAACATGAAACTGTGTCAATGGATTTTTGAAAAATCGATATTCCTAGTTTGAAAAAAAAACATACTTACTGAATTATGACACCATTCGATAGTGTCGCTAAAACGGATAAAATTATGGAAATTGTAAATTTGGGCATTATTCTGAAATCATTAGCATAATATCAATCTTTATTGTTTCAACTGCTTTGACACAGACCTGCCAGCTTCGCGGTTCCCTGATCATTATAATCTGGATCTGTTCAAGGTTTGAGTGAATCAGTTTCTTCTAGGTAAGGGTGCTCCAAACCTAGGCCGCATCGCTACATCATACATCAGGCGAGTTGCGGCCAACGCAAACTTTAAATAGGCTTGCGTAGGCAGCTTAGTATTAAAAACAGCTCCTTTTTATAAGAGAGAACAAGTCTTATTCCACCAAGCGGGCTTATGCGAGTTGGTGAATGTCACATGTTTCCATTTATTTTAGTAACGGCTCGCCTGCACACAGATAAACCCTGAGAGGTTTCCGTTGTGTGGCTAGACTTTTTGTAAGAATAATGTAAGTATTTTGGAAATAAATAAATAAATAAAGTTTCAGGACATACCAGTTTCTTGCAAAAGTTTTGTGTCACCGTTTTGAAATCACGTGCGTTAAAGAATCTTCTCCGACACCAATCATCATGGTCCTCATATGACCTGACCAAGATTATGTCTCCACTTTGAAGAGACTGTGACAACTGTGTGAAGTATTAGTGTTTATAGTCGGATAGGAAACACCGACCTCATGTTTTTTTTTTACCACTTTATAGAGACAAATTTCTGCCTCGTTGGAAGAGTGGTTGCAAGCGTGAATACTGAGCATGAGGTCCTGGATTCGATTTCTGGATCGGGCAAAGTGTTATTGGGTTTATTCCATCAGGAATGTCTCAGTAGCAGCCAGGGAGTCTGGATTTGTGCAAGGTCGATGGCAATAGGCTCGCTCCCTATTAAATGGGACTTAAACATAACTGGCGAAATGTGGGTGTACTATTAGGTACACCTCTGCCTAGCCTTTTGGGGATGACAGGCGTGATGTTATGATGTTATGTAAATTTTCAGTTATCATAACTGATACAGGTACGCGAATACTTCCACCATCCCGATTAGCTTTGGAAGTACCTGCGTCAGCCTATTAAGCCATTTTAATGGGCATTTCACATAGCAGTTGGGCTTGTCTTTGGGAGATAACGGTGAGATCAATCGTATTGATAACATAGTGTACAGTACTGAGTATGTTCTTCATTGTGACGGCATTAATGAGCTTACTGCTGCAGTCTATACGTTTAAGAGATATGTATACCTAAGTGATTAGATATAGCAAGACAAGTACTGTTTATTTCCCTGATACAAGGATACTGCGACTGTGATCTATAACCGTTATATAATACGTACATACTTTGGCAAAGCGTGTCACTATGCTGTCGTCCAACTGTCAAACTACTATGAAAGATGGGTAAGATAAAGAACGTCCCATGTAACGTTTATACATAGAACTTGGCCTAAATAACTGTGAAAATACTCGTCGGAATTACTGGCAAGCAATATTTTTAGACCTTTTTAAAGAAAAGACTTCTTTTGTATCCTACTTATACAATATTAATGAAAAGTTATGCTCAACATTTCCGTTATTTAATTCTCTTTCAAAAAAAACCATGAATTCCGTGTCTAGCTAGTTTATGTATTATTTAATCATATAGCCTTATTCTGTAACACGCTTGCAATTGCAATGCCTTTCATTTGACAATTCAACAATACTGATTACATTATTAAAATTGATGAGCAGACGGGCACTTCAAACAAATGAAGCAATGGTTAAGGAATTTCCTTCAAAATCATTCGGATTGTGATTGCAAGTGTATTACGCAATTGAGGCCCTGCACACTTTTCCATTAGCCATGAAATTCACAAAGGGTTGCTTTTACGCTTTTAGTGGAGTTGAAAATTTTGCAACAAAAAGCCGTAAGTTGAAAAATTTTCAACAAAATGTCACAACTTCGTACTCACTGAGAGAATGCGTGATAATTTTCCAACGCCATACTTTGCCAGATAAACTTTTACTTGAAAAAAAATGTCTGCGATTTATGAGCGCTTTAATTGCTTCTACTACTAAACTGCTTCTGGAGGTAAAAGCCCATGAAAATATTTAACTTTTAGAATGATATTTTGTTATAAAGTTTGGGTACATTCACAAATGAATTAAGGAAAAAAAAAAAAACGTAATCCCACACTATGTACGGTCGGCCAAGAAAGTGGTGTACCAGTTTTGATTTAGTTTCCCGGTCATCGAAAATTACAACAAGGTTCGTTATAAAAAGATATTACTGAAAGAGACAACATTATCATGACGTAAACCTATGTATTTAGTATTCATACGTCATATGTCACATATAAGTACATGACATTTTAACCTTTAGTATAAATGAAAAGGACATTAGTTTCTACAAAGCAATTGAAATGTTTCCAAACAAAATTAATAAAAACTATTTAGACAACCGAATTCCATTTGAAAAAGAAAACTGACAATTGACATTTTGTCAAATATATGCAAAAAATCGATATATTTTCCGTGTTATTTTTCAATCAACTGCATATAAAATCATCTCAATGCCTGCCAACTTGACCATTGCCGAAAGAGCACAAATAATTGCCCAATTTAATGAGGGAAGCAGTATCAGTGCGATATCCCGGAATTTGAATATATCGAGGCGTTCTGTCCGCTTTTGGATTCGTCGTGAAGGAGAGGAGGGAAGTTTGTTGGATCACAGAAGAAGTGGTCGCCGGCCTGCACTCTCCAATAACGATAGAGAAGTCATGAGACGGGAATATGAAATCAATGGTTTTAAGCCCACAAAACATTTTGCGGAGATGTTCGATGTGAGTGCCCAAACAATAAGGAATCATCTACATTACATGGGGTTGCACCACAGGCATTACGCCAAGAAAATATATTTGACGGATGCTCACAGACTTGCTCGTCTGAACTTCGCCAGAGAGCACTTAGAGTTTGATTGGTCTAATACAGTGTTTTGTGATGAAAAAACGTTTAAATCCAGTCAGCATGGACGTCTTCACCTTTGGCGATATAATTCAACACGGTATAAAGATGATCATGTAATCCCAAATAGAGAATCAGGTCGAATTTCCGTAAATATTTGGGGCTGGATGAGTACGGATGGTGTAGGAGAATTGTGTTCTCTACCTCCTCGAGCGACGGCTGTAAATTATATCGACGTGCTTCAGAATGCAATGCTACCGACAGTCCGTAATGTTTACCCGGAGAACGAAGTGCCACAATTTGATTTTGTTCAAGATAATTGTTCAATTCATAATGCGAGGATCGTAAGAGCCTGGTTTCGTTCACACACTGACGTAAGGGTAATTCAGTGGCCCTCAAGATCGCCGGACCTCAACCCGATAGAAAATCTTTGGGGCCTTATGGTCCAACGATGGTCGCATCAAAATGAAAGAACCAAACAAGCTCTTATTAGTCACTGTAATTATATCTGGGAGGAAATGCGGGGAACCGATATTTGCTCACGGCTTGTTGGTTCAATGAGGTCTCGTCTTTTAGAGGTTATAGAGGCCAACGGCGGTTACACCCGTTTCTAATTTTTAAAAATTTTCAATATCTTCTAAATATTACTATATATGCTATGTTTTTGTTTGTTATAAGTATTTTAAAATTGATTGTAGAAATTTAATAAAAGGATAAATCTATTTTTAGCTTGTTTTTTATTGATATTGTAATTACAAGTTTACAGAAATTGTAGGTTTGTGGACTCGCCTTGTGCCTTTACAATTTTATGTAACTTGTTGATTACAATTCTGAATTTGTAGATACAATTTTGTCATCAAAATCTACAGCCCCCCGCAGTTGATTTTACGACGTCATTGGTTCCATCAAGTTCAAACTAAGAACAGCTGTCACGTTACAAACAGTAATAGTCGTTATCAATAATCAGATAAAGACAGCAATAGAAGTTGTCAGATCGATCTGCAAGCGAAACTAATCTTTATCACCTATGAATCTGCAAGCGATATTCAACCTTAGGGTGGTACACCACTTTCTTGGCCGACTGTACTAACATCATGTTCAAGATACATGTGTTCTCATTTAACTTTTTATGTCTTCCCAAAATAGTCTTCACTTTCTTTAATATTTGTTTCTTATTAACAGAAAATACTTTCCACGTTTAGCTAGTAGATTGAGCTCGTCTATAATTACATTCTATTTCCAGTACACCCACTCATGGTTGCTTAGTAGAGTTACGAAATACGGTAAAAATAAAAAATAAATGGGTTAATCGCCTTTTCCCAAGTTTATTGGGCTTCCAGTTCACCGGATGCAGCTGAACACCAGTATCTTACACGGAGCGACTGCCTTTCGAACCCCCATAACCCAGTTAGTACTAGGTCATACGGTACCCCTTAGTAAGACTGGTTGTCAGAATTTCGGGCCACAGACTAACTGACGAACGACTGTCAAAGATCAACGAAATGTCAGCTGGGATCGACGGCTTAACGTGCTTTCCGAAGCACGGAGGAAACTCGGTATGTAATGATATTCACCCTTGAAGATCGACACTTGCGGCTGTTATTATTTAGCCGCGAGCTCCTACCTAATGTACTATCAAAACCGTACGGACCAATTTGCGGACGCGGCTCCGGTACGGGATTTTGACAGATATTGTACAGAACTAAATGTCAATGTTCACTGTCCGCAGCCAGCCTGCAGTTTGTCCGTACCAGTTGACTGATCTTTTACACAAAACGGCTAAAACTATTAATATTTATACTACTCATACGTATTTATGAATTCTCACAAACATGATTCCATTTAAATGAAAGCTCCATTTAATTTTAGCCAGAATTTATAATACAAAACACAATATTATACGTAGCAGGGTTTCATTGTATGGACTAAACGTGTAACGTAACAGAGATCCCTTGTTAGCTTAGGATCTCCTCGACCGTAACTGTGGCAAATATCATAAGATGCCGCGTCAAAATTCATCACAATATGATATCTATCATCTAACCTTAAAAATTATAAAAGGTTTTTATTACCAACACCTTGTAGATTATAATTATATCAATGGAATAAAGTAACTTTTTCTTCCTATTTCGAATATTAACTTTTTGTATACTCAGCCGTACTCTGGACTTGCGCCGTCGTAGCACCGCGTAGCAGTAGCTTCAGTCGAGCTACGCCGGCCGTCCCGATCGCTACGCCGTAGCAAACTATGACGCGCGCTACGATCTAATATCAAACGTGGTCAAACTTTTCCTAGGACACATTAAACTAGTTAAGTGAATACTGTGTACATTATAGGAATATGTAGTGAATTTTATTAGTGTTAAAGTGTATTTTAGAGTTTCAAGTGTGAGTGTACACTTGGGTATAATTATTATGATCGTTGGCCACCGCTGTCCAATTTGCAGAAACAACAAACGATGACCTTTTCATTTTGCAGGTTAGTTGTGTTTTTAATTAATATGAGATGGCAGTGTCCATTGCCAGTTTTAATTTTTGTCTCGGTATATAAAAACTTATTACCTTTTGCGTCATTACGGTTATTTTGTGAAGTTTTATAGGGCTATAAAATTTTCGGAATACATTAACCGGAATTGGTCGACTGTATGCGTAATAAAGTTGATTTTTTATATTTTTATGTGTTATAATTCTAACGGGATTTGTACAAAATCCATAAACATTGGTAGAAGGTAAAATAGGAACAAATATTTGAGGCCTCTATTTATTTTTCTCTGTGAAGAATATTCTTAGATTTTGCGAATGAAAATGAGAATTTAGTTTTTCGTCTCGCAGCTGTTTTACTTTATGTAAATGTTTTAATTTAATTTAGTACTCAAACTTAACGGTTTTCGTTCATATTTTTTCATTAAAACTGTAGGCGGCTGCCTAGCCCTTGGGATTACTGGAAATTATGTAAATTTTAATATACTAAGTAGATATTAATGTTACTCTGAGTTTAATTAAAATGAAACCTAGGTTTTTTCTGAGCAGACTTTTCGTAATCTTTTCATGCTTTAAATAAATATTTTTGTTAAATAATCAATTACGCTGTATAATGTTTAAATTTTAAAACGATAAAACGGTACTTGTTTTGTAATATGCAGAACAATAATATTAATAAACTCGAAAATTATTTAACAAAACATCGGAACAGATTTTAACAGGAAAAAGGTCATGAAATATCTTTAACGCTGAAATGTGATTTATGTTTTGGCTCATGAATCTAAGGCAATTTTTACGAGAAACAAAAAGTATGCGTAATTTTTAAGGGCGGCATGAATTTCTTGGGGATATTTCGTTAGGTAGATGTCGTTTTTATTGAGTCATTTGGTAGTGGATAGTGAAGTGTCTGGTAATTATCGAGAGTAGACGAGGACCGCTCTCAGTAGAATGCGATTGGAGAGAGATATGCTTAACTGTGATCTATTTAAGGCTTCAGCCCGACCGTGATGAAAGAGTACCTGCAGATAGTTCATGAAACGAGGTTTTTATTTGCTACTAGTTGTGCCTGGTATGCATATTTTTTTCATAAAACTTCCTTGGCGTATGTAGAACAACTGAAAGAAAAAATCAATTAAATCGGTTTAGTAGTTTAGGAGTCTATAGGGTACGAACAGACGAACCAATATTATTTTTTTAATAAGTAAATGCAGATAGATCCACGTGGCATCATTACAAAGCTTTTTTGAGACTGAACAGACAACACATGGCACATTAAGGCCCAATTACACCATTGAAAATAAACTCGATTAGCACATCTAGATCTAAGAGCTGTTACGGTGGCACGGATGGATCTTTAAATCGCCCTTATGTTGTGTTAAATTTACTGAAATAACAACAGACAGACAAAAAAGATTGGCAACCGCTTTAATTAAATCAAAATGCGTCGATCACGATCGCGATTCCGGACACTTGACTCTACTGGAGATACTTCAATCTGTCCGTTTGACAGAAGCTTAAATTAGAAACCGTCAATCAGAAAAAATTGCTGTTACCATAATAAAAAAAAAACATAAAAAATAAAATTTATGACAAACAGTTTCCTTTGTAAGTGATGAAAATATCTTCTCCCTAGACGCCATTACTTACCACGGGGTGTAAACATTCTTATCAAGCAAAGTACTACGGAACACTGATGACAGTCTATACATATCCGGCTACTCATCCCTGAGGAGTTATTGTGATAGCCACCTGAGAGACAGGATCGGTATACTTTAAGAAAATTATAAAGATAGGCACTTAAAATTAGGGGCTTCTAGCAAAATGATAACAGTCCCACGGGTAGATGGTTTAAGAGTGCAGAACAGGATCATAAAGGCACTGTTTCGCTATCCATACATAACACCAACATACATAAACAACTTTACATGTTTAATACTTGTCTCTTAAATAGAAAGATAATGGATGGAACCATTCACACAAACGTTACATTTACCAAGAATTAATTACAAATAAGTAAACGCAGTCTTCGTCAACCCAGCTTGTACTACCAAAGACTCGTACAAATTATGCTAAAAAGAATATCACCTGTGAAGGAGCACAATTTTATAATAATTTACCATCCTACATAAAAAATGTAAGTTCTTTCAGTGGTTTTAAATCAAAATTATCGAACTACATACTTTAAACCATTCACTAATGCAGGTTGCATTAGCCTAAGTTGAGAATAAAACTGTTAAACGTGTAACCCAAAACAAAATAAGTTTAAGACAATTGTACTGTATCAGTGATCGTTACCTAGAATAATTTTATTATTTTATGTTATCTTATGTTCTCATATAGGGGGCTCTTTTGTCTTTTTGAGGATAAAATACTTAAACCTAAGCCTAAGCAACGCTTGCTGAGGTCGCTACGTGGATGGGTGACCATCCATTACGTATCGAGTTTCTCACTCCTCAGCTTTCTTTTCTGATTAAATTCGTCGCGGGATCCAAGACAGTTAAATTGTTTCTCGGAGACTTCGTCGAGATAGTCTGGGCGCTTTTCTGGTGGTCGCTTCTGTTGATTCTGGCTTTCAGGAAATGCAGTGGTTTGGGAATAGTGTGGTGGGCTTGTCCCAAAAAACATACCGAGTTTCCTTCTGTCTCTAGGAAATTTGTTGATTTCTGACGCTCAAAAACCTTCAAACAGCAAAACTTATGAAAAATAGGTCCCAAAAATTAAATTTATGTCAGTTTTCTCTATAGCGATGAAAATATTTTGTCCCTAGACGCCATTACTTACCACGGGGTGTAAACATTCTTATCAAGCAAGGTATAGGTATTATATTTGCTGAATGAATGTCGAGATTTCAAGTTTTTCATTTGTTTATTGTTTATTCCTTTCTTTTATACACTTTGACATTTAATGATTTGACATGAATACTTATTTACTTTTTTTATTCTTATTTTTTTTATTTTTTTTATTATGTGTGACTTTTAATGATTTTTATGAACATTTAATTTGTAAGTATTATTGATTTTATTTGATTAGTGTGAATGTGAGGACAATGTGGGTAATTTTTACGTTTTTTGTTTGTTTTTTTACTATTGTCTGGCAGTTTGAGTACTATAAGCGACCTACACAAATGTCCTTTCTTTGGCATTGTTCGTCGTTTCGTTGAGCTCCTTGAGTTATGAGTCGAGCTACATGATAACTGACAAATGCTTGCACTGGCTGGACAGGTCCACTCAAATCTGTGTGGTTCTTTCTTCAAAAGACCATCTCAGACACTCATCTGCATAGTCCTCATGTGAGTTTATCAAGATTATGTCTGGACCTTAAAAGAGACTATGACCTCTGAGTTTGTTTCGGTTGTTTCTTCTCAGAGTAGTCAGATACGAAACACCGGCCTCATCTAGTTTTAAAAAAAGAAGACGTGTAAAAGTGTTTGTAAAAACCTATTTGCAAAATAAACATCATTTATCATTTATCATTTATCATTTATCATTTACCCTGACCGCGGAACTGTGATGACAGTCTATTCATATCCTTCTACCCATTCATCCCTGAGGAGTTATTGTGAAAACTACCTGAGGGACCATTCTGTTAGATAGGGTACTCTCAAGATATTACAAACTTTCAGAATCAGAAATTAATGAATGTTCAGTAGACTGTTATGTATACTTTTAGAATGTTAGAAAGAGAGACGAAGGATGGATGTATGAACGTGGATGAGGCAAAAGGAGTATTTAATATCTAACACTTCATTTCCTCAGTAGTTAACATTAATTTTACATAAGAGGCAAAATACCTCAATAAAACAAAGGGTACCTACATAATATTCAAACTCACAAAAACACGATTTTTTTTGTCGATGTTTCTGTCAACTTAATAATGTATGTATAAGAATGTAATTTGTGGAGATAAAATAAACGTATTTTTTTTTTCAAACAGAAAAAAAAATGGATTCATCACTTTCGTTTTTTTCTATTCTGTATTTCCGTCTATCCCTAAGGGCTGTATTGATGACAATCCCTTACATAAAACAATACACTTTTCTGTGGGATCTTTATGAAAGGATATCATCCTGTTTTCACAGCCTTACTTTGTACAGTCAAACAAATAATTTGGTTTGCAGGCAAAATGTTTATCTTTCACATGATACCGTAAACCCGCACATGTGTACTGGTAGTACAGCCATATTTCTGCCGTTTAAAGTCCCATCTATGTAATAGAGGGTGAGCAAATTGCCAGCCTATAAAATTCTGGGATGTTACTGAAAATTCCTGATGGAAGAATAGAATATATACTCCAAGAAGAAGAAAAAGAAAGAAGAAGAAGAAGAAGAATGAAGAATCCAATAACACTGCCCGAAATGGAAATCGAACCCAGCTTCTCATACTGAGCTCATTGGTATAGTTACCAATGAGGCAGTCAGTCATCATCTGCTTAACCCAACTACGTTGGGCTCGGCTTCCAGTCTAACTGGATGAAGCTGAATACCATTATTTGAGTGGATTTGGAGCGACTGCCTATCTGACCTCCATAACGCAGTTAGTACTGGGTATCACGCTTCCCTCGGTAAGACTGGTTGTCAGACTTTCGGGCCACTGACTACCTATAAAGACTGACAAATGACAGCCGATACATTCCAAAGCAAGGAGAAAATTCGTTGTGTAAAAGGGTGGTAACCCATCCACGGCCCAACCTAGGCAAACGCGGCTTAACTTGAAGATCGACCCGAGCGGCTGTTATTATTTAGCCACATGCTCCTCAGCACACTCACAAAGTCACCTTAAATTAAAAGTAATTATAAGTAAGCTCCCTATAACCTGTGTTTCTGTAAGTACAATGCGCGCTTTCTTTATGAAATTTTCTGCAGATATTAGTATTCTTTTGCCGTAGATACCATCAAGGACAACAATGTAATAGCGTGAGATATCTAGTGTTGCTTATAAAGGCTCATGTTCTTCTCTTTATTTGTCTTATTTTGAAGAGTGACAGATACTTTGATAAAATAGTGACACCCTTTTTTGTGCGTGTAGGGTATTTTTGACAGCGAGCCGCTTGAAACTTGACGCTTTTATTTCTTTCATATGAGTGTATTGTCTGTGATGTTTTGTCTCTAGATTTTCCCTTTGTATTGGTCTTTATCGTTGTGTCGATGATTCCTTTACAGTTAAATAAAATACTGCGACCAGAACTCAGCCACTTTAATTCACCTTTGAATTGGAGTTGGACATATATCTTCTTCTTCGTGTCGCTGGCACCACAATTTTTAAATTTAGCTAGCCCAGAACTTCACCACTTCCACCGCGTCGTCGGTGGCAACGCAAAGGTCACTTTGGCTGCATGTTTTTGGGCCAAGAGGGCAGGATAGGAGGTGGAGCATAGTTTGCGACACAGCTCCACAACCACACCCCGCTGTTGTTTCATTGCGGTAGTCCCACTTAATGACGTGGGACGACATATATTATTGCCGGAACAGACTATAGTTAGAGAAACTTACAGAATTTAGGGTTTTTTATTCTCTGCTGGGATTTAAATTTTTTTGACAAAACGTTTATCTGTTCTATTTTATAATCAGTATTGCTTTATTTCCTACTACTCAGGCATAAATATAATATTTAGATTTGGGTGACGTATTAACTAGACTGAGAAAGGTAAATAAGCAGTCGCTCTATATAATAAAAAAAAAGATTTTGCCCCACACTAAGAATTTCTCCTTTATGGTGGGTGAGTTTTACAAACATACATAACGCACATACACAAACAGCCAGACACGGAACAACTACCTGTAGGCCAGACAAATATTTTCCGTGTGGGTGTCGAACCCGCGACATGCAGCGCAGCAGTCAATCACACAGCCACTGCGCCAACTGTACCGTCAACTTACTTGTATTCAGTTGCATCCGGTTAGACTAGAAGCCTACCCCAATATGGCTTGGAATAAAGCTAGGCAGATGATGACGAGCAGTAAATTTAACACCAGCTATTTTACAAAGAATTCAAGTTTAATTTAAACAAGAGTTTAATAATACTATTAATTTGCTTATTTTTTTACACAATTCTGAGAACACCGATTTGATGTCTAGGCCAGTAATTACGGTTTTATTTTTCAAAGTTTGAAGAGATATGATTAAAAATTCATTTTACCTCACAATTGTAGCCATTTCATTAAGAAACTGAGCATTTGAAACCTAACCTAACCTAGCGTTTAGACTTACAGAAGTAGTGTTTTTTTTTATTTAAAACCGATTAAAACGAGAGAAGAGGTATTAAAGGTCGAATGTAGCTCAATACGATACATTGTACACAACGTTATTTATTTTTAGAGTTCCGTTGCCAAATGGCAGAAACGGAACCCGTCTTATAAATTCGTACTGTCCGTCTGTCTGTCTGTACGTCCGCATGTCACAGCCGTTTTACTACGAGACTGTTACACTACACAATTGAATGAATGTAAGATGTGTTGGTTTAATGAATAAAAGGCGTCGATTATATTTCTGTCCTGTAACTAGGGCCATGGATATAATAAATATGTCCCATTTAACACTATTCTCAGATAAATGAATAGCCCATACGAATCGGCCATTGCATTCCATTAGCAGATCATTGATTTAAGATCCCGCATAGCTCCGCATTTCTCCAATAAATTCATAGAACACTCAAATGTTCCAATGCTCTCATCCATCACTTTCCAAGCCGATTTGAATTTCGAATTCTGACATAATCGTCCATTGGAACCCGAACTAAAGCGAGGAATCCCACAATCGGAAAATTGGCGAAATCCCATTGGATAACGACCTTTTTTTTAACATTAATTCACCAATCAGTAAACCCGTTCCGCCGTCGTTTAACATTTTAAACGTTTTCACACTAATATGGCGGTAACTTTTATAGTACAAATGGTCGTTTTTTTTTTAAAAGGAATTTCCAATTTTTAAAAGCTTTGTTTTGGATAACTATTTTAAGCCTGGATTTACCTACAGATTTTTGCTGAATGAATGAAATCAGCCAATCACAGCTAGCGTGATTTTGTGTATGTCAGTAAAAACTGATTAGGGTGTCATAAAAATAACATCCTAATCTGTTTTTTTTTTCCACCATTTTAGTTTATCATAGCATCTGATATTTCAGGAAAGTATTTTTTAACAACAATTTATGTTCAACTATTTCCGTGTTAAGTTTAATGACTGCTAATTTGTTGGTCTAATGGAACGCAAGCACGACTGCTAAGCATGAGGTTTTGATTTCGATGCCCGGGTCGGCTCGCCTTCTATTACATGGGAAGTAAGCATATCTCGCGAAATGTGGGTGTTATTAGGTACATCTCTGCCTAACCTTCGGGGATTACAAGGCGTGAAAATTTTGAAAACGTCCGCAACAGCAAATTGCAGCGGCAAAGCGACCACGACTGGTGCTGGACCTTAACTAAGTTGAAAGGCACTTGTTTTCCCTGTCATTGTGATATTTTTTTTTGTTCAAGACCATGCCTGGGAAGACCATGCCTGGGAACCTTCTAGTCTTTTTTATCGCGTGGTTAGTGCCTAACCTGGTGTCAGAGAATTATGCCGCCCATGGGCCTCTGACTTGGCTTTACATGCCGACGAGAAATATATCTCAGGCGTGCTGGTTTCCTCACGATGTTTTCCTTCACCGGACCTTCTAGTTACTGAGATATTGGGGGTCGAAGTTCCAACTTTATCACAAGTTTTTTATTTTAAATTGTGTTAAAAAACTCTTAAAATCTAACTGTTTTTAATGTTATAAGTTTACTTTAAACACCTCCATGTCCCGTTTACTATTCAATGCATCCATCAGCACAATGTTTTGAGTGCGTAACATTTGAGTTTTACCGTAAAACGTGATTCATCACCCCAAAAAAAAAGTCGGTTCCCAGCAATCTTTTTTGTTTGTTACTTAGCTTGTTGTACAGAATGTTTGATTGACGGCTTCGTGAAGGGTCCGTTTACACCTTGTATATGTTTGATGTTCAGAAGTGCCTTTTAATGACCTAACTGAAAAAAATGGATTGACTCTGACTGTGTAGCCATTCCCACGTCCGCGTCGTCACTTCGATACTTTGTCGTGTTTAATATTTCTTTTGACTTTACAAATCAATTGGAACTTAAAGTTTTAGTATTTGCAGAAAGGAATGCTTGATACTTAAATTGACGCAGCAATTCATCCTGTACCTGTTGATGTTGACTGGAGTTCAATCTTATTACAGGCGCAATTTGCTTAGATATAAGGAAAACTAGAAACTTACTTAGAAAAATGAGAAAATAAGTTTTAGAATAAAAAAAATAGCGGATATGCAAAGTCAAACTTGTCACCCGAAAAGGTCAAAGATGACATGTGAAGGAAAATAGATTTCAGGAATCACGAATACAATAGGATCTGCAGTTACTGTCCCTTTGTCGCCATCTACGACCCTCGAGGGAACCAATCCGACGATCCTACTCGTAACACGAAACCAAACGGCATGTGATCGGGGTTCCGTAAGTCCAAAAAAACGTAAGCCATCTTTGATTATGCCTGTAGTGGAGAAATGCCTACGTAAAATATTTCTTGTGAAAATCTGAAAAACTAGGCTGTTCTGATTCCTTTATGTGATTATTCTAAAGTTGGAGAGTTGTGACAAAAATTAAAGCCAAGGCATTGAGTTCATCGACCGAATTAAAATATGTAATATTATAATTAATATGAAAACCAGCGCTGTGCTGTGGGCCCCCCATCGCACAGCATCATGCTGTACTCAGCATGGTGCTGTGTGCATGCTGCTTGTTACAAACACGACGGGCAAGCTGTCAATTTTTTTTGTTCCGGCTTATTGCATTTTTAAATATTTGTTATGCGTTATCATTATCATCTGCCTAGCATTTTCCCAACTATGTTGGGGTCGGCTTCCAGTCTAATCGGATGCAGCTGAATACCAGTATTTTACAAGGAACGACTGCCTATCTGACCTCCACAACCCAGTTAGTACTGGGTAATATTATACCCCTTGGTATAACTGGATGTCAAACTTTCGGGCCACTGACTACCTGTAACGACTGTCAAAGATCTACAATTGACAGCCGGGACCAACGGCTTAACGTGCTTTCCGAGGCACGGAGGAAACTCGGTATGTGATGGGCGGTCATCCATCCACAGACCAACCTAGGCAAGCACGGCTTAACCTCAAGACCTACCCGAGCGGCTGTTATTATTTAGCCACGAGCGAGAGAGGTAGTAAGTGGCCCGAACGTCTGACAACCAGTCTTACCAAGGGCTAATTGGGTTATGGAGGTCAGATAGGCAGTTGCTCCATGTAAAATACTGTTACTCAGATGCATCCGGTTAGACTGGAAGCCGACTCCAACATAGTTAAGAAAAGGCTAGGCAGATGAGGTAGATAATGTCGTTTAAATAATGAGTAGTGCTGACGAAACGCATCGTCTCCTGATTTAATAATATTATGATCGCTAATGCAATGAGCGAAGCGCTTTGATGCATACATGCCTGTTATAATGCAGTAACATGCCTTTATGGGAATATGTGTTGTAAATTTATTATTCTGTGTTAAATTTCGTAGTGGAAATTTCTTGTTTAATGCAAGTAACTTGTTATAGCATTTCTCATTGATTATTTAAATTCAGATTACATTTTAGAATGTAATAGCTTGACTTTATATTTTTAGTTTGTTCGATGGAGATGTAAATTAAGTTTCTGTTTACTGGAAGTTACTAACTCCTTCTAATTTAGCTGTTTTCTTATAGTATCATAGATCCACATTACACTTACTTCCTTGAAACAGGACTCAGTCTACTATAACAATTGTGGTATTTTGCCTTCGACTGTAAACTGTATGTCTAAGTTCCTTTTTGATGTTAACTATGTATCTGTATGCAAAAAATCACATAAATCCATCATCATCATCCATCCATCATATAATATCTTTCCTCACAAAATCTATCCATCGTTTCCTTGGTCTTTCTTTCCCAAAAACTATATGGTGGATCCATATAATTTTTGCTGCGTAAAAAAAGACACATAAATTAGTGTGTCTACTAGTGGTCGACACGTAATTCGTAGTTTTTTCTGCACAAATAAAAAATACAGCGTGTACCGGAAAGATTTTGTCATATTTCGGCGTGTGGGACAGACCATCAAACTGAACAACTTTCTCTATGAGAAACCCATGGAAATCGTGAAAAAAAATCAGCTGTCCCGTATAAAACTTCAATACTTACTCGACCCAAATGTATGGGAGAGCTGATTTTTGTTTCGCAATTTTGATGGTGGTCCCATGGAAAAAGTTGATGGTCTGAATCACACCCTAAAATATGACCACACCTTTCTAGTCCACGCTGTGTATTAATATGTGCAAAAAAACTATGAATAACGTGGGCGACCGTGTTAATCTATGCTTCCTGCTATTACGCAGCAATGGATCTACATATGTGATTTTTGCAAACATATAGTTTTGATCAAAAAACAAAGTAACTTAGAGTGTCTTTTGTTACCTAAAAATGTGCAGTTTCTGGCTATCGATACATACTCTCATTTTAAAATATTATAAGGATTAACACAACATTGGACACAGATAGTCTACCAAAACCAAAACATTCTCCCTCCACCACACACACACACACAATTAATTGTGGCATTTCGCCTTCGACTGTGAAGCGGGTGGAATCAGCATCCTGTCTGATTTGATAGCCAGCATTATAATGATTGCTTTGCTCAGTGAAGTGATGCGAACTCCGGAGTTTCCGCTTGGCTTATGCGTGGTAGCTGATAAGTATATTAACAAGGTACATGGGTGCGTGTGGAATGTTTTTGGATATTATTCATGGGGTAGTCATGTGATTATATCAATATCATAGCATAATATTATCATATTTCGGAGGGTTGATTTTAGGGACAAGCTCACCACACTGTTTCCGATCACTGCAATAGACTACTAAAGGCAAGTTGAAACCATTCGATGGGGTAGGATATGGTGTTAATTACGTAGCTACTTTTAAGTGTGAGATAAAAAGGGTAAGCAACTAATCAGGGACCAAGCTCGTCTAAAGAAAATGAAATGGAAATCTCAATGAGTTATTTGTGATAACTTTTCATTGAGATTACTATTTCTTTATTTATTTTCTACTAGCGACCCGCCCCGGCTTTGCACGGGTGCAATGCTGATACTAAATATACATATAAACCTTCCTCTTGAATCACTCTGTATATTAAAAAGAAACTGCATCAAAATCCGTTGCGTAGTCTTAAAGATCTAAACATACATAAGGACAGACAGACAGCGGGTAGCGACTTCGTTCTATTCTATGTCCATACAAAATCTCCTAGAAGTCTAAAATTCTCCATGGAATCAATCATATTTCTTTGTTTTTACAATCAAAAGTGAAAATGGTTTGACTCCTCATCATCTGCCTAGCTTTTTCCCAACTACGTTGGAGTTGTCTTCCAGTCTAACCGAATGCAGCTGAATATTAATATACTTAACATGGAGCGACTGCCTAAAGGACCTCCACAATAAATAACTATACAATGTGACAGAATTCCAACCGGAACCCTTCTGAAAGTCAAGAAAACACAGGAATACGGCAGAAGACCTTCCTCAAAGCAAGGATCATGACATTACATAACGTATGCGCGCTTAAGTATTCAACAAGTTATTTGGTACACGAATTAAATAAATAATTCATAAGTACAAGACGGGTTGGGACGTACTGTCGGCCACGAAAGTGGACAACCAGTTTTTGCAACTAGTTTTTGAATCATCAATTGAAAGATTGAAATTGTAACAGATAATGAAATCGCTTGCTATGACTTTGACAGGCTGTAAATAGGTATGTATTTTTCACAATGAAAAATATGGGCATAGTTTGAATGCACATGGCTAATATTGTCTTGAAATAAATAATGTACTATATTTTGACTCTAATCTATTTCTAGGGCTACAAGTTTATCCCAAAAACCATGCATTTTCACAAGATAAAATATAGTTTTTGCCATTTAAGATCGACTAACTTACAAATAAGACTCAAACTCAAGGCAAGCCATTGAAATGAATCAATTAAACCATTTCCAAGCACTTTGGAGTGTTAAGGAGTCAGTTTGTCAAAAGTCAATACGAAGGAGCTGGCTGCCCATGCCAAAACGTACTTTAACATTATATGTATACTTAGTTGAGTCGAAGGTAGTGACGTCATGCATTCTTAGCTATGATCATGGATCTTTTGGCGTATTGCCAAAATCAAAACTAACTCTGTCATTCTGTTTTTCAATACAATTTTGTACGAAACTTTCACAAATGTTTACCAACAACGCTTCCATGTGAATTTCATTCACGCGCGAAGAAATATATCTTTATAGCATTGCTTATATTGCATAGCTGTTAAGGTGATGCCCTACTAACAGTAGGGTATCGAAACCCGGTTTCGGTCCCTTAGTAAAACCCGGAACCCGTTTTACTATAGGACCGAAACCGGGTTTCGCATGCCCTAATTGGCAGTAAAACTGATAAACCATTTCTTGGCCAACGTTACTTGTAATGCGATCTGAGACTGACCACATCACGTGCATAGTCAAACTATACTTAATTATATTTCATCGCGACAGATGCTTACAGCTTGTCAAATTCATAGCAAGCATTGTCTGTAACAATTTCAATCAGCCAATCATGGCATAGATTACCTACAGCCCGTTCACACGAGGACGATCCCTTTTTTTTTACGCATCGTCTTTTTTCACGATCCGTCAATTTTTTGACGGCGGCAATGCTTTTTAAATGCCTGTGTTCACACGCATTACGAATCGTGAAAAATGACGGACACGTCTTAAATCACGTATCGTCTTTTAAAAATCACGTACGTCAATAAACACGAATCGTGAATTTTTTTGTGATGGATTCGCTGATGCGCTCGCTCCCGAAAAGTCACGAAACTAATGTGAACATCAATTCGTTTTTTTTTATGACTGATCGTCAATGACGGCAGCCGTGTGAATGAGCCCTTAGTATGTTTTTCAATTTGCATATTTTTCTTTGGTTCACAAACTTGTTACAAAAACTGATAAACCACTTTCTTGGCCGGCTTTACTTGTGATGTGGTCTGAGACTGACCGATCAATAGTGAAGACACATGTATGTATACATGCGTTATACATGTTGTGGTACAAGTCATTGGTGTGTCCTACATTGCGGACGTCTTAAGGTTGAATATACATATATGTACAGACGATTGTAACAATTGCGAATCGAGTTTTGTTAATTAATTAAAGTATTGGAATGGAATTTTGATCTTTGACTTATCTAAACCATAGATAATAAAACTCAACTCAACAAAAATTGGTGCTTTCCGTTATTAAAAACAATATTAGGTCCTGCTGTTTTTTTTTTGAAGAACTCGTGGCTAAATAATAACAGCCACTCGAGTCAATCGTCAGGTTAAGTTGCGCCTGCCTGGGTTGGTCCGTGGATTGGTGACTACCCATTACATGCCGAGTTTCCTCCGTGCCTCGGATAGCAAATTAAGCCGTTGGTCCCGGCTGTCAATTGTAGATCTTTGACAGTCGTTACAGTTAGTCAGTGGCCCGAAAGTCCGACAATCAGTCTTACCAATGGGTATCGTATTACCCAGTCCTAACTGGGTTGTGGAGGTCAGATAGGCAGTCGCTCCATGTAAAATACTGGTATTCAGCTGCATCCGGTTAGACTGGAAGCCGACCCCAACATAGTTGGGAAAAGGCTAGGCAGATGATTAAGTCCTGCTGCAGATGTTTAAATTCAAGTAAGCGTTATTTACAGTCTTAGTAATTAGGGATATTGGATATTAGCCTTATTTATTTTGGGATCTAGAGATATTGGCACCTGACTACTGACCCAAATATTTTGGGAATGTAATAATTTCCGTGTTTATTCGAGCGTCTCTTGTCAAGTTATTAAAACCACGCATACTTTCATGGTTTTTAAAATTGAATCATAAAGAAATATTAATATTTAAAAATCTAAAGGTTCATTGAATTATGAAATTTCCATAAAATACTTGCGAGTAGATAATACAGTTGGTACTTACCTACTTCATTACCCCTAACTAACAAACTCAAGCTATTTTTTTTTTAAGTCACACGAAAACTGATATTTATTATGTAGAGTAAATTAACTGTATATAATATGTAAATTATTAATTAAAAAGTATTAAATAAACGAAAATATTACATCTTACACTTAAACACATTATTGCACAAAAATTAACTGTCGGGTAAAGTCTCCATCACACGTTTCCAAGTTTATACGTCACTAACGTGCACTATTTCAAATACTATCAAAGAAAGAGTGATGATTTGAATAAATAGACAATTTAAGTTGGTAACCAATTTGTTTCACAATTCATTTTCTCGACGGTTACTTGCAGGTGTTCTTTGTTTCTTCCTAATATAATAACTCATTCCTTGAACCTACAACACAGGGAACTAATTATGACTTATTTGTCTTGACAAATTACACTTGCGCTTTTGGGAATCAAGTACAAAACTAAATATTTAATATTCAAAGGTGTTGCATCATACAACATGCTTGAATAACCTATCTTCCGTTTATTCAATTTGGTATTTTTTTTTTCTGAAATTAAAGATACTTAAAAATACACAAAATTGTAGTCCAGCGGTATGAGGCACCTCTGCCTAACCCTTCGGGGATTACAGGTATGATGTTATGTTGTTATGTTACTTCCAAACTGTTATGTACCAACAGGTGTTATATTATCTTCCTAAAACCATCTCTCATTCCTAGTACATACCTACATACTATAGCTGTGAACTAATTAGGACTCTCGTGAAAAATGGCGTCATTCGTCGCTGTCTGAGAAACTCTTACACAGGTTTAATATTTCATTCCAAGTTTTCTTAAGGAACAATTTATTGTAGGTTATTCTGAATAACTGCTGTATTTTATGTTCTACTTATCTTCTTGGGAAAAGGGTAGAATCTTGCTTGAAATCGCCATCTATGTATTTTGCAGTTGCATCGCCATAGTCGTCCAACAAATAGCAATTTGTTGGACGACTTGAAGTTTTGTTTAGTCAGTATTACACTCTGAGTTATATTAATTTTGCAAAACGAGAACAAGGGAGCGTTTCTGAGATTATCCTACAATCAGACAAACACTCATTCAGAGGGAGATGGTAGCTAACTGTCTTTGTATCCTGTTAAAGATGATGCAGAATTAAATCATGTTTGAGACTGACACATCACAAGTGGCTTACCATGATCTTTTAAGGCCGTATTGTGTTATTTTTATTCCTGTGTAGAATAGAGACGTCTTTCCTCCTGACGATTGATCAAGAGTACATTTGCCTACTGTGGCATTTATGGTTCTAATTATTATATTTCCTAATGACCCGAGTATTATTATCATTAGGTACCAGATTTGTTCCTAAAAAGCCCTTGTTTTTTTGGTATGGGAAATCATCAAATGACCTCTCCCGCTCTGGGTGGAGCGGGAGGGCGTGTCACACTCTTACTGACTAAAACCCACCCGTGTTCCTTCAGTTGCCTGTGCCAAGCGCCACGGTAACTCTTTCGAATAAACCCGCAACCCTGGTAGTCATCGATCCTAGTGGACCCCGTCAGTTTGTGCTGACATATCTTTGAGGCGCGCGTGGAACACAACGCGCCATCGACCCGGACCTGGTCCTTACCGGACGGCGAGCTATCCTAAACAGGCCTATGTTTTACTATGGCAATTTTGGCACCAAGCAGAACCAGTATTAGAAGTAAAATAAACATCCAGCCCAGATTAGGCAGAGGAGTAGGTACCTAACAGTACACCCACATTTCTCCGGTTATGTATAAGTCCAATGTATTAGGGGGGAAAATTTGCCCGACCTGGAAATCGAACCCAGGACCGCAAGGTCAGCAGTCGCGCTTCCGACCGCTAGACCAACAAGGCAGACATAATCCTGCAACACATTATTGAAAAGAAGAAGAAATGTTTCTCATCAATCATATACATAAATACCCCTAGTAGCCTTTAAAAACGTTGTAAGATTTACTGAGCCGAAGAAAAATAATAAAAACAAAGTGTTCCCTCTAGATTATACTGAAGGCCTTCGGAAAATTCGTTTAAGATTCGGAGCTCGCTGATTGGACGAAAGGATCCATAACCCACGCCCGATATTACAGAGCTAGTTTAGGTATGAAAGATTTTTCTATTTTCATTTCTTTGGACATTTGTTAGATAAGGTGACCTATTATAATAGAGAAATAATGGTGTTCTATACACAGACCGTGTATTAATAAGGCTTTTGACCCCTTGTCGTTTTAAAATATTATAGAATTTACACTTTCTGTGCGACTGATACGCTCGAAGATTTTTTTTGGAAATTTTTACTCGTGTGCCTTCGCAGTCTTTGAGGACCTGTACGGACACAATGAAGTTGTTTCTGTTGTAGGTAAACAAAACAAATTCACCTAGACATAACAAAACGGCTTTGTTTTCACTGAGCGCACTTTCATTGTATTCATTGAGTGAAATTCTGAGTAGAGGTAGTATTGATTTAAGTCTGTTCACTAGCTAGTGAACGGCAAAGTTAGCTATCTTTGCCGTGCCGTGCTCGGTGCCTCGGAAAGCACGTTAAGCCTTTGGTCCCGGCTGTCAATTGTACATCTTTGACAGTCGTTACAGGTAGTCAGTGGCCCGAAAGTCCGACAATCAGTCTTACCAATGGGTATCGTATTACCCAATGCTAACTGAGTTGTGGAGGTCAGATAGGCAGGCACTCTATGTAAAATACTGGTATTCAGCTGCGTCCGGTTAGACTGATAGCCGAATCCAACATAGTTGGGAAAAGGCTAGGCAGCTGATGACTAGCTAACTTTGTCAGTTATAGTAGTCTTTTCCGTACGCAAAATACGCGCTTTGGACTTGGAGTTGTGGACACGTAGCCCGTTATACAATACAATTATAGTATTGAACTTTTTAGATTTTGCTTTATTTGCAGACCGCAAATAAAGCAAAATCTGTTGTGGTTTTGAAAATTTCTACGTAAAGTGAAGAGATATGGTACAGATACCAATCTGTACCAACGTTGTAATTGCCGGCGAATAGATTCAAGCTGCAATAAAAACATTACTTTTAACTACAATCGTAGAACTTGGAAAACCGAAACATGGTATCCAAAAAGTTGCTATCCATGTAACATGGAACCATAAAAATAGCAGTTTATAGATGGTTGTCAAACACGAAATGTTGTAAGGCACGATTTTTGGGACCAACAAAATATCCGAGTTAGTACTACCAACTGTCACGTTTTGTCAAAGTGGACGGCTTTGTGTCAATGCAATGCAGGTCAAGATCTAGATTTTTTCTTATTAGATCCAAATTCCTAGAGCTTTTGTCTCAGTGTCCGTATATCACTGAGATTGAACATGCCAAATTTTAATCCAAGCTCAGAAGGAGGTTTAAGCCAGATACGATTTATTGTTTTTGTATCAAACTACGTACTACGTAGATCAAATTCTAAGTTTATTTAAAATCGTTAACGCATCGTCTTTTTTAATTGGCGAAGTTTTAGGATAATATTATTATTATTTTTTTGCAAAAAAAAAATCGGCTTCCCAAAAAAAAAAAAACACAAAAATGTAGAAAATAAGTTCCGGAAGTTTATGAATTTTGTTGGTTTCATTGACTTTAGTGCCACCAACTCCCGGAAGTAATGTTATTTTCCACTTTGAGTGTTTTATTTAAAAGAAAACAGCCTCCTCCTTTTGAAAGTTGGTTAAAAATATAGTCCTACGAGTGACACGCAGAAGAAGAAATTGTGTGCTGTTGCATTACAACATTGAAATGTCATTTACAACGTTCCCATTTCAATCGTAGGTCCTAGTTCAGTCAAGGTTTTCATGGCCCAGCTGTACACTCAAATATGAACCTAGGTATAAGCTATTTGTTCTACAAAATGGCCTATAATCCTGTATCAGTACAAAATCATAGCTATAACAAATTCGACACGCGTACGTAACCATTATCTTTATTACCGATGTTCAGAGCAATAAAATTGTGTTCGAAAACTAGATGGAGAAGCTAGACTTTTGAAAAGGAACTGTTGGACTACGTAAATAAGTTACAGAAGTTCCTAATGACTATATACTATACCAAGAATCTATATAATGATTTCACTTTCAACATTTAATAATTATTAAGTACGAACACAGTAAGGAGAACTTCTGGGTAATTCCTCGAAAAATAATAATACAATTTAACTTGCACTATCTCTTACGGGATATCTTCCGCGATTAATGAAAGAATGATTAATAAATGTGACAGTGAAAGTTCAGTTATAAACCGTGAAAGCTTAAAACAGTTTGAATAATACAATTTCTACACACGACTCAAAAGGGTAAAGTTTATACAAAGGATGAGCATCAAAGTTCTATTAAGTGTTATCAATATCGAACAGTGCTCTGCATAGTTCAATTTAGTGATATCACTTTGAGGTACCATAGAAAAATACAATCTTTTTTCACAGTTATTTTGCCTTATAGGAACAAGGTCAATGTCATGCATAAACAGCGGTAAATTATCAGTGACAAAGTGAGTTCAATTTTATCAAAAGAATGAATGAAACATTAGTACAAAAAAAAACTCCCAAAAATAAATCAATACGAAAGGCTTTAAAACACCACTATTATGCCATTACACAATCTTCCAAACAGTTGGCTAACCGAGGCAACGAAGTGTTCACAAAATGATGCTAAAATCAAAAACTATTGCGTCGTAGATTTATTGCGAAAACGCGTTGTATCCAAAAACGTATCGCTGGTAACCATTATGGCTTTTGTTTCCGCAATGTTCAGACGGGAAGAAATCAGAAGGTGCAACTTATACATCGACGACTCATTTTTTGTCAAAGACGCAGAAAAAATACTCGAGGAGCTCGTGGCTAAATAACAGATGTTTAGATCAATCTTCAGATTAAGCCGCGCTTGCCTAGGTTGGTCCGTGGATGGGTGACCACCCATACATATCGAGTTTCCTCCGTCCCTCGGAATGCACGTTAAGCTGTTTGTCCCGGTTGCCATTTGTAGATCTTTGACAGTAATTACAGGGGTATCACCTAGTATTAAGTGGGTTGTGGAGGTCAGACACTATTTTACATAGAGCGCTATTTAAAATACTGGTATTCAGCTGCATTCGGTTAGACTGGAAGCCGACCGCAACATAGTTGAAAAAAAAAACAGATGATTACGCATACTAAATATTTTATAGTTGATAAGAATATTAAAGATTTCATAACCTCAATTTTTTTTTTGTAAATGCATCGTCCAGTTTCTCTAGATAATTTCGTAGGAAAACGAAGCAACCTTAATAATCGCAAATCATATTAAAGCAAATATTAACTACCTTTTTGGAAAGATTATGCAAAGTAAATTAGCTTATTTGGTAGAAAAGCTGTTCAAGTAGATGGTAGAGAGTGAATAATAACAGCCAAACTGGTCGAGCGAAAGTTAAGCTAGGCTTACTAAAGTTATCCACGGTCTTAGCAAGTGATTATGGAGATAACATGTACCTATGATAGGACGTAGTGCTCGACGTGAATGACTAGTATTCAGCTGTACCCGTTTAGTGTGGAAGCTTACTAGAACATAATCAAGAAAAGCTATGAAAATGATGAATCAGTTAAATGCATGTGAGTTGACAAAGATTTTGTCTGGAGTTTAAAAGAAACCTCTGAGTTTGTTTCAGGCTGTTTCTTCTCAAAGTAGTCGGGTATGAAACACCGGCCCTATATATTTAAACAAAAATGACAAGTAAAAGTGTTTGTAAAAACCTTTTTGCAAAATAAACATCATTTATCATTGCCCCATGCATAACGTACGAGTGAGCATTTTTTCAAAGCGGTCCTTCTTACACTTCCCTGCTCAGTGGCACAAGGTCGTAAAACTGTAGTTACGGTATCAATCGCATGAAGGTAGCATGGGTCGTTAGGTAACTTGAGCAATGGCGAAGTTATTATGGCCACGACTCTAATCGTTCCGAAGAAATTCGGGGAATTTTTATAAATAATAAATGTTCGATGGTTTTTGGTAACGTCGAAGGGTAAATGTTTGGGTTTAGAGGTTATGTGATGCGTGTGAGTATGATGATTTATTTTATGGACGTTTTATGGTTATTTATAGAAAGTGATATTTAAAAGTAAGTACTGAACTCATGGCTTTTACATATTTTCAAAAGAAAGAACATATTTGGCTGTTTCTGTTCGCTCGTTAAAAATATATGACGCATGGCATGATTAATTCAGTATACCTAAAACTGTTTGTGATTTCTGTTTATGTATATTTTAGTGAGTAAGTCGTTGAAGTGCCATATAAATAAATAAATTAATGATTTTTGTGAAATGCTTAAAACATAGAATAAGGTCGCATAGCTCATCCAATATTTTCATTGTGTGTCTAAGGTCCATAAACGTAACTTAGCACATACACACTTTGGCTTAAACATCTTCACGTCTTTATCTTGCAATTGGAGAAAGACAGTTGTGTGACAGAGATAAGAAAAAACGCTAAGTAACGTTCTCATTCCATAGCATTTTCTCATGCAGACAAGAAAAACTTCAATGACTTCAATAGCTCTATTTTACCAGTTATTAAATTAGAGTTTTCTTATTAGTCTGTTAGGCTAGGTTGTAATCTATTAAAAAAAAAACTCTCTTTCTTATTAACCTTTTGACCGCCACGGTCGGCTATAGCCGACAGATGAAAACTACTTGAAAAATGTAGTTTTATTGTCGGCTATAGCCGACGGTGGCATGTTGAGCACTTTTTAATTTGTCGGCTATTGCCGACCATGGCGGTCAAAAGGTTAATAAAGCACATACAACTCTACTAGTGTAAGTAACATGGTATCAGAATATCCCCTTCGTCCACTTTGGTAACTAAACTTAGCTAACCAGATACAAGAGAAGATTTTTCTTTCGCTGTTTGGTAACTAGTTGTGAGATAAGAATTATTTTTCCATATTCGTAGATCAAATTATTTCCATTTTTGTAACCAACAAATTATTCTCTTGTAATAATAGACTAGAGAATAATTTTCTTTCGGTGTTTGGTAACTATATTGTGAGAGAATTATTTTTCTAGATTTTTTTTCTTGGACGAAGACAGTTTTCCCGAGGATCTATCCCTACTGCTTTTTATGTACACTTGCAAACACTTTTAAATATTTAGCATTTTATTGATACCTTTGGGTACCCACTCTTACTCTACTCTTAATTTAAAACATAAAAGGAGCAATTAAAATATCTTGTAACTGGTTACAAATAAGGAAAAATAACTCTTCTCTCACAACTAGTTACCAAACAGCGAAAGAAATATCTTCTCTTGTAACTGGTTAGGTAAGTGTAGTTACCAAAGTGGACGAAGGGAGAATATCTGCTTACAAATTGGGACAGAAATTATAATTGACACTTATATTACTCTGGATTGAAGCTCCACGTTTTAATTATTGATCTGCAATGCGATATGCAACATATTGAAGCCTTATTTCCGATCACATTACATTCCGTGAGGCCGTGACTACGATCCATGAACTATCACTACATTGTATAAAATAATGTCGCGTCCCGCGGTCTGTCTGTCCCTATGTATGCTTAGATCTTTTAAAACTACGCAACGGATTTAGATGCGGTTTTTTTAATAGATAGAGTGATTCAAGAGGAAGGTTTAGGTATGCAATTTGTCAAGGTTTTGTGTAAATTGGTTAAAATATGATGATAAGAAAAAGTCAAGCCGCCTTATATGCTCTACTACCCGTGCGAAGCCGGGGCGGGTCGCTAGTTGAAAATAATGATCACATAAAATCAGGCTTGTTATTCCCGAAGGGGTAGGCACAGAGGTGCTCTGCATATAGTGTACCCATATTTTGCAAGTTTTTTTTTGCCTGTTGCCAGCTACCGGACAAAAATCCAGATTCTGAGGGTGCTACAGAGACATCCCTGCTAGAAAAAACGAAATTAAATCTTTGAATCGACCTGGGGATCGAATGAAGGACTTTTTGCTTAGAAATAGCTTGTGAGACCACTAGACAACAGAGCCAGAACATCTTAGATTAGAGAATAAAAATATGTAAAAATAAATGAAATTGATTAAATAAAGTAACTTTCATTTTCAGTAATGTTTTTATAGACATGAAATAGATTGAACTTTTGCACAGAGAGATAACGAAATGTATTTCTAAATAAATTGAATAGCGTGTTGATCTTCTATTTTTTAGCAGGGCAAATGCTAACATTAGTCTTTGTGTGGATGTAAGGCGTATTATAGAGTTATGAAATACATACAGTATTCTAGCGCCCAAAAAACTCACCCCTGTGCCGATACGTGGTCTGACACGTTATTGACCGGTTTTTGGGATTTTTACTCTTGATTTAATTTTATTTGCTGATCAATAGCAAGGTACAGCAGCAAATTAAATTTTTCGTGCTTTTCAATCAACTGACTCAGAGAGTGTACGTGATCGGTAGTGGATAGGGCACGGCGAAAACCGGCCTGTTGGTCGATGAAACACTTCATGAAAGGACCACTTTCACGTTCCCTCAAAAGGAAACTCATGGACACGTGCATCCTTCCCACCCTCACCTATGGAGCGCCAACGTGGTCATTAACGAAGCGTCAAAAGTCCACACTCGTATGCCAGCGAGCCATGGAGCGAAGTATAATAAGGGTCAAAGTTCTGACCGTATAAGGAACAGTATACTTCGTTTGCAACACAGCCGCCAAATCAAAATGGAACCGAGCAGGCCACATCTGCCGCATGTCGCATCGAAATTGGACCAAAGTGGTAACAGATTGGGTTCCAAACAACAGAACCCGGCGACGCGGTAGGCCCAGAACGAGGTGGCGTGGCGACGCTGGATTGGGCCCAAATAACCCATGATAGAGAACAATTGAAAGAGGGAAGGGAGGCCTTTGTTATGCAGTGGGACAAACGAGGCTCATAATAATAGCTATAAAAATAATAAATAATATGAATAGCAACAATACAATTATCCTAAAGCTTCGAATTGGAGCATCGAACCCACTTAGTATTCTTTCTTTTCTATTTAATGAAAACTTGCCCCACACTAGGAATTTCTCCTGTATCGTGCTGTGCGTGTACAAACATTTAAACTAACATACACAAACAGCCAGACCCGGAACAACTACTAGTAGGTCAACAACAACAAAAACAAACAACAAATATTAGTTCCGGGCGGGGATCGAACCCGCGACACGCAGCGCAGCAGCCAATCGCTCAGCGACTGCGCCAATCATGCCGTATTGAAGCCATGACCTCTTAAAGCAGTATTGTTTTAATCTTCCTTTAGTGTGGCAATGAGATGCAAAAGAAAGGGATGGAGCTATCCCTACCTATTGAACATCTAGTGCCATCTCTTCCCTACATTGACGTGACATTAAAGTAATACTGCTTTAGAAGGTTACATTACATATTTTATCAATTTTGTATCTACCTACTTAAGCTTTAGAAACTAAATTATGATACCAGCACCACCTGCCACCTCTTTCAAATTTTGGCAGTACAAAAATTATTTTCTTCCAGAGAAGTATGGAATAAGCAGACATGCTGCGCCGACTACAAATGAACTTTGATAAGGGCAGGAGAATGATATAATATTCTCAATAAAGAGCTGTCACAACAATCCTATTAAAACTGTATTCACACAGCGCTATCATCCAACCAGCTGCAACCGTGCAGAAGTACCTCGCTTAGCGTGTAGTAATGCATTTCTAACGAGTAAGCCGTTTCGCGCAAATGTACACATAACCGTGCCGTGTTTTCAACAAAAAAACCGGCCAAGTGCGAGACAGACACACACAGGGTTCCGTAGCATCAAACAATATAAAAACATTATTTTTAACGCCCATTCATGATAAATGTGTAAAGGACATCACCCAGATTGGGCTAATTTCAAAAGTGGCCGGCCAACAAAAATAAACTTATTATCTGGATAGAGCATAACATAATAAACATTTTTATTTTTACTCGTTTGACGAAAACGTCCCATAACTTAAAAACTAACAATCAAAGCTTCTTCAAAAAAAAAATTCCGTCATAAAAACCCATTTTTTTCAAAATTATCCTGTTACTTTAGAAATTGGTGGGGGAGACACAATTTTTACGGATTGAGAAGCAAATATCTCATCCACCAAAATCTTAAGAACAAAAGTGTTTAGGAAACTGTATACCCCACACAGTTGTATACCTTGAAATATTATTTTCGGTCCAGCCTCAGTTAGGTGCACGTATGGAAAGCCACCCCTATTTTTATTTTTTCATATCTGTCTCCAAATTGCAACTATGTGGTGCCAACAGTCTCGGAGTAAAATGGCTGAATACGGACGGATAGACAGACGGACAGGGCGAATCTGTAAGGATTCCGTTTGAACCATTTGGCTACGGAACCCTAAAACGCCTACAGAAATAAAATACGTGGAAAGAAAATAAAAAAAATAAAAATACAAAGATAGGAAAAAAGGTAGGCAAGTCACGTGCAAGAAGATAAAAGATCACTTAACGAAATTCAAAAGCGATTTTCTTTTGAACCTTTTTGGTATTGTTGAGTTATTTACTGGAAATAAAATAATTGTTTGTGAATGCCTGATTTGTATTATTTATTAAGTTTACATACGTAGCTGAAAGGGTATTTTTGTGTATAAAGATATCAAGACAGTTAATTTAGAGATATCATTAAATAAAACTTATAAACATCATATTATGGAATAATGTAACTAGGGAATAAGTTGCACAGAGCTAGAGGAATACCAGTTCACCCCAATTACTTTGGACTTAAAGAAAACCTTGCGAAATGTGTGTGTAGTGTAGTTTACCTAAACTACTGGTCTACCTAGACCTCTGCCTATCACTTCGGGGATTGCAGGCATGATGTTATATTTCTTATTTCGCCAGTTTTTAAGTCCCGTGTTATAAAGGAAACCCTAATGCCAGGCTTCCTTCACTCGTTCGAAGTCGTGCACTTAAGTACAATATTGATATTGAACTAAATCGTATTATTACCGTATTATTTAGTAAGTAGTCATTTTTGTTTATGTGAATGTTACTTGTGTATTATGCATAGTAAAGAATATTCAATTCTACTCTAAGTCGTAGAAACCTCGAGAAGCAGGTAACGATATAAAACGTTTTGATAGCGAAACACTTGAAAAGCCGTAAATGTACCAAAGTTAATGCTGAGCTCACGTGCATTTTAGCAGAATTTCTCAAAGTATTTCTTCGTGATCGTTTATACTTGTTACTTCTTCTATGAATCGAATGACTGGGGTTATTAATCATAACCCAAAATGCGTGTATTTTCAAACTTAATCATAATCTGATTAAGTTTGAACATTCACGCGGTTTTCATGGTCAACAAAGGAATCTGCCTCACAATTACCGCTGATCTTAATTTCTCTGTACTAAATATTATAATGTTCCTTAAATAAACCCAACGGCTAAGAACTGCCCGTCATCCTACACGCTATCACCATCTCTCTAACTTCGTAACCCCGATATAGTTGAGAAGTTTAACTGTGAAACTCGGTATCATCTGTAATATGAAAGCTTTGGCTTTTACACTAGCCCGTGTAGCTGAATAGTTTAGTGTCAGTTACGCTTTTGTTTTAATTTTTATCTTTGTTCTTTGGAGCACTTGAAGCTCTGTTCGTTGAGTGTTTTAGGTGTTGTAATACTCGTTTTATTTTTTAGATCTTTGACAGTCGATACGAAAGTCTGAAAACCAGTCTTGCCTGGGGTAGGTGTGGAGTTACCCAGTATCTGGGTTGTGGTGGTCAGTTAGATAGTCTTTCTTTAAAATACTGGTTTTAAAATTCAGCTGCATCCGATTTTCCGTCTCACCATCTTTCAGCCCTTGTCCTATTCTACTTTGTGTCGGCGGAACACGTTTTCTTATTCCATACACCCCTGTCAGACGTCACGGTATCATTTACTAGGAGTAATTTCTTTCATACAAATATTATTATTCCTCATACAATCCATCCATCTTATCTTTGATCTTCCTCTCCCTCTCCATCCATCAACATTCATAGTTTCAGTCTAAAAGAGCATAATATTATGTCATGCTATTCCATGAAAGATGTACAAAAGAAAAGGAAATATTATTATACACTTTTCGAAATAGCCAGTTTTAATATCTATGGATTTCTTCATCTACAAGTGTCCATACCTTCGATAATTCCACGTCAAAGCTGCTGTTCAAAAACATTGATTTTCAACGTTTTGATAGGTCGACACGTGAAGGTATATTAGGTGAGAGAAACACGGTTAATGTTTCAGCCTTTCATGAGTAGGTTCGTCCAGTTTGAGGCATGGCAAACGCAACTATAGCATACATACATAAACTCTCGCATTTTTCCCATGGGGGTAGGCAGAAACGACAGAGCGCCATCTGCTGCGATTCTTACATACTCCTTTTGCCTCATCCACGTTCATACATCTGGTCATACACGCACGCTGCTTACGAGTACTACGCACCTGACGATTACCAGTAAGGTCAGTGTTTGTCTTTTTAGAGCATCTTCTGCGTTGCTAGTCACATCTGCCTTGTAAATAGCTTTTGTTAGTCGATATTCACTCATCCTCTCCACATGACCAAACCATCTGCGAATACTCTCTTCAATTTTTGTCACTACATCTTATACTTCTTAAACTTAATAGCATATTTAGTCATTCAATTTGCAGCTTCACGAACACTGGACTCTGACAGATGCTTAGATTAACACTTTTTTTCTTATGAATGTTTATTGCAAGCGCTTGCCTATAAATTATTATGTAAGGTGTAGTTTTGCATCCTAGTTAAATTTAAGGAGGTAACTATGCTAATGATTCTCGACCCGAATCAATAAAAACATTAGTAGGTAATTTTTTATATTTTTTTCTTAATATCGGAAATCGATAAGTGTACACCACCCGTATTAAAACGCGGCCCGTCTAATACTAGTCCTATAACCGCGCTTTCACACACACAAACAAACGCAGACGTTTATTCGATAAACGGGTGATTTTCTTCTTTTGAGAAGGGCTTCATTCTGATATAGTGTCACATTTAAGCAACCAAAAAAAAACAACGTTTATTTTATTATTATTTACCGTAATTTATATTGATTATTTACGTCTTCTCTGACAACCTCCTGAATTTTGACGAGGTTGCAAAACTACACCTTGTATTCGTTATTCTTCAAAAAATGTAACAATCATTTTTATTCGCAAGAGATGCTCTACTTATAAAAACCCTGCTCGATGAGCTCTTAGTTTTTAAAAAACAGTAAAAAATATTTTAGTAGCGCGTCGTCGCCGCAAAAAATGCTGTTAAAACTTATAAAAGATAACTTAGCGGCAGAATCCTCTTTTGTCTTTGAATCATCGTAAAACAAAGTGGGTAAACTGTGTTCGGAACGGTTCGCGACAAGTTTTTTATATTAAAATTCCTTTTTTTGATATTAAGAGACCGTTTCGAGAATGGGCTCAAAGACATTATGCTAAAGCTAGATATACACGTCTTTAGTGATACTTTGGAAGTTAGTTTAGTAATATTAATTGTTTATCTGCTTTATATAACATCACGCCTGTAATCCGTGAAGGGTTATGCAGAGGTGTGCCTAATAGTGCACCCACATTTCGCCAGTTATGTTTAAGTCTTATGTATTCAGGGCGAGCTTATTGTGGTCAACCGGGAACAAATCCAAACTCTGTGGCTGCTACTGTTAGTTGAGGCTAGGCAGATGATTAGTGATATGTTTTTAAACAAGGAGTCACAAACAGAAAGGGAGTCTTTAAAATAAGAAGAACTAACGTAGTCCTAAGGCGTACATGAGTAAGTACGTCGGTAACTTTAAATAATTCTAAAGCCCATGTTAACACAAGAACAAACAAGGATGAAAAGTAAGAGAACAATACTCTCCGCATCATTATTATATTCTTGAAATTCGACACATTGCTCCACGTTCAAGTTGAAACCAGGTTCGTTATAAAACAACTAAGTTAGGCGTGTTTCAGAAAACGGCTTCCATTAAAAGTTATATCCGAAACAAGTATAAAATGTTTATGAAGCTCTTTTTAATGCAATGTTAAGATAACTTTATATTGTGAAATGTATTTTGTAGTCGTCACTGCCTCGTTCGTCTTGTGGTCAGCATGAGGGTCTGGGTTCGATTGCCGGGTCGGGCAAAGTGTTATTGGATTTTTCGGCTACGGAGTCTGGATTTGCGCCCGGTTGATGGTAATAGGCTTGTCCCCTATTACATGGGACTTAAACATAACGGGCGAAATGTGGGTGTAATTGTTAGGTACCTACACCTCTGCCTAACCATTTGGGGATTACAAGGCGCGATGTTATGTTAAAAGTTATATCCAAAACAAGTGTAAAATGTTTTATGAAGCACTTTTTAATGCAATGTCTATACGTAGATAACTTTATTTTGTGAAATGTATTTTGAAGTCGGTGTTTTTTAAGTTAAACGTGTAAAATGATTTTTGAGCTGAAAATCGTGTAACAAATGATCAACGTTACTGATACTGTTATCTTGCGTCATCCCACAGCTGAGCACTGCTCGCTGGTCTTGTCCAGCTCGTCCCACGATGTTTATACACACCACGTTTATAAACTATATTAGTTTTTCTCGTCAATCGGTTTGAGCGCGTTGTTCTTTTAAATTACACCAGAATGCGGCGTCAAAATCCATAGACAATGCATAATTTAAAACAAGCATAACCTTTTGGAATTAATTCTGTGAGTCATGGTACATTCAGAGAATTAAATCCAGTATTATTGTAATGGATTCATTACAAATTAATGACCTTAAGATATTGATCTTATTGGTAAGGTTCTTCAGAAAATTCAGATGCTTAGTACTCGCAACTGGAGACCTTAGTAACGTAACATAAATACCTCGAGGTAAGAACTTATGTGCGTTCAAAACAAAACAATTTGAATACTATCGTAATAGTTGTACTATAATCTTCTTTCAATATCAAAGTCCATTAAAACCCAAACTAAAATAACATACAACACTAATTCAGGTCTAAATCAAATGCTACTACGACGTTATTAAGTAACCCATTACGACCACAAAAGTTAAAAAAGTTACGACTAAAAGTGAAATATTACGAGCATGAATATTTAAAGACCCATCCGCGGCGCAAGTTTGTTCAGATTAATTATTTAAAATCATTTTAGGGTTCCGTACCCAAGAGGTGCCAACCGGACCCTCCTCTTCTTTATCGAGTGGTTAGCAGTTGCATAACCTGGTGTCAGAGATTGTATGCCGCCCATAGGCCTCTGGCTTCGCTTTACATGCCGTCGAGAAACATCTCCCAGGCATGCTGGTTTCCTCACGATGTTTTCCTTCACCGAAGCAAGTGATGATTACACAATATTCACATGATTCCGAAAAATCATAGGTGCGTGTATTGGGTACGAACCTGACGCTGTCGCTAAGGTTCCGCTGTTTGTCCATCTGCCCGTCTGTCACAAAACTGTAACATTTGATCCGTAATAGGCAGTGCCATATACTGTCCACCAAAAAATATCACACATGTCGCACTGACAATGTATGAAATTGTCTGTCCTCTTCAACATCATCTTCCTGCACTTATCCCATTCTACTTGGGGTCGGTGCAACACGTTTTCTTCTTCCTTACTCCCCTGTCAACCGTCACGGCATCATTTACCTACTCCTTTCTCTTTCATATCATTCCTCACACAATGCATCCATCTTTTCTTTGGCCTTCCTTTCCCTCTCCATCCATCAACATTTATTTCCATCACACTTTTAGGAACATGCGTTTCATCATTGTCTATCCTCGTCAATTGACATTATTATTTAAACATTTTAATTTTTTTTATAAATATATTATTTCCTTTATTCGTTCTTACACGACATCTTTTACAATTTTAACATAAAAAAAAACATTTAAAAATATAAAAAAAATGTGGTCCGCCGGTGTCGGACGCAAGGTCCAAGCTACCGGTAATTAGGGCTCCACAGACAGGAACCTTCTGACGGTGTCGAGGAGTACTGCCCTAGTATTATTATTTTACAATACAAAATGTATATTTAATAGGTAAAACCTTGAAATTTTCTAAAATTAAAGAAATGCGGTTTTTTCGCACAGTCGTACGGAACCCTTCGTATAAAAGTCCAACTCGCACTTGGGTCTTTCGACTCAGTTTCGTGTTTGTTAATTAAGTCGAAAGGCTGAGGTGTTGAATGTACATAAACTTTGTCAATACGTTAAAAGATTAAAAATGTTTAATATTTAATGTTCAGGTTAATGTAAGGAGACTTATGAAGTTTGGAAAACTTGTTATTAATATTTCATTAAAATAGTAGTTTTTTTTTTATGGGTAAATTGGTCTGACAAGAATTAAGGGAGTTAGGATTTCTTTAGTAATCAACAACTAATATAACCAAAGATAGAAACAGTCGTATATTCTGACTTTTAGTAGTTGGGTTAGGTTAGTTATCGTCTTCTGCTGATGTGATTGTGGAGAATGCAATTGTGTCCCTGCACCCCAGCCAGAAGTAACGAGGAGGAACACCTTGTGTTTTTAGTAAGTAGGAGCCCTGACAGACCCCTCTGCCGGCCCCACGGCGGTGGACATCCATTGAGGCTTTACACTTGTAAAAAAAAAGTTAATTACAAGACTGTAATTAATCTTTTTTTACGTTATTTTGCGTCTGATTTTGGTTCTCTGTCAAAATCACAGAGATGTTCATTTCATTAGAATATGGTTGCTCAGCTGTTGGTTTGCTTCCACTCACAAGTCTGCCACAACCATAGTGATCTTTAATCCCGTTATAATAAAGTAGTTGTTGGATCACTGAACGCACTGCTATAAAAAGTAAAATAACTTGACGCTCGCGCTGCTTTGAAGACACCGTTGGCGCAGTGGCTGGGCAATTGACTGGTGCACCGCGTGTTGCGTGTTTGATTCCCGCACGCAACAAATAGTCGCTTAGTTGTTCCAGGTCTGGCTCTGTGTACGTGAGTTTAAATGTTTTTAAACGCACCCACGATCCAGGAGAATTTCCTAATGTGGGACAATGTAAAAAACACCAGTGATAAAACTGTAGTCAGTCAGAATTGGATAAAAATGCCCTGCAATATCATTACAAGTCATAAAAAAATATGGGAATAAAGACAAAAGCATAAAAGCTGTCAGATATTTTTTGAACGCAACACTGATTTTTGTTTGTGTCTCGCTCGCATTATGTCCCCTTCCGCAAAACGTCATACTCGTAAAACTTATGAAGGTACTGTCCGCATGTCAAGTTTCAAACATAAACCGTTCGGCCGTAAAAAATCTTGTATGTCAGACTTTAGGGTTAACTTGGAGTGTCAATAAAATGTCAATATTTGTTTTTGTTTACAATTTTACTCAAGTTTTCGTTTTAGTAATATGAAACCCTTTCTCTGTCTTAGTAGTATATACATTACAGGCTGCTTGCTCTGCGCGAATATTTTTGGATTTGAAGTGAACTGGGGGTCTAATAAGGCCACTTTAGCAGAACATAATATAATAATAATAGTGCTATGTTTTTCGTGAAATAAATACTTTTTATAATATAATAATAATACGAATTACGTTACAATTCGTAAAATGGTCACAAACCGATAATTCAACATATTAACTGTGTCAGTGAACCTTTTTAAGAATTTTACTGTGATTCATATTATTATCCTATTATGTTCTGCTAAAGTGGCCATTTTAGGCCCCCTGACCTTTTTTCGGTTGAAAGGAAAGAAACAACAAGAGAAAAAATAAAAGTATGTAATTGGGAGTTCATGTGAGTTCCCAATTTCCGTTTCATTGGCACAGAACTTGTGAAGCTTTTGCATATTGAAGTTATATTTTAAGAAGGTTTCTTTAAAATTTTATTGTTTTTCTTAGTTTGTTATTCATTTGAAATAGTGACGTATATAGGTAAACTCTAGTTACTACTGGATAGTTAAAATAACTGTATTAACTCCTTATTAATCTAGCTATAGCTAAGATACCTAGGTTCCTCCCATATGTTAAGTTAGATAAATACCAGCATAAAACGCACAGGACATTACAAACGAACAAACATACAACATTTAGTCTAGCATCGCACACACAGAATTTACTTTAACTTTGTAGTGTCAAAGTTTGCAGACATACATGTTGTGAACTGTTTTGATATTATTTGAGTTATTATACATAATTTCATGGCCTGTGCTTGTTTAGACTTTAAACAAATACAGTTAGGAAATATGACGTAAATATTATGTTAATGTGCCTTTTATGTGTCTTTTATTTAATTATGTTAATGTACAGCAAGATGCAATATCTGGCGGGAGCAGTTTAAACCCCCTGACCACTTCAACGATCCATCAGAGAGCCTTCCACCTGGGCACGCGTTGCCGTGGCCGACTTGGAAATCTTTAAACAGACTTCGAACCCAAGTCGGCCGGAGCAAAGACAATCTCTGCAAATGGGGGTTTATGGATGACTCAGACCTCAAGTTCGTATGCGGCGTTTCCCCACAGACAATGGCACACCTTCCATCTTGCACCGCATGCCCTATCACCTGCGCACTTGATGATCTGCTTACTGCATCAGTGAGCGTCGTTCGAGTTTTGGGCTAAACATAATACACACATCAAAAGTGTCTAGGGCTCAAGCATTTTTATGCGGATTTCTTGAGATTGAGATGTGGCTTTGTAATAAATTTATGATTCTAAATTTATATGGATCCTTTTTGGTGCATTTCATAATTTGAATCAGGAACTCTCAATCAAATTCGAGTAAAAGATGAAAATAAGCTGTCAATATTTTCCCTATAAAAACATACAACGCATTGAAGACATTATTAGTGCTACTGTTTCCCTACAACTGATTAAAACCAACGTTATTATGGAGCGGCGACGTCATTTAAGCAGGGAAGAAATGCTCAGAGCCGTGGGAATGATAGAAGCTGGTTCCCGGCAACGTACTGTGGCTTTAGCTCTGAATACAAGTCAGAGTGTTATCAGTCGACTTTGGACACGTTACCGAAGCACTGGTACCGTGGCTGAGCGCCATGGAGGACGGTATCGCTGCACCACACGGAGACAAGACCGATACATTCAAATCTTAACTCGAAGAGCTCCAACAATAACCGCCATGATGTTAGCCGTGAGGCTTCATCACTCTTCAGGGAACTTAATTAGCGACCAAACAGTCAGAAACCGCTTGCATGAAGTGAACCTTCATTCCCGAAGACCGCTACGGGTACCACCTATAGCAATGCACAATCGTAGGATTCGATATCAATGGGCTCTTGAACACAGAAATTGGGCAGAAGAACAATGGCGTTTCGTGTGCTTTTCTGATGAGTCTCGTTTTGGTATGAGACCGGATACAAGACGTATACGACACTGGAGAACCCCTGGACGCCAACAGCGATTAAAATCCTGCCAGGAAGTCCATCCTTATGGTGGTGGAACCATCATGGTATGGGCGGGTATTTGGATCGGCGGAAGAACTGAGTTGATTTGGATCAGAGGCAACCTCAACGCTCAAATTTATGCTGAGACGATTGTATCAGACGTCATCGTTCCTCTACAAGTGCAAATCGGTCCCTTATTTCAGTTAATGCATGATAATGCACGACCGCACACCGCAAGAGTTGTAAGACAGACTCTCGCCGCAGCTAACATCAATGTCCTGCCCTGGCCTGCTCAGTCGCCAGACTTGAACCCGATTGAGCATGCATGGGATATGCTACAGAGAAGAGCTCTGCCGAATATGGAGGGTATCCAGTCGCAAGAAGACCTTTTTTTGTTGTTGCAACGAACACGGGCGGCCATTCCACAGCGTGATTTGGATGAACTCATTTTGAGTATGCCAAACCGATGTTCTTGTGTTGTTAGTGTTCGCGGTAGAAACACGGATTATTAATTGTTTAAGTTACCCAATAAAATTTTAAAGAAAACTGTTATTTCAGTCTTTTTTTCGAACTTTAATGTTAGTGGTTCAAATGTCAAAAATCCCTTTATTAGGAAAATGGCAAATTTTTTTATTAATGCAAAGGTGACTTGGTTTATCGTTACTGCGACAAACGAAAACACTTTATTTGATGAATCCTTAAAGAAAATTTTAATTAATATCAATCAGGAGAAAAGTTATTGCAAAAATATATGTTGATCCCTAGATACTTTTGATGTGTGTATTTGAACTTATTTGTTATCGATACGCTAAGAAGAAGATCTGCCGTTTTTGTTAGTGTAGATAAAATAGTGAAGCTTTTTATTTCAAAATTATCCTACTTGTAGAGAGATTTGTAATTTATTTTGTTTTAAAAGCCAAACTATTTTACTGGCACTTAAAAAAGAGTCTGGGTATGAAAAAAGTTAATTCCAAATTCGAAACTTTTGTTTTTAAAAATCCTTTTAATCCCTTTTTCAGTTTGTGACTTTTTACTTACTTTTCGCGAGTTTGCGGTTAATAGGTTATCAGGCAACTAAAGCTAACTTCTCGGTATTTTTAGTAGAAACATAAATACATATATTTATGTTTGTCGTATAATCCTGCCTTAGTAAAATTATAGCGCTTCTGGAAGTGGGGTGTAGCCGATGTTCCGTCTCACAGCGGTTAAACGTGAGTCGTTCAACCGTCCAAAGAACCTGGACTCGATACCAAGACACAGGTTCCGTTCAGAGAAGACAAGGTTCTGGGACAAAACATTGCACACAACCACGAGACGACCGCTTTTTCGTGACTCAGGCGCTGAGGAACCGCAAATGCAGTTACATAGACCGCAAAAGAAACCTTGAAGAGGTACGAGGAGCACAAGTTAGCCTATGGACAGTGAGGAGGAGGCTTTTAGCAGCTGATATACTATCTTACTATCTAGGTAACTGGAGTAGCGTACTCTTCTCCGATGAGGCTCGAATTTGTCTGAATGATGAGGACCGACGTCGGCGAGTGTTACGAAGACCAGGGAATGCTTTGCCGGCGTGTGTTTTGAAGAAATCACTCCTTATGGTGGAGGGTCCGTTATGTTTTGGGCGGGCGTAATTTCTAGCTATATATACATTGATGATGATATACATTGATTGTATATACATACATTGATAATGGCTCCCTACATATGCAAAGGTATGTAATAGAAATCCTTTGTCAACATGCACAACCCGCACTGACTGTAATTGGTGAAGATGCCATTTACATGGACGATAATGCTCGGGCCCACCGTTCTGGCGATGTAGATGCTTATATGCAAGAGGTCGGTATTTGTCGTTTGGATTGGCCAGCGCGGAGCCCCGACCTCAATATTGAACCATTGAGCATGTCTGGGACCTCCTAAAAAGGCGAGTACGATCTGTCCAACTACTTCTACAAAACATCAGGGAGCTTAAACATGTGATCTCGGCTGAGTGGGAATACATTCCACAGGACACCATCAAAAGCCAATAAAGCGTGCCAAGACGATTACATGCCGTAATGGCTGCAAAGGGTGGTCATACTAATTATTAATTTTTATTTTTTCATGTCTTTTTTTATTAAAATACCATAAAAATATTCGTAGTCTTAATTTAATTATACCCATAAAATGTCCATTTTAACACGGCTCTCTGTTTACTGTGACTAAAACACCGATTCCAGGATTCCAGGGTGTTAAAAACTATATGTTCATTGATAATAAGAAATTTCTAGTTATTTATGCTAAATACTGACATACTAAAAATATTAGTCCATAGAAGAGCCAATGACTGTAAGGTGCCCTTTTTTTGCAAAGGAGTGTATAAACCCTGGTACAAACGTTTAGATTGGCCTATTAGGTATAACAGCCCGAAAATAGAATCATCGGGCAGTCTGGCTAGGGGCCTTACATTCAAGGTACGACAGACTAACCCGGTTAACTGTTTGAACGCCAGAGCATAAACACGCGCGTGCCTTCCATGCCAAGCCACAATTTCACCGCATCCAAATTAGACGTGTTATGCCTTCCGTGGCATCTTGAGCACTTTTTTGATTTGACGTCTATAGGCGTCCGTGGCGGTCAAAAGGTTAATCAGACAACAACCTCCTAGGATCATCAGCTATAGGCCATTAAAAATAACCACCACACCCACCTGAACGGAGAGTACCGCCTATTCGGTGGAGGATTTCATTTTATTGTTGTCTTTGTTTCGACACATAAAAAGTGCCTGTAACTGCCCAACTTAAAATAAATTATTTTTTTTTGATTTGGATGAAGGATTTGCTAGCATTTTTCCACACCTTCAAATGGCGACAACTCACGTTTTTTTATTTGAATGAGAGTTCAACCTTTCACACGAAAATTGATTGGTGTGTCATCGTCTGCCTAGCCTTTTCCCAACTATGTTGGGGTCAGATTCCAGTCTAACCGTTCGCTGAATATTAGTATTTTACGCGGAGCGACTGATTGGTGTGTAGCGAGTCAAAAAATGTCAACTTCAAAAAATATTCCTGAGTTTTGTTTTATTGTGACAGTCTGGATTTTTTTGGATAGACGGGTAAAGCCGATGGGTGCGTGCGCTTTTTCGATTATTTTGTTGTAATAAAAATAGTTGTGCAAAAAAAAACAGTGTTATTATTTTTCTGGTAGTAGAATTTGTTGTTTTTGATTATGTAACATCACGTCTGTAATCCCAAAAGGGTTAGGCAGCGTTGTACTTAATAGTACACTCACATTTCGCCAGTTATGATTAAGTCCCATGTAATAGGGGGTGTAAGCCTATTGCCATCAACCGCGCACAAATCAAGACTCCGAAGCAGCCACAGAGAAATTTCTCATAGAAATACCCAATATCACTTTGCCCGACCTGAGATTCGAACCCAGTACCTCATGCTTAGCATTATCTTAACTGTTAATTTTTCGGATGTCTCTACGAGAGGTGAATTATTACGCTCAATAGCATTATTATCAATATCTTTACTTATGCAGCTCTAACAATATGTAGTTTGATCATAAATAACCACTGCCATTATTAAACTTCGTTACTGCAAGACTTAGCAAGACTGCATCTTAGACTCGCTACACACGAACGATTTCAGATGCTCTTACAAGTTAGTTATACAAACATTTTCGTTACAAGAGTAGACACACTCTAAACTCGAGCACGAGGATGTTGATTTTATAAGTTTTGCTCATGAAGAAACCCTGTATCTAACTATCTAGTAAGTTGTAGCATGTGTGTACTTACCTATTTTGATGTTTTCTATCTGCAGTATAAAATTATTTCTACGGAGAATAGCCCGCTTGCAAAAAGCTAAACGAATGTTAGACATCGTTCTATTTCTGTCAACCGTTGGTAAAGTGCTTCATGGCGTATGGTACATTTGGCGCTAGAATTATTTGGAACCAACACCGTCATAAAATATTTTTTGATAAAACAAGCCAAGTCCCGCGACCGTTCGCGTGTAATTATTGTAAAAATACTGCGTAAGCGTGGTACTTAGAATTTAGAAGAAAAAGAAAAAAAACCTGTTGTAAAATGTAGCCTATATTTTAAGTTAGGCATCTAGCAGTAGAGCGCCGCAAACTGCGTTCAAATTCATGCAGTAGTTTTTGCGTAATGCGCGTACAAACATACAGACAGAAAGACAGACAGATAGACAAAAATTCTAAAACTGTTGTTTTGGCTTTTGTTGCTCTAATAAAGTCACGCCATAATTTTTTTTTTCGATATCTGCAATGTGCAGACCTCGGTCTGTTACTATTTTATAAAAAAAATATATATCCTACAGATTACTTCCCTATTTGAATCGGATCTTGGTAACAATTTCATGGGTTTTATGTTTTTTGACCGGAACCCTAATCCGTTTTCTAAAATAAACAATAAATAAACTAAGTTTCTCCTTATATCATCAGCTATCTGCCAGTAAAAGTCCCATCAGAATCGGTCCAGCCATTACAGAGATTAGCTGCCGGAACTAACAGACAGACAGACAGATAGACATTTTTTTTTGTTTTTTTTTTTATAAGTTCCGTATATAATAAATATCTATGTATTTTCATAAATGCTTTCAGTAAAAAGCCGTTATTTTGAAATTACAAACAGACACTTGAATCGTATTTATTTGTATAGATTTCAGTGCCAAAAGAATCTCAGTACAATAGGAACATGTTTAATTAACTGTTAACTTAAAAAATATTGGTAGTGATTTAATTATTCGTGGTCCAAGCGGGGCTTACAATGCGATCATGGTTACAAGGTCTAGTTAATTAAAAAATGGTTGACTACAAGTTTTTTTTATGCTTTGATACACTTGTATCGTAAGACCTTTCCTTGAAAATATCCTTAACTTCAGTCAACGTCAAAATTAAAGAGAAGTGGTCAAAAGCAACTTCAATCAAAATCAAAGAGATGTTCTCATTAAAGATAAGTTTATCTTTGAAGATGTCTCATTGATAAAAAATATCGATCGTGAAATTATGATGGAATTTATGGTCAAATTATTTAGTGAAAATTCTTTTATAACAAGCCGTGTGTCCGATAAAATTTCCAATAAAAAAATTTCACACAGACTTTCGTCGTCCATTTAACTCTTATTAAGTGTGAATTTACCATTCATGGTGTTCGCTTTGGTTAGGAATTATTTTGAAAACTTTCATGTTTCTAGACCCAACTGTTTAGGTGGTACCATTGTGCGTTATGTCTCAGTTATAGAACTTAAGATATTTTATAAAGTACTTAGGTCCTTAAAGTACTTAGGTACAGTGCCACAATCTAGGCTGAAGTCTTTTACCTACCACCCAGTACCACCAAACCTCATCAGCACAATCCAACCCTTAAACTTTTGCCTAGACAAACTCCCCTTAAACTAGGTTACCCTCACCAAACCACATTTCCGACTAAAAATAGCCCCGGCTAAGCTTTCTCAGACATTTACGAATACAGAAAGAAAATCTTCTCCAAACCCCGAGACACGAATTAGCCGGTCCGTGTTAAACATTTAGATTGTAAACATTAGCCGACTCAGTGTGCCATTATACTAACGAGCTCAGGCTGGAATTTACTGACTGAGTGATAGGCAGGCTGCTGCCATTGAAGTGGAGAGGAGCGGAGATGGGCATAGTACCTATTAGCCGATAGAATTTCAGCAAATACACGTCCTGGTGTTGTTGCACTTGAATGCATATAGCTACTGACTGCATAGAAAGGCAATGAAAACATTGAACAATGCAAGATCATTCAGTATTTGTATGTCATCTAGATGCATGGATATTGACGAAACGATCAGACTGTTTAGTTTCAACGATTTCATTCCAGGATAATTCTTTAATTTGACTATCTACTATCGGTGTCTGTCGACATTTTATTAGGGGTCATGATCGTGGAAAAGCCAAAAGGTTTTGTCATCCATTTAAAAATAGTTTTATAATTACTACTTTTTACTAATTACTAAATACTGATAGTCTGATACGGTCCATTCACTACATATCTATACTAATATTATAAAGCTAAAGAGTTTGTTTGGTTGAACGCGCTAATCTCAGGAACTACTAATTCGAATTGAAAAATTCTTTTAGTGTTGGATAGCCCATTTATTGAGGAAGGCTATAAGCTATAAAACATCACGCTGCAACCAATAGGAGCGGAGCATCAATCAAAAATGTTACGCAGACGAAGTTGCGCCGGTGAGCTAGTTAAGTATAAAATTGGGCGCTCGCGCAACCTCAAGCACGCGCGTGGCGACCCTTAATGTCTGCGTCGAATTTTATACTTAAAAGCAATAGTGATACAATTCCTTTTTCAGTGACATCAAAAAAGTGTGCGAGGATTTTTCCGCTTGTGAAAACTGACCCTACTCGCTCCGCGGCAACAGACGGGCGGCTTTAGTGAGGTTACATCCTGATGAAGTAAGATTGAGAGCTGCAAATGGTTCGCTGATAAATTTAACTCGTAACGAACAACAGGCAGGGTTTGGATTTGTAATAGGTGGTTACCATAGAGTTTATTGAAGTGATTGCAACTAAGATGAAAAGTGTTGAGTTTTTCAACTTGTACTGGATTTTTAATGCAATGGCCGATGCAACAACAAATATATCAAATAGGTTCTATAAAGATGTTTTTATTTTTAATTTTGCCTTTATAACTCGTAAATTAGCATTTTAGCAATTTAAATAATTCCCTAAGTTTACTACTACTAAGTAACGTAAATGTTGTCGTTTTGTCTACTTACTGGTTTTGTAGTAAGTCAATAACAATTCTTAATGAATAACAGATGACGAGTGGGAACTAAAAAAATAATCTAAAGCAAAAAAATACGATTCACAATTTTAAAATTGTGAATTGTGATCTTTTGTTTTTTGACTACGAATATTAGTGAGAAAAGTGTAATGTCAGCAATTATTCGTATAGAACCATGATGATGTTGATACTGATTTTCAATTAAAATATTTTCCTTTGTTATTTTTTTATTCGGGATTGTGCAGTGCGCTTTTTGGTATCAATGGTCAAATGTTTTTGATCGAGCGATGTCCGCAATGTTTGATGGAATGGCTCGATATAAAAACGTTTGAATGCGATTGCACCACGCGTCACAAAGCGGTCATCTGCGTCAGTCACAAAGAGACGAAATATCGGAAAAATCCTTTTGCTCCGTGCGAAATATTGCTTTGCACATTTTTACGGAAGTTCGACAGTACAGTAGACCTCACGTCAGTGGTAACTTTTTATCGTCGAGCTGACCTAGCCTTCCACAGAGTTTTACAGACCTTAAAATTCTATTTATGTTACTACATACGTGTGGGTTATAATTGTACTTTACAAGTTATTATTTATACTTCCAACGATTTTTTCTGAGACTATATAATTTTCAAACATTTTTTTTTCTATATTTGAAAAATCCTCTAGTTTTTTTTAAGGCGTGATTTGGTGGAATATTTTTTTTTAAATGACATACATGATCAGCCCATTATTGTCCCACAGTAGGGACAAAGCCAATTCTCTATGGTGTGGGCTGTAATTCACTACACAGGCCCAGTGTGAGTTAATGCAATGTTCGAATTTTGAGGTCATAACGCCAAACAGCAATGATACTCTACCACCATAAAAACTCACCACCCAATATTCCACTCTAAACCTAATTCTGGGTTAAGCTCGCCATTGTGCATAAGCTATATTGTTGCACTTTGTGTGTCAATATGTATTTTTTGTGTGCAATATAGAATACGAATACTCTAAAACATCACACACGGTGGTATGGAAACACACCACAAAAAAAAATCATTCCCAGCACTTAATACGTTATCCACCCAGAACAGTATTAAAAAAACATGCTAATATTACGAGGACCCCGCTCTGTAAGTATTTTGGCGTAAGGTTAGACCCATTATGATACGTACTTTGAGGGGTCAATGTTAATATCAGTCCGCACTCAGCTCTATGAAAGGGATTGAACCCTCCACGATATACCTAGGAATACAGAGTGTTACAATTTGTGTGGCTTCTTATCTTATACATATGTATATCTTCAAGACTTGTCAAAACGTGTAGCTTCCAAAATGTGCTTTCCTTTTTCGTGATATGGAACATGAAAGACCTGCAAGACATTAAAAAAAAATAAGGAAAAATAAAAAAACATAGACTCCTGCCCTTATCCCAATATATGTATTTGGGGTCAGCGCAGCATGTCTTCTTCTTACATATTTCTCTATTGCTCATTATCTCAGCAGTTACTTCCGTTCTAGCCATATCATTCTTCACACAGTCCATCCATCGTTTCTTTGGTCTTCCTCTATCCACATTCATACTCAAAACTTTCCATACAGCATTTGAGCGCCTGCCTATCTGACCTCCACAACTTAGTTAGTACTGGGTAAAACGGTGCCCCTTGGAAAGACTGGTCGTTAGACTTTCGGGCCACTACCTGTAACGACTGTCAAAGATGTACAAATGACAGCTGCGACCAACAGCAGGAGGAAATCTGGTATATTATGATGGTCACCCATTACCAGACAGAACTAGAAGAAAAGAAGATCAACCTGCGCGGATGTTATTATTTAACCACGAGCTCCTCAGTATTGGACGACGTTCATAAAATTAGTGAGACATACTTATTTATAACACGCCCTGTAGATACAATTATGATCCCAAATAAGGCCAAAGTCAAGGCGAAGATCTTGGGAAGCTTATCTAAAATGTATGCAGTGGATTAACGGTTTTGGAGTATCATCCCGATTTAGGCCTGAAAGGGGATTGCTAGATATTGCCGTTGTCAATATTGTAGAAGAAGATAAAAAGGGGATAATTATTCTGTTCAATGTCTTTTTATTCGATTGTCTTTATTAGTTATTGTGTAAGTACATTTACAAGTAACTCTTTGCAAAGAACTTAAGGATGCGAGAAGCATATGACTTTAACCCTTACGCCATTAATATAGCCATCAGCATACTGCATGACTCTTTAAAGCAGTTTATTTATTTAATTTTGCTGTTTTTGTTTGGATAAGGAGTATTTCTTAGAAAGTTTCTTGTTTTAGTGCCCCGACAACTGGCAACTTGAGTCGTTTTTCATTAGTTTTAGGTATACAGAGGACCTACACAAAGTGAGATTCGATTAGGGAAAACGGTAACGGAAAAGTCAAAAATGTATTGAAGTGACATAAGCTACCGAAAAGTTTATTTAAGTCATGTTTAATGTTGTTTCAGAAACCCGAAACAGTTACCACAGGTTCTAGACGCCTAAAACAAATGAAAAACGACTCAAATCACAAATAGTCCCACATTTCGGGTTGTTGTTGGTAATAAAAACGAGCAATTTTTTTTACTGTGCCTCTGCTGGCAAAGCTCTTCCCGTAACCTGCGATTCCTCTCTATGTGCAGTTTTCTATTGCCAATCCCTCAAAAACGCCTATAAACGAAAAATACAAATCAATAAACGGAAACCGAATGAAGCTAGTGAAAATAGGAAGTAGAATTTGTAACTTTTTATACCTCGCCATGTCTCCAGATCACTTACTCAGTTCTTATATTTCTTTTTCGTAAAAAACTCGATCTTTGTTTACAAAACAGGCTTAGAAGTAATACGCCTGTGTTTCGCAGAGAACAAAGTAATTCTGGGTTTTATTTCATTCATATGTCTCGATTAAATACAGGCTTGAAATTACTAGTACCAAAAGGCAAAATTCAAATTTCATCTTAGACGCTGTAATCAATCTTGTCTTCAGCTTCTTTTCTGCACAATAGCACCTCAAAATAACCTCTCAGAGGCACTTCATCTACCAACGACTAAAGTACCACCCACATTTCTTGTTCAAATAAAGTAGGTACAACACAGTTACACTAAAGTACATAGACTCCGTAATGTCTCCAAAGAACCTTTTCTGGTGTCGTAAGAAACTTAAATTGACTTAGAGAGAATTTAGAAGAAAAGCAACAAGGTTCCCAAGTTGAGTCTAAGCTAAGCCAAATAAAGGACGAAATTAGATAACACACAATGAGTTCAAGACTTCAAGTTGTGGCTTCAGAGTTCTTGTTTGACATGCTAGTGAAAGTTAGGTAAACTAGGAATGTGCTTCTATCCTGCGACTTTGCCTGCAGAGATTTATTTTTTGATTTTCCAAAAGCATTAGTATGAGGTTACAAATCGGCAGCTTTTCTGGAGCCATGAGAAATCAGTTTCCAAAAATCGTTAACTTGCAAATAGAAGTCCACGTTTCTATCTTTAAAAATGTCAAAATATTATACAAATTTTCACCCTCTATAGACCCCCTTACGGGAAAAAAATGCCTTTCTTAGCACTAACCTTGAACATAAAAACTTGCAAAACTTCATACTTCAAGACTCAGCAGTTTAACCCATTCGTCGGTCAGTGAATTAATTAATTTATGATTTTATCAAGTAGAGATTTTCAAGGGACACGCCCATCGCACATTCCCAACCACTGCAACTCCTGAAAATCAAAATCAACAGTCGCGAGGCAAAGAAGCTCGACGAGTCCTAAATAAATTTTTAACTGTCTTGGGTCCCGCAACCAAATTAATCAGAAAAAAAAACAGTAACGGTGGATTAAGAAGAAAAAAATTGTGAGACTAAGTTAGTATAATATCTGGAAGGTGGCAATGAGGCTCACTCCCAAGGGTGCGCCCGCCGGGCGTGCATAAGTATCACCACTTGCGGAGGCTAGTTAGGTTATAAGCATACCAGTACTGGGTCCAAGTGTTCTGTAGAGCTCACTTCAAACCTTAGTAAAGTCACTGTATGTATGTAGGTACACACAGCTCCATTAAGTGCTTACCAACCCAAAAGACATGTGCGTTCAAATCCGTGATAGGCCCAGGTTGGTTTTTGTATTTTGCAAAAACATTTTATTATAATTCATGTATTGTTTTATTTCAATAAAACGTTAATACTTTTATTATTGCGTACGTATAGGCTTAACATTTACGAAGAGTTATTCAAAGTTTAAATATACTGGAGGTTTCAAGACTGCTTGCCATGCAAAAGATTGAAAGTTCAAATCCTAGGCAATGTGCTTTTTAACATGCATTTTTTTATATAAACTATTTTTCTATTTTGTTTTAGTAATATAAATAAAAATAATTTAAAAATCAAGTCTTTTACAAATGTTAATTAAAGTATTTATCAAATACTTTAAAAATAATTTTATAATTATTATTTTTTATTGCTATTTTTTAACAAAACTTCGATCGTATTTTACTACAAAGAATTATGTTTTACAAATTAATTTGATAGTTGTAGTTATAACTTGAGGGTATGGATTAACTTACAAAAGAAAACGTAAGTAAGTAAAATTTATGGATACCCTCAAATTATAACATCTATCAATTAGACACATACCGAAAGACAAAGAGACTCTGACGATACTAGATAACATTTTCATCACGATTTATATGGTCTCACTGGCTAGTTTGTCAAGCTGCCGGTATGAGTATGACGACAATCGGTGATGTGACGGTTCAAATCCAAGTCGAAACACTGAACTCTTTTTGAAGTATTCCTTAGATTATTCGTAAGTTTCGTAAAGAATTTAATGTTGTAGCAGTAGTGTAACATTTAAAACTTGAGGGGTTAGCACAAAGTGACGCTGTGTATCCGGTGTAAAATTTTAAAGCAAATTCATAATATGATTTGATAGTAGATTTTCTTTGAAATGTCAAAATTATTTTGGAGTAATGTTTCAAGATTAATATTTTCAGCGAATTTTTCATTCTAACTTATGCTAAAATAAGGTGGAAGGGACATCGACGAACAAGCACACGATTCCGGTGCATCATTCTGAACAACCCCACATAGAAATTTTTCATCGGCAATTTAAAAACAAAAATCTGTTGTTCCATATATTTTGACGTGCAGGTATTGCACTTTTGCAGGAAGAAGCAGATTTTTTTTTAAATTACCGGTAAAATAAATATTCCATGAGGGCTTGAGATTGATGTACCGAATTCATGGCAACTTTCACCCTGTATAAGGATTTGTAAGCTTTATAGAAGGCAGTAAAATATACTAGTACCAATCAGTATTAATATCGATTCGACCTAGTTTGATTCGGGTTCTGGGGGGAGTATCCTTAGAAGGCAAAACAATGACACACCAGTCGACCCCTGAAACATTTATCATTGTAGATAGAATTACTAGTTCAGAATTCTCGATATTTAAGATATATGTCTTACCGAGGAGTATCATATTACCGCATGCTAGTTGGGTTGTGGAGGTCAGATAGGCAGTCGCTCTATGTAAAATACTGGTATTCAGCTGCGTCCGGTTAGACTGGAAGCCGATCCCAACATAATTGGGAAAAAGCTAGGCAGATGATTAACATCTCCTAAGATATAAACTTAAAAATCACTCAAAATCTCAATATCGCATTTCAAAAATCTAAGTACCACCTTCCTAGTTTTATGGATGAAACGTTGATTGACGTCGCAAAACCGAAGCCGACATTTTGAGTTTCGAATTTCTACGAAATGGCCGCCGGCGACGGCAGTCAGCCATATTCCTTTTTATGTGGACAGTGAGTGACAGTATTGCTAGTTCGTAGCTCAATATCTATTTCCAATTTTATAACTTACCTGATTATTGCTTCTGCAGTTGATTTTGCTATGGGCAGACCGATTACTTATTAAAAAACTGTATTTCTTCTTTTTTGTGTGGTAAGTGCCTAACCTGGTGTCAGAGTTTTTATGCCGCCCATGGGCCTCTGACTTGGCTTTACATGCCGTTGAGAAATATCTCTCATACATGCTGGTTTGGTTTCATCACAGTGTTTCCCTTCACTGAAGCAAGTAATAATTAAAGAGCTGTGTAGGAATTTTGGTTTACAATAAAGAACCCATCTTTTTATCGATCTAAAATTGACTAACTGACTGTATTCATCTGTTACGGAGGAATGAGGAATCGTCTTTCTTGGTGTGGGATTGTCTTGAGCAGATATGAAATGCATGTGGTTACAAGAGTGAGGTCGCATATAACTGTTGTTTTTGTTGTGATATAAGGAGCAAAGATATTGGGAATGCTAGCGAGGCAGTTAACAAGGGAGAATGGAATAAGATATTTGTTGAGCTGACCTTCTTACGACAGTGACTTGGTACAAGGGCACGAAGACGATGGTCATGATTAATTTGGATGCAACCTACAGGAATACCTGCAAAAGCATTATTTTCATAATTAAATGCCATTAACTCTCGCTACCTTCGTCTAGATTTTTATCTAGGCTTCAAAATCTACGTCACTAAACAGCTATCGCAAACCAAACGGTCCCAGACTGATCTGATTCAGGATAAAGTTCAGACCTAAACGATAGGGAACTAAAACAATTCCCATTACTGCCGGGGTCAAATTGACCCCGAACGTGGGGAATGACTTTAATTGCCTGATTCCTGGAGGGGATGTAAGAATATAGTTTGTAATGACATTTTGATAGGTCTATGGTAGGTTTGGGGTGTTCATTGTGCTATTTGGGTATGTAAAAGACTTTTTATTTGTTTTGGGATGGGAGATGTTGCCAAATTTTCGTATATTAGGTAGATAAATATAACAGCCTGCTTTTTCTTTTTCAAATAAAAAGATAAGAGAATTGAGAATGAGAATAGAATAGAATATGCTTTATTATACACCCAAAATTTAAACAGAACGGTTGTACAATATTGTTCATTTTTTGGTTACAATGGCGGTAATGACTTTTTTTTAAATAAAATTATGATATTATTCATGTTTGTTTTCAATCTTGTATATGAATATTTTGTACACTTTCATGAAATAAAATATCAACGGAAATTCAAACAATGTTACTTTTTTGTATGAAAAAAAATAATCTCCTAATTTAATTATAAGATAGACTTTGATATGAAGTTATTAATTCAGAACCAAGTGTCTGGGTTTTTCTGTATATTTTTGTGGAACCAGCCTGCTAGTTACAATCGAATTATGTATACACGTACCTTAAAATTTCAATAGAAACCTACTGTCGTAACGGCTTTCCATCTCAGCCTCTCCTATTAATTTAAACAAAGCCTCTTCACTATATTTTAGAACTTCACTCTCAAGCGGTCTTCACATCTCAATGGCTCTCAAAACCACGAATAACAATATCTTTTATGGTTTTGGATACGCATCGATATTATGATTGTATTAGTGCTAGTTTCCCGGCCCATCACCCTCGGGTATACCCGTTCGTTATACTCTATTGAGAAATCAACTTCGGTTTCGAAGTGTCTTGAAAGTAGATTGCGTATTTTCTGAGAGGGTGAGTCAAGGTCGTTGATTTTTGTGATTTATTGGAGAATGAGTTTTGAAATATGGTAAGGTCTTCATGCAGCTGGAAATCAGCGTCGGGTGGTATCCCTTGTGTTGCCATCTGGCATCATGCTGAGCTGAGACCCTTTTGGCATTAATAGCTTTTTTTTTAAGTTAATTCTGTCTGAATGCCAATAAACAGAATTTTCATTTTCTTTAATGACACTTTGAAAGATCCTTCTACTTAAATATGCCAGAGACGAATATAAACGAGTCGCAATTTAACAAACATATTTTAGAATAGCAATCATCTGTGGCTTTGCTTGTGTATAGTTAATAATTAATGTGGGGATGACAGATATTGAGTAAAGGACAGCGAGAATGTGTGAGAGAGAAAGAGTAAGGAGTAATATGGCGGAGTGTATGATTTGACGTGAAGACGTAAAGATGTAAGACGAGACATAAAATTGATATTAAATAATTGCAAGTTGTTGTTTTGATTTCCCACATAAATGATCCCAATAAATCATATGATCAAATGATTTCAAATGATCTCAATAAATAAGGAAAATATTACTGGTATAAAATGTATTCTTTTCTAACCCAAGTCATTACGTGTGTGCCGAATTTTGTCTGAAGCTTCCGTTCATCTGTAAAAGTGAATACAGACCAACAGACAAATAGATAGGGTTCTTTTCCCATTCGTAATCATACGTATTATGGATATAAACGAGCTCGTTACCATATAGATCTATCTTCATTTATTGTAACGTGAAAAACTACGTTTAACAGATGATAAAGATACCTAAAACTTTAGAACGGGCGTATTTCAAATTATCTTACTGACTGAGTAAGACAATTCAATAATAACAAGAAATATTTTAATTAAACTAATGCTTAGAGTTCTATTTAAGAAATTCGTGTATCTATCGGCTTAAAATTAACACATTTTAGCATAAAATACTCCTAAATTACAAGGCATACCTTTGTTAAAGGACTGTCGCTAAGACAAACCACATCTATCCAACTAGTTTAGGAATAGATTACAAGTTGGTGCTGAAAACGTGCCATCTGGGTCTGAATTGTCTTAATTGCTGGGCCAACAAGACAGATACCTTGAAATAAGAATAAACTCCTTAGATAAAACCTTAATTGAAAAGGTTAAGAACTGGTAGACATATTTGTCGAGAATATTTAAGACTCGGGGGTTTGTGGCTAAAAAATAACAGACCAGTGGTTAAGCTACGCTTACCGGGGTCGGGCCTTGGATGGGGGATCATTTATTACATATCGAGGCTCCACCGTGCATGGGAAAGCGGTTGTCATTTGGAGATCTTAGACAGTCTTTAAGATCAGGCAGAAGCCCAAATGTCTGACAACCAGTCTTACCGAGGGGTATCGTTTTATCTAGTAACGTCATCATCAGCAAGAGCATCATGGCGATGCTTCTTTGCATCATGCATGATGACGATGATGAAAGATCCGCCATAATTTTTTTTTTAACTCTAAAATCTTTAACGGGCTCATTGCAAATTATTAATTGTACATGATTATCTTATAACTACGTCAGTGAACGTAGTTCGAGTAGCTTAATTTTAGGTCAAACATATTCTTACTTTTTGCGATCGGAACACAGAAGAAGACAAATGTTTTCAAGGTTGATCCCATAGTAAAAGTTGTTTGTTTTGATTAGCAGGGACATTCACCCTATGTAAGTAGACCGTATACAATATAGTAGAGGTCACACATTTTATTAGTAAGGACTAAGGTCAAAGAAAATATTCTCAAATCAGATTAACAGAATGTTCTATAAGGTAAATTATAATAAAACTTGGTACGAAATAATCTGTTTGAACATATTCAATCTCTCTAGATTTGCATAAAATTAATCAATAGACCCAACCAAATAACTATTCAGACAAACAGATTTAAGACGTTTGTTTACGCAGAAACCGAAATCGCTTACATTGATCACAAATAATGCTATCCGATTTGATTTGAATGTAAATTGCTTAGAATATCAAAAGTAAACTATGTGAGGATTTGTGGAAGATGAACAAATAATATTATGATATTGTATTAATTGGTTAAATCTTGCTGTCAAATTTCATCTTTGATGTAGCACTCATCATCTGTCTAGCCTTTTCCCATCTATGTTGGGGTCGGCTTCCAGTCTGACCGGATGCAGCTGAATACCAGTATTTTACATGGAGCGACTGCCTATTTGGCCTCCACGACATAGTTAGTACTGGGTAATACGATACCCCTTGGTAAAACTGGTTGGCAGACTTTGGGGCCATTGACTAACCGTTACGACTTTCCAAGAACTACAAATGAAAGCCGGGACCAACGGCTTAACTTGCTTTCCGAGGCACAGAAGAAAATCGGTGTGTAATGGGTGGTCACCCATCGACAGACCAACTTAGGCAAGTGCGGCTTAACCTGAAGATTGATCCGAGTGGCTGTTATATTTAGCCACAAGCTCTACCAAGCATTATTTTTGTGTTCCAATTTGGACTTTTAACTTCAGCTCAATATAATACTTGGCTGCGATTCAGTGACACGTAGGAGTTCATTTCGTGAACGTGACTATTAAGGTATTGTAGGTTTAACACGTTTTAAAAGATGATTCTAAAGAATTTTTAAGCTTTATTTTCTTTTGAAATTTATTTCTACCAACAAATTGGATATTTATTATTTGTCCGGCTTAACTAGTACCATTTTAAGTTAACGTTATTTTAAAGTGAAGTTCACTTAAAATGGTATGCTGCTGTATCCTGTTAGACTGGAAGCCCAAGATTTTTATGATGCTGATTTTAGTACTGTTATTAGTAAGTATATATGTATGTATATATATATATTTAAAAAAATATATATATTTTTTTAAATTTTGGAACTGACGATTATTTGCATGGCCATGCGACGCGGCAGAATATGGAGGACTATGTTATATAAGAAAAGATCTATGTACCAATTACCCATGTTTGCAAAGAAATAAATGGTGATGATGCCTGGCCACACAACACAGACAGAAACCACCGAAACCAACTCAGCTATACATAAATACATAAATTACCTATACATAAATTCATTAAGAAATCTCTTAAACCTTTTGCAAGCTGATTTATAGTTAACTAACTTTACTAATTAAGAGTAGGTTATATACACCACATATTAGAATTCCTAGGATTGACTCGCTAACGAGTAGACTACTAATTAATGTTTGAGGTTTATTAGTCGTTCGAGACGTAATAAACATGATTGTAAAAAGGGTTTAAGTAGTTCAAATTTTATTTTTCTTGAAATCACATACATGCTAAGATTCTTACTATTTTAGTATTGAGTATATGATGTATTCTGGATATTGTGACCATTGGTGACAATACCAAGCATAAGGTAAGAAGTGGAAATATAATAAGAGCTGAACTCTTATTATATTTCCACTTCTTACCAACTTAGACTAGGTAAAAGTCAAAGTGTTATACTTAACAATAGATAATATAGTTCTATTTCAACTTTATGGCGGCTCGGAAGTTAGCTGCAAGTGACGGTCTGCGCATTATACAGTCAAGACGATGCGTCCTTTGCGCCCCGCTGATACCTAAAATTGTGTTCTGCGCAGCTTTACGTAAGATGTTCCGAGCCGTCATTAAGTTTGAACCGTTACACCTGCGCAGACCATGAGGTATGGACTCGTTATGCGGTAAAATAAGATAAGAGTAGAGGAAGACCAAAGAAACGATGGATGGACTGTGTGAAGGGAGATAATTGACTTGAAAGGAGGTAACTGCTGAGATGACGAGTAATAGAGAAGCATGGAAGAAGAAAACGTGCTGCACCGACCCCAAATAAATTGGCCAGGCGGAAAATTATGAATTCAAACAAATGAAGAATTAAAAACCATTGTAATTAGTCCAATGACTCATGCTCAATAACCCACAGTAATTACATTACACCACACTGAATATCCAAACCACAATTCAAATGGAGACATCACAAATAAAATTCACACGCCAATAAAAACGTAGCCTTTAACACCTAGAAATGTCCACAAAATGTACATAAAATTGTACGGAAACCCATTAATCACTTTCCCCCGTTCATTTACTGTCCCACCCTCAATATATTTATATTCAACGAGGTTACAACACTATTAATCCAATTGACAGTCACTAAAAGCCCGAAGGCGGTTACAATAGCCCTCCTGATGGCTATAACGATTTCCGTTATCGTTAACACCCGTCAAAAACACGCTAACGTTAACGATCTCCGTTAAATTCCGTTATTGCTTATAGAGGGTGTTGAGAATCTTTTGTTGGAGTTGAACACGCGATTGTTTTATAAAGGATGTGATTGTGTTGCAGGTAGGTGGTATTTTATTTTTGAGAGGCAGATACAAGTTTATGAAAGGAATTCGACAGTCATAAAATTCTTGTTTAAGAACCAGCCCCAAATTACGCAACACAACTTCTGTCATATTCCAAAGGAAGTTTCGTGGATCATAATGTTCGAAAGTGTGCTCTGTTCTACGACGTAAATAGCCCGTTGAGATTGTGTGTACGTGTTAAAAACTATATGGGTAAAATTATTTATTCAAAGTCCTCGTTGGACTACTTCAATTTTTCAATTTTCAAATATCTTTATTTACCATAAAAATAATAACAAAATGCACTTACTCTACTACATAAACACACTAAAAATGTTGACACTTTATTTTGTTTGTTCGCGAGCGCGACTGCTGTGCACGAGAGTCTGGGTGCGATTCCCAGTTCAAGCAAAGTGTTATTGAGTTTTTCAATCAGGAATATCTCAGTAACAGCCACGGAGTTTGGATTTATGTTGATGTTTTCGGTTGATAACAATAGGCTCGCTCCCTATTACCTGGGACTGGAACATTACTGTCGAAATGTGGATGTGTTATTAAGTACACCTCTGTCTAATCCATTGAGGATTATGTAATGTCATGTGTGTGTTAATTTGCCATTTTTACTGAATTTCAGTCTCAAAACTATGCATTTATTGCGTGAGAAAATAAAAACTGACTTTTCCGGGCTCCAATTCGCGGTATCTTCACACAACCTGTATTATATTTCCCAATAAAAATAAATATCTACCTACTGTTACCCTTACATGCATGAGGTTGAGGGTGTTATTCCCACACCCCTTGTTGTTGTCGGTATTTCATTGTTCCAATAAAGATTTTTGTTTATGCTCTCCCAGGCGTGAATTGTTGCAAATTATCTTCGAATTTATCGTATTTTGTGTCACTTCTACACCATTTTCGGGACGTATATTTAAAGTAGAGTATAGGTTGGTGTGTAGATTGTTTCTGGGTCGAAATTTTTGGTAGATAGAAACTTCTAAAATAATGTCTATTTGGAAATGTAGGTACCTTTTTGGAGCTGAAAACAAAATCATAATCGTGTTTTTGCCTTTTCTGATATCATGTACCAAATTCAGGAAAAATACGACTCAGCTGTTCTGTCATTCTTTAATAGGTTCGGAAAATTAGAATAAAAGTTATCTTGTGTTTGTATTCATATTGTATTATTAAGTTATATTGAAAAACTGATGGTTTGCCAAATATATTTCTTCAAATCAAGTAAGAAAACTAAATTAAAATAAAAAAAATATCCGACTTCCAAAAACAAGCACAAAAAAAGTGGAAAATAACTTTATTTTCGGAAGTCGGTGACTATTGTCTGTATCTTTGACTTTTTTGCCACCGACTTCCGAAAGAAAAGTAATTTTCCACTTTTTTTGTGTTTGTTTTTGGAAGTCGGTTATATTTTGCAAAAACTTTTTTATTTTACCCTTTTTATTAGTTATTGTACCACACACAAATCCTAGTCAAGTATCAATTTCGCAATTTCTTTTAGTTGGATGATATATTTTTTCCAGCTAATTTGATTTAAAAACCAAATTACTGAACCAATGTTGAAGAATATTTCACATCGGTTCATAAATGACGAAGATATAAGGTAACAACCACAAAAAATACAGCCTTTGAAAACATACATTGAATTGAGAACCTCTTCCTTTTTTTGAAGATTTAATCAATGCCAAAATTTTTCCCCAATTCTTGTCAGCCTTACAATGTCCTTTCAATCAATCAAGTGACAATATTTTCACGACTTCATTTAACTAGGTTTACCAAAGATAATCGAATACTCTTTGTATTCGATTACCACCTTATTTATTACCACATAACATCACAACATTGAACCTATAATCCACGGAGGGCTAGGCAGAGTACCTAATAGTACACCCACATTTCACCAGTTATGTTTATAGGGAGCGAGCCTATTGCCATCAACCGGGCACAAATCCAGACTCCGTGGCTGCTACTGAGAAATTCCTGATGGAAAAACCCGATAACACTTTCCCCGACCCGGGAATCGAACCCAGGATCCACTGCTCAGCAGGACCACTTGACCAACAAGGCAGTCAATCAGTTATTCATTACCAATCAGCTCTTAATCCTAAATACCGCCCCTAAACTAAACCGCGCATGGCAACAAACTTACGTATAGGTAAACTATCAGAATACGGTCAAATTCCAATTATATCGGTTAACTAACCACGGATTAGCGTACAGTTAATTTCCTAACCCACGTTTCAGGGGAGCTGTTAACTTCAAAATAACTGTATAAACCACCCGTTTTGTTTGTATTTAGAAAGCTGAGGTGACATGCGAGTTTGAGGTCGGTAATAACATTAGTGGTTAATGTATAGGCGAAGAAAGACTGAGCGAATAATTTTAAGTAAAAAATTTACTAGACAACATCGTTGGTCTCGTGATTGCAAGCGCGATTGTTGAGGTTGAGGTTCTGGCTTCGATTCCCAGGTCGGGCTAAGTGTAATGGGTTTTCCCATCAGGAATTTCTCAGTAGCAGCCACGGAGTCTGGATTTGTGCCCGTTTGATGGCTGTAGGCTCGCTATTACATGGGACTTACTCATAACTGGCGAAATGTGGGTGTACTATTAGGTACACATCTATCTAACCCTTCGGGATTTATAGCCGTGATGTTTTGTACGTAATGTAAATATGAGTGGTGTTTGTATTTCTAGTTTCAATAGAAACGTTCATCATCAAAGCAAATTATTTATTTCATATAGGCCTACATGGGAACTTATGAACGTTCAAAAGATTGGTGTACGGTTCGGGTTGGCCGTTTCTTATGGAGAAAAAGCCGGCATTAAACTCCATGGTATTTTTTTTTTTAATATTTGGTTTTACCAAAGAGATTTAAGGTGGAAGCGCCAGGGCAGCCCGCGAAATTCAAATTTTCTTACGTTTTTTGCAATTTGCCGGTCATTGCCAGGCTGTACAATAAAAACTGTTTCATGAAAAAGTCATTCAATGGGATTGTATGAAGTTTGAGGGTTGTATTGATGATTTTAATGCTTATAATTCTGTAACTAAATACCTATTACAGCCGCGAATCATATTTTGTTCAATGTACAGCGTATGGAGCGGATATTGGGAAAATGGTTTTACAATGTTATTGTGTGACAGTGCTAATAATTAAGTAAGGAAGGACATCGTAGATCTGATTAACATTGACAGCCTTATTTACCTCTGACGAAAACCTGCCTTCTTCTGAGTCATTCTTCACTTCTTCTTCTTTATCGTGTGGTTAGTGCCTAACCTGGTGTCAGAGTTTTTATGCCGCCCATGGGCCTCTGACTTGGCTTAACATACCGTCGAGAAATATCTCTCAGGGATGCTGTTTTCTTCACGATGTTTTCCTTCACCGAAGTAAGTGATAATTTATACAATACGCACATGATTCCGAAAAATCGGAGATGCGTGCCTTGGGCTCGAACTCGAGACCTATGATTTGGCAGTCCAACGGTCACACCACTAGGCTATCACTGCTTCCCTGTTCCAGGCGAAGTCTCAATCAGGTCTTTCCCGCGATCTTCTGAATGTCACCCACCCATTGGAGTAGAAACGTTTATTTATGAAAATACAGTCTTAAGATTATATTTTAGCCAGTCAGTATGGCTGTAAGTAAACCGCAGTAGTCTTATTTTTCTTATATCGCTTCGGTACCAGTTTCAATTTGAATTCTCCGCATCTTTTTTTTTTTTTTTTTTTTTTGTTAGCCAGTCATGTGTCCCACTGCTGGGCAAAAGGCCTCCCCTTTCTCCTTCCAAACCTCTCGGTCTTGTGCGATATCTGGCCATGTTCGCCCCTCAAACAAGATCAGATCGTCACACCACCTTCGCCGCGGTCTACCTCGACGGCGATTTCCTCCGTCAGGCGTCCAGTGAGTGACGATCTTCGCCCACGTCTCCGGGTGCATTCGCGCTACGTGGCCAGCCCACTTCCACTTTAGCTTGGCTGTTTTTTCTCCGACATCCACAACCTGAGTTATGGAACGCAGAGTCGTGTTTCTAACGCGATCTGTACGCTTCACACCTATTATGCTGCGCTCCATTGCCCGCTGTAAATCGCCCGCCGCAAATCTTGAGTTTGGACTTCTGTTGTTCAGTGAGTCACCAGCTTTGCGCACCGTAGGTTAGGATCTTTATTATCTAAAGTTTTTATTTACATCTTGGTTCAGTTACGTTTGCTACTGTGGCGCTGCTGTAATAAACTAGTATTAGGCTTCGTTTTGTACACAATAAGCAATACCAAGCCAGCTATTTGAAAGCCCATTCATGAGTTCGAGTTACGTTTATTTGAAAGGTTTCTTGTTAATCAAGTGAATTGTAAGTAATATTAGGTTTTGAATGTATAGGGGTGAAAAAATGTTGTTAATTTTTGAGATAAAACCACGTATAAAATAACATCACGCCTGATTGCTTAAGGTTATGGCAGAGGTGATCTATCGTTCACCCACATTACGCCAGTTATGTTTAAGTTTCAAGCAAAAAGGGGCGAGTCCATTGCCATAATTTGGTACTTATTGGCACAAAACTGCTGCTACTTTGAGATTATTTGTGGAAAACTGGGGTTTTCCATAACACATTGCCCGACCCGGGAATCAAACCCAAGATCCCATGTTCAGCAGTAGTGCTTGCGACCTAAGATAGCTGGCTAGTCTAATGACCGACGAGGCACATACTATAATGTCATTTATTATTATGTACATACTTTAGCCTGAGTTCTAAAACATCAAACAAATTATTCCACGCAATGTACAAAAAAGAAGAACTTACAAAGTAACGTAAGCTTATGGCAACATTCTTAATTGCATCACAAATTACGCATATACGCCATTACATCCTTTAAGTCGACATTTTTAGAGTATATTTCTCCACAAAGCCGTTTTCAGGTTATGCCTGGCAGAATCAACTGATTAACGTAACGTTCGTGGTTACGTTCTCTTCAGAATGACGTCGAGACACATTAAATTAATGTAATACAGTTGTTATGGAAATGTTTACGCTAAGGACTTGATATTAATATGTATGGAACGGAAGTTAGACGTTTGTAAGACAGGCATTTCATTAGAAAACAGTAATGACTTGGCTTCCCTTTGGAGTTTTAATGAATTGAAAGGATTTAGTTAGTAATTTATTGGGTGGAATATTCGCGTTGTCGAATGAAATACCATGAAAAAAGTTTTGATTTTTTTTGTATTGCTTGACACATGTCAATAAACGCTCCATGCAAATTGGTATTTGTGCTCACAGTTTATTTTCCTCCAGCTTTTATATTGTTATACTGTTATTGTTGTTCGTCTTCCATGACGTAAAAGTCCTGCCCGCGTTTTACTGAGACGTTCTTGATCTCATTCATTTAGAATGCTGTAAAAAAAAGTTTTATTACAAAAAATAAAATTTTATTTCTAACAGATTTACAAGCAAATCCTTCAGCAGCTGTAGATTTCTTGCAAAAAAAAAAACTACAAATTTAATCCAAGGTCGCATCTCAAAGTATTGGCGGCTGGCCAACAGTAAATTCGATTTAGTATTTGCTAGAACTTTAGGAGCCTGGTCGTATCACCTGAGACTTTATATATTCCAGTCAGGAAAAGTATGAAACTTATTTAAACATTACACGTATAATCCCAGAAGAGGTCTACTGAGATGTAGGTACTGTAGACTGTGCGTTGATGGTAACACTTTGACTTTGAGTTTGACTAGGGTTGTACGGCGTTTCGGTAGAATGTGGAATCTGACGCCCTAGCACGAGCGCGCAGTGTAAACGTAACGTAAATATGTCTATTTTTGAATCGAAAATACAATTTATTGTATAGCATTTTAGTTTTTATTTTTGCAGCATGCATAATCAGTATCATCCATAGATATGAATAAATCTTTAAAATTATAAAAAAATTATATGTGAAACGAAAATTTAAAAAATTGACGTATTTCCACGTTACCTTTACACAGAAAGAAAGAAAAACGTTTATTGGCACACGCCACAAGTACAAAATACACAATATTAAAAAAAATATATATATAAAATAAAATTTAAAACTAACCAAGAAATATTGTGTGACTCACGGCTGCGCTAAATAGGCCCAGTTCAGCAGAATGCCAGACAACTAGTGCCCGACGCTGGTTTTCACAGCGCGCTCGTGCTTGGACATCAGGTATCATACTACTTGGTTACCACTTACGTCAAGCCGACAACGAGCCGTTGTATGGCGATAGAGCATAGGCCGTTATCGAGTAACTTGTATAGTTTTTTCGTGTACGGTATTACATAATATTAAGTGTGTTTTGTAGCCTACATTAATTTGTGTTTTTCTTTCTTTTCAGGTACATATTTCACTGCTTAACATGGTTTCTTAATAGAGCAATCCTCAACAAACGGAAAACTGATTGGTGGTCTATAACGTTTTTCTAAACTTCTAGCTTAGTCTGTAAGTAATAATATGTATCGAACGGCTTTTTTGTGACCACCCTTATTACATACCGAGTTTATTTACTAGAAAGTTCTCTTTTATTCAAATATGTTATTGGTCCCGGCTGTCATTTGTAGATCTTTGATAGTCGTTACAGGTAGTCAGCGGCTTGAAAGTCTGACAACCAGTCTTATCAAGGGGTATCGTATTACCCAGTGCCAACTGGGTTGTGGAGCTCAGTAAGCAGTCGCTCCATGAAGTGCTGTGGTTAGACTGGAAGCCAACTCCAACATAGTTGGGAAAAGGCTAAGCAGATGATGAACATCTTTATTGTGTTCCCGGTACAGAATTCTCAGTTATGGGCTTTTACAAAACCCACAACTAGAAAGTATATTATGCATATTGAATCTACCATGAGATTGTAACAGAAACAATTTCTTGAAAAAAAAAGTTGTCAAGATCAGAAACATTCTTCGAAAAAGAAACGTAAGTCCGTTTATTTCAAAGTAATTTCAGTTACTTATTTGAATTCGAAAGTCCTTATTAACTTTCTAATCCAGTTTAATGTATATAGTATTCATAGGAAAGTGGCCTTTTCAGTACTACGAGTATACTTGATAAAATTTATTTTCCTCTATAATCGCTTTGACAATCTGAAACATTGTTACAGGAGTTTTTACATTACCAAGTACCGAGGTGAGGTATGCTTTCAAGAATTCGCTTTCGGATTCGAGTACCTACGATACTAGCTTTTTAATATAATTTTCCATTAATTTATTTGATTATTTTTTTATTTAATTTCACTTTTTCTGAACTAAAGATCTGAAATCATGATATTTTTAATTCTTTCTTTCATTATCGTATGGTTTTAGTGTCTATCCTGGTGTAGCAATTTTTATGCCACCTATGGGCCTCTGACTTGGCTTTACATGCCGACGAGAAATATTTCTCAGGCATGCTGGTTTCCTCACGATGTTTTCCTTCACCGAAGCAAGTGATAATTAGAAATACGCACATGATTCCGAAAAATCACCGGTGCATGTATTGGATTCGAACACGAGACCTATGATTTGGCAGCTCAACGGTCACACAACAAGGCTATCATCGCATATTTTTTTCATTAAAGTTACTAATTACTAATGATGAAAAAAATCCGATTTTATAACAAGTTCTCATTTCCGTGTTGTCAAGACAGCTAGTCTCTAGGAAGCTAGCTAGTCTTAACAGGTAATGCAAAAATTTTATTACTAAGATTGCCTAAAAGAGTTATTGATACCAGTTTAGTACGTAATTTCTGAAGTTTCGGTACTTTTCATCACAGCCACTGTTAGTTAATAAATAAGAAAAAAAAACTGTGATCCAACATAACATTGCAAAAATCCTTGAAAACCTTAAAAATTCACGTTAGTTCTTCCATGTGGTTCTTCCCATGCATCAAACTCACATACTCGTACTTTCAAAACAGACCCTACACCGACGGCATACCGTCGTAATTACTTCAACCAAACAACAAAACAAAAACAAAGTTAAACGAACCTTAACATAAAGAAAAAAAAAACCGGTCAAGTGCGAGTTGGACTCGCGCACCGAGGGTTCCGTACAAACCTGTGGGTATATAACTTTTTTTTATATGACGAAACTAAAAATTTACGGTTTTCGTAATTTTTCCTATATCTGTACTATAAGACGTGACTTCGTACAAAATTTCAAGATTCTAAGTTCACGGGAAGTACCCTGTAGGTTTTGATTCCCGTGCGAGTTTCGAAAATTTGCGGAAATTTGCGGCCTAAGTGGCTGTATCTTTTGATTGCGTTGACTTTGAAGGTTGATTTTTCTACAGCTTCCAGGGACAGTAGAACTAAGTATCATATAGAAATTTCAGTTTGATACCTCCACGCGTTCCTGAGAAAAACGGTCTTGACAGACGGACGGACGGACGGACAACAAAGTGATCTTATAAGGGTTCCGTTTTTTCCTTTTGAGGTACGGAACCCTAAAAAAGTAAAACAATGCACTCCTTACTTGTAAATTCGTTGTCTCATGTCTCAACGTAACAACATAAGCAAGATAGCGTTACCAATACATGTGACCTTTGACCTTTGCCTTTAAATCCAATTTAACACGAACAAGAGCATCTCTTGCGAGGCGCCGAATTTAAGCTGTATTTCAGTCGTATTATTTTTAGTATTTGTAAAAGAAGAGGATTGTAGACGTTTAAGTAGTTGTCTTTTTAACCGACTTCAAAAAAAGGAGTTTCTCAATTCGGTTGTATTTTTTTTGTGTTTTTGGTACCTCATATCTTCGTTATTTATGAAACGATTTGAAAAATTCTTATTTTATCTGAAAGGATTAAAGAAATTTCATCCAAATCGGTTCAGTAGTTTGGTTTTAAAAAAAAATAGCTGGAAAAAATATGTCATCCAAGTAAAATAAATTGCGAAATTGATAATTGACAAGGATTTGTGTATGAAACGATGACTAAAATGTGTAAAATAAAAACTTGAAAAAAAAATAACCGACTTCCAAAATAACACAAAAAAAGTGGAAAATAATTTTACTTTCGGAAGTCAGTGGTAAAAAAGTCAATGAAACAAAAATAATCACCGACCAAACACGTATAAAATAAAATCAAGTTTACTTATAACTCTGAAAACTAGGTTGTTAACCTAGATATCAAAATGGATTGATATTATCACAATTTGACATTTTGATGAAAATGCTAGGTTTGAAAGGGCTTTTACAGCCCCGTGTGCCAAGACTGATCATAGTAATCAAAAATGTATGGAGCTGACATGAAGAGGAGCTGATCGAAGAGCTCATGTTAATCCTGTTGAAAGCCTTTGTAGAATTTCGAAATATTTTCATAGTGCCACTGCCTTTGGATGTAACTATCAGTCGTTTAAAAAAAATACAGTATGACAACATCAGCCCTTAATTACTTCTTTAATCTACGTTAAATCTATTTTTTTAACAGCCCCATTGTTCTTAAGTAAAAAAAAAAACTAAATTCTACCCGGATGTCCCAACACTACATGACCTCGAATGCGCCTTTTCAAAAATACCCGTTGTCAACCCACGCAGCCATACCCGGCCCTACCTTTTTCCGACGCACCCGGGTAAGTGCTACGCGATAACTTCTCTAAATAAAATATTAAATGTATCCGGCCTGCCATATCGATCGTGGCCGTTGCGTGGAAATATGCTGCATGCAATATGCATGGGGCTCTCTTTGAAGTTGTCTTGCTACTTCCTTTTGATTATATGGTTTTTAAAGATTTCGATCACAGATATAGATAGACCTAGATAACGCAAGTATCACGATCTATATGAAAACCAAGCGTGCCATTTTTTGACTACCTATTATGACGTCACGAGCACTATTTAGTGATGGGAAAATCAAATCGATTCAAAGACGCCGCCGCGTACGGCGCCCCCTCGCCCCACCCCCCGCCTTGCACCAGCGCTCACCCAGCCAGCAGTACGCTTAAAGTTTTTGTAGTGAGTTGTTGCGTGCTCGAGCGCTTGCATTCCGTCGACGTGCTAGTTTTTGGATACCTTTGCCAAAATTTCAAGTAAATTTACCATTATAAACACGTATTTATTTGATCAAAACACCTTATATTTAAATATAAGGTGTTTTGATCGAATTCTTTTAGTTCTAGTGTTTACAAAAAGCAACGGGATTCTACCCTTTTTCATTTCTTTCTATCACTCAAAGATTTGCTGGGTGAAAACTCAATTTTTAATAAAAATCGCCTTTGTATATACCATTTCTCAATTACTATACGAATACTATTTATTGAGTAATTGTGTACAGTAAAGCATTATTAAGAATCGGTCAAATCGATTTATGAATCGATTTTATGACAGAGTAATGAGATAGACAGAGCAATGAGATATACAGAGGAATGAGATAAACAGAGGAAAATAAAATTCCTGATCTACTTATAAGGCAGTTAGGAATATATATTTTTTACGAAATTGTTAGTATTTCCCTAATTATTTCTTGTATTTGTTGTAGACTGTCAAAATGTCGGAAACAAAAAAATAATCTCGAGAAGAAATTTGATAAAAAAATGATGATATCAGTACGTTTTGCTTGGTTTGTCACTAATGCAAAGATTGGTGAAACGTAACATGAAACTCAACACACATTGAAACAAATTCTCATAGTTATTGTGTTACATTACAGGTTGCATTGCATAAATTTGGACAGCTCATTTATGGAAAATTTAATGTTACGTTTCAGTAAACTATACCGGGCATAAGGGTCAACCTATTTTTATTTTAGCGCATTTATAAAAACAACAAAATCAGAGAATTATGTTCTTTATTAAAAGTATTTTGAAAATAAACCTTTGATTCATTCAAGTTAAATTTGTAGTTGCGACGGTTTCGTTCCCTCAAAATTTTTATTTGTTTTCTTTGCTGTATTTCTTTTTCGTTTGCTTGATTTTTTTTTTTGATATCTTTTTTTTCTTTGGAGTGTTTCCGTTTGATTTATGTAATTCATTGACATCCTGAAACATAAATCATATTATAAACAGAACAATCACTATTATCATTTCAGCTGTTGAAAGACCTTATTTGCTGAACAGAGATCTCCCTCAAATGTTTACAGACCAGCTAGCTTGTATTATGGCGTGTTAATAATAATAACAAGATAAACAACACAAGAAAACATACATTAGTAGGAACTACTAGTAGCACTAGTACAAATTTTGTTATTTTGATTGGTGTCCGGTCTTGTATGTAATAAAATAAAGCAGCTATAAAAATATATATAACAATAAAGTACCTGTTCTAATTTCCTATTTTTTGGCAATAACGAAGCTTTTTCTGGCGTCACTTTTGGATCTATATTCTGTAATACAAGTACAAGTGAAATTCAACATTTAAAACTTTATACACTTCTAAAAGCTCGAAGGTACATATACTTATCAATTAACTTACTTCATCAGTTGTGATCTTCAGTACATTAACAGTCGTGTGTTGCTTTTGTCAGTATTCGTTGCTTTTTCCCTTCAACAAAGCTTGCTTCCTCAAAATGTATTGAACAAATAGTGCTATGCTTTGTTGGGAACCAATCTTTGTTTCCCGTCGCCTCAATCAATTTTTGTTTTAAATTGGGTTCATGTGGGAAACTAAAAAAATCACAAAACGTTACGATTAAGTATTTATTAAAATTGTCTACATAATAATTACTTATATAATACAAAATCATTCCTCTGTTTCCGAAATCGATTCTTGAGAATCGATTTGTGTTGCATATGATGAACAGCACTAATCGCTAAAATTGACAGAAAAATGATAAAAGTCCCTGTACTACAAAACCGAAGCGATATACGATAGTATCGCTTTTTCGATATTCATCACTTGTTAAAACAACACGTCTCATCAACCGCTCCAAGTCGCATTTTAATACGAATGTTTTGTTTATCTCAAATTTGGTATTACCAGGTATTACTGAGGGTATTAGATTAAAAATAGTTGTTTTTTAAATTAATTATGCATAATATTAATCACAAAATGACTTACCGGTGGAAGGAAACGTTTACTTTATTTTTTCTTCTCGCATTTGTACAGTTTTTACAATTTATAACAGCACAATTAACCATTTTAATATTTTTAACTGACGTCCGACTGGCGCTATACACCGATGCAGACTGAGCGCGAAAGTGGCCACTTACGATTTTTGTACGTAAGCTAGGCACGCGAAGTAGTTGCTCTTGCGTTATCTAGGTCTATCTATATCTGTGATTTCGATACTTGAGTTTTGTAGACAGAATAACCTTGGAGAATTGTCTAAAGAAATATTGACAGTTGTGTTGTGTTTGCAGACGATAGGGTATTATTGAAATAAAATTTTGAAAATTAACAAAAAAAAACATGATTAGGTACTTAACATGAAGGGATAAGTACGCATATACTATAGGTACCTCACCCTTCAAGGATTACTAACATGTATAGCAGATTATAACATTGATTATGGAATATGCCGAATAATTAAATGGTTTATAAAATAATCAGCATATAACGTACCCTACTGGGACAAAGGTCTTCTCTCTGGCGATAAAAAAATAGCAAACACTCCGTGACATTCTCGAGGCACAGAGAATTAAAGAGTAAAATAAATGAGGCTTGCTGTATTGATCGTTGCTGTTGCGTAGTAATGCTGCAATGAGATAATATTTATGAGCGTTGGCTTTGAAGCTTCATTCGCTTCTTTGTTATTTCGTTTTGACATCTCAAAACTAAATAACAAGAAAGCTTCTTAATAAATATTCTTGTGCACAGACTACTTAGAGATACAAATAGATATTTAGCGTCTGAAACAGATATCTATTGGTTTTTCACATTTGCTATGATAGCACACTCAGTTTTAAAACTTTGAAGCTTCTAGACATTATTAGACCAGAGATAGACTAGCCTTAACTGGTGGTTCAACCTCTGCTTTATGTATAACACAAAGGAATTCCTTGAAGATACATCCCTCATACAATTACTCTACCCAACAGATAAAAAACACAATCAAGCTTTCCTTCCTCACTACAATCCCCTAAGATAAAACCTCATTTCACACGCAATCAGCAAGAAAAAAAACAAAACACACTCTTGGACAAACATACGGTCCTTTCATCCCATTAGTTCCCCAAACGAAATTAGAAAAAGCTACAGCCGAATCAATACGATGAATTAGCAAAATGAAGGAAGAACCTCTTTCACAGGTTTTTACCAAAATTAATCTACCGGGACATTTGGGCATAGTGGATTGAACCGTGTAGCCAGCACCAAATTATTGGGGTTGCCAAGAAAAAAATAAATGAAAATAACGCGCATGAAAATGAGGTTGGCTTGCGTTTTTGTGTTTGCTCAGGGAATTACTTGTCTTCGGTCTTTTTCAATTATGGCGGGACAAAATTCGAGAGCCAAGGGTAAGTGGATTTGCGATTATAGCCACAAGTAGACAGTTCCCTTTTTTAACCGACTTCAAAAAAAGGAGGAGGTTCTCAATTCGGTTGTATGTTTTTTTTTTGAAGGATTTGTGTGTGATACGATAACTAAAAAGGGTAAAATAAAAACTTTTTTGCAAAAAAAACCGACTTCCAAAAAAACACTAAAAAAAGTGGAAAATAACTTTACTTTCGGAAGTCGGTGGCAAAAAAGTCAATGAAACAAACAATAGTCACCGACTTCCGAAAGTAAAGTTATTTTCCACTTTTTTTTTGTTTTTTTGGAAGTCGGTTTTTTTTTGCAAAAAAGTTTTTGTTTGGTAGCTTGGTGTACCTACATGAACTGTGTATAATATTCGTTACTAAGGGCTTATGCGATCAAACCAATATCAATTTCTCTTCGCTGAGTAAATCATTAAGCAATGAGCCGCAAAGGTAGTTTCACATGGAGAATAATGGGTAAGAAATATTTATACTTATGTTATGTAAAGTAAGTATATTGTATAATGATGGCTGGTACGGTTGATGGTTATTTTAAGACAAATTTATTATTGTCTACAAAAATATGTTGATAAGTAAAAGATTTGAAATGTGTAAGTTTGACGAGAATTAAATCGTGAAGTTTACGTATTAAGGCAATCAATGTCAGTATTATTAGAAAGAAATAAAGAAAAGTGTATTTTATGATATTATAAAAACTTTTTTGCAAAAAAAAACCGACTTCCAAAAAAACACTAAAAAAGTGGAAAATAACTTTACTTTCGGAATTCGGTGACTATTGTTTGTTTCAATGACTTTTTTGCCACCGACTTCCGAAAGTAAAGTTATTTTCCACTTTTTTAGTGTTTTTTTGGAAGTCGGTTTTTTTTTGCAAAAAAGTTTTTATTTTACCCTTTTTAGTTATCGTATCACACGCAAATCCTTGTCAAGTATCAATTTCGCAATTTCTTTTACTTGGATGACATTTTTTCCAGCTATTTTGATTTCAAAACCAAACTGCTGAACCGATTTTGATGAAATTTCTATGGGACCAATCGGGAAGTAGATCCATTCAGATAAAAGAAGATTTTTTCAAATCGGTTCATAAATGACGGAGATATGAGGTAACAAACACAAAAAAAAAAAAAAAAAAAAAAAACATACAACCGAATTGAGAACCTCCTCCTTTTTTTGAAGTCGGTTAAAAACAAAAAAAAAATCTTAAAAGTAAACAGCATAGTGAAAGATGCTCAGCATAATGAAAGATGGCAACACAAGGTATACCGGCTGATGCTGATTTTGAGCTGCAGCCCCCGAGTTATATGCTTAGTCGATACGAAACCCAATTTCCTACAAAAAAGCGAATGTCAATAACAAAATTAATAATTAAATATTCATCACAGTACCTACAAAATATATCAATGTTTTTTTTCTTTATTTAAAAACGTAATCCTGTATCAAAAGATCAAAATACTAATAACGATGATTATTGCCAAGATGCTCGTCTTTTTCGAAGGGAACTTGAGGAAGTAATTAAAATGAAACTGTTTAATTATCATCCCTCATGTAATATTTATTAGCTTCGGGTGTAATGGAACGCTTATATTTTCGTAATCTAAGTACATACCACTGGATTTTACATTTTTTTTTCTTGATTTTTATCAAATTCAATGATCATTAAGGACCAGTTTTGTTATTGACTTAGTCCTTTTGATGCGCAACTTTAGTTTTTGTATTCATTTAAGACTTTCATAGGGTTTTGGCAAATAAATATGAAACCTTTACTTCTATTAATATTTGAGGAAAAAATTGGACTCAGTTCTATCAAAATGAGCCAACTCACAATCTCTTGGTAAATCAGATATTTACGACAAACTAATCCCACATTCTAAATGTATATTACTATCCAGTAAAATCAGTGCCATTATGTTTAAAACCTAAGTTTTGAACATATTGAAAACTTAATAGCTATCCAAAATAATCACATTTCGTAGGAAAAAAGGAGAAATTTTGATGAGTTTTTTTATGATTTTTTTATTCTGCTCAAATATCCAAAATGTTTTTGGTAAAATCGCCCCACTTCATTTTTCAACACTTCTTTCTTTCGGCTCCCTGACGTAGCTACCATCGATAATCTTATTCGGATACCCAAATAAAAATCAAAAACTTATAAGCTCTTCCACAACCTAAGATTTCCCTCATCCATCATCTAAGTTGACCTCAAAGATCCGCAATATAAATAAGACCGCGTGTGCTTAGACCTTCCACTGGGGACCATTTATTTCCTACAAGTTCCAAGTCACTCAAGAATGACAGATTTATTGACCGGCAAATGGCTGCCAGTGTTAACGTATCGAATCGACCTCAATATATGTACCTACTACCATTTTTAAACTTAGTTGGAAACAGTATGATAACCTCGTGTCCGGAAATTGGACTTCACATTGGGACCAACTTATGGAAAATTTCATTGAAACTAAACGCGATGAGCACAAATCCAAACCGTATTCATGGACCGCCAGTGTCTAAATTGCTTTGTATATTGGGATTGAAAGTATCAATATTCCATTTCAATTAATTATAATCTTGAAAATCATTTATACATATATAGTGATCGTGTTTAGTTTAGTCGTGAAAAAAGAAACCTTCGTCCAAAAATTGGGCCAATTTGGAGCTGGTGGACCAAATCAAGTACTGTTCAAGTCGGCCAACATTTTAGAGCCAACGTAAGCCATGTTTCGGCAAATGTGATCTATTTCGGTGTACAAGTATTTTAGGCGAGTTTCAAATTACGTAGATACAAGATATTCTGGACGGTGATAGCAATTCAGACGAAGCGACGAAATATATTTGAATTTTTGTCATGTCAGTGAACTTTTGCTGCATAGAAATAGTGAAGCGTATTCTGTGTTAAGCAAGGTTTTATTTTGAACATTAATGTCGCAAATATATTTTCGTACCTTTGAATGGGCCATCTGTAATTCCTCACATCAGTCTCCTGCCCATAACCCAATTAATCAGGGACGGCGCAGCATAATTTCTTCTTCCAAAACATCTCTATTACTCGTCATCTCATCTTTAATTCCATCATTTCCATCTATAATAGATTTAATATTCTTATTCAAAGTTATTATACTACAAGACAAAATAAAATAAAGACATATTTTTACTAGACTTATCCGATTAATTCCTTATACATGAAAACGAGATAGAAATAGTACCTCGGAGTAGTCTCTGAGGGTTGGTTTTTAGAAAAGAATATTTATTACATTAGTGTATTTAGATTTTTGTCAACAAGACACCTATTAATATTCATAAAGATCCAATTTTATTAATGCAAATGTTTATTTAAAAACTTTCAGATTTTGCTGATATCGTTTTTTTTTGTACCAGGCGATAATATTTCATTAAAAAATACAGATAGGCATGTAACCATTTCACTACACTTCGATAATTACCTTTTAAATAAAACCCCTAAAGATTCGAGACGAGCCTATTGCTCCATCGGGACCGATTCCAATCCTGGTTTGTAACTGAGAATTTTCCTAACAGAAAAATCCAATTATACTAAATTGGCTCAATAACACTCCTCTACATTGAAACCTTCCCTTTTTACCAATTTCCGTTTCACGACACTAATCAATTGCATCACCTTTTGACGTATTTTCTTTTCTTACCTTTTTCCGTATATACCAAGTTCTCAGCATTAAGCCATATAGAATATTCAATAAGAAAATATCACCATTTCCTAACAGATTTCCCGACAAATCGTCAAAACATGAGAAAGCTTTTATTTTGTTTAAAATTAATAGGCATTCCCTTAAGAGATTTCGTGAAGAAAATTTTTATTTTTTTGTTTATTATGTGAATTTATGCCGATGATATGGGAGCACAATGTGAAAAGTCAACCAATAAGAGACGTTAGCGCCGACGATTTCTTTTTTTAAATACCTCTTTTTATTAGGTTATTTTTAGGGTGTAAACGTATTACAGAGCATGAATATATGATGCCGATATGACTCCAGATACTTTTCAAGCGTTGAGAAGGAATTATTCAGTCAATTTATCAACTAATATTTATGCGTGAAATAAGTTACGACTGAAACCGTTTTATCGTTATGACTGAAATCGAAATAATGGCGGGTTGTATTATTACAGTATTTGACATGACCTAAATTCCTGTAGCATTTGTAAGCCAGTTAGTTTTTATAGAAACATAACTCGGTGGTATGAAACATCGTAGCACAGATAAAGTAATTAAAGGAAGAGCTCTTCTTTCCAAAATGAAATAAAAACTCTAAAACAAATTGTCGTTCGTTCGCCGTACCCTAATTGAAAGGGAAGCGTGTCTGTGAGTGCAGAGGAAACTAGAGAATTATAAAACTTTTTTTTTGTTCCTTTCCTGTAGTCTATGTATGATTGGAGAGGGTTTTTTATTTCAAAGAGTTCTGAAAAAAAAAAACAGTACAGTTAGCATAAAAATGTGAATTAAAGACAAAAAATAATACCTAAAATCGACTTGGCTGAAGGTACTTATGGTTTCTGTGTAACACTTTCATTTTGTTCTTATGTGGGCTCATAACGACAGCCAAGGGGTTATTAAATCAAACTAACTTGTTACGATGGAAATAGACGAGCGAGATTACGATTTTATCATGTTATTCCGCGTACAGTACAGGACATAGCAGTTCCGCATATAGGAGCACGTGGTTTAATAACAACAGCCGCACGAACCGGTCTTCAAAGTAAAGCCAAGTTTGGTCTGTAGATGGGTGACCACCCATTACATACCAAGGTTCCTCTGTGCCTCGGAACAACCTCCGTTTCCTCTGTAAGTCATTCTGCTTCCGTGTATCGGAAAGCACGTTAAGCCGTTGGTCCTGGCTGTCATTTGCATATCTTTGACAGTCGTTACAGGTAGTCAGTGGCTCGAAAGACTGACAACCAGTCATACCAACCGGTGGCGAGGTCAGATAGGCAGATTTGCTCCATGTAAAATACTGGTGTTCAGCTGCATCTGGTTCGACTTTAAGTCGACCCCAACATAGTTGGGAAATGGCTAGGCAGATGACGATTCCGCATATTCTCTAGACACATTAACATCACAGCCCATAAATATATATACTGTAAATATATATTATATAAATATACAAGTATAGGCTCACACAACAGAAACGCGAAACGACTTCATAAAGTAGAATTGAACCTTTGTATAAAAAAAAGTTGTATGACTCATTTGACATCGCGAATAGGGGGACATTGAGACCGAAGTTTAAATTGGAAATAGGTTATGTGTAATAATGTGAGACTACTTTAGTAGGCTCATATGCCTATTTTAGATAAGTGGCTGTTCAGAATATTTATTACGAAAGACGTGTAGCCTGAAAACCTTACATCACATATCTACGTTTTATGTTTTCAATTTTTCACAACTAGTTTTTGCCAATCTCTGTAGTAAATGTTGTCTGGATTGATTAAGTATTTGAAGATGATATTCTGTCATGTCCTACTTCAGCTGTATAGGATTCCTTCGAAAATCAAAATTTTAGACACTTCCTTAACTTCAAATTCTCGAATCAGAAACCGGTACAAAAAAATTGGACATCAATGTGTGTTCCTAAAGTTTTGGAAATAAACTCACTATTATTAGTTTTAGAACTGTTTTTATTTATTTATTTAGTACACCAACAGCATCACATACTAAACATTAATAGGAGAAAATAAAAAAAAGTACTGGTATGTGTGTATCGTCCTCAGAAACCCACAGCCGTGGTAGTGAAGGATCTAACCAAACAAATTATATCATACGAAATAAATGACAATGCCAAAAGAATACGGGTTCACGTAAGCGAAGCCGAGGGCACAACTGGTACGAAATAATTGAATTAAATGCTTAATCTGTAATTTTTAAAGTATCAATTGCCTACACACTAATCCTTAAAAAGTAAAACTCAACTACGGCCAAAGTGTTGACCGAAACAAAGTCAAAAACAAGTGAAAAAGATGGATAAAATGCTGGAAGCTCCAGTGTCGAGAGCTTTTTTTTTATTTTCCACGTTTTTTTCCGCAACTAGGTGAGCTGCTCCGGCAATTTTTACGCAAAGGTAAGCATCCGATATGCCTGCTTTTTTTTCTTTACTTTCTCATCGTGGAAATATGATTTTATTATAGCCAACGGCATCTTTTATTACAGAATTGAAAACACACATAACATAACACAACATCACGCCTGAAATCCTAGAAGGGCAGAGGTGTACCTCTGCCGGTTATGTTTTTAAGACCCATGTAATAGAGGAAAACCCATAGAATTAAAAAAAATACCTTGTAATTACTGAATTTTGCTACCGATGATTTGGAATCTTTCAAAGGACAACATCGACACAGGACTGAAAATTTAGTTTTTGTGCTTTTGCAGGGCAGGGACCAGTTATTCACAAGGGACTACCGAGAATAAATGCTTACTACGTATGAGGGCTCTATAGCCCTAACTAAATACTCTATAGTATTTAGTTCAAAATTGAAGTACTTAGGCTACTTTTATTTTAGAAAAAGGATTACGGTTTCATGCAAAAAACTAAAACTCTTGAAATTGTTAACAAAATCCGATTCAAATCATCCTTCTCCTGAACTTATCCCATCAAAAATCCGATTCAAATATGGAAGTAATATTTTAATAATAATTTCACGCAGACGAAGGTCGCGAGCAACAGCTAGTTTAAATTATATTTTTCAATTTTGTTGTTGAAAAATGAGAGTTCAGAGTTCATGGAAAAATGCCCATAGTCCTCTAAGATACACTCCTTAGAAATTACTGAATGAAAAACCTAACAATACTTTAATAAATAAATATCGCTGGACATTACACACAGCGCCATCTAGTGCCACACTAAGCAACGAGGCTTGTGTCGTGGACACCAGATAGTTGATATACTACATAGATACTTTTTTTTTGTTTGTAAATACATACTTATTATACATATTAACATCCATGACTCGGAAACAAATGTCCATGCTCATCGCACAAACACTTGCTCCTACCGGGATTCGAACCCGGAACCCTATGAACGTAAGGCAGCCTCACTACCGCTGCGCCATTCGGGTCATCAAATCTTTGCCCATCCCGGAACTAAACCCAGTATATCATGCTCAGCAGTAGCGCTTGCAACCACTAGTCCATCGAGAAAATCAGAACCATTCCGAATTTAAACAAATTAAATTCTTTACTCACTTTACGTATAAATCCGTTTTTGACGTAACGTTTTACAATATTTACTCAAAAGAGAATTCATTGAATTGCTTTTGTGAGCATTAAGTGATTAATAACGCTTGTAATTAATTTGTAAATATGTTATCGCCTGATTGATTTACGAGAATACTTTATTATTTATGATTTACGAGATCCTTTATTATTTATTACATTTCGTGGACACCCTGGCGTATGTTTTTATTGACGTCGCAATATATTTATTTTATTGGGTAATTGGCAAGCATTTAATACGTAAGCAGTAAAAACGAAACACGGCTGTAAAATTATTTGTTTTCGAACAAGATTTATCCTGTTAATTTCGTCACTGGCCTATTTGAGTAGTCTCTATTTCGGGTGCTTCTGGGACAATTAATTAATATAAAACAAGTGAAGCCATTAAAAGTCTGTTAATTAACAAATGTTATCATACTTCAAGGCTCATTAAAATATTTACGAGCGATAGACGGGACATGAAGAAGAAAATTGTCTGACAAATCGGTCTGTCATATTTATCGAATTCGGGGTCCCCCGGTACGGGTGCCTCATGGACTCAGGGACTAACCCGTCTAAAGTCAGGTAGCATTCGTGTGTCAAAATCGAAAATGTTCGGGATTAAAAAGTTTTCACTAAGATGGAGATCACTACTGACATCTTAAATAATATATATAAATAGATCTAAAATAATAATAGTTAGCACTAAAGTCGTTTAGATTAAACTAGTAAAAGTTTGTAACTAGTTCGGCCTTTCGACCGCCTAGACTCGAGTACTGATTCGTTTTTTGTCAAGCTATACTATTATTTTAAAGAGATTAATTTTTATGTGGGAAGTAATCTTCGAAACTACTGATCCGATTCAGAAAATTGTTTCACTACTTGGAAGGTACATTACCCCGAGTGTCATACCCTACATTTAAAATGTTGCAGTGGGCTAATTTCCGTACATAACGGGAGCGAAGCCGCGAGCAAAAGCAAGTCTCAGCATAAATTTACATTTACAGATGGCGCTAGTGCCTATGTTAACTTCGGCTCCGTAATTAAAATTGTTTTTAAATTATCTAAATCGTTTTCAAGTGTGAATAAGTAGTGAAATAGCATCAGTGTATTACGATAAATAAGTGACAGTGTTAGCAAACAATCCTGTCAGTGAATAATAGTGAAATACGTAAAACTATAAAACAGTGCAAACATAGTGTACACAAAAGTGAAACTTTCGTTAAAACATAATAATCTTTGTTTAATTAAGGGCTTAAAACTAACAGTGCTAAAACCTGGTGACTATTTGATCGTTTTACTTTAAAAACACTTAAAAAAGCAACAAAAACAACTTTCTTTCAAATCGCGGTCACTGCGACATCAACAAGAAAAAAAACGGTCAATTTAAAATTCAAAAATTTCGAAAATAAAAACAGAACACTATTTTCGCCACTAAATTTAATGAACGCTTGGCTAAGTTGTCAAAAGTTGGGTCTCTTAATAAGAGTCATTGAGCACGCTCGAGGCCCGAGTTCAAACCCAGCCGCAGCAAAGTTCTTTTTTCTATTATTTCTCGACGTTTATCAGCAACAAAAATGGAATTCTTAGAAAACATTACGTTTCGGATGAGAAAACGTGCCACATCACTATCAAACGACACAATAAACGAAAGTACGCTTAATAATTCTGCGAACTCACCGCTAGATGGCACATCTAGTAGTCTACCTCCTAATATATCCGATGATGAAAGCGACGAAGAAATCATGCAGCTTAAAAATGAACTACATAAAGTTAATTTACAACTAAGCTCAGCTAACGAAGAAATTAATAACTTATCATTAGAAAACATGAAATTAAAACAAGAAATTAAAAATTTAGATGCAAAGCACAAGATAATGAAACAAGTAACAAGTAAATTAACATCTGAGTTAACCGTTACCCCAAAGAAGAAAGCAAAAACCATACTGGCAAAATCATGTACAAATGTTCCTACTACTCCTCCAGAAATTGACGCTCCTTCACAGTCACCAGCAACCAAGGAAAAGCTCTCTGTACAAAATAGACACAATGACGCACTTCAATCCCAAGAAGCTGAACTGTCGTCTATCAAGCCTAAAAACACCAAACATAAGCTATGTATTTTGAGTGCAAATAAAAATAACAAGATTTTGTCCATCGCCGAGAATACATTTCAAAACTGTGAATTCTGTCATTATGTTTCCCCGAATTGTGGCACGGAGCAGCTTATCAACAACTTGGAGAAGAAATTAATAGAATATACAATGAATGACTTCTGCATTATTTTAATTGGAGAAAAAGACTTCCATAAAACTGAAAACTATGTGGATATAATTATAAAACTGAGAGAAAAATTGCAGAAAATACAGCACACGAATATTATAATATGTGTTCCTACTTTCAAATTAAGTGATCATTCAACATTGTTTAACTGGCGCATAGAGACGTTTAATAACCTACTTCATTTAGACTTGCAGACTTATAACTATGCAATGGCGTTTGACTCTAATTTAGACTTGTGTTACGATTTTACAATGTTCTCTAAGTTCAGTAGGAAAATTAACGATCGTGGAATGCGAAATGTTTTTCATAATCTGTCGGTATCTATAGCTGACTATAATTCATTTTCTCAACAAGAAAATATAGCTGACCACCAAACAAGCATATCGTCTCCACGATGCGATTTTTTTCTTTAATCATATAAATATAATGCATCAAAATATTGCCGGTCTCTTAAGCAAGTCCGACTTATTGGTTATTAATATACAGGAATTGTTAAGTAAACAAATTAATTTAGATGTTATATGTATAACTGAACATTTCATAATGTCTGGTCAAGAGAAACTTTTACATATACCAAATTATAAGCTAGCGGCATGTTATGCTAGACAAAATATTAAGCGCGGTGGAGCCTGCATCCTAGTTAAAAAAGGCATCGAATATAAAGACCTGCCTGACATTGTGAGACATTCGGTAACAGGAATTATAGAATGTTGCGCAATTGAATTAACTTCACAAAAACTTACAATCCTATGTGTGTATAGACCACCAAAAATCACTAATCTACACCAATTCTATGAAAACCTAGACACCATACTTAAAAAGATTTCCAAACCAAACAAAAAAATTATTATGTGCGGAGACTTCAATATAGATATTCTGAAAAAAAACAGAATCAGCATGGATTTTGAATATTTTCTGATGAACTACGATTTGAAGCTAGAAATAAATAAACCGACCAGACCTCAGAGTAAAACTTGCTTAGATAATTTTGCGCACAATTCAAAACAAAGCTGCCAAAGTGAAATAATAGACTTCGGATTATCCGATCATACGGCTCAAATATTTACAGTGAAAGTTAGTAAGTTTAGTCAAATTAAAACATGGAAAACATCAAGACGAGACATATCTGAAGAAAACTTAATTATCTTTAAAAATCATCTCCAAAACTTATCGTTTTCAGATATATACAGCACAGAGGATCCAAATGAAGCCTATGATAACTTTTTAGAAATATTTCAACTTCTGTATGATCTATGCTTCCCCTTCAAAACAGTCATATTAAGATCTGAAAAAAAGATCAAATGGGTATCTAGAGGTATTCGAATCTGCAGCAAGAAACAACGCCAATTACTCTGGAAACGAAGACTTAATCCTACTAGTGAAAATAAAACGACATTTAAAGAGTATTCAAAAAAATTTAAAAAAATTATCAAACTGACCCAGAAAGCACAGAACAACTTTCTTATTAAAAATTCCAAAAATAAATCTAAAACTTCCTGGCAAATAATAAATAGTACAAAATCTATAAGTGAACCCATAACAAGAATAAAAAAACATGATTTAATATTAACTGACCCTAATGAAATAGCTCAATCATTCAACGATTTCTTTATTGATCAGATCTCAGATCCACCCCTGAACACAACTAAAAATACTGTAAGAATAGCGTATAACCCACATTCTATTTTTATGGCCCCTGTTATCCCTCAAGACATTACAAGAGTTATCAAATCCTTAAAGAACAAGAAGAGTTATGGATATGACGGTATTTCAACAAACGTTATAAAATTTGTCTGTTCTATTATAGCTAACCCTCTAAGCCACATTATTAACGCAAGCATATCCGCTGGAACATTCCCCGATAGCCTTAAAACCACAATAGTTAAACCACTCCATAAGAAGAACAATAAAGAAGATATGGCTAACTTTAGACCAATAGCTTTAATCCCCGTATTTTCTAAAATCATTGAAAAAGTAATTTATGAGACGTTTCTTTCATTTCTGTCAAAATACAATATATTATGTGAGGAACAAAAAGGTTTTCGTAAAAATAAAAATATAAATATGGCCATATACGATCTAATAAATAAAATAATGGTTAATGTGGATAAAAAAATACCAATTTGTGCAATTTTTACCGATATGACCAAAGCTTTTGATTACGTGAACCATGAAACACTTTTAGCCAAACTTGATGCTTACGGTATACGAGGGAATGCTCTGCGTCTAATAAAATCGTATCTAAGTGGACGTCTTCAATACACAGAAATCTCTAAAATATGCATCAAATCAAAACGTGAGGTTAAATATTTGTCTAGTCCTAGGGAAATTAAATTTGGCGTTCCGCAGGGCAGCGTTTTAGGGCCATTACTATTCTTGCTGTATATCAATGATCTACCCCGACACATCCCATACCCTTGTGTGTTATTTGCCGATGACAGTACGATCCTAATAGACTGCCTCAACAAAGTGCTTTATGAAGATGAAATAAATAATTCTTTAAAATTAATAATAAACTGGCTTAACGATAATAATCTTATCATAAACCTCAATAAAACAAATATAATGCATTTCTATCAAAAAATTCTTCCTTTAAACCTAAAAATTAATTATAAAGGACAAATTATTGAAAGTGTTAACGTGGCCAAATTCCTGGGTATATTGATTGACAGTCAATTAACTTGGAAACCTCAGGCTGAAGAAGTTTGCAAAAGATTAAGTACGTCTGCATAAATGCTCTCTACAATCTGTCCAAGAAAGTTAACATTGATACATTAATGGTTGCATATCACGGTTTGGTGGTCTCTGTTCTTAGGTTTGGTGTAGTATTCTGGGGTAATTGTTCCGAAAGGGAGTCTATATTTAAAGCCCAAAAACGGTGCATAAGATCTATTTTCAATCTTAAGGTTACTGATAGTTGCATTCCTTTTTTCAAGAAACACAAAATACTAACTTTTCCTAGTATATATATTCTCGAAGTATCTATATTCGTTAAAACTAACAAGCATCTATTTCCTGCATTAAATGATACGAGGACGCGAACTACTGCCATGAGATCAAAATATCAGAATCTTTTATGTACGGGTAGATATAACACTGCTTTGCTTAAAAAAAACATTATTGGTATGGCACCTATTATATTTAACAAATTGCCAAATTGTATTAAAGATATGCCCTTAGTAAAATTCAAGAAACTCCTGTCGTCATTCCTGACAGAGAAATGTTATTACTCTGTTACCGATTTTATAAATGATAAACTGTAATATTTGCTTTAGTTTATCTCATATATAATGTAAATAATTTTAGATTTAGTTGATCCATGATCTCATTTTGAATTTTAGTACCTAGTTTTTATATTATCTTTAAGTCAAAAACTATATTTTTGTATGCCAACAGGCAGAATGTACTGGGAATATATCTGAAACTAACACCATTATTGTAATACCTGCATTCTGTACAAATAAAGAAATTATTATTATTATTTCCTTTATTTATTTTTCTTACTTACTTATTTACATTTTTAAATATTCCTATAAAAAAAAAAAAAAAAAAAAAAAAATAGTAGCCCACCGGTATCGGGAACAGGGTCCAAGCTACCGGCGGTCAGGGCTCCAGAGAGAGGAACCTCCTAACAATACGAGCCGTGTCCAGGAGTACCGCTTTCTGAATCAAGCCCTTGATCCAGCCGCCTAACGAGAGCCTCCTCAGGTATTGGTCGAGGCTCTTGGCAATTAAGCCATGGGCTGAAACGACTATCGGCACAATGATCGCCGTGTCCACTTCCCACATGTCGACAACCTCGCGAGCCAAGTCAAGATACTTGATTTGTTTATCTTTCTCGGCTTTCACGAGGTTCCCGTCATGCGGGACCGTTATGTCAACAATCATTGCGCGCCGCTCTGATCGATCCACCACCACTATGTCAGGCTTGTTGGCCACAATAGTCCTGTCAGTGATGATGGATTGATCCCAGTACAGTGTGATATTGCCATTTTCGAGAACTGGGTCGGGCACATACCTATAGTACGGCACCTCCGATTCCACAAGGTTGTATTTTAGAGCAAGTTGCTGGTGGATAATCCTGGCTACAAGGTTGTGTCTATGCAAGTACTCACCGTTAGCTAGACGAGAACACCCGGAGATAATGTGACGAATTGATTCGCCCGGACGGTGGCATGCCCGACATATGTCAACCGTGCCGTCCTTCACAATAAATCTGCGGTAGTTATTCGTCATCATAACTTCATCCATAATTGCACAGACAAAACCTTCGGTTTCTCCGAAGAGGTCGCCGGAACGTAGCCAGGCTACGGACGCTGATAGGTCTACATCGGGCCCATGAAGGGCCCGGAAAAAGCGTCCGTGGAGCTCCTTACTCTGCCATACCTCCCTGCGGTCGTTAGTGTCAAGTACTACAGGTTTGCGCCAGTTCTCTTTAGCCAAGGAGAGCGGGGTGAGGCCCTTGTCCACCGCGACCACATCCCGATGCATCCCCACGTCGGTTTCTAGGAAAAATTCCCTGAGACTGCATATCTCGCGATTGTGGAGAGTCTTAGCGTTTAAAAAGCCTCGACCTCCGCACCTCCGCGGGATATACAGTCTCATAACCGAAGATCGTGGGTGATGCATTCGATATGCCGTCAACAATGTACGAACCTTCCTATCCAGGGCGTCTAGTTCTGTTTGTGTCCATTTGAGTATGCCGAAAGAGTACATTAAAACCGGCATGACCCAACCGTTGAAGGCACGCACCTTGTTCCCGCCTGATAAAAGACTATTAAATACTTTTCTCAGGCGGCCAAAGAAGCGCTCCCTCAACGATTGCTTCATGTCAGCTACATTGATGCCCAGCGCTTCCGACATACCCAAATACTTGTAGGTTTCGGTTGCTGAAAGGGATCTAAGATTTATGGAATCCGAGAGTTGGGTTCCCACAGATTCCATAATCTTCCCTCGCTTTACATGCATGACCGCACATTTGTCCACACCAAATTCCATCCTGATGGCGCTACTGAAAGTTTCAGTTACCTTCAGTAGTTCCATCAGTTGCAAATCGTTGGGGGCAAAGAGTTTCAGGTCGTCCATGTAAAGGAGGTGAGATATAACCTGACCACCTCTCCTCAACCGATAACCTAGACCTGAATCCTCCAGCAGCGTGCTAAGAGGATTCAAGGCTAAGCAGAACCAAAGTGGACTCAAACTATCGCCCTGAAATATACCTCGCTCAATCCTTATCGGTTCGCTATTCCTCTGGATTTGCCGACATCCTGGATAGCGAAGGACTGTCCTCCATTGCCCCATACACGACATCAGGAAGGTGCGCAGAGTTGCATCAACTTTATACAACTCTAGCACCCTCATGAGCCATGTATGTGGTACCGAGTCATAGGCCTTCTTATAGTCTATCCAACATGTTGACAGATCCTTTCGGGAACGGCGAACCTGTTGGCTAATGGCCATATCAATGAGGAGTAGCTCCTTAGTACCACGGGACCCGTTCCTACATCCATTTTGAGAAGCGGACATGATCGAATTTTCATTAACGTGTTCGCTAATTTTAGCTCTCAAGATGGATGTAAGAACTTTATAGACTGTTGGAAGACAGGTAATCGGTCTATAATTTTTGGGTTCCGCAGTATTACCCGATTTATGGAGCAGGTGGGTTATACCTGTTGTCAGGAACTCGGGCAGCGACCCTGACTCTAAGGCTGACTGGAACAGGGAAGCCAGGCGAGCGTGCGATCTTTGGAACCATTTGATCCAAAAGTTGTGCAACCCGTCCGGCCCTGGGGATTTCCAGTTTGGTAACGGACGGACTGCACGAGCTACGTCTTGGGGGCTGATAGTGATTATTATTATTATTATAAAGTTAACATTCACCAAGTAAGAGACCACAGAAGCCATCTCATTTAAAATGCCTCCTATCAACCTGAAGCCACCAACTTCTTACCCACGCAAAAACAAAAGCTCGGTACTCTGAAGCCGGCACTAGTACCAGCTAATCTGACTTACCGTTATACGTCGGATTAACTAACGAACCCTAACTGCAGCTGTAAGATAGGCTAATGCGTCGGCCTCATTACGTTACTAGCCTTTTTAGTTTAACTGGAGCGGGTAAGCGGCTTGCGCGATTGGTGAAGTAATTTGTTTTTTTTGCTTATGTTTGGTAAGTATTATTGGGTTTTTGATCAGGAATTTCTCAGTAGTAGCCGTGGAGTCTGGGTTTGTGCCCGGTTGATGGCAATAGGCTTAGGGGGTGAGCCTATTGTCATCAACCGGATCCCATAGTCCCATGCAATAGGTTGCATGGAACTTAAATAATAACTGTGGGTGTACTATTAGGTACACCTCTGACTAAACCTTCGGGTATTACAGGCGTGATATTATATTATGTTTATTAGGATTTTTACTTAATGAAAGTACTAAACGACGATAAGACCTTCTTTGTATCGAAATTAGATTTCCAAGGCTGGAATACATTTTTTACATAGATGATATACTAACGACCCGCCCCTACCAACTAAACACATACACAAAATTTCATTGACATTGGTTGGGTGGTTTTAGAGTTCAGCGTGTACGAACATAATGAAACCTTTTTATGGTCACCCATCCACGGATCGACCTTGGCAAGCGCTGCCTTAAACCTCTTAACCTTGAAGATCGACCCGCGTGACTGCTCTAATCGCTCATCACTGGAATATTCTAATTCCAGTCCAAAAATAATCTTGTAAATGGCTTTCTGAAAATCGAATTCAAAAGTTTCGACACAAACAAAAAGACCAATGACTTTACGCATATACTCAAACAAAGTACTTAACATTAAATAGCTCTGAGATCTGAAGAAATTTAATCACCAAATATTAGTTACAGAAGGAGAACTTTCTCTAAATAGTTGACAATTCTAAGTAGAGTTTTAGAGGAATTCGCTCGGAACGTTGAACTACGTGATACAATTATTTTAAGCTATGTCTTGGCTTGAAGGTTATTGGTGTTATTTCACGTAGGTACAAACGCCAGCACATCGAGCTACGACAATCTGTCAAATTTCATTAATAGATTTACAACTTTATCGCTAAAGAATTAGGTTCAAGGTGGACTGGGAAAATTTGACAGTTTCGGGTAGCTTGATGTGCTGGCTGACGTCTGTACATGAAATATTTCAGATTTGAATTTGGAATGCCAAAAGGAGGAGTGGATACTCGTGGCTAAATAATAACAGCCGCTCGGATCAATCTTTAGGTTAAGCCGCGCTTGCCTAGGTTGGTCTGTGGATGGGTGACCACCCATTACATGCCGAGTTTCCTCCGCGCCTCGGAAAGCACGTTAAGCCGTTGGTTCCGGCTGTCATTTGTAGATCTTTGACAGTCGTTACAGGTAGTCAGTGGCCCGAAAGTCTAACAATCAGTCTTACCAAGGGTTACCGTATTAACCAGTACTGAGAAGAAATGTTTGAAATCTTTCATATCGATGGTATGTCTTGTCAAATTACATGAACCCGGTGGGTCACTACGTTAACTAGTGGTTAAGTACGATAGAATGTTGATAACAATATAGTATTATTTCTTTGTTTGATTATTCGGACTTAAAAATAAATTTCAGGTAACAACATAACATTACACCTGTAATTCCCGAAGGGTTAGCCAGTTATGTATAAGTCCTATGTAAATGTGTATGGGGGAGCCTATTCCAGACTCCGTAGCTGCTACTGAGAAATACCTGATAGAAAAAATCCAATAGCACTTTGCCCAACCTGGGAATCGAACCCAGGATCTCATGGTCAACATTCGCGATTGCGACCACTAGACTATTAATTAATTGCCATAACCTAGATCACAGATGTCAACATATCTTTCACATTGAATACATAAAGGACTTTATAAACAATTGGAAATGATACGGAAACTTACATATATGCCCTACCTAATCTTCCATCGTCGGGGCTTAGAAGTTCATAAGGTTGCAAGAATTAACAAACAAAAAATCAAACGAATATTAATTTTCGATTACAAAAAGGTCAAGTGTACCTAACATCTGGATTAATGTTGATCTATCACATAACAACAGATTCCCTAAAGCCGAACCCTTCGCTCAAAAACCATAAACATAACAATAATAATATGCTATACAGGGTGACGCCGACAATACGACAATAACTTAAACTGCGTATACCTCATGACGTTCCCAGTCTGCGTACAAAAAATCAATCGAATGTATGCACTAGTTTAGTCACAGGACATTATTTTTCGTTTTCAGCATTTTCTACATGATGTAGATTAGTAGGCTAGCACTGACAGGTTAACGACCCTCACATCGGTTTAAACACTAAACACATGTTGCCAACTTGCTGCTTCAAAAACCTTTGGCAAATTTGTTCATTAAGTTTTATTTCTATGTGAATTAGTGCATGATATTTCTCGGCGGTATGTAAACCCAAGTCAGAGGCCCATGGGCGGCATAAAAACTCTGACACCAGGGGGTCTACTCTCTAAGTCCGTCAACGAAGATACGGGCCCGTCCAAAGTTAGTTCGTAACTACGGACTAAACCCTACTCCTTAATGATTACGGACTCATGAGTTGCGGACGGAATCATGGACAATATTAGTGAACGAATGATGAATAGCGATAGAGGTGCGCTATTTTATCGGTCGATTACCGGTTTACGGATTTGGTAATTTTCAAGCCTTTATACAAAAAATATTATTGTTATTGTTTTAAAATGACCAAATTTTTAACAATATACTTTTTATTAAGTCTTTATTATATAGAATTTAACTATTTTTAGCATTTTTTCCATATTGTGGCTTTATCCTGCTAATACCTTTGCTTTTTTCCTTTGACAACAATTGACAAATGAAATGTCAGTTTTTTATTTACAATAAACATAAACATAATTCGCATTATTAATTTAATACGACGCGGAAACTTTCCGTAATTTCCGACGAATGTGAGCACATCAACATTGGGACGTGCTTACGTGGCTGCCGTTTTTGCCACTCCAGCAAAACATCAGCGGCAACCGAGCATGTGCGAAACTTGTTGCCACCGATAACAAGCCGAGGATGAAGAAGGCTTCATTCATGTGGAAAAGAAGAAGTAAAAGAACCCTACTCGCAGTCAGTGCGGTACCGCATTGAAGGTCTACACATGTTGCTGCGTCTTGCTATTCCATCAACGCTGCAGCTGCACGTGTCCCGACTACATCACACCACGACGCCAGAGGAGGTCGTGGAGTATTTAAGGAGCAAGATCAAGTTCATCTTGAGAGTGGAGAGGTTACAGTCGCACCACATGATTAGCTTCAAGACGTGTACGTGTGTGTTTTCGCGGAAGGCTACATGACACCAACTCAGCAAAATATGTGGCCGACCAAACGTAGTTAATAGTGTTTTGTAAATGTGTCCAATATGTATTAGTTTATTACTGCAATTATAATATTATTTTGTGTATTGTATCTATGAGCCTTGAATGCCAGAAAATAAAAGTGATTGATTGAAACTAAGTGCCTAGATATAAAGATAGAAGATTCTTTATTATGTACACCATACAAATTTCAATTTACATTAAAAAAAAATATTTTACATCGGGTGGCACAATGGGTGGTCTTATCGCTAAAAGCAATATTTTCAAGACAACCTTTGGATGAATTAGGGGAAGAGGGAGAAACAATACTGCCGATAGTTTGATAATAGGGAACAGTTTGTACGGAAATTTGTCATTTTTACCCGACTACGGCAAAGCCAAATTGATTGATGAATTTGATATGAGGGAGGCCTTTGCTCAGCAGTGGGCTAATAAGGCTATTAAAAAAATGGTAACAAGAACAAAATAGACAAACCCTCAATAACAGATTTCCATACGCAAAATTGGCCAAAAATACTAATTTATACATATTGTTACGTCGTACGTACGAGATCTTTCGAGAAAGGACGTGATTCAGTGTGTTTGCGCTAAAAACTTCGAGAAGCGTGCCATTATTATTAGTTCAAAGTTAAGTAGGTAACTACTTATAAAAAATATTAGGAATTGTCATTGTAATTTCGACCGTACGCCGAGGGCATAAAGTACCTACTTCTTTATTCGGTACAAGTAGGTTATTATTTTTTTGCCTACTACTTGGTAATGTTTTTTTGGTTGATGTTTTTATCGAACCGTTCTACACATCGCCGGAATGTTCGTGAATAATGGGGTAGTATAAAAAGCACAAGCGCCGACACACATGGAGTAGTCTGATTCAGGCGATACAACGGAGCGAATCGAAGTGAACTAGAAGTGCGATATCTAAGCGAATAGTGATCAGTAGTGTACTTGTGATTAAGATCTAAGTGTTTTGTGTTTAATAAAGTTATTAAATTGTCTGCTTGGTAGTAATTAATTTATCCCATACCCAGCTCGTAACAATATATAATCATAATAATCATTGACCAAGAACAAAGAACCATGCATAGTGATGCTTATGGAGAGGTAGTGATTTTTGTCCAAATTTTTAAAAGTGGACAAGGTTTGAGTGACACAGGCAAGGTATTCCAGTCATACTTATCAAAATTTAAGACACAATACAATAGATAAATAAAAGGAAATATGTTTGATTGTAATAGTTTATTGTGTTTTCTTTTTCAATTTGATTGGTGCAAAATAAAAACATTCTGTTCATAAAAAAACAATGCTTTTTGTGGATATCATTATTTCACTGAATCTTCCACCAGTCCCAACACCCATTATGTCCTGAAAGCAAAATAAACAGTTGGTAAAATATTCATTTTACCCTAATCTATAAATAAAGTACGAAACTGGCTGGCTGATTGATTCAGTGACTGATTGATCAACGGACAGCTGAAACTGCTGGCTCCAGAATCATGAAATTTTGCACAAATATTCCTTATATGACTTAAGCGTGTACTAGGGGTTAAAACTGAAATTGAAAGTTTGTATGAAACTTGGTCAATTTTGAAGTAAATTTTTGTTCTCACACACATATAAAAATTTCCACGCGAACAAAGTCGCGGGCAACAGCTAGTCAATAATATGTATAAATACAAATACTCTATGCTATTTATTGATATTTGTATTATTAGAAGAGCAGTTTTTTTAGGGGATTACATAGAAATAGGTACCTATTTCTGTCCAGCAATTGCACTAATCTGTCTCTCGCTCTTTGCCCTTGCTGAAGAGGTTGATGAAAATTGAGTTGATAGCAGCAAGGACCTTAGAGTAAACAAAATCAACAGTAAATAGGTGGGACTGATTGTAAATTATTGATTGACTCAATAATTTACAGAATCTTCAATAGCTTAGCGTTAGTATGCACTTAATTCTTGGATCAAACCATTACCTACCTTCATTCTTGGAGGTAATAGATCCTCACATAAGTCTTCGAATTATTCGTGTGAGCCAGTAGAATTTGAACTCAACATCGGGAATACTCGCCAGTCGAAAGTTTTGGCGCAAGTATAATCGGCGTCGCCTCCGATCTTCATGTAGAGCATCTTCGAGCATTAAAAAGCAGCCATAGTATCAATTTTCTCAAAAAATTTTAACTTTCGTCGACAGCACGATAACTATTTTGATGTCGTATGAAATGACATAACGATCCGTCGAAACAAGTGTCAAATTTAAAGTTACGGACGGGCAAAAACACTTAGGGAGTAAGTACAACTGTCAAATCGGGTTGCCATTCATTCTTAGTTCGGGCCCCGAACTAATCTTATGTCCGTAGGTACTACGGAGTAGGAAACGCCCGCAACTTCGGCCGAAAGTACGGGTTTCGTGCTTAGAGAGTAGACCCCCAGGTTAGGCACTAACCACACGATAAAGAAGAAGAAAGTGCAAAATATACCTAAGATTAGTAAACCAATCATAAATGGTGTTCTATGTTTTTCACAGTTTTATGCTATTTAGTTCGTTTGAAAAAAAAAATCGATTTTATGGTTTTTTTTTGGTAAGTTTTTTTTTCCTATGGACTGGAATGACCAGTGTTTTCATTTATTGTCGTATTGTCGGCGCCACCGTGTATAATATGTTTTATGTCATAATTATATTAACAAACCCCCAAAGAGCGTGAGGATATAACATGCCTACTCGTATAATATTATGAGCCTGTTATAGCTCCTTGACGTGTAACGATCAAATTTTGACCTTTAATATTAACACGCACATTATTAATTATTACTATCGGGATTCCATGTATAACGTAGATAATAATATCGGAACAATAATAGGCTGAGGTTAAAGGAGAAGATTTTTTCAGTCTTTACAATCTTTTGATACTGGAAAATACTAGAAATGTACAACATTGAATAAGAAAAATGCTGGTTACAAACACCACAGTTTTTTTTACTTAATTTTTCCCCACACTTGTAATTTCTCCTGTAACGTGTAAACTCACATACACAAACAGCCAGCCCTGAACAACTTCCTATGGCTCAAAATAGTACATTTTGATATAAGTGGGGAAAGTTTGTTATTGCGGCCGAGGCGAAATACACACACAGCCGAGAACTGCAGTAACAAATGCCCACGTGTATCAAACGATGTTTTTCAATACACTTTTAGTTTTTTGGTTTTAGTTTTTAGTTAAAATTTGTTCAAAGTCCAAATTGATTCAATGGAATAAAAAAAATGTAAAATAAAAATGACTGTGGGGGCGAGCCGCCTCACCACGTGTGGAATTTTTATTTCCGCACTATAGTGCGGGAATATAGGAGAAAACCACGAGGGTGAAATTCATAGCATGTTGAACGTAATCGTAGTGCGATAAGAGCCAGTTTTCGAGGAGGTGTATTGAAAAAATATTTTGTTCCTTGCGGGGATTAAACCCTCGATACGCAGCGCAGCAGCCAATCGCTCAGCCACTGCGTCGTGCGGTCATGGTTGTATTTGCTCACGGCTACAATTAAAGTAAGCATTATCATTTTGTTTTTGCACTGCAATTTCCACAGAAAATTACACAGATGTTTACTAACAGCGCAGCGCTCTCCTCACAGCTGTGCCATTTAAGGGTCAAAAGACACACTATATGTACACATAAATTCCATTCTCCACAGACTTATTAAAGAAGAGTATTAAACAGTTATTATGTGACTTATTTAACGAGTAACAATTGAGTTTCTTACCCATTCTTTTCCATAGGAATCTAGGTACGCTTTTGAAAAGGTAACTAATTTAAATTAATTAGTAGACCGCCTAGACCGAATCCTTGGCAACTCAAAAGTATCTGCAAATGCTTCAAGTTTTAATGGCTTTGAGTAAGACAAACTTAAGAACCTTAGGTCCTTACACAAAAATCGACGTATTGACGTTCCGTTCACATCGTCCGCTCGTTCTAGGGCCTCTTAAATATAAAATTAACAAAGCCTTTTACACGTATTCAGCTTTCTATTTCAACAGCCAACCTACTTGTTACACTATTAATCTTTTTAATAAGATTATTAATTATAGAACTTTGGTACTTAGGATTAAGTTTGGGACTAACTTCAAAGTTAAAGGGCCTACTAGAGACGGGCTATTGTTAGTCTACGTTTTACATTAAGTGATTGGATTACTTATTCATCTTCTTAAGTCAAGATAACAATTTTAGTTGTTTTGAATGGATTAAGTTAGTTGGCTAAATGCATTTTTGTTTGAGCTTAAAATGAGTTTTATATTTTTCAGTCTTGGTTACCCTGTCAAAAAAATCGATTTCGTTGTCACTTGGCAGCTGTCAATCTTCCTAATCTATGTCTTTTAAATGTCAGAGCAAATTCCATGCCTATATTTACACAGTTAGGTATTATTTTCACCTACCTACACTTTAAAGGTCTCACCAAAACTATCACCCTCGACATTCCGTATCACACAAAATTTAATGTCTTTCCACCCCTCACTCTTACATAACTAAACATACACAAAATATATCAACAATAAATATACACCAATTGCCGCTTGGCTCACGATAACAGTAATAATCGTAAGTATATGTGCGTCACTTAATGACGTAACACAAAATTTTACATTCAACCGTGACGCACAGGTAATGCCTGCTACCAACGATGACGTATGAAGCTCAAACTGTATTCAGAGGCATTCGCCGACTCATAGCAGATAAGCGAATGGGGACGTTTAGGTGGCGCAAGTCTAAAGCGAATGCGATTAAATGTTTGGTCCTAATGTTCTGGAAAATACCTACGCTGGTCCTTTGAGAGTTGATTGATGAAAGGGTTAGCATTGATATGCTAAGTCCTGAATTTTTGGTTGGGTTTGAACCTTGAATAGATTAAGGGCAGGTATTTGAATAGAAATTACGGTGATTGACGTTTAGATATACACGACACCTGGTGGATGGAGAAATGAAACCTTTATTGGTTTATACTGAAACCCACGTTAGGTTTTAAGGAATCATTAAAAACCATTTTCACTAACACTAGCAAACCAGCCTGTAATGTTCCTCCTACTAGCACATGGACCTTCTCTTTGTGTAAGAGAGCCGGCTGTTATTTAAAACGAGGGAACACCCGTACGGGTTGGCAGATGTCACATGACATGGATGTTTGAGTTTCTGTGAGAGGATGAATGAAATATGACTTTTTCTTGTTATTTTTAAGTATTTTTATCATTTCTTATTGTTAATAATTATGTTTCTTTTAACTGCTTCTTTGCATTTTTTTTTTGGATTTGTCTGTTTTGTTGTACATGATTTTTTTTTCTCAGATAATGACTTCAAATTTATGGTACTATATTTTTCTTCATCATATTGAGAGCAGTAATGATGAAATACACTACACATAAAAGGTACGGGTAGCACCTGCATTAGTCTGTACCGTAACACCCGCTGTTCGCTTACACCTCATCCACAAAAGTAACATTACAAAGTAAAGCGTAACAGTGAATGCAAACGACTATAGCAGGCGTGTAATTGCGTCCGCCATTGTGTGTTCAACGTTTTTTTTTCCGTTCTGCTACGAGTTTCAATGGTAGATAACGTATATTTATCGATGAGTCGATGAGTTTCGGATCACAAGGGTCGGAGTTCGAAAGTAACTTTTTACGAGAGCTCTGCGGTGTTCGGATCAGAAAATATGGCTTCAGTTTGAATTTGAAATTCGAAACTTTTTACGGCTGTTTTATATTAGGTACTTAGGTATTGTTTTCCATATATTTTATTTGGAACCGCTACAGAATGTGTCAAATAACACCAGCCTTATCTCACTTCAGTCAATCCAGGACATAGGCTTCTTCTCATACAGAAAATACACAAACATTAATCACCACGATTGCTCCAGGCGAATTGGCGATTTCAGACTTAAATTGATTGTAAGTCCAGATTTCGTGACTGTGTTTTCTTTCACCGATGTTAGTGATGTCCAGGATAAACTTAGACATCAATAAACAATGTGACTTTTGTAATGTATGTAGCATTGCAAAATTGTTGACTGCCCGAATTTTAATCCCCTCCTCGTACATGAGATACGAGGCCTTAACCATCATGACATGAATGAGTCAAAGCGCTAAATTAAATGTTTATGTTTTTGAATTGAAGCCGAAGGCCGCTTTAATTATGACAAAAACACAGTCTCGCAGCATAAAAGTAATTATCTTTTTAGGCAAAATGTTGATAAGAAAAACAGTGAACGCCTGAAAGAAGAAATGTTTAAATTGACCTAGAAATCCACCTACACAAAATTATTATTTAAATTCCGCTTTTTCAGAAGGTTATAACTTTATAGCTTCACTTGATTACACTATATAATCGAAAGCCTTCACTTTAGAACAGATAATCATTAATAACGGCCTCTACCTACCCCGTTTGACACTGTCATAGCATGACGATGCGCTACGTTAATTTTATCTTTATTAATTTTTGGGAAGTTTAAGCAATTAATTATATTTCAACGTGATTTCTTAACGATTACAATATAAAAGATTCATGTCATTCTAGTCATGGCTAGCCATGACCCATACTATTGGTGCCCGGTTGATGACAATAGGCTCGCCCATGTAACATGGAATTTAAACTTAACAGACGAAATGAAGGCGCACTAGTAGGTACATCCTCTGCCTTACCTTTCGGGGTATCAGGCGTGATGTTATGTAGCAAAAATTAATTATGGCTCCACGTGATTCCAAAATAAATTGTAAGGAGTAAATATAAATAGTTATAATTACTTTTCGGAACGGCCTGTTTCCAGACTGTGGGTGTAAGTAAATACAGGCATTTGAAAATGTTTTAAGTGCGCAATTCGACTAGTAACAGTAAGTAATTGAGTTCAATGTTTTATTGAATTAAATATTTATTATATATTAATAATATTTAAATATTTATTATTTTATGATTAAATAAAAAAAGTAGTTTTATTTCATCCACTTATGTAAATATCATTATATAGATCTTTCTTTCTTTATCGTGTGGTTAGTGCCTAACCTGGTGTCAGAGTTTTTATGCCGCCCATGGGCCTCTGACTTGGCTTGACATACCGTCGAGAAATATCTCTCATGTATGCTGGTTTCCTCACGATGTTTTCCTTCACCGAAGCAAGTGATAATTATTCAATGCGCACATGATTCCGAAAAATCAGAGGTGCGTGTCCTGGGTTCGAACTCGAGACCTATGACTTGGCAGTCCAACGGTCACACCACTAGGCTATCACTGCTTCATTATATAGATAGGAAGAACCTTTTAAGTAAAAATTTACTTGTTTTGGGTACTTCTGCTCTTCCGGGTTACAGCAACATATTATATATGTGTGGAAATTTAAACAATAAATTCAATTAAAATTAGAATTAAATTTACAATCAAAATACAAATCAAAATCAAAAATACAATTCAAATAAAACCAAGATTAAGTTCAAAATTAAAATTAAAATCCAAATCAAAATCCAAAATAAAATTAGTATTAGGGAATACCACAATCAAAATTGAAATCCTAAATATAATTCAAATCAAACCAAAAATACTTACAAATTCAATTTAAAACCATTCAAATTATGTTTATCATTTTATCAAATAGTTACAAGAAAAAATTAACTTCGCCCACCTGCTGTCTAAAAATGACGCACTTTCCCCCTCTCCAGGCACAGAGCTGTCGAGTAAATCAAATGCTGTTTCATGAGATAATATTTTTGTAACCGACGAGCAGTACAGTTAAAATAAAGTGTTTTGTTTAAAATAAAGTGTTGTCTTAGTGTCTTTTCTTTCACTCATTAGGTACTATAGATTCTGTTTGCGAGTCAGAATGATTCATATTATATTTAGGTCATCAGTTTCAGTTGGAGAAATTTTGCTTCCTAGTTAGCCCAAGGGTGGAATGGTCCTTGAAACAAACCTTACCTGGCGTTCATAATTATACTATGTGTAAGTGTACATATGTATGAATTCTGTTCAAACATTCAAACTAAATTAAGTTCCCGGTTTGTCTCACTACCTCAGTAGTTTTTGCATTTCTCTTGTTCCTGGTAAATTATTTCTGCACTTATTAAGAAAGTGTTACTGTCAGTATTATACGTAGAGTACTCATTAATGATTGAAAATAAACTTTCTCGGGCTTTGTAAAGTATTGTTTCTGTTCCTCACACAAGTTTATGGAATATGTTAAACTCGATTTGACATATGCATGGCCGAGTACTTTGCTATCTAGCTTGTACTTCTGCTACAGTGCCCTTAAAACCTTGTCGTTCTCCACTGCTCAACTCTCAACTTTACTAAATGGCGCTCAAGTGAAGTGACACTCAAACAGGCTAATTTCGGTTGCGCTTTTTTTTCTCTCACTTGCATTCATTTCTATAGGTACTTACATAATTAATTTAATTTAGTTCAGATCAACATTTAAGCATGCTTCACAATTTTTTCTTCCGTGAGACACAATTTCGAATGTTTTTATTGCAACTACTGCAATAAGAGAAAATAATAAAATTAAAAACAGTAGAGAGCCCAGTACTTAAGTTTTGGATTCATAAAATGAATTTGAATTAATGTATCATAAGTAATAGCAGATTAACAGTTAGAGGCGTGCCCAAAAAAAGACGAAACCATAATCCTAAGCACTCTAATTTTACTAAACCATTACCGAAGATATATCCCCCATTCTTACTACAATTGATTACACCATCATCTTCAAACCCCACTTTATCAAAAAACCTTGCGTGCCTCAAATAATCAGGGATACCTCAAGGGTCCATAATAGGACCATAACTACTTCAGAACCTAATTGCAAATAAATAGGTCCTATCAACTAAACTTATGTTCCGTCGTTAAGTTAAATAGTAATACATTTAAAAAGGTACATTACAGTTACTATCAACCCCGGGAAAAGGGTCTAATCAAGTGGAGAGCCTCGGATGCGTGATTAAGTCGGATCTTTCTCAACTCATCCTTGCATGTGATTAAAAGTCGGGATTCTCGGAAACGGAGAACGGATCGGCTCTTTTTTAGTTTAATTAATTGTATTGGAATTGTTTGATGGCTACGTTCTTGGAAATTAAGAAAGAAATAGGAAGAATAAAATGCCCGAGATATAGGAACTAAAGAGATCTACTATAATTACTGGCTGTGTGTTTATCATTTGTTTTCTCTGAAACTGATTATGTTTTGTTTCTAGCTGGGACAACGGACAATATTTATTATTTTACTACTAAACAATTCATGTAGGTATTTTCATATTAAAAGAAAAATGTTTGTTCGACCTGTAATGCAGTTTTTCTACATATTTTTAAGATATCCCGCTCGATTTGATCCGATATCGATCAAAAATACTTATTTTTTTAAATGTTTTTTTTTTTTTTTTATCTTGATTGAAATTTGTTTGCAATGAGGTTGCAAATAGATTTTGAACATTTTTAAACAAGATAATTTGTCTTTTGCTGTTAGTAAAAAAATACTCTTTGAAACCGACTATTAACACACTGAGCTTCAAATTCCAAACAATACACTAAAACGATACTAACATTCCAAACTTCAATAGACCAACTTCAAAGAGAAAATCACAACAATAGTTTCCAATCCACAAATATGTGAGCTAAGTGATTAGCTGGAAGATCTAATGGACGGCACGCTAAGCTGATGCCGCTTCCCGATCGTTAAGTAAATGGTTCGATTCCTTTCCGACTTTAGTTAAGTTTATTGATAGGTTAAAATAGTTCGTGAGTACAGGAAAATAAAATTTTTGATCCATTGAAGTCATGTTTTAACATAAGGGTTATGTTTTAATATTGCCTTCTTTCTAGAGTAATCGGGTAATAATGACAGTTTAAAAGACGATGAAAGTAAAGACAGCGCCATTTTTTATAGAATTTCATAAATATAACCTGCTTAATTACTACGGCCGGAACATTAGAACGGTTATAATTAATTGAATAATGACTTTAGCGTTTATTCAATAAAACGCCAACAGTAACACCAATGATCTAGTTAGAAAACTGTAATTTTATTATTTAAATTTAGATGCTTCAGCCATTTATTGCCTTCTCTGAAATTGTCTAGTGGAATGGAGCTAACTGAAAGGTTAAATTTTCTATTCTGATTTCCTAGAAATCGTGTTCAAAACGCTTTAAGTCTTGAATAGCATATACCATTACATTGAATGAGGAAAATGTCGTGAGGAAAGTGTTGAGTATGAATGTGGATGAGTATAGGAGTATAGGAAAACCAAAAAAACGATTGCTGGAATGTGTCAAGGATGATATGGCAAGAAAGGAAGTTTCTGATGAGATGACGATGAATAGAGAAGTATGGAAGAAGAAGACATGCTGCGCCGACACGAAATAAATTGGGATAAGGGCAGAAGAATGATGATGTATATTTTGTATTCACTTGTCATTTAAGTAAGGAAAGCTTTCTACAAGGTATAGTAATGACCCGGTGATGATCTTTTAATCCACTCGATACGACAAGCTCAGAATTTTACCTTATTACATAATATCGTAAACAATGCATTATTGAGAGTAAGTCTTGCATTGGAATTCAAAAAGCGCCTTTATCGTAAGAACGAGGAACTAATGTTGACAGCTCGAACGTAAGGCCCGCAGTACAAAACTTACGTCACTACGATGCAATATAGTATGAGCACTTTAAATGTGCAGTTCAAATTGGATTGCTTTTCAAGAAAATTTTCATCGATATGTTAAACTAATTTTGGTTCTCTGTTTTCCCGCCTGCACTAGTTTGGTTGCAGTGTATCGTTACTATTTTCGCAAGGGCCTCTTGACGGGTCGATGTAGCGACGCTTGTCGCTTAGAGGAGGTCTACGACCAACAGTAGACGTATTAGTTGATGATGATGATGTTGATTGACATTCCAAAAATGCCTTTAGCAACAAAATATCCGCTCGTGTAACTTAAAAAACATATTTATATCTATAATTACAAAGATATGTTAGAATCCTAACTTCAAACTCGAAAGTAACTTCAGTACTAAAAACAATACCTGGCATAACTAAAATGAACACAATTTACCGAAATACAACACATAACACAATAACTTTGTATACACCCAGTTTACAGTACCTACAAGTTGGCAAACAAACGCCATTGTACTGAAACTGCGAGCTGAGTTCAGAAACTCACTTATGGCCTTGGTCTGAACTCTTGCTAGCTGGGGAAATAGGCTGATATGTGTTGAAGCTGAAATTTTCAGGTAATAAGTTTTTAATTGGTCGGTATTGAAAGCTGGTGGCTTTTTGGTCTTTAATTTTAAGCCCATCTCCGTTTCATGGGGTCCGAGTACCCCCCTATCTCTTTGTCTTTTGGGATATCGCCAAGCAGGTGGTGCATTCACGCCCACGCGGCGTGAACAGTCACGCTGCGTGTGAGCTACCGCAGCGTGACTGTTCCAGTGACCTATTTTATGCATTGCCATCCAACGTGGCATTGCTGCCAGCCTTCTGGGCACTTTTCCCGTTGAAAGAGATGTGGTATTTTTTTTTCGATTTCCTTTAATTCTTTTTCTTTTTTTTTGAATATAATTATTTAATTATGTTTGTCCGTAAAGGTTAAATATTTTTAATTACCTAATGTGTTAGGTGGCAATCAAACTTATTGCTTATTGCTACCTCAATAATCATCTGCAGTCTTTGCTAACTTATTGTAGCAGTACATGAGGAGCGGTGTGTCTGGACATGTTTTATGTTTTCGGATGGGTAATCATTTTCTGGGCTGAGCTATGGTAATCACAGCACAGCAGTATTATGAATAATAAACATTGCAGGTTTTTGGACAAACAAAAATATTACCGACTTCCAAAAAAAAAAAACAGCAAAAATGTGGAAAATAAAAACTTTCGGAAGTCGGTGACTATTGTTAGTTTCATTGACTTTTTAAAGTTATTTTCCACATTTTATTTGTGTTTTTTTTGGAAGCCGGTTATTTTTATTTTTGCAAAAAGTTTTTATTTTACCCTTTTTAATCTCTTCTATCGTATCACACACAATTCCTTGTCAAGTATCAATTTCGCAATTTCTTCTACTTGGATGATATATTTTTTTCCAGCTATTTTGATTTAAAACCAAACTACTGAACCGATTTTGATGAAATTTCTATGGGACCAATCGGAAAGTATAACCTTTCAGATAAAAGAAGAATTTTTCAAATCAGTTCATAAATAACGAGGACAAAAAAAACAAACACAAAAAATACAACCGAATTGAGAACCTCCTCCTATTTTTGAAGTCGGTTAAAAAAAATTCACAAAGCTTAAAGCTTGTGCTTTTGGTGCTGTTAGCACCAAAAGCACAAATTATTATCATGTGTATTTAAGTAGATTAGTAATTATGATTATGCTTTGATGTATAAAAAATCAAATATTATATATTCTTCAATCTTTCAATCTTTCGATGGATTGCATGAAGAGGGAGGGACAATACTGCAGATTGTAATATATATATGTACATATATATCGATTGTCTTGAAAAGATCGCTCTTGGCGATAAGACCGCCAACTGTGTCACCCTATCTGACATGTCTTTTTTTTCGTAAATATTATTTGTGTGGTGTAGTAAAAAATATTCTATTCTAAATACATCATGACAGGTACCACTGTACCATTCCAAATTCAAATCAGAAATATGAATGTACCTACGTGAAATAACACTAATAACCTTCAAGCTAAGTCATAGCTTCTCCGCAAACTTAAAATAATTGTATCACGTAGTTCGCACACACCTCATCCATGCTATTATCAGCGTACTCAAGAATAACGATAATGGTTGTAGCACAGTAGTAAGTGCTCAAACTCTTATCTTTGTCGTGTAGTTTTGAGTATATTACAGGTGAAACTAGATTTAACATAACATCACATTTGTAATCCCTGAAGGGTTAGGCAGAGGTGCACTTAATAGTACACCCACATTTCACCAGTTATGTTTAAGTCCCATGTAATAAGGCCATCGAGGGGCGAGCTTATTGCCATCAACCGGGCACAAATCCAGACTCCGGGGCGGTTACTGAGAAATTCCTGAAGGAAAAACTCAATAACACTTTACACGACCCGGGAATCCAACCCAATACCTCATGCTCAGCAGTCGAGCTTGCGACCACTAGACTAACAGAGTATTAAACGTTTATGTTGTCTGTATGTTTATAAACAACTTAACGAGATCAACTTATCAAAACTTATAACACTTCGAAATGTGTCACCGAAAGACAATGTGTTTCCAAAGGACTGATAGCCAGTCTTGCCCAGTAACTGGGTTGTGGGAGATTCAGCTGCATCCGGTTAGACTGGAAGCCGACCCCAATATAATGGGAAAAGGCTGGGCAGATTGAAAAACTTATGGATTTTCATAGAGCTAGGTGAAAATTTTTGTTTTATCTAACTTATTTTAATTATATTAAATTCAAAACGTGCGTAATCCGATAACCACTATCTGATATACGCAAACATTCAAAATAAAAGACACATTTGTTTTATCTTATCATATACTTACTTTACAAAATCGATCGAATACATTATCAAAATTGTTCAAGTATCGAATATTTACAAAAGACAAAAATGTACAATGTTCATTTTATCTACACAAGGCGACACCTTATGAGATGCCTAAGTAATTGACAGCTGTGTAATTTTCAAGTCTGGGAATAGCGCCCAATATTGAACTCCATTAATTTAGGTTCCGCCTAGTATTAGAGAAAATGGACTTTCATGGTGAAGACCATATAAATCTGATTACAGTAATATTACATACACAATAAATATAGAAAAACACCTGAACCACATAATGAATTCTTCCTAACTAAAATTACCATACTTCGTAAAAGTACCCATAATTATTTGTATAATCGAAAAGCATAGCTCATACCATTAAAGATGAGCTCACACAGGCAATTATATTGCTCAGTGTCTCTGTAACACCGAGCAATTTAGGGCCATAAATAAGTTTAAAAACTTAAAAAAAAATGCAATTTTTGCGCGTCAAGCCCCGGCACACATGAGTGTAATATGGTTAGTCATGTCACGTTGTGTCATACAATTGAGACAATAAAATAGTGAATCTGTCCAATAAAAAAATCATTATGGAGAAATTCAGCTGGATTTGCAACGTTCGACTCAACGTCGAAATATGAAAATCCAATCACACGCTTATTGTCGGTTACGACATTTCAAATGTTAAACATGATCGAATAAGCTACAAATGGCGTCATGACACGTCGTCGATATACAATTAAATTCGACAAAAATTTTACAAACCATAAAAAGAATACACACGGTAAAAAGGTCGAAATATTGTTAGCAATTACAAAAACTCACAAGAAAAACTTATCCCTTTAATTTAAATTACATCGATGGATTCAAAACAATATGGCGGACGTAGTACATTAATTTAATATACATAGATACATTTCTCACGTGACAGTCTTGGGTAGTAGGTACTTGTAGAACAAAGAAACTTCTATTCACACCAAAAATCACTTTCACATCGCATAGAAAATATTACGAGCTACCAGCTAGTAGTTGGAGTAATTTATTCTGTGTATCTGCTTCCAATTGACCGGTAGGTGAAGCCGTAGGTGCAGGTGCAGATACAGTCGCAGCTGTAGGAACAACAGGTGCAGCAGTTGGAACAGTTGGAGTAGTAGTTGTTGGGTGCCTACATTCTTCCAGCTCCCAGTATAGCGTGTTCTTCCGACCAGCCAAAGCCAACGTAGACACGAACAGCGCGAACGACAGAAGAGACAAGAGTACTATCACCTTGTTGTTCAACATCCACCCCAAAGTCACCTCCATGTAATACTTGCAACTTCCCATTTTTTTCTTTCTGTAATTACTCCGTTTGGCACAAGTATCACTATCCGTTCTGTTGCGATGAATACTTCAAATTCGTTATTATCTTTTACCGATATTATTTGACGATATCTTACTTTATCAATTGCTGATAAAGCTTGTCCTCTAACTTTGTCATTTTTGAATTGAACCTTGTAACATTAGCGATTAAGTTGTATTTACATTGAAAGTTTCTACATTATTGATCTTAGGCAACATGAGATAGTATATGAGTCATAGATTACCGGAATACTATAGATATTTGGACAGTAATTGTCGGTGAAAAAGTTGAATCATCAAAAATAGGTGTTTCGTTAGCAAACAACTAAATAACAAAGACTTTGAATCAGAAGACTACAAAGGAGGAAATGCCTCCCTAATGCTTATCACGTAAAAACAAAAGACATTTTATTTAATTAGTACCAACTGTCGTATCGCGTCATACTCTTTGTGTTTTTTTGAAAGGTGAGGTGCGCGTAGCATAGCTGATGCGCAAACAAAGTAGTTCCCAGCTTTAACCTTTTGACCGCCACGGTCGGCTATAGTCGACAGATGAAAACTACTTGAAAAATGTCGTTTTATTGTCGGCTATAGCCGACGGTGGCATGTTGGGCACTTTTTAATTTGTCGGCTATAGCCGACCATGGCGGTCAAAAGGTTAAAGAGTTTGCATAAAGATAAAGGTCCCTAATACGAACAATTCGGGACAAATCAGTAGCGATAAAATAGTTCCATACTTTCTGTATGCGATCGCACATACAGAAAGAGGTCCATAAAACACAAAAAGGTGCAGGTTTACCGCCACCAAACTATCGGGACCGAAATTGGTCGAGTTTGGCTTCGTCGAACAAAATCAAAACGATTGGCAGTTGTTTGCGCAACGCTTACAGCATGTGAGTCACCGCGAAGACGCTCCCGTTATACTCTCGCGAAGGAAACAAGTGATAAACGCGCGTGTCGAAAGACGCAAGTCGAATTGCCTGATGTACTGAACGAGGCGTTTGAGCGGTTTCAGACTAACATATTTTCTGCGCGAATTAGATTACGCGCGCCAGATTATCAAAAATCCGAGCGCACGTACAAAACCAAGGTGTTTGCTCGAACTGGTGGGTTCAGTCTGTAGCATAACGACAGGATCTCTCGCGGCTGGCGCTTAAGCGTGTCAACGCTCGTACGAGTTGCGCGTGTGGCAAAAGCCTCGCGTTTATAAAAACGAGCTTATACGCGCCGAAAATACGCTTACCTGAAACCGCCCTTAGCTACTCGCAGACTGCAGATGAAAGGATGACATGAAAAATAAAATACAGAGCGTATTGTTATCGTTCATCCGAGATTTATTTATGCCGTTTATTGAGCACTGAACTATTTTATCCTACGTGGGATGAAAATCGGCTGACTTGTCAGTTGCAGTCGTAAAGCCTTGGCATTTTCTTGTCCATTCATTGGTATGATTCAGGCGCTTTTTTCTTGGTTAAATAATAACTGGGAGTAATATACATGAGGAGCTGTGAAAAATACCAAAAACTTTCTATTAATATTTGCAATTATATTAATAGATAGTTTTTGGTATAACATAATTTTTAAAAACAAATTCCTGTTATTGTTCATCGTTTTCAACGAATTTTGGCCGGTGAATGATGTGTCATTTTGCAACTCACTAACTGAGGTGATCAATAATTTTATTAATACTGTCTGTTGTGTAATTCAAAAGTAGAATATTTATCAACTTTGTTTAGACATTTCAACTTTATTTGATGTGAATAAGGTAGAATAAAACCGCCGTTGTATGTAGATAATGAACAGTATTGTTAAAAAGCTGTGTAACAATTTTGATGCAGAATAAAGTATGTATGTTCTATCTATCCAACACCGAGAGAAAAAGAACAAACCGTGGAATGAAAGGTGAACGAATGAATGAATGGTGGGTTTTGCGTACGACCATGACAGTTAAGGCTGACAAAAAAAAAAAAAAAACATCTTTTGTGTGAAAACTTAGCCTTACCCTAAGTAAGTACATCACAATAAGGTACCCAAAACTAACCATAATATCTATATTATTATGTCCGTAAGGTAAGGGTCGTCAATCAAAGGACTACCCGGTCATTATTGGGCCCAGATTATGACGGCCCACTGCTAAACGACCAGTCATTGACTAACTGCGAGTCTTGACCCATTTAAACATTGAGTTCGGGACACACAAAGCTCGTAAGATAAAGTATTTGTGAGATTAACATTTTAAAAGAAAAAAAAAAGGAGATAAACTCTTGTTGCGTTTCACTTATGCATATTTGTGTTGTTCGAGTTCAATATTAGATGAGAAATAAAAGCAAAAAAAAACACGAATGTTTATTTATAAAGCTTGTTTAACCATATTCATTTTACGGCCTTGAAAGAGGTGGCGAGATAATCTGGACGCACAACACAATGGCTGGTTTGATGAGGCACAGGAGAAAAAATCCTGGTTGGATATGGGGGAGGCGTTTGCCCAGCAGTGGGACAAACAAGACTACTAAAAAAAAAAAAACAAAAAATCAAATCTGTTTATCTGAGCAAGTAAAGTTTAAATAATTTCTCATTTGTGTCAAATCCATATTTAGTAAAAATTAAAAACTCAGTACCTACGTAGTATAAAACAAAGTCGCTTCCCGCTGTATGTCTGTCCCTATGTATGCTTAGATTTTTAAAACTGCGCAACGGATTTTCATGCGGTTTTTTTTAAACAGATAGAGTAATTCAAGAGGAAGGTTTAAGTATGCAATTTGTCAAGGTTTTGTGTAAATTGGTTGAAATATGATGATAATTGTTTGAAGTGTCGGAAAAAGTCAAGCCGCCTAATATGCTCTACTACCCGTGCGAAGCCGGGGCGGGTCGCTAGTTTCTTGATAAAAACACACGAAATCCTTGTTGTATTTAATGTGTTAAGCCTTCTTAAAAGGCTTTTCATACGTTCTCTGACGAGTCTTGAGTCGAGTATTCTATAAATGTTAAACTTGTGGTGTCACTTTGCCCCACAAAGCCAGAACTACATTGACAATGAAGTTTCCTCCAAGGGAAGGCCACATCAAACGACCTAGCATGAAGAGAAGTCATGCTTTGATCAAAGTTTTGTACAAGTCAGTATGTGAACTAACTTGAACTATTGTTATAATTTCTCATAATTTAACCGAGAGATTCGAAAAGTTCTTTATAATCAGTTTTGCCAATAATAGCTTCCGACTAAAGAAAGTTGCAAAATAATGTGTAAGTACTAACTAGTACTTAATATTACCTTCGTCTGTAACGCATGTACGCAAAAGCTAATGAACAGATTGTTTTGAAATTTATAAAGGACATGTAGGCCATACGTTTTGAGTATGAACGTGGATGGTTATAAGAGTTGAGGAAGACCAAAGAAACGATGGATGGACTGTGTGATTGCAAGACAGGAGGTGTCTGCTGAGATGACAAGTAATAGAGAAGTATGGAAGAAGAAGACATGCTGCGCCGACCCCAAATACATTGGGATAAGAGCAGGAGATTGATGAAGATGATTGGCTATTTTTCATCTTTATAGAGGCTTCCATTAAGATTGATATTTCTATTGCTTAAATAAAAAAATATGAAAAAACAATACAAAATATGTACATGCAGAAAAAGTCGCTGGAAGCAACCACTATTTGCAATAAACCTACCGTAGTCAATTTAATTAATACTTCCCATGTACACATGTTGTCACACACATTTCTCTTTTGCTCAAAGCATATGATTTATTTTCCTTTTTATGCCAGTTGGTTTGTCGAAGCGCCTACACATATATTTGCTTTAATAATCATAAAGTTAGTGTATGGAATGTTTCATAATATTTAAAAAAAAAATGTGAAATAAAAAGTACACATGGCGACATAACAAACTACACATTTCCAGTATAAAATGGCTTCGCTTTGCATAGATTTCCTGTACAATGAGAGATTCGCTTATACTGGTTTTGTATAGCTTGATTGGTCGTCGTGCGTACAGTCCTTTCATACTTATTTGGCCTCTGATTTTGCACCACTGTTAAAATCTGATCTGATTTGTAGTATCGTTGTAATTAGGTTTCAGTTGGGTTGCTGCTACTGACCAGTCTATCAAAGTAAGTAATCTTTATTTACGATACTATAAGGTTGGCATTAGGTTGTTTCTATCAGATATAAAATAACTGTGAAATGAGACACAATGTTTATTTATACCTTCAATTAACAAAATCGCCATTTGCTCTTTGCTCCCTGGGCGTTTTTATTTCACGTTCTGATAATTCAATTTTATGTTATTGTTTGTCAATAAAGTTAATAAATGACTTGTAATACTGTGTGAAGCAATACCATGGAATGTGTTATTGGAAAATTTTCCAAAGAATTGTTCCATGCCTCATAAATCGATGTAGGTATACTTCTTAAAATATAAGTTTTTCATCAGAAATACCTTCGGCTATTACTGGCTGTAGTCTTGTCTTCTTTATCGTGTGGTTAGTTGCCTAACCTGGTACCAAAGTTTTTATGCCGCCCATGGATTCTCCTCCTCTACGATGTCCTCTGACATGGATTTACATGCCGTCGAGAAATATCTCTCAGGCATGCTGGTTTCCTCACGATGTTTTCCTTCACCGAAGCAAGTGATAATAATTATACAATACGCACATGATTCCGAAAAATCGGAGGTGCGTGTATTGGGTTCGAACTTGAGACTGTTGTGTTGACAATATACTATCATGAATGAATTATGGTCATTACAATTTTTTTTTGTGTATGGATTCTTAAATAGGTTTAATCAAAATTAGAATAGTGCTTTTATCCTCGCATAATAAAATTTTTTATGATCGTTGTTCGCCGACCAAGCAATTTTATTTACTTTTTGACTTGTATTTTCTTCATCATTAGTTGACTAGTTCCGAACTGGAATAAACATACGTAGTCTTACTTATAAAGCGATCAAGTGATAAGACGAAAGTCAAATTCCAAAAATTCATACAATAATAAACGTTACATTGCTGTCATACAAAAGTTATAACTTTAAGCCCCAAATAATTCACAAACATTAAATTCGGATCAACAAAACACACTCCAAAATCACGTCAACCCAAAAACAAAATGGCCACTACTGAGATCCATCAATTACGAGTATGAACAAACCGACAGTTAACTACTAACAACAAGTGTCCCTTTCATCCGAAACAGCATTAATATTTCAAATAATATCTCAAATTCTGTACTGGCCAGTACCAAAATTCCAATCGTACCCACAACCGTAACACAACCGTTCGTATCTCAGTGTACCTCCTACATTACTCGCTCGCCTTGTAATAGAGCGGGCACTTTACGTAGATGGCCGTCATTAGAACCAACAGCGGTTTAGGATAGTGTAACACTCGCTGTGGTACTAATCAGAAAATTGCCTTCAATTATTCAGCTGCGTGTTCCGAATTGAGGGTCGGTTTATATTAATATATGGACATTATTTCTGGCTAGGTAGACTGGAATAAAAATGAGCTGAAGTATGGAAGAAAAATGTTTCAGGTGCGTCACGGCAGGTAATTTAGACTGGAGGATGAAAGTGACTTTTTGAGTTTAACAAAAATGTTTTTAAAGAAGGCTGGGGGATGTTGTACCTTTGTAGATTACGCTAGGGTTGGCATCACGACGATCTTTACATAATTGCTACTTCTGCTTATAATGTTTTTATACGTACTAACGGACAGTCTGTTTGCTATACTTACTTCTCAAAATTAACTCTTTGTCTAGTTTTGAGCTGAGCTTAGTATCTAAAAACTGATTAGTCGATTAACACATTCGATTTTTAAATCATTACTTAAAATCGAGCAGAAATAAGATTAATAGACATGAATGATCAAAATCCTGAAATACAATGTATCGAGTCATACTGTGTCAATTATTTAGATTATGCTGTAAAACTTTCTCAAACAATAGCTTCGTGAAAAAAAAACATGTCAACTTCGTGGCGCGATACCTAAACTGTTGTACACGACCTCCATACCGCGTTGGGTAGTAGTATAAAGTGTTCTACACTGTCAAGAGAGTAACGAGAGACGATCAATAATACACAAAATGTTAGTTATTCTTCCAAAGTTATTTTTTCGCCTTCAAAGTATGCTCCTTCAGAAACGATACACTTATGCCAACGAATAATCCAATCATCAAAACATTTTTTAAACGCTTTTTCCGGAATTGAGTTCAGTTCTCGCCGCAAATTCTCCTTTATGTTTCCTACCGAATGAAAACGTCTGTAATTTGACGAGCACGAAGTGGTAATTTGAGTTTAGGAAAAAGAAAGAAGTCGGCTGGAGCCGATGGGTGCTCAATAGTGTTTGTTGAGTTTTTGGTCAAAAATTCGTTCACTATGATGGCCTTGTGCGAAGGCGCATTATCGTGATGCAAAATCCAAGAATTTTCTTTCAACAAATCTGGCCTTTTTCGTCGAATTTGCCATCATAAACGCCGCATAAGGCTGAATCAATATTCTTTATTTACTGTTTGGCCTTCCAGCAAGAATTCCGAATGTACAACACCCCGATAGTCAAAGAAAGCGGTCAACATGACTTTTCACCAATAACAATGCGTTTCATGAATGTTGGGTCGAAATTGACTCGTTCTAGCATGTCCTCAGCGACTCTTATGTGATTGAGTTATTGGAGAAAACTCAGGTATTTTGGGACTAGCCGAGCGGCAACATGTTTCATACCCAAGTTATTATTTAAAATGGTATGGATCGACTCGTGAGACACAGAAAGTTCAGCGGCTATATCTCTCAAACTTGAATGAGGATTTCCAGTCACTATTTCCTCCACTTTTGTAATGTTAACTTTAGTTGTAACGAGGCAAATCTTGCATCACATTTCGAACGCTTTGTACCACTCATAAGCACGTGTTCTTGATAAAGTCGATTCACCGTAAGCCTTCTGTATCATTTTCAGAGACTCCGAACACAAAATTCCATTGGCGATGCAAAATTTAAGACAAACTCTTTTTTCGATATTTTTGTCCATTATGAAATTTGCAATTCACACTAGATATGATCTAACTAAAAACCGGATTTTATTTAATCTAAATAACACATGCAACTTAAACTCTGCGCCAAAATGGAAAATAGATGCGGCAATGTAACAACAAAAAAAAAACAAAAAAATTGAAATTGGAACCATAAACAAATCATCCATTCCCGATACTTTTTTGGTTAAATGTTTATTGTGTGCCAAGTAAATACTATTATTACCATCCCGTCGCATAATTTCTCTGCCCGCCAAAGCCACCGCCATTAGAAAAAGATATAAATAAACGTAGCAAACCACAAGACAAGAGTAGTGTCTACACGATCATCTCTGATCCCCAAACACATTACGCCATTACGCGTGACTTCGCCCACCATTTTTCCTCCGAATCTTGGCAAAAAGGAAAATGGACGAAGGAATAAATAAGTTGAAGCACATACGAATGGATAGATTACTTGGCCATCACCTGTGCCTCGACGGCCCATTGCCACAGTGACCCAGCTAAGATAGATAGAGTGGGCTTTGTTTTACGGTTTCCGTATCTTAAAATGAAAATGCGTAACGCTTATAGGACCTCTTAGTTGTTTATAAGGTGCGGTTTTTTGTGAATGTCTGTTTCGTGTAGAGTGGTTGTAAGAGATGATCCTTGTTATGATCTTTCGGTCAGACAAAGTGGTTTTAGGTTTTTCCATTATTGTGTGTAGTATAATTATGCGCTTAGGGGTCCTGATGTGGCTACCACTATAATATATTTCATACACCGAGTCGCAAGTAGACTGTTTCTACACGACTATGCGAAAACGATGCACATCCCTGGTCCGCATTCGGGTCAGCTCCAGCGGCATCCTCAGGGTATTCGCACAGTGCTTTGATAGCCAGTAAATCAACCATTTGCTGTATGGTTTATTTACTGAACAATTGGAATATTTAGTGTTAGGTACTTGTAGTTAAATGAGTTATTTCATTAGCTATTTTATATTGAGTTTTATGATCCTTTGTTGATTAAAATAAATTATTCTATTTTATTTGATTATATTAGGAGCAGCACAGTGAAAACTTTAAGTTTGAATGTAAGGTTATAATGACATCGACCATCGCTGTTATGTAGAATATGCAGGGAGAGGTATGCCTCGTGTGTACTGCGGTCTGCATAGCGTGACCATGCTGTGTGGGTAATGAGTAGTGTCTGACCGAAACTAGTTTTTCCGACCGAAACCGAATTTCGGAAACTGTCTCAGTTTCGGCCGAAACCGAAACTTCCTTACAAGGATCATGTTTTGAGGGAAAAATAAAGAAAACGTTATTATAATCTATACGTATATCACGTAATAAAAGTCACCGAATTGAAAATTAATCACACGAAAACTCACAACAAACAAAACGAACTGCAAACACAAGCCAGTCACGACATGATAATGCACGTGGACGCGGCAAAATGTCTTCGTCGCTTACTCGCTTGGATGGAATTTAACGCACCGAACATGACCGATCACAGCGCGAGAACCCCCGGATGCAGTTTCGGTTTTGGTTGTAGTTTCGGCGGGTTGCCGCCCAAACCGAAACTCGTGTTTTTGCCGAAACTCCGCCGAAACCGAAATCGAACTTTCGGTCGGACACTAGTAATGAGTCGCAGCGGATGATCTTGCCAATATTTTCATGAAAAGAGAAGGATATTATACGTGAATAGCTTAACCTCTTGTCAATGTAATGCTTACCAATTATTTGAGACTAGTTAAGTTTAGTTAAAAAGTTCTTTTTAACTATACTAAAAGTGACTGGCGAAGTATCAGTCACCTACCATTGACCGCTCCTAATCGACCTGTCAGTGGGTCGTTTTTGGAAAAACAGAACTGATTTAATCATCATCTGCCTAGCCTTTCTCCAACAACTGCCTATCTGACCTCCACATCCCAATTAGTACTGGGTAATACGACCCTTTGGTAAGACTGGCTGTCAGACTTTCGGGCCACTGACTACCTGTAATGACTATCAAAGATCTACAAATGGCAGCCGGGACCAACGGATGAACGTTCTTTCCGAGGTACGGAGGAAACTATGTATGTCGCCCATCCATGGACCAACCTAGGCAAGCACGGCTTTACCTAAAGATCGGCCCGAGAGGCTGTTATTACTTAGCCACGAGCTTCTCACAGGACTGATTTAATCTTGCATCATATTCATATTATTATATGTAATCCCTTTTAAACCAATTTGTGAACGAATTACAACGTCTCTCTGTTTACTCAGAAGTGAACTGAAAACTCAATTGGAAACCGTTAATTACTTGAGTATGTTAATTAACAGTTAATACGATCACTGGTATTCACCGCGCGCTTAACTTGCTTGAAATTATTGAATTTACTGTTTAATGTATCGTTTTGCTTTAATACGTTTCTGTAAGTTTGTTACGATAAGTACAAGAAAAGTCTTTCTACATAATAATGTTTGGCACTTATTGAATTTTAGTTGGAAGGCAATTAAAAACAAAATGGACGGTAATCGTAATACAGTTCTTTTGAAATTGTAGACTATCTTATTTTCCAATGAGACTGTTCCTTTTCTTTTCTCAGTAATTCAGTTCCTGAATATCTATACTACTAGATAACTCTAGTAAGTATTTTCTTAATGTGTCCATGTTTACCTAATTGGTCTTGTGGTTGTAAGCGCGACTGCTGAGCATGACGTCTTGGGTGGGATTCCCGGGTCGGGCAAAGTGTGATTAGGATTTTACTAAAAACCATGTGTGTTTTTTTTTTTTTTTAAATCGATGTTTTTACGTAATGTTTACTCGGCGCGCTCGTGCTACGGCCTCTAATAAAGAGCTTTTCTACGTTTTCCATGCAAACACTGCATCAGTGATATCGACGCGCAAATTGTTACCATTAATTGTTACATACGCCGCATTCATCCGTGCGTCAGTTGTTAAAAGAAAAACGTCTGCTGTTATACGAACAATGTGTATGAAATAAGCTGTCTTGTTTATAATTAAAAGTTCAAAAATGCTTACAACTTTGGCAAAGATCACTAACCAAACATTTTACATCGACGAATGATTTCCATGCGGGGAGATTTTAGAATCATTTTCTAAATTCTTTTACAGAGTACCCTTTATATAACAGTATAATACTTTTGTATGATATCGAATTACACACGAGATTCCTACATCAACACCGTTCACATATTTTTTTATACAAACGCCAACGATTTTTTAAACCAAAATAAAACACATGAGCTCTAAAAAGAAGGTACGACAGACGGAAATAACAATTTCCTGTATAGAAACGGTATAAAATAACATGAAAAGAGTAACATATTACCTCGTAACATTTTACCAAAGGATTAAGAGGAATTTGTGAGCAATCTTCTATGTAAATCTTTTCAAAGTACGTAAGACCGTAAATTACCATTTTGTGAAGAAAAAATTATGGTGCCCGAGGGTGGCTGAAAATCTGTTCCAAACGAGCGAAGCCGCAGGAATTAAGTAGCATGTAGCTGCTATTTATATTAATAGCTTGGCTATTTTTTTTTCAAGAGCCTCTACTTGAAGTTATTTACGTTTACAATACATAAAATAGCAAACTATAGCCAATATTTTAACTGTACAATGTCAATGGCTAAAATTCGTGACGTTTAATTTTCGGTAGCTATCAACTAGTAGAAAATGGCTATAATGAGTCTTAATACAGGGTGATTTCTGAGATGCGATTTCTGGACAAAAATATGGGTAAGGGAATATGTAAAGTAAAGTGGAAAAAATTATAAGCATAGTAAAATTATCTATTTATTAAAACTGCAGCGGGCGACGCGTCGGGCATAAGCCCGACGCGTCGCCCGCTGCCTATAGTCGCTTCTCCGTAAACACCCATACATCGCCATATGTTCGAATTGAAAGCGGGCCGCGCCGCATAACGCGCCGCGCGACGCACCGCGCCGCCTCTCCGTAAATGAGCCCTTAGGCATTAAGTCAAAATTACTTGGATGATCTTATTTTATTCTATTGTTTTGATGTACTTTGCTCTTGAACAGATTTATCTCACGATTTATCCGGTCGGCACAAAATTACCTACAATATTTTAACAACAACGGTACCAATTTATTGTAAAACAAAAAATTGGGATTCGATACTGGTATTAAATAATAATATTTAGTTTATTGCTCATTAAATTAGTTCCTTGCCTGATTTGTTAACTTTACAAATAAATTACTATAAATATTTAAATAAACCATCCGATAATGCATCATTTAAAATTGAGAATGAATACAAAATGGCTGCCCTGGTTTTATATAAATTTACGTTTAAAAAGATAGGTTTATTACTGATGGTTTTAGCGATTCAAATGTGCGATGAATTTAATATTTTACTGATATTGGACTGAGGTTTCGTTTAATTGCGAACATATAAAGTAATTGTAGGTAATTAGTTTAACTAGTTTTTTATTTAAATTGTTGGTATAATTTGTTCAGCTACCATTTATTTATTTCCAGGTAATATTGTGAAAATTAGATGACATCTTCAAATATTATTAGAATCTAACCAATTTTGTCAGGAAAAAAAATCCAATATCAGAACAAAGTATTTTGTTATACGAGTACTGTCAAGGAACTTTAAAGCCAATTCTGGGAACTCGATTCATTCTTACGTCTAGCCAACTGACATTGTCTGGGATGGATGGCTTTAAACTACGGATGGTTCATCCTTACGAGGAGATTGCAAGAAAATCTCACTTATTTCATCCTCATTTGTTTTACGAGGGAGTCGGAAAGAGACGTCAAAGCTAACGCGGGGATGATAAGTATGTCTGCGAGTCGGACAACTCGAAGAAAAATACAATTCAAGCTATACACCCGAATGCACCCTATGCATAAAAGAATCAAAAGATTTAATTCAAGTAGGTCAGTTACAGACACTTTTGAATAGTCGAAACAAAGTCAACTATAAAAATGAAGCTACAGTCCCAGTCACAAGACATTAAAACTGTGAAAGTACTGTAGTCGTACATTGCAAAGCGTAGATCTCTATGGAGAATAAAGGGCAAGAAACTCCATGGACACTCTTTTAAATCAGAATATTGTTACAAAAACCTTAGTTACATCATTCATGTTGAGATGGTACATTATGTGAGAACGATGTAGCAAGACGTGCACGTTAAAATTAAATAGTCCATAATATTAGAAACAAAATAGACAAAAATAAACTAAGAGATGACCAGTCAATTTTTGATATTGTATACACGAAGATTAAGCGACACACCTCAGGTCGCTTTTCTATGCGACAGCACTACTTATTTACATTTATGTAAGTGGAAACGCCAGAAGAGGGCGCCCTAGAAGAACATTTTATTGGTGATGTTCATCAGGATGGTCCGGTGCGTGGTACTTGCATGATTTTCAACAGGCGAGTTTGTATGACCAGATGTATGAACGAAGCAAAAGGAGTATGGAAGGATAGCAACCCCTTAGAAAAAAGGATTTTATGTATGTAATCATGAACATAACAATAACCTAAAGCTTGTTGGTCATGTAATTAAAATACGTGTCCAATTGTAAATACCTACGATAATTGAAAGATATCAATGATAAAATAATTCTTTGTTGAAGAATCCAATTAACGTGTTATCGAGAGATATTGAAAGATTACCAACTTCTCCTCGGGTTGTTGACTCATTGTATCACCTGTATTAATGATTAATGTTTCTTTTCCTTTGTTGGTTTTACTCATCATAAGCATATTCAGCCTTTAATCACAATGCACAGTTATGCATAGCTTCAATTCGAGCCGTGAGGGGTTCTTACCATAAAATACTATAATGCAACGCACCCTTACATATAAGCACTAAAACGGCCTAATTTGTTTTTCAAATCATTGTCGGTTCATGGCATTTAGAAACAATTTTGATATGTAAATATGTTTTCAATGATCATTTATTGATTCCATTATAACGAGGCCATTTAATTTCAGAATTCATTTAGATGTTAAATATCGCCAAGCAATTAAAATCTGATATTGTAATGACAAGGTAAATAACGCGAAACGAAATTGTAAAATCATTTTAACTGACTGTTTTTTTTTTTCAATTATCTCTGAAATCGTTTATCGGTCTTACGCCATTTGGTAGGTTAAATAAATTCGTTGTTACTTTTATTTATTTGTAATGACGATTTTATTAGTACAGTCACGGACAGCAATATGTAAATACTTAGTGACTTTTAAATCGTATTGTATACAGGGTGGCGCCGACAATACGACAACAAATGAATACACTGGTAATACTAGTTCATAGGAATATTTTTAAAGCATCAAAAAAATCCTATCATCGAAATAAAAAAATAAAACTAACTAAATAGCATAAAAGTGGTAACGAAATACTAGTAATAATATTTATAAATATTGGTTTACTAACCTTAGGTATAATTTGCACTAATTCGCGTCTGGAAATAATGGTAAAGGTTCAAACACTGTTTTAAGCTTTCACGGTTTATAACTGAACTTTCACTATCACTTACGGGATGTCTTTTGCGATTAATGTTAAAATTAATCGCGGAAGATATCCCGTAACTGATAGTTGTGGTAAAGGTTTTTAAAATAGTTTAGTGTGTTTAGTCTTTATACCGACGATGCGGGGGTCGTTAACCTGTCAGTGCTAGCCTATTAATCAACATCATGTAGAAAATTCCGAATATGAAAAATAATGTCCTGTGACTAAACTACTGGATATATTCGAATGATTTTTTGTACGGAGACCGGGAACGTCATGAGGTATACGCAGTTCAATTTATTGTCGTATTGTCGGCGCCACCCTGTATAGTGTAGCGTCAGTTATAGCAAAGTTCAAAAGAGCGTTTGGCTTAGTAGGTATAGGCATGTAATAACATAATGATGGAATATAAATGTTGATGGACGGACAGGGCGAGGAAGAGCAAAGAAAAGATGGAATGTGAAATGATATGAAAGAAAAAGATAAAACGGCTGTCGGGGAAGAATGGAATAAAAACGTGTTGCACCGATCTTAAGTAACATGAGACTTGGGCAAGAAAATGATGATGAAATACGTTTTACTTCAAAGTTGGAATCACTATTCCGTATAGTAGGTAGGTATAGCTTTATATTAGTGCTCATGACTGTACAATTTCACGAGGCCATGAAAGCGCTGTAAGAATTACGTTACAATTTGTGATAACAACAAACTGATAATTTAACATATTAACAGTGTATGTGACCATTTTAAGAATTTTAAAGTGATTCATATTATTATCCTATTAGGTTCTGCTAAAGTGGCCATTTTAGACCCCCTGTTAGCAAACACTCGGACCTTCACAATTGGATGTCGAATTGTCGGTATTATTAATATTTTTATTGCTCAAAGAGAATTCAGCTGAAAACGAAATTATTTTCAGCACATTTTTCTTGTTAACTTTGATTGGCTAATAACAATCTGAATGTTTAAAAGTATTTATCCATTTACATTTGATTTTAGTCGCGTACCGCTTATATTTCGATTTCTGTGTACCCTTTTGTGGGGTGAGTTTTAAAAGGGGAATGATAAGTCAGGCCACCGATTTTTTAACACGGAACCTCTGATTTTATATGAACGCAACGATAAAATAAGAAAGCATCTAATAAACTAATTCGTCTTTTTTGCAACGCCAATTAAATATTTCAAAGAAAGCTTCAAGTAAAGAAAAACAATTATCAGTACAGTACTTACGTATAGTGTCCGCAACTCCACGTCCAAACCGCGTATTTTGATTTATACATCGCCATCTTATTTAAAGTCCATCATGGACTTTAAAACTCACCAACATTTTACAATTTAAACATGTAATGTTGCTTTAAAATAAATATAGTTCAGAACGTAGTTTCTCACAAAATCCTAGTCAGCAAAGGCCAAAATAACAGGAAATTCCATAACATTTTTTTAAACATTTTTTTTAACTAACTATAATAACATTTTCGTATGTAACTGTACCTCCTTTGCGGCATATACAATCATATCGAAAAAAAATAACGAAAATAAATGGTGAAGTTTTAAAATGAAATAATTATTTCCTGTAAATCCTCTTTGTACAGAGGTGGAGTACTGCATTTGACATAATGCTGGCGGCGGAATGTTTAATATAATTAAAACACATGTCAAAATAACAGAATTTTATTTCGGTTATCGGTAAATTATTAACCCCTTTGAAAACCGTGCTGAAAAAAATAAAATATTCAAGCAGTAGGAATAGCATTAGCTTTTGCCCGCGTGAAGGTCGGCAATGACGAAAACCACAGGAACTTTCGACCAGGTATCCTATGTCCTAACCCAGATCATGGTCAACCTAGTACGCCAAATTTCAAAATCAGTTCAGCTATGAAAGTGTGAAAGATAACAGACAACAGAATTTCTTTCTTATTTAGAATTAGTTTTATAGTATTACTAATAGTAGTATTACTAGAATAGTATGACTTAAAAAAAAACATAGTTGTCTCACTTGTGAATTTCAAACAATCAATTAACTCATGGGATTGTGCTTAGTCAAAACACCTTCACTTTTAAACTGTTGGCATAATATTCTCTTCTTGCCAATGCCCTTGAAGAAGTTAACAAACCCATTTATCGGTCAATGTCGCCCAAGAAGGGGTCAATTTTGAAGAGGCCTATATCCCGCAGTAGATCGTAGCTAAAATGTATATGAACGTAAACTGAAGTTGAACACTGAAGTTCAAAAATCCCAAATTATTATATTTATATTTGTATTGCTTAGCATAACAAAATCAGTCTATACGAGGTGTAAATGGGCCCTTCACAAAATCAAGCATTCTGTACATCAAACTAAGTAGGTAACTCTACGCAGAAAGCAAAAATTATTGCTGGGAACCGACTTTTTTATTTAGATTTTTTTTTCCACAAACCTGCTCTGTCCCACGTCTGGGCAAAGGCCACCCTCTTCCATCCATTTCTCACTTCTTTATTTAGACAAAACACTTTTTCTGTAGGTTTCAGAACTTACTTAAACTCTTATGAGGTCATATAAAGAATAACCACTGACGATAACTATAAATCAAGTCGGCAAAAACTATGTCCCACACGGCTAATACCAAAAATAACCTACCTAATACGCCTATAATTTTCAATACTTCGCCCGAACCGTTTTACGGCCACGTTACCAAATCTTCAGAAAACATAACCTTAGGTTTTTTGCGTCAATAAACGCAGAAATAGTTGGAAACTATATGATTTACGATCGTCGTAAAGAAATGGTGGGACGTGCCATCCGGGGATGGTTACCGGTGCTATAGATATGTGGAGACGATACGGCGATCGGGTGATTCGATTGCGGTTGTGCACTTTATGATCGACTGAAAAAATAAAGTATGGAATCTTAAAGTTACCTAAAGTTGACAAATTAAAATGGAACTGGGCTGGCCACATATGCCGCATGTCGCATCAAAATTGGGCCAAAGTGGCAACAGATTGGGTTCCAAACAACAGAACCCGCCGACGCGGTAGGCCCAAAAGGAGATGGCGTGACGAGCTGTACTCTTGGACGCTGGATTGGGCCCAAATAGCCCAAGATAGAGAAGAATGGAAAGAGGGAAGGGAGGCCTTTGCCCTGCAGTGGGACACATGAGGCTCATAATAAATAAATATAGTTGACTGGATGAAGGTTGAGAATTTAATGTGGCAATGAATCATTATCATTTCAATCTAGGCGAACGATCTAGAACAACATTCGTCAAAGAGGTCAGGTATAACAATACTATTAATATAATTATAATACTCGCAACATCGGTGTGTTACCAGATGATGGAACGTGGACGAAGGAAAATGAGTGTGTAAGAAAAGTAGCGCAACAGTTACACGTAGAGCCACCACCATTTTTTTTTTTCATAATTTCACATTATTTTTATGCAGCGGTTCATAGAAGACACCTAGTCTCCAAATTTTAACGGTGTGGTGCCAACAGTCTCGGAGTAAAATGGCTGTGACATACGGACGGACAAGGCGAATTTATAAGTTTTCCGTTTTAGTCATTTGGCTACGGAACCCTAGGTCTTTGTTTTTAACAAAGCTTCAACAAACGCAGTCTTTAATTTGTTTCCTTACCTTATTTAAGACGATTTCTATCAAAGGCGACTCGATTATCAAGCAAGTCTTTATGCTATTGACTTTGCATCACTGTCACAAATCACAGTGATCTTTAATCCAGTTACAATAAAGTTGCTTTTGGGCTGCTGCTAACAGGGTTAAAATAACGCTAATAGGATTGAAAGCAACCGCCACGACACGAACTCGCGGTCATGCAACTGCAAGTTTCAAAAGTTATTGTTCAAAATACAAGTGATTATTCAAGTTGATTGTGTTACCAAATGTACTGTGATAACGATCCTTATGTACGTTATAATGAGGTTGCTTTTAAGTTGCAGCAATTCTCTGCCACTTCGGTCAAAATTACAGTGATCTTTACCACTGTTGCAATAAGGTTGATGTTTGGCTGATAGAGGTAAAAGAACTGAAGTACTAATACTAATAGTAGTAAGTAAAACAATAAAAATGAACGAATAATGAAACAAAGAGGTCTTGACTTTGATGTATTTTCAAACGAGATTTCATTTACAAGCAGGTTTTGAAATAATAAACCAGTATAAGTGAATTATATTTTAGAGCTAGCAATTCTATTTGAGATTTTGGGATTGAAATAATAAATGAATAGTTGAGACTGTGATAGATTGTTTGATATTACAGTTTTTTCAAAAAACGTGAGTTGAAAATAATTGTTATTTATATAAACTCATAAAGCCGCTAGCAACCCACCCCGGCTTCGCACGGGTATCAGAGCATATATGACCATTTTTTTTGACATATAGCGCTGTTGTTGTTGTTGTTGTTGTTTAATAGGTCAAAAAAAAAGGTACTCTTATTCGATTCATGAATAAATCGATGCAGATAACTAAGTTGCTACCCTGTATATTCAAAACATGTTATAAGCCATCTGTGCGCCATCTTTCATTCAAATCTGTTCATTAGTTTTGGCGAGACAGAGGAATAAACATCCTCACAAAAAGTTTCACATATTTTACAATAGTAAGTACGATAAGATTACATCCACTCCTATTTTTATTACAACTACAGACTTAATTCCCAAATCAGTGTCCATTATTTATCCACGGAACCCAACAAACTAACTGAAACATAACACTACCACACAGCCACCACCTTTAATCACAGCAGCTATAAAACATAGTTTATCTTCCTTAACGTTACCTGGTTTACGTCGTAAATCCTGGTTACCATCACATGTGACAACGTTATGAAACTATCGCGAGATATTTTCAGTTATGTTATAACGTTTTCCTGACTTTAGATTGGGTGGTTATTTTTCCACTGTCGTGATAGAAAGTGATTGTTTAGGGTTAAGTGAAATTGACCGTTCGGAAACTAGGCTATTATGATCTTTGGAAGCTTAGTGACATCACGCCTGGTTTTTAAGAAGGTTTAGACAGATGCCACGATGATCTTATAGAACATTCACATTTCGCCAGTTATGTTTAAGCAAGAGAAGTAGGTCACATGCCTTAATCCATGAATGATGTAATCGTTTTAATTGTCGTTTACCACACATACTGAGATAAAAATTTAGCAAAATAAACAGATAATCAGTAACCGATTTGCGGTCCTCGTTAAGGTAAAGTTTCGTAGTAGTTAAGCGATTATCATTATCGGACTTTTCGTAGTAATCGGCAAGGAAAATATATCTCTTTCTCTTTCGCTCAAAACTCCTGAAGAATTACGCAAATCGCTTCCTGAAACGTTATGAAGACTTGTTAGCCGTTGACTTCGATTTTCATCGAGAAACCTCTTCCTTCACACTCCCGCGGGACATAGTCGTCGTATGCTCGTGCAGATATCTGGAACCCATAGTGTGTAGGGCGTCAGTGCCGCATGGACATTCCTGAGCACATACATGCATCGTATCCAGCGATCACGCCCGTCCAGCATTTGTTGAAGTCAGAGCCAAGCCAAGTGCCTTCAACCGGGTTGCTACAGAGCGATCATACTTACAGTGCAGCATCAAAATTATGGAGTTCTACTGGAGGTCCTAAGGGCCTGTACATTTTTGACCTCTGTTTACATCATCGCTATAAAGTCATTGAACGTTTAAGGAAGCGAGGAGCTCGAGATATATAATAACAGCCACTCGGGTCCATCTTCAGGCTAAGCCGCGTTGGCCTGGGTTGGTCCATGGATGGATGACCACCCATTACATACCGAGTTTCCTTCGTGCCTCCGAAAGCACGTTAAGCCGTTGGCCCCGGCTGTCAATTTATTGAAGATCTTTAACAGCCGTTACAGATAGTCAGTAGCCCGAATGTCTGACAATCAGTCTAACCAAGGGGCATCGTATGGCCCAGTATTAACAGGGTTGTGGGGGTCAGATAGGCAGTCGCTCCATGTAAAATACTGGTATTCAGCTGCATCCGGTTAGACTGGAAACCGACCGCAACATAGTTGGGAAAAAGCTAGGCAGAATATATACCAATGTATGACACTTTTTCTATGCCCTTTGGAGACCAAATGTTTTTAGAACTGCCACTGAGGATTTCAACCTTCCCTGACCTTATTCAGGGTCTGCTCTTAGATACCCATGAGGAATTCCCACGAAAAATAGAGACTCTTGATGACTTACGTACGTAAAATTACCTAGTGTCATTAGTATATACATAGTTATACTAGCGACCCGCCCCGGCTTCGCAATGCAGATACTAATGTTTTCTCTAACTATAACATGCATGTATTATACATATAAACCTTTCTCTTGAATCACTCTATCTATTAAAAAAACTGCATCAAAATCCGTTGCGCAGTTTTAAAGATCTAAGCGTACATAGGGACAGACAGACAGCGGGAAGCGACTTTGTTTTGTACTATGTAGTGATATGTAGTCTTAGAAACCGTAATATAAAGATACATAGGTACCCATAATGTCTCAAGCTCAACATGAACATTAAAATGTTAACTGCCTACATCCATCGCTATTACACTGTAATAATAAACTGTGCCCTAGGCAAGACTCTTTAGAATTACGACGCACCGTATATACAGTGTGTGTTTTTAAGTGGGACAGTATGAGGTAATCCGAATGAATCTGTAAGTTACTCATGGAAACTTTGGTCTCTTTTCATAAAGGTAATTTTGGCATAATTATTCATTTTTTTGGTCGAGGTTTTGTCCATAAGTATGAGTAAAATGTACCCAACTTTTTATATACTATATGTCTTTCGACTCGTTGATTCGATCATTTCGATGTATCGGTAGAAAAAATCCGGCCGAGTCTAAATGTATTTTTTTTTGTCAATTTTTCTCATTTTCGTGGAGTTTTGGTTTGACCAAAAAAATTTGAATGTCAAATCTATTTTCATGAAAAAGAGTTGCATATTTTTTCAATTAAAGAATCACACTGTAGATGGAAAACGGCGCGCGTAAAATCTTAGGACATGAATATACGGGCGAATACTAAGCCTAGCTCAAGGTCATACACGGATTTAGTTCTAGTTTAGTATGCAGTGTAGACTTAGGCTTATATTATGTGCCGTGAGTAAAGATTTGTTTCTATGTGAGCAAGTAAATTTGAAGATTAGAAGGGGTGGTGAAGGATTTGGTTTTTAAGTCTAGTGAAATATTAATATTTGTGCACCGGTTGATGTTAAGGCTCGCCCCTATTACATGAAACTTGAACATAACATAACAGTACGCCTCATGTTATAAGTTATTATATGTTTATCAAAACTGACATAAATTGCAAAATGTGGGTGTAATATTAGGTACACCTCTTCGTAACCCTTTGGGGATTACATAACTGATGTTATTGTATGTTTATCAATACAATCATTTTACGACCGTAGTTCATTAACAGTGTGAGACAGCAATCAAAAGTAAAAAAAAAAACGTAATGGAAGACTAATTTTTAACACACAACTACATTTCAGAGCTACATCGTCACTTCAGTACAAATGGGGCCAAACTTGTATGTATTGTATAACGGGCTGGCGTCCGCAACTCCAAGTCCAAAGCGCGTATTTTGCGTACAAGGGGCTAAACTTACGGACAAGATAAAAGTCCCGAAAACTCGGAAACACCGACACTCGCGTGTGTACCCTACAGTCCTTTCACTGGTATAAATCTGACGGGTGCAACCGAACATCAAACTCATAGCAACAAGAATAAAGATCACAGTCATCTTGGCAAACTTGTCAGTGGAAGGACCTTACACCAGCCTTAAAAATACCACATTAAAAATCACTGTAACTTTGGCAGTGTAAATCTTTTTACAGCGTCGATCTTTAGAAGGGTAAACATCCATTTCCTACCGAGTTTCTTTCAGGCCTTCGTCGGTCTTGGCTGTCATTTGTAGAACTTTGACAGTCGTAACAGGTAGTCAGCGGCCCGTAAATCTGAAAACCAGTCTTGCCAAAGGGCAGCAGGGCCAGCTCTATGTAAACAACTGCATCCGGTGAGACTGAAAGTCGACCCCAACATAGTTGAGAAAAGGCTAGACAGCTATTGCTATTGCGTAAGGTGGGACGCCCTCAGGCGCGGTGGAGCGACGATCTTCGCAGGGTGGCTGGTAGAATCTGGATGAGAGTTGCCGAAAATCGAGTTGAGTGGCGCGCGATTGAGTAGGCCTATGTCCAGCAGTGGACTGCTGTGGGCTGATGATGATGATGAGACAGCCATTGATGCAAAATCAGACGTAAAATAATAGTGGACGGACTGTACTTTGTAACCTTAAACGATGTGGAGCGTATTTAAATTAGGGCACACACGCATTGAGCACGTTGGGAGTAAGTTAGGGGTCTGTTTGAGATGGGTAGACTCTTAATATAGCGTAGCCTGATAAATAAAATTGTTGTAACTTTATTAAATGTTGGATTTTTTTTTGTATTACACACATGATCTAGTTTCGGGTTCAATCCTAAAAACGAGCAGGGCAGGATCCGATACTGATGAAGAATGCCAATATTATAGAAACAACTTTTGAAATCGTAAGTCACTCAAATCCGATAACCAATCATACCCAGGGGATTCTTGTTCCCAGTAATTGGGTTGTAGAGGTCAGATAGGCAGTCGCTCCGTTTCAAATACAGATATGCAGGTGCATATTGTTGGAATGAAAGCCGGTGAGGTCAGCTTTCACCAATAATATCACCAATATAGTTGGGAAAAGGTAAGAATCATACAGTATTATGTAAGTCTGTTAAGCTTGTTTAAGTCACGAAGTGAAATACATTGAGGGCCTAGCATCACCGCGTGGTGTAAACGTAACGTAAATAAAGTGAAAATCAAGCATGTTGGAAGTTGACGTGTAGTGGTAACGTGTTTAGATTAGGACACGCACGAGATAAAGTTTAGGGTCTGACTGTTTGAGATGGGTGTAGCACTTTCAAAATTAACTCTAACTAGATAAAAAAGGGTGTAATAATTGAAGTGACTTCATTGGAAAATGGGATTTTTCTGTATCATCTTTTATGGAGTAAAATAATAGATAAATAGCAATTTTTTTAATATTTGGACATAACTAAATAAAATAAAATATTTAAGTGCTTTGTTGGTCTAGTGGTAACAATCGCTACTACTTGAGCATGAAGTGATGGTTCGATTCCCAGGGCGGGCAAAGTGTTACTAGGTCTTTTTGTCAAGAATTCCGGAATTTGTACTTGTGCCCTGTTTATAACAACTCTCGCTCACTATTTAATCACATGGGATTTAAATACAATTGACAAATGTATGTAAGACTACTTATTATAGGTAAATTTCTGCCTAACAACTAAGAACTGAAAAGAAGAACAAGCTATTCTAAGAACGAGGTCAAATAGGTCATAAAAACGGTTGAAGCCTGCGTGCACGACAACAAAGTTAATAGAACTAACGTCAAATGTAATTAAAACGTTCAAATGTAAGTAAACCGTTATTTCTGCCTTTTGAAGTTGATAGACTCAAATACTTTGACAAAGCTTATAAGAACACAAGCAAAACATTGAGCCTTGGGTTGGTCCACTAGTTCAGAGTCATTCAGCGCGTTATGAAACTGAAGCTTACTTAAGCTGAGCTTTTCGTCAAAGGAAAAACTACGAATTGAAAATTGTCCGAGGAAGAACTGAGTTACTGGCTTCATCTTCTTCTTAGCGTGTCGATGACAATTTAAATTGGGTCAGCCCAAAATGTAGCGACGAGTTTGGCACTTGCAGTAGCGTTCTGTGCTATGCAAACAACAGGACAGGCAGGACACGATATCAAGTGTCCCATCGTTTGTGGGGCAACACCACATTTACACTCCAAGGCAGAGTCATCTGACTGACTGTCATCATATGCACAGTTAATAAGCTGAAGTGTCAGAAAATTGGCTATGCTTCTCAAAGTACCGATTTTCGGTGGAGAAAACGAATCCTGGAGTGGTGACTGCATATCGGCTAGTGTAGAGTGGGACGTGCCCAGAGTTAAATAGCTCTGGGGCTACGCTGCACTAAATTGGGGCAAAAGCTTCTCCAGTCTCCTTCAGAATTCCAATAATTACATCCCACTTCTAAACCAAATTTCAGACCATTTTGAGTAACCACTCTAACTAATATTCTCACTATTCCGGCGGCGATACGTAACGTATTTAGATAAGGGTGGCGACTAACTGCGCAATGAACAGCTGTGTGCCGATAAAGTTAAGGGACAAGTTGTTTGTGTTTGGAGCACATCCGACCATGCTGCGTCGTCAGATGTTTTAAGTTCTGTCGTGTTAGGGAATAATTGTAGCCATTTTGGGACTTATACAGTTACGGGAATGTAGCGTTTGCTTCTGTAATATTTTTGGGACAAGAACGACACCAAAACAATGACGGCACGGTTGGCGCAGTGGCTGAGCGATTGGCTGCTGCGCTGCGTGTCGCGGGTTCGATCCCCGCATGGAACATACATTTGTACGGCCTATGGGTAGTTTTATCAGGTCTGGATGTTTCTGTATTTGATTTTAAATATTTGTAAACTTACCCACGATACAAGGGAAATTTCTAATGTGGGGCAACGTTTAAAAAAAAACTACATGTTTAAGCCTCAAATTATGGACACAAATCTACACTCGGCACACAACAACACACACACAACTTATTGGATTTATAAACTCTTCATACTATGTAAATAAATTAATAAACATACTTTAACTTGTTCTCTCCGTTTTACTTTTAACAATTTTATTATTCTTATCTGATATCTATAAAGCAGTAGTCTATACAAATCAAAATAAGGCCATCAATATAAATACTCGTAACAAAAAAAAAAAAAAAAAATCTCATTTGATATCGGAAAGCATCGATAAAACAAATAGCACTACAATGGGATCGTTGATAAATATATTTCCCAATAGATGTTCAGCGGAATTAATGATTCGCGACCTGGGAAATCAACGAGGAGAATATAATAGTGACACCGTGCTTTCGAAGTTCGACAGAATTGGAGGATGATACAGTAGTAAGTGTTTTTTTTGGAGGTGTGCTGTAAGGTGATGTAAAGGATTTTTGGTTAAATGGAAATTAAAGTACCTACAACAAAAATATTAAACATAACATCATGCCTGTGATCTCCGAAGGGTTAGCAGTGTACCTTATAGTACACTCAAATTTCGCCAGATATGTTTAAGTTCCATGTAATAGGGATGAGCCTATTGCCATCAACTGGGCGCGAACCAAGACTCCGTGGCTGCTACCGAGAAATTCCTGATCGAAAAACCCAATAACACTGCCCGACCCGGTAATCGAACCCAGGACCCCATGCTAAGCAGCCGCTTGCGACCACTGAGCCAACGAGACATTCAAATAGAAAAATATTGTTTTTTAATGTCGAAAGTAATTATAAAATAACCATAAAACAAAAACTCGTAGAAAACAGTATGTAGTTATTTCGCGAGTTAGCTTATACTCATTATAAATAAATAGTTCGTACCGTCGCGTCGTAAAAATATTCAGTACGCCTATGTTGGTGTTTTTGTGTCGAAGAAGGCACTTGTTTTTATCTGACAACCCAATACGCAAACTGAATCATATGATGATTTATTTTCAATCATACATATAAATGGGCTATTAAAAGAGAATAACATGACAACACGATAATATGACATCTCTGTATTCCTGACTTAAATGAAAAATGTAATTAATATTTTAATTTCTGACGTCATAATGTAATGTAATGTAAGGTGTCGTTTGTTTTAATTTAGTGACATTCCAATTCCCCAATATATAAAACTAGTACATATTACTAGTACTAGTTTTGCACACCTGTAAGGGTAGGATATGGTCCTGAGCTATGTTGTTGTGTTTCATCCTTATGTGTACACATATTCAAGCAAAATAAATGATTTGATTTGATTTGAACGCTAACATGAAAATTAGAAATCAGATATGTATTTCAACGACAAAATAAAAAAGACGTATTTTTTTTACAATTCAATCTTTATTATTAAAAAAAAAACAAAGCTACTTTTCAAATTTCACTGTTCTTTTATAAATACTAGCCTGTGTTAAACTAACATCGGTTATTTGAGTTCGGACAATGGTTAACTACAAAGGCTAGCTTCAAACTATACCGCCGCCGGGTTTGATTTGTAGCGCACACCTTTATTGTTGAAAAATATTTGAATTCAAACAGAACTTGACAGTTTTTTGTTTTCATTCCAGTTGGTCCTAGTATTTTTTTCTGTTTAACCCAGTTTCGTTTTTCTTTGATTTATTTATTTTGTTTTATAAAAAGAAATAAACAGTAGTTTTTTTAATAAGTTACAATATGTGTAGTTTTAATTTCTATTTACTTTTTGTTTTAATATGTTTTTCAACTACATACACAGTTTATGTTAAGTGGAAAAGCGTCACAAGAATTCTTTGCTTAAAAGGTAATCTCCACAACATAATGTAACTGAAATAAACATTTTATTTTTTTAATATCGATTGTAGTATAAATGTAATATAATTTTTTAAATAATATACACCACACACATACACAAACACTTCAATTTTATTTATTTGTGTTCACGAGCTTATAGAATTATTTTACTACTTTTTATAATGTCAACTTGTTCCTGAAAATCTATTAAATCTCTTCCTTTTCACCCTTAGTTAAAATAAATAAATTAAGGCAAATGCTGTATCTAAACCAAATTTTTATCCATTCTTATCATGTCTGATGACGGCACCCGGGTGTTTTTACTCGATGCTTCAGTTAGTTTTGGAATGAGTTTGACTGCCATGAATTTTAAATACATACAAATTGTATGAGAAGAATTTATAATGACACTGAAAATATACCAAGTAGGTCGGTGGTAAAACTTGTACCCTGAGTTAGCCTAGCGTAACACGTAGTTTTAGTCCAAAAAGAGCCCAGTTTATACTGAGTTTCTTGCCACTGACGTGTAGCTACCGTATTTTTTTTATTACCTTTATTGTCAAAGGGCAAAGGTCTCCCCATAGCTTTCCACTTCTCCCTGTGTGTGGCAATCTCCTGCCAGTCTTCCATAAATTGCTCCAGGTCATCACGCCAGCGTTTTGTAGATGTTCCTTGGTGACAACGCCCGCCTTCTGGCACCCACTACGTGAAGACCGTCGCTATACAAAAACTATTTTAACAACATGCTATAGATTGAAAAAAATATTCTAAAAATATAAATCTTACAATAGTTAAAATCTGTTACAATTCTAAAAATATTACTTAAAAAAGGAGTTGGACGTTAACATTTTCAAGAAAACATTAATCTTTTGAAAAAAAAACACAGGAAATACTTAGGTAAATTCAGAGCAAGCCGCTGATTGATTGCCTTTCGACGCTTCTCAATGATTAATCAATCAAAAATCACTTCGACATCACGAAAAATTGTCAATCATAGCCATTCCTCCGAAGCATCTCAATAACCTAAAATTCTTAATGGATTACAATTAGTATGGGATGAAAAACAGCTGCGTTCTGTTATGCTCAGAGTAGCATTTAAGTAATGAGAACTGAAAACACTCCTCATTATTCCAAGCCGTGGGGGAAACAATAAAATTGAACGACCAAAATTATCGTGATGTAAATTCGTAAACGTTTTTTTAATCTATAGGATAGTAGATATAATCAAAATGTAACAGGCCGATGTCAGTAAATTGAAGATATTGAAAAATCATGTATGTATATAGAAAGTCTTTATTAGAGCAACAGAAGCCAAAACAACAGTTTTTAGAATGTTTGTATGTCTTTCTGTGTGTATGTTTGTACGCGCATCACGCAAAAACTACTGCATGGATTTGAACGTAGTTTCGATTGCTTTACTGCTAAATGAATAACTTAAAATATAGGCTACATTTTGACGACCCGAATGGCGCAGCGGTAGTGAGGCTGCCTTACGTTCATAGGGTTCCGGGTTCGAATCCCGGTAGGAGCAAGTGTTTGTGTGATGAGCATAGACATTTGTTTCCGAGTTATGGATGTCTATATGTATAATAAGTATGTATTTACAAACAAAAAGTATCTATGTAGTATATCAACTATCTGGTGTCCACGACACAAGCCTGGTTGGTTAGTGTGGCACTAGATGGCGCTGTGTGTAAATGTCCAGCGATATTTATTATTATTTTACCACAGAAAATGATCTTTTTCCATTATTTTTCTAATAGCGTGTTGTAGTTTAATACAACGCCGTCTATTTCTTACATAAATATTATATTAAAATCAAATTTAATGATAAGTAACCATTTCTAATACCATAAAGCATTTTGGTTATATTTTTAAAAAGAAGCTCAATTCGAATCACCCATAGTTATGAATGAAACCTTAAAACAAAGCAAAATAAGTGGAAAACGATTACATTCAATGTTGTTTAAATTAAAGATACGTTTACGTCACGCGTTCTTGCTAGGAGAGCCTTTGTTGTTACAGTGGTCAGTGAAATAATGAAAAGTGGAGAAAAATAAATTTCAATTTGCCAAGATGTTGACAGTTTGTATAGCAATGAACATTTTCATTAAAACTACTTGATGGTAAGAAAATACTGTGTCGTGGGAAAAAACCGCGTGTTTTATTATTGTTGAGCTTTTTATGAAAGCGAGTGGACTGGATAGTGAACATTGACAGATAAATAATGTGCAGCAAGTCTGTAGCCAGACTGTAGGCTTTCTGCACATTAGCTTTACTCTGTCCTGTCAATTTGAATGCACCTTTTTGTGAACAAGTTCAATGTTAATCGAAATATTATCGTATGAGATGTAGAGTGACTTTCTAGACATTTTCTGATTATCAAAATACGATACAATATTTTATGAAATAACAAGTATCCAACTGACTCGCACGGTTTTGTTAGATTATACGCCAAACACGAAACCAAATCGTTTTCAATTTCCAATCGATTCGCAGCTCAGCACATTTTGACCGTTCCATTACACCCAGCTCCTTGAGGGTCGTACCCAAATGAATACAAAACACTATGCCGTGGTGACGTCAGAGATTGATGACGTCGACGATTGAAATCTTGGACGGTGAAATTGTAATAGAGAGAGATTTCGGAAGGGATGGGGTGTGATTGTGGGTGGGGTGAATGCTATGTAGCTGTGATTGCTAGAGGTTGTTTGTAATGTTGGGCCTGTTTTGTACAGTTTAATCCATGCTAGTATTTTGAGTGTCAAAGATACTATGGCAGTGTGTCAGTTAAGTTTGTCACGGCCGTGAGTGAACGGACTTTGATGATAGACCGTGGCCTTTGTTGGAGAAAATGAGACTTTTTTTACGTCCTTGTGGGATAATTTTTGACCTGAAGTGAGCCATAATGCACGATAGTGCATACCTATTTTACCACAATAATGAAGCTTCCTTGATAGTTATTGTGTTACGGATTTTCATCAAATGCAATAATGTAACGGTCATGGAAACTTTAAAATGGTTTCACGTCGTCAATTTGCTGTGTTAAAGTCAAATCATCGTCGAAGAATGACACACAATTATAATTCGAACATTAACATCTTAAATTGTAGTTAAATAATTCATTACCTTGACTTAACCTGAAGTATGTATATCATCAAACGTCCACAGTTTCTCGGGACAGAATATTTGAATCTATCATTTAATTTATTTATGAGAGAATAAGGTTCCATAAAATATTCAAGAAGATCAGTCAGTGAAAGGTCAGTTATGAAAGAAATCTGACTGATTCGTGTCAGTCTTGCCTCGTGGCAAGGTAATATAATATTTTTCAGGATAATTTCACTCCAATCACGTCTGGTCTTCCTTAATTACCACCCCGAAATGTTACGGGAATCAGTCATGACTCACTAATCACAACGCTGTAAAAACTGTCCGTAGGGTTGATACTTGAACATCTAAAGTTCCTGGTACATATAACCGATTTCCAAAGCAAACACAAAAAAATAGAAAATAACTTTATCGTAGGAAGACGGTGACTAGTGTTTATTTATATGGTAAAGTTATTTTCTATTTTTTTACCCTTTTTGGTTATAGTATCACACACAAAGCCTTGTCAAGTATCAATTTCGCATTTTTTTTTACCAGATATTTTGATTGAAAAACCAAACTTCTAAACCGATTTCCATAAAAGTTCTATGGGACCAATTGGAAAAATAAAAATAAATAAATAAAACCTTTCAGATAAAAGAAGAATTTTTCAAATCGATTCATAAATGACGAAGATTTATGGTAACAAACACAAAAAAAAAACGAATTGAGAACCTCCTTCTTCTTTTGAAGTCAATTATGTTTATGTCCCAAGTTATAAAGGCGCCGGGCGAGCCTTTTGCCATCAACCGGGCACAAATTCAGACCCCCAGGTGCTAATGAAAAATCTCCTGGTAGAAGGACTCAATAATAATTTACCCGACCTGGGAAACCAAAACCTTATGCTCCAACTCCAATCGAACAACGTAACTCTTTTACAAAATAATTTGCACTTAAATTCATGTTACACATCAAAAACAAAAACGTTACTTACCTTTCACAAGAGAAAATAAAATCTGAAAAGGAACAACATTCTACCTTCAAACCATCGAGCACGCAGTTAAACAAAAAACCCGTAATTTTGGGTTCCACTAGGTAAAAACTGACAAGGGCAGCTTCTCTTGATTTCCTTAACTTTTGCGTCAAGCTTAAGCGAGTTTTTGCGGAGAAATCCGTGGAAATGAATAATACCCAATTGCTAGGTCGTTAAAAAGTACTTAGGCTTGCCGTTTTTTTTTTTTTTACGTACGGACTGGGCAGGTCTCCAAGGCACGTCAGAAACACGTATGTACGTTTTCTGGGCTAAGTGAGACATGAGAACTGATTTCCTATTTTTTTATTTAGGCCACATTTAGTGTAGGAATCATTTTTGCTAAGAGCGAGAAAAAATCTTATAACTTCGTGAAAAGGGGCTTTCCATTAATCATTTATTCCGAGATATTCCAGCCTCTTTTTTGGACCCTTAATCTGTCAATTTCGTTATATCAAAATGTTAATATGCTTTGAAGGCCTATTCGAGATCAAGACTAAACTTGTAAAGATCAGTAGAAATCTTGGGATAATATTTATCACATACAATGATGTTTAGCTGCTGTGCAAGGATCTGATGCCGCCATCTTGTATTCACCACATACATATACCTAGCACGTTAAACCATTGGTCCCGGTTGTCATTTGTAGATCTTTCACAGTCGTTACAGGTAGTGAGTGGTCCGAAAGTCTGATAACCAGTCTTACCAAAGAGTATCATATTGCCCAGTACTAACTGGGTTATGGAGGTCAGATAGGCAGTTGCTCCATGTAAAATACTGGTATTCAGAAGCATCTGATCAGACTGAAAGCCGACCCCGACATAGTTGGGAAAATGGAGGCAGATGATGATGAGAAAAAGAAAACAAATTCCCACTAACAACGCCTCTCAACGTCGTTCGAGCAAGAGCCTTGCAGCACTTTAGGTACAACCAATACTTACAGTTTTCTTTATCGTGTGGTTAGTCCCTAACCTGGTGTCAGACTTTTAATGACGCCCATGGCCCACTGACTTGGCTTTACATGCCGCCGAGAAATATCTCTCAAGCATGCTGGTTGCTCACGATGTCTTCCTTTATCGAACCAAGTGAGAATTATACAATACGCACATGAATCCGAAAAATTAGAGGTGCGTGTCTTATGTTCGAACTTGAGATCTATGAATTCTTACAGTAGCTACTAACTCTAATACATAACATAGAATCTAAAATCCCTGCCACTTGTCTCACTCGCTATAAGTCCTTTAACCCACCAACCCACACGGCCAACGTAACCCTACCCGCCGATCTATAAAATTCGTGTCGTATCTGCCATCGCGACAGCATTGTCCCAACCCGTCAACTTTTTAGGGTTCCGCGTATCAGATGAAAGCCATGACCTTGTTCAATGTCAGTTGAAGTTAAACGGAGTGGAATGACGTCAATTCTTTGAAATAATTGTGCCGTCACGTGAAATGGGGGCTGTAGAATTTTATGTTTTAGTCGAGTGATTTCACTGACAGTTACAGTTTTGTTTGCCTTGGGCGCTATATTTTTTTTATTACAATTTATAACTCATGATATTGGGACCATAAATGCGGCTGTTTATCCGTAAAATTCCAAGTCACCCGTAATTTTATTTTTAACACGAAATTTATGCTTGCGTTTGCGAAGATGAAGCGATGATGCGGTCTAGGGCGGAGCACGTTTGCCTAGAAGAAACCAATTCATTCGAATTTGAAGAGATCCAGATTATAATGATCCGGAAAACAGAGGAGCTGGCAGTGAATTGCACTAACTGCCAGTTTTCACAATAAATATGGAATACCATATAACGGTGACCGATTTATCGATGAAAGTGCTTGTCAAAATTTAATAAGGTTTGGCCTTGTGTTAGTTAAAACAGAAAATAGTAACAAAAGATGTGAAAAAAGCCAGAAAACCATCATTCCCTTTCCATCAAACGAAACGTCACCAAAAGCCGCTAGCGAGAAATATAATACCAAAAAAATCATACACCCACTAAATTTTTACTCGACCATTGTGCGAAGTCATCACAAAGAGGCGTGAAAAATAAGTAACTCAATCCATATCAACGTCAGAAAAATTAGGCACGGAACCCATTTGTGAAAGTTTGTGTCGGACGTCGACCTTTTTAAGGTCATTGCAGACATAACAGCGCGTGAACGTGCCTGTTATAATAGATACGGGTATGTTAGAAGTATGATGTTGTAATTTTGTTTTTTCATTGGCGGTTAAGCCGCGGAGTATTTCGCTTGTAATCGGAGAGGTAAGCGTTATGTAATGTGTGAATAGTTTTTTTGTAGACGTATATTTTGTAGCTAACGTGCGTGATGGTTTTCTGAGAAGGCAGTGGTATCCCAGTGATAACAGCACCAACTTTCAGGTCGTGACTCGAAACCCTTGTAGAATTTATTTCATCACGTCTGACTACAGCTCTCAAAACGGTGAAGGGACACATCTTGAAACCGGATTTTCACTGATACAAAATCTTTGCCAAATATTTTGGAGATCGTTTTGGCGTATTCTATGCGACTTAGAACATAACATCACTACTGTAATCCCTGAAGAGTTAGGCGGAGGTGTACTGGATAGTCATTTTGCCAGTTATGTTAAAATCCTGTGTAATATGGGGTGAGCATATTGCCATTAACCGGGCACAGTTCCAGACTCCGTGGCTGCTACTGAGAAATTCCTAATGGAAAAAGCCAATAACACTTCGCCCGACCTGGGAGTCGAACTCAGTACCTCGTGCGCAGCAGTCGCGCTTGCGACCTCTAAACGAACGAAGCGGCTTGAAGTCAAAAATTTTATGGAAAAAACACTTACAGCTGAATTTAAGAAAAAGTTAACGGTAGCCCAAGTTAAAAATTTGCCTAAAATAACCACCTTTTCCCATGTTGACATTATAATTACAAGTTTTTGTCCTCCTGTTTCCATCGCGTCGTCATCCACTTAGCTAGATTATTTGTCTCTCAAAGCGCGGCGCGGATAAAAAGGTATTTTGCTCTGCAGCTATGAAACTCCTTTACTTTGTGTTGAAATTACAGATTAGTATTATGAATGATATTATTAAAAGGATGTTGTAACGTTTGTGTTTCGAAATAAGTCCTATTGTAATTTTTTCTGTAATTTTGAAAAAGACTGTGGAATGAAAATGTGTAGGAAATACATTTTCAGCTGCTAATAATAAATCTGTTTCTCTCCCGGTACAAATATCGCGGCTCAAAATTAACCCGTGCTATTTTCTGTGTCAAATACGGACCGCTTGGTCAGACGGGTAACGATAAGGGGACAGGCCGGGATTTTTATCGTACCGACAGCGCCCTCTGGCGGCGGGCGACAATTCTGTCGTACAGAAAATCATGTTGCAAAGAAAGGCGATAAATTCAGAAAAGGAACAATGCCTTCGCATTGCCAGTACGGGCTGTATTTTTGCGGAAAATTTCTCAAACGAGATTGTATTGTTATGTCATTTTTAAATAAGGAATATTATATATTTTTTTTAAATGTGTTTTTTTTTGTTTGTTTCAGGTAAACTGATTTCTGAGTTATTACGTTGTTTGCAACAGTTTGGGGTTATGGTTGGTAAGGTATGTTTTATGAGTATTTATTCATGTAAATAATCATATATATTACTATTATTAAAAACAGATAAAGTATGTCAAGTTTCGATGTACATACCAGAAGGAGGAAATCTTTGAAACTGCACATTCGATTTCAAAAAATATTTTCTAACGAAAAGTTACATTATTTCCGAACACCATAGATTAAAGTGATTTTACGCGGGCGAAGTTGCAAGTAGAAGCTAGTTACGTGTCTCTTTAATTAATTATCTAAAAATAAAGGTTTGAAGGTGGTAGTAAATAAAATTCTGATGTAACAAGTTGTCCTCGGAAATAATTAATACCACCCACCATGCCTATTTCTAGTACTAAGCACCCTGCGTAGTTCCGGCTTGAAGTGTCTATGAGATTACAGACAGAATACGCAACTCTGATTCTAAAGGATCGGTCAAACCGGTACGGACAATATGCGGACAGGGAAACGGACACCTCCATACAAATATTTACTCTTGTATATGTCAGTATCAGTTGGCTTGATATGGGCATGTGATGCGGAGGAATGAGGAAAATGTCGTGAGGAAAGTTTTGAGTATGAATGTGGATCTGTATAAGAGTAGAGGAAGACCAAAGAAATGATAAGTGAACTCTGCGAAGGATGATAATATGGCAAGAAAGAAGGGGGGAAGAAGAAGACATGATGCGCCGACCACAAATAAATTGGGATACGGACAGGAGAATGAGGATGATGTTAGTATCCGAGGGAGCCAAATCCATCATTGTCAGTTTGATAGATCTTTAAAAACAGAAATAATTCAAAAACCTCTTAGCTACTCTTGAGAACTATAAGGCTGTTTGCCAAAATAAAAATCAACTTTATAGATACAGCTTTATTTTTAAATTTGAGCAACATACCACTATGATTGTGTTGCTCAAATTTAGAGTAGTTTTCTACCGCTGACAGGTTAGTGGTTCTCCAAGAATTCAGAATAAAATTCATGAATGAATTCATTACAACATCGCTCAATGTCGCCTAAAGAGAGTAGGTCGACGGAATTTAAAAAATGCCATGCATCTATAAGATTTGTTAAAGAACCAGTGTATAATAGACTCGGTTGGCACGCTACGTCGGGTGGCTTGCCAAGCGGGCTGCCTGTGAAACGTCTACGTGTGAATTTGCAATTTTTGAAATTCCGTGCCACTTCGCCTGGCATATCTATGAGGTATTTAAAGCGGTAGTTTACTGAATTGAGTAATGTGTTATGGTTTAAAATGTAGCTCTTTTTAATGCTATAATGGTTTTATAATCTCATTTTTCATGTTTTACTTTTTATGATATGAAAGAGAGAGAAGTAAATGATGCCGTGGCTTCTGACAGGGTAGAATCAAAGGAGAAAACGTTTAGCGTTGACCCCAAGTAGAATGGGATTAGGGCAGGGAGATGATGATTGTTTTGTGTACCCGAGGTATTTGAGAATAGCGAAACTGTTTTGAAAATAATGTCATAGTCCGATGAAAAGTAGGTTTGAAACTGTAAGTTAATGACTGTTGGGACACAACATAACAGTACTCCCACATTTCCCCAGTAAGGTTTAAGTCCCATGTAATAGGGAGCCCACTGTTATCAATCAGGCACATCTCAAAATCTGGAACTATTAGTTGTTTTTAACTGAGGTTTAAATTCAACACGTGTAATAGGATCGTGGAAATCGTGGGTATAGGATTACCCTATGCCGTTTCCGCATGCCAATAACCTTTGAAAATGTATTCTGTTTGACAAATAATACAGTCTGAATTGGTACGTCCTTTGAAACAAAAGATACAAAGGAATTGATTCTCTATGTAAATTCTGAACAAAAATAAAAAGTACGTACCTACTTACTCTTTACCTTCACACGTTGAAGGGTAATTTGAAAAATAAAAGCAATTTTATAGATAACGTTAAAACAATAAACCTAAATAGTTCTATCAAAAATAACATCGCACAAGTTTTTAAAATAAGACCGTAACAGAGTAATTGAAATCGTTTTTTTTTTTAACAAACCCCTCAAAGCGATTCTACAAATGAAATAGAATTCGATCAGCACAAATAAACTACGTTCAAGAGGTGTCACCTCATTGCTACGGAATATTAACATAGACAGACATGTCTTGAACACGGTCCAGAAGTGCTGATCGCTATCGATTTCGTTGGTAGATTTCGTCAAAAAAATGGTCCATTTAAATTATTTTCCCAAAAAATAAGATCTTTCCCTCTACCGTCAGAACTGTGGTGTTTTCCGCACGATCGGTCCATTTATATCCCGATCTTGGATAACGACAGTTCGTCCTCACGTACCGGGGACTAAGTTAGACGTCTTACAGTCCTTAATACGTTTCCTATCTGTTTGAATTGTTGTTGATAGGGTGAAGATGTGGGTATTGTTTTTGAGATTTTTCGAGAAAAGTGGAAGTAGAGAGACAAATAGTTTAACATTAACATCTGCCTAGCCTTTTCCCAAATATGTTGGGGTCGGCTTCCAGTCTAACCGGATACAGCTGAATACCAGTATTTTACATGGAGCGACTGCCTATCTGACCTTCACAACCCTGTTAGTACTGGGTAATACGGTACGCCTTGGAAATAATGGTTGTCAGACTTTCGGGTCACTAACTACCTGTAACAAGACTGTCAAAGATCTACAAATAACAGCCGGGACGGAGGAAACTCGGTATGCTATAATGGTCACCCATCAATAGATCGACCTAGGCAAGCGCGGCATAACCTTGAAGATCAACCTGTGTGGCTGTTATTATTTAGCCACGAGCTCCTCAAAAAGTTCAAGAGTCATGTGGAAATCAATCTTAGGCACTAGTAAAGCTTTTCGGCCACTTTTGACTTTGACAGCGATGCGGAAGAATATTTTGATGTCCAATTGATTTCTTCCTTTGATTCATGTCATCATTCTATTGCCCTTATCCCCATTTATTTGGGGCCCTTTGATTAATCCTTTGATTCTTGTATGTAAATTTTATTGTTTGACATCAAAGTAATGTATAGTGCCATTACGACGGTTGTAAAATTTATACCATATCGACCGTATCGATTCTACTATAAACATCCATTACAATACTGAAACGTTACAATAAGAAAACTAATAAGAGGTTTAGCATATGTATTATATACAGTTTCTAACGTAAAAACATGTAAAAATATAATAATAACACGAAAATCCCTAACTCTGTTATAAGTTTAAAAACACCCACGGATAAACTCTCCGTCTTCCTAGAAAAAATAGCTCCTCTTAAAACTCAGAAGAAACTACATTCCGCCGCATATCTTAAACCTTGTCAGACACTTGGGTAGAAGTTTTTTATCGGATATTTTAAATCGGCCTCCATCCTGAAACGGATTTATTATTCATAGAAGTAGCTGGGGGAAGTAAGGAACACTTTAACTTATTGACTTAGTTAACAGGGAAGGGAATTAAGAATTTAAAGAGTTTTTAAAGTTTGATTAGGTTTTTGGTTTTAATGAAGTGACTTGTTTTAAGATCTCGTCCTGTCAGGTTAATTGAATAAAAAAATTAAAAGAAAAACAACAGCTGAAGACGCAAGTCAAATTCTTCGATTTATACATTTGAACACAATGTGGATCTTGTCGGGTAAGAACGGGAGGCTGGTTAAATTTTTTTAATTTTAGGTAGACCATTCGTCAAGTTCGTTCGAGGACTTAGTTGAAGGAAAGACGTGTATAAGGTAAGCCCAAGATAGAGCCTTCAACAGATTCTGAAGGCAACCACAATTGCAAACCGTCTAACCGAAGCTAAGCCACCGAACGCAGCAATACGAAGCGAATAGATGGCAAAATTTCCACTTGTAGCCGTTTATGTGGTCGGAATTCTACCCGTAGGTATGCCTGATTTTGGTAAGGCAGCATAACGAACACGAACCGCGATACAAAATTAATGAAAGAACAAAAAAACTCTTCTGAAATACTCTGTAAATAGACATAATAACATAACATCACACCTGAAATTCCTGATCGGTTAGGCGGAGCTGTACTTAATAAATAGTACACCCACATTTCACCAGTTATGTTTAAGTCCCTTGAAATAAGGGGCGAGCCATCAACCGGGCACAAATCCAGACTGCATGACCGAGAAAAACCTGATGGAAAAACACAATAACACTATGCCCGACCCGGGAATCGAACCCAGGACCGTATGCCCAATAGACCAACAAGGCAGTTCACACAAAAACACAAAACAACTTTCAAACAAAACAGCTATAATTACTTATTAATTAATTACATCACTAGTCTCACCTTATAAAAGTCTAGGATACTATCTCAATGAAATATAACAATTGCGACGTCTGCCGCGATGACACTTCACTAACAGCCGCCGGCCGGACTGATAGCAGCTTAGGACCGCAACTTTTCTTTGGGACGACCTAGATATCAAAAGGGTTTTGCGAAACCCTTTTATCATTTTGTTCTTCAAAAAAAAAATATAAGAGGTAAGGGTCACGAACTAAATATACCGTCCAGGTGAACCTACACGTGTTATTGTAAAATCTTGTTTACCTTTTTTTTTATTTTTGTTGTTTGACCCTTAAGATTATTAAGAGCGTGTACGTCGTACGGCGTTTCATACAAATTTTCAAGTCGTTATTTTTCGATATGACTGAACCGATTTTAATGAAACTTCATACCCATAAGCAGAATACATACCTATGTAGGTCTAAAAAGTTAGTGAAAAACATTTTCGCAAAATTGTGTAACAGTTAAATTAGACCGATTTTAAATTTTCAATAGAAACAGAAATTTCGAATTATTTTTTTTAAATAAGACATTTCGAAAATGTTTTTGACTAACTTTTTAGACATATTATGTATCTTGCTTATGTTACAAAATTTTATTTGGTAGGCTAGGTACCTACCTGCTCAGAAGTAAAAATGTCAGTATGTAACGCACGGAAATTATGGATATTTGAAACTGCTGATACCCAGACTTTAGCAGGAATTATAGAATTTCTTAGTAACGGCATTGAGTATAAATTTGTGCCCGCTTAATAGCAATTGGTTGTGGGTTCAAGTCCGGGCAAGTACCAATGTGACTTTCTTAATTCATATGTACTTTTCTAAGTTTATCTTCGACATCACAGACATCGGTGAAGGAAAACACCGTGAGGAAAGCTGGACTTATAATTAATATAAGTCTGAAATCGCCAACCCGTCTTGAGCAAGCGTGGTGATCAATGCTCGTGCCTTCTCTGTATGAGAAGAGGCCTTTGTCCAGCAGTGGGACAGTTACAGGCTGATATTATTATTAATGGCAATAGGCTCGCTCCCAGTTATAAGGGACTTAAACATATTTATCAAATCGAGTGCCTACGACAGATTTACCTCTGCCTAATCCTGCAGGAATTACAGCCGTAATCTTATATTATGTTAAATTATCAATACACGTAATTAAACTGTTTTAACCCCTCAAAAGGAATCATAAGTCTAAGCCCTTCAATAACGCTTGATCCAATTGAATACAATAGCTTTGCATCCGTCACATCAGCCGGAAAACACCCACGACTGAACACTGAACAAGATTCTCCTATCGATTGAATCAGTAAGCAATAGGGTAGCGGACATAAGTAACACTCAATTGATTACGTCAATGCTTTTCTGCTTATGATTTGGAACGGGAAGACGTGGTTTGGTTCAGATTGATGTATTGTATTCTATTTCGGTAAGGTTGAATCTTACCTTTACGTATCTAACCTTATCTGAGGCTTTACCTATGTCGTTTGCAGGGTATTTAAATGACACTGAAATGTCCGTGGGTTGTTTTTGACCCAATTTACATAACAATTGTACATGGTTCAAAATCGCTTGTCACTTCACTTTTTGGTAAATAATAACATGAGGTCTAGTGACATTGCATCGGTACTAACGAGGACAGAAAAGTAAAAAAAAAATGGACACAAACTAAATTTTTTTTGTTTATTTAAATAAAACAATATTAAAAACATTTCTTAGTTACAATAACCTATAGTGATTAATTTAACAATAAACTAAAAAATGGCATCGAATATATAAGGTGTAGTTTTACATCCTCGTAAAAATTCAGGAGGTTGTCATTGAAGACGTAAATAATCAATATAAATTACGGTACCTGGTCAATAATAATAAACGTTTTAGTTGTTTTAATTTGACACTATTTCAGAATGAAGCCCATCACAAAAGAGGAGAATCACCCGTTTATCGTATAAACGACTGCATTTGTTTGTGTGTGTGAAACCGCGGCTATAGGTCTAGTATTAGACGGGCCGCGTTTTAATACGGGTGGTGTACACTTACCGATTATCCATATTAAGAAAAATATATAAAAAATTGCCTACCCATTTTATTATTGATTCGGGTCGAGAATCATTAGCATAGTTACCTCCTTGAATTTGATGAGGATGCAAAACTACACCTTGTCCTAAACTTTCGACCCCAGACGGCTCGAAAATATAGTTATCAAAAAGGTTAAAAAAAACGTCGACTACAAAAAAAAAACTTAATATCAATCCTGTTGGAAGACGCTGTAATAAATGCGAGACCTTTTAAAGACGATTTCCACTTGTCTACGCCCTCTTCTCAGTTCAGTTCTGATTTCTATTTTATCTAAGCTCAGCCTAAAGTTATTGAGTTTGCTTAGTCATACTTTTTTCTCTCTTAAAATTTAACCTCGAGAATTGAATTAGGGATATACACTCTTTAACATAATCTCCCCGTTTTAGGGTTCCTGAACCCAATCTAATAATTTAATTCTGTACTAATCTTAACTCAAAACTCTTAAATCTTGCAAAATTGGAAACCGTAATCCAATAAACGCTCCCAATTAATTACTATGCCATCGAAAAATCCCTTTAATCATTACAAAATCTGAAGTTTTAATTGAATAAAAAATTCGTCCCAGAAAAACGTAAAACAGGGCTGTATAAAAATATAAAAACGTCCACAAAATAAAAGGGTTTACAATAAAGTGTCGTGATTCGTGAAATTGTTTGAAAAACAAACTCGTTTCGAGATTCAGGATGCGGTCGGAATCACCCTGTATTGTCGGTAGGGTGACTATGGTATTGTATTTAAGAATTTATACTTGATTTATTAGCCACATGATGATTATTAGTGACGCAATAATATTTTTACATACTCTACAAACTGAATAAAACCAACTGTTCAATGTGCTTTAGGTACTAATTTTAAACATGTGACAGCAATTTTTAGTCTTTCTTTTACAAGCATACATCTTTAAACAATTATTTATTTCATACAAATACTGTTTTTCAAACTCAACAACCAATAGCAAAATAGAGACAAGTAGAGGTATAGTTTTCACAGCATGTGTAGACATAGCACATAGGTGGAAGATGCTTCCCAACAAACTGATTAAACTCATTTGTCACTTTTAACGACACCCCCGAGCAAGGAGGTGGTAGTGGCCTCCTTAGCTTGAAGAATGGTCTTAAGAAATCAATTTCTCCTAGTTTTAGTACTTAGGGAGCTAAAATAGTAGCTCGGAGAGTCAATGGGCTTGTCGCCAGTAACAAAATTATTGGTCGCCCCAGTTGTCAAGTGTTAAAAATACTGCTTTAAAATCAAGGTGAGAATCCTTTGATCAAGTTTCAAGTTTCAGACAAATATGGATTTCTTGAAACATTAAACTCTGCAATACTAACCAGATGAAGTATCAACGTGAGTATGACAGTCCTGAGTGAGAGAGAGTGAGAGCTTATGAGGGAGAAAGAGATAAAAGAAAAATGTAATACGTTAGTTGACTATAAGATGATTCAAAATAAAACCAAACGAGTTATTTCTGGCATTAATTCCCCAAATCCATCTTCATGACAAAAATTACGACTGAATAAAACCATCCTTTGTCTCACGCTTTTCACCAAAAATAAATCCTCGTATTTCCGTAAATCATGGCTGCAATACCGGAATGTACCTCGAGTTTATACAGCGTGTCATCCGTAGAATAATGACGTCACCATTTCGGTGAGTTGGCGACAGTCATAAAGTTTGTATTCAGTGCGATACGCGTTAAATGCGTCGAAAGCGGTTAAAGTTTTGAATGTTCTATGAAAGTGGTGTCTACGGAATGATCGTCGTTGTGTTTTTAAGGTGTTTTAAGAAGACAAAAGTTATGGTAGTAGTATAGTAGTAGTTTTTTTGTATTTGTGTGTGGCTTATGATGTCATGGTGCCTTGGTAATTTTTATAAGACACATACATTCATACATAAACTCATACCTTTTTGCCATGGGATTAGGCAGACACCACAGGACCTGCTACGATCCTTACATACTCCTTTTGCCTCGTCCACGTTCATACACATACATACATCTGGTCATACACGCACGCCGGTTGTGAGTACTACGCACCTGATCTTTCTGAAGAAACTCACCAATAAGGTCAGTGTATGTCTTTTTAGTGGTGTCCCTCCCAGAATTTTTCGAAGACCATTTGTGTCTTTGGTGTGAAAGCACACGAAAATATATAATATCCTTAAACAACCCGAAAGGGTAAATTGTGAGCAGATATAATAAACGTTGTCCAAGTATTCATCACGGTTCAACAGTAGATCTATCTAGAATTTACTCAGATTTGCGTGTGTAATTCATTGTTAATTTCGTTCTAAAACAGGAACCTAAGATATTAATCCAAAATTAAGGGCAGTTCTTTTTATACAATCAATTTTAACTCAAACAAAAAGGTTTTTTCCAAGGTCTGTCAGAACTTTTCTCTTCGTTAAAAAATTAGCTAGCTCCTCCATTTCAAAAAATTATAAGTTTTTAGACAAAGCTTTCTCCAATTAAATATCCGGAATATATTATACAACTGCTAAGTTACATAAAAATAATAACAACAGAACATCACGCCGGTTATCCGCGAAGGGTAAGGCAGAGGTGTACCTAATAGTACAGCCACATTTCGCCAGTTATGATTAAGTCCCATGTAATAGGGGGCGAGCCTATTGCCTTAAACCGGGCACAAATCCAGACTCCGTGGCTGCTGCTGAGAAATTCCTGATGGAAAAACCCAATAAGTAATACTTTTCCCGACCCGGGAATCAAATCCAGGACCTCATGCTCAGCAGTCACTCTTCCGACCACTAAACAAACGACGCATGCAAAAAAAAAAAAAAGAATCTGTAAAGTATTACTTTACGGTGTCACTAACATTATAAAAAAGAGACCTAAAGATTATTCCACTTGATGGACATGTGGATGGAATGTTGAAGACGGTTTTTGTCACAAAGGTTTTTTACATGTAAAGTGGACCATTCTTGCTAATAATGGCCAAAAAAAGTCGCAATTTAAGTGGGACGACTACGATATTTTTTTGGGTTTTAGAGCTGGAGGGAAAGTTTAGAGATACTTAGGGACATTAGGTACCTAATGATAATAATGAATTTTCTTTTTGTACGTTTAATTATTTCTTGTAGGTTGCGTAAAGTTATAAACATAAGGTTCGGTTTGCGCTACAGCTAAATTTTTGTATGACTTTTTCAATTCGGTAAAAAAATTACTATTCCTATTGACAGCGATGTGTACGATTTTTTTGATACCCTGTAAATCTTTTCCCATTTTGTTACTTGTACACATTTTTATATTTTTATTTTAGATTTTTTATTTTAGAATTCAAATAAAAGCCTTCAATTAAAAAAAAACATAGTTTTCTTGCTGTTGCCCGCGTATGCGTGTGAAAAAAACAATAACTTCAAAATTGATCAAGTTTCATACAAACTTTCAACTCTCGTTTTAACCCCTTACGGGATGAGTTTTCAAAAATGCCTCCTTATTGCACACTTACATCATACCTCATCTAAGGAACGTTTGTGCAAAATGGCTTGCTTAGATCTAGCGGTTTCAGCTGTGCGTTGATCGATCAGTCAGTGAATCAGTCAGCCAGTCCGTTTCTTACTTTATATATATAGAATAGATAGGTAACATTGGTATAAAGTAGAGATGGCATCTGGCATCAGTTTATTTAAATTTATGAATCTCGGTCTGTATTTTGCCGAGTATCGTAATTTGGCAATAATTTGGTCAATAAATCAGAAATATGTGATCCTAATAACGAAAACTTAACCTTTCTATTTTTTCACTGTTTAAGTTTTAAGTATACATAAGGTTAATCACACAAATACTCGTAAATACATAATTTACTAACTATAGATACCTCAAATAATAATTTAAATATGTACTACCGCGCTTACTAATGGTCGACCACTTTTCACCGTTATGCCCTAAGTTATAAGGTTGAAAATTGGTCGACCGTCAACGAGCGCGGTATTACATGTATCAAAAACAGACAAAACTTAACTGGTATCAAAAAAATGGTACACATTCTAAAACATACCTAAGTTCCATTTCCATAGAAGATCTTCTTGCGTTGTTCGTTCAAATTAAATATTAGTTCTGCTAACTCAAACGAGCGGGTACAATTCCTGCTTGCAAGCAGCTTCGCTATGTTCTATTTTCAGCGGTAATAGGTCGGGCTAAAATTACTAGCACATGAGAATTTTCAACTTTGCTCAACTTCTCTCTCAAGTCTGCAATTTATCGGGAACGCCTAATATAAGCAGGCGTTAGATGTTCGCTTTTAGCCAGCGATCAGTGATAAAAAGTAATAGTTGTCACGTCATTTTCGGTCAAACCAGGATTTCCTTGCAAGGTCGACACTATTCGAAGAAAAGTTGTTCCGGATCATCACATCGCGCCGGCCAATGGGATCGTGTCATCGTGAATCCTATGTCATCGCATCGCCCGCGCGCCCCACCTATCGCTGGGCCCTGAAACATACCGACGACGGCGAGGACACTCGCTCGCCGTCACTTATCGTGCGCATACATCGACCCTTTCTTATTTCTTCTCAACCAAGTTAAATTATAGTCTATCCATATCGAAAATAGCAGTTTCATTAAGTCGAGACCACCAGCATCACAACTGGAGCTCGACTTTCAAACAAAGTCACTCTGGAATAGTTTTTTTTTTATTCTAACCTACCGGTACCGGAGTCACAGCTAGTCTATTTAAAAAAATAAAAGACTTCTTTATCCATTCACACTCAAGTTTAAAAAGACTGTCTCCAAAAAAAAAAGATCAAAAATATCCCAAGTAGGTACCTAACAAAACCGTTTTCATTATTCTCCCATATCAAAGTTTCATAAAGCGACCGAGGATGGTAAGTAGCAGTCTCCAAGTGCAGGGCTCTTAAGTTAAAAGCTTTCTAGAGCTGTTCCGAACACCTGCTCCTCTTAACAGCTACTTACAATGTTGCGTGCGTGTTAGTTACTGTGTCCCTTTGCGAAAATATTAAATGTTGGCGTATGTTTTTGTGGTCGGTTCCAACGGGAGTAATAATGGGGCTTATTTTTATTAAGGGGTTTATTTTGGATAAATGTTTCCGGGTAAGGATGTGATGAAAGCCGTTTTATTTGGGTTGTCTAAAAGAGGGATCGATGGAAGAATAATCTTTATTAAACACGTATACCATGAGGACCTGTTCCCATGGCAAAAAATCTGACCCAATTTATATGAACGTATCTTTATACGATTACGCCGTTCCATCCTCCATCTCCCTGCTCGCCTCTATTATAAGAATGGAAATTAAACATAACTGGCAAAATCAGGGTATCCTAATAGGATCACCTCTGCCCTTCGGGGATATACAGGAGTGCGGTTATGTATGCAGCTCGTTTTCAAAGATAATACTAGTTATGTATGTGTATAGTTTGTTTAAAGCCTACTTTTTAAATAATCAAAGAGTTACAGTTACGACAATATCCTCCAAAGACCGGCGTTTATAAAACCATCATACCCTGCAGTATACTAAGTTCTATGATGAGACACCTACAGCCATCTTTATCGCTTGAATTTCTTTAAACTTGCAAGGACATCCAAGTTTTGTGTTTTCTGGAGAGCTCAGTTCAGGTAAACTTTACTGTTTTCATATTTCCCAGATGCACTACAAAGCCAGAAGTTCTGGAGGATCAAAGTTGGTTTGTTGTATCCGTTTATCATATGTACAACCTGTTACCCGTATTCCCACATTCTTCGTGGAATACAGGCTTACCTATACAAGTTTCTGGAATAGTCGACCTTCATAATATTAACCTACCTGAGAATCTAAAGGCGAAAACAAAGACAACGTGACATTCTATCCATTTATTCTATTCCATCTTCTATGTTTTAATAAAACCTTTAAATATGTCGTGCTTTATGTGAGTGACCTGCGACTGGCCGCCCAACTAATCATAACATTTCACGTGACATTCTATCAGCGGTAAAGATGGAGGGGAAATCGAAAGTGTACCGGTGTTTTTCGGTAGCTTTTCTCAAATGGACACGATTTTTATAGTCAATGTAGAAGAAGCCTTGAAAGCGATTGCTGCTTGTCTGGGCCCTCTGACATGGTTGATTTACGAAACGACTATAACTAGAATCTTGTCAAATACGATGCAAATGTCAACGAAAGAGTTATTTTTCTTAAGGTACACCAACATTTCACCAAATACATTTTGTGCTATGTAATATTCAGTGCTATTACTATTATTATTATCACTACTGTCATTAACTTGCATAGATCCTAACTCCGGAACTGAGAACTGCACATTATATCCTGAGTAATACGTGTGAATTCTACATTTACTTAAACAGCTCATGTCTCTTCGAATTCTAGATTTTCTTCTAGTGAAATTATTACCGGCAGGAGCAACAGACATTGTCGCAATTTATTTTCTGTTGTTGTCTGAATGTGGCTTTATAATACCAGATTACCCAGTATCGTGTTCCATGTGATAATGTTAGAGTGCGATGTTGCCGTTCCGAAGTTTATTTTGTCCCTACTACTTACTTCCTCATAAGTGCACATAATTAATGTTTTTTCGTCGTAGTCATGGGTAATTAAATACATGTTCCCGCTTTGCTTCATTGGAATTGTATTGTTGTAGTTAATCGATTTATTTATGCCGGTTTTCACTAGCGTTAAGTTTAGCAGCGCTTAAAATGAAATTTACATGTTTGTGTCGAATTCATTTAAAAGAAAAATTAAATTTAAAAAAAACGCGTTTTAGAGTGACGTTATTTTATTTATCGTATCTTTCTCAGCAACCCTTTCATTCGATACCCGCACCATGGGAATGCATAAAAAATAACTAGTCCGCCATCTTTGGGAGTCCGCCATATTGGATTAAGAATTACGTCACTTTGCTAACCATGCATCGTCATCCAAACTAAATATGTATGCATAATTTCAGCTCAATCGAAAACCGGAAAGTGGGTCAAATTTAACTAATTTTTTTTGACGTGGTTAGTTAGTTACAGGTCAAGCTACTAAGAACGCGTTAAAATAGTTACTCAGCAACCCGCAAGAGCGGTTTAAGCACTAAGTATAGGCGAATCGTTTGCTTAATACGTACGCATAACATTTAGATCTCGCTTGGTGTAATTTGTAAACGGGCATTTGGTTTCTATTATGTCTACTATTAGAATTTAGGCCAAACTGCCAACAAAAATCAATCGTGCAAGCGTGACGTTCCAATTAATCTCAAATACCAAGCCATTTCCACTTTCTTAATTAGCCTCATTCATTGATGCGACCTTCAAACACAAACTGACCTAGTAACTGAAGAAAAATAGCGAAGAAGGAATTGTTTTATACGAACCCAATGGAGTGGGTTAAATACGTGATCCCAATACTAAACGTAAGGTCGTGTTATCGAGCAATAGACCTCTATTTTCTAATAATATATTGGTTGTATCAGGAGTAGATCTGGGTTTAAGTTACCATAATAAAGAGGAGATGGGTCTAAGTGGATGTGAGCCTACATTTTTAAATATATTGCTTCTATTTGTCCCTTGGGTAGTGTTTTAGGTGATAGATGGGATGCTCGTGGAAAATAGGCAGCTGTTTTCACCTGGCTGTTAATATTAATCACATTATTAAATCTTTACTGCGTTCGTCTAGTGGCGGCAAGCGCGACTGCTTAGCATGGGGTCCTGGAGCTTGGATTAGTAGCAAAACCGTTTAGCATTTATTTAACGACTTTTAAAAGGTTTAGTACAGTAGGTACATATAGCTGAAAGCGTTGGATTCTATTGTGAGACATGGCAAGAGGCTCATTGACAACGATTCGCCTGTCAAAGTCAAGCTCCAAAGCCTTGAACATCGCCGCAAAGTTGCCAGCCTATCGGTTTTTTATCGGCTACATTTCGGGGAGTGTGCTTTGAAATTACACAATCTAATTTCCCCATCCCCATTCTATCATCGGACGAGCAGAAATACGGCGAAGCGTCACCGTTATATGGTTGAATTTCCACGAACCCGAACAAAGCGCTATGCTTTAACATTTATTGTGGGAACCACCCGTCTGTGGAATTCACTACCGGCCGGCATCTCTGTTTCCCGATCATTATAATATAGATCTCTTCAAAGATCGAGTGAATTGGCCAGCTTGCTCCACCCTAGTTCGCGTCATCGCTTCACATCAAACAAGTTGATGCCAAACGCAAGGCTATTGAGCCTAAAAAAACAACAACGAAAAAACCTTATCTGTAGCTTAGATGGCAATGCAATTATACATTTTGACTTTTCCGACACCGATAACGGAAAAGTCGCTGATGGTATGAAACTTATACGAGGACCTAGGACCTCTGGGTTCGATACCAAGGAAGTGGAAGAGTTCACCTATGGACATGAATAACACAACATCACGCCTGTAATCCCCGAAGGGTTTAGGCAGAGGTGTACCTAATAGTACACCCACATTTCGCCGTTAGTTTAAGTCCCACGTAATAGGGGGCGAGCCTATTGCCATCAACTGGGCACAAATCCAAACTCCGTGGCTGCTACTGAGAAATTCCTAATGAAAAAACCTAATAAAAATTTGCCTGACCCGGGAATCAAACCCAGAACCTCATGCTCAGCAGTTACAATCGCGACTACTAGACCAATGCATTATTAGTATTGGACTAAAACTTAAATTGCAAAATGTGACTAAAGTTTACTTACATCTCTGCCGACCACTTTAGGCATCATACATCACGTTCGTAATATTATCAAGCGTAATCCTATGTTTCGTTACTAAGTGAATGGAATCCCGACTTCCAATATTAACCCACTGAAAAAACATTATACGAGTACGATATAAATTTGACATCAGTACCAATTTTTATTTCAAATGAACTTAATAACTAAACGTAGTATTTAATTAACAATAATGCTTTTGTTTAGAACTTCATGCTACTGTTATATGAGCAGCCTAAATTAGACTACATTGTCAATGTTCAGTGAAACATGTAGAACTTAATTTAGATATCGTATTATAATTAATTGGCATATTTGATTACGATGTAAAAAACATCAAAACATCAGTTATTCTTATTAGTCACCAGTTTGTTCCAAATAATAAGGCAGGGGTGGAAACTTCTTTAATTGCCCAATCAAGATAACAACCTTGCACAGCTCAGTAAGTTACAAATAAGCAGTAGAGGTAGTACAAATTTTTGTTTGTTATGTATCAATACATATTATGGTTGTTAGCACGGAATTAATTCACTCTGTTCCTCGTACTAGTATAGACTGTATTACGGTGGAACAGATCACACCTTTCTTAAACATGCTGTTTACCCATATTTCGCCAGCTATGTTTAAGTCCCATGTAATACGGGCGTGTCTATTACTATCATGCGAACTTTGGGCTACCAATGAGAAATTCCTGATGGTGAAACTCAATAGCATTTACCAACACATGAGTAAGATACATTATTTCTTTTTATGTACTAAATCATACTTAGCACATGAAGTTTGCAAAACTATTCAAATTAATCACTTTCAGTAGCGTATTATGTTTTCACAATATAAATTCCAATTCACCATCCACCTTAATGAGATAACTACTAATTCGTAACGAGCTTAGACATTAGTATCGAGGTGAAAATTTGTCGCCATACGGTGACATCATTAATTTGTCTGCCAAGCTCGACATGGACCGAAGATAGTGCCCTGTGGGACTCCATGAGGAGGGTCGTTAATTACTCAACATTGATTAATAACTAGTAAATTTAGACTTTGTTTTGAAAACTAAATTGACCAACGCCTACACTCTTGAATATCCCTCTTTTTAGTAAACCCCCTCAGCGGTAGTGGATCCAATTAACGTATGTTAGTCTTTCATCAACCGTGGCAATTGCTTTACGTTTCACAATTCTTTCTTTTTTCAACAGGAAATTGAATCCAAATGTTTTCTGAACATACCAATGCTACTTTGTTAAGGATAGGGTAATTATCAAAATTCCCTCTTCCATCTATCATCTGACCTGATAAACCAAGGTACTAAGAACCCTATAAAAGAATCGCCCTCTCAATAAAATGTTAATCGTGCCTCCTTTGATTAGGGTTCACGCTCTCCTTATATTACCGGTATAAACTGCTAAATACCAGTTCCGGCCGGTATTTTCCAGGTGATTGTGAGTGCTATCTCCTTCAAAACGAGTATGTGTGAGGGAGATAATGACACGGTAAAAGACACTCAACCAATAAGTGACGTATTAATTGCGGGTGATATGGCATTACTGATATTTTGAAAGGGTCGACCGTGTATTTATTTACTGGTTTCGCTTTGGGGTTGGTGATAAAGTGGACCCATATATTAAATGGTGGAATATATTGTGGTATTTGCACAAAGCTGATATTTATTGCTCCACAGTTTCATATATGAATGTTAATACACCATTTATTTCAGCTGTAACAGGTGATTTTGGATTAAAAGCGACCTGTCCCACTGGTGATTAGCGAGCGACTGGTGATTAGCGAGCAGTGCGTAGTAGCCAATAAGAACTAGTGTTTTCCTTATCTCTCTTTCACATGACCTAGAATGTTTTATACATTCCCTAAGCGTCGATAGATAGTCGCTTCCTCGTCGGCTGTGGGACAGGTGATTTAGTTGTAGCAGCAAGGTACACTTCTAAACTAATAATATCATAATTCCTCATGAATATTCCTCCTGTTACAGCTTACTCGTACATAGTAAAATATAACATATTGTGCGGAGAACGGACAGTGGTATTATCTTGTGCAGAGCAAGTAAACGGCGGTACTTCCCTAGGACTTATTTGTAGCGGTCTGAGGAAAATACTTAGGCGAAAAGGGACATTGTTAAATAAAATTTTAAATGGATAAATTTGTTTTTTTAATTAAAAATTCTTTCGACGCTCTTCCTTCTTTGCGCGTCTTAGGCTGAAGATAGTCCTATGTGGGACTCACTCACTCCAACAAAAATTATCCATCTTTGGGTTTGGACTCATAAGCATAGCTCATAGCCTATAATAATCCCCCAGCAGCGACAAAGCCTCTCCCATAAGAAGAAGTCAGCTGAAAACCACCATGCCGGTTCAGTGCGGAAATATAGATGTCGCATTAAAATGGATAAAATCTAAATTTCAAAAGTTATGAACAAAAGTTTCCAAACAACTTCTATTTCCTAAAAATCAAAGTCCATTTTGAGTATCATTGAAAAACTTTCTTGAATCCATTTCACTGAAATTCAGTACTACAGAGTGCTGTTTTACTGAAGATTGTTTTATTCCAATAACATTTGAATTCAAAGTTTTCCAACTCCGCGATCGTCATCGTTTTCAATGAAACATTAATTTTGTTTCGGTGTTATTCAAAATGGCATAGAATCTCCGCTAAATTGTTTGTAAGTGATATTTTGTAACTTGTCAGTGATATTTTCTATTAATTTTAATCGTGTAGCTCGGTCTGGCTCGTAGCTCTTTTTATTAAAATTTGTATTTCTCCGTACCTTTTCTAAATTTATTTTAGTTCATTACAATAATTTAATGATTGTTTTTCTTACATGCTGTTTGGACCTTACTATTCCTTCTTTAAACCCCCTGACCCCTTCAACGATCCATCGCAGAGCCTTCCACCTGGGCACGAGTTGCTGTGGCCGACTTGGAAATCTTTAAAAAGACTTCGAACCCAAGTCGGCCGGAGCCAAGACAATCTCTGCAAATGGGGGTCCATGGACGACTCAGACCTCAAGTGCGTATCCGGCGTTTCCCCACAGAAAATGGCAAACCTTCCATCTTGCACCGCATGCCTTATCACCTGCGCACTTGATGATCTGCTGGCTGCATCAGTGGGCGGAATTTGAGTGGCTGAGTTTTGGGCTACACATAATATTTGAACTTACTTGCCATCATCGATACGCTAACAAGAAGAAGATTCCTTCTCATACTTTATACCTTACATCATCAGCAAAATACCACGGACTGTATTTAATGTTGAGCAAGCACCCTTTGCAACCCACATAAGACATAATAATTATATTCGACAGCAGAAAGTGACCAATTAAAAAAGACGCCTTGGAACAAAAGGTTTTCAACTAAAAACTGATAAATCTCTCTGTTGTGATATACAAACCTAAGCCTCGTTAAAAAGTTGATATTATTAAGAGTAATGGATCGAGTTTAGAAGGAAATTACAGTGTATGTCAGGAAAGCGGATCGATCTCAATTAATATTATGTGGAAGATCGATGGTTCCGCTCGTGGAAAATAAACTAGGGAGAAAGTATGTGAGGTGATACACTAGATACAATGATTAAACTTCTTTAGATAATGTAAATTACAGCAAATAGTGTTTTTGTGAAATAAAAATCAAGTTCTAAAAAAGGATTTAGGGTAGCAATGTTGAAGGTTCACAATTCCTGGGTATATCGTCAGTGTATACTTAATCATTGCTTCGGTGAAAGAAAACATCGTGGGGAAACTAGCATGCTCAGAGATATTTCTCGACAGCATGTAAAAACCAAGTCAGAGGCCCATAAAAACTCTGACTCCAAATTAGGCTCTAACCACACGATAAAGAAAAAGATCGTCATCAGTCGTCAAATTGTCTGATGACGATGATACCCAGAAATTATAGTACTGAAGCAAAAAAATGGCAAAATATAATTTTACGAGCTATGTAATACCGCACTCACTGTCGGTTGACCACTTTTCACTCTTATGTCCTGAGTAATAAGGTTGGAAAGTGGTCGACCGTCAATGAGCGTGGTTGCATCTTCCACAAGATTGGCCACTGATTTTCTCTCATCCTAAGGGATGTGTTCAGATTTAGAAAGATCTAGAAACCAAAACTATTTCTGTAACAATATCAAGCTAGCAATTCTTCAACTTCGTGCAAATTATTGCAATGAAGACTTCATCAGGCGTTCTTAATACTGGTTCATTAGTTTTAAGTTTACATACATATGTATTTTTAAGTGTCACAACTTTTTTCTTTGGAATACATACGTATCTTAAAGCTCCAATTCGTTAAATTTGCAATTTCTTGATAAATAAAACATCTAAATAGGATGACTTTCCAAAAACTATCTTTTACTTTAAATAAACACGTTATAGTTATTTTACTTTCCCTACAATACCCACTCTGTCAATTCAACCGTGAATTTATCCGCTTACAACAACTTTTTTTACACCACCACAAAAAAACTAGTGGTGTGCATAGTCAATATTAGTTTTGTGCCAACATGTAAATGTTCGGATGTGGAAATATTCGACTCTCCAAATTCAAGGGCTGTTCGGTCGTTGTTGATTTTCGAATGTTGGTTGATTTTTTTTTGAAGTTGAATAGTTCAAACCTCACTTGATGGCGTCAAGTGGTACAACGCTGTAGTTTTTACAAGCGTATGTGGAAAATATTGGAGCGGATTTTTTTTGTCGAGTGGTCAACCAAAAACCTTGAACCTGGACAAAAGAAATGCATTTTTGAATTTTGTTATATGGATATTGAATTTATATTAATGGCAGCTTGTAGCGATATTGGTATTCAAACTTCGAGAATTCGAGATAGAACTTGTATAATTGTAAAACTTGAATGGCCATGACTGTGATCATGATGGATAAATCATTTTTTAAGCAGATTTTTAAGCTAAGCACGCTTCTTTTTACAGCTCTTTGAAATGACCTTAATTTTATTTCCATAGCATCTGTTGTAGTCCAAGTTTGATACTCGTATAAAAGAGTTGGTAATCAATTTGAGTCAAATAGTTTATTTTGGATATCGTTTGAAAAATTCCCATTAAATATGTATTTAAGTGACCAATACTTTTTCCATGCACTGGTTACCCTTCGTTTGACTTATTTTACAGTCCTAAAAAAAAACACATATTAGTAAAACATATATTTTGCACCATCAAATTAGTGAGAAGAAATCATTGAAATTACTTTATAAAACAAAATAAGAACCTAAAAACATTTCTTCGATGTCAGCCTACAAACACCAATCATAAAATTTTAAACAAACATGGCAAATCCTTTAAACTACGTCGCATGAACACTATTCTTTGTAAACTCCACTTTCAACCATTGTAACGAGTTCCAAGAAAAACTCTTAGTCAGCTGCTAATTCCCACCGTCGTTTTAGTTTCCAGCCAAAGGAACTAGGGCACTGTCACCTTGTCGTCGACCTGACATCGTCTAATGCACTTAAGGAAAGTCATTCTACCAAAGACTGCACAAGTGTTCCAATCTTACAATGTGTCGCATTTGAATTAGTTGTGGGTGGTCTCTCTGATAGCTGTTCATTATTATTGATTATAGAAGTTCTAATTTTAGCACCATCATCAGTTTTAAGTTTTTCTTTTTTTTTGAGTTGGATGTCAGTCATCAGATTTATGAAATCAACTTAGACCGGCATAATGTTTTAGACAGAATTTAAGAATTTTAATCGGTCAAAAATGAATTTTATAATTTGCTTTGTTTTATGACAAGGTGTCTTGTAAATTACGATCTAAGCTATGAACCAGCCCCACAGATACATGTTCAACAGCCAGTAATAGGGATCAACAATTAATTTATCAACAACATGATGGAAAATTAATGGGTTTCACAGTATCACAACAACATCAACGCATAAAGGATGTTATTACAAATTCTCCTTGCTTCACCCAAAATTTTAATCCCGACATCTTAATTAATTAATTTTAATCTCCTCTGACATGGCTGCTTACGACACCCAGAGGATTTGGACAATCTTCTCCATGGAAGTAGCGTTCCCCAAACAACCTACGAAGCTTAAAATATTTAAAGCGTCTTATTCTCTTTACTTAAGAATTTCTCCTGCAACAATATCTAATGTTTCAACTACGAGGTCTGTAGTAAGACTAAAAGCTCCCTTGCTTTTAAATTTACTATCAAGAATAAATTCAGTTGCAAGTTCCGCAGTGCATATGACATCATAAACATTTAACGTGCACTCTCTTGAAATGACGAATGTACTGCATACAACTATTTTGGAGTTAGCGATTCTGTGTGCAGGAATGGCTCAACAATATTATTATTATCATGTTTTGAAAACCAACTCAGATACCCTCGATTTACTTAAATCTGTTATTTACATAACATGTCATCACCGAAGGGTTAGGCAGAGGTGTACCTAGGTAGTTAATGTTATACGAAATACGTTCCCGTTAATGACCATGTCAGTTTAAAAACTTTCATCAGCACTACTCTCAAAACTGTGAAGGTAAACATCGCGAGGAAACCGCCGTGTCCGTAGGTGCACCCACATTTCGCCAGGTATATTTAAGTCCCCATGTAAGCCCTTTGTAATCAACTGGACACGAATTCTGACTTCATGGCGGCTACTGAGAAACTGAACTAGGAATCGAATCCAGGAGCACATGCACAACAGTCGCTAGTGACCAACTGTTATTCAAAGTTCATTTATTCATCATTGCTCGGAAACGTGTACTTATAGCACAGCATGAGGCACCTAACCCCGATGCGACCAACTAATGGGTCATTAAGTAGTTTATGATTAGTTGCCTCATTTACGACGGTAACAGCGATCCAAATATTGCAGAGTAAAATAAAGATAGAACAAAAGTATCTTTTTTATAGTGCCATATTCTTACTCCTATTGCTAGTCGAAAGTTTTACTACATTTTCATTCATAGCCATTCGTTTGCCGTTGTCACAAACATTTGGTTCGTCGAGTTTACTAGCAAGATACATAGCGCATTATGTGACGTAATAAACATCTTATTTGAGGGGCACTCGGTTGGAATGACAGAAACATGCCCTTGGGTAGCTTGTGACGCTTTTGACGAAGCTTGTGAAATATCTATGTCTAGAATTTCGGTGAATTCAGAAATAGGTTTGCATAAACATTGAAATGTACGTGCAAATGTGTAATATATGTGGCTTATGATAGAAATTCGACTAACAAAGAATACACGGAATTTTAACACATCAACGCCCAAAGAAAGATAATTATCAGAGAATTTAGTTTACGCACCCAATTCGATTCCCGAAGAAAAAAATCAAACATTTACAAGTAGTGCATAAATATGTAGGACATACGACGAAGGTTAGACTAACCAAATTAATTTGAAAATACTATAGAATACACCTACATAAGTAATTTCAACTAATCACCGCCCAAAGAACGATGGTCTTTACAATTCAATTCCCGAAGAAAAAAACCCTCTCCTTCAATAAAAGTCGAAATAAATTAAGCTAAGGTAATGCAAACAACAATAGAGGGTAACCAAAACGTCTAGATTGGTTTCCAGGTCAGTAATTGATGGCATTTGTTTGTGGGACCCTTAAAACGTCTATTCAATTTCGTTACGGACCGATTACTGCTATTGTATCGGTTGGGGAAAGAAAAATGGTGGGACGCGCCAACTCAATGCTACCACCAATCCATCTAACTGTAAATAGTTGGAGAAAAGTAAACAGGGTGTGTATTTTTTTCTTTTCAGGAGAAGTCATGCAAACAGGTTTGGCGGCTAAGTTTTTTCGGATCTGAAGGGTCAGGCAAAGGTTCTCTCTATAAATGAAGTGTTGGGTCACGACTTACGAAAAAAAAATACCTAAATCTTTCACTTTCCGTCTGAGATTTGTCAATTTTTTTTCCTGAATACCTACAAGTGAAAAATAAAGTGGGCATATGTAGATAAACGGAAAAGTAAAATAAAACTCCAAATTTTTTGATCAAATTTGGAAAACTTTAGAAATTGTATGCAAAGCTTTACGGTAAGTGTATTGAAACTGCGTACCGCAGCCATTAGATTGAAACCAATCTTTTGCACTTATTCCAAATGTCTCCAAATAAAAACCTCTGACAAATAGAAACGGGAAAATCTTAGGCACGGCACTTAACACAATTTATCGAGATGCTGTTGTTCATCTCTAAATCTACGGTCTTAACAAATTCAGTTAAGTTAATAAATTACTGGCTTTGTTGCCCAGAGTAATCTAAGAGGAACGTGAAGAATATCTTCATTACGATTTACTCAATAATGTACTCTAAATAAACGATCCTTAAGTTTGTTCTGAAATGTGAGTAAACGTTTGTAAGACTATTTTAAGTGGCAATGGAAATTAAACCGTGAGCTATGAAGTTATGGTTTCCAATCCTAAAACTCGGTCATTTTAAATTCAAATTGGCTGATGTTTGAAGTCTAGGTTTGCAGTATTATTTCCGTAGAAATCTGCTCTATCTGTTGATGAGTAAGCAACAGGTTTATCTTCTTAAGCCTTCGTTATTGTTATTTCCTCGCATACTTACAAATTAGGACCTTGGCTAATTTGAATTTAGCCCATTTTTTTTTCAAATGTTTTCCGGTTTTCTAAATTAAAACCTCTGGTACCTTTCTTACCGTGGAAAAGAAAATTGGGAACAATTAGCCCTGTGGCTCTTTAATTGTCATTGTTCTGCTTATTTGCTTTTCTTTTGTTTACTGTTTTTTTTTTGCAAACGCCTTTTTGCTCCTAACCACTGCAAGACACCGAGGCAATGGGGGCTATCGCGCATGATTTCGCCGCTAGAGGCGTTCGTGTAGAGTAAGGTCTTCAGGAATGTCAAATGTCATAGAGTGTTCCCGCGTTGCGCGCTTTTTTTATCAAGTAGTTTTATTAATATTCACGTGTGTGGTCAAGTCATTGAGCTATTCCTGATTAATTATGACTTGAAGATTGTAGGTAGCAAGTTGGGAGTTGTAATTTGTTAGTACTTGAAAGAAGAATGATTTTTAAACGTTTCATGCTTGCTAATTTTAGGGACAGTATTGTAAATATGTACCTTAGGTTTACACTATGTTGTTAAAATGTAATTATTAAAGATGAAAACAAAAAAAAAATGATGGTCTATATTCAATACAATCTACAAATTAGAGCTCCCAAATCACGTCTCCGTGAGTTTTTGTCTAAACATGCATCGGAAGAATGATTATTACTGAATAAATTAATAATTTATATAAAATTCGCTTTATTATTATTGTAGTAGATGAAATGAACAATTTTTAACAAGTAATTGTTATTTCAAACAACGAACGGATAACATACAATTTCAACGAGGAAACCTTGCAATTTTGCGTTTTTCGTAATACGCCTCTTAACCTACATCCATGGGCGAGTAGGCACTGCATTTGCCATGCGCCACCAGATCAACATAGAAAGTGCTAACCGCCACATTGTATACTCGATGTACGTTGCGTGTCCAGCGTTTCTCAACATTATAATTCACCCCTCTTGTGGCTTGGGTTTAAACTTGGCCTCACGTGCGGTGAAATGGACTTGCGTGCATGTTGCTATTACATCGCTGATGTGGTGCTTTAAAAATGTCTGTCTTAAAGTGGTTTTCGAAGCAAGCTAAATATTTAGGTCATCAATTGTAATTTTGAAAACATTATCTTATGTTTTATCGGATGTATAAATACACTTAAAAAAGCCGAGATACGTTTTGTGTGATAAAAAATCCGGACTATGTTCCAATTCTTATTCATATTATATTTTATTATATTCTTCGGAAACGCTATGAGTACAATTTATTTCTTACATAGGTAGATAAGGTACACTGTTTAAAAAATTGTTTACTAAGAATATGGCCCATGGAATATACCCTCGTGTCGCACAGGCTGAAAAGCCGAAACAGTTTTATCAAATGTCACCCCACTCACTGGTGAGCGATCTACGGAAAGACTAAAGCTGTGGTGAGGTAGTGCATCCTTACCCGACCCATTCGTTCCACCTGCTGAAAATCTCCCACCTGGACATGAGTTGCCATGGCTGACCTGGAAGTCTTTAAATAGACGCCGGACCCAGGTTGGTCGCAGCAAAAAAAACCTGTTCAGGTGGAGATTCATTAATGACTCTGCCCTGGACTGTAAATGTGGTGCTGTTCTACAAACGATGGGGCACTTAATATCGTGTCCTGCGTGCCCTGCTGCTTGTTCCCTACTGCAACTGATGGACGCTACTGAAGGCGCCAAACTAGTGGCTCAATTCTGGGCCGACACAATTTAGATTGCCATCGACATTCTTAGAAGAAGAATTATATAGCAACATTTTTGGTCAAGCAATGCATTGCTTGTCCGATTTGCAATTATTTTTACTTCGGAAGTGAACTGTCTTACACTAAAAGTCACATTCAAAAATGTCGATACAGCATCGAGTTCAATCATAAGGGTACACACAATGTTCATGTCACCATGAGCAGACATTGAATACAATAAATGGAGTTTAAAGGCAAGTCGACCCGAACACGATTCAGCCGAACTGAGTTTGGTGATCAGCACAAACCGAAAGAAGTCGTCTATGTGTTGTGCATTAACTGCTTCGGATGATGGGGCTTGAGTTAGAGAAAACAACCATCGATGGTCTACATTAGCGCAAGATAGAGAAGTGAAGATAATCTGTGGCAGCAGCAGTACTTGCTTCGGGACGACTTTCTTGTTCCAAAAATACTGACGAATCACACTAGTGAGTAGCAGTCCTATGTCCAAGTCCAGTGTATGTCAAAGTTATGAATCGCTCCTTTTCTAGCGTCCTAGTAAAGGACGTTCGTACGTGAGTAACGGAATGGACTCCCGTTCATGTCAGCACAGTAATGGAGATTGGTTTGCCTTTTAAAAAGTTAACCCGTCCGAATAGCGGGCGTAAAAGCAGAGTTTTGTTATTTTTCGGTTATATATTTTAAAATTAAAATTTCAGGATATTTGGAATACTTTTGGGGATTCCTAGTTCTGAATCATTTGTTTTTTCGTTTTTCTTTTTTAAGCGTTTGGCTCGTTCAATTTTTTGATTGTATTTTTCAATCACATTCATATATTTAAATTACTGTTTTTAATAATCTGATTTGAAATAACATTAATGCTAAATAAACTACCACAGTTAATGTCTATTACGTAAAATAAAATTGTGAAAACATATCTTTGCGTTTTAACTTGTGGGTTCATCAGGAATTTCTCTGTAGCAACCACGGAGTCTGGATTTGTGACCGGTTCATAACAAGACCATCGCCGCATATCATATTATTACATGGGACTTAAACATAACCGACACTGTTTTAAGCTTTCACGGTTTACAGCTGAACTTACACTATCACTTACGGGATATATTCCGCGATTATTGTTTATATTGAGCTCCCGAATGGATATATCCCGCAAGTGATAGTGTAAGTTCCATTAAACATAACTGACGAAATGCGGGTGTGCTATTACCAACAGACGGTCATGCACAGATATCTTTTCTAATTTTGCTTTTCTTTTACAATTAATGATTCGGTATTTCTTAACGAAAAAAAAAAGAAACCAACACACTAGTTCATAAATAAAATGTTATATCAGAATCATACTCGTATGTGTTTATAACACATTGGTTTCCTTTAGTCGGTGCATTGCTTTACACGATTTCCCTTGCGAGAAACACAAAACGCAAAAAGTAATTGAAGTTGTGGAAGAAAACCACTGTTTTACAATGTAATAATATTGCTTTGCTCGTATTCCCAGTAAGATGATAACTTACTGTTGTAGAGTTAAAATTAATATTAAACTTTAATACTGAGTACATAAGGGAGTTGTGGTTTGAAAACAATCTCGCGAGTCAGTGAATCCGCTTGCCATAGATAGTCCGTGGTTTAAATAATATTCCTAATCATCGAGAACTCTTAAAACCACCGGGACTGGTTGTAATAATACACACTGTTAAAGCTCACAGAACGGTTAGGTAGGACCAATGTTTTACCATAAAGGAATTAGCGCCTAATTACGAAACTACAAAAACATCTGGATCTTGGCAAACAGTATTCCTTTCTAACAATTGTAACAACCTGAAGTAAATGATGATAAGCACAGCCAGGTACAATAATAATTCCATCGGCGTCGGGTCGACGTTGAAGTACCTGGGACTTGTCCTCGACAGCCGGTGGAACTTCGTGGAGCACTTCCGACGTTTGGCCCCTAAACTGGAACGGACTGGGGCTGCCTTCAGGCGGCTCCTGCCCAATCTGGGGGGGCCGAACGCCTCCTGCCGGAGGCTCTATGCGGGGGTCGTGCGGTCCATGGCCCTTTACGGTGCCCCGGTGTGGGCGCGTTCCTTGAGGCGGCGAGCCGCCCATTATCTGAACGCGCCCCAAAAGGTGATAGCCGTAAGGATGGTCCGTGGGTTCCGCACGATCTCGGGCGAGGCTGCGAGCCTCCTAGCCGGATTGCCACCATGGGATCTGGAGGCAATAGTCCTCGCGCGCCTACATGAATGGCGCGCGGAGGTTCTTCGCCGGGGGGTTACTCCGCTGCCGCGGCTAATTGCCGCTCAGCGGACAAACCTCCGAGCCGATCTCATGGTGACATGGAGAGAGCGACTGTCGCAACCCCGTGCAGGGCACGCCACGATAGTGGCGATAAGTCCCCTCTTTGAGGAGTGGCTTGAGAGGCGCCACGGCGTCCTCACCTTCCGCCTGACGCAGGTCCTCACCGGACACGGTTGTTTCGGGAGGTTCCTGCATCGAATCAGGCGGGAGGAGACACCCGGGTGTTTCCATTGCGAGGATCGACCGGAGGACACGGTGGAGCATACGGTGGAGGTCTGCCCCGCTTGGGCGGAGTAACGCCGTGTCCTCATAGCGGCGATCGGCGGCGGCGACCTCTCGCGTCCGGCCCTGGTTCGAGCCATGGTCCGGAGCGAGACGGAATGGGAAGCCGTCACCTCCTTTTGCGAAGCAGTCATGCTAGCAAAGGAGGAGGCGGAACGTGAGAGAGAGCGTTCCTCCTCACGTCCCAGCCGCCGCGGGAGACGCACCGGGCGTCGGGGGCCACATGGTGGCCCCCGGCCACCATAGACGCGGGCCTGTGGACGGTGAGCTAAGGGCTAGCTCGCCGTCCCTCCGTCTTAGGACGACAGGCCGTGTCGACGGCGCGTTCGTGTTCCACGCGCGCCTCAAAGAGATGTCAGCATAGGGAAGGGGCCCGCAAGGGCCGATGCCTGCCGGGTGCTGCGGGTTGTTCGAAAGAGATACCGCGGCCCCGGAACACAAAGGGCGATGAAGGAACATGGGTGGGTTTTAGTCAGTAAAAGTCTGACACACCCTCTCGCTCAGCCCAGAGCGGGAGAAGTCATTTGATGATTTCCCATCCGGAAAAAAAAAAAAAAAAAAAAAAAGGTACCTACAATAATAAAACAACTGTCACCCGCAAATATAAATCACATTCAACCTCCCGATGCCAGAATCTAGACCAAACAGCCAGCCGTAGAATGCAATGCAGATTTTTTCACTCCATCAAACGAAAAATCCTTTTCCACAGAACCGCTTTAAATGCAAAGACTTCATCTATTGTATGCCGCAGTGATAAAACAAGGCCATTACCCAAAGCTGTAACTATTGTAAAAACCCCTTTCTTTTTTACAAGTCTACCATACCTACAGTTGAAATAACCTTCGGTTTTTACATCGGGACCGTTCGGAATCCGTTCGGTTTACTTTTTAACGTGTGACGTCTAAGCGTCCATAAAAGAGACTGGTTTTATTGCTACCCTCTTTAGGTTCAATTTACGGAGCCGATCGAGTGGAGCCGACTTTTTTAAGTGGACTTTATAAAGAGTCTAATGTCGATGTCAATCCTTTGGTAACTGGGGCATTCTGAATCGATCGATGGGCAATGGACCGAAGGAGTCCTGAGGATCTGGACAAATGAGGATTCTATCAGCAATAACATAGAGTCCACGCGGTTGGTTCGTGTCCGGGCGGAGGCGGTGAAGATTTATATGGTAGTGCGCCGCTCGTCCACGCGGTCTGACGATGTATGTACATGTGTTAGGCATCAACTAATTTCATGCAAGACATTGCCACGTGAGATCCGCCTCACCGCCCGGCCGCGTAGACGAGCGGTTTCGTGTGATAACTATCAAAAATATATGGGATTAATATGTGCTATGGAAAAACTTATATGTCTGTTGAATACGGTGTTATAAATACGAAACGCGCCAATTCGTCCTTTAAAAAAAAAGAAAAGAGAACGATTTCCAAGTGTCTAGGTCCCCTGAAATGAGAACCGCGTCGGCGAGCAACGTGTAGGACGCCCACCAACTAGATGAATCGAGGACGTTAGAGGGTTGATTGGGACAAACAAGATGCTGAAGACGCAGGACCGGGTGTCGTGACTCAGCTTGAGAGATGTCCAGCATCAGACTGCGATAGACTGTGCAGATTAACTGCATTAGTCATCATCTGCCTAGCCTTTTCCCAACTATATTGGGGTCAGCTTCCAGTCTAACTAGATGCAGCTGAATACCAGTATTTTACATGGAGCGACTGCCGCTCTGTCCTACACAACCCAGTCAGTACTGGGTAATACGATACCCCTTGGTAAAACTGCTTGTCAGACTTTCGGGCCACTCACTACCTGTAACAACTGTCAAAGATCTACAATGACAGCCGGGACCAACGGCTTAACATGCTTTACGAGGCACGGAGGAAACTCGGTATGTCATGGTCGGTCACCCATCCACGGACCAACCTAGGCAAGCGCGGCTTAACCTGAAGATCGAACCGAGTGGCTGTTATTATTTAGCCACACTCTCCTCTAGTTGACTATATGAGTGCTGGGTCGCAAATAAATACATATAATAGCCAGTGAAGAAATAAGAAACATAATTTTCTGGTTTATCAAAATATTGTCTCTCTTTACCGATTCAAATTGATTTACGTTGTTTCAACCTCTATAAGTTAAAGCCATAAAGTTTACTCAAGGAAAGCCGGCTTTGTAGCTAGACTATTTATTTTATCGCTATACACACAACTAAACTCAATATTTTAGACCAGGGTTAAGCGGGGCTTGTTGGTTTTAAAATAAATATTTATAATTCCCTGCTATTTCCCGAAATAATTCGATATTTATTTTTGGTCCTAAATGACGGACGACGACTCCAACATAGTTGGGAAAAGGCTAAGCAGATGATGAGGACGGACGACGGTGATGAAAGATTCGTTGGCCTAGAGGTACCAGATGGTGCCAGATCTGGCTTAGAGTATTTTCATCAGGAATTTATAATTTTTATAGTTACTCTATTGCGAAAACGGGATATTTACTAAGTTTGCTATAATACCCACTACTTACTTGCTGGCTTGTTTATAAATACTTGCTGCCCATTACATGGGACTTAAAGATATCTGGCGAAATGTGGGTGCATTATAGAGATCTACACCTGTGCTGAACCCGTTTAGAATTACAGGCATGTCGTACTGCTAGATGCCGGGCTCATAACTCACTGCATCACCACTTGCGTCGTTTTAATGCCCCGTATAAATTTTACTCCGGACTTCAGGTGGAGTGCCTTTCACACCTTATTGGTAAAAGCACAAAAGGTGCACAAAGGCTATAAAAAACCATCAGAATACGCCATATTTTGCATCATTCTTCTCTAGAGAAAGCATAACCAAGTTTTGCCCCAATAGCGTTTGTTCAATAAATATATATTATATCTTCATGTATTAGTGTACCGTCATATCTGAGCTCATAACTTACAAATATAAACCCGAGCCTATTTTTCCATGAGGGTAGGCAGAAACGCACATACAGAACGCCACCTGCTACGATCCTTACATACTCCTTTCACCTCGTCCACGTTCATACATATGGTCATACACGCTGGTGGCGAGTACTACGCACCTGACCTTTCTAAAGAACATCACCAATTAGCTCAGTATAATTATGACCATCTAGGACGTCCCCTTTCGATATTGTCACTCACATCTGCCTTGTACCTTTTGTTAGTCGCCTTTCACAGATCTTCCCAACATGACCAAACCATAAGCATGCAATTTTAATTAAAATGTTAGGACATCTTCTTCTAAACCATCAGCATACTTCCATTGTAAAAGCCTTACCAAGTTTTTCCTTAATAGCGTTTGTCCAATAAAGATATATCTTCATGTATTAGTGCACTGTCATATATGACCTCATAACTTGTTCGTCGTAAATAAAGACCTCTAAATAAACAAGAGTTATATGCAATATCTTTCATAGTTTTATGTGCGTATGTATGGCCGGCCTATATAAGGAAATGAAGAATATTTTATGAATGATAAATATGAGAGATTTAGGTTAAATATATTGTGTGTACTTCCGTTTTTCCTTGAGGAAAATAAAATGTACTAAAAAGAAATAAATATGTATGTAAGTTTACTTTAACTACTTATGATCCCGCTGTTAAGTTTTTGACAGCTTTCTTTCTTTAGTAATTTGAGTGTGAGAAAGTTATTCCAACCTAACATCACGCCTATAATCCCCGAAGGGTTAGGCAGAGGTGTACCTAATAGTACACATCGCCAGTTATGTTTTTATTAAGTTCCATAATATAATAGGAGGCGAGCCTATTGCCATCAACCATATATTTTATTTTCTAAATTATATAGATTCTTTTTTATTTACCGGTCGTTTGTGAACGTGTAAACATTGTAGGCCTTATAGATTCCTAGATGATTGTCAACTTTTGTTTTTTTTTTTATCTTTTTCTACGTTTTTGTAGTAAGTAACGACTTATTATCGGGCCTACGCGGTCCTCCCATACTTAGGTGCTAATGCTATAACATTTAAATATCGTAAAACCAAATGTTTTAAAAAGAGTAACCATGGAGTTTCCTGCCGGTTCTTCTCCATAGGAAACGACCAACCCGAACCGTGCACCTTTTTACGACGTTTTATAAGAGCCCATGTAGGCCTATGTGAAATAAAATATTTTGATTTTTGTATTGAACCGGGCACAAATCCAGACTCGATTGCGACCCTGAACAAACCAGGTAGTAAACAATGCTTTTTTAAACTGGCCTGATGTGAAGTGAAGTGATGATGATGCGAACTAAGTTGGAGTATTATCAGCATCATCATTTTTGTTCTTGCCCTTATCCCAATTGATTTGAAGTCAGCGCAGTGTGTCGTCTTCTTCTTAGTCGTTTCTTCAATAAAACAGCTTGACAAACTTATTATACCCGAATGACTAAATATTCTTTGCTCCAAAAATGTTATGTTTACTTTAAGCCTACATACCTAATTATTTTGTTGGCTGTACTTTGTAAGGTTTTGTGCCTATTTGTTTTAGTGCTTAGGTGTAAATTAAGTTGTAGGTCGTAGTGAATTGTGTGCTCGGCTGTACAAATAAGACATTGTCGCTGTAAATACAAGAAGTGAAAAAAAAAATAGTGTTTCTTAAAGTTTTTAAATTGTTTTGCAAGCAAAATTACAAAGACCAGACTCTATCATTTTTTACCCGACGGAGGAAAGTAATGTGTGACAGCCGCTCGGGTCGAGCGTCAGGTTAAGCCGCGCTTGCCTGGGTTGGTCCGTGGATGGGTGGCCACCCATTACATACCGAGTTTCCACCGTGCCTCGGAAAGCACGTTAAGCCATTGATCCCGGCTGTCCATTGCAGATCTTTGACGGTCGTTACAGGTAGTCAGTGGCCCGCAAGTCTGACAACCAGTCGTACCAAGGGGTATCGTATTACACAGTACTATCTGGGTTGCGGAGGTCAGATAGGCAGTCGCTCCATGTTAAATACTGGTATTCAGCTGCATCCGGTTAGACTGGAAGCCGACCCCAACATAGTTGGGAAAAGGCTAGGCACATGATGGAGGATTGTAATGTGTTTATTTTTCCAACTGTAGGTACTAATTGTCTTTTAATCTTGATAAAAAAGACAAAATGAAATATTATATCCTTAACTTATCATCATTATCCTACACTTAACCCAATTTATTGGGGGTCGCGTGTATTCTTCTTCCATACTTCTCTTTGAGTCGTCATCACAGTTCCTTCTCAGTGGTCAACCCCGCTCAAGGGATATTATCTTAACACAGTGCATCCAGAGGTTAGAAGATACACCAACGCTAAAATGGTTACCACGTAGTCAGTTCATCTTCTGAACCTACAACACAGAAATTTTTCTTCGGTTATTAAAAAAAAAACAGATATTTCGTACAAAACTGCAATGCTTACGGTCAAAATCTAAGGAACAGCTAATTTTATTTTTAACTTTAAATTACCGATTACCAATGAAAAATTTCTATGTGGTGGTGTAATTTTACTGAATATGCGGTAATCGATTCAGCGTCGGTATCCCGTCCACCTCATATAGTTTCTTTTAAACGCCATATAAATATATTAATAACATATGTATATATAGATAATTATATTTCAACAAAAAATAAACGCAACAGCCAATTTACTACTTACATAAACACTCAACCTGATTTACCAATCCCTTCACGACTAATTTATCTTTTTTATTTTGCCGTACATTTGCCAACCACTGCATTTTCAAGTCCCCGCAAACGCAGCACGGAGCTCAAACTCAAAGTGAGTTAAATAAACCATGAAACTAGTTTCAATCCAATGTCGAAAGTTTCATATAAAATACTTTGCGTCGGTTTACCTTATTTTCAAGAGAAATTCTATATTATGACGCTGAGGTAAAAGTGTCGCTTAAGTAAATTCGTTTATTTATTTCTTGAATATGTTTGTGTATGTTAATTTAATTCTAAATTTTTTGGCAAAATGTGTCACTGCCCTATATGTTAATTTAACCGTCTTTTGTACCACTAAATGTGGTACCGCTAATAAATAATTTTGATATTGATTTTGAATATCCATTATTATTTTAGACCGACGAACTCTTTTTTGTTCTTTGATTATATTGCGTAGGTTTCGACGCAGTGGAACGCAGTGGAACGCAGTAACCTTGAAGTCAAACTCACTGATCAGATCAAGAACTTGACGTTGCGTTCCAAAACTCAAATTGTCGACGTAGGTCACACGGCTGCCAGCCAAGCTTAAATGGAACTGGGCTGGCCACATCTGTTGCATGCCAGAGGAGCTATGGGCTATAGACCCACACAGTGGGTTCCAAACTGCAGCAATGGGCAACTCGGCAGGCGCAGGAGGATATGGCGGGACGAACTCGAGTCTTACCTTAAACATTAACCACAAACAGCACTGGATAGGGCCTCTGACCTGCAGTGGGACACAAACTTTTAATAAGATAAAGTAGTGTTTGAAACTACACAATACTAAATTATAAACACTCGTGTGTAAACAATAAATAATCTCACCTGTGACTCGCCTTATAAACCCCTTTTTTAACCGACTTCAAAAAAAGGAGGAGGTTCTCAATTCGGTTGTATGTTTTTTTTTGTGTTTGTTTCCGCATATCTCCGTCATTTATGAACCGATTTGAAAAATTCTTCTTTTATCTGAATGGATTTATTTCCCGATTGGTCCCATATAAATTTCATCAAAATCGGTTCAGCAGTTTGGTTTTGAAATCAAAATAACTGGAAAAAATGTCATCCAAGTAAACGAAATTGCGAAATTGATACTTGACAAGGATTTGTGTGTGACACGATAACTAAAAAGGGTAAAATAAAAACTTTTTTGCAAAAAAAAACCGACTTCCAAAAAAAACACGAAAAAACTGGAAAATAACTTTACTTTCGGAAGTCGGTGGCAAAAAAGTCAATGAAACAAACAATAGTCACCGACTTCCGAAAGTAAAGTTATTTTCCACTTTTTTCGTGTTTTTTTTGGAAGTCGTTTTTTTTTTGCAAAAAAGTTTTTATAGATCACATTTTCATAAAATAAGTTTCATTTAATACTTATGCTAATAAAAAGTATTAAAAGTAGAAACGTATATTGTATAACTAGTATTTGTTTAAATCAACCTTTTTTTACGCAAAATACGCACTTTGGACGTGTAGTTGCGGGCAGCTCGCTATACAGCTATACAATACAAATCAGCCTGGTTTTGTATCAAAGTTTGAATTATCGGGTCAAAAACTACAAATGTGAAAGGTTATAACCCCATAGCCTTTATTGATGTCTTACCAAATTGGAAACAAACCCACAGCTATTGATTTTATAATACAAAGCAGTCTTTTGTAGGCTTACCCGGGCAATGGGTCCATCAGACCCTTTTACGGCCCTAAGTAGCTTTTTAGTTACTTTTATATTTTTATTGTAAATCGTAACATCAAACAATACCTTCCCAGCAATAGTGCTGGCTATCTAATATCTGATATTGCCGAAGTAGCAACAGACAAATACCTTTAAAACATCTGACTAACCAGTGGAATATCGTGGTTTATACTTACCATGTTACACGATATTAATTAACTCATTATTATTATAAAAAAAGCCTTTTATTTCATGCAATGAAGATAAATAAAAAAAAAATACATGAGTGTGTTTAAAATTAATACATAATTATAATTTAAAAACAGTTGTCACATTTAAGTTTTTGTTTGTTTCAATTTCATATAGGTTTTATTTTATACGAGTAGTTTCTTAACATAATCTTTTCATGATTGCAATTGCATTTTTCATTATTGATTTCTTGATTGCAATAACAATATTATACAAATTATTAAAATTAAATTCCAATTTTAATTCTTGATTGCAATAAGTATGTAAGTAATATAAACAAATGTGTAAATAAAATTTCAATATCAATATTCATTAAATAATTTTAAATTAAAATACAGATCAGAAAATTATTTCCTTATTATTTGTAGGAAGATATTCAACAAAAATATCTAACTGACCATTGCTAACTAAAGCTAAAGTTATTTTCAGCCAAGGCATTCTATTGGGACAGGCCACGATTAATTGCATCCTTTTCCGGCGGCTGCTTCTAAGTGCACCCTTTTCCTCTTAGTGACACCATAACGGCCATCTGTCACTTAAAGCCGCTCTTGTCAGATATTCTTGGATAACTAGTTGCGGTTACTGTCTCGTTGTTCCTTTATTTAGATTGACAGGAGTAATGGCTGATCCATGCGTCATGTTCGTGAACGGGCGCTGTCAGTAGGGACTGGTCATCTCGCAGCTGCCATGGATTATTGAATTTTTAATTGTTAATTTTATCTTTTTACTCTGGACGCTCTTACTCGCACGTCTTTCTACATCGTTCTCACATATATGTATGTTTAATATCGACATGAATGATGTAACCGAGACTTTGTAACAACATAATGATTTAAAAGAGTGTCCATGGAGTTTCTTGCCCATTTTCACACTTTCGAATGGGCAACTACAGTACTTTCACAAGTTAATATGCCCTGTGACTGGGACTGTAGCTTAGTTTTTTTTTTTGTGTTTTGACATTCAAAAGTGCCTGTAATGGTTTAATTGAAATAAATGCTTTGAGTTTGAGTTTATAAATGAGAAGAGAGAAAGACGGCATCAGGTCTGTCGGTAATTCGATAACGACAACAGGTTTGACCTACTGTTTTCAGTTCAAAATCAAAATCCTACTGTTTTCAGTTTAAAATCAAAAGTCATTTATTCAAATTAGGCTGATAATCAGCAGTTTTCGAACGTCGAGTTTATAAGAGACAGCCCCCCAAAACGCCTGCACTTCGTCACTTCCTAGTGTTTTAGCTCGGAAGAAGAAGTGGCGGAACAAACTCCCCAGCTACAAATCTATCTGTTAGGTTAGAAGAACCAGATTCTATACAATAGCGTGTAAAATATATAAACAAAGAATCTAAAGTAGCTAGCTAGCTTAAGCCAATGACTTGTGGAGAAAAGGTATTATTGGTGAAAATCACTAACAGAAAACTATAGTAACACCCCTTATAGAATTTTAAAATATTGATGGACTAAATTCGGTCCAATTATTACTGAATGGAAAAAAAGAATGGTTTAGCGGTTTTAATACAACAATCCAAATAAGATAATCGGATCGTTTAAAGTATAAGACTTAAGTTGTTTTAGTAGGTGTTTCCTAAACATATCTAATGGATTTCTTTGCAAACAGAATCTGTACACTGTCCTTTAATTCAAACTGTAATCTGGACTAGGACGCTAATGCGTTACAAAGTTGAAGGCTAAGTAATAAAATCGACTTAACTGTTATTTGACCCTAAACTATGTCCCGATCCCTTAGTAAACAGTGAACGTTGATTGATTAACCGATTTAAGTTTATCAAAATGTTTGCCTAACTAATCTTTGTTTCGCACTTTAAACCGACATTTATTATGATCAAAAAGATTTAAAATACTAAGGATAGGCTGTCAGAAGAAATGAGTTGCCTTCGCTACTCTGTAAGTCATTAAACAGATTTCAGAACCAGGTTGTCTTAAGTTTTTATCAATAGTTTGCTATATTTATAAGGTATATTTATTCGTAGATATAATATATTTTATTATATTAATAGTTTATAATTGGTATTTGTTATCTTTTTATTAAATAAATCCACAATTAACTCAATTGCACTTACTGCAGTTTGTCTCTGCATCACCCAAAGGTCGACTGGTAGAGGATGCTATTGGCATTGATTGTCCTTTGTTCATTATTTGTGTGCTTAAAATTTTAAATAATAAATAGCACTCCAGAGTCTGAAACTTCATGCTTAGTTCACGGCAGAGAGATCTAAACTAATCTTTGTCTAACGCTTAAAACGGACATTTATTAAAATATCAGATTTCGTGAAACAGTCAAGTAATTAATTTCCTCCTGGCGAATTGCGTAAGTATTAAACTAAATGGAAAATTCTGTATTTTCCGGGAAAACATAACCGAGGTAATTGGTTTCCGGGAAGTAACGCTTAGTTACTTACGTAATTATTTGGTAACGACGTTAGCTGCTAAATGGAATTAAGATTCTTAATTGCTTGTAACATAACTTAATCCTGGTTTGTTTATGTAACGAAGTTGGTTTAATGGTTAATCTTATTGACTTCCTTGTTAACTGCCTCATCGGTCTAGTGGTTCCAAGCGTGACTGCTGAGCACGAAGTCCTGGGTTCGATTTCCAGGTCGGGCAAAGTGTTCCCTTCAGGAATTTCTTAGTAGCAGCCACGGAGTCTGTAAGCGCGTGGGTTTCATGACTTACGCAAGTAGTAATATTGAAGTGAAACAGTCGGTTTAGCAACTAATAACGTTTTATGAACATGACAAATTAATTTAAGACTAGTTATAATAGTTAGGTTTAATCGCGAATCGTTGTGCACGCGGTAGGGCGCATGGCGCGAGTGTAATCTTTGGCGGTAGCGGAGCAGCAAGGACTGAGCGCGCGGCTCGCAGACGCCTTGTGGGGCGTGAGGGTAGGCGCGGGGTGCGCCATAGTGATGGGACGCGGCGCAGGCGACACTCTGGTCGCGTAGTGTTGGCGCGAACAGTCTTTATATATGTATTTTGTGCCTGGGTGATGACAATAGGTTTGGCCCTTAACACATGGGATTTGAACATAACTAGCAAAATGTGGGTGTACTTTTATACTTGTTATACCTCTGCCTAACCCTTCAGGGTTTACAGGCGTGATGTGATGTTATGTTATAAACTTTAGATAGTGGTAAAGATGTCATTCACTTCGATTCGGTTCAGACGCGACTCGACGTGCGTCCACACTGCTGTCTTGGACTATATTTGACAAGTAGTGTTATGTGATCGACTCAAATCGATTCCATACCGATATGAGTGTAGTCACTCTTTTAAGCTCATTTTCATTGAAATTGCTGTAGTTTTAAAACATCAACGCAGTATAACGAAAATAGGGAACCATTTTTTTTTTACACTTATATTAAGTAAAATTAGGCTAAAATTAGGCCAATTTAGGCTATTAGTAAGAAACACATCGGGGAAAAACCTGGATGAGACTGGCACAGAACCGTAGAGCTTGGCACTAGAAACGAGAGGCCTATATACCCAGCAGTGGATGAATTCAGGTTGTTGATGATGATGATGATGCAGAAACACAACACGCTGCCATTTTGAAGTTCCCAGATGTTAGTTCTAAAAGTGCTGATACAACAAAAAGTTCTCTGTGTGCGCCTACCTCGAAACTTTGAGAACCATTGCCCACTCTCCACGGCTACATTTGTAACGTACACTGCGTTTGAATTATTCAAACAATCCTTCGCATTTTGCACGGCACAGGTTAAAATGAAGGCTCCCAAGGATTTTCATTTATTAAAGGAGTAATTTTAGTATAATTGGGCAACGCGATAGCGGGAGCGAACCGCGGTGTAGTTACATTTTCATTCTTAATTCTTCGTGTTAAGATTTAAACCTGATTAAAAGATTTCACCAATGAAAATGCAACATGAGCACATCTACAGCTTTCATCATCATCTGCCTAGCTTTTTAGCAACTAAGAAATATTAACAGCTAAGAAAATTAAATATTAACACCGACTATTTAGTTTTCAGTTAGTGTTGATATTCCATAGTTCTTCAGTAGTTTCTTGCCCATTCTTCTCCATAGAGATCTACGCTTTGGAATGGGCTACTACAGTACTTTCACAAGTTTTTATGCCTTGTGACTGGGACTGTAGCTTCGCTTTTTTTGTTTTTTTTTTTTGACATTCAAACGTGCCAGTAATGGTCTTATTGAAATAAGTGCTTAGATTTTGAGTTTGATAGCATCATGCCTTTGACCGCTCTTGAAAGCGGTTTAAAATGTGATAGTGGCGTTCAGTTTCAGTTACAAAACCTTCCCGTTTATTCACCCTTATTTGGTTTGTGATTAATATTTCGTCCTGGGAATTGTTCAGCGGAGACCTGGTTAAGCAGGTACCATGTAATGCTAAGAGTTTTAAGATACATTCATCTGCTAAACTGTGGGTAGCTGTAACATATTGCTCTGCAGTTCATCATCTGCATAGCCTTTTCCCAGCTATGTTGGGGTCGGCTTCCAGTCTAACTGGATGCAACTAAATACCAGTATTTTACATGGAGCGACAGCCTATGTGACCTCCACAACCCAGTGAGTACTAGGTAAAACGACACCCCTTGGTAAGACTGGTTGTCACACTTTCGAGCTTTCAATGATCTACAAATGACAGCCGGGACCAACGGCTTAACGTGCTTGCCGAGGCATGGAGGAAACTCGGTATGTACTGGGTGGTCAAGCATCCACCTAAAGATCGACCCGAGCGGCTGTTATTATTTAACCACGAGCTCTTCACATTGCTCTGCATTTGTGTTGTGTTATTTTTGTATGAAAATGTTTTCGTCCAAATTATATTTTAAGGCTATCTGGCTTAGTTCCATTAACTAAGCCAGGTTATGGTTTAGTTAATGGAACTGTCAAAGGTATGAGCAGGAACCTTCTATGCGGTAATAATAAACTGCGATAACGCATTTGTCATCACAACATCACCATACATTAATGTGTTCACTACCGTGAGCTTTGCTCAAAATACCCTCATACGTCTGGTAGAAGCCTCCTTTTAGCAATAAACGTATAATGCTTTCCTTAGTATGGTTCGGCGTTCATGGCAGAATTTCTCGTGTAGATGTAATACGTTCATTACGTTTCATGTCTCACTTAGAAGTCTTTTAAAGACTTCGCCTTGTGGAAACTTAAAGAGTTTTCCACGTAGAAAAACTTGTGCCCGTTTTTAGGTAAAATATCTATACCATGTTTTTTTTGAGTTCCCGATGTTTATCGATGATCATGGTTCTTGCAACAGCGCCGAAATATTGGGAACTCCAAACAAATAGTAAATAAACATGGTAAATATCCAATCAATATCAATGTTCCCAGACTCACTAATTACTTTGGTGACAGAACCCTAAAAAAACGAATACCATATCCTATTGAACAGTCTGCCGGCAGGCATAAGGAGTGAAACGAATAAAAATAGTTTTAAAAATAAATTAAAAAGATATTATTTATACAAGGTGTAGTTTTGCATCCTCGTCAAAATTCAGGAGGTTGTTATAAAAGACGTAAATAATCAATATAAATTACGGTACCTGGTGAATAATAATAAACCTTGCTTTTTTAGTTGTTTTAATTTGACACTATTTCAGAATGAAGCCCTTCTCAAAAAAGGAGAATCACCAGTTCATCGAATAAACTTCCGCGTTTGTTTGTGTGGGTGAAAGCGCGGTTATAGGGCTAGTATTAGACGGGCCGCGTTTTAATACGGGTGGTGTACACTTACCGATTTCCGATATTAAGAAAAAAATATTTAAAAAATACCTGCCCATTTTATAATTGATTCGGGTCGACAATCAGTAGCATAGTTACCTCCTTGAATTTGACGAAGATGCAAAACTACACCTTGTATATGTGTTAAAGTGCTACCTATAAATAGAAATTAGTTTTTAAGTACCGATCTCACCGATCCCACAGTCAAACCATTTCTACGGTTTTGTGGGGCTTAGTTTATAAGTTTACTTACCATTGTGAGAATAGAAAGATAGGCAAATCAAGTATCTTGAAATGGCTCGCGAGTTTGTCGACATGTGGGATGTGAACTCAGCGATCATTGTGCCGATAGTCGTTTCGGCCAATGGCTTAATTGCCAAGACCCTCTACTAATACCTGAGGAGAGAACCTCCTCAGGTATTATTTGAGGGTCTTGGCGTTAAGCAGCTGGATCAAGGGCTTGATTCAGAAAGCGGTACTCCTGGACACGGCTCGTATTGTTTGGAGGTTCCCCTCTCTGGACCCTGTTCCCGATACCGGTGGGCTACTATTTTTTATATTTTTAAATGTTTTTTTTTGTATGTTTTATTAAGTAATATTTAAAAATGTAAAACAATGTGTAAAGGAAATAATACTCCCATTTTGGTAATGTTAGGAAAACCTAAATGAGTCCAAAATAAAGGCTCAAAACCATCCGCTCAGCACTGACAGTTAAAAATAAAAGCAAATAGTTTGCAAGCAAATAGTTTTCTAAACAGTCAATACGGTGACACCAGTGAAAATGGTCATTAATGAGTTTAGTCGACGCCTAAATAAGGCGTAACCATTGCTAGGACATTACCTACGTAATATGAATTACTAACAGCATTAGCTAATTAACGAATCCTAATTAACTTAGTCCTTAGTTAGGTTAAACTGCTACTAACTGAATCAAACGGAATAACTAGTCTTCACCGTAATATAACTACTTAGTTAGATTAACACATAATGTTAGTAAAGCCACTGAAACTATAATCGTTAAGCTAAACTCGGCTCTATTATCAATAAATTAGGTCAAGTTACAAACTTGGCTTAATCCCTAGGTTTCACTTATTGAATCTAATTAAGGACTGTTACACACCGGGTTTGAATCGGGAAATTCAATTAATTATGACATTGCACGTTGTATTTATCTAATCATATTTATCTATGAACTTCATCCATTGATTCTAAATAAAATATGCAGTTGCACGAACAATTTCATACAGTTATGTTGTAATTCCCATCCAGGATCAACCGGGCACAAATCCAGACTCCGTGGCTGCTACTGAGAAATTCCTGATGGAAAAACCCAATAACACTTTGCCCAACCCGGAAATAGAACCCAGGACCTCTTTAGTCTCACCGAGTGCAGCTGAATATACTGGTATTCAGCTGCATTTTGCATGGAGTGACTGCCTGTCTAACCTCCACAACTCAGTTAGTACTGTTTAATTCGGTACCCCTTGTTAAGACTGGTTGTCAGACTGTCGAGCCACTGTCTACCTGTAACGACTGTCAAAGATCCACAAATCACAGCCAGGACCAACAGTTTAAGTGCTTTCCAAGACACGGAGACAATACTGTTCAAATGTCATTGTCAACGGAACGAACACTTCACCATTTTTGAGGCGTCAGGGTGAATCCAACATTGTAAATCTCTGCATCACCTAATGGCTGACTGGTAGAAACTGAATATGGCATTAAGTCCTCCTTTGTACTTTGTGCTTGAAGTGTTAAATAAATACCTGGGTGTACTGAATACCTTCAACCCGCTTCAGTGAATACATGACAGATGTTGATATTGACCTTGATGTACTCACTTTAGAACCTCAGTGAAATAAACGCACTCGGTGTATGCACCTACCTAACAGGGCACTTCGTCAAAAACACATAACACGTACACACCCTTTGCTCGACCAATTTCAGGCGAAACTTTTTAAAATTCCGCTGGACTAAATTCTATTAGTTCGAACAAATACAGGGCATGTTAGTAGTTTATTGGAAAAGTTTTCGTTACGTAAATAAGAACTGTCCAACATTGATGAAGTTTCAAAACATTAGTTAACTTTAATAGTCTAGAGTTAGATCTTGACCGCGATGTCAGAAACAATTTCATGTGTATTTTGGGATGTGTGAGATAAATAATATGTTCTTGCACTACGGTGAAGTTGATTTCGTAAATCTTTGGACGATTCCCAATAAATCATCTTTTGCACTTCAAATTCATCTGTGCAGGCGGTAAAACACAAAACTAAAATAAATGTACCTAACTTGACATATCGATGCAAATTTTCATGACAAGCTACGCCACCTTGAACTGCACACTTAAAGTGGTCAAATTAGACAATATACATTTTTGATCATGTAAGCGACATTTGATTCTAGATGGATAAGGCAATTTTATTATGAGGTTGACTATACGTAGATGCCTACTTATTTTTTTCCCCTCTGGTATCTAAGTATCATCTTTTTGTGAAACAAGGATCTCTCTGTACCGAGTGATGTGTAATGGGAAATCATGTCCGCTAAGCACCTTATCTACTATTTGGAAATCTCACAATACAGCGTAAAATATTTCCTGTTTGGGTAGCTCATCTCGGCACAAAAGTACTGTCGAATAATATTGAGAATAATAATAAAAATGTTTATTGCAGTTACATAAATTCTTTAACAGTTGGATATCACTTTTTAACCAAGTAGATGCTTGTATGTCACTCCGATCTTCCACTTAATATTGTACAGGGTGTGAAATTGAAAAACAAAAAGAGAATATCATTCCTCATTCAACTTTCTTCTCAGACTTTTTCTTTTGTAAGATCATTAGCGTAAATTGACATATAAAGCGAGTTATGATGAAAAAGAAAATTTTGGAAAGGCTTGACCGCACGCACTTGGCTCCAAAATGTAAATCAACTACCCTTGTAACCGAGAAAAAGCTACCCGCAAAAATGTCCTTCTGATTTACATAATTATACTTTTAACATACGTACCTAAATCACAATTCATTTTCCTTATTTCTTTGGTAGAGAGGAGTGTTATTAGCTAAGCGAAAAGTACGAAACATTTTCTGACATTTTTGTACTTTAATTTTACCTCGGTACGAGAACTGTGTAGAATAGCCAACTGGTAGTTATTTTGCAGCCGTCCTTTTTTGTACTAATCAAGGAAGGAAATATTTTGTGTTTCTTTGTACTATTCGCACCATAATGCACAGACCTAACCCACTCTTTCCAAATAAACTACTTGTAAAAGAATTTATGCCCGATTCAGCTATGGAAGTGTCCTCACAACCGACTCCTATTCGATATACGCGGAATTTGCTTGAACCGGTCAAATCAGGCTGATTCTGCGTCGAGTGTGGTCACTCTCAAACGCTCCAATTGCGTTTAAAACTATTTGACACGTTATCGAACTGCAATCTTCGACTACAGTTTCATTATCATCCTCTCTGCATGTTTTGCCTTTGAAGATAATAAATAAATATAAACTAAACAAGGTGTAGTTTTGCAACCTCGTCAAAATTCTGGAGGTTGTCATAGAAGACGTAAATAATCAATATAAATTACGGTACTTGGTCAATAATAATAAACGCTGCTTTTTTTAGTTTTAATTTGACACTATTTCAGAATGAAGCCCCTTTCAAAAGAGGAGCCCGACCCGTTTATCGAATAAATGTCTGCATTTGTTTGTGTGTGAGAAAGCGCGGTTATAGGGCTAGTATTAGACGGGCCGCGTTTTAATATGGGTGGTGTAAACTTATCGATTTCCGATATTAAGAAAAGAAAAAAAAATACCTACCCATTTTATTATTGATACGGGTCGAGAATCATTAGCATAGTTACCTCCTTGAATTTGACGAGGATGCAAAGCAACACCTTGTATTTCAAGATACATTGGCAAAGACTACTATACTGAAGACCCATTCTACGACACAAGCTACAAGCATTAAATAAAATGTCAAAAAACGCCTTTTTTTTAAAGAATAGTGGCCACCCTCCCCCGCACCACAAACTTTACTGGTCCATTACATTATACTTCCCTACCAGCCCGTATTGTACCGTTCCTAGGAAATTCCGACAGACTTGAACGGCGTTGAAAGTTTCCAAAGATTTACGAGTTATCTTTTCTATGGGGGCATGTGCTCCTTTTAAACTTTGGCGCCTTCTAAAAGAAGCCGTGGGGAATATTAATTGTGTCGTCCTTTGTTTTTAGGCGATGACGCGATGAAATTTTAATTATGGAATGTTAGTTATTTAAAGAGGTCCTTGAAAAGAGTTTATGATGTGAAGAACATAACTTTGTGCGATGCCAATGACACAAAAACCAGTATCTAGGTTAACGTTTTCATTCACATATCCTTAAAAAGTTTTTAAAAGGAATGAAGCAAGTTCTTGCGATGTCAAAGACAAATTAGGTTGCTCTGGAGCGAATCTCGAAATTTTTGAAGATGGACGTCTTTTTGCACGTCAATTATTGAATGATTACGAAGCGGTAACGATCATTAAACATAATAAATGCATAATTTAGTGGACATAATCGGTGCGATTGTCCTGAATACTGCACGGGTTTTGCTTCAGTTTGGCCAGAGTTTAAATATTTACTACTTTCCATCCCTTACCTACCACACGAATCAAAGATTGTTGTTAGGTACGGAAGCCTAAGGCAGGAGAGACGAAAACGGAATATCCGGGAACACCCACGTTAAGAGGTAATCTATTTTATCTTAATCAAAAACACGAAAACGAGCTTCTTTTGTTTTAACAATAAAACGAAAATCATCGTTCATTATTTTGTAATTCCTGAAAAATCGTGAAAAAAGTTAATTCATTATTATCTCTTCATGAAAATTCTTTTCTAGTTTTCATGACAAAAACCAAAACGTATTTTTAAAGCAATACAGAAAAAAATGTTTTGTAAATCCTTCATTCTATCGTAAATTTCTTTAAGACATTTTGATGTCATTTCTTTCTGTGATAAGCATAGCAGCTGTAAAAAGTTCTTCAACATAAAAACATTCATGAATTTCCTAACTGATCACTTTACAAAACCTTTTCTGTCAATTATTATTTCCATCTAATATATCGTTAAACTTAATGTCACAAAACACATCTCAAATATTCTACATCACGAAAAAAAGGCCAACACGTGAAATCCAAATTCCACATTTAGATTTGGTCCGCAGGCGTTTCCTCAAATATTCACTGAATTAAACATTCGACTTCCTGAAGAAATTAAATGCTAACATAATTAGCACTTTGTCGCAAGTTTCGAGAAATTTGAGGAAGGGGCAGATGATTTATTAGATGACATTTGACATTTTAATCTGCTACAATTTTGAGTGATTTATTGCTGAAAAGAAAATCTCTAACAATGTTCTCGGATTGAGCAATTAAATAAAACAGCTCAGACTACGTTTACGGCAAGATTTAAAGTGAAAACCACCTCGAAGGTAAGATTGAAATCTTGGTCGATTTGAAAGTATAACTGTTATTGAATCCAACCATTAAAGGTATATTCAAAAAAAATCCTAACATGGAAAATCTGTCGAGACATACGTAGGTATCCATAGAGCCTGCACACCAAAGCCATTTGGCTTTTCTGTGGCATGTCAACTGAACTAACAATGTTGTGTAGGCTCCATTATGATGAATGTAATTGGTATAAAGCCAACCCTGCTTTTAAAAAAAATCTTCAATAAATATGTAATTTGTACTATTTTTGCTTCACGATTCGTCCAAACCATAAATAATCACTCTGCACCGCTGCCTCTCATGACTTCTCCCAACCACCTAGCGGGCTGTAAAGAGTTAGAACAAAGGACGCCTAGAGAGAGGTTAACGACTGGAACAACCCACAATTGCAAATGAAACCTTGTACGGTTGTATTACTGTTGATAATGCACCCTCACCCTTGATGAGGACTTGCAAATTTTACCGTACATTTTTTTGCGAGTCAGATTTTGAGCTAAGCTCCTACACAATTTAAAGGATTGACCAACTTTAATTAAAGTTGGTCCTACATTGGACTTTGGTAGCGAAGTTGGTGCAAATATCTTCATTAGAAGCTGGTTGCTAAGTAATGTTTGCTTAGTTGTAGATCTTATTTGCAATCTAAATAAATTTTGTAGTTGAAAATGGAAACTAAGTTTGGATATCTAGATGTCCTTTGACTAACGCTGAACAGAGAACTACGATGGTCGCAGATAAATCAGAAATCTACATAGAAAGAATCTTACAATTTTGCCTTTTAGGTCGTGGTACAATAATAGATATATTGCAATAATTTATCAAATCATGCTCACACTGATAATGAGTGTAGATATTCGAGTAGACTTCACCTATATACTAATATTACAAATGCGAAAGTTTGGATGGATAGATGGATGTTTGTTACTTAGTCACGCCAGAATGGCTGAACGGATCTGAATGAAATTCGGCACAGAGATAGATTATAGTTTGGAATAGCACATAGGCTACTTTTCATCTCGGTAGGACGATCCCGTGGGTGAATTATCGAACTCCACGAGGGCGAAGCCGCTGGCATAAGCTAGTATTACATAATTTGAAGTCCACTCGAATGTCTGCTAAAAAAGTATCTATCTCAATATTTAATAGCCTATTAGTGATCAATGATCATCGTTTACCCACACACTTTAAGTCAATTCTAAAATCTAACACCCGGACTCAAAAATTAACAAGCAGATATTTGTGTTTCTGTCATCGTTTATTTCCTGTTTCATCCAACCTACATTAATCGAGCAATACTTTTCTCACTACCGTTTTCCCGAGTAACCGTGAAAAGAGAAAAAAAATAAAAAAGCAAAAACCAGCGACTACTTTTTCAAACTTTTAATTGCTTAAGCTATGACCAAAGACAGTAAAAAAGTTACTTTCTGAAAAAAAAAACAGTCGTTATTTTTTACGGCAGGTCTATTTCTCTAGAATGATTGATACTTCAGCTACTAACGAAGTTATTTTAACGATCTTTCTTCATAATTAATTTTAACAAAAATTACGGACACGTGCAGGATGTTGTTAAAATTCTGGTAAAGCCTTGGGTTATATTTATGTATACTGTAATATTAAAGTCACAGGTGACAAGGACCATTATTTTTCAGGTATAATAATATTTTGTGAAATTCTCTTTGAAGCATCATAAATATTATGTTACGCTGAGTAATTTTGTGGTAATAAATATAAAACACTGGGGGGGAGCTCGTGACTAATATAATAACAGCCGCTCGGGTCGATCGTCAGGTTAAGCCGCGCTAGCCTGGGTTGGTCCGTGGATGGGTGACCAGCCATTACATACCGGGTTTCCTCCGTGCCTCGGAAAGCACGTTAAGCCGGTGGTTCTTGACGTCATTTGTAGATCTTTGACAGTCGTTACAGGTAGTTAGAGACCCGAAAGTCTGACAACCAGTCTTACCAAGGGATAACGTATTACCCAGTACTAACTGGGTTGTGGAGGTCAGATAGGCAGTCGCTCCATGTAAAATACTGGTATTCAGCTGCATCCGGTTAGACTGGAAGCCGACCCCAACGTAGTTGGGAAAAGGCTAGGCAAATGATGAAATATAAAATTCCGGCAAAAGCTGCATACCGTTAATAGACTAGAAGTTAACAGTATAGATCTTACCAAAGTTCAGGAGCAATTATTAAACATAAGAACCTGTAATGCCCGAAGGGTTGGACAGAGATGTACCCATTAGTACACCCACATTTCGCCAGTTATGTTTATAGGGGGCGAGCCTATTGTCATCAACCGGACACAAATCCAGACTACGTGGCTGCCACTAAGGAAATTCCCGATGGAAGAACCCAATAGCACTGTGTCTGACCTGGGATTCGAACCCAGTACCTCATGCTCAGCAGTCGCGCTTGCGGCCACTAAACCAACGGCGGTCAAAAATAATAAAATAGTACTGAAATAATGTTATCTAATTAGTGGTGGTTACGTTATTGTTGCTGTCTAAGCAAATTCTTGACCGCTATATAAAAATATCATGACAATGATTTTTGCAATTTTTACTTGACCGAGTCTAACTTGTTTATGAATTCTGCTGAAACTATTGTAATAGTGTAATTAATTAAGACCTTTCTTCTTTTTTTCATTGTCATTTTGTTCTCATCTAATAAATAATAGAGTTAAAGTAAATTAGGTATATTATTATCATAATAAATTAACAATTTTTTTTCACTAATTTAAAAAAAACATCGTATGTTAAATATTGTTTAAAAATTTGTTGTCCAAATATGTACTTAGTATTAGAACACATCGCCTGTGATACAGGTTTATCCTAGTACAGGCATCTAACTCTGTTTTACCTACATTATTTCTAAGACTTATGTTGTATTGTAAAAAATTAACTTTGAATAAATTGAATTGAATTGAATTGAAATTGAATTAATGACCGTCTAAATGAAATAGACAAATAATTTCGTAGCCGTCGTAGTTATATATTTTATCCATTCACCACTATTGAAACCTATTTCAAATTAAATAAATATTGTATACCGCATTATCAGAACCCAAACATTTTATATACCTAATTATAATATCTTCAACATCTTAGAATATTTGTGAGGAAAACATTCAACGTGAATTTTAAGGGGCCGGTTACAAGAGAGATAAGGCAATTACACTAATTGGCAATGTTTTGTTACAGAGTACAGCTTCAATGTAATCTCAAAGTTAAATACAAGAACAAAGGTTTTACTTGCTTATCATAGCTTGTAAGCCGTTAACTCGATTTGAGGGTAAAGGGGTCCTTTTTTGTTTATGTTAAATTTAGAAAAGACTAGAAAGAAAATGTATTTATTTTATGGTTAACTAGCAACCCGCCCCGGCTTCGCACAGGTGCAATGTAGATACTAATGTTTTCTCTACTATAATATGCATGTATTATTATACATATAAACCTTCCTCTTGAATCACTCTATCTATTTAAAAAAAAGTATAAAAATCCGTTGCTTAGTTTTAAAGATCTAAGCATACAATATAGGGACAGACAGCGGGAAGCGACTTTGTTTTATACTATGTAGTGAAGTGACGCACATAAACAAAACTCTTCGAAGTTGGGGTAAATAGGCGTCACATCCTTACAATAGGTTCATTTTTCTTATGTGACTAATGACCGGTTTCTGGAACAGATATCATCAAATTGTCAAGCGTGTGTAACCTGGTATTATTGCCTGATTCAATTATCAACCACTTATTGCCTCATTTAGAAAATTATTGACGCGTCAATAAATTAAACTCAAGTCGCTGCTGGCACCCGACACCTAAATTGGAAACGACTATCGGAAGCCAAGTTTGCAATTGGGTCTAAGGTTCAGTTTCTATCAAAGTGGAGACAAACAAAGAGAGAAGACTTGCCGGAATCGAACAAATACAATAATTGAAATCTACATGGTCATGTCGATTTCAATCTCTAACAAGAAAGAGGTCTCTCTCTTCTGAATGATCGAATCTTGCACTGGTCTCCACTAGTGGAAACCGGGATCGTCAGCTTCATAAACCGCCTGTTCAACCTTCGAATCCGCATCATGAGCAAAGATAGAAGCTCAACATGAATGATTTAAAAGAGTGTCCATGGAGTTTCTTGCCCATTCTTCTCCATATAGATCTTCGCCTTGGAATGGGCAACTACAGTACTTTCACAAGTTATTATGCCTTGTGATTGCGACTAGTGTAGCTTCATCCTTTTATTTTTGACCTTCAAAAGTGCCTGTAGGTCCAATTGAAATAAATGTTTTAAGATTGAGTTGAGTTTGATACCCCATTATCAATAACGTGGATTTTAATGTACAACTGTTTGTCTTTCAGATTATGAAGCCCTGCGGGGGGCAGAGCCTCGTCCAGGCGCTATGTGGAGTGCGAGCGTGTTCTTCCTTACACAGATAGTCATTTGTCAATTTACTACTGGTTAGTACTAAAACTTTCTAATTTGTTTTCAAGTCTTTGTCTTCAGTTCTGTATAAATCTACTACGGACCTAAACTACGAACGTGGGCCGGTATAAGTAAAGAGTAACGCTGTGATCAAAAAATATACAGTTTGTTTTGCATGCACTGCTAAATAATTAATGTTCAAGTGACTTTCAAAAAAAGCGTAGCCTTGAATTTCAAAAATGCTGTACACCGTCGTGCAACACATGTAAAACGTGAATGATAAATGATGTTTATTTTGCAAATAGGTTTTTACAAACACTTTTACACGTCTTCTTTTTTAAAACTAGATGAGGCCGGTGTTTCGTATCTGACTACTCTGAGAAGAAACAACCGAAACAAACTCAGAGGTCATAGTCTCTTTTAAGGTCCAGACATAATCTTGATAAACTCACATGAGGACTATGCAGATGAGTGTCTGAGATGGTCTTTTGAAGAAAGAACCACACAGATTTGAGTGGACCTGTCCAGCCAGCGCAAGCATTTGTCAGTTATCATGTAGCTCGACTCGTGCAACTACATTGTTCCAACTAATAATCCTATTATGAGTTAAACACGCTCATACGGACAACATACATAATTTCCTTCAAGTGTTGTCTGTCTGCTTCACAACTTAATAAGATAGGTATTATATGTAGCCCGTCTTTAAAATCATCAAGTACGTATTTTTAAGGTTATAAAAGCGATCTTTGGATGGCATCTTTGACCTTTGGATGGACAGAACAACATAATTTACATATAATATTATAGGTTAAGTTAGGTAAGGCACATAAACACATTTCTGTCTTCTTTTTCTCACACACTACATCGTCTACATTTCATTTTCATTTCTCCTTTTGCAAGTCGTAGAAATTGCTTATGAAATAAACAGTACATAAATATTCTATGTTATTTTCCTATGTTGCCTACTGTATGTATGAACATGAATAGTAAAGAAAAATAAAAATTATTTCATCACCAACCTTCTTCCCCAGAGACCCCCACAACAGCGGCAACAGAAGAAACCCAAACGGTGACAACTTTCTATGCGCTCAGCACAGGCATAGTACCTGCACCAGTGATGCTAAGACTTGGCAACTCGACCATCGACAGCACCAAGTCTTTCAAAGTACCACAACCTTCGCAGGACCCTGCGACCTCTAAGCCTTTGAAGGTAGACATGGTACCGCATGTGGTGCTGAAGAATACGTACTTTGACCATGATAGGAAGTATGGGCCGAGTTTCGAAGATGCTCCTGATGGGAATATCACTAAGATTACTGTGCAGTTGGGTGAAGATGCGCATTTGAACTGCAGGATTAGTTTGCTGCAGGATAAAACGGTGAGTGTGTGTTTCTTATTATCTTTTTCTTTATTGGTTAGTGCCTAACCTGGTGTCAGAGTTTTTATGCCGCCCATGGGCCTCTGACTTGGCTTTACATGCCGTCGAGAAATATCTCTCAGGCATGCTGGTTTCCTCACGATGTTTTCCTTCACCGAAGCAAGTGATAATTATACAATACGCACATGAGTCTGAAAAATCAAAGGTGTACGTCTTGGGTTCGAGCATTAAAATCATGGCAGTCCGACGGTCACACCACTAGACTATCACTGTTGATTCTTATTAATTTAAGAGTTGACTTTTTTAAATGCATGACAATTTATATGTATACTTTTTGATAACTTTGAACGTAAATAGATTAAAGCCACGAAGGGCTGATGGCTTGTGTTTTCACTCTTATTAACGTCCTAAAAATCAGGGCACGTTCTTTGTTTACAAACGTGATTCCAAGTACATAAATTGGTTCTGTGGTCATGATTATACCATTTCATAACTTTCTTCCGGGTTAAAACTGCTGAACGCAACAACGAGCGTATTGCGTGGGATAACACTGTTTTAGCAACTTAAAGGGGAGGCACGAAGGTAGCCTGCGAAATTCAAGTTTTCTTTGATTTTTTGCAATATTTGTAGGACAGTGTCCGGCTGTATGTTATACAAAATATGATTTGCGAATTATAATCATTCAAACCATCAATACAACCCCTTAACTTTGTTTAGTCTCATTCAATGGCTATTTCATGAAAAAGTCATTCAATGGGATTAAATGAACTTAGTGGGTTGTATTGATGATTTTAATGATTATAACTCTGTGATTTATTACGGTCTCAAATCATATTACAAACAACGTACAATCCGACACTGGCAAATTGCAAAAAACGTAAGAAAATTTAAATTTCGCGGCCTACCTTAGCACCATCACCTTAAGCTAGCGTGTGTTTTCTCATCCAAGATAAGATTAACTCCTTTTCCTTAACGGACACAATTTAGATCGTGGAACCCTATAATTTGGTAGCTAATCTACTTAAAACTAGTGGCGTGTTAACAGCCGCTTTGTTAAACCCCGCACCTATTATTTTCACTTTGGTAAAAACCGCTTGATTCACTTGGCTTTGTGGAAAATTAATTGTGGTAGTTTTCGTGTTATGGCTACACAGTGTTTAGGTCTAGATTTGGGATAAGCTAGATTTAAAGTCTTAGTAAACAAATTGTTTTAAGCTTAATAAGGCATTTCGTGAATATAAAGAGCCTCTTTGAGTATCGGTACCTACTTACCGAACAGTCCGTTGCCATATTTTGTGCAGGCGACGTCTCAAATCTTCTTGTTTAAATCTATTTGTCTTGAGAAACGCTATTCTTGTATAGTCATTCCTTGAAAAATGGAAGAAGCATATTTTCAGATGTTTTCATAAAATGTTGGTTAAAAGAACTTACTGTTGGAAATTAGAACGGTATCTAACTCTTCTTTTACCACCCTTCTCTTTTATTTTTTTACTACCCCAAAAGAAAACCCCTTTTTTCTCTCAGTATGTTCCAAATAATCGTTTTATTATAATCATATTATGAAGGAAGGGTATAAGCATGCTCATGAATTTTTATCACAACATAAACTTAAATATTATTTTATTATGAGCGGTTAGGTAAAAATGTTATGTCCGAATAAACTTTGAGCTATTTTGTTCTTAAATACTTTACAAGGTATGAGATTTTGTAACTAGAAACTAAAATCAATAGAAATAAGTTGTTTTTCAAATATGTGGCATACTTAGTACAATGCAATTAAAAAAATATCTAGGAGCCTAAAACTTTAAAAATATCGGCAGTAAATGGCTACTCCGCGTGTCGTCAACTTGCCGTAACAATGTACCTCCACAGCTTAACTTTTATTTTTGTTCAAGTAATTAATTTATTATTGATATTTGAAGCTTAGCTGGCTTGTTAGTTTAGAAACCGCACTGGTCCTGCGTGGTGGATTTTGAGTGCCTCACTCCCTCTTCCAAAGAGGAGGTCCATACAAAGTGTGTCCATACAAAGATGTGGTCATCTTTCACATTGTGATTCAGACAATCGGCGTTACGATGGTGGTTCCATTGAGATGGTTGTTCAGTTTTTTGACGCCCCGTAATTGTATTCTTATTTTAGATCTAATATTATTTTGTAAACATATGTAAATAAATACAATTTTTAAAAAAGATTAAAAAACAAAAAGTTTTATGGTCTGAATCACAGCCTGAAGTATGACCACATGTTTTTGAAACACGCTGTATTTTCCCAGTAATGAGAACATTACAGGGTGGTTATTATTTTTTTATTTAATACTTCAAGCACAATGTACAGAAGCGGAGTTAATGCTATAGGCATTTTTTTCCTTACCTTTGGGTGATGCAGAGACAAACACGTGGTTTTGTAAGAACTGGTTTAATTTATGTCAGAAATTATCAGAACAATTCCATTTGGAGATTCCATTTTCTCTTCTTCTTTTACACACTTTGTCTACATCTCTTTTTTAGTATCTCCTTTCGCAGGTATGCTGAAAGAAATTTCATTAGAAATAAGCATTACCTTTGTGCTATTTTTTTTCCTTTCTTGATTTCTGTATTTAGTGTGCACATAAATTGTTGAATAAATAAATAAACATCCAATACTTATCACGACGAATTCTCGGTGATTTATACCTTTGGAGTTTTTGATGGAGCTTGTAAACGGAAATAAGATCCTCTATTATCTTATAAGGTTTCTGTATTTTTGAGCCTAAAATTGTTTGGAGGTTTGTATACTTTGATATCATATTAGCGACGACATTTCTGTTGTTTGTGTTTTGTGTGAAAATAATTTATTTTTGGATACTGACGGTATTATGTTTGATGTAGTAAGTCTATTTTTGTGTGAAGGTAAAAATGTATAATCACCTTGTAGTTATTCTTGTAATTGGATGAATGTCATACAACGTGGTCTCAACTCAACGTTACTCAAAACTATCTGAAAGATTTTGTTAAGTGGTAAAGCAGTAACGAGCTCGACCTTACATTATGTTAAAACTACCTAGATTAGAGGAGGCCTACTCGTGGCTAGATATTAACAGCCGCTCAGGTCGATCTTCAGGTTAAAGCGCACTTGCCTAGGTTAGTCCATTGATGGGGGACCACCCATTGCATATCGAGTTTCCCCCGTGCTGCGGAAAGCACTTTAAGTGGCTAGTCCCGGCCGTCATTTGTAGATCCTTGACAATCGTTACAGGTAGTCAGTGGCGTGAAAGTCTGACAACCAGTCTTATCAATGTGTATCGTATTACCCAGTACTAACTGGGTTGTGGAGGTCAGACAGGCAGTCGCTCCATGTAAAATACTGGTATTCGGATGTATTTAGTTGGACTGAAAGCCGACCCCAACATAGTTGGGAAAAGGCTAGGCAGATGACTTAGATTAGGTACATTCATTAATGATCTATCATCGATCTAAGAATATCAAGACTTGGGTACTATAATCAACTATTATAATTTACAACGCTCGGAAACATCTTGAATTACGACCCGCATAACAGGATAAGCGGACGCCATCTTCTTTTTTCTTTGGCTACCAAATCAGCTTGAACAAAATGTAATTAATTATGTACCAGAATACAGCCATTATTTATTTAGATACCAGGCTTATACCACAAAGAGAAAATGTACAGTAAGTCGGTTCCGTACAACGAGCGACAACAAGGGTTAGCACACATTATGTACTTTATTCGTGCGTACGACGGGCGATCTCAGTACGACATCTACAAAATTTTAACTAACCGCGCTTAGTTAACCTAGGTTAGTCCGTGAATGGATGAACACCCATTACAAACCGAGTTTCCTCATTTGTCATTTGTAGATCATTGACAGTTGTTACAGGTTGTCAGTGGGCCGAAAGTCTGAAAACCAGTCTCACTAAGGGGTATCGTATTACCCAGTACTAACTGCGTTGTGGAGTTCAGATAGGCATTCGCTTCATGTTATATTGGAATCCGACCTCAACACAGTTGGGAAAAGGCTAGGAAGATTCCCACGTCTAGGACAGGCCTTCTCTCTGTGGGCCATAATCCCGCACGCGGGATCAACGTGTGTAAAGTAAACTACCGCGCTGGATTCAATCTGTTTGTAGTTAGTAAATTGCGACCAAGTTGTGACTGATTCCACTGGGCTTTCAGAATGAGCCATCTCAGAAGACCAGTCGCAAGTGCGCTTGCACTCGCTGTACGTGAAGAGTGTTTATGTGTGCGTGACCTCACTGTATGAAACTGACCTTCTGTTTGCGCTTTATATGAAGATAGCCGAAGAGATACGGAGTTAGCCGAGCACCGCAGACTATTACTTTTACACACTTCGTTAGTCACCTCCATTAAACAACATGACGTTTTACGAAACCTCATTCCAAGGCTTTCAGTTTACGACACTTAAAAACTTGCAAACTACGTAGTTCTTTGTAGGAATTTCCGACATAAATTAAAGTGATACCTACGTAATTTTGGGATGATGTTGCTGAATTTTGGGTAATATTTTATGAGCTTGACAACCTGTTATCCACCAATCTTCGCTCGGCCCGTGTACGACTCTCACAGATATAGGAAGCTTGTATCCCACCAGTTTTAATATTATAGGCTGATTGTCCCACCTAAGCTGTTTAAAAAAAAAAGATCTTTATTCCCCAATAATGTATATTTTAAGAAACAGCTCAACAATCACTTTTTAAAGCCTGGAAAATTCAAATAACTTCAATTATGTTGTGTGGTATGGGTTTTTACTTTTAGCGCCACTGAAGGAGAGGAATGTTCTTCTTTTTCAAAGTAAATAGCAATCAAGTATCCTGAAAGAAAGAAATAATCAAAAAGCATTTATTAGACAGGACAGAAACAGGAAACAGCACAAAACAATAAAACAAAATTAAATACAAAGAGAACAGCAAAAAAAAAAAGGCAAACATTAAACTAAATTGGTCCTGTACGAGGCCAAAAGGCCCCTATCTCAGCATTAAAAAAAAAACAACAAGATCGAAAAAAAAACTTACTATTACTCAAGTAACCCCACAAATTCCATTCACTCAATCAGCGCACAGAGGCTTCCATTCACTCACACTTAAAGGAGCGATCAGCACAAGAATGACTTAAAATTCGCTAATGGCGGCAAAAGCGGCCATTGTCGCGACAGTGGCGCCACCTAGTCTCATTATTGGAATTGTTACAGCCATTGTCTACAAAGTGGTCGTCCAGGGAGCTATTAGAAAGGATTATTAATCGGCTTCTAAAATTTATACGAACAAAATTATCCGTACTTTAAATATTGGCTGGGTTAAGTCTCGAAGGGTTGTGTGTATTAATATTTTAGAGTTAATCTCTGGGAGATTAAGATGGATATCGTTATTAAGTACCTATTTGCGCAAGAGATGGTAAAGTAACTGAGCATTAACGCAAATGGCTGAGAAATATTTATCGCTTTTGATTAATTTATCATTGTTACTAAATGATAATTTAATCTTACCTCACACAAAACACGTTAAGCCGTTGCTTCCGGCTGTCATTTGTATATCTCCACAGTCACTAGACAGTTAGGTAGTCGGTGGTCCGAAAGTCTGACAATCAATCTTACCGGGGGGTATCGTATTACCCGGTACAAACTGGGGTTTTAAGGTCAAATAGGCAATTGTCCCATGTAAAATACTTGTAATCCGCTGCATCTGGTAAGATCGAAAGCTGGCCCCAACATAGTTGGGAAAAGGCAAAGAAAGGCAAAAAAGAAAAGGCAGACTATAACTAAATAAAACTACAAATCATTCTATTTTCCACTCAAAAATCAACCCTGAATTGTAATAACACTAACACTGAATGAACTGTTGTAATCTTTTTTCAATAAATTGATCAAAACAATGTAAATTATTGAACAGGTATTTGATTGCGACGCGCGACGAGACGTTCCTAACTTTCTGAATGCACTCTCTTTTATACAAAAATTTGTTGGGGCGATTTCACTTGCATTTATCTAACTTCAAACAATGAGTGGAGTAATCTCATAACCCGAAATCTAGAAATAAAGCCAGCATATGCAACAATATATACAGGATGGACGGGACACCGACGCACAAACTTTTAACAAATATTACGGTATTGTACAAAAGTCCAATACCGTCCTTCGCAGTCAAAATGTATGGAACAGCTGATTTAAAAAAAAATACCGATGACAAATTACGTGGTGTCCCTTCCAACTTGCATACATACAAACGTAAACCTAATAGTTGTATACACCAATACCCACATTACACGCACAAAAGTCGTAGATGCAAGCACAAGTGCCATAAAAAAAAATCCGTCAACATTCAAGCATTGTTTACCCAGAACTACAAGTACCTGAATACTTGAAGATTGTAACAATGTAACCATTAACAAGATTCTGTGCATTGCGTTTATTCTATTTTACCGTCAACTTACCGCTGTGTTTTGTTTTGCCGAGTTTCGCGGTAAACTATTTAATTCATAGCATGCAATTTGCAAAATACGTGACCAAGATACTATTAACATTCATGTGACTTTGAGAATTCGAGTATTACTCAATTCTGTGAACGTATGAAAAGTTGTAGAGTTCATAGTCATATTTTTAACCGACTTCAAAAAAAGGAGGAGGTTCTCAATTCGGTTGTATTTTTTGTGTTTTTGACCACCTATATTCGTCATTTATGAACCGATTTGAAAAATTCTTCTTTTGTCTTAAAGAATATACTTCCCGATTGGTCCCATAGAAATTTTATCAAAATCGGTGTCGTAGGTTGGTTTTTAAATCAAAATATATGGTAAAAATATGTTATCCAAGTAAAAGAAATTGCGAAATTGATAGTTGACAAGGCTTTGTGTGAGATACGATAACTAAAAAGGGTAAAATAAAAACTTTTTAAATTACCCGACTTCCAAAAAAAAACAACTAAAATTTGAAAATAACTTTACTTTCGGAAATCGGTGACTATTGTTTGTTTCATTGACTTTTTTGCCACCGACTTCCGATGGTAAAGTTATTTTAAATTTTTAGTTTTTTTTTTTGTAAAAAATATTTTGTACTTTCTGTTACTAAAACGCTTATAAATTGTAAAAAAAAAATTGCAAAAAAAAAAATTTATTTTACCCTTTTTAGTTATAGTATCACACACAAATCCTTGTCAAGTATCAATTTCGCAATTTCTTTTACTTGGATGACATTTTTTCCAGCTATTTTGATTTCAAAACCAAACTGCTAAACCGATTTTGATGAAATTTCTATGGGACCAATCGGGAAGTAGATCCATTCAGATAAAAGAAGAATTTTTCAAATCGGTTCATAAATGACGGAGATGTGAGGTAACAAACACAAAAAAAAAAAAAAACACAACCGAATTGAGAACCTCCTCCTTTTTTTGAAGTCGGTTAAAAAGTTGATTAGTAAATAGCATTAGTTCGGGTAAATTGTACTACACTCTGAAAGCATATAGTAAAAAGTTACACATAACCGACTTCATCTCAGTTCCAACTATAAAGATATTACAGCAGTGTTTTAGTGATTGGAGTTTTAAAATATAACAAGAGCAAATGGTAGTTAAATAAAAATAACATGAATATTATCTTTCTTCTAGTGCTAGTTCCTGCGCTGTAATATGATGCACAAAAGATACCTTTTGTATTAATTATTCAATACTAGCTTAGCTTTGCTTTCTGTATGTAGAACAGTTGTATCGTAGAAGCGTGTTTCTATCTTAGGTTCCAAGCTCGCTTATACTAGCCCGCATGGAGTTCAGTAGATATCCCACGGGATCGTACTACTAGGATAAAAATTATCTTAATGTATTAACACATAAGATAATCTATAAAACAAAGTCGCTTCTTGCTGTCTGTCCCTATGTATGCTTAGATCGTTAAAACTAATAATAGATAGAGTGATTCAAGAGGAAGGTTTATATGTAAGGTTTATATGCAATAATACATGCATATTATAGTAGAGGAAACATTAGTATCTACATTGCACCCGTGCGAAGCCGGGGCGGGTCGCTAGTCTGTTATAAACTATCTGTGTGTCAAAATTCCATCAAAATCACTGCAGTAGTTTTTGCGTGAAACAAACATGCATCCATCCTCACAAACTGACACAACTTTAGTAGAAGTAAGATAAGATTTTTGACAACTTCAATAGCAGTAATACATAACAAAAAAAAAAACCTAACATAGTCAGAATAGTGTACCGAAACTTTAACTTTCTGTTTACAAAAAAAGTAATTACGGTTGCTACAGAACTCGCCCGTTATGTTCAGTCCGGAGGAAGTAACTCGATTTGTTGGGGGTACGGAATGCGTGGAGTTGGTTAGTTGAAGGTCAAAACTAATTGAGTTATTGAACGAGGAAAACCTTATGAGGAAACTGGCATGTCCGAGACACAAAAACTCGAAGGCATGTGACATCTGTCAACTCGTAGTCTGGGCTCGCGTGGTGGATTGAAGAACAGGGTGGGTGGGATTACCGCCCGCTTCCTCATAAAGAGAAGACCTGTGTCCTGGCACCTGGCAGATGGAACATTATAATTATAGGCGGATTATGAAGACAGAGTTTTGATAAGTATGAGTACCTATTTCAAGGACATGATTCCTGAAGAAATTCGAGCAGCTCGAGAATTACGAGACGGCCGCCGTGGCTAAGCGATTGGCTGCTGCGCTGCCTGACGCGAGTTCGAATCCCGCACGCAACGTTTATAAAAAATAAAAAAGGAATAGGTACTCATCTGGCAGTTCTAAAACTATATGCAAGTGTAGAACAGTGGTGGTTAATATGACGTATAGCGCCAAAAATAGCACGCTATTTGTTAATAACGTAAAGGGTTTATTATTTCGGCGCTGCCTTCGCGCTATACTATACGGTATAGTTTCATAGCACGGCACCGCTGTCCGTAGCGCGTCGGGTGAACTCGGACAACATCGGCAGTCGGCCCGCATCGTGTCGTGATTTCTGTTGTTATAACCCGTGCGAGTTAAGTAGGCACTTAGCGCAATACGAGTCTTACTCCAGCGTGGTTTCCAGTTAATTCAGTCGGGTTGTACCTGAACTCACGCGTTGTTTGTCAAAAATAAAACGCGCGGCGCTCGCGAATCGCGATCGGTTTTAATACATTTTCGAAATTGTGATTGTGAATCGTAATGTTATTGTTCTAAAGTGTAACTTCTTGTTAATATTATATATTATATTATCTTCTTCTTCTTTTATATATTCTCATGTTCCTCGCGCTATCCGTAAACTGTCAAAAACAATTTTCCATAATGAAAATAAAATATGATTAAAACTGAAAAGGGGGAAGTACGAAACATTTTTAGGAGACAATAAAAAAAAAGTACTGGTATGTATGCCTATTACAGGCATACGCAGCATTCGCCATAGTGACAACAAGATAAAGTTTTCTAATACTAATATACATCTTACAAAGTGAATATTCACAATATAAATTTAACTTAAAACTAAATGAAATGAATTGTCATGATATGTAGGTATCATGAATGCGATATCTAAAGATTTTTATTTTCAGTTGTGATAATAACTAGTTGGGCGGAAGTAAATTGTTTAAAGGCAAATCAAGTAGGTAATCTACTCTTCTCTCTCTCTTTTCAGTTTTGTAAATACAATCAATGAACTTTTAAATACGCCTATAATAAATAATAATTATCTCACAAAACGGTACTAATAAGTAGGCATTATAGCATAATCATTTTATCAATTTTATTGTAGACTAGCTGTCCCGGCGAACTTCGTACCGCCTAACAGTCAATGAATCCTACCCCACCTACCCTACCTACTCTACCCACCCTACCTACCCACCTAGCCTACTCTCCTAGTACCTACCACCTACCTACCACCTACCTACCACCTACCTACCACCTACCTACCACCTACCTACCACCTACCTACCACCTACCTACCACCTACCTACCACCTACCTACCACCTACCTACCACCTACCTACCACCTACCTACCACCTACCTACCACCTACCTACCACCTACCTACCACCTACCTACCACCTACCTACCACCTACCTACCACCTACCTACCACCTACCTACCACCTACCTACCACCTACCTACCACCTACCTACCACCTACCTACCACCTACCTACCACCTACCTACCACCTACCTACCACCTACCTACCACCTACCTACCACCTACCTACCACCTACCTACCACCTACCTACCACCTACCTACCACCTACCTACCACCTACCTACCACCTACCTACCACCTACCTACCACCTACCTACCACCTACCTACCACCTACCTACCACCTACCTACCACCTACCTACCACCTACCTACCACCTACCTACCACCTACCTACCACCTACCTACCACCTACCTACCACCTACCTACCACCTACCTACCACCTACCTACCACCTACCTACCACCTACCTACCACCTACCTACCACCTACCTACCACCTACCTACCACCTACCTACCACCTACCTACCACCTACCTACCACCTACCTACCACCTACCTACCACCTACCTACCACCTACCTACCACCTACCTACCACCTACCTACCACCTACCTACCACCTACCTACCACCTACCTACCACCTACCTACCACCTACCTACCACCTACCTACCACCTACCTACCACCTACCTACCACCTACCTACCACCTACCTACCACCTACCTACCACCTACCTACCACCTACCTACCACCTACCTACCACCTACCTACCACCTACCTACCACCTACCTACCACCTACCTACCACCTACCTACCACCTACCTACCACCTACCTACCACCTACCTACCACCTACCTACCACCTACCTACCACCTACCTACCACCTACCTACCACCTACCTACCACCTACCTACCACCTACCTACCACCTACCTACCACCTACCTACCACCTACCTACCACCTACCTACCACCTACCTACCACCTACCTACCACCTACCTACCACCTACCTACCACCTACCTACCACCTACCTACCACCTACCTACCACCTACCTACCACCTACCTACCACCTACCTACCACCTACCTACCACCTACCTACCACCTACCTACCACCTACCTACCACCTACCTACCACCTACCTACCACCTACCTACCACCTACCTACCACCTACCTACCACCTACCTACCACCTACCTACCACCTACCTACCACCTACCTACCACCTACCTCCAACCTACCACCTATCTACCGACAATTTACGCTTTCGCGACATAGACAATAGTTTATTAACCTTTCTATTAGATCAAAATAAAATTTTCTGAACGCACGCATAAATATTTGACAATCAATAAATATGTCAATCATTTGTCACTACTGACAGTATTTGACAGGATGGACATCAAATTAATGTTTGACAGGTACGAAACCAAGGAACATTTTGGGAAAATGATTTATCTTTCGTAATTTTTTTTTCGTCGATTTTTCATTGTTTTTAAGATTTATTCTGCTATTCTAGACAGAGACAAATACAACAAATCAATAACCATGAAAATTGGTCCAGCAGATCTAGAGTTATAAGTGTTGTAACAAACCCGACTTTGTTTTATATATATAGATAGTCCTAAGCCTGAAAAGTATAAGGAAAGTTCATTGATCATTTAAAACGCTTCATGAGAATTATTATATTCTTTCGTGTATAATGCGTGAGATAATATTCACTGCGCATCGTTGCGCCCGTTTTGCGTGTTGCTGAATAAAATGATAACGTCTCCGCGTTAAGAATGCGTCTGAGTTTTGTTACAACGTGTTATAATGATAGCGCATCAAATAGCGCGCTATAAAAATATATTAAATAGTTAGTTTTATAAAGCAGAATTGAACATCACTAGTGTAGAAGCAGAATGATGCACGATTATTTCATTGCCATTAAATCGGTTCAACAGTTTGTTTGAACTATAACTAAGTAGTTGATCACTGCTTTTAAAAGATCATAAGAGTCAACCAGAGGATCAACCAGATTTACGTTGAGATTGACTGCTCAAAGTGATAAGGACGTATCTTCACTCGTGAAAACCCGTTCAATGCGGCATAAGCTGTGGTGTAAATATAAAATCATTTTACAAAATGAGTTAATGGGTACTTAGTCCCACAAGCAAAGGCCCAAATGTTTTTAACAGCTCAATTTATCACTCAATTTAGTTCCAAATTCAAAACTATGCCGCAGAACAGCTGATGAAGACGCAAAAGGTCCTAATCACTTAACTTTTCACGGAGTATTTCATTTGAGAAATTCTGAAATGTCATGGTGGGCGATTAAGAGGAGATTTAGCGAGCGAACAACAATTGATGCCTCGTTTGGTAGATGTGTTAATCACCTGGGGATTAATACCACAAACGTAGTGATTTTCATATAAATGTTAATGGGCGAATCGTTTTACTGGTAAAAGCATTATTGGGATTTATTTTGTTGATGGTAAAAGGTTTAACGGTCGGTGATTGTGATGGTTTTGTTTCTTTTACATAGTTTTAGCAGTATCTATGGTAAGCCAATCACACTTCAAAATCAAATGCAGTTTATTGTACTGCTGCCGATTGGCTACGTAACTTCTTCTACCTACATTTGTTCTACGTTATTTGGAGTTGGGATAAAAAAAAATCTTCTTCCACTCTCCACTGTTAAGGCCTACGCAGACCGGGATGGCATGGCAAGGGATTTTGCCGTCAGTCAGCGCACACTGGCCGCTTAGATACCGCAGCATTCCAGCACTTTGCCACGGCGTGGTGCGGCACGACAAAGCACGCCTCAGCGACTCCTGCTGCCTGATACACTTTTGATCACAGTCGTCAAAGACGCGGGCGCAAATGAATGGTCAATGGTGTGCATTCCCCGCTTCTCTACCCCCGCCGCCGCACCCGCAGTTTATCACTACGAGCGCCGGAGTCCGTGGTATGCCGTTGCCTACCGCAGTATGCCACGGCATCCCGCCACAGGAGGCTGTGGCGCGTCTTTTAATGCCGTGCGATAAAATCCCTTTCAATGCCACGGCATCATTTTAAAGCATAGCAATTTATGTCGTATTTCTGTAACAGTACGGTTGAATGTCCATTAGTAAAAATTAAAATCCCTTGCCATGCCGTCCCGGTCTGCGTAGGCCCTTAGCTGACACTTTATCATTTACACGAGCAATCCATCACTACAAAGTATAAAACAAAGTCACTTCCCGCTGACTGTCTGTCCCTATGTATGCTTAGATCTTTAAAACTACGCAACGGATTTTGATGCGGTTTTTTTTTAATAGATAGAGTGATTCAAGAGGAAGGTTTATATGTATAATAGCATAGCACCCGTGCGAAGCCGGGGCGGGTCGCTAGTTGATCACTAAGGTACTAACTTACTTTCGAATAAAATTCCTACAGTATCTAATGAATATCATATTCAACAAAAATATTTTAAAATTGTTTTTTTTTTAATCAAAATTACTTTCCTTAACATAAAATTACGCTAGGATTTCTCCATAGGGTAAGGCAGCGGTGTACCACAGTACACCCACATTTCGCCAGTTATGTTCATTATATTCCTCTTTTCTCTTAATGATAAATCTTTTGCCTCAGGTATCCTGGGTCCGTCGCAGAGGCAAGGATGAGATGCCCGAGCTCCTCACAGTGGGAGCTGTGACCTACGCTGCCGACAACCGGGTGACAGTAGCCCGAAGATACCCTGGGAACTGGAAACTACTCATCAGGGAAGTGAAGCCTGATGACGAAGGAGTATACGAGTGCCAGATATCGACTCATCCGCCTAGAGTTAGCAGGACCTATTTGCATATTAATAGTAAGTGGTTTTGTGTTGTTTTTTTTTTTAATAGTGGTTGCAAGTGCGACTGCTGAACATGAGGTCCTGGGTTCGATTCCCGTTGATGGCAATAGGCTCGCCCCCTATTACATGAGACTTAAACATAACTAGCGAAATGTAGGTGTACTATTAAGTACACCTCTGCCTTGCCCTTCGTGGATTACAGGTGTAATGTTATGAATTTAAGTGCTTTATACGAGCCTGGGAGTAACCTTAGTTAAAACGAAAATGTCGATGGGATAGTCCAATACATCGTCATCTGTAACTCACAGCCAAGCTATGCACGAATGCGAGGTTGGCAAACAAATGAACTGTGTAGCAAACATGGCGAATAGGAAATAAAACCCGGTTTCGGTCCCATCGTAAAATCCCGGAAAAACCGAGTTTGACTTTGGAACCGAAACCAGGTTTCGTATGCCCTAGTGTCGAACCTCTCCGTGCACATCCTATTGTGCAGTAGGCAGTCAATCAGTCAGTTTTACGCTGACACCTCATGGCATTAGTTGACTGGTTTATATGATAATGATAGTCATCAATCCATTTAATTACGTGCTTAGATAGTAACTATGGGAAATAAAACATGAGAGAGAAACAGAGAACCTGTCAATGAGACAAATTAGTATTTTTGAGATTTTAAAAAACTCTAGTGTCTTACCATATATTCTAAAGGTGGTTAGGCTCCCCGAGACACTCGAAATGCGAAGAACACTGATACTTGGGTGTACACTCACATGCGCCCTGCCTCGGAGTGTCTTGGCAAGAATGTACATTGTACAGCCACGTTTAAATTTAAAATCTGTCTAGGATGCAACCAACATACGACATTTGTCACCCATTTTCTGAATTCTCAGTTTTTCTTGTATATTTTTGAGACTCGCATAATGATGGTACCTGCTAGCATTTCATCGCCTAGGCCCAAGTTACTGCCGTGTCGACGGCGCGTTCGTGTTCCACGCGCGCCTCAAAGAGATGTCAGCATAGGGAAGAGGCCCGCAAGGGCCGATGCCTGCCGGGTGCTGTGGGTTGTTCGAAAGAGATACCGCGGCCCCGGAACACAAAGGGCGATGAAGGAACATGGGTGGGTTTTAGTCAGTAAAAGTCTGACATTCCCTCCCGCTCAGCCCAGAGCGGGAGAAGTCATTTGATGATTTCCCATCCGAAAAAAAAAAAGGCCCAAGTTACTGTAATATTTCCGACAACCCCTGCTGGTCTGCCTCCGTTTGGCAGACAGTATTACATTATCTTTTTAGGCTAAGTGAGCCCAGCAATTGCTTACGAAAATGGCTTATTTATTTATTTAACACTTCAAGCACAAAGTACAGAGGCGGATTTAATACCATAGGCACTTTCCGTTTCCGTTTTCATTAGCACTAAGCAACACTTAAATGTATGCATAAACAAACACAGATTTTCAACGGTCGGCTCAGCACCGAGAGTTGAAATTCCGACAAAGCAATAATATTAAGGTATTGCTTAGGTTCCAGAGCTAATGTCTGGACCACTTCAGTAGAAGCCTCAAATAAAACAAAATGTATCATTTGTTTACCCTCCTTAGACGAAAGCCGATTAACTAACTGAACAAAGTTACTGTTATGTTTATAGCTTAGGGGCTCTATGTATGTGATGCATATTAATAGAGTTAACAATATGTATAGAGTTAGTATAATAATGGTATTACTAGTTGTATCTTAACTTAAGAGAATTAGAATGCTTTTCACGAAGGCATGCAATAAGTATTACTATCGTAGATCTTTGACAGCTGTTAAGAGTGACTACTCGTAACAGCTCTAACAACAGACAACAACAATGAGTCTTCCGTTAACCAGTAACTGGGTTGCGGAGATCAGAGATGCAGTAAATTCATGAAAAATATTGGCACAAAGATGCATCCGGTTACACTAGCCAAACATAGTTGGAAAAGGGCTAGATTGGTGATGAATCGACGATTGAATTCTCTGAAAAATATTAATAGAATCACAAACAACAATGTCTTAACGTAAGGCTATTTAACAAACTGTACTTGCAAGATACTTGAGTCAAATCTACGAACACAAATATACAAACAGTCTAGAAGCCAAATTCAAAGTAAGAATATATTTTTGAACACTGCATGTCTTCAACATTAAAATTTCTTCGCGATTAGAGCTCACAAGTTTTACTTATTGCATCGCACTCTTTTCCAAAGGTACGTAATAAATAAGAGAGTAAAGAAACTTCAACGGTCTGTATAAAAGCCATGTTCAATTGTTCATCGGAAGGCGTTGTCTTGTCAGTATTCATCCATTATCATCAGATCACTTTCTTTCCACTGACCTTGGGCTACTTCGCGATATTACAGGTAAATCCTATTTTCGTCTTTGAAATAACAAAATATCACCTTTTCAAGGATCAGTTTCATTTAATCACTTTCCACTAAAAATATTCCACTCACGATCCAAATATGACGATATAATATGAGAATAGACGATTTAAAATTCAACTCAGCTTTAATCCCAGGGGCACGACATAAGTATTACATAGAAAAGCAATTATAAAGCTAATCACGTGCGTTTTCCAGCCTACATCATCTGTAGGACATACTCATAAATAATGTAAGTTGTACGGTCCCCAGACAGTCTTTTCGCCGGAATACGGCCGTATCCGACGTAAAGGTCAACTATGAACCTTTTTAGGGGTCCTAAGAGCTCATTCACACGGCATCCGTCATTGACGATCCGTCACAAAACACGGTACATCATGACGGATGGACGTTCACATTGCACACGGAATCGTGTTTTATCATGATACGGCAAAAAAAACGAATTTGTGTTCACATTAGTTCCGTGATTTTCCGGGAGCGTGCGCATATTCAGCGGATCCGTCACAAAAAATTCACGATTCGTGATTTTTGACGTACGTGATTAGGACGTTTCTATAATTTTTCACGATTCGTGATGCGTGTGAACATGGGTATTTAAAAAGTATTGTTGCCGTAAAAATATTGACGTATCGTGAAAAAAGACAATACGTCAAAAAAAACGAATCGTACTCGTGTGAACGGGCTGTTAGGGTAATGCAAAATTTCACGGATGCTTGAAGATTGTTGGGTCGTTTAGACAGACGTTTATTGAGATTGTGTGAAATTTATGAATTAGAAAAAACTTTATTGATTCGTTCAAAAACTTTATGGATCAAGCTGATATCAGGCGCTTCACTCAAGTATATGTTTCTCTAGGATTATTTATTTTCTTTAATTTTACGGTCTCACGACACTAGGGTGCTCGTGGTTAAATAGTAACGGCCGCAAGAGTCTATCTTGGTATTTTATACCAAGTTCCCTCCGAACCTCGCAAATCGCGTTAAATCCTTGGTCCTGGATATTATTTGTGGATCTTTAACAGTCTTTACGGATAGTCAGGGTTCCGAATGTCTGACAAACAGTCTTACCAAAGCTCAGATAGGCAGTAACTTCAGAATGCTGGTATCCAGCTACATCTGGTTAAACTGCAGGCCGACCGATTGTTGAGATACAGTTTGGATGGCGATGATTCTAAAACGCATGGTTTTGCATAGCGTAGAAGCTATGCAAAACCATGCTAACGCAACCATGATACCTGCCTCTCACACAAAAATCTTCAAAATAACCACGTTGCATGTTCTGAGCCAATTTCAATGAGATCTAATATCCGCGCACGTTATAGCTCCCATTAAATTGCCCGAAGCCTTACCTTTGATGTTACCGAGACACAAGATCACGTATTACCGTGAGCACCCTAAAACAAATTAACTTTCATGCTCTTACGAAGGTTAAACCTGTAACGTTTTGCTAGATAATATTTATGTTATGTATTTTTGTACAGCAATTGTTAATGGTACATCTTTGACAGTCGTTACAGGTAGTCAGTGGCCGGAAAGTCTGACAACCAGTCTTACCACGGGGTATCGTATTACCAAGTGCTAACTGGGTTGTGGAGGTCAGATAGGCAATCGCTCCATGTAAAATACTGGTATTTAGCTGCATCACGTTAGACTGGAAGCTGACCCCAACATAGTTGGGAAAAGGCTCGAACATGATTCAGCGACGGTATATGGTGTACGGAGTTTGTCAATCGGCACGAGTGGAATGAAAGGTGAACTTCTGTAGTAATTGCTTTAGTTCGGCTTTGTTCAACGAATATTGCAGAATCGTATGTGCCGACCCGAACAAATATGTAACGTAGCTTACTACCGAACAAAAACTGGACTGGCTGTTAATGTCCCACTCGTGGGTCTAAGGCCTTCCCCATATCTTTCCAAGTACTCTTTTCGTGCGCCGCCTTGAACCAGCCATCGCAGTGCGTATCCATAATATCATGTCGAAATGGTTAAAATACGATTTTTATTCGTCAAAAAACTACTTTTGTTTTTCTTCACACAACGTTTTTTTTTTCTAGATTAGTTATCATAATTATGCATACAAAAATCCAAGGAAAATCAACAATTTAGAACTAAAATAATTCCCTAACTATACGGGGTGCAAAAAACACCGACGCGAAAACGAAAACCACATAGGCGGACCCCTATATGAGAAATTGATAAACATAAAAGGTGTGTTCGGTCTGCGTAGATCTTTTTAATTTTGGAACGGGTGTAATGCCAGCTATTTGTCATACTCAGTACATCATTCTGAACCCAACAACTACAGACGAAAAATTTATACATAGAAATTTTTCGTCGATTATCAAATCAGCTGTTTCGTACATTTTGACAGTGTAGGTATTGCACTTTTGTAGGGAACAGCAAATTTTCTTTTTGACTGAGTATGTGGTTTCCGTTTTCGAGTCGGTGTCCCTTCCACCCCGTATTAAAATAATGTATTAAAATTATGTACTTCAAGAAATGATTAGCGAAACGATAAATCTTTTCAAGATCGGTCTCGGAAAGGATTTAGATTCGGTCTAGTGGGCTTATTTGCATAAAAATGTATTAAAATTTTCAGTTACGGCATATTTTTTGGACGGTGATAAATGGTTTAGTTAATGTAGGATTCTTTCGAGTATTTGAATTACTACGCAGACAATTTAGTTGGATACGAGTGAACCATGTTTTTGTTGTTTTAAATTATTTCAGTTTTACCACGTAGTTTTGTGTCGTAATACTTACAAAAAGTGGAGCCATATTACTTGGAACACCTCTACCTTTTAATAAAAACAACATTTAATTCTGAAAACTAGATATTGGAAAACAGCTCGGTGGATAAATATTTAGGTATTTAGGACATTCACAAAAAACACAATATTTTAAAACAATCCTAAGTTTTCTCACCCGAAATTCAAGTAGATAAAAGATACATAAACCCATTTATTACAGTCTATCCCAAAAATAAAAGCCTACTGCCAAAGTATACCCTCGATTGATCGCCCCTATCTATCGTAACTTCGCCAAAATCCAGGCAACCTTTTCATCGAAATTGTCTCTTCCACATTTTGGTCTAACTCCTAACATTGAAGATATTATCTAGAGATGCGACACATAATTACACACACACACACACTAAAGACGCAAAATATAGAAGGTTTACACAGAAGTTCAGCTCAGGCGCACACACGGGTGTGAGCACCTGCATCATTCTTGATTCACCAGCGCTGAAATTTATCGTCGGTTATGATAGAAAAATCAGCATTTTCAAGGATTGAAATTTAGAATAAAACACATGTTTTCTCTTTCTTTTTAAAGCTGTAGAAAACTTTTTGAAATGTCTACAATCATGTGTATTGGCAATTCTTGGTAACAACTTGTGCGTCGATGTTCTACAATACCAGTACTCGCGATCTTCTGTCTCAAACTTATGTCAGTCACGAGTAGTGAGACACGCTTGACGTACAGTGATTGCAAATCGCGATACGTGAAGCTTGTCTCTGTGCTTTGAGCTTTTGATACGAAACCGAACTTCTGTACTATTCTCTACACTCGACTTTCGGCCAGACACGAAGGTTTCCGAAAGATTGTCGGCTGTAATCGATATTTCGGCATGATTAATGTCGAGGATTTTACGGTATTCCATACCGGATATTCGGTGGAAGTTTCTGCTATATTGGTAGGAGTAATGAAAATTCTGTTCAATATTAATTACAAGGAGCAAACTCCTTGTAATTACGTTATTTTAGTATTTGTGTATTCCACTACGCAGGAACAAGGGAATAATGTTCACATTGTCACGTTTTTTTAAGAGCTCGTTAAGCTTAAAATGTCGTGGAAATCACGCGACTAAAACAAAAACTAAAAATAAAGTAATCAACCTAAGAGCTTGCTTCTCATAAAGCATGCATTTTTTGCAAAAAAAGGACAGTTCAGGGAGTTTACTGTTTTACATTTCCACTGTATTTTGTTGAGAGTTTTTTAATCTTAAAATAAGGTTCACTTCAAACTCAAATAAATCTAGTAATAAGACGCCCACTTCACAAAATTCATGAAAAATGTTTTTTTTTTATAATTTTGAGAAATTGTTTGCCGAAAAATTATGTCAGACAATGTCATAATTAAATCCAACAGGAGCATTCTACAACACTCTCAAATAACCCTAATTCGATAATAATCTTCCTCGCATCGTTATTAATTGGAGCCTTTTACTCAAAGCACAAGTAATCCATACTTAATGTAATACGGTACTCCTGAGTTTCAATAAATAGGTAACATGGAAGTTTTAACGAGTTCCCTCAACGAAGTGTGATGGAGTTATGAGTGTTACTCGAATGAGGATGAATTCATTGGGAGGTGTCGCTACGAAGTTGAGTGAGAGTTGAGTGAGAGTTGAGTGTCATTATGTTGTTGTGCTTAAAGGAGAAGCGAGCATTTCTGCTGCTTTGGCTAAAGTTCTACATTAGAGAATTTTATTTTACCCTTCGGGTTGTGTGAGATATTTACACCCGTATCTATGGTCAAGTTAAAGTAATTACTTGAGCTTAAGTAAATACTTTTGAATTTTTTTTTTAAGATGTAGACAAGAATTTAAACGAAGTAATAACCGTGAAAGAAAGCAAAGCTAAGAATTCTAACTTTTAACAGTTGTAACTTTAAGCAATTACTAAACCAGATAATAAAAATCGTTTCTTAAAAAATGACATTTAGTCAAGTAAACACTTTGACTTGTTTATAGATACGGGTGTTAGTATGTGTACCTACATGTTAATGAGTGCATGGTCAGTTCTGTCAAACACGTCGGGGCAAGCCTTATATTTTATATTGTCTGACGCCTGCTGGCTGCCCTTGTAAGCCGGCTTAAGAAGTCATTGGATGACGCAGTACCTACTATTAGATTGACACCCTTTATACTTATATGGCTATTTTGAAGTCTGATAACCTGTTTTAAAAAAGCTAATTTCTTCTAACTGGGGTCTTTATACTCAAAAAAACTGATAGAAAACACTGTATTCAATCAAAATAACAACTGTTTTATTTCCTCCCCAGCGCCTCAAGTGTGGGTGGTTGATGAGGCTGGTGCCCCGCTCCTGGAGAAGTACTACGAAGCCGAATCGACGCTAGCGCTGGTCTGTAGAGCTCGGCACGTCGAAACTCCTACGCTGCTGACGTGGCTGCACGAAGGCAGGGCGCTGAATGCTGACACTACTCGCGGAGGGATCAGGTGAGGTTTCTACTAGAAAAGAACCACGAAAAATTAACTGGATATCTCTAGTCCAGAACCTAAGAGGTTAAATTAAGTGTGCATAAACTAGATTTTACCAACCTTTGAAATGATGAACTATAGCTATGAAAACGCTACAATCCATTATCCATCCATAACAACTTTATACTTAATCGTTTTCCCTTATGTCGCCCAATCTCAGAGGAGACTGTCAATCAATCAATGAAAATAGCTGTCCTTTATTGCACAACATTGCGTGTTGTTGCAAGACTATCTGAACATTGCCTTAGAATAACGTCTGTCGTTTTCAAAAGCGAAGATTCTCTCAATACACCGTTAAATTTTGATCGTTTTAATCCCATGTCGTCTCGTAATAACGTGTACTCCAACCTGGAACACAAACTGCCTGGAGTTTGTTGCTATGTTTTTGTTTGTTTGTTAATGGTGCAATTATACGCGATCGTGACTCGCCGTCTCTACAGCAAACCAAACCATATGCAGTCTTTACAACTGCGTGGTATACCCATCCTGCCATCCGGCTTCGCAGCGGTTGTTATTGATCACGGACAATTCCGTTCACCTTCAAACGCTCAGGGCCGCGGTCACCAACCACACCCGAACTAAACGAAGAGATCCTAGACCACTTTAAACGAGATCCCAGGCGTAGTATAACTTTTTTCTTTTCAAATTGTTGTAAATAATTTAAATTGAATTTAATCATTTAAATTTTTAAATTGAACAATTATTACGCTATCGCGAAGTGTAGCCCTAATGTTAAATAAATCAGAGGTGAGTAATTATTAGGATTGTAACAAAACTCTTTTAAATCGTTTAATTAATAACTAGAACTTTTTTCTTTTAAAATCTTTGTAAATAATTTTGATTCCACATTTTTAAATACGCCACAACTACCTAACCCGTTTGTAGGGACTTATTTTTACATTTACCGCTTTTAGCATAATTCTTTAAATTTTATTAGGTCGCGAAACCTAGGCACAAAACAATTATGACAAAGGCCCGTAAAAGTATGAAGGAAAATTTAGAATAATTTAATTTGCTAACATGAACATCATCTGTGCGATCGATGACCTTAGTAGGTACGCACCGAGGCACGAGCCATTGTAGCTAAATAAACTCGCCGCGTTACCATTGGTTTCATGCATTTTGCAAATATTACCTTATCACTTCCTTTTTTTTTAATTATAAGAGATACAATACGGTGAACTTGTTGATGAATAGTATTTTGTATGTTAAACCACCTGTCCAAGGGATTAAAACGATCAAAATTTAACGGTATAATACACCCTAAAATATTTGTTATTACTAATATTTGTTATTTATTTTAAAATGTTTGCATTTTAGTTGCAAGCTCAAATATTTTCTGATCGCGTTCATCAAAGAATACTTTGACAGCGAATTGTCAAGTTCTTTAGCCCGCATACGCTGCCTTAATGAAGTCTCGACTATTTCAATTTTCAAAGTTCTGATGATGTATTTTAGAAGAGAAAATCTAGTCAAAGTATGTGTGGATTATTAATTCTGCTGCGACATGCTTCCTAGGATAAGCTTGGCTTGTCTAAATTAAATTGAACTTAACTTACTGGTTGCTACAAGATTGAGTTTTAAGTGAAGATGAATTTTATTAGTAAGTGATGAAACTCTAAAATAGTTTACTAGTGATGAGGTGAATATATAAACTTACGTGAAATATAAATTAAATTCGATTCATTCTAAGAAAACACGTAATGTTTTTTCAGAATCATGAGACCAATAAATTATTTAATTATCCTAGGGGACTTCGTGTTTTCATCTTATTTTATTTAATATCTAAACTGAAATGAAAAAACAGTTGCTCATTACGCTGTTTCAAGAAAATATCCCCAGTGTCCATTTTTGTTTCGTCTAGAAAAAAAGTATTGAGACTGCCAGCCTAGTTTAAATATTTTGATGACAGTAAGGGTCAAATAAACAAGAGAAAACTTTCCAAGTACGGGCCTATGAGAGGTCCTAAACTTGAGACACCAAATTATATGAATTTATATAACAAATAAGTGGCTCAGTGTTTTACATAATTCTTTGACAACTTTCGTACTAAATTCTATGTGACTGTCTTATGGGTCTAGTGTTCGCAAGCGCGACTGCTGAGCATGAGGTACTGGGTTTGATTCCCAGGTCGGGCTAAGTGATATTGGGTTTTTCGATCAGGAATTTCTCAGTAGCAGCCACGGAGTCTGAATTTGTGCCCGGTTGATGACAATTACGACACCTATAACACAGAACTTAAACATAACTAGCGAAATGTAGGTGTATTATTAGGTACATCTCTGCCTAACCCTTCGGGGATTAGAAGCGTAACATTCGGAAATCATTGACGCGACTACAGATAGTGGAAAAATTTAAACGCAAGTCAAGTGATGTGATTGTTTATTTATCCAATCACAGCAGTTGCGTTTGGCAATTTGTAAGCTATCTTTTGCATTCTAAAAACGGTTCGCCTCTGTCATTTGAATTCTGGCGTTTGGAGATGAAATAACTTGAGTTCTACTTGGTAACCGTCAAAATTTATATATTATGTACCAACGATATTGAAATAGTTGGAACTCTACCATAAATTTCGATAGAGAATCATAATTATATTTAAACAAAATAGCCCAAATCACTAATATTAATCCCTCCAATCCCTTTCACTCACTTTAAATTATAACGTTCCCTTTTAAAAATTCAAATCACCACCCGAACAAGGCAATAATGGTTTATTTTATATTCTATCGGTACATTATAGTGTAGTACAGAAAAAGGTAAAGCAAACCGAATTGCTTATAAATATACAATGTAAACGGGGCCAGCTCACGCAAACGTGAAACTTGATGGCGGGCCAGACATTTATGAAATTTTAAATAGATCCCGGTGAAAAGCACGCCCGTTGACAAGAACCTAATAGACCGTTGATGTTTTGTATATTGTTATTTAGTTTCCTAAGAAGTATTAATTTGGAGAGGAGATCGTGGCTAAATAATAACAGCCGCGCAGGTTGATCTTCAAGGTTAAGCCGCGCTTGCCTGGTTCGGTCTGTGGATGGGTAACCATCATAAATCGGATTTCCTCCGTGCCTAGGAAAGCATGTTAAGCCGTCGTTAAGCCGTTTGGTCTCTCGGCTGTCATTTGTAGATCTTTGACAATCGTTACAGGAAATCAGTGGCCCTAAAGTCGAATGTCGCAGTGAATTTAGATTGCCATCGACACGCTTAAAAGAAGAAGAAGACCCTATAATATTCCCACTGAGAGAAGACTCATGAGTACTTATAACTCAGCACAGTTCTTCTCTTTGTGGGAGGGAATTGGTTGGCATTTTAATGGCGTTGTATCTGTTCCACCTATTTTTGACAAGATATTAATGATCAATAACATAAACATTGTTGTATTTTGTTCAAGTTGCTCAAGAAATTAACATCATATTCTCTTACAGTGTGAAGACAGAACAAGTCCCAGGCGGCGCTGACAGTCAACTGCGTCTGGCACGTGTCAACAGCAGCGACGCCGGCAACTACACATGCGCGGTCCGCGGCGCCAGGTCCCACACCGTGTCGGTGCATGTGCTCAACGGTACGTATCGGAGATGTTATGGAGAAAAGGTAGACCTACGATTCTAGGCAAATTACCAGCCACTTTAAGTGAGGTAGAAATCCCACACTCCCCGGTCTTATCCCAAAGACCGATTGCCTTTTGAAATTTTCCCCCCGTGAACAAAAAAATAAAAATGGCAAATAACCAGTAGACTGAACAGACGGACAGTCGGCTGTGTTTAGCATGTGTTAATAGCAGCGATTCTGGCAACTACATATGCGCTGTACATAGTGCCAGGTCACCGTGTCGGTGTATACAATGTGCTCAACGGTACGTTTTATTGTTAGGCCACCAGGTAACCAGGAGGTTTTAGGGGAGTTAAGAGTCAAAAACTACCCAGATTTATCTCTGAAGCCGACCTTTAGAAAACTTCCCCTTTTTTTTTTTTTTTTTTTTTCGGATGGGAAATCATCAAATGACTTCTCCCGCTCTGGGCTGAGCGGGAGGGAGTGTCAGACTTTTACTGACTAAAACCCATCCATGTTCCTTCATCGCCCTTTGTGTTCCGGGGCCGCGGTATCTCTTTCGAACAACCCGCAGCACCCGGCAGGCATCGGCCCTTGCGGGCCCCTTCCCTATGCTGACATCTCTTTGAGGCGCGCGTGGAACACGAACGCGCCGTCGACACGGCCTGTCGTCCTAAGACGGAGGGACGGCGAGCTAGCCCTTAGCTCACCGTCCACAGGCCCGCGTCTACGGTGGCCGGGGGCCACCACGTGGCCCCCGACGCCCGGTGCGTCTCCCGCGGCGGCTGGGACGTGAGGAGGAACGCTCTCTCTCACGTTCCGCCTCCTCCTTTGCTAGCATGACTGCTTCGCAAAAGGAGGTGACGGCTTCCCATTCCGTCTCGCTCCGGACCATGGCTCGAACCAGGGCCGGACGCGAGAGGTCGCCGCCGCCGATCGCCGCTAGGAGGACACGGCGGTGCTCCGCCCAAGCGGGGCAGACCTCCACCGTATGCTCCACCGTGTCCTCCGGTCGATCCTCGCAGTGGAAACACCCGGGCGTCTCCTCCCGCCTGATTCGGTGCAGGAACCTCCCGAAACAACCGTGTCCGGTGAGGACCTGCGTCAGGCGGAAGGTGAGGACGCCGTGGCGCCTCTCAAGCCACTCCTCAAAGAGGGGACTTATCGCCACTATCGTGGCGTGCCCTGCACGGGGTTGCGACAGTCGCTCTCTCCATGTCACCATGAGATCGGCTCGGAGGTTTGTCCGCTGAGCGGCAATTAGCCGCGGCAGCGGAGTAACCCCCCGGCGAAGAACCTCCGCGCGCCATTCATGTAGGCGCGCGAGGACTATCGCCTCCAGATCCCATGGTGGCAATCCGGCTAGGAGGCTCGCAGCCTCGCCCGAGATCGTGCGGAACCCACGGACCATCCTTACGGCTATCACCTTTTGGGGCGCGTTCAGATAATGGGCGGCTCGCCGCCTCAAGGAACGCGCCCACACCGGGGCACCGTAAAGGGCCATGGACCGCACGACCCCCGCATAGAGCCTCCGGCAGGAGGCGTTCGGCCCCCCCAGATTGGGCAGGAGCCGCCTGAAGGCAGCCCCAGTCCGTTCCAGTTTAGGGGCCAAACGTCGGAAGTGCTCCACGAAGTTCCACCGGCTGTCGAGGACAAGTCCCAGGTACTTCAACGTCGACCCGACGCCGATGGAAACCCCTCCTACCGTCAGTGAGGATCCCGACGGTGGCGCATTCCGAGGCCCATGAAAGCACATGGCCTCGGACTTGTGCAATGCCACCTCGAGACCCAGTTGCCGGATCCTCTCAACGACTATCGCAACCCCGCGTGTCATCAAGTCGGCCGCCGCCTCGTGCGACCTCTCCTGTGCCAGCACCAGCGTGTCGTCAGCGTAGCACACTACGCTGACGCCACTAGGGAGGTCGGCGCGCAGCACCCAGTCGTAGCCGATGTTCCACAAGGGCGGTCCTAGAACCGATCCCTGTGGGACACCGCACGACATCTCTCGCCGGTTCCACTCTCCGGAGCGACCGGGGTAGATGACGGCTCTGTCCGTCAGGTAATCCCCGACCACACGACGAAGGTAGGTCGGCACCCGGTGATACCGGAGTGCCTCCCCAATGCAGCTCCAGGGCATGGAGTTGAAGGCGTTGGCGATGTCGAGAGACACCGCCAAGACAACCCCACCCCGGGACACCGCATCCCCCGTCGTGAGGGCTCTTACGCGCATGATGGCGTCCACCGTGGAGCGCCCCTTGCGGAAACCAAACTGGTGTTCCGCAAGATCCGGACCCATCCCCGCAAGGTGCTCGGCGAGGCGGTTTGCAATTACTCTTTCAAAGAGCTTGCCCACCTCGTCGAGCAACACAACGGGCCGGTATGCGGACGGAGAGTCCGCAGGGCGCCCCGGCTTCCGAATGAGGACCAGCTTCCCCGTCTTCCAACGAAGCGGGAACTGGCCTCTCTCCAAGCATGCGCTTAGGAGCCCCTCCAGTCGGGGCCCGAGAGCCTCAAAGGCCAGGACCCAGGCTTTACCAGGCAAGCTGTCGGGTCCCGGGGCGGTATTTTTGGCCTTGAGCCGTCCTACCGCCACTCTCAGGTCTACCCCAGCCACTTCCGGGACGTCGTCGTCGTCGTGGTCCGCTTCCGGCACCGCAGGTGGCGGAGCCATAGGCGGGGGGGGATGTTCCCCTCGCGAGGGAAACAGAGCGCTCACCACGTCCTCCACGAGCTGAGGCCGGAGACTCTGCGTCAGTGGGGGGGCCCAGGTGCGGAGTTTATCCCGCACCATCTTGTAAGGGCGCCCCCACGGATCCCCGTCAAGAGTCCCCAGCATCTCCTCGCGGGCCCGATCTCTGGCCCGCAGGACAGCCTCGTGGAGGGCGGTCTTCGCCGCTCTGTAGCCCTCATACAGCTCCGCCTCAATGGCTTCCGCATTCGGCGGGCGAATGCGGAGCCTGCGATGCCTGGCGTACGGGTGTCGCGCAGCGACGCACGCCTCGCGCAGAGTTGTCAGCTCGCGCGACCACCAGTACACCTGACGCCGGGCGCGTCCTGGCCGAACTCGGGGCATTGCCACGTCACATATGTCGGACATGGCCTCCTGGAACCACCCTGCCTCATTATCAACGTCGGCAGGCCTGTCCGGTGATGTCACCCAGGCCTGCACGATCGAGGCTTCCAGGAGGAGCTCCCGGTCCAGCTGCTTCAGCGCCCAACGCGGACCACTCGGGGCCTGTAAGACCGGCGCGCTCGAGGACTGGGCGGAGACGTCAAACCGGATATACTTTTTTTTTTTTTTTTTTAGAAAACTTCCCCTAAAATTAAAAAAAAATGCAGGCTACTCATCTGATGTATAGTCATCTACAGCATCAAAGGCTTCGCGAGTACGTTGCATTCCTAGAGATAAAGCTGAAATGTTTTTATGACAAAAATTACGTCGAGTAGTCAACGCAAGCAGCGTTATTTACTCGACGTAAATACATTTGGCATTTGCTTGCATAAAAAGTCATAAAATCCTATTCGAATTAAAACTCTGAAGCATTATATTTCTGTGAATGGTGGTAATGATTTATAAATAATACGAACCTACATTATTTATTGTTAGTAGTAAATTTAAAATAAAAGACGTTCAAAATTCAATACAGCAACTTCAAGTAACATTGGTTACTCGTGCGCATTTTGCTCTTAAAAACACATGATTTTCAGTACAGAATAATATATTACCTCGGCCAAGTTTTTACTAAATCCGTAGGAGTCCGATCACAATATATCCAAATAAACGGTATATTCTTTTGAAATACATGTTTTATAACTCGGAATCCATCTTGGAAGAGAAAAATCTGTGTAATGAGAAATAGTTTGAAACCAGCGGGTGCACATGAAAATCAATAAGAATAAGTTTTCTGAACTTCAGAAGCAAAATATCAGGGCTTGGTCGTCTGTAATTATAATATGTCCTATTCATGGAATTGCGCTATTTATTTAAAAGAGAAGTTCTAGTATGGGGAAAATTCTTTCTTCTTTATCAATTCCAACATCATAATTTTATTGAGTTTGGTTGGCCTCGTCTAACTATACAAAAATGATAGCAGCGACAAGAAATTTACAAGCCTCCACAGTTAGCAGTTAACTATTGTTGCACAAACTATTAACTATGCATTATAAAGCCTAAGCCTATAAAAAAAAGCCTTTTTGACGTTAGCAGAGAGGACTAAAATGGATGAAGTTAAGATACCTACTGTCATCCCGTATCCTTATTATACATGCAATTGTTAAACATTCGGAAAACCGAACAAAATTATGGCGACGTACGAATATTTTACTCATATTTTGAGGCGATCTCTTTCTACACTAGGGGTTATGGTAGCCATGATTTGAGGCATAGGGTTATTCGTCAAATCGTTGACCAACAGCTTCGTTTAATTCTTGTTGGGCACAAACAGGAATAGAAAAGTCTATTCGGCGATTTCAAAGAAAAATTGATCAATGAAAACCACAAATATAGATCCAGCCAAAACACAGCACTGGCAAAATACAAAAAAAAATTATCCACATGAAACAATCCAATTTCCTAATAAATGATAAATCAATCACATTTGATCAACAAATGTTCTAAAAAAATTAATATAACTGAAGATCAGATATAAAATATCAAAATTCAATCTTAGATATAGAGCCAAAAAATGTTTTCCAACTCTGATCTCAACTCACAAATGATATTATTATGCAAATAAAGAACCCCGAACTTTTATATGAGTATCACAAAAACTGATTTAAGTAGTAAAAGACAAGTCGCGCATAAAATAATAATGGTCCCCCTTTCTAGAAGTAGCATTGAAATAGGATACGAAAATAAAAACAAAACACAACCTTTTTGGCTTCAAAGGGATGATTAGTAGGCCTTTCAGAGTTATGCTATCCCAGATTTTGCATTACTGTCGGAATGAAAGTGAGCTTTATGGTCGTTGAATTAAGGTAACCTTAATTCAACGATTGATTTCAGAGGTAAATTAATTGTGACAGGACTGTACTACATCTCGATAATCAATTCTTGTTTTTCAGCTCGTTTGAGTATTGATTATGCATCTTATTTTGCATAGACCTCTTAAAGGATAAATGAAAGACAATAAATAGCATGTAGCTCCGATGAGAATGTTTAAGCATAATCATGCGAAGTTACTCAGATTAATATAATTAGAAACGAGAATACTTAATGAGCAAAACGCCGTGAGGAAAGTTTTGAATATGAATATGGAAATCTGCTATAGATGGACTGTGTAGTAGATGATAAAAGAGCAAAATATGCTGCGCTTACTCTAAAATAAATTGGAATAAAGGCAAAAAATAATGACGAGAAACGGGCATGTAAGAGAACGTCTGAAAGGATCGCTGGTGAAAGATTTGAATAGGAATGTGGACCAAAAGACATCCAGAAAATTTTGTGCAATATTCCCCCACTAACACGTCATACTATTTGTTTCAGTAGAAAGCCTGGCAGAACTGCACGCCGGGACCCAATCACTGCACCCACCGTCAGTAACGACACTCATTTTACTTCTAACTATACTTTACCTATCAGAGACAACGCTGTTATTCAAACCTGTGATTACGTTCGCAACTCTAGCTTATATTGAACCGGCCCAAGGCCCACCGAATGAACTCTATATATTATTGTTGCCGACGTGATACAAAGCGTTTAGAAACATGTAAATATACGTTTGATTATGAAGATAAATTATGAATAGTTATTGGGAAATAAAATTTCATTGTATATTTTTGGTGTTTTATTTTTGAGCCTTGCATCAAATATTCCGGTTCTCATGACGTGTTTGGTCTTCATGACGTCATATTAAAAAAATAACCTAATAAAGGCTATTTTTGAATACGATGTCATGAAGAAGAGAAAAAATTCAAGGTCAATTGCTCTTTGGCTTCCATCCTTATTTTTGTCTCCAGCCTTAATTATTCCAGTAACAAACAATTAAATTTCTTGTTTTTAGTTCTACATCCATGTTGTCCCTGGAACCTCGGAACGATCCTGAAAGCTAAGGTTTTGAGAAACAGCAGTGTACTTAAGATAATAGATTTATTTGATAACTTGCTCTCCAGTCAGGTACTTATATTTTTCACAAAGTTTTTAATAACCACAGATTCTTTTGCTTTACCAAATGTTTACGAGTCAACTTCTCGAATAACTCTTGACCTGAATTTGTTATCAACAAAACCTTTTAAATCTTCGGCAATAAAGTTGGAGCAGCGGCAGCGGTGAAATTCTCAGAAAATAAATAAGCAAAACTCTATTTTTAAATACTGGACCTGGCTGAAATTCAGAACGAGGAAAGGTGGTTTTAAACATCACGCTTTTAATTCCCGAAGGGTTAGGCAGAGGTGTACGTAATACCTCACCCATATTTCGCCAGTTATGTTTTAGTCCCATTTAAGAGGGGGCGAGCCTATTGCCTTCAACTGGGCACAAATCCAGACTCTGTGGCTGTTACTGAAAAAAATCTTGACGTAAAAAACCCAATAACACTCAAGGAAAGTGACGTGAGTTCATAAATGTGAACGTTCACAAAACAATTTTCAATACTCATCTTCGATTATTAAGTCTTCGAAAGAGCCTTAAAACTACACAAATTTCTTACAAAAGAATACCTTTAGTCCTTTATCTTTAGTAAAAGGCGAAGAAAGATAACAGAAAAACCGAAAAGGCACTTGCCTTTTCCTACATAATATGAAACATATTTATAAAATACCGTCTGAAAGATAGGCATAATTTCCGATAACTTCAAAAGATTGCCTCAGAAATTTTTATATTGAATTGAATATTTTTTCAAGTAATTTGGTTGATGCTCCTACAACAGTAATGTGGCTTTGGTGAACGAAAAAAGAAACACATTAATGTAAATCACAGTTGGAAATATTTGCAAGGGTTGTTTCTAAATCAACACGTAACTTAACCCTGTACCTCACCCCGAAGGGTGTGGCAGAGGTGCTTCTCCTGTATCGTGAGTGCGTAAAAACATGTAAACTCACATATATACACAGCCAGACCCAGAACAACTATCTGTAGACCATCCAAATATTTTGTCCGTGGGGGAGTCGTACATGCGACACGCAGCGCAGCAGTCAATCGCTCAGCCACTGTGCAAACCGTGCCGTGCCGTCAAACCGTCAACTTATATGTCAAGATGAAAGAAAGAAAGAAAGAAAAAGTATTTATTAGTCTCGCAGTGGACAAAACAAAGTGGTATTTTGACAATAAAACGATGATTAAAAAAAAGAAAACTTAAGAACAGATTAAAATAAAACTAACTAAACTAGTCCTGTACGAGGCCAAAAGGCACCTATCTCAGATGACACGTAATATTGTCATTCTCAACATTCCGCTATGGGTTCCTCTACTGTTTCTCATGTTTTTGTGGTGCGTAGTAAATAAAATTATACTTGCAATGTCTTAGCTTTAACGTTCCTAATAATTAGTAAATGAGGCCCTTTGAAATTCTGGTTTCCGCGCGATTATTCAATAGAGGGCAGAAAAAATGTCGCAGACTCATCGATCACACCCTGCCTGACGTATAACAAAAAAGCAGCGATCTTGACTACCAAAATTCAGACTCCAGACATAGCGTTTTGGAAATACATCCAACGCTGTACACCGTAATTGAATTCCGTGCGTTATCTTATAAATACGGTTTCCATTCATATTCAAAGCATAACGCCACATGCTCGCACACGTACCTATATGCTAAGAATTTTATGATTATCAAGGATAAGTGTATTTTTTAGGGTCTCCTGTTTTATAGGTTGAGCTAGGTAAAAATATTTTAGTAGAATAGGTGCTCAAAGTGAACCTTTCGATCAAAAAAATATGGTTATGATGATCATGTTTGCTGTACTGAAATAGATAGTATAAATGCCATCATAAAAAAAGTTCGCAAGGGTATGTAGGTAGTTGTCGAGTAAAATCATTTATTTACATAGAAACATAACTTCACGCCTGAAATCTCCGACGGGTTAGGCAAAGGTACCAAGCAGTACACTCACATTTCGCCAGTAAAGTTTAATCTCATGTAATAGGGGGCGACGCTATTGCCATCAAACGGGTACAAAGCCAGACTCCGTCCGTGGCTGCTACTGAGAACTCCTGATGGAAAAAATCCAATAACACTTTGCCCGACCTGGGAATTAAATCCAGCACCTCATGCTCAGCATTTGCGGTCACTAGACCAACACGGCAATTAATCACAGAGTTCAAATGAGAACACAATGCAACATGCTGCCAACAATTGACTGGACGACTGCACAGAACACGGATAAAAACGAGTGATACGCTTGCTTAGTATGAAAACTGTCAACTGACAATGCTGGCACAAGTGTTTGTGCCAGCAAGGACTTGTCAGTTGGCAGTGGCGAGTGGCGGATCACCTAGACAGTGTCTGTTTACTCGCTACTGTCGGGTCGGTTTACACCATTGTCCTTTATATACTTATCTACTCCAACAGTCGCTGAGTTAAGTACCATTTACTAGAAGTGTCTGCCGAAGCGTCTTCGCAGTCTGTGGGTAAGAAAATCTATATAGCTTCCTTTATTATTGAGTATGCTGATAAAAATATATCACATTGAAAATTATAAGGAAACGAGGAGCGACAACCAACAAAAACTTCCTTCCAGAAACTTAAATATGAAAGTTACACTTTAAAATCTTTAAGCTTATCTCGTATCTTTAAACATTCTATGCTACAAGTAGGTACTAAGACCGCAGAAGTTTGAAGTAGTTTTCGTTTTACAAGGAACATGAAAAGACCAAGGGGATGCCTTTACCTAGCTCCGGGGTATAAAGGACAAGATTAAATCAGATTCCGCGTTCGTACAAATAGAGGCGTTGAAAGAGAGATCTACTTACTATGTCTTTTATTTGTTCCGAGGATGCGGAGATACTGCAAAGAGAATTTTGAGGCAATATATAATGCGAAATTAAAATTGTATTTATTTTTACTGAAAATCACAATTTTAAAATAAAATCAAATTTACTGAAGATCAAAACTTATTACATGTTGTAGAGAAAATAAAACACTTTAGAATCTTCACTGCTATACGATTTTAATTTCGTTTGTAAAATAAAAAATACAAAAGTTCAAATAAAATATGTTAAAAAATTTCTTCTTTAGTGGCGTTTATAATATAAATCAGTAATCCGTGTAAATTTAATGTTAAATTTGGAAATTCAGAAGATCTGTGATACTATTGCAATTGCAGCTGGAAATTTGAATTTTAAATTCGTAAAGACCTAAATTAGTCAAGTTAATTTACACATTTAAACGGAATTCGTATTAAGAAAATTAGGTAAGTTTAAAAAAACCAAATATCTAACTAAGGTAACATAATACTAAAAACAAAGCAGGCAAATTTGCTAATATCCTCCCTGTCCTGACGCGCTCCGTGTGGCCAACGAACCGCTTTCTCTGGATATAAATCCCGAAGCTCTCCGCCTTCAAACTCGCGGCAGACAGGCGTCTGGATCGCTCTTTAGATGCATGATGTGGATGCTCTTTATATGTAGTACTAGTAGTAGAAATAAGCGGCAAAGTAAGAGCCAAAAAAGGATTGTCTCTGTCTATGTATTCTTCAACCTAAGACAAATAGAAAAATGGTTTCAGACCAGAGACAAAGATCACTCTTTTGTTATAAGGAGAAAAAATTACTGAGCAGCATTAATATTGCTGTAGTCTAAGAAAATTCACAAAACATCTATACATACGTAATCTACCAAATATTCCTCACCAGGAATCAGATAAGACCATTTTTTTATGCCAATTTTTTCATTCTTTAATTAAATTCCAAAATTGAATGATTTTTCTTTTTTTATAGAAGACATAAGGCTGCATGCCACCAAAGAACTGAAAATTTCCTAGCATAACGGCTTTCATGCAGGGAAACAGTGCAATATACACGCCTGTTATCTCTAAAGGGCTAGGTAGATATGTACATATACTATAGCCACATTACATCTTGTGTATTCTAGCGTGATGTCGAGCTTAAGTTAGTTGCAAGCATGCGTTCGAACTATGGTGAGTCGCAGTACAGTTTTGTCGCACAAGCGTTAATCACGCTTTCGTTTGTCGATCTCACGTGATACAGCCTGTATTTAAGTCCCATGTTATAGTGGGGAGCCTATTGCCATCAGCTGGACACATCCAGACTCCAGACTGCTACTGCTAAAATCCTTAATAAGGCGAAGTTCACTTTGTCAGACCTGGAAATCGAAATTAAGACCCGTCACAGTCATCTGCTTGACCTCTTTTTTCTTGTGCCAGCTTCATCCAGGATATAACCGCAACGTATCTTTTTTTCTTTCTTAGTTGGAATTTGGTTTCCTGAGCACAGCACATGAATGAGACCTTCAACTGCAATGTTTGGAATCTTCTTACTAAACCTTGGAGCTCTGAATTGAGCTATCAAAAAGTAGACACTGAATTACACTCCTTTTTGCCTGACTATTTAAAAAAGTTATCCCGAAACATGAACCATCCCACTGGGATAATTCATCATATCGAAATTCTATAAAATTCGAAGTTCGTCTACAGCTATAGCTTACTATGTAAAAAGCCAAAAAAATACTTCTTCATACATTTTTTTTAACTAAGTTCATAAAGTTACCAGAAGATCAGAAATTCGAACGAGTTTATAGCACTCAATGCGACTGTTAAGTTGATATTATATTACAAAGCAACTTATCCTCGTCTAGTAGCTTGGAAGCTTACAAAACTGTTTTTGAACGTTTTTGGTGAGATCTTGTCATGTGATGTTTACATAGTACTTTTTATGCGAACAGTTTATTCTCGCTTATTTTTTATGGGTGTTTTATGATGTCACATTCACATTTATTGTGACTTCAATGATAGGCAATCAAGTATTAATAGGTTGTTCAGCTTTGATAAACGGTTCAATTATAACTAAGAATAGGTCACAATTACAAGAACGCCTACCATAAATCCCAAACTGAAATACAATTCAAATAAAATTCGATTAAAAAATATAAATAAAACAAAATATGTTTGACGTCAAGTCCTCAAGTTAAGCAAATTAAATATTTTACTTTTTTACAGCAGCGAAAGAGTTTGTTAGCCGATTATGAACTTTAATGCTCATTCAAAGAATTCGATTCTTTTGATTGGGATAGCAAACATATGTTTGTTGTATGTTAATCCTTTTGAGACATGCTTGAAAGTATTTGAATGACTTTAATAATTAAGTGAAACCAACGGGTGTTAATAAAATATTTATGGGACCAGATAGTTTGGTATACACGGCTGAATTTATTAATAATGAGGTTAGAGTTTTAATAAACGTAGAGTTAGCTGAGAACCAGTTTGAACTTCAGACTTATTAAATTTTTAAGGTGCAAGGTAACTCACCTTAGACCTTAAAAAGCTACTTAAATTTTACGTTTGACACCGGACTCTGACAGATACTCCAGTTTGACCGAACCTTTGGAGGGTTAATCGTAAAACATCATAACATCATGCCGGTTCGGCAGAGGTGTACTTAATAGCACACCCACATTTCGCCACTTATGTTTAAGTCCCATGTAATAGGGGGCGAACCTATTGCCATCAACTACGCACAAACCCAGACTCCGTGGGTGCCACTGAGAAATTCCTGATAGAAAAACCCAATGACAAGTTGTCTGACCCGGAAATGGAACTGAGGGCCTCATGTTTAGCAGTTGCGATTGCGACCATTTTTTTTTTATGTTCCGGGGTAGAAAATCCCCACGGATGTCCTCCGCCCTGGAGTGGGCGTGTCAGACTCGAACTGACTAAAAACCACCCCGGTGTTCCCTTCCCACACTTGCGACCATTAGAGCAACAACATACGGATACGAAATGAGTATCCCTATACAACGTTTGCTCACTGCTTTGAGCATTGACAGCATTAAAGGAACGACGACGAAGAAGAATAAATAGGTCGCTGTAGTCGCTGATATGAAACGTACAATTAATCTTCCTGGTAAACGGGTTTAGCCGGTACAATAAATCAGAATTAAATTGTTAAGAAACTCGTTATTTTGTACGAGTATTTACGTTTATTATCTCATAAACTGTTTTATAGGGATATAGCTATAGATATAGCCAATAAATCCAACTAGACGTTAACAAAATCGTATATATCAAAGTTACATACTAACTTGTACTTTAGCTGGTCTATTCGATACGCTTCTTCTTTTAGAATCGATAGTATTTTTAGATGAGTTGGGCCCAAGTTGTGGCCATGTAAATAGCTGCGTCAGTGGCGTTCATTAAGTCCTGTAAAGCGTAGGTTTTTGAGTACTTTCGACTCTATACATTGGATTTTGTTACAGACAGGGCATTTATTTAGTTGTTACCTAACATCACTGAAAAAAAATATATATATAAAAATTTTTCAAAAATAATAAAATAATTTATTATATTTTTTTTAGTTTTTTTTTTTATTATTATAATTAATTAAGTTTTTAGCTTAAGTTACCACTTATGTTTGTAAATGTTGGTTCACCTGTTACTAGCAACTGTATAAGCCTATTACTCATTACCACTTTATTTTATAATTTATATAAAGAAGCTGTTGGTGTATCTTTTTATTAATAAATAATAATAATCACTGTATGAATGACGAATAATGGAGAAGCATGGAATAAGAATAAGAATAGAATAAGAATATTTTAATTGATATTAAAAAAAAAAGTACACAGAATAACAGGGTGTAACTTAATTTAAGCGTACAAATAGCAAATAAATGATCAATGACCCCCATGCTAAGTAAAACCTGTGTTATAGGGGTCATCCATCCGTCCATTATGGATAATATAATAGTCGCATCCAAATGAATAATGTGCACTTTTGTAAAAATAAACTAGACTAGTACAATTTATTTTCAGAATAAGAAAACGTTGGGGAAAAAGTAAATGGAGATTAAATTAATACTAATAACAAAGAAAAGGGAGTATCTATAGAGGTGCGGGGTGTGTGTGTTTGTGCAAGTGTAGCTGTGTATGTATGTGAGTTTAGATGTGTATAGGTGAATGTAGTTGTGTAAGATTGATGCCTGTTTTTTTATATTTTTTTTTTATTTTTCAAGAAGAAGAAGAAATGCTGCGCCGACAGCAAATGAATGGGGATAAAAGCAGGAGAATGGTGATATCATCACAACTGTAATCCTAGAGGTGTACCTGATAGTACACCCACGTTGCTCCAGTATTTTTAAGTCCCATGTGATAAGGAGCGGCCTTGTAACCGGGCACGAATCCCGACTCCGGGGCTGCAAACACATAGCAATAGACATTATTTTATAGGACAAAGACGTTAAGCTTAATGAAGTGGTGGAAGATAGTACCTAACCGCGATATGCTTCGTCTAGACCTATTGAACGAGCAACAGATGCGGCCTCGCGTAGGCTTGACCAGAATAACTAAGGAATTATTCTGCGTCCGTCTAGGTCCGCCAAGACTCGTTTCAGAATCAATATTTTTACATAACGGATATACTTCTGGTTCAATGAAAGCAGTATCCAAATCATTTGTTTTTAAAGAAAATCCTTGAAGAATACAATTAAATAGTTTCCAAATATACCAAGTGCTACTTGTCATATTCTCAAAACAATAGTAGTGTATGTGGAGTACATTTGAAGCATCACGAACTTCTCAGTAGCAACTCGATTCTGAGCTTAAAACTGAAGAAAAGCAAGGCAGGTATCCTACACATATTATACTATTATATAATATATATCATTATATATTATTATACTATTACATGGTACACCTCTGCCTAACCTTTCTGGAAACATAAGCGTGACGCTCTGCACTTCTGTAGAATACAATCCCCTGATTCCGACACCATCTGAATTGTGATGTTTGGAGAATGAAACACCATTTCTTCACTAGGCTTTGCTCTGATCGAAGTTTAAATCAAAATCATTCATACTCCACTAGTTTCTCACAAACCACGCGAAGTTAACACCTCTTAATTCGTCCCTTTCATAAGAAAACCCGTTAGTAAGGGTAATTAACAAGATCATCTTACACTATCCCTTAATTATAGCGGTGGCACAAGAACTGATAAGATTCGACCGACGCTTCTTAATTGATGTCCTTTCTCACTAATGTTAAACCTATGTGGGAAGTTATGATGACGAACTAAATCCAATTATATTAAACTTTATGACGTAAAGATAGAATATGTTTATCGATAGCTGAAAATAAACTTCCGACATTTACACGTGAAGGTTATAATAACTAAACTGGTAAACAATTAGGCTTCCTGTTGGCATCCATCTGTGTGCCACGATATTTATCGTGAGACATCGCTTCAGCAAACCGCAGTGGTGTTTATCGGCAACTTCATCTGCATACATTTTTGCATTCAAATTCTAAACGATTTTGATGATCGGAGTAAATAAAAAATATGTCTACTTACGAGTTTTCTTATTGATTGCTAATCGAGCAAAGCTCCCGCTGATGAAATTCATAGCTATGTTTATATTATTTACATGTTCAAGCCATTTGTGAGTTGTCCAATGTCTTACTACTAAGTAAAAATATATCAAATCCGACTATAAAGTATAACCAAGAATATATAATAGAATATTAAAAAAGTTACAAATATAGTCAAGTGTCGATCAACTACTAAACAAAGAATCTAAAAAAACGAAAAAATCTAGTTTTTGTACTTATTTCAATAAAAAGATCCGCGACAGTTTTCTTTAACAACCTAAACAGCTTAGTATTTATTACATGTAAACCCACGCTTTTCCAAAATAAATACAAAGGCAACAACTTACCAACGTACTTAACGTTGGTAAGTTATTTTAGTGAGAAATTATATATAATTTAACACTGCGTCACTTACAATACCTTGGCTTCTTCAATGTTTACCTAGTGGGTATTTCCGACTGATGCAATGATGGTTTAAGGTGTACGAGAAAGCAGTATTGTGCCCTGTTACTTTTTGAAATAATCCCCGAGTGGAATAGGTGTTGTATCTTTTAGATAAATTCGGAATAGAACCGATTGGAGTCATCGACATGATGATGCAGCAAGCAGCAGTGCGCTGACCGACATGGTCATTGGATAATCGTTGCAAAAAAGACTGCGAATCGTCAAACATAGTGTGGAGTTCGACCGGCACAGTTGGACCAGGACCAAAAAAAGGCATGACTGATTGAGCACAGAAGGCAGAGACTTATGTGCGGTAGATGTGCGGTAGTGGGACGTGAATGCATGCGGTTTGATTAATTGACAGACTAGTGAAGAAATAGAGTGTGTTGGTAGTGCTATCGGTCTGAAAGTACAAGCACACAAATCCATCAGACACTAACAAGAGCCCTATGTCACTTGGCAGTTTTTTTTATGAATACTAAATATATTGCGTTTGGCCGCAACTCGCCTGATGTGAAGCGATGATGCGGCCTAGGCTGGAGCACGCTTGCTTAGAAGAAACTGATTCACTTGAACCTTGAATAGATCGAAATTATAATGATCGGGGAACAGAGAATACATTAACGATAGAAGTATTTCCAGGAAAATACACACAAGAAGCTCTCTAATTATTCAAAACTAAAGCAAAACTTCCTGTAACAAAGTTTTATAGAGAACTCAGCTATAATATCAGTTTCGCAGCTATTTATTCGACAAGATAAGACTTCGCCCGGCGTCTCCATTTTGCGCCAGCCGAAATGTTTCCCTATGTTTAATATCCACTAAATTTGAGGCTTACCACAGATCTAGGAAGACGGTAAAGCGGCTTTTGGAGTAAATTGCGAAATTACTGTTTAAGTAAATTTCGTATAGATTTGGTAAGACGTACGAAATTCTGGCTGGCTGATTTATAGATCTCCTTTTAGAGAACTTCTTACTGAAGATTGTTTTACCTGAAAGCTAATAATTAAAAGTCTTCAAATTTCGACTGCATCGAAGTTTCTTCTAAGTAAGCTTACATCATCGTTTACCATTAGGTGAGATGTGATGTGATTCAAAATATTATGAAAATAAAATTTAAAAGGTCTCTAATTTTCTATAAACAAATTTCATATAAAAACCCAGAATAATTTGTTTATCATAAATCTTCAATAAGTGAAATATCCTTGCATTATGATGAAATTGAACCTGCGGCCCCAAGCGCAAAAGCCAATTATGTAAAAAAAAAAAACATATCTGTTAAATGACCATTAAATCAAACCCATATTTGTTTAAGCTGAAATCGAACTTGAAACCCCATCGCAAATGCATCTACGCCAATCGCTCTAATAAAAATATGCCTTATCGAAAAGTTAAATCATCTAAACAGCACAAAATATACTGTTTTATGTACATTCCAACTCGAAATATTGGATGTGACCTTCAAGAAACGAATTCAGTAAACGAATGTCATTGTTTATGTGTTTTGTATGGTAATCGTTTATTTTGTATCGGCGTTTTATTTGGCAAGCTACCCGGATAGGAATAGGAATGAACATGTAATTTAAAGTTCATATAAACTTCGCTTTCTATAGCTTCGTTCTGAATGTTAGTTACTTGCCTTTTTTCTTTTTTGTTGACGCTATTCGAAATTACTGTACATTACCAACTCACGCCAATAAAACTTTTTGATTTGATGGAAGGTGTACATTTGCACGGTCAAAACTCATTCTAGTGTGTTTTTACAATATTTATTACTTTGAGCTCCTTAAAGATTCTTTTTCGTTGCGCTTCTTGAGTTATGAATCGAGCTACACGTTAACTGACAAATTCTTGCACTGGCTGCACAGGTCCACTCAAATCTGTGTGGTTCTTTTCTATAAAAGACCATCTCAAACACTTATCTGCATAGTCCTCATGTGTGTTGACCAAGATTATGTCTGGACGTTAAAAGAGACCTCTGAGTTTATTTCGCCTGTTTCTTCTCAGTTTTAAAGAAAACACGAGGTGTAAAAGAGTTCGTAAAAAACCTATTAGCAAAATAAACATCATTTATTAAAAGAAATGATCAATACTTGATGACGTCGACTCAAAAAAATACTGATGAGGACGGATTTCTCTGAGGAAAACCACCAACAAATTCTGAGATCTCCAATGCACAGCAGGCAGGTGTTGACATAATCCATTATGGTAGGTAATTATTATATTTCTGCAGTCACCGTGGGTATTTACTTAGAATTTCTTATTGACAAAGTTATACATGTAGTCATCAACATCACCCACTGCTGGATAGGCTTCTCTTTTTTGTGCCAATCTCCACGTTTCTGTGCCAGCCTAATCCAGATTTTGGATGACAGACACCGATAGCAACAATTTCTTCTGCCTATCTCACCTGGCATCTGTAGTGGTACACTTGAATCTAAGAACGATCCAGAGGCTCGCTTTTGAAATAATCGTTATTTAAGTAACTAATTACATAGTGGCAAGACATTTCAAATAAATCGTTTCCGTGAAGACATTGATTTTTTACCAAAATCAAAATGCCTTTAAATATCAACCAATTTCTTATGTGGATATAAAAGGTAGCCAAGAAAGTAACAAATGCGGTTGATTTTAGAACAGTTGCTGGAGAAGATATCATCTTGTTCGGTAGAACAATAGGTGTAGCTGTTTCCAACTCCTTGAAGACTGTGTGAAACTAGTGGCAAATATAATATTCGGTGTAATTTGGCGACATTGCTCACGCATACCCTGCCACACTCACAAAAGCGTACAACTTGAGTTTACTTTGCTGAATTCCTTTCACATGCACGCTCGTTGGACATACGGGGATATCTTTGGAGCAGGTCTGCTTTTCCTTGCGAACCTCTGGCATCCGAAAGAATTTTGAGGGAAATTCCAATGAGGGCCAATGTTGAAGAGGCTATACTTTCGGCAGTTCCAGGGTTCTTTCCACGTAAAATCTTCAGAATACATAGTATCCCACTTGTGGTGCTTTTGATACTGCTGAGTGTGATGTGACAGCAAGAGGTTCAGTGTTTTGCCTTATCTTGTCTACACCCCGAAGCAGTCGTCTTCACCGTGCCATCATCTCCAAGTAGGATTGACCGTCTCCCGATACTCTTTAGCAGCCTCCTGCTTCAGAAAAAGTAGTTAAAATAATATTTGCATATAAAAGATCTAGACTAAAATTAAATGAAGTATTTTTAGTTGGGCGCGTGTAGTGCAAGCTCGTCTGTTGATACATGTATAGAAAAAAAAAACAAGATAGAAGGTCTGCCGTTAAAGATTTGCATCGTTGGACTCGCTCTGCAATGTCAAAACATGGTCACGTTTCGTTTATAAAATGACGAGTAAGAATGATGTTCCATGTGAGTTCACTCTTCTCAGCGTTTTTACTTTTTTCATGCAAACATCTAACGATATAAACCTTTGCACACGTCGTATTTCTGTTGTATATTTTATTGCAAATATGTTTCCAGAGTTTAGGACCTGAGGACCTCAAAAAAATACTTTTTTTTTGCAAAAAAAAAACCAACTTCCAAAAAAACACTAAAACGTGAAAAAGTACTTTACTTTCGGAAGTCAGTAACTATTGTTTGTTTCATTGACTTTTTGGCCACCGACTTCCGAAAATAAAGTTATTTTCCACTTTTTTTTTTTGTTTTTTGCAAAAAAGTTTTTATTTTACCCTTTTTAGTTATCGTATCACACAAATCCTTGTCAAGTATCAATTTCGCAATTTTTACTTGGATGACATATTTTTTTCAGCTATTTTGATTTAAAAACCAAAATACTCAACCGATTTTGATGAAATTTCTATGGGACCAATCGGGAAGTATATCCTTTCAGATAAAAAAGAATTTTTCAAATCGGTTCATAAATGACGAAGACATGAGATAACAAAAAAAAAAAAAAAAAGGTTCCGCCGTATTGAGAACCTCCTCCTTTTAGAAGTCGGTTAAAAAGAACATCACGGATTATCCCCGCCGCGTTCCCGTACAAACTCAAGTCCCGTATATGCCTCCTCTACATGAAACGTTTAGCGTGCCTCACGCGAATTCCCAACTCTATTGAAGTGGCATAATGTCGTACCCGGATCGCTTACCACTAATGTAACATATAAGACAGCGATAATCTAGGTATGTGCTTTTTGTTCAGTACTACACACCAATCGATCTTCAATTTTATTTTGAAGCAATAGAATTGAAAATTGATCGATTGTCGTGTGCCAATTTCGAAGTAATGAGTTTCGCTCTATTTTGGGTTGTTTCTTGTGTGGTTGATGGATGATGGCAGAAAATGAAGATGTTCTATTTTGGAGTTTGTTGTTCACTACGAACCTAACTTAAGTTTGAAAGGAGTCATAAAATAAATGGAGACATTTGCCCAGCAGTAATTTATTACCGAAAAAAACAAATGCAAAACTAAAACAAAATTATGAATTTGGAAACCTTATTTATTTTCTCATATAGTATTGAACTTACATGAGGTCTTCAAAATATCTTCTTTAGGATGAAGATCCTACATTTTGTCGTTGGTAATAATTTTTTTCTTATTTTCAAAACATTTTAATGTCAAAACTGTTCCAAAACGTTAGTGGCACTCAAAAAAGCAATTCACCTACATTATGATTACCTTTTAATCTACACTACCCACAGACGATTTTTACTACCACACATAAAAAAGTAATTTCAATAAACTTTCTGGGTACCTACTTATACACATTAAATTCTAACTAATAGTATTATCCTTAATGGATATGCACACATGACAAACTCTTACACAATTTCTGATTTTCCAATAATAAAACGGTGGTTTTCAATTAAAATGTCATTAAATTGCTCCACATTTAAATCGCCACGCATTTTACTGCTAAGCGAAAAACGGTTCGTGTCGTATTAAACACAAAAAAGAAAGAACAGAAAATCTATTAATAGCAGCGTCGATTGCGTTGTACTATGCCTCGGCACAACAGTACTACAATAGTTCTGACACCAATGTTTTGGGGAAAAAAAACACTTTGTGTCTATTGGCTACAAACACGCTTCAAATGTTCAATCTAATGCTTCGTATCTATGCCCCATGTTTTTTATTTAAGAAAATTGGTAGGTAAATGCGTTTTGGGAGTGCCAACAGCTGTACCTATTGTGCACAAAAAAGGGTAGAAAATCTAAACGATGCAACGTAGCCCTGGTGGTTTTTAGTATCTTATATGCTTATGTAGGACATCCGCGTCCTTTTACTCAGAAATAGACCAACCCTATTTGAATAACATAACATAACATCACACCTGTAATCTCCGAAGGGTTAGGCAGAGGTGTACCTAAACGTATACCCACATTTCGCCACTTATGTTTAAGCCCCATGTAATAGGAGGCGGACCGATTGGCATCAACCGAGCACAAATCCAGACTTCGTGGCTGCTACTGAGAAATGTTTGATAGAAAAGACACCCTATTTGAATAGTTTTCGTAAAAACACATGCAACCAAAAGTTTCAAGTCATCAAATAGCTCTTCTGCACAACTTTATTCAGTGGTTTGACGCAAACCGGCCCGCGAGCTGAATTCAATTGTAAGACAATTTGCCGAAAATACCCGGGTTTCACACTCCGATGGTGTCGCTTTCGCATCAAACAGAACTCGCTTTTTATAAATATATCAAAAGATAATCTACATCTTCTTTCTACATATTCTGTGTAATGTGATGTGAGATCTGCGATACGTTTAAGGCTTTTATTGGATAAAAAGGAAGGTGTTTAAAGACAATATAGGATGATGTAAATTGTGACAACGTCAAATTTTGCTACAGATGAAACAACTGCACGATCTTGCGATGTCCTTGACCGATTTTCATATATTTTTCGAGGTCAGATTCAGAAGTTGAGTCTTTCTTTATCGTGTGGTAAGTGCCTAACCTGGAGTTTGCAAATTTTTATGCCGTCCATGGGCCTCTGACTTGGCTTTACCGTGCCGTCGAGAAATATCTCACAGGCATGCTGGTTTCCTCACGATGCTTTCCTTCACCGAAGCAAGTGATGAAACACAGACACAATTAAACAATACACACATGATTCCGAAAAACCAGAGGCGTGACTTGGGTTCGAACTCGAGACTTATGGCTTGGCAGTCCAATGGTCATACAACTAGGCTATCACTGCTTGAAGGAAGAAGATTTCAGAGATTCAGCTGCATTTGGTTAGATTGAAAGGTCATCCTATAATTGGTAAAAGGCATTGCAGATAATGAGCTTCAGTAGACGATGACTTACGCATTGATATTACAACTCGGTTCGAAGGCCTCAAGTGCTTTCTGAAGCACAAAGAAGTCTCGTCTAGAGAACTGTATTTCATTCGAAGCACGATCCTAGGTCGATTTATCTGCGTGGTAGTTATGGAGCCGAGAACGTGTTCCAGGAGCGCAGCGATAACTACATTGATATTTTTTTTGTTTGACAACATTATTGATGTGGTCATTATAGACTTCTTTAATGATAAGAGTTGCAAACCTATACATAATTATATATAATTCATTTGAACTTCTTGTTTCTCTGAACACCGTTTTTTATTCCAGTCTCTCTTCTCACGCTAGCAAAAGTCCAAATCCCTCACACAATCCATCCATAGTTTCTTTGGTCCACTTCGCCCTCTCATCCATCAACATTATAATCAATGTTATTTTAGCCACACGTGTTTCATTTCTCCTCTTCACATGCCAAGACAAATAAAAGAAAGTTAAATTAGATTCCACAACTAGGTCAAACTGGAAACCTACTTCACGAATGTAACTCAAATCTCAATTAGTCTGTTAGTGGTTATAATATTTATGAATATGACCGACAAAATGCTGTAGAAACCTCTCCACCAGAATATTCAATCCCTAAAACAGTACATGCCGATACTACATGTATATAGGGTAGGGTGTTCTTACCCAAGGTCGCGTGCAACTGGCATCTAACAAATTACTTCCGAGTCGATATCCACCGCGCCATTTATCTTTTGTTCAGCTTTCATTATGCGTGCCTACCCACCTGAAGACAAAGCTTAAACTTATAATATTGGCATGTATTTGTATTGGTTATGGGTTTTGTATTATAAGGAATTTGTTGGTGGAAAAGGGGAAAAATACTTTGCCCATTTATTTTTCACCAGTGCATTAGTTCACCTCATGGGAGGCCTTCCAACACTACGCCTTCCAGTACGTGGTCGCCACTCCAGAACCTTTCGACCCCCATCGGACATCCCTTCAGCGAGTAATGTGCCCCACGCACTGCCACTTAAGTTTTGCAATTCTTCGGACTTCGGACTATGTCGGTTATATTGGTGCCCAAGATGCGAGAAACACTGGCCCGGTCATCGTGGCCACGCTTGGACTCCCCGAAGCTGCTGGACATATATCCAGCGTCAGGCACGTCAAGCATTGCCACGATTGCCACGACGTCTTTGCCTACGATAAAAGTCGAGTTTATAGCTATGTTAAATACAAAGTTTATTTCTGCACTAACTGAGTCGATAAATTGGAAAATAATTTTGAACAGTAAAAAAAACAAACACGGTCCAAGCAAACACAGTTTCAAAGCTCTTTTTAACATCGGACAAGCAACTCTTTTAACTAACTTTTTGTAAATTAACATACAGAATACACAGAGAGTCTTTGTGAAAAACGAATCTGATAGTGATGGCTAACGATGACCGACTAAATAAATAAAATAGTTCGATTTTGAAAAGACGTCGCCACAAATATGTAAAATTACTAACGAATGTAAACTTCGTCCAAATATATTCAGCGGGAAAATAGAAATTGTTGTCTACTATCCATTTGTCACCGCTTTGAATTCGTTCAATTGTGTCTAGTTTAAAAAAATGCAATCGTAAAAAACTCCACAGGAGTATCGCTTATTTGTGTTGCTGTAGCTGCGGCAGGGGTGTGGTAACGAGATCTGATCTCTGTCATTCATCCACTTTCGTTAGCCTCTCTCACAATGTGCAGCTACATACTTCAGGCATCTCATTTCAATGGGACGCTTGTAGTTGGAGACCACACCACACACCACACCACCACCACACACAACATACCATCACCACCACCACCACCACTACTTAGACTTATGTCAATGGAACTTATGATATTCCATATGGTTTATCCTTCGCATCTTTGATGTGGTTTCCGAAAAATTAAAACCATAGGTGATACTCTTTTTTTTTAAAGGTGTTTCGTCGAATCTTAACAAATGAAGACTTAAATTGACGCTTCCTGTTTCCTGCCTGTGCGAATCATCCAATAACCCGACGATCTATCCTAGAGGCTCATATATCTATAGTCTTGTTATTTTACCTCAGCAATTTTAACAGAAATGCTTGATCAAAATAACTGTAGAAGGACTTTATGGCGGTTCTCATATGACATAGCTCGTCCGCACGGTCGGGTGGAGGTGGCGAAGCATTTTATGACATGGCGCCGCGCAATGTACGTTTAAAAAAATAAAAATCCGTTGATGCCTCAACGGATTTCATACAAGCCAATGCGACATGAAATCCGCTTCACCGCCCGACCGCGCGAACCGTCTATAACTGCTTATCACCAAACGAACACCATTACAGATTTTATATTCCTTATCAAAAGAACCAACAAAATGGCTGCCCCACAACCGTCTTATGTTATCATCTGCATGGAACACATACAATGTCATATATCGTCCTCTTTCATGCTTTACCATGATTTATGTTGATATAAAATATAAACATATATTTGGTACACATTACTAACGGCTCCCCGTTGAATGTTATGGCTACAGCTCATGAGACGTATAAAACATTGGTTAAGTGAGAATCTTACTAAGATGAATAGGTTCTAAAGAAAATGTTGCGTTATAAACTGTAACACTTTCACTGTCTGGTGCCCTAGATATGCAAGGACATTTTTATGTTCAATTATAGTGCCTGCCTCGAAGACAGGGCGTCTGATAAAACGAGTAGATACTTGAGCAGATCCACGAAAAAGAGATGAAAGATCTAAGTTAAGCGCCAAGTAGCTCATTCATAAGATCATTATTGAAATCATCTTTCATGTTGTACATTAAAACTACAGCATTTTAACTGGAAAATCACGTAAATCAGGGTACTTGGTAAAATTCCGTATAAGGCCTCTTAGCACATAGGATATATCCGTTTGCATTAAAACTAGAAGAAACACTAATTAATGTCCAAACACAAACGCACGTGATTTTCAACGCGCCGAGCGTTGAAAATCACGTGCGTTCAGTGCCAAAAGTTAAAATTCCAACAGTGCAATAATATTGAAGCATTTATTGACCTGATTGATATAATTAGTTTAATTTTATGTTGAACTCTTAATATATCATTCGTATATTTTTGTGTTAAGTCTTACTTTTTCATTTTATTTCCTTTGTTTTCTTTTTTCATATTTCATTGTTTGTCCTGGGTGGGTCCAATAAATACTTTTTATTTCTTTCACTCAGATTTAGGTGTCAATTGATGTTAATCCAATCGGGAATAACTGTTCTAAGGCCCTAGCACGAGCGCGCGGTGTAAACGTAACGTAAATACGTCGATCGAGCGATGTTGTTTGACATAATTATAATATTTTCATAAGTTTAAGAATTTATTGATATATCTACCGATTGCGCTTGTTGCAAAAAAAATAATTAAAATGCTATGGGATAAACTTATTTTCGTTTCGAAAATCGACGCATTTACGTTACTTTTACACCGCGCGCTCGTACCAGGGCGTCTGGTCGTTATTCCACAAAGCGTAAAACTGGTGTTAAGGAAGAAGTCTGATTTTATCGGTAATGACGGCAATCAAAGAGTATAGTACAGCATTTTTGTGACCGTTCATCAAACCGATTTTATGAGGCCTATATTCGGTACTTGACATAAAAATGCAAAAAAGATAATCACTAACTACCCCATTTTACCAAAACTTACTTTAACACCAAACCCACACACATAGCCCTCAACATACCGCTTGTTTGCAACAATAATGACATAACTCGAAAAATAAGAAATACAGGACAGCTTTTTTGTAAGTTCTAAAAATATTTTTAGTATATCGCCAATATTTTTTTTTCATAGAGAAACTTTTTATCAAAAGATTAAAGTTTTATTCTACGTATTTCGTTACTTAATTTAATACTTGCTTTCCTTAATTTTATATTCAACTACAAACAACATCGAAAAATCTAAATTTTTGAGTTATGTCATCCTTCTCGCAAACCAGCGTTACCATCATCTATCATACTCCAAAATAACTTCGCGAATAGTTTCACAATTCAAGCCGCGGAACCCTAAACCTACTCGTACTTCACGTTACTCGAATACCTCAATTTATAGGTCACTAAAAATTTATGTCGCTGATTCCTTTCCAGCTGACTTTGATGTGTCAAGACCCTTATATCCTGTGTAATGACGTCATAATCGTTTTGTACGTAGTTTTGGTCTGAGAAAAACCACAATGGTCATTTTATGGGATACATTATTTTATATGTTTGTGAGGACATTTTGTTGACCCTCATGAAAATACATTTTTTTTTTGGTGTTGTAGTTTGTTTCTTTAGTACATAGTTTGTAATGATAAAGAAAGATATACATGCCCTAAGTTGAGCATATATGCAATTTTTTTTATTGTTGCAGTAAGCAGTAAAAAACGGAAGCGTGTTTCTGTTTCAAGGACATAGCTATGAACATACAAAAAGTTTTTGTTACTTTGTTTTTTTTTATATAGGTGGAAGTGGTCAGTACAAATAGTAGTGATAACGCACAGTTTAATATCAATCTATACTTAATACATTACACAGGAAAGATTTGATTGTTTGTTTGCATTGAATAGGCTCCGAAACTACAAGACCGATTTGAAAAATTCAAGCTACACTATCTCCGAGCGACATAAGCTATATTATATTTTCAAAAAAATTTGGAATCTTTACTAAAACTTCAATAATGTAACCCAAGGTGTAAAAAAATGATCTAAAAAATACCTTACATCGCGTGTGCTACTAAAACTATTAATGATAGAATAAAATAATGTACTACGACTTTGCAGAACACATCATTATCTACAAAAAATGTTCGTAGCAGAGCTACGCCGTAGCCATTCGCGTAGCACATTACCACTGCAGTAGTAATTTCTCATTCATTTTTATACGTAGGCTCAAATGTTATAACGCTGCGTATACTTCCTCATACGCCTAAAAGGCTATCGGTTTGAATATCTCAATCCATTTAAAAGGGTACCGCCATTTTTGTGCTGCTTCCGGTTATCTTTTGCTTTTATCTTTTACGAAGTAAGCAAGTTTTGTATAAACAACACTGCAATGTATGCGCATATGTATCGCAGTTTATCGGAAACTGTTAACTTTGTCCCGATGACATGATCCATTAATTTGTACGTTCCGTTTTCGTAAAGATAGTCGTCGTTATTGTTTGTGGTTCTCCAATCTATCAGTTCCACACGAATTCAGATTTGACTCTCCGCAAGTGTAAATTATTTCTTTGTACATTTATGTGATTAATAATGGCAAACAAACTAAGAAATTATGACCATGCATATAGCTGCTGAACAAATCTGAATTCTTGTGAATAATGGGTACTTTAATTTTTTAATGGCCATTAAATAAAATTTATTAAAAAATTTAATTCTAACAAATATGTAGTGTATGTAAGTTTTTTTTTTTTTGAAAGCAGTTTTGGTAAAAAAATATATAAAAGCAACATTCTACAAGCTATAAAGGATAACTCACGTCTAAAGCACACATACTAAATTAAACCAAGTCCAATGTACTAGATCTACTGCAATAGCTAGTGCCAGTACTCTGTGGTACTGCACTGCGACATAGTTATGCATATTTTCAGAGCTAAATCACTATTCAGCTAATCTGAATGTTATGTTGTGTAACATCACATAACGCCTGTAATTCCCGAAGTGTTAGGCAGAGGTGTACTTAAATCTGGCCCGACCGACCCCGAAGTCTGGCCCGACAGGCTCCGAAGTCTTTAGTACATCCACATTTTGCCAGTTATGGTTAAGTCCCGTTTAATAGGAGGCTAGCCTATTGCCATCAACCGGGCACAAATCCAGACTCTGCTGGCTACTACTGAAAAACCCAATAACATTATGCCCGACCTGGGACTCGAACCCACTACCCCATGATCAGCAGTCGCGCTTGCAACAACTAGACACTGTGCTGGACGTACTGTAGTACTAAGTAGCTATTGCTAGTACTCTGTGCTACTGTACTACAGATAAATTACTATCCAGCATAGCTGTAAGAGTACTGCTGAATACTAGTTATTTTCTATAAGGATATCCGTCGAGAAAATCTTTTCGGAACAGAACCCAGAAAACATGGACAGACAAATAGATATGGTTTAAAATTGCATTCAAGTTCTGCTCCGAAACTACAAAAAAAAATTGACATGTATTAATGTACTCTTTTAGCATACACAAATATACTCAGACCGAACTCGACGAACTGGATAGGAGAGTCCATCCATTGCCCTTGTACTCTCACAGCCTGTTCACATGGATTCCGTCATAAAACACGATATGTCATGACGGATGGACTTTAACATTGCATACGGAATCGTGTTTTATCACGATCCAGCAAAAAAAAACGAATTGGTGTTCACATTAGTTCCGTGTTTTTTCGGGAGCGAGGGCATCAGCGAATCCGTCACAAAAATAATCATGATCTGTGTTTTATGACGTATGTACCTGATTTTGAAAAGACATTACGTGATTTAAGGCGTGTCCGTCATTCTTCACGATTCGTGATGCGTGTGAACACGGACATTTAAAAAGTATTGCCACCGTCAAAAAAATTGACGGATCGTGAAAAAAGACGATACGTCAAAAAAAACAAATCATCCTCGTGTTAACGGGCTGCAGTTATGTTATGATGTTTCATTATGTTCTCTCTTCTATGTACATAAATTATAAAATAAATAAATAATATTCCTCATAAAACACTGTCTTTTGTCTGTCTGTCCCTTCAGCATAGAATGACAATAATCGGAAAATATACTACCTAAATCCATCTATACTAAAAATATAGGAAATCACGTACAATCGAGTACACAAGCCCTGTTTACAGAGCCCAGGTGTTCATCGCAATGAAATATAGTAATTCCAGCGGCCACAGACGCGCACAATATTAATCGTATTTACGTATGATCGACTGTTGTGTACGACTGTATGTGTTTTATTGTGATGTATTTGTGGTGCGGATGTTGAAAGGGGTCATATTCTGTGGAAGATATCAGTACAGCGTCAAGGCAGCACTACATAGAGACGAAGTATGAAGTATGTTATAGGAACACCTCTGCTTACCTTTTGCGATTTGTAGGCGTGGTGCTACTTTGTTATAAAATTAACATGAATCCCAATATATGGAAACTCCTCCAAAAAAAAAGAAGCCCAAGCAAGCAAACGCCAGATAATCTTAAATTAAAAATCTTTCAGCCAATCAGCTGAAACTTTTTTTCTAGTTTCAAGATTTTTAAAACTACCCAAACATTTCCTAAGGTTAGTGACCTTTAAAATAAGATAAAATTATAAATGTTCTACATTTATCTTTATCTCGAATTAACGCAAATATTATTCCAGATATTTAGATTTTCTTAGCCAACTTGCCATGAAAATTCAAAACATCTCCGTATCTCAGATCTGCGTTGCTAAATAGACTTAAGTATGAAAACTCACAAAGAGAATAATTATTAAGTATTTTCTTTGGTTTTATAATTATTTTTGTTATTATGAAACGGTAATGATAAACTTTAATTGACTACGTATAACTAAATGTTGTTGACTAAACCTGTTCAGGTGGGGGGGCGGATTCATAGATGACTTTGCTCTGGAGTATAAATGTGATGCTGCCCCACAAACGATGGTACAATTTGATGTCGTGTCCAGCCTGTCCTGTTGTTTGCACATCGCAGGAGCTGATGGACGCTATTGAGTGTGCCAAACTCGTTGAGAAACTTTGGGCTGACTCAAATTGAATTGTCATCGACACTCTTAGACGAAAATGGCTTTTCACAGCAATTCTATTTAGGTACTCGTAGATATTTATTGTTAAATAAACTCATTTAATTAGAAAATTAAAGCTTAACGACGGTGAACGAGCAAGATTAAACGTAAATTCGAACGATTTTTAAATTCAAAATGATTATTCCGTTCGCACATGACAATCAAAATTCATTTGGCGCAAACATTTAAATTCAATATATACTTTTGAAAAAAAAAGTGGATAAATCAAAAATCAATAAATCGTGCTAGCTTCAGGGATCATCTGAGGCTCAGAATGTCATTTAAAAGACACATAAAAATTATTTCAGAAATGTTTTTATATAGTAGTTCTTTTCCGTTCAGGCAATCCACTCAGGCAAACCAAAAAATCTACATTGTATAATATTTTAAATGAATGAATTTTCACATGAGGAAACCGCCCATATCAAAACTGCCCAAGGCTCTATTCAAATCACTGGAATATAAAACAAACACGAAACACATTTTATAAAAAAATAACTGAAACGTATTTCTGGAAAAATAAAACAAACCAGTGATTTTAATCCCATTTTTCCCTGAGTTATTAAAATAAACTGTCATTTTGTCACTCATCGGTAGATCGCGATCACGTTCCCATGCACTAACAATTTTCAACATAACATCTTGTAAATATATGTAAATCGATGGTAATGTTATGCACTACAACATTATGCTTCTGTAACTGGCATATACTATGTTGTTTTTTGAATAATTCATGTGGTACTCTGCGATGTTGTTAAGCGGTTTTTTGAACTGTACAACTGATTGTGTTAAGTGGGTGGTTTGTATTCAGTGGGTGTATATGGGATTATCTGAACATTTATTGCAGTTTTCCTTTGTTTTTATTGAATCGAATTTATTTTAGACCAGATTAGTAATGGCTGAAGGAGGAGCTCGTGGTTAAATTATAGCAGACGTTCGGGTCGATCTTAAGGTTAAGCCGCGCTTGCATTTGTTGATTTGTGTATGGGTGACCACCCATTACATTCCGAGTTTTCTCCATATCTCACAAAGCAGGTTAAGCCGTTGGACCCGGCTCTCATTTGTAGATCTTTGACAGTCGTTACAGGTAGTCAGTGGCCCGAAAGTCTGACAACCACAAGGGGTACCGTAGTACCCTGTACTAACTGACTTGTGGAGGTCAGATAGGCAGTTGCTCTATGTAAAATACTGATATTCAGCTGCATCCGGTTAAACTGGAAGCCCATACCAACCAAGTTGGGAAAAGGCTAGGCAGATGATGATTAGTATTAGGTCGAAGCATGTAGGAGATTCAACGCAAATGTTCGGGTCGGTATGATTCGGAAGCCTGGCTACAACATCGAATACAACAAGTAGATACATGTATATGCTCTTAAAAAATCCTCTCGGCTTACCTCGAATTGTACCAAACCGACCCGAACATGGTTCAGCGATGATAGAACAGAGATTTCTGATTGGCACCAGTCAAATATCTGTAAAAATTGCTTTAGGTCAGCTTCTTTACTCAAGAATACTCCCAAATCGAAGGTCCATCCGAACAAATGCCATCGTCATCATTAGCAGTCCACTAGTTCGAACGCAACAGTTCGCACCCAAGGCAGACACATCTGATTTTTTGGATTTCTATTCTGATTTTTGGTTTTTCTGGTTTTTTTTTTTTTGAATGTGCGTTTTGCCTAAGAGATATTTCTCGACGGCATCTAAAACCAAGTCAGCGGCCCATGGGCGGCATAAAAACTGTGACACCAGGTTAGGCACTAACCACGCGTAAAAGAAAGAAGTCCACTTACTGGACATAAATATGTACCTCTCCAATCGCAAGCCATTCATCACAATCCTCGGAAACTCTCATCCACCTGCTACCTCCCACCCTGCGAACAAGTCTCTAGCTCCTCATAATACAGAATAGATGGAACGTATAATTTAAAATTCAGACAGAGAGAAACTTCTATTGAAGTCAAATGATACATATAAAGGTATAATTTTCTATCTCCCGAGTAAATGACAATTTGTTACAGGTGCCTAATTTCCCTGAAGAAATTCTACAGCCATGTGTAAATGACTGACACTTTGTCGACTGAAAATTGCTCCTCACACCTGAATAAGAAAAGAAATAAGAATCATTTCAACCCCAAAATGAAATTCAAACAAGTCACGCAAGTATCCAACTATTTATTAAAACAAAAACGTCACATGAAATATTAGTTTCAGAATCTCTTTACACATTTCTTTATTTCAGACAGCTTTATGTTTTTTTTACATTGAAATAGTATCTTTTTTTATATATTTTGATCACAAAATATCACGTTTCAACCCGCCGGGGATCACCTATATCTGTCAAAGATAAAAATTCCCATCGTAATGCTGGCTATCATTTGTCATATTCACCCCACCTACGTAAAAGTTGGGGGGCCACGGAATAAGCTGTATTTTGATAACCGGAGTTGAAACGTTCCCGTTTGTCTTATATGGATTTACTTTTTTGAGTATTTTTTATTTATTTATTAATACGATACATTCTATTTAAAAGTACACGATATACTATAAGTGCAACAATTACTTACAGGCTAACGCCAGATGCACTATTTTATTTATAGTATACATTTTTATTATGATAAAGTTTATGACTTTTGAGCAGTGTGTCAAACCAGAATTTTGTCGTATAAGCGAAAGACAGAAGAAAGTTATTATGTAAAGCAACTGGTAGTCAATCACATCACAATTTACCAATGATAAAAAAAAATAAACATCCTTGAATATTCTCACAAAGCCGAATATTCGCACAAAAATCGCGCAACAAGCTTCCAACTTTTGTCCTGGCGCGCTTTAATGGAAGACTAGCAGTTTTACCCAAAATTGTAATAACTCAAGTCTTAATGAATGACAAGAGAAAACAGTCTCTAAGTACAGTCCCACGTTCTCCAACGAAAGAAGTACATAAATGCAAATGCCTAAGAAAATCGCAGACTTTAGACCCCCACTGAGAAAGATATGGCGATGCTTTGTAGATCATATCGGACTTTTTGTTTCGCGCAGAGAATTTATTAAGTGTCCCTGTGGGTGACAGATTGCCTTTCAAATTCTACGTGGACAACCGCACTTCACTAGTAAAACTTGGAGTGCGAAAACGAACCATAATGCCTACGAAATAAAAGGGTTTTGAATGTCAAATTGTTTCTTAGGACGTGAGGTTTGCTTTGTGTGGACACGGACAGTGAAACAAATGACGGTTGTACTGAAGCTATGATGTGTTCTTTGGGTGTCTCGTTGATCTAGGGGTAATAAAATCAATTTTTTTAACATATCCCCTGTTGAGCTGAGGATCTATCCGGTTATAAGTTTATAAGAGAGATAAGTTTTATCATAAGGAATTTCTCATTTTCAGCTCCGATTAATTATTTTCCAGTTTTTAACAATTGCCTCGCCATTTTTTTATTTTTTGAAGCAGACTTTCTATTAATAGCTAAACGTGGGTGTAGATACCTAATATTAATCTCAGCATATCCCTTCAGTGAAAAGGTACAGTAATCGTAAAGTTCTGGTATTCTTTAGGTCAGCTAGGTTGCCTAGTGTAGTGAGAAACTGCGGCAGAAATTGGCATGAAAGTGAGAAGTGTATGCCAAACAGTGTTTCAAGGTTTTTGGCAGCGCTTACGGTGTTTAAACATGCAGTGACGTGTATTTGTAGGTTTACATTGTGTTTAACATGTAAGGAATGATGGAGTGAACTAACTGTAAGGCAATCGGTTATTCTACTAAATAAATATATTATACTCAATCACAGATTCACTAACAGAAAACGCACTGACTTTACCCTGTGTCTAGAACCTAGGAATTTTGCACAAGAGATCTTTTTGTAACTAAGGTGATCTCTAAAATACTGTTTTCTGATGACCTATTCCCTAAAAGGGAATAATAATAATAATAGGAGCCGCAAGTTTATTTGAAAGTGCGTCATCTTTGCATATTGGAAATCCCGCCTAAAACACAGCTTGTGGTCGAATAAAACAATAATTCAATTGGACGAGAGGTTCAATAAACCAACCAGTTTTTAACACTAATTACCTGTTTAAAGACACATATATCCATACAAATTGTTATCCTGCAATTGTCAGTTTCGATTGACAGTAATTTCAATCACACATTCAGAGACGCATCTAAATCAAACCTCATAGCAATTACGTATAACGATAATGATCAATCAGAAACACGTTTCTCGCAGAGTTATCCACAGATGGCCACGGCGTAATCAGTCGGTTTTACTCGGCCCTTATTCTTAGATTAGAGCCAAAATTAATTAAGTGATAAGACTACTTTGGCCAAAGCCTTCCAAAAACTCGAAGTTTTTTCTGGCCCCTAATCAATCAGCTTTTGTCTTACTAATCCCTTTTTAGGGTCTAATCACTATAATTAGCAGTTAATCTTGCATTTTGGTGACGAATCAGTGAAAAACTGAAGGTACGTTAAAGAATTGGGTTTGACTTAGTTCTCTAAGAAGTTAATTTAGTTCTTGAAAGTATTTTTGGGGTCTAAAATACCGATGAAAAAATTACATGTCACCACATAGAATTTTTTCCTCGCTAATTTAAACAAAAAACAGCTGCTGTTCCATACATTTTAATCATGTAGGTATTGCACCCGTTTAGGAAAAAATCTATGTGGCTGGGTTCAAAATGAATGATGATACTGAACACCCTGTATATATTTTACAAGTAAACATATTATTCATATTAATGTTTTAAATCATTATAATTTCACGGGCTACCTTGCCCTCATAATATAAGCATACAATTCTGAACCGAGTGGTTTTTACTTCCAAAGCGTTTAGTATTTCTACACAGAATTTTCAGGATTGAAATATTTATTGTAGCTTATGAAGATAAGCTCGCAGAATATTACTTTGTCCAGGTAACAAAGAATTACTCGAGGTTCCCTTTAATAAGATAGTCCAATCTAGATCTGATTGATTTAGACTAGGTGGAAAGTCAGGCCTCAACAGCCCCGTTAAGCCCTTAAAGTACCTATAAACAATCTTCAATAGCTATTGAGAGAGATAAATTTAAACGAAGTACCTACTTAATTAAAACTTCTAGATTTTATAGTTTTTCAAATTGTTCTTTTTTTGTTTTTGAAGCTTGCTAGCAATCCTGTGAATGCATTGAATTTTTAAGTAAGATCACGATGCATAGTTTAATTGATTGGAAAGAATAAAAATATGTTAGCATTTTTGTTTATGCTGAGCCAGTCTTAAAAGATTCACGATTTAAATTTAATGTTGCTTGGCTTGGTTTTTTTAATGCTATGTTAAAATTGATTGATGGTGAGATTTTCCCTTCTGTAATTTTATTCATGAAGTTCATAAATCCTTTACCATATTATTTTGATAAGGAAAAATGCAAAAAAGAATCCTTGTATCCTATTGATTTTATAAATTATCCGGAAAACGTGCCCGGAAGACTGGCAGCATTGCCATTCTTTCTTTAGCCAAAGAATTATCATTGCAGTCTGTGAACCGCTACTGAGCTGTTCGCACGCTTACTTACGCTTTCGCTGACCAAACCTAAAAAGTCTCTCGCGCACTAGTGGCTTCAGATTTTAAGTATGATCTCTGCTTACCATATGTGCTTGTTCTCTCTGACTGTATTTCTGTTTCTTCCTGTACTGTCACCTTCTTACTGAATTAAATTGCTAAATTGTGTGATCGTGCATCAGTGTGTTTACATTATTCATCCCTGTACGTACCACTTCTCTTCAGTGTGTTTATTTTATATAAAATATACCTTTTTTTGTTGCAAATATTTAGTTTTAAATATTCTATAAATATCTTTAATTCATTGATGTATATTTATTATTTTTTACTTTATGTACAATAGTGGTAATGTGACTTTTTCAATTATTCGTGTGTACTTTTCTAAGTTTATATTGGACATCTCAGACATCGGTGAAGGAAACCATCGCAAGGAAAGCTGGACTTATAATTAATATAAGTCTGAAATCGCCAACCCTTCTTGAGCAAGCGTGGTGATCAATGCTCGTGCCTTCTCTGTATGAGAAGAGGCCTTTGCCCAGCAGTGGGACAGTTACAGGCTGGTATTATTATTATTATATTAGGGGTACATAGGCGGAATTAATGCCACAAGGTATTCTCTACCAGTCAACCTTTGGGTTAAATAGGACAACATTGTGATAGGGTACAAAATAATATTTTTTAACAACAAATAAAATTAAAACAGACGCAAAAACTCAATTTATTTCAAAAATCAAAATAAACTCGATTATACACTCACCTTACCTCATATTTTCATTACGTATCTACTAAAATCACAAAGCACTCAAAACAAAATATAATCTGGATTACCCGGGTCACGTAAGCACTTTTTCAACATCAAACCATCAAAATTGTACTTGGATTATCACCGGAAACTCACCTGCAGATTGGACGTTACATCCGGAAAATCTCTCATTTATATCCGAGTCGCCCCCACCCGGATAAACAGGTTTATAGCACTTAGTTGAGGTTTTGGACATCAATAGGATTAGATAGCCGGGTAAAAAGGATCTCACGGATATGGGAATAATGTTACTGGCTGTCTCATAAGCTTCGTAGGTTTGTTGTTTGAATGGCCTAGTGTAAAATATGGTACGATTTTATGTGACGTACCCCAGAAGGTCACTCAAAATTATGCTAGCACATTGCCGTCATAAACAGACACTTTGTGTTATTTTTTTCATTACTACTGCTCTCAAAGCGGCGAAGGAAAAGATTGCTAATGAAGAAACTGGCAGAACTGACATCTTAGAAGTAAAAAGTCGAATTCATTGAGATAACCACGAAGCCGCACTAGTCGTCGTCGTTATAGGTAGTCAGTGGCCCGCAAGTCTGACAACCCGTCATACCAAAGGTGTTCCGTATTACCCAGTAGTTACTGGGTTGTGGAGGTCAGATAGGCAGTCGCTCCATGTAAAACACTGGTATTCAGCTGCATCCGGTAAGACTGGAAGCCGACGCTAACCTAGTTGTGAAAAGGCTAGGCAGATGATGATCCACGAACCCGCACTGGACCCGCGTGGTGGATATACAACATTATTTTTAGTATATGCGAAACCAGAATATAGTTTGCTCAGAATAAGTAACTGAATCGGTTCCAATAATTTTTACACCATGTTTTATTTTGTCCCAAAAATATTTAAAAAAGGTTACGAGTTGGACACCGAGCGACACTTAGTACCTATCCGCAATGATACGCGCACAACATAGGCATTAGGCGCGGGCCGCCGTATGGTGAGCATGTTTTTGTACGGACAACCAGGTAACATAACAAGCTTATAACTTTTTGATTTTTCATGATACAGTTTTGGAATTTTGTACATAGATTCTTTACATAAAAATACTAGACGCGTGTTTCGGGTTTCGCATAAACTAAAACTAATGTTGTATACATATCCCACTCACTCTCACCACAAGGTCGCTTGTGCCCCAGCAGTGGTTACATGACATATTTGATTATGTGTTTTTTTTTTAATACCTACAACATAATATAACACCTTGTAATTCCCGAAGGGGTAGGCAGAGGTGTACCTAACATGTACACATTTCGCCAGTTATGCTCAAGTCCCACACAAATAGCTTTGCTTCGTAATAATGAAATTCCTGATGGAAAAATGTTTATAAAACTTTTCCCGACCCGGAAATTGAACCCAGGTTCCTTCTCTAGACCAACGAGGCAGTCCATGTTAGCAATCACTGCAAGAGATGCTCTTGTTTTTATCAACGAGTTTTAAAACCTGCCTCGAAAATGTTCAACTTTTCTGAATAAAAAGTTCGTACCAAAGTCGTTTTCTGGGTAACAGGATACCTGTCTGCCAAATTTTACTAATATCGGTTGCGTATTTTATCCGTGAAAATGTTTCTAGCGAACGGGCAGACATTGACTGTCGCATTTTACCTAAGTATAAAAGATATTGAATTTTATCCGTAGTAAAGTGTGTAAGAATTAAAATTTTGATAAAAACTCTTCTTTTAACAGTGTTTAAATTAATTTTCTCAGTTTATTTTTTATTTTATAATACCGACCAGTGCTAATAAAGACCACCTTTTTAAAAAATACTTAACCCTTATTTTTGGATGGTGGTTGTTGCGATTATTCTCTACCAGGTTTCCTGTTTTAAAATATAGCTCAGGAAATCGTTGATAAAGTGTTGTATGTGTCTTAATGTATATCTCGAAGAGCGTTGGTCCATTTTACTGTAATCCAAACTCATTGGACGTGGGTGTGCTATTAGGTACACCTCTGGCTAAACCTTTGGGGATTTCAGGCGTGATGTTATATTGTTTTTTTTGGGAAAACTTCTACCTTCCTTCTCTGATTACTGAAAAACACAATTTCCAGTCTCACAGTACCATTCGCAAACCTAGTGCTATTTAGATTAGTCTAAACTTGCAGCGTGGGACGATTCCCAGCCGTTTCATTGGTATGTGGTTTCGTCCCGAACTGTATTACGAAATGAACTGCGGTACACTGTACTGTGGTACAACTGGTACCACTGAGTTTTCAGGGAATGTTCTTCGTAATTAGCGTGTGGTACTGAAGTTTGGGCCGAAGGGAAACGTGGTGGTTGTCTAGACTTATTAGTTCTGTGTAGGTTTTAATTTAATTCGAAATCGTAGTTTCCCAAAAAAGTGTCTTAAATCGTAAAAGAACTTTCTTTATCGTGTGGTTAGTACCTAACCTGGTGTCAGAGTTTTTATACCACCAATAGGCATGCTGGTTTCCTCACTATATTTTCCTTCACCGAAGCAAGTAATATTATTATACAATACAAACACCGTAACAAATAAAAAATTAACATAAAACGTACTGAGGACACTTCAAAGAGGCAAAATTCATACTTAATGATTGTTTGTTATAGGTAGTACCGTTTTCCAACTAAATGATTGGCTTAAATTACCAAAGTTGACTCATATTTCAAACCAATAACAAAAAAATTAACTATACTAACGCCTCAATTTTAACTTAACCCTCAATTATAACAACCTCGATCCTTGACCTTTACAACAGCCAAAATGTACCACAAAACAAATAGATCAAAGACTAATAGAGTGGCTCGCAATACACGCGGGAGAGAGCAGTTAATTGGACCACTCGTTCGAACCACTAATTGAACCGTCTTCTTTATACCGCGCCCCGCACCCCGCGCCTGCCGTCTATGTCAGCCTTAATACTAGTATCACTTTCTGTAATTATTATTCGGTGGTCTCAATGGTACGATAGGCTTTATGAATTGGATAGGTAGAAATTTTGTTTGAGTTTGTGAAAATTTTAATGTTCTTCTGTGGTTTCATAAACTGCTATTAAGCCCATTTTAGAAAAATATGGGCATGAATAGTGATGACATAAAATTGATAGTTCGAAGTTTGTCATTTTCACTTTCGTAATGTTAAGCAAAAATACAAACAACTACTGTACATAAAATCACTCTTTAAGGCAAATTTCACCAAAAGTTGCTGCGATTCTAAAGGCGAATTTCACCTATAAAACTGTACGCGATCCAACAGAACGTCTGTACGGGTTCCAGATCGAGCTGTTGTTGTCAGTAATCCTTAAGAATGAATACACTGACAGCACTTGAACGTGGTTTAGATGTAATGATCACGTTCGTTTTCGTTGGCGAAATTTACCCTACACTGCAGCCAGCGATCATAACATAACATCACGCCTGTAATCCTCAAAGGGTTAGGCAGAGGTGTACCCAATAGTACACCCACATTTTGCCAGTTATGTTTAAGTCCCATGTAATAGGGGGCGAGCCTGTTGCCAGCAACCAGGCACAAATCCAGACTTCGTGGCAGCTACTGAGAAATTCTAAATGGAAAAACCCAATAGCACTTTGCCTGTCTTGGGAATCGAAGCCAGGGCCACATGCTCAACAATTGCGCTTGCTACAACTAGACCAACGTGGCAGGGAGCGATCTTGATTTTTGTAAAAACAATTGAACACTTGGACCACTAATACCCGTACTATATTCAATTTAAAGTAATTACTTGCAATTTTTTGATGCAATAGACAAGCATTTAAACGAAGTAAGAACCGTCAAAAAAAGCAAAGCTAAGAATTCGAATTTTTTACAAATCTAACTTCAAGCAATTACTAAACTACATAATGAAAATCGTTTCTTACTCGTAAATAATGACATTCACACAAGTAAACACTTTGACTTGTTTATAGATACGGTTGTTAGATTTTCAACCCTACAATGCCCAGACTAATTTCCAGTCTAATTAGACGTAGAAAATGTAAGAGAAGTCTCATGTAATCAGGCGAGTCTCGGTCTAGAAACGTTTGTGTTTTTTTTTTTATTCTTGAGAAGCAAAGACTAACTTTCTCGTGCTGTTCTTTTGCGATTGAAACTAAACGGAGTTAAATGAGTTGGCAAAATGTTAGACGGGAAGCTTTTGTGAGTCGGTGTCTAATTTGTGGCTGGATTAAGCTATTGTTTGGTCGACAGTACCTATTTGTTTTGTAAAATTAGACTGACCCTTGGTTTCTGAAAGCTGAATTGGATAGAACTTCTGGTTGAGCGTGAATTTTGGACTAATTATAACAGTTATCATAAGGAATATGAAGAACAGGGTTAAAGTTCTTCATGATCTATAGAAAAGGGGAGATCCTTCGACCAAATGGGTGTAGTATGTGGTGGGCTACTGCTCGACAGTTGTTGTCGGGTTTTTAATATGGGCTTAAGTCGCGAATAACTTTAATAGCGCGATTCAGAATTTTGATATTAGTTCTTCATTTGTGACGTAGATGGCGCTTTAGTACTATTTTGTACGGTGTAGCAGTGGTACTTTTTGCTATGCCGCTACAGTTTTACCACAGCTATTCCGTTTTTTTATCACGAGCGAAGGAAAACTCCGTCACGAAACATCCACCAACCCTAACTGGGCCCGCGTGGTAGGTTATGGCACGCTATCTCGCACTGGGAGGAGATCGAATTCCCTAAAGTGGGAATTTTATTGGCTAATTATTATTTATTTATTTATTTAAACTTCATGTACAATAGTGGTACATAGACGGACTTACTGCCACAAGGCATTCTATACCAGTCAACCTTTGGGTTAAATTGAACAAAAATTGTGATAGGGTACAAAAAAATAATAAGAATACTACTTATTTTCGAAAATGTAGGTATATACTTGTATAGATACTAATACACATATACAATTATGCGTCATGAATCGTTCAGACCAGTTGATTTGAGAGAAACCTGGAAGTTTTCTGGAGTACAGTCGTGGTAGGCACACTCGTCCTTTTCTTCATCTTTTCATATTTCGTAAATACGACTGAATTCGTATAGAATCGAAATCCATGCATGCCACTCGGCGATTACTTTTTTTATCGTAATAAAAAGCCCATACAATTTTCAGATAATTTGAAAACCTTTAATAAAGTTTACATAGCTGTGTGTAACATTTGCATTTCTATTATTTTTCCCATTTACTGTTCGCGGTATTATGTTCGGCGGCCATTTTGTATACAATCGGTTCCATTACCATTTTTGTATTGAGTTGGGTCGAAATCAATTGAATTTTTTCACTGTGCGCAGATTTTTGCCGTAAATCAAATAGTTTATTTAGCTCTATAGTTAATACACGAGGGTATAATTTTCTTTGAAAGTGAAGTCTTTGTGAGAAAGGAAATTGATTTTCGCCAGTTTATTTGACGACAGATTGAAAGAAATTGTTAATATTTAAAAAAGCAATTTTCTATTGAACTTGGCAATGTTAATAAAACTGATCGTAAAAGGTGAATGTGCTGGGAATTTCGTCAAGGTGAGGGGCAGAAGCGTCCTCGTTTTGGGGTATAGCATACTATGGTCACCGATCTATCTACCAAGCAAGATGATTACGATAATTATTGGCCAAAATTCAGTAATGGACTACTTAATAGCTCAAATGATGGCAATAATACTTAAAGAGTTAATAAAAGCTTGCATTTATTTGTATAAGAAGTCGATTCAAAACACATGAGTAAGTGAAAAGGGTAATTTTTTTAAACATTTTTTTTTTCGGTGTCCATGACGCACAGTCTCTACTTTACGTTATAAATCCCCCCTCTATCTGTGGTTGTCTTTTCCATCAAAGAAACATTTATACATAAATGGTTTACCTGAAGAAGATAGGCATAATATATATCCTCATCTGTTACACGTACACCTACTTAATGTTCGCGTCACCAAACTGTCACCAAAACGGTGTAATTACGGCAACATCTTCATAACTGTAAATGGGTTGGTACAAACCAAAAAAAAGTCGAACCGACTGTGCATTGTGATGCAAATCAACAACCCAGCTTTTATAATGAAAGAAGAGAAGAAACTTCCGAAACGTGGACTGGGTCATTTTTTCCGCCCGCCAGTTGATATCTGTCGAACAAAAATTCTCATTTGAAAACGGGACAATGGCAAAGCGGCGCCGGCATTAGCACTACAGTGTAAATTGACACCTCCGAAGCTCCATTTACTATAGAATCGCTTAGAGCAAAGCCAATGCACTCTATTGTTACCGCATACGATGCTGATAAAAGGAAAGTAGCTTAAGATAAGAATGAGCGGTCTTTTAAAATTTTACTTTGAAATTGACTTGGACGGTAATTTTGTAAAAGAATTTGGCCGATGAAGAAGTTAGTAGATAGTTATGCAGCATATTCAGCCTATAGCGTTCCCATCACTGGGACGCAGGGCTGTGAGAGGAAGTGAGCCGATATCAACCACGCGGGTCCAGTGAAGGTTGTAGCTATGTCAGAAGGTGTCAAATATTTGGTTCTAGGACATCTAGGCGGTTTCCTGGATGTTTTCTTTCTTAATTTTGAGAGCAATCGTAATACGATGACTTAGTTACAAGTAAAACAACTCTTAAATGGCCCTTAAATGGTTCATAGTCCGATGGGACGGCAATCTGACATGACCGGAGAGAGACCAAAGGCTTAACTTACTTTCCGAAGCTAAGGGGTATCATACCGCAAATTTCAAAACTCCGGGCTACTGCTGCAAAAAAAATCAAAAAAATCGAAATATTGGATTAATTTACCCGATCTAGGAATCGAACCCGCTTAGTGTACTTTATTTACGCTAATTATGGAGATGCTAAGTGCATATACTTTCAGCAAAGAGACCTTCACAAGGTTGAGTAACCCTAATCTAACAATACAAATAATACTGACCTATGCTTAGTTGATAAATTATTCTGAGTGATTTATTCTCATTTTCGATTTTCTTTTTGTAACTGATTGAAAATTCTTATGTTAGTGCGGAGATACATTATTAATGGTTTCTGAAACTACAAAGAAATATATTCTTTTGAAAAAAAGAAATCCTAGACATTTGTCAATACTTTTTGCAACTGAACAAATGCTTCTATCTTTTAAAAAGTCAATGACTTTTGTTTCTATCTGTTTGCTTATTTTGAAGATCTTTACTTCGCTATGCTTCGTAAAAGCTCTACATAAATTTAAATAATATAGAAAGTCATGGTTATTGTTTATACAAATGACATGAGTCGAAGAATACATGAACTTTATTTGCATATTATATTTTTGGAGACTGTATTTCTCTGTTTTATTGAAATATTATTCGAAGGATCTGCGTCGTGTAGTTCCTTTAATAAAAATAATAGAGACAAATAGAAAATGAGTATAAGCTGAGTAAAGTACGAACTTGTTGTTTTTATAGAATAGTAGTTTTTCCTTGAATATACATAAATCAATTTATACATTTTTAAAAGAGAATACATTTGTAACAATTTCAGTGAAGGCCGGTGGTTGAGAAAATTAAAATCCTCCATTGGAAAATATATCGAACCCATCTTTGAAAGAAAAACCAAAATAAAGTATCCCGTCAAAAATTCACAAACGCGACCTCCAACAAAATCCTTACCACCATAATATATTCGAAGCTAAGGCAAGCAAAGATGAGAAAACATAAACTTGAGATGGCCTGTCGCATCGGATATTTGCTTAACAATATGTGTTCCCAATATGCAGTATACAGCGTACTGCTTGACGGCACCGTAAAACGGAATATAGCTGGGTATATCCGCCGTACCTTGAATATCCGAAGGGGTTTATCCGCACGGCGGTTAAATCCGCGCCCCGCTTATGTTAGACAATGTGGCGACGATTGTGGTTGTGTGCTTAGTGGATAAGCGGTAGCGATTTGCGGAAGCGGATTTGTATTTATGTTAACCGTTTTTAGAGAGAATAACAGTAATTGAACTATTTGATATAAGTGACTGATGGAATCATCATCGAGCTAGGTTTTTAAAACTACATTGGGGTCGGTTTTCAGGCTATTATCGGATGCAGCTGAATACCGGAATTCTACACGGAGCAACAGTTTAGTTTACCTCCACAGTCTCTGGGGTATGTTATACCTTGGATAGAATAAGAAACAATATTTATTTTTGGAACTGAAACTAACAAAAAATCTGACATGTGAAATGAGTATTATTATAAAGCGATATGCAGCTGCAATTGAGTCCTTTTTGTTTGAAAATAGTCCCTCACACCTATTCTCCAAACAAATTTGAACACCTAAACAAAAATCTAGCACTGTAATCGCCCAAAGGTGATACTTTTAGATTCTACTACAATTGTCGCTGTCTTTTCACACTTTACTCCGACCCAGTTCCCAGTCTAGCTAACAGACATGATATAAGGTCTAGAACTCTTGAACCAATGCAAGTAGTTGATGCGTCAATTCCCCCGCGACTTCAGTTTCTATATGAAAACTATTCTCCATACTTCGATACAATAACGCATCAAATATCCCAATGAATAAATTTACGTATAACATAGAATTGTTTCTACTGTCATGATTTTTTATTGATCCCAATATGTCTATATTGATGTTGCAGTCATAACTCATAACCAGTCAAAACTATTTTTGTCTGGTTGCTGACAATACCCATATAAATTATAACGCGTAAATAAACGCTTGAGTAGAACCTGTTTTCTCTTTTAAAACAAATTTTACGGAAGGCCTTTTTTTTAAATAGAAACATAGCAAAAAAAAGTATTAAAACAAACCACCTGTTTTTCTGAACCGCTAGGTATTTGTATCTACAATATCCACATTTCACCATTTCTGAGCAAGTCTCATGTACTCGTAAAAGACCGACCATGTCAACCGGGCACAAATCCAGACTCCAGGCTGTCAATGAGAAATTTCTGGCGGAAAAACCCAATAACACGATGGCCAACATGGGAATCGAATCAAAGACCTCAATCTAACAAAAAATATTTTTAAGGGTATTTTTGTTAATATCGGATCTTGTTTGCGGGCGAACATGCCAGAGATCACACAAGATACAGAGGTTTTGAAGGAGAAAGGGGAGGTCTTTGCCCAGCAGTGGGACACTTTACAGGATAGGAAAAAAATATCCCACCAATACGGTTTTTCTCGGTTTTTTGCAGCAAATAGTGATTTTGTCCGGTTAAGAGTTATGACTGTGACGTTGATACAGTCGCAACCAATCTCAGAGATTACGAAGATAATGTCAGACATTGACAATACATAGACAGATTGGACAGAAAACATTCGATACTCACAAGGCTTCCATTATCTGAGAAAGGCTGAATTATTTGTACTGTAATATTTATGGACTGCTTACGAATAAAATATACAATAGTTTGTTATTTATTCATGAAAGAAAGACGATGAATTTACTAGACACAATTCTTGTAGTTAAAGAGTATTGTTAAAGAGTTCATTTGGGTCAACAGTACACTTGACCACACCATTTTTTACCTCCAAGCAGTAAATACAAGTAGGTAGGTATTACTTTGTACATACCTATCGTATATATTTTTTTACACTTGTGCAGACAAGGCGAAATGTGAGTGTACTAATGGGTACAGCCATTATTACAACCAGATTTCGCCAGATAAATATGCCAACGCTTTGGGAATTACAGGTGTGATGTGATGGTTGAAGTCCACTTTCCGCAGTGCGGAATGCTCTCTAGTCTGCTCCTTCCTTATGACCGCACCTTCAAAGTTGCAAAAATGAGACTTCAACAAATCATTAACCAATACTACTGAAATCTATATATATAAAACCAAGTCGGGTTTGTTACAACACTTATAACTCTAGATCTGCTGGACCAATTTTCATGGTTATTGATTTGTTGGATTTGTCTCTGCCTAGAATAGCAGAATAAATCTTAAAAACAATGAAAAATCGACGAATAAAAAATTACGAAAGATAAATCATTTTCCCAAAATGTTCCTTGGTTTCGTACCTGTCAAACATTTGATGTCCATCCTGTCAAATACTGTCAGTAGTGACAAATGATTGACATATTTATTGATTGTCAAATATTTATGCGTGCGTTCAGAAATTTATTATATTTTGATCTAATAGAAAGCTTAATAAACTATTGTCTATGTCGCGAAAGCGTAAATTGTCGGTAGGTAGATAGGTGGTAGGTAGGTGGTAGGTAGGTGGTAGGTAGGTGGTAGGTAGGTGGTAGGTAGGTGGTAGGTAGGCGGTAGGTAGGCGGTAGGTAGGCGGTAGGTAGGCGGTAGGTAGGTGGTAGGTAGGTGGTAGGTAGGTGGTAGGTAGGTGGTAGGTAGGTGGTAGGTAGGTGGTAGGTAGGTGGTAGGTAGGTGGTAGGTAGGTGGTAGGTAGGTGGTAGGTAGGTGGTAGGTAGGTGGTAGGTAGGTGGTAGGTAGGTGGTAGGTAGGTGGTAGGTAGGTGGTAGGTAGGTGGTAGGTAGGTGGTAGGTAGGTGGTAGGTAGGTGGTAGGTAGGTGGTAGGTAGGTGGTAGGTAGGTGGTAGGTAGGTGGTAGGTAGGTGGTAGGTACTAGGAGAGTAGGATAGGTAGGTAGGTACTAGGAGAGTAGGATAGGTAGGTACTAGGAGAGTAGGATAGATAGGTAGGTAGGTACTAGGAGAGTAGGATAGGTAGGCAGGTACTAGGAGAATAGGATATTTAGATAGGTACTAGGAGGGTAGGCTAGGTGGGAAGGTAGGGTGGGTAGAGTAGGTAGGGTAGGTGGGGTAGGATTCATTGACTGTTAGGCGGTACGAAGTTCGCCGGGACAGCTAGTACTAAATACAAGAAACAACCAATAACGTAAAAAACTTTACTCAACCTTCACACACCTTTGAGCTGAAATACTGGCCACATAATTTCAAATATTCAAGACCAGGTACGTAAATCGACCGTTTGATTCAAATTTCGAATTTGGGTCCAAAATTCATGGCCGGTCTCCACAACGGATCAAATCAACTGCCGTCATTGGTGGACCCGTTTTCGCCGGACATTTGAGGAGTTTGGAAAGTTTTCCATATTCAAATTTGGTTTGAGCGGTTTTGCTTGGAGCAAAAGCGGTGTATTTTGAACTAGAAAAATATCAAGGAAGTTGTATTTACTTCCCTTTACTTTTACAAATCGTTTCGTTCAAATACCTCACGGACTTGTAGGATAGGACCCACTGGACAAATAGGAAAGTGCCTTTGCTAATGTTCTCAATGGAATAAAAATACAATAGAAAAAAAAACAAAAAACCACCCACAAAAGTCAATTGACTGAAATTTCAAACTCCTTGAAAAGTGCCAAAGGTAACCAAGGTAAAGGTCACCTTATTTGAACCACAGACGGTCAGTCGATTATCTACTGATACCTATCAACAAAAGTCAACTACATGAAGCTAGTGAAAGCAGTACTAAGCTAGATGGTTCAGTCTAAAAATATCCGACCCTTACCCCTTTTAATGAATACTTTAGCGATTGGAAAGCAATGACGCATACTGAACTCGTCGGGCAATAATGGACTATAATACGTAGTTTTACTGACGATAACATAACAAACTTTTACATTATTAAGGGCTGCAGTATGGTTCAGCATTTAAATTAATGGAAATGCGTTAATAAAATTTAGATTAAATTTACAGATCAAATAGTCAGCCTTTGTGCTACTTTGTGGTGCTGTAGAATATTAATGTTTAGCGGTAAATGTATAAGTGCATTATTATTAATGGAAAAGTACCAACAATTGCATATAATTATGTATCTGTCAATAAACTGCTGTGCAGTTTGGCAGAAGTTTTGAAGTTTTGTTTTGAGTTGAAGTTTTTTGTATTATGATTTCAACACATCCGAGTACCTATTAGTTTAAATTAACCAGGTACTCTACTGATTAAGGGGCGTATTAAAAGAAAATGCGATGGTTTCCTCGTTGAAATTGTATGTTATCCGTTCGTTGTTTGAAATAACAATTACTTGTTAAAAATACTTCGTTTCCTCTACTACAATAATAATAAAGCCAATTTTAGATAAATTATTAGTTTATTCAGTAATAATCATTCTTCCGATGCATCTTTAGACAAAAACTCACGGAGACGTGATTTGGGAGCTCTAATTTGTAGATTCTATTGAATATAGACCATCAAAATATTTTTTTTTTCATCTTACAAATATACCCAACTTTAATAATGATTGAATACATTTTCGTTATATGCCTTTATTGTAAAAAAAAAATTGGACCTAATTTAATTACTGACCGAAAAGACATCGAAACAAGTCCCGATATCTCTGAAATTGTGCATCATTTTGACGTAATATTTACTACTACACTATAGTATTTTTTTGTTACTATTATTTTTTAATGAATGGTAGTGAGCGCAGATGGCCAGCGCAGTGAATTATTAATATTAATAATTAAAATGAATGATTATAATTCTGTAACTAAATACCTATTACAGCCGCGAATCATATTTTGTTCAATGTACAGCCTGGCAATGACCAGCAAATTACAAAAATAAACGTAAGAAAATTTGAATTTCGCGGGCTACCCTGGTGCTTCCACCTTAAGCAAAAAATATCAATAAATATTGTGAACAGGTTTACAGAAATGACACCTATAGTAACCGCCAAATAAACGTGGAATAACGGTCATTGACCCACATACACTTAATCACATACTTAATTCCGAAAACAATAATAATGACATAAAGCTGTCCTGAATCGACATCTATCGTGATCCTTTCCTTTTTTTAGTAATGAAAAACGATTCATAATTTATTGTCCGCGTACCTACGCAGAGAAATTAAGGAAAGGGCAATGAACTTTATTCCACGTTTATCTGGCGCTGATTTAATGACATGAAGCAGGCAGCCGGACCCAAGATTCTTTTTTCAAATTATAAAACTAGACTGCCTCGTTGGTCTAGTGGTAGCAAGCGCGACTGCTGAGCATGAGGTCCTGGGATCGATTCCCAGGTCGGGCAAAGTGTTATTGAGTTTTTCCTTCAGGAATTCCTCAGTAGTAGCAGCTACGGAGTCTGGGTTTACGCCCGGTTGATGGCAATAGGCTCGCTCCCTATTACATGGGACTTAAACATAACTGGCGAAATGTTGGTGTTCCATTAGGTACACCTCTGTCTAACTCTTCGAGAATAACAGGCATGATGTTTTTTATGTTATGTTTAAAAGTAGGTGAAAGATTTGAAAGTCCTTTCTTTTGGTCGATTTATTTCACGTAGGTACCGTAGCGATACATGATATCCTACCCCGGGCAGATGTTTCCTTCAAGCCCCTACATCATTTCAAAAACTGACACTACCCTACACCCCCATTCCGCAAATACAGAAAATAACACGAACAAAACATAAATCATCTATATTCCTGCCAGGATTGCGCACCACGTGAGCATTTGTGCGACGTAGCTGGGCGTTCTAGCTCGATCTACCGGATGGCTCATGAATATGAATGCTCTATACAGGCCATTGGGACAGTCTACACGGCCGAATACTAGACAAATAGAGCTTTAAATACCAATTCTAAGCTCGGGAATATGTAGTTGTAAAAGGTACACGGGTTTATAGAAACGGTGACAACGGTAGTAACTAGCCGTGGTTGATTACATAGATTTGGCACTGTATGGATCAAAATGCTGCGCTGTGAAGAAGATGTTTGGTGGATGTGAGGTGTGACAGAAATGGATAAAGTAACGAATTAGTATATTAGAGGAAGCTTGAAAGTTACGCCAGTAACAGAAAAGTTGAAAGACTGTCATGGTATGGGCATGTGATGAGAACGCATGGGGTCGCATGTGACTAAACGAGTGATGAATATAAATGTTGATGGATGGAGAGGGACAGGAAGACCAAGGTAACAATGGATGGCTTGTGTGAGGAATGATATGAAAGAAAAAAGAGTAAATGATAGCGTGCCGGTTAACAGGGAAGAATGGAAGACAAAACCGTGTTGCGCCGACCATAAGTGACGTGGGACAAGAGCAGGAAGATGATGGTGATGTCAATGTAAAAGTTTGACCAGGCAATGGTTTTTCATGTCTAGTTACTGTAGCAAACCTTCATACGCTTAATAAGCTTTAGCGATAGTCTTGCTGTGTTTTGGAGTGTTACATAAAGTCACATCTTTATCCCATGAGAGCACGTAGAAACAACAGAACGCCACCTTCTAAGTTCCTAACATCTCTGTTTTATCGTTATAAACGCGCGCTGGTTGCGATTACTGCGGACCAGGTGGGTTACCATGATCTTTTAGTGCAGGAATGTTTTAGTATAATTCCGAGAATGTCACTTTCCCACTGTCGGATTAGTCCAAAAAAATTCGTGCACTAACAGATCATGGTAACACCCTTAGCTTAGTGTGTTGAAAATGTTTCCAAAGATTACTTAATTTACAGATACTGTGTAGACACATTATTCTAAATTACAATAACATAAATAAGAAAACAAAAAAAAATATCGACAGAAAGAGACAAAAAGCAAAAGTAAATTACTTAACTTGCGACTTATGGTACCTGCTTTATATTAAAAAAAAAACAACACAAACAAGACTAATTACACAATTTTAGACTATTTGCTAAAAGTACCTTTCCGTAGTAAATTAGTTACCAAAAAGCCCATACAATCCCGTTGCGAGTCGTTTTCGAAATATGGAATTGTTGGAAAGCGACAGTCATTTGTCTGGCGACAGTCAAACTCTTCCAATTGGCTGCTAAAATTAATTAATCCAATTGATCAAGCTGTAAATTAATTGATATTCAAGTGATCTACATAATTGCATTACGCCTTTTTCTGTAACGAGATCTGAAGGAATCTATTTCATCATTGAAATTCGCTCAAAGTGTTACTAAATTATTTTTGCCAAAGAGTTTAGATTCATGATTATTATTAAATTAACATAAAATAGGCGGCCATGTTGTCTTAAAACTCTGTTTATTTTCTGACGATTAAAATGATAAATGTTACGCGCCATGACAAAAATATGAGAACATTAAGGCGCGCTTGCACCAAGAATCACTGAATGCGTTTAGTACTAAATGTGTTTGAAAACTTTTGCTCTATTTCTGTCAATTTGTTTGAAGATAGCAGAGATAATCTTACTTCTTACTAATATTATAAACGCGAAACTTTGAAAATGGGTGGATGTTAGTTGCTCTTTCACGAAAAAATGGCTAAGCCGATACGGATGAATTTTAATACTCAGATTGAAATTAATACATAGATTGTTTATAACCAGCATTATCGCAAAGAATACGCAGATGACGTCACGAGTAGATGCTGGGGCTGTTTAATTACGTTTAACATACACGCATTTAATTCATGCGTTGGTTGGCGCTATCGGACATCGATAAAAAATCATAGGAATAAGTTTTCGAATATGTCATCATCTCATCATCTGCCTAGCCTTTTACCAACTGTGTTGTGGTCGGCTTCCAGTCTAACCGGATGCAGCTGAATACCAGTATTTTACATGGAGTGACTGCCTATCTGACCTCCACAACCCCGTTAGTACTGGGTAATACGATATCCCTTGGTAAGACTGGTTGTCAGACTTTCGGGTCACTGACTACCTGTAACGACTGTCAAAGATCTGCAAATGAGAGCCGGGACCAACGGCTTAACGTGCTTTCCGAGGGATGGAGGAAACTCGGTATGTATGGGTGGTCACCCATCCACGGACCAACCCGACGATCGACCCGAGCGGCTGTTATTATTTAGTCACGACCTCCTCCTTTTTACGAGTTTTCGAATATGTATCAACTTAAAATTAGCACATAACAGTTTATTTCATTAATCAATTACGTGTACATTCCTTGCGTGGGATAAATGACTAAATTAGATAACTACAATAAGAGATAAGATACAGACTAATTGTATGAAAGGCCTTGCTTAGATTTTGTACAACTAAATTAACTACTAATTTGATACAGGTGATAATCTTATTACCGTTCTCATATTATTTTCACGTTTATTATTCTACTACAATGTGTTTATTTAGGTGTTTTATTTTGTTCTATTTGTAGGTATATGATTAGGGGTTTTACGTACGATTTGCCGTCACTGTATTTATGCCGTGTGAAAAGTCGTCAAAATTCTAAAGAGTGAGGTCACACATCTCGTGTACATGGAGTTTTCATGACAGCATGCGACATTGTGTATTTCAGAGGGGTCAATATTTTATTAAATATAAACGCAACTATCTTTCAGCAAAACTTTGATCTCTTTCCAACTATACTATTAGGGTCGACTTTGAGTCTATTCATCCGGATAAACTGACATACTTTCCCAATATTGTCAGCAACTGAAACCGACCTTGATACAAAGCAACAGAATAAGAATACTCCTTGGTTATATTGGTTGTTGGAGTGTCGGGCTTATAACTACAGTTTCTTGGTTTAAATTGAAACATAAAATATTCTCGACCTTAGTACGCATGAAAGTACCTACGGTACTGAATGTATAAATTCATACATTTTATTATTATATTTGAAATTCATCGTGCACTGTAACGTCGTGTCTGGCTAAAGCTTTGAAATTCGCGACAGAAATTCGGTTCGTGTTATAAATGCATTCGTTGCTCAGGAACGGGACTCCTTTGTCCACTTTTACGTCATAAGCCGAATAATAGTTTGGGTGTCATAGTAAATTATGTTACTTTCTGCGCGCTAGCTTTTATGAAGTGTTTTTTGTTGGCTTTGGGCGAAGAGTGGTGATAAATTCCAAGTTGTTGCTTACATTTGGAATTCCTCATCACGATAATTTAGAAACAATGGAAGTATGCCTACTAACAGACGAACTATTTTACGGTAAATCCATTTTGTTTCGGTTTAAACTGATTTTAGATACTATCTCAGTTAATGAACAAGCGATAAATTTGCTTAGATGCATCCTAAATATTTTTACTTGAAGAATCGAATATTTGGCCACATATTTCCCCAATTATTCATTGTTATGGGGAATACATGGCTAATGCTAACAATGGAAACCATTGGATTACATTACAACGTATATTTTATCCGGTTGCAGCGGAGCCTTAAAAAGGGTAATGTTTTTCACAACATTGTCTTTAGCGTTTGTAACTCAGCACATTTCTAACACCCGTATCTATAAATAACAACTCAAGGTGATTACTTGAGTAAAAGTAATTATTTATAATACGATTTTTATTCTGTAGTTCAGTAATTGCTTAAAGTTAGAACTGTCAAAAGTTAGATTTCTTAGCTTTGTTTTCATTGACGGTTCTTACTTCGTTTAAATCTTTGTACATTGCATAAAAATGTTTGCAACTCAAAAAATTACTTTAACTTGATTTTAGATATGGGTGTAAGACGCCACGTTTGCAACGGTCACCTCTAACTTAGTTTAAACTCAAGACAAAACCTCTCAGTATCCCTATGGTCCAATTATAACTTATTCTCTAAGTTAGCAGACTCTTAAGCGATGCAATGCATATACAATGTAGTCTCTAAGCTTACCACTATGCATAACTTGAGAGCAAACTTCCCTTTATATAGGTAAGTATATTCTAGAATCGAGTCTGATGCTTAGATTCCGTTTGCGAGGGGGAAATGTTTCTCTAGCGTTTGTTGGGTAAATAAATTTTGCAGCGGGTGTTGTGACGAGAGTTGGGACCGGCCTTTATTATATTGGTAAAATGGGCCAAGTTGGAGCAACGATTTTGATGCTTTTGGAAAATATTTAGGGTATTTGAACGACATCTCGATAGGTCAATAAAACTAACAGCCTGATTTCGAAACACGTCTTCAGTCACAATCCAAAGGTTTTAGACGTTTGCTCTATTAGAATGGCTCCTTAAATTAGATTATACTTCAACTGAGGAATTACTTTCCCATCGCAAATAATTCCGTCCAGCTACCTACTCCTCACATATCTCGCATTTTTTTATTTACTCACGTATTGTTATTTTTTTATTTTAATTGGCCTGTTTTGATCAAATTTAAAATAAATAATTTAAACATGATAAAATGAGAACTTACCATGTATAATCAGCTGATTTAGCGTTTATACTGTTAACTTGTTATGGGTTAAGATAATGTCCAAGCGACAGTAGAACACTGACTCCTAAGGCACAGGGTATCCTAGTTTAGGAGTCAGGCTTTAATATATTTGTACGCCTTTCACAAATAGTGTAACACGAGCTAGATATTAAGCAAATTGTAAGGTATTTTTGTTAAATAAAGATAAAGAACTTTTACTAGTGCAGACAATAGTCTCTCACAAACGTATCTCGGAACCGTAATTTTGAATTTGATTTTAAAGGTAACTTCTAATCCATTGCTTCATAGGTTTAAAAATTTGCCTGCTGAATGTCCATGAAGTACAACCAACCATACTGTTAACTGTCCACTCCCACACTTCCTTCCCGTACGATTCCTGCTATATCAATTTAAACTTTATACTTTAACACCACGAGTTATAATTTAAAACGATGTGTGTAAGAACAATGCAATTATGCACTATAATCGCATGTCATAAACAGCGAGATTGTTTTCTAACTACAATGAATAGGTGCTTAGCTTAGACGCAACTGACTTAACTATTGTTATAACAATGTGGTACTCGTAGAAGCCCTTAAACGTTCGTTGAAATGGTCATGTATATTTTACACCAACATTTCACCAGTTCATCATCTGCGTAGCCTTTTCCCAACTATTTTGAGGTCGGCTTCCAGTCTAACCGGATGCAGCTGAATACCTGTTTTTACATGGAGCGACTGCCTTTCTGACCTCCACAACCCAGTTAGTACCGGGTAATACGATACCCCATGGTAAGACTGGTTGTCAGACTTTCGGGTCATCGGGTCACTGACTACCTGTAACTACTGTCAAAGATCTACAATTGACCGGGTCCAACGGCTTACGTGCTTTCCGAGGCACGGAGGAAACTCGGTATGTAATGGGTGGTCACCCATCCACGGATCAACCCAGGCAAGCGCGGCTTAACCTGACGATCGATCCGAGCGGCTGTTATTATTTAGCCACGAGCTCTTCACCAACATTTCACCAGTTATGTTTAGGTAAAAGGGCATAAATTCAGACACCGGGCGACTATTGACAAATCGTAACGAAAAAACCCAATAACATTTTGCCCGCCCTGATAATCGAACTCAATACCTCATACCACGACGGGACCAACGAGATATCACATAAAATAACATTAAATTAAACACTAACAAATACAAGAAGCGAATCAGTTATAAAATAAAATGTACATTTTCAACACCAATATTTTGAAAGCGAGCGAGACTAGACGACGGACGCCATTATAATTGTTTTCATAACAATTTGACAGATGTCAAAATGCCAGCATTTTGGGGTTTCGTGTTTCCGAATTATTGTTCAACCGTTTTAAATGACTGAACATGATTTTCGTACGAGGTTTTTAAAAAAAAAATGTTTTATTAAGTTTCTTCGATTGATATGGTCTGGTTGATTTGTTATAACATTGGTTGACGGAATGTTGATAGATTTCTAGGTTGATACATACGTAAACAAGATTTTGTGATCGGTTCATTAAATCAATATTTAGTATTTGTATGTATTTTCATAATTTAGGACTTGCTTCGTTGGTTTAGTGGTTGGAAGTGCGACTGCTGAGCATGGTTCTGGGTTCGATTTCCGAGTCGGGCAAATCCTCATTGGGTTTTACCACCAAGCAATTCTCAGTAGCAACCATGAAGTGTGGTTTAGTGCCCAGTTTGTGGCAATAGGCTCACCCCCTGTTACATGGGACTTAACCTTAACTGACAAAATGTGGGTTTATTAATACGAACATCTCTACCTAACCCTTTAGGGATTGTGTTATATAATTCAATTTAAAATATATATTTTCACGAATAGAATATTATTATCTGTTTCATAGCGAATTTTTTTTTAGTTTGATGGGCAGGATCACCTTTATAACGATTACCGCTGATTAAATCGCCACCCCATCTCCCATGAAGAAGCTGTATAACTATCCCCGGTCTAAAAAAGGTTCAACAGCACTTCTTCCATCTTCAAACATCAATTTTACCAAAAATATAAATATTTTAAATCTATTTTACCCAAAATATAAATATTTTAAAACGGACGTTTGAAATCAAACGTATTTTATTTAAATTTACTCCCGACAGGGACCGGAGTTTTGCACGACTTCGGCAGTGTTCGGCTAATCCTCCCGAGGGAGCCCGACGATAGGTGTCTCCGTCCTATTTGAGCTTGCTTTGAACCGACGACGACACAATACAGGATTGGATGGCGTTGTTTTATTGTTTGTTTTGTCCGTTGGGAGTTTCCATAAACGTGTTTGCGCCTTTGCACCTTTCCTTTTCAAAGTGACGATGTGCCAGAGGTATTTCAATAACTTCTATATTGAGCATAACTTCAACGATGAAATAAATACTTATGGTAAGGTTAAGTTATAGAGAGTGTGTTTGGAGCCCGGAGGCGGGCTGCATGGACGTGGATGGTTCGCGAAGGTCTTGCGTAGCAGTTTTCGCGGCCAATCCGCCAAGACAGTAGGCTCACAGCGGTGTTTTTTAGCTTGTGCAAGGCCTACATGACCCCCGGACGGTGCTGTATACGTTAGGCATTTTTTACTACTTAATAAGAAAAAAAAATTATACAGAGTGTAAGTATGTAAATTTAAGATGAGAGTGAAAAAAGAAAGATAAAATAAGAAAATCTTAAAGCATTTGTTTAGCAGAATCCCAGAGCGCGATCTCTTGCTTGGAATTGCAAGATGCAGCTAGTTCGTTGTCGGTTTCTGTTTGAAACAGTTCATGTAGGAACAGAGTACAATATAACAATTTGGTCTTCTCCTTTTCTGGTGTCAGTTTTTATGCCACCCATATGAGCCTCTGACTTGGTTTATATGTCGTAGAGAAATATCTCTCAGGCATGTTCGTTTGCTTTCTTCATGACGTTTTCTTTCACCGAAGCAAGTGATATTTAAACCATTCGGATTCATGTAATCCGAAAAATCAAAGGTGCGCGTCTTGGGTTCGAACTCAAGACCTATGACTTAGTAGTCCGATGCCGACGGCCACACCACTAGGCTATTACTGTTAACTGCGATTTGGAGAGAATGCCGTGTTGGTACGAATGTTGTCTTTCTACATCGTACTCACATATATGTATGTACAATCTCGATATGAATGATGTTACCAAGATTTTGTAACAAAATTTTGATTTAAAAGAATGTCCATGGAGTTTCTTGCCCATTCTTCTACATAGAGATCTACACTTTGGAACTTTGCTTTTTTTTGTTTTTTTTTTTGACATTCACTTGTGCCTGTAATGGTCTAATTGAAATAAATGCCTCGAGTTTGAGTTTATGACTAAATTCCATTCATTTGGTACCCCGTTCCGTACCACGACAAAAAACACAACTGACTGGTACGGCTTTATAGTAAGATAGCGGAAAATCCGAAAAACGGTCAGGTGAAACAAGACACAAAAGAAAAAAAAAACGTAACAAAGCACTGGAGTTTGACATTTTGACAACAAGCAGGTGAAAGAAAGGCTATCAACATCTGGGCAGCTTATAAAGATTTCTTGAACAATCAAAACGTGACGAAAACAAACAACCCCACTTTCGTTTCGATTTTACAATGTAAGGGTTCCTTCAGATCGCCGTCCTGAATAAAAAATCGCAGATATTCGATCAGGCTATCCTTTGGGGATATTCTACGTCTAGACAATTTTGTTTATTTTTTATTTTTGTGAAAAGTGTTGACGTCCATTTTGTTTTTTTTTTTAATACAATGTTGACGCGTTGTTGGTCCTCACGAAGTTTTGTTTATTTTGATTCTTAACAGGGTTTGCTCTCCAGCTTAGGTATTTGCATTGAAAAATTTTGTAGAATACTTGATTTTGTTTTGGCCATTTCTTTTATTGTTTGTTAAACGGCGTATAATAAAACTTACGATGGTTATCAGCCTATTATGTTCCGACTGCTGGGAGACATTACTCTTTGAAAGGTTTCTTTTCCTACAACTGTCACTGAATAAAGAACTGTATCAGTATTTCCGTTAAGTATGAAATTCGACGCAGACATTAAGCGTCTACTCGCGCGTACTCGAGGATGCGTGAGCATACTATCTTATACTTAAATACAATACTGATACAGTCCTTTATTCAGTGACATCATAAAAGTGTGCGAGGTTTTTTGCACTTGGTGGAAACGGACCCGTATTTGGAGTGGGTCTCAGTGCTGTTTAGTTGTCACATGTCTTCGAATCTCTGGCTCTTCAACATGCCTTGCTTGGGCCAAAATATCAGCTCTGTGACATTTTTATATGCAAAGAGCCCTACAGACTCACGCCGAGAACCCCCGAGAACCCCCGAGAGCACCCGAGAAGCGTAAATGAGATTAATTTCCCGCCATCTCGTTCTCGCGCTCGCCCGTTTTCCGATCGGTGTCGGTCTTTTTGCCCGGTTCTAAGGATTCCTCGGGTGAGAAAAAAGAACGGTATGACATTCTTGTTCGGTCTCGGTGTGACGAGGTAAGTGGCTTCGCACGTTGTTGTGCCTATTTTACAAGCTAGTCTATGGCTGAGTTACTATTAGTTAATCTGTGGTCGTATGTTATTTCTAGGCATTTTTCAAATTATTTCGTTCACTTTTGAATTTTGCTATAAGCTGCTGCACTGTCGTCCATTCCGGATGACGATCGAGACCTCAAGTGAGAAGGTAGCATGAGTGTAGAGACCTTATTGGTTCTCGCACTGTGTCCCGGCGAGCCTTCTTGCGTGAGTCTGTAGGGTGTATAACTGCACCATGCTGAGATAGGGGCTTTTGACCTCGTACAGGACCAATTTAGTTTAATGTATGTCTTATTAACCGACTTCAAAAAGGAGGAGGTTCTCAATTCGTCGGAACTTTTTTTTTTACCGATTACTCGAAGATGGCTGAACCGATTTGGTTTTTTGAAAGGGTATACTCCCCAGGTGGTCCCATGATCTTCAACAGGTATGATGCTAAGTTCCATTGTAATGGGGATAAGCCTTGCCTATTACCTACCATGACACGTATTGTTATCAATGTAAAATAAATGGATGGCAAATATTTGTACAGGATATTACAACTAAAAAAGGAAAAATAAAAAACTTTTTTGCAAAAAATAAAACCTACTTCAAAAACACAAAAAAGTGAAAAATAACTTTAGCTTCAGAAATCGGTGCCAAAAACCGTATCAATAAAACAAAAGTCACCAACTTCTGAAGCTTAAGTTATTTTTCACTTTTTGTGTATTTTTTTTTTTGTAAATTTATTTTGTGTAATGCGAATGCTCGGGTTCAAACTCACGAGTCCCACGGCTAATAACTAACGTAACTAACGGTAATTCGGGACCGACACCACTTGATCACACAGCTGTCAAACAGGCTGTAAATAATAATAAACAACAGGCATACACTTTTAAACGTTAATGCTCAAAAAAAATTCACACGCAAACCACTAAAGCTTCTTTAAACTTTCACATTACAGCTTAGAATCTTCAAACTGTGACGTCACTAACCACTTACAAGAGCACAATAAGAGCAACGTCGCCGCCATTTTGTTACGTCACCGGCTCACCACGAACCAGGTGTAGACTTTTATTGAGACAAATGGCTGCGATCTGCAACTCGACGCTTCGCACGACTTTGTCAGTTTAAACTGTGAACGGTTTTCGTTCTTTTGAATATTTAACTTTTAGTTGATTGTATCAATGCTGGCTGGAAATACGGTGAGAAACAGCAATACTGCCCTCGTAACAGTAAGCGCAGTAAAAACGCGTGTTTATTTTAAATCTCTACTTTAACTGATAAATTAAAGTAGATATTTAAAAGGCGTTTTTCTCAAAACCGCCATTTTGCAAGTACTGCGTTTACTATTACGAGGGCAGAATAAAATTAGTTTGTTGCCGGTGGAGTATTTACTTAGAATTAGGTAAAGGAGGCCTAAACACATACCAATATATTTAGGCCTCTTTCATACTAAGAAAAACTGTCTGTTGGAAACTTGTTGAAATTGTATTGTGAAAGAAGAAAGAATGAAAAAATATTGATTTGTCGCGTGATGACATGATGTGTATACAAAATGACAACAAAAAAACAACGTTTAACAAAAATATAAATTATAAACTACAACAGGACGGAACCAAAAAAGTTGAGAGCTTGCACGTCGTGAGTCGTGACAGTGACAAGCAGTTTACCACACAGCATGATCCTGAGCGAGGTCATGGTGCATGGTGCTGGGGTGAATGCTGTTTTGAGGTATTTAAAGGGAAAAATATACATATAGGTACACAGAAACCCCGAGCCGTTAAAAACAGAGCTGGAACTCTGGAGCTGGAATATAGCTTATTAAAGGCGTCTGTTCTATGTGGGAAATTGCCGTGATTTTCTTTGCAAATTAAAATAGGCCTCCGCTCTGCTAATGGGACTGATAAAATAAGTCGAACGTACATAGGTATTTAACAGTTAGTGACACTTAAAATTTGTAAGGTCTAGATAGTCCATAGACTAGATGGTCATCTAGATAGATAGATCTAGCACTGTAAAATGAAGTTACAAAACATTTACATTTATTCTTTTTTTTTATTTTTTTTTTTTATTATTCACTACAGTACTTTCACAGTTATTATGTCTTGTGACTGGGACTGTAGCTTCATTTTTTATTGCTATCTTTGTTTCGACAATTCAAAAGTGCCTGTAATTGGCCTACTTGAAATAAATGCTTTGATTTTGATTTTTTTTTTCACCAAGAAAGCCGATTTCTAGCGACTAGGCTAAGAATACAAGAGTAAGGATACTCAAAAGTCCTCCCTATTAAAAACAAACCATAATTTTCGCAGTCAATGCTCACAATTCAAATTCTCTCACCTTACTCCTACTTACTTCTAAACCAAAAACTAAACTCTGTTTTCTTAGTTTCTAGTGCCTAAATAAATATAAGTCCTGGGATATTGCTTGGCAAGTCAGCAAATACTGGCAGTAGCCAAATACTTCCAAATTGAAGACAAATCGGGCTTAGGATTGAGAGGGTGATAAGTACTGAAATTGAAGAAGGTATGATTGATTTGAAATGTGAGCTGTTGTTGTGAGGAGAGTCGTAGGTGTAAAATTTGCGAACTCCGTTGGCTTATAGGTAAAAAAAACCGACTTTCAAAAAAACACTAAAAAGTGGAAAATAACATTACTTTCGGAAGTCGGTGACTATGGTTTGTTTCATTGACTTTTTTGGCACCGACTTCCGAAAGTAATGTTATTTTCCACTTTTTAGTGTTTTTTGAACGTCGTTTTTTTTTGCAAAAAATTTTTATTATACCCTTTTTAGTTATCGAATCCTTGTCAAGTATCAATTTCGCAATATCTTTTACTTGGATGAAATTTTTTCCAGCTATTTTGATTTCAAAACCAAACTGCTAAACCGATTTTGATGAAATTTCTATGGGACCAATCGGAAAGTAGATTCATTCAGATAAAAGAAGAATTTTTCAAATCGGTTCATAAATGACGGAGATATGAGGTAACAAACACAAAAAAAAAACATACAACCGAATTGAGAACCTCCTCCTTTTTTGAAGTCGGTTAAAAATAGCAGTCAATCATGGGAAAACTAATTGTGTGTAATGTGTTTGACTGCCACCTTAGTCTAGTGGTCGTAAGCGCGACAGCTGAGGTTGATGTTCTGGGTTCGATTCCCGGGTCGGGCAAATTGTTATTGGGTTTTCCATCAAGAATTTCTCATTGGCTGCCACAGAGTCTGGATTTGTGCCCGGTTGATGGCAATAGGTTCGCCCCCTATTACATTGGACTTAAACATAACTGGCGAAATGTGGGTGTACTATCAGGTACACCTCTGCCTAACCCTTCGAATATTACAGGCGTGATGTTATGTTATGTTTATTTATGTGTTGGGTTTCCAAATAGGCATTCTAACTTGTATAAAGTAGTTAGTGTCACCTATACAAACAAGGGTTTTTGTGGAGTGTTCCAACTCTAAGCGGCCGTCCATACGGCACTGTAGGATATTTTACCGTAAAACGTTGACATAACACGTCAACCTATCATTGCTGTAAAAAAAATCCATGTGAAACTGTCATCATCACTCTCTCCCTTCTCTTGTTCTTATCCCAATTTATTCGAGCGCATCACCCCCTTCACACTTCTTTAATACTCGTTATTTCAGCAGTTACCTCCTCTCTAGCCATATCATCCTTCACACAGTCCATCCATCGTTTCTTGGGTCTTCCTCTACTTTTCATTTGTAATGGCGGCGGCATTGGCGGGGCAGAGAAATGATGCGACGGGATGATAATAAGTTTTGTATTCGGCACACAGCTTACAAGGTCTACAAACTAACTTAGAGCTACCCAACGCGGCATGGTGGTCGCGTAGAACACAGTAGGTATCGCGCCACGCAGTTGAGCGTGCGCACTCTCTAGCAACGACTTAACAAATGGCACCCAATTATACCCATCCACGTTCATACTCAAAATTTTCTTCACAGCATTTTCCTCATTCCTCCGCATCACGTGCCCATACAGAAACTGTCACGTGATCCCAAAATTAAACAGTGAATTAACGTACTGATTGACGCCGTATCAACAGTTCCAATAACACGAACACACTGTGCTGTATTTAGCTTCGTTAACAGCTTTAGTGGTAAAACTTCTGGAAAAGCTATAAAGATTATGTAACTACATATAGTTTGCAGCTAGTCTCATCGAAACTAGCAGCATGAGCAAAATTACATGATATTAAGCTAACAGTGGCAGCACATGGTGTAATGCAACCAATTTCGCAAAGTTCGTCCATTTGACGACATTGTAATGGTATGCACGTTTCAGATCCAATTTCACTTTTCACTGCTTACTTATGACTTACTGGGATTTCTTGAATGCAGAACACGTGAGAATATTAAATTAACCAGTCTATCCTCTCGAGGAGCTCGTGGCTAAATATAACAGCTGCTCGGATCAATTTTCAGGTTAAGCCGCGCTTGCCTAGGTTGGTCTGTGGATGGGTGACCACCCATTACACATCGAGTTTCCTCCGTGCCTCGGAAAGCACGTTAAGCCGTTGGTCGTGGCTGTGAATTGTACATCTTTGACAGTCGTTACAGGTAATCAGTGGCCCGAAAATCTGACCACCAGTCTCACCAAGGGGTGTCATATTACCCACTACTAACTGGGTTGTGGAGGTCAAATAGGCAGTCGCTCCATGTAAAATACTGGTATTAGCTGGTAAAAGGCTAGGCAGATGATGATTAATTGAAATCTACTTTCTTGTAGAATTATAAAAATGTTGGTAATAGAAACACAAAACTTTTCTGAAATTCATTTCAATAATGTAGATAATTTTAATTTTTTAATGTAAAATCGCTTTGTTAAAATTACTTTTAAATTTACATTTTTAAATTATTTTTCATTCAAACAGGAGAGTGAATGACACGTATTTCTGAACGTATCTTGAAGGTCCTTATAGTCTTTCAGTGTGAAGCGCACTTAGCTCTGCATGGGGCTGCAGCGCAAAGCATTTCAAAACAGAAAAAAACAACGCGGTGCCAAGATATACGTCACACCTGTTGCGACAGAAACTGCGGTGTAAACAAATCAAAGAAATTGCTTAGAGCACGCCTCGAGTTACCGTGATGTGACTACCCACAAACGTAGGAAGAAAGTGACACGCGCTTGTCGCTTGACGAAAGTTGTATCATCTGAGGTAGTGGTTATGAAAGTGTATTAATTAAGAAATATGAATAAAATGTCGAACCCAGTCATTGGAAAGGGCATAAAATTTATCGCAAGCGCGCCATTGGTCACGCAACCTAATTACCAGTCTACCCACTCCTACAGCCTTTACAGAGTCGTGACGTTTTGAGTTCGCAGCAAGGACGACATGTTGTGTCAGATCACAGCGGAGTTAAGACGTCCCGGAACTATATCCGATTCATTGTGCCCACTAATTGTGATTTGTAAGATTAATTCATTATAGTTTAATAAAACCCATCTTGTCACGGCCACATGATGTCCAACTCTAACGGAATAAATCCTGACCATCCGACATACATATGTACACTTAAAAGTTTTGGAAGTCATGTACGGCAATGTTTGCAATTCGGTAGCCCGCTCCTCATGTAGACCATATAGACATCGAAGTCGAAAACCAATTAACTAATGTAGGTATGCCTAAATCCAACATTCCCCATAGCCCAGTAACCAAAACAAATAACTGCAGCTTGCAACGAGGACTCGTTAAGTTCACTCGCTCCGCTTCCTTCGCCTCACGCACCACCGCTCGGCTCCGTTCTGTTCAACCACAGCTCTATTTGCAGCTACAGATTAATTTGTTTCTCGATCTCTTATTGCATGTTTCGAAAACTCGAAGGCTTGAACTGAATTGAGACATGTTTCAGGAGTCAGACAAGTTCTAGTCCAAGTCCAAGTATTAATGTCTAAGTAATGAAAAATCTCAGCTGTTTTTTTTTTAATGCTGCTTCGTAACATATCATAATATCACACCTTCATAACGGGCCTATTGCTATCAACCGACCATAAATCCAGAATTCGGGCTTTTATTGACAAATTCTTGATAGAAAATCCTAATAACACAATGCTTGACCTGAGAATAGAAGGAAAGACTTCACGCTCAGTGCTTACGACCATAAAATAAACAAGGCAAGTCCCGGTTTGTTTCATATATTTTAATCTTTGCATTAAGTCCATCAGATAAGAATAAAAGTAATTCCAGCGTACTTTATCAAAGGTCCTTTTCATGAGTAACATAAAACAAAGACTGGTACGGCTAAGCTAATTAAGCTAATATAATTTCCAGTTCCACTTTATGATTTAAAACCAGTACCAGTATTTCAACAGTAAAGTGCTGGAACAATGGCAAATGAGACAGCTCAATGATGGGTTTAAGGTTAAGTCATACTTTTTCAAAGCTTTTTAGCCCGTAAGCCAGCATTACACATATTCAAGGTGTACAGTGAGACGATTTTTAAAATAATTCTCACTGGGCACCAGTAGTGAACCAGCAGATGGTGGACATCGGGAATCATCACTTTCATAACACTGAAATCTCGATAAAAATATCAGCTGCTCCGTACGTTTAAGTTCACACCTTATAAAGACAACACCCCTTATAACATTTATGTTACCTTAGAAAAAAATAATTTACAGCAGATATTTTTGTTTGCAAAAATATTAAAAAGTAGTATATTTATAAGCCACTGCACATAAGCTATATTATTGCATTTTGTTTGTCTAAATTTTTACACGACTACTGCTCAAAAAAGGAGTGTGAAATTATACAACTTGTTTTTCATTTTTTTTGTTCACTTTTTGACAAGGCAGGCGTGTTTTTTTTATTATTTGTTTTTTTTTTGCAATAAAGAATAGGAATAAGTACAACTTAATAGTAATAAAAGACACATCGTTAAGATCAATAAAAACGAATCAGCTAAGAGAAATATCCTGCATAATTTTAATTTCAGACGGAGCTGACTGTAATAGATAGTGAATATCCAAGACATTTGGTCGCCATTTCTCAATAACTCGATAGTTCTCTGAATTAAATTGAATGTAACTCGATCTATTGGAGAGAACTGCAGTGGGAACGATTAAATAATTGATTATTATTATTTGAAAGGTTCACATTGTTCATTATGGTTATTTAATAGCAAAGCTAAAGTTTCGAAAATGATAACGAAAACCTTCATCAATTTTAATTAATAATACATGTCTGTCGCATGCCGAACGAGCTGTGGGCCCGTAAAGCTCAGGAATGGTGCCCTGAAACAGTGACACGGGGTCGCGGCAGACCACGAAGGAGATGGCGGGACGAACTGGATGTCTTCCTTGAGAATTGGAAAGAAGTAGCGCAAAATCGTGACCGTTGGAAGGAATGGAGGGAGGCCTTTGCCCAGCAGTGGGACAGTATGGGCTAGCTATAATAATAATAATATATAATATAATACGTGAATACAGCAGTCATTGTGCCGATAGTCGTATCAGCCAATGGTTTAATAGCCAAGAGCCTCGACCAACATCTGAAGAGGCTCTCGCTTGGCGGCTGGATCAAGGGCTTGATTCAGAAAGCAGTACTTCTGGACACGGCGCGTATTGTTGGGAGGTTCCTCTCTCAAGAGCCCTGACCACCGGTAGCTCGGACCCTGTTCCCGATACCGGCGGACAACTATTTTTTTATATTTTTAAATGTTTTTTTATGTGTTTTTTTTTTAAGAAATATTTAAAAATGTAAAAAAAAATGAGATAATGATTGAATAAAGGAAATAATATATAATATAATAATAATACATTGTTTTAAGTAATGATTTGCAATCATCGACTACCTAAACGATTCTTCATACGTACATAACATCACGCCTGTAATCACCGAAGGGTTTCGCAGAAGTGTATCTATTAGTACACCCACATTTTGCCAGTTATGTTTAAATCCCATGTTATAGGGGCGCGCCTATTGCCATCAACCGGGCACAAATCCAAACTTCGTGGCGGCTACTGACAAATTCAAACCAACGACACCAATGAGGCAATCAACTAAACGGTACTATTTTCTGAAATACATCCAAAGGTGTTCTTTTCATGAGAAGATAGTTTGCTGTAATGTAACGTCCTTAGTAACTCTTAATATTAATTTTCATTTTTTTTAACTAATTATCCATCGACTATTGCCGCGGTAGGAACCAATGGTTTGGTACCCACCCTTGCTATGTTAGGCGATTCCCACACGACACCGCTTGTCCGCGCGGTCTGACGAAGGTGGTGAAGCGGATCTATAGGCATTCTGCCAGTCGTCCGTGCGGTTGAGTGGTGTACGTGTGTCAGGCATCAACGGATTTCATACAAGCCAACGCTTGAGATCCGCTTCACCACCTGACCACGCTTTATTGGACCAATAAGGGGACTGTCACATTCAACCAATTTGTTTTATAATACAAGGTGTTGCTTTGCATCCTCGTCAAATTCAAGGAAGTATCTATGCTAGTGATTCTTGACTCGAATCAATAATAAAATGGGCAGGTAATTTTTTAAATTTTTTCTTAATATCGAAAATCGATAAGTGTACACAAAACGCGGCCCGTCTAATACTAGCCCTATAACCGCACTTTCACACACACAAACAAACGCAGACGTTTATTCGATAAACGGGTGATTCTCTTCTTTTGAAAAGGGCTTCATTCTGAAATAGTGTCAAATAAAAACAACAAAAAAAAGTAGCGTTTATTATTATTGACCAGATACCGTAATTTATATTAATTATTGACGTCTTCTATGACAACCTCCTGAATTTTGACGAGGTTGCAAAACTACATCTTGTATACATAGGAAAGTACACCATTACTTTTTAAGGCTCCTCCATCATTTAAAGAAACGTCATCCATCATCATTTACAGCCCTTTTTTAATCCACGGCAGCGTATAAACCTCCCTTTTATGGCGTTTTTTCCTGTTTTGAACCAATATTGTCCGAGTCTGATAAGTTAAGGGTCATTATCGCGTCGACCCTTCTTGCCACTTTTGAACAATTTGGAGAGAAGGTAAAATAAATGAGTTGAGTGCATCTTGAGTGCCATTAAATAAACACGTTTACAACGGACACGTTGCTACAGTGATTGCAAGCGTTACTGCTGAGCATGACGTCTTGAGTTCGATTTCAAGGTAGGGTAAAATGTTATTGCGTTTTTTATTTTCTGGAATTTCTCCAGTTGCCCGAAGTTAGGATTTGTTGCACGTTTGACATTACACTTGAGTATAACTGGCAGAGTGTGGGTGTACTGGAAGTCGTCTGCTTAGCCTTTTGGGGCTGAAAGGCGTAATGTTATGTTATGAACCATTTCAACATTTATTAGGCTAACGAACATCTCCAACCTAAAAGAATACAATTCTATTTCTACTCGTTTGGTGAACGATCGACGGATCTCTCGAAATAAAAAGCCAATTTTTCTAACACGGAAATCGAACCCGGCACCAATTCGAGTAGCTCGCCACTAAACAAATGGAGCGTTCAAACCGAAGATTATAGAAACAAGTTAGATACGCTACTGTAAATATAAATACGATTTCTTTTGGCTTGTCAGGTTCAATGCCGGGGTGAAAGTTACCATTGCACTTTTATATTTTCTGCAAAAATTACACATTGTATACAATCCGTCTACCAAGAAGAGCATTTGCATATCAAAGATATCATACATCATATTAAATGAAAGAGTATAGCCTGTATAGGATACCGAGTTAAGCAAAATAATGCTATTCACCCTACAAAAGTACACACTAGACAAATTGTTGACAGAAATGGGACATTTTTGGCTACAAAATGCCCTCAATTTCCTATGACAGTACAGCTTATCCCTCTTGTTTCCATGGTCCGAGGTTGAGGCCAATTTTACGTGCAATTTATCACGGATTAACAATTTACAATCTGCGTGAGGTCAGAGGCCTCCACTCGTCATAAATCCACGTTCACGGACGATTGGCATCGGCAGGCCATCGGAGGCCTCGACTCTGAGGGTACTTATCTTAATGATTTACATTTGGGGAGTTGAGTTTATTTTATTTTGGATGAGCTATTTCCAACTGTAAAAGTTCATGGGGTATACATTTTCTAGATGTGATAATTCGTTCATTCTGTTAGTTAACGCAAATATTTGGTAATAACGGGCACTTCTGATAATTATGTGCAAATATAGGTTACACCATACAAAAGTTTAAACTTGTTACTAATTCCTTTAAAATACAAGAAACAATACTGGAATAGTTCGTTGTTTCCTACAAAATCAATGTGGTTTAACACCGTTCCTACCACGACATTGGAGGTAGCAGCCAATAGCGACCATCAATTCGATGTTGATATTTCAGTGATAGCCTTGTGGTGTGACCGTCGGACTGCCAAGACATAAAAAAAAATACATTTCGGGTCATTGACCCATATTAGATGCAGAACAATTTACAACATAAATCTCGAGTTCGAACCCAAGACACCCACCTCTGATTTTTCGGATTCATGTGCGTATTGTATAATAATCACTTGCTTCGGTGAAGGAAAACATCGTGAAAAAACTAGCATCTCTGAGAGATATTTCTCGACGGCATGTAAAGCCAAGTCAGAGGCCCATGGGCGGCATAAAAAACTCTGACACCAGGTTAGACACTAACCACACGAAGAAAGAAAGAAAGTTGTGTATCTGCAGCAATGTTCCATGAGACATTTCCTCGTCACCATTTTGACAGATTAGATTAAAAGTCGACATAATAAGTGCGTGGGTGATTATAGAAGACGATTTTCATTGAGTTAACAGGAAGCAAATTAGGCAATATAATTAATTGTATTGGCAATAGGCTCGCCCCGATTACATTGGACTCAACAACATAACTGGCGAAATGTGTACTATTAAGTACATCTCAGCCTAACACTTCGGGAATTACAAGCGAGCTGTTATGTTAACAGGAAACAAAATAAAACTCCAAAGATACTGATTTCAGTTCTAGATATTTTCAATCTAAGAGCATGCACTAACTCAAGTATCAGTCGTCGTCGTGAATGCACTCAATTTGTCAGCGTCGCACACTAGCTAATGTCAACTAGATAGATGACGCTTGCTTTTGCCAATCTCAGGGTAGCTATTATGTTACAATGCCATGTACTTGCTTCTGGAGAATTTAGAAAGAGACATTTTGATGTATATGCATTCCCACGCGGTTGGGAGCGTGGCCACGCACTGGCGCGCGCTTACCGCTACCGTGTCATCTTTAGTAATAAACCAATCTTATACCGGACGGTCGTTATTTCATTTGCGCTCCATACATATCACATTTACGTCTATCTTCTGTTTTCTGATATGAAACAGTTCTACGAATCCAAGAACTCATAATCAGGTAATCAGTACTGCTTACAACCACAAAAACTCTCACGGAGTTAAATGAGTAACAGACTTACAGTTGCATACCCTTCCATTACATAACAAAAAGCCTCCGTGCCACAGAAGACACGAATTAGTAAAACTTTGATAGTTGTTACAGATAGTCAGAGGCCCGCAAGTCTGAAAACCAGTCTTACCAAGGGGGCTGATGCTGGTGAACTGGATTTGAATAAAAAAATCTTCTTGGAATTTGCTCGTAAGGGAACAAAGTTACGAGCAATACCCCAAATGCTTAATTATTAAATCTCATGTTAGCTTATACAACCAAAACAGGATTTCTAACTTAAATACATTACTTAATATTACTCCACTACCCCTATTTCTATTCTTGAGATAGTTGTAACAAAATGTAGCAATAATCTAGAAAGCACTTAGGTCATTGTCCCAATGTTCAGCTCAAGGCTGTTCAATATTATCTAGATACAAATCATAATACGTAATACAAGCCGCAGCCAAATTGCCTTCAAGATATATATGTGAGCATGTGTTGGTAAACTCAATAACTTAAGTGATTAATTACAATTATTGTGGTAGTATTAATAATGGACGGTAAATAAGCTAAGCTTCAAAAGATTATGTTAAGAAGATAATTTTGTCTTATCATGGATTATGTTGAGAAGTAAACAATAAATTCAATGCTTTGAAAATTGACATGTTAAAATAAAACTATCTTCAAGTGATGGTCAAGTCTCCTGCAAAACTTGGTTAGTGATTGATCTTTGGACCAAAGAAACGATGCATGAACCGTGTACAGAATGATATGGCTACAAAGGAAGAAACTCTTGACATGAGTAGATAGTAATAGAGGAGTATGTAAGGAGACATACTACGTCGACCAGAAATAAAATGTGATACGGGCAGGGAATTGATCAGGACTGATTGATCTTTATTTATGAATTTAGTATGTTATGTAGGGTGCCTTCAAGTATCAAATTAACGATTGTACTCAGGACCTGAAGTGCCGATTAAACTACACAATCCATTACATAAGGAGGACATAGTTACACTATGATAATTCTACAACATAAAAATTTTATACAAGCCGTAGGTATAATGACGACCCGAATGGCGCAGCGGTAGTGAGGCTGCCTTACGTTCATAGGGTTCCGGGTTCGAATCCCGGTAGGAGCAAGTGTTTGTGTGATAAGCATAGACATTTGTTACCGAGTCATGGATGTTTATATGTATAATAAGTATGTATTTACAAACAAAAAGTATATATGTAGTATATCAACTATCTAGTGTCCACGACACAAGCCTCGTTGCTTAGTGTGGCACTAGATGGCGCTGTGTGTAATGTCCAGCGATATTATATTATATAATCACCGCGGCCATATTATTCTCATCGCAAGACGTACACATAATTATAAGTACATCAGATGTATAATTATGATTAACACTAAATATGTAGTATCTACACTAATATTATAAAGAGGAAAACTTTGTTTGTATGTTTGTTTGTTTGTACTGAATAGGCTCAAAAACTACTGGACCGATTTTAAAAATTCTTTCACCATTCGAAAGCTACATTATCCACGAGTAACATAGGCTATATTTTATTTTGGAAAAAAATAGGGTTCCGTAAGATATTTGGGTTTTTCGGACACAAGGTGTAAAAAATCAACCAGAAAAGTTACTTATTTTGCGTACGCTGCCTAAACTATAAAAGATAGAACCATAAAATGTTCTAATTAATTGTAGATCTTATAAATATCTACAAAAAAGTCCGCGACACACTATATCCATCTATGTCGAGTGAGGCACAGCAACCATTTTTTTATTTAAAAATCTTGAATTTTTTTTGGACTACATTTAAACGCGTTTATTTTACTCATGCTATTAATCCTTATCAAAATAAATGATTTCATCACTAAGAACAGTTTATGGAGATAATATTTGGTCTTTGAATGATTAAAATTGGACGTTTGGTTTTGAAGTTATGGCGAAATTAAAATATTACGATTTCTGCTGCACGGCCCGTTGCGAAGTGGGCGTCACCAAGGCGGGGGTGCGCGTGCGGGAGGGGAGTTTAGATCTATGAGTAAGGTACCCGCGCGGCTCAGTCGCGAGGTCGGCTCCCTACGCAGCGGTCGTGCGCGAAGTCTAATAATTTTCGTGCGATTTTTTTTAGATTTCGTTCTTAAAACTACACCTACGCAAAAGTTCTTCTCAGAGCTAAACAAAAGTTCTTTTCAGGGCTAACCAACAGTTCTTTTCAGGGCTAAACAACAGTTCTTTTCAGAGCTAGACTATTACACGCTATTAACATTTTCTTAAACATTTGAAAATGCCTAAGAGAGCCAGGTCTCAACTTTCTAAACATAGTTCTCAAGCACGGGCAGCAAGAATACGTCGTATGGGAGAATCTTCACCTGAACGTTCACAACGCCTTGCTGAACAAAATCAGAGAAACTCTCAGGTACGCGCACGAGAGTCGAGTGTCGAACGTTCGCAACGCCTTGCACAACAAAATCTGAGAACCTCTGAGTTACGTGCACGAGAGTCGAGGCTGGAGCGTTCCCAACGTCTTCATGAACAAAATGTAAGGACCTCTGACTTACGCGAACGAGAGTCAAGTGTCGAGCGTTCGCAACGCCTTGCCGAACAAAGTCTGAGAACCTCCGAGCTACGCGCTCAAGAGTCGAGGCTGGAGCGTTCCCAACGTCTTCATGAACAAAATATAAGGACCTCTCAGTTGCGCGAAAGAGAGTCGAGTGTCGAGCGTTTGCAGCGACTTAGAGCTCAAGCAGAGAGACAGCAGTTGTCCACAAACACAGTTCGCAATCGAATTTTAGCTAACAGCAACAGACTGGCTTTCAGATATGATCCGCAGGTTGATTATGCACAACAAGCGTCCGTCCAAATCGGAGTCATGAATAAGATCTGCTCTAACTGCTCTGCCAAGAAATGGACAGACGAACCTAATGGTATGTGCTGTGCTTCAGGTAAAATTTGTCTTCCTAACCTTCAGGAGCCACCACAACCAATAAAAAATCTTTTAACTAATAACCATCCATTATCTGGTCATTTTTTAACAAACATACGTAGATACAATAGTCTTTTTCAAATGACTTCGTTTGGCGCAAAAGAAATCAGGGAAGGAAATTTTATGCCCACTTTTAAAATTGAAGGACAGGTGTATCATCTCATTGGTAGCCTTTTACCACCGTCAGGCCAAAACCCACAGTTCTTGCAAATATATTTTATTTCGGATGCAGACCAGTTATCGTTGCGATCAAGCATCGCACCAACCTTAAAAATGGATTTATTTCGTGAATTACAGACCGCTTTGAATAATCATAACGTGTATATACGAATTTTTAAACAAAACTTAGAACTTAACTCCTCAGATAATTTAAAGTTAATTATTCATTCAGATCGCACTCCACAGACAGCACACAGAGGCAGATATAATGCTCCTACTGTAAACGAGGTAGCCGTTCTCTTGGTCGATGAAGACAAAGGTCCCAGGGATATAGTCTTACACGGTAGAGACGGACAGCTCAAAAGAGTTTCTGAGCTACATCGGTCCTATGATCCACTACAGTATCCTATAATGTTTGCGACAGGAGAAGACGGTTATTATTTGACTATCCCTCAGCAGGGTTCTGCGCGTAATAAAACTGTTTCGTGCATGCAATTTTATGCATTTAGATTAATGTTTAGAACTAACTCTTTTAATCCGTTACATTATTACAGAGACTTATTTAGTCAATATTGTGTTGACATGATGGCGAAAATGATATCGGAAAGATTAAATTATATTTCTCGGAATCAACAAAGACTGAGGGCTGATGACTACATTCATCTCAGAGATGCCTTAAATCATGACGCAAATGTTGACCCAACAAATATCGGTCAACATGTCATATTGCCATCGTCATTTACGGGTTCTCCGCGTTTCATGCACGAGAAAACGCAGGACGCGATGACGTACGTCCGAAATTATGGTAGACCTGACTTATTTGTCACTTTTACATGTAACCCCGAATGGCCTGAAATTAAAGCGGAGCTGCTACCAGGACAACGGTCTTTCGACCGTCATGACATAATTTCACGTGTATTTCATTTAAAGATGAAGAAATTCATCAAATTATTTGTCAAAGAACAGATATTCGGTAAAGTAAAATGTTATATGGCAAGTGTGGAGTGGCAAAAGCGCGGTTTACCTCATTGTCATTTGCTTTTCTGGCTAGAAACTAAAATACAACCAGATGAGATCGACAGTGTCATAGTTGCGGAGCTACCCGATCAACAAATTGATCCGGTACTACACGACATTATAACTAAAAATATGGTACATGGACCCTGCGGAGAACATAATTTAGCTGCACCATGCATGAAGAACGGTGTCTGCACAAAAAAATACCCTCGCCGTTTCATGAACGATACCCAGACCGGAGAGGATGGGTATCCAGTTTATCGTAGGCGCGATACAGGAAATGGCGGTCGGAGCACTACGCTACAAATCAGGGGCAACATGGTGACGATAGATAATAGGTGGATTGTTCCATACTCCCCGCTACTATGTAAGACTTTTAACGCTCATATAAACGTGGAGTATTGCCACTCTGTCCAAGCCATTAAATATATATGTAAGTATATAAATAAAGGTTCAGATCAGGCAACTTTTAGCCTTAGAAACCCACACGATGAGGTTGAAAACTATTTAAATGGCAGGTACATAAGCACATCTGAAGCTGTCTGGCGCTTATTTGAATTTCCCGTTCACGACCGGCATCCTACTGTAGTGCATTTGGCCGTTCATCTAGAGAACGGTCAAAGGGTGTATTTTACACCAGGGACAGCTCATCAAGTGGTCCAAAACCCACGCAATACAACATTACTGGCATTTTTTGCTCTCTGTAATGAAGATGAATTCGCGAAAACTCTTCTGTATCATGAAGTCCCGCAATACTATACATGGGCAAATAATAAATTCACTAGAAGGAGGCGTGGTGAAGATGTAGTTGAACATCCGGGGATAAAAAAAGATACCGCTTTAGGTAGAGTCTACGGGATACATCCATCCCAATCAGAGTGTTTTTATCTTAGGATTCTACTGCACCACGTACGCGGTCCGACCTCATTTGCATACCTTAAAACTGTAAACGGTATTGTCAAAGAGACGTATCAAGCAGCTTGCCGTGACCGAGGTTTACTTGAAAACGATGACCATTGGGGTAACAGTTTAAGCGAAGCTTCGTTATCACATTGTCCAAAAAAACTAAGGGAGTTGTTCGTAGTCATACTTTTATTTTGTCAACCATCGGAACCATTGAAGTTATGGGATACTTTCAAAGATCAGTTCTGTGAAGATATTAGACATCGTATCAGACAACAAAATCAGGATAACACTTTACCCTTCACTGAAGTCATTTATAATGAAGGATTAATCGAAATAGAAAACAAACTTCTAGAATTAAACGACAAAAATTTAAGTGATTTTGGATTACCTTCTCCCGTTCGTACCCAGAATAATACTATTGACACAATGGTACAACAGTATAACAGAAATGATCTAACAGCGTTTGTTAATGACAATGTGCCAAAATTAGTACCAGATCAAAGACATGCTTATGAGACTATTGTGGACAGCGTGAACAATAACATGGGGAGATTATTTTTTTTGGACGCACCAGGAGGCACCGGAAAGACTTTTCTCGCAAATTTGATACTTGCTAAGATACGGCAATCAGGGAAGATAGCGATTGCAGTTGCTTCGTCAGGAATTGCTGCAACTCTCTTGAACGAAGGAAAAACTGCTCACTCTACGTTTAAACTCCCGCTATCCGTATCTTTAGATCAACGGTCTACGTGCTCTATTCGGAAAAATGGGCCTCTTGGTAAGTTGCTGCAAGACGCGTCGTTGGTAATATGGGATGAATGCACCATGAGTCATAGAGCTCATGTGGAGGCCGTGGACCGTACTTTAAAAGACCTCCGAAGCTCTGCTAATGTCATGGGTGGTATCACTTTTGTATTTGCTGGAGATTTCCGACAAACGCTTCCAGTCGTCAACAGAGGTACGCGAGCAGATATTATGAAGGCATGTTTAAAATCGTCTCACCTTTGGACATCTGTTCAACATTTGAATTTGCGCACCAATATGAGAGCTCATCTACATGGAAATACGCATAGCAATTTTCCACAACAGCTGCTGAAACTTGGAGAAGGAATTTTTCCATCTTTAAATTTGGGCACCGATTATGCGGTTACTTTGGATGAGTCTCTAGGCCAAATAGTCCATAATTTAGATAGTCTGATAGATGCTATATATCCTGACATCGAAAACTTACATCAAAATGATTTTCGTTGGCTGTGTTGTAGAGCAATAGTTTCTCCCAGGAATGAAACAGTCAACGAAATAAACAGTTTAATTATGCAGAAAGTACCGGGTGAAGTTAAGTGCTATAAATCCATAGACACCGTCACTAACATCGAGGACGCTGTGCACTACCCCCAGGAATTTTTAAATTCTCTGAACCCCGCTGGGCTACCACCTCATGAACTGTCGTTAAAAGTTGGCACGCCGATAATGCTTCTCAGAAATTTAAGCCCCCCCAACATGTGTAATGGCACGAGACTTCTTATAAAGGAGCTAAAAGATAATTTAATAGTTGCGAAGATTATCACCGGCCCTGCAGCTGGTGAATTAGCTCATATACCAAGAATACCCATGATCCCTACTGATTTGCCTATACCCTTCAAAAGGCTCCAATTTCCAGTAAAAATTTCTTTCGCACTAACGATAAACAAATCCCAGGGCCAAACATTCAAATTAGTAGGAATTGATTTACGAAAAGAATGTTTTACGCATGGGCAACTTTACGTTGCCCTATCACGGGTCGGGGCTCCCGACCATCAGTATATTTTGTTACCTGAAAATAATTTAACGTCAAATGTTGTTTATGGAGAAGCTCTACAATAATCGCTTTAGTTATCTATCCTTAAACAACGGGTTGCGCTCCGGGACTGCCGGCAGAAGTGAAAACTTAGTATTAATTACATTTAAATATTTTCATCATCAACAACTTAACATACACAGAAAGACAATCTGTGCAGCCTGCGGATAATGACTGCGTCGTCAATGTTACTGTCGGTGTCTGTGAATTGACCTGGGAATCATTTTGCTGACCGTGTCTTTCCTGGGTAGGCTTTTTGCAGCGGTAACCGACATCCACGCGGGCGGAGCCGCGGGCGACCGCTAGTTTGCTAATATAGTAACCGCCATGTTGGTGTATTGTTCTCAAGCGCAACTGCTGAGTATGGGGTCCTGGGTTCGATTCCCGGGTCTGGCAGAGGGTTATTGAGTTTTTCTCAGTAGCAGGCACGGAGTCTAGATTTGTGTCTGAGCTTGCCCCCTATCACATGGGACTTAAACATAACTGGCGAAATGTGGGTGCACTATTAGGTACACCTCTGCCTAATCCTTCGTGGATTACAGGCGTGATGATGTTATGCGTATAGCTTTTGCCGCGTGGAGAACGGAAATCATTCCACGAGAACGTACCACCGGAATAAAGTGCCCTATGTCCTATATGTGTGCCTCACCGAAAACCGTTCAGCAATTCCGGCGTTAAAACGCACCACACCGACAGACAGTGTCAATTTCGCATTTATAATAATTATTAATAGTTACGGATAACAATGCAAAAACATAACTCTAATCAGAAACCATATTATCATATATTCCCATCGCAAGCCGTACATAATAATATGTGTACATACGATAAGTAATGATTAACTGCAAATATTGTGAGTTGATATTAATGGCCGGATATGGCTCAAACTTAGTTAGTTTATGTTGTAGATTGATGATAGCGAACTCTCTATGAAAACGTGACAAACTATCGCTTAAACTATAATTGAACAGAGATACATTAATCATTATAAGTATTATCTGGGCCTTTTCACATTAGTAGTGGCCGAATGTGGGAATCAACAATGATTCATAGATTGTAAAGATGGAATTCGCTTTGAGCAGGCTTGACAAACGGATTGCTGATTGTAGTTTATTTCTATTTACATCTATAAAAAGAATGTTTTACATTGCGTCTTTTGACATTATTTGAATTTGTTTTCAGTACCTACCCTGTATTTTGCGCTTACAAATTGGCGCTTAACCTTATTGGAGCTTTTTAATTAATCTAGTAATTTTGAACCCCCAAGGCATACGAGAAAAATCCAAATGTATGTCTACAAGTCTCTTCACAAACCAACTTATTCATACAAAAGCAGTTAAACAAATCCTGAATAAATACAGCAAACATCCCGATAAAGTACACATAACAATATTTTATGTTAACAGACAAATCCGTGGGCAAACACGAGTGTTCCCTCGATTATTTATCGTATTTAGGTCAAGTTGCCGCTTCTTATAAACGTCAGATATATGACGTATCGGCATTAGATCGCCTCCTGGGAATTATATCAATGTTTTAGGATACAAAGGGCAAATATGTTGTTACTTATTAGGTCATTTCTTGTGGTAGATTGACAGGCTAAAAGCTAGTAACATTTAGTTATGCCAAATCGAAAATGGCATGACGTGCTAGACTTTTACTTCAAGGATTGGACTCAAATTGCGTAAGAGAGAGAAAAAATGGGATTTGCCTCTCTTTTTAAAGTATCTACTAGATATGCATTTCCACAACTGCGATTGTTTTTATACAATAATATTATACAAGGTGTAGTTTTGCATCCTCGTCAAAATTCAGGAGGTTGTCACTAAAGGCGTAAATAATCAATCTAAATTACGGTACCTAGTCAATAATAATAAACGTTGCTTTTTTTGTTGTCTTAATTTGACACTATTACAAAATGAAGCCTTTCTCTAAAGAGGAGAATCACCCGTTTATCGAATAAACTCTGTCTGCGTTTGTTTGTGTGTGTGAAAGCGCGGTTATAGGGCTAGTATTAGACGGGCCGCGTTTTAATGCGGGTGGTGTATACTTACCGATTTCCGATGATAAGAAAAAAAAAAAAAATACCGCAGTTACCATAGCGTAGTTACCTCCTTGAATTTGACGAGGATGCAAAGCAACACCTAGTATAGAATCATAACGTAACATAACATCACACCTGTAATCCAAGAAGGGTTAGGCAGAGGTGTACCTAATACTACACCCACGTTTCGCCAGTCATGTTTTTGAAGTCTCATCTAATAGGAGGCTACCCTATTGCTATTAATCGGACACGAATCGAGACTCCGTGGCTGTTATTGAAAAATTCCTGATGGAAAAACTCAATAACACCTTGCCCGAACCGTTAATCGAACCCAGGACTCCATTCTCAGCACTCACGCATTATGACTGCTAGACCAACGGGGCAGGCTTAATACGAGAATGTAGAATCATAAGCATAATCAATCAGCCAATGATAAATAATCCATTGCTTCAATCTTCATCAATGTTCGAAAAAAATGGTATTCTCGACAACTTAAAACCTCTTACAACTTACCTCTCTTCTATACTTTGGTTCTGTATTTATATTATAAGTATATGTTTATATATTGTACTCGTAATTATTTACACATTATTAAAATAAATATATATTAATTTTATTATATGTATAAGCATGTATGTTTATTATCTGTTTAATTATGATTGTTTAAGTTATTAATTTTATAGTTAATTTATTCTTTTTACATGTTGTGTCTACGTTTCATATATATCTATCTAGAAATAAACGGTACCTTTGTGCTCTTTTGTCTTTATATATTTTTCCTGTAACGTGTTTTTTGTGTACATAAATAAATAAATAATAATAATAAACAACGTAATAAATGTTTTTTAAAATGAAAGGCACGCCCCAGGCCATTGTTAGTTCGTTACTCAACAACCCCTCTGGGCCTCATGCTTTGAAAATCAAATACGCCGGGCAGCAATCATGTTGTCAATGCAGCGAACATTTGCAAAATGACTGCTCACATTATTATTACCCCATTTATACACAAAAAGCCATGCAACTATAAATAGTAAAGTTAGGTACAAATAATACTTTAGGTCAGCAACCCCTCTTGAAAATTGGTTGTGTAATTTACGCTTGAAAATGTACTAAACATTATATTATTCTATCCAACGCAAAATAGAAACTGAATCATTTTACAACAAATTGTAAATTGAATATTTTTAGTCTCTAAGGTATTGTAGTGATTTTAATTTTAAACTGAATTAGTCAAAAATAGGCTCGGAAATTCTGTATTTAATGGGTGGTCACCCATCCACAGAACCACCTAGTTAAGCGTGGCCAACCTGAAGATCGACCCAAGCGGCCGTTATTATTTGGCCACGAGCTCATCACACAGGCCACAGGGAGTAACACATTGTTTTCTTCAATTCTCCTTTCAATCGTCACGCTATAATTTATTAAAACTCCTAATGTTGCAACACAAAATGAAATAACAACTTCGTCGAACGTAAATACTTTCAAATCAACACAACCGCATTCATGCAAACACTCAAATCAATTGCTCTATTAGGCTAGTAACATATTGACAACTCAATAATTGTGTTGTACATGTCATCGGAGCGATAGGATTTGTGCAACTGAATCGCGTGTATTATATATAATTCCTGCCCGAAACAAAATGGTATTTTTCTTATTTTTTTTTTGTCGTTCTCCATTCCAATTCTGTCCTATTTGACCCAAAGTTTGACTGGTAGAGAATGCCTTGTGGCATAAAGTCCGCCTATGTACCACTCTTGTACATGAAGTTTAAACAAATAAATAAACAAACAGTATCATTCGAACTTGGTTCGAATTCAGCTGTATCCGATAAGACTGGAAGCCGACCCCAATAAATTTGAGAATAAGCTAGGCATATGATGACCGTACTTACATATGCGAGGCTAAAGGTCAACGCACTGCTGCTGCACGGGTTCGGTATGGCCTCAACTCGAGCGGTTTGAAGTTCATTCAATGAAAACATTCTGCAATGCACACTTACAAGCGACACATGTAAGCGACATCGCCTCGGATCTGGATAAGCTAGTAAAAATGAGGTGAAGTGCCGATCCGTTGCTATGCTTACAAGTGTAGTTTAAGGTGTAGAGAAATGTTAAAAGACTACTTGATGAGGACTTCAGAAAGTAAACTTTAGAGATCGCTCTAAAGTCTAACGCTATTTTCAAAACCTATATTTCCAGTTATGTTGTGCTTATAGATTTTCAGCTGTCAGCAAATTCCACTAAATTAGAACATTAAAGACCTTTCAATAACAGACATCTCACTTCTTACTTACTTTTAGAAATGCGAAAGTTTTTGTGAGGATAGATGGATGGATGGATGTTACTCTTTGTTTCTTTATACTGTTCGTTGGCACGCGGGTAGTTTACAATATATCCTGCATTAACACAGGTTTTTCATTCCTGACTTTTTGTCCCAGTAGAATGATCCCGTGGGACAATAACCGAACTCCACGCATGCATAAGCTAGCAACAATATATGTAGGACGTAGGTAAATAAAATGAACACTCCAACACAATAAATCTTTCTAGCTACTCTAAAAGTCCTCTCCAACGAATAAATATGGCATCCCCCCTCCACGTAAGTACATTAGTATACACATCGTAAACATTCCCAGCATTCGGAATTAGCATTTGTCGCATCTCCAAGGGTAGAAAAGCTAAGTGGACCTTTTGAAGATGTGTTCATCCGTGCACTTGAAACAGGGACACTTGAGTTAAAAGACCTCGCCCGAGGACACCTTATGAGGACCGAGGACACCCTACAGGGACTTGAATTTGAATATTTTGAGGATTTTTGAAATGAGAGAAGGTTTTTTTTATTGTTTTGGTTTTTGTGCTGTTTGTAATGTTTTCGTGTATTTTTTTTATTGAGACGAAGTTAAAATAAAACTGTTTAAATGCAAACGGAACTTCATTTTCGAAGAAAATTATAACAATTTCAATAGTTCCCCAAAAGAATTCTTGATCAATAAGATAATTTTTGTCAAATCATGCATTTCCTTCAACTCGATTGACTAAATTATTTAGTGTTGTCACGTTAAACACATGAAAATGACAAATTACTTTAATTGCCGGTTATTGATAATAATCACACAAGATGATGATTATATATATGTATACTAATCATCATCTCTCTGCACTTGTCTCATTCTACTTGGGGTCGTCGCAACACGTCGCTCCCCTGTCAGACGTCACGGCATCATTTACTCCTTTCTCTTTCATAAAAAATCACACATCGCACATGTACATTTTAATTTTATTATCATCAGCAAGAATAAATTTTTCATCTAGCTCATAAATCTACAAGGCACCCATGTACGAAATTAAATTAAACTAATCCCTTACAACTAAGGGGAAATGTTGTAAATTGTTAAATAGTTTAATATTAACATGACTGTTCAAGGCTACTAAGTTAAGGCCTGCCCAAAACTGCTGAAGTTAATGTAGGTGGTAAATTCCATTTAACGTTCGAATTCTCCTGCATGCATTTGTACATCAGAAAACATTTACGATTTCGTACTCAAACCTTTTTCTACTCAGCTGATGATTTTTAGTAACATAAGTGTCTCATTACAACCTTCCTTCTTCCTTATAGAATACTCCAACGCTCTGAGGGTCGGTTTCCTAAATTGATATTCAAACTTTGAGTCGAACGACAGAAAAAAAATCAGTACAATTTCGTCTCCGAACCGAAGCTCATGTTTCCTACGAAATCAAGGAACTGTTTATTATTTTGCGTGGGTTGTGATAATTTATGCCCATTGGGGAAAGCTCGACTGAACAAGACGCAAGTACCTTGGAGGTAAGAATTTCCTTTCTCCTACGGAAAAGTACCAAAGTACCACAACCAGCGTACAAGGTTCTCACTGCGGGGCTGAAGCCCTATGAGATCTATGAGAGAGAGCGGGCAATCAATAAAATAATAGTGAATAGAAGTGCCATAAATAGTACTCGGCCAAGTAGTCAAAGAGGTCTTTCACTCAACTAAGACCGTACCATAACATACAAAACAAAATACAAAAAAAAAATGACCCGGGATCTTTAGGAAGCCAGCCAAAACGATGTATTTTTTAACATTATTTCTTTGTCTGTCCCATCCATAGGTATCTACTAAACGGATTTTAATGAGACTTTCAAGTAACCTTATGAAACCAACCAAAATATGGGCATTCAAATCTACATACATATTTTATGCTAGAAAAAAGGATGAGCTCCAAAACACGCGACGTGATTTCGTTACAAAAATTCTGTGAAATGAGCTTTCTCTCCTCTGATTCCTAAATTCAATGGTAAAAAATCCTGGCTTATAAAAAATAATTGATGACCACTGACTACACTGGACTTCTGGCGGTACAAGTTATTTACATTATTTATGATTACTAGCCCGTATCACTCCACTGCTGGGCCCTTACCCAGTCTTCAACAGAGAGTGAGCTGGAACGAGGACATGAAGCCTTTGCCACCCAAGGTACCCTCCATCCACCTGGCTCTTTCAAGAGCTACGAAGGACCAATCTCACAAGGGTACAAGTAGAATAAAAATATTCAAAAATCTTTTTAGTCTGAGGTTATTTGTGGTTGCTAACGACTCTGTCAAAAAAACAAAGAGAGAATCAACGAGGCACATAATTCAATGAAAGCTCTATTCGACCCGCCCTAAAAGAAACAGGGCTTGAAGCCATCATTCACAAGGACCTTCAAAAGGACACCAATTTAATTAAAATAATATTTCTGAACAGGTAAGTCTATCACATTTTCTACAGCTGTTTTATTTTAATAAAAAATTCTTACAAGATTCTGGGCCTCCTTTTTGAACTGTCGTTCCGTAAATTCGTCTTCTACAATTTTTAATATAAGCAGAGAGTTATTTTTCAAATATTCTCCCTATTTTTCATGGCTTTATTACAATGCTTTAGATGCCATCTAAGAGAACGTTGATAGTAGGCAGAATTCCATCAATAAAATGTGAAAGTAACTCTGTTTGTATGTCATGTATGTATGGTCTGTGTGTGTTTTAAAGAATCTTATATCATCATAACTGGGTTATGATGATATAAGATTCTTTAATCCCGGTAGTACGATCCCGTGGGATAATTTGCGACCTCCTCGCAGGCGAAGCCATGGGCAAAAGTCTTAGGGCACGGGCTATAAGTCCATAACACATTTTGTATTAGATTTATGATTATTTTTGCTCTTATTAATGTATTGTTCTATGGATTTTGATTCATGCGGACCTTATGGTAAGTATGTGCCATCCGCCTTCAATGGACATCTGATATAACGTAGACCCGTCATTGCAAAAAAAAATTTAAAAATTGACCTTCAAAACCATCAAAGCTACTTTTTTTACTAAACTTGAATACGCGCCTACAAAACGTATAAAATCCCAAACAATTTTCCAAGAAAGTAGGTTTTACTTTCATTCATTTTCCCAGCCACAAATTATTAAATGAATCAACAATATAGACCACACCATCTTTGATAGACGCGTACCGCTTTCATCAGACGCTAACTACGTCTTAATTGACTTTCAACTGCTACACCCCTTTCAGTAACTTCATTATCTCTCAAAGGATTTAAATGAAAGGAAGGGCTGTTACTGTAAGCGAATTTATTTCAATTACTAAAGGATTTTATAACGAGTTATGATTTTATTTGGATTGTGTGTGGTAGGTTAGAGTGTCCATGGAGTTTCTGGCCCGTTTTTCTCCATAGAGATCTTCACTTTGGATAGACAATCACCCCTTCCCCCCTTCCCCCTTCCCCCACCCCTTCTTTTCATAGTTATTATGCCTTTTGGCTGGACTACATATTATCATCTTTTTGTTTTTGAAAATTGAATAGTTCCTGTGACGGGTCTGTTTGAAATTGAAACTTTTGGTTGAGTTTGAGTTATGCATAGGTATATCACATACCACATTGCGCGTTTGGTGCCTTCGCTAGACGCTTAGCGTGTGTCGAAGTAGCGCGCATTGCGGTGGATGCGAAAATTCTAATTCATTCGTTTTACTTCGCTATTGGCAAGCTATCTGCCAGAGATGACGTATAGAAACTGACAGCTTTGACTGGTTCATGACAAAAGTTAAGTGCTCGATGTACTGTCGTGGCTACGTTTATTAGTACTTCCAATTTTCGACACAGTAGTTAATAGGTGCCTATTTTCTAAACTTTTTGAGCTTATTTTTGGTGAAAAAGTTGTCAATTTTTCTGTAAAGGTTATGAATTCAAATTCAATGACTGACAAAAATCACTTTCAATTTACTACAAACTTTGTGACCACACCACTAGTTTTGAGGCAATTCGTACACTTGGGTTGGTACCTACTAAAAGTGTGCTGTGTGTGTTAGATTGACATTGAAATGAAGAAAAATATTTTTTAAACCTCTTTGTTCCAAAACCTCTAATAGTACTCTTATAAATTGATCAAAAGAAGATAAATTAATATTAACTTTATTTTCAGTCCCAAAATAATTTATTTCAATAGATATTCACTAGAATTATTATCTTATCACTGTTACACCAATATGGCGGCAGGCTCGTTTCTCATAAAATTAATTATCTAGAATGATGTGACGTTAATTAATTTCAGAAGTTATGAGTAAATTAATGTGTTTGTATTATATCTTTGTCTAAATTAATTTGCTTTCTATTTTGGGATCCATTTGAACGTAGCGTTATGAATTAAAGATTTTGTTTATTTATATTTTTGTAAATAAAAATGAAAGAGAAGTGAGTAACTTTGGCATGAATAATTAATTACATGCTGTTACGGCTCATTCACACGGGTTTCATGATTGACGCTTCGTCAAAAAACACGATACGTCATGACGGATGGATGACACATTGCCTAAGGAATCGTGTTTTATCACGACTCTAAAAAATATTCGAATTGATGTTCACATTCGTTTCGAGATTCAGGGTACAATCTTAGATGAACTACCGACCACGATGGATGCGAATCCGTCACAAAAACAACGATTCGTGTTTTTTGACGAACGTGATTTTTATAAGACGAAACGTGATTTATGACTTGCCCGTTATTTTTCACGATTCGTGATGCGTGTGAACACGGGCATTTAAAAAGCATTGCCACCGTTAAAAAAATTGACGAACCGTGAAAAAATGCGATTCGATTCGAGTCGTCGTGTGAATGAGCCCTTAGACTGTATCGTCCCACTGCTGGGCAAAAATTTTTCTCCAGAACGTCCAGTTTCGTTACAGGGCTTTACCGAACTACTGGTGTAATTATAAACATTGGCTAAAACTATACTAGGATAGACTAAGCCGATCTAAGAACTTCAGGCAATAAGCAATTTTTTGTAGCGTCCGCGAATGTTGATAGTTATCTAAAAACACGAATTTCCCCGAATAAGAGACCTAGCTAGATCGGTTTTTTACGTCGTTGGAGCCGTTTTCGATACTGTGATTACAAATATATTTGTCGGAGAAAGCGATAACTTTTAAACATCAAGTTGCTGATTTGATCATTGTAGTAGGGGTAAACGCCGTGACGTCAGATGTTGTTTTAATGGCGGCACGTGGACAGAGTCGTTTTGTAGAGTGGGGATTGTGCCGAGATCACTTTCGCTCGGAACTCCAACCAAGTCACTCCTTCAGAACGAAACTGTCGGTTTGCCCATTTTGTGGAGATTATTTGTTAGTGTTATTTAATGTAAATTTGTGTTAAATAATAAACTGTGATTTTTGTGTACCGAAACCGAAACTATTATTTTAACATTTCATCATGAACCCGGTACCACCGAACCCTAATGACAACGGCGCTATCGCTCAGCCATCGCTTACGCCGTCATCAGAATTGGGATCTGGACTCGATTCCCACTGGCGTGCTATGTTCGAGATGCAGCAGAAGAACATGATGCAGCTGATCGAAGCCATCAGGACACAACAGTGGCACCTCAGATCATGCTGCCAGAAATTAATCCGGAGCTACCAGATACCGATCCACGTGCTTGGTGCGATACTATCGATATTTGCCTCGACGAACGTCCACTGGAGGGTGCATCGCTTATTATAGCTCTGAGCAAAGCCCTGAAAGGTAATGCGTCATCGTGGCTGTCGCAGATTTCGCATGCAGGCATGACGTGGCAGCATTTCCGCGACTTGTTCCTTGCGCGTTATGCATCCACTGAAACTCTTGCTGCATCGCTTGTTAACATCCACAACGGCTGGCCGAAGGAGGGCGAATGTCTCGCAGCGTACGCCAGCCGCCTAATGACTACCCTGTTGGCTCGATGGAAGAATCGAAGCCATGAAGAAATAGCCACGTCGTATGTGCTCGCTCATGTCTCTCAGTTCGACTCTCGGCTTAATCGCTTGGCGTTTACTAGCGAAATAACGTCACGTAACAAGTTACTGCAGGAGATTAAGGCGAGTGCAAGTCTGAAGCGGAAGTTCGATCGCAGTACCGGTGATGGCGACACTGATGCAAAGCGTTTAAAGCCACAAACTTCCACTATGTTCACGTGCCATAAGTGCGGAAAACCGGGACACAAAGCGGTGAACTGTCGTTCGAAGTTTACGCAGCCTGCTGGAGCTAACGCCCAGAAAACTACACCGGCGGCGACTTCATCGGGTTCCAGCAAAAGAATAACGTGTTTCCGTTGTGGAGAAGCCGGACACATCTCTACGAACTGCCAACGCGGCAGTGCGGGTGGCGCGTCATCGTCGGCGGGCAGCGCTGCCAACGCAACGGCGGAGCGACGCGTCGATAGCTGCGAAATAGCAGGTGTTTGCGGGCAATTGGAACAATCCGGTGAGTCGTTTTCATTTTGTTTTGATTCCGGCGCCGAGTGTTCTCTCGTTAAACAAAATGTAGCTTATAAATTCTCGGGCAAACGTTCACTTTCAACCGTGCAAGTAATTGGTATCGGTAATAATTCGAATGTTTTTAACACTGAACAAATTCTTAGTGATGTTGTGGTCGACAATAACGAACTGTCAATTTTATTTTACGTACTACCCGACGATTGTATGAAATACGATGTTATGATCTGACGCGATATTTTGACACTTGGCTATACGGTACATTTAACTGAATCTACCCTACGAACTTCGAAAGTTACAAATGTAGGTTGTTGCGATTTACCTCCCGTAATTGATCTTTACAATGTTGATTCTGATATTTCAAACGAAAACAAGGACCGGTTGACGTCCCTTTTGAATGAGTATTCGAATGCTTTTATCAATGGCTTACCGTTAACTCGAGTGACTACGGTAGAGACATCCGATCGATCTTGGCAAGATGCACTAGAAGACTTCCAACTTGCATTAAATTGTTCTGTCCACCGTGTCATAAAAGCAAGCCCTCTCGAACTTTTGATAGGCCGCGTAGCTAGACTCCTAAATCTTTTAACGTTAGACGATACCGAAACGGAGATTAACCTTCACGAGACGAGAGAGCAAGCGGTAATAAATATTGACAAAAATGCAAATTATGAAAAATCTAGATTTGATAAAGGTAAAGCTAAGTTGGTAAAATTTGATGTTGGTGATTTGGTTTTAATTCAAAATGAAGAACGGAATCAGACTAAATTAGACCCCAAATATAAGGGACCGTTTAAAGTTGTAGAAGTACTTGACGGTGATCGTTATCTTTTAAAATCTTTGAATGGTAATAGAACCTACAAGTACGCTCACGATCGTATACGAAAGATGCCTCTAAGTAGTGTTCCTAATGAGTTAAACGTAGAGGACGGTGATGAAAGTACCTCCACCGAGTAGTAGACACATACCATGGCTATTTGGTCGCACCGTACGCACTAGTCTGTAGTCGTAACTGCAGCTCACTTGTGAGCTGTTCAGGGGGCGATGGGCAGCTGGTGGTACGGCGGGGACCTGGGTCTCAATGGAGACTATTGTTGTTTTGGTCTTGTACTGACCTGGGAGTCGCAGACTCTATGTGATGTGTGTGGTCGTATCACATGAGGTGATGACGATATGGGTGGCATAAGTGTCACTAGCTGCTGCGGCAGCTGGGCCATGAGCGTTGTATGTGATCGAAGTTGATTTAGTCGCTGAGTAAATATGATTGAGACTTAGAGGAACCTTTTGTTTGACAACTGTTATTTTCAAGTTATGCTATTCCATAAAGATGTGGTCAGGTTGACCGAGCCTGTACTGTTGCTCCAAATTTGACTGTTTGGTTACAGGTACTCACGAGGACGTGTAACTTGTCAGGCTGGCCGTGTCGGAGAAAGCGATAACTTTTAAACATCAAGTTGCTGATTTGACCATTGTAGTAGGGGTAAACGCCGTGACGTCAGATGTTGTTTTAATGGCGGCACGTGGACAGAGTCGTTTTGTAGAGTGGGGATTGTGCCGAGATCACTTTCGCTCGGAACTCCAACCAAGTCACTCCTTAAGAACGAAACTGTCGGTTTGCCCATTTTGTGGAGATTATTTGTTAGTGTTATTTAATGTAAATTTGTGTTAAATAATAAACTGTGATTTTTGTGTACCGAAACCGAAACTATTATTTTAACATTTCATCATGAACCCGGTACCACCGAACCCTAATGACAACGGCGCTATCGCTCAGCCATCGCTTACGCCGTCATATTTATATATCTAGATAGGAAATAATATTGCTTATTTAGTTTTATAGCATATGTAGGCTGAAATGAACTCGCCAACTGACGTCACTACGAGTAGACAGAACTTTAATAGGCTCCACTTGTGAAGAAATCTCTTCAGGCAGGCCAGTGCCGTATCCTTTAACTTTGTTCATATCTTCAAGACCCTGGGTCTGTTTTATATAGAACAGCGTAATGCAACGCGCCTAGCACATATAACTACAGAAATAAGTATTATCAATGAAAAAGTCCCAAAATATGCAATAACGCAAACGCAGCATATGCAAATATGCATTTGCATATGCTAACATACAAATGATTACAATTTCTAGCCATCTCCCGCAGGAATAAAATTCCAGCAAAAAAAAAAGTAAGCCCGGACATTTTATGAAAATATTGTGCAAAACGCAACTGTTCTACTTAATTTTAAAACAAACTACCAAACATTTTCAAAACTATTCTCTGTTTAATAAACAATGCTTTGACGCATCCTGGTAAACACGAATTCCACTTCAATATTTAGGCTTCAAACAAGTTTGCAGCAAAATCAAAATAGCGCCAAAACAAATTAAGGCTTTGCCTACATCCTGTTTGTAGCTTGTGTGCAGTGGTAGCTTTGACTGCGTTTTAATAATGCAGTCAAAGCTACGTCATATAATTATGTTCTATGTCCACAGATGATTATGTAATAGTCATTAAACCACATTGAACTAAGAGCGCTGATAAATATGGTGGTGGCGATATGTTTTGACAGTAAATTCACGCCACAGTATTTAAGATTAGTTTCAGTTTTTATAATAATAATTAAGTTACTTGACCAGTTAATCGGTATTTCTGTGTTTTCTTTTATAAGGCGTCTTTTTAACTTCTTGTTTTTCAATGTGAGAACGTTGTTGGCCTTTTTAATTTCTATATGCTTCCATTTGTAAACTTTTTCTATATACTTTTACGATTTGGTTAAGAAATTACTTACTGTTGTCCTACTCTGTACGCTCACACTGTAACACAAGAACGTTCTAAAAACCAATCATCGTCTGATTGCGATTAAACTTTAGCAACTAATTGTTTGAAGTTGCGTGAAGGTTTTCATTTCATTTCATTTATTCAATAACAATTAACAAATTGTGTCTGAATGTTTTACAAAAATAATATTTGAAGCTAAAAACAATATGTATACAATTAAAAAAACAATCTCATATCATGTTAACAGAACACTCATAAAAATCAAAAGAAAAATATATCACAATCTAATATCATAATCAAAGAAAAAATGTATAACAATCAAAGAAAAATGTACAACAATGTCAATACAATAAAATTTATCAAAATACCAACCAATAATTTCATTTCATTTTCCAACAAAAACATGTCTTAACAGAAAAATTTAATAGCATTAAAAAATAAAATAATTCATAATATAAGTACAAATAATTCTCCTCACGCCCCCTTATCTCCGGAACTACGGAAATAAAATACATAACACAGTTTTTTACTTATGGGTTATTACGGAATCCTTCATTATGTGTGTTCATAAACGCACTTGGCCATAATTCTAAATCAATATAAATTCAATTCAAAGAAAGGTTGCAGGCATAGTACAATTAAATTAATAACACGCGGGTGAAAGCGCGGGCGGAAGCTAGTGTGAAGTAAACTATTTAGATTTTGATTTGGTGCAGAATTAATAGTGGATTAACTTTTGTTGGCTCCTGTCCGCCAGCCTGTGTGGATCTAAAATTATCCCCCGGTAACCTATTAATCACGTCATGGTCTTCTCTTTACATATGGCTAGAAAGGAGGTGACTGCTGAGATGACGAGTAATAGAGAAGTATGGAAGAAGAAGACATGCTGCGCCGACCCCAAATAAATTGGGATAAGGTCAGGAGATGATGGTCTTCTCTTTACATCCTTTGTCGCTACGTGTGATACTGTGACAGAATCAAAATCGATGTTTTGTTTTTGTGTCCTGAGTCATGAGTTTGGTTCAGTTGTGACAATTGCCAATATAGTAGTAGTGAATTCACATGTTAATCGTAGAGGTTGCGAATTGCGAAATAAGTCAAAGGGTAGTGCTTCAGTTGTCGCTAAGATATTGCTTTCAGTGTTTGACAGTGAAAGGTATTCCACTGTATCTGGTTAGACTGGAAGTCGACCCCAATATAGTTGAAAAAGGTAGGCATATGATGAGGTTGGACAATGAAGAGAGAGATAATTATTTAACACAAGTAAAATTTTATATAACATAACATCATACCTGTTTACCTAGAACGGTTAAACAGAGTTACATCTTATAATACTACTGCAAAAATTATTGCCGGGAAACGACTTTTTTTGGAGTGAAAAATCACGTTTTACGCTAGGACTCAATGTAAGGCACTCAAAACATTGTGCTGATGATTTGAATAGTATGGGAGTCGTGGAGGTAAAAAAACTTGTATTCAAAAATTGAAACTTTGACCCCTAAATTGCTCATTTCCCAGATATGGTCTATAACAAAAAAAAAAAAAAAACGGCCAAGTTCGAATTGGACTCGTGCAGTGAGGGTTCCGTAAAAACTTGTAGGTATTTTGTTATTGAACTTCATATTTGCAGTTTTCAGATTTTTTTCCAATACATAAGCTGTAAGACAATGCTTCTTGCTAAATTTCATGGTTCTAGGTCAAAGGGCAGTACCCTACACATAACCTTGAGGGTGTCGCTTTTTGCGGCATAAACGGCTATATATTTTTTTCACGCTAACATAAATGTTTGATTTGTTCACAGCTTCAAGGGACTGTAGACTTAAGTATATGAATCTTTTTAATTTCAACTCGTTACCTCCATGCGTTCCCGAGATAAAGGGTCTTGACAGACAGACAGACAGACGGACAACAAAGTGATCCTATATGGGTTCCTTTTTTTCCATTTGAGGTACGGAACCCTAAAAAATATTGCAATGACTGGAAGAACAATTGCCCTTCAGCTTCTTTAAGGGTATTTTTACACCGATTATAAATATGCTCGAATTTGTTTATCCGGCTGAGAGCCTTACCAACACATAATATTATGGGAACATTATGTCGCAAAATTAACCCATTATACGTAGAATTTAATAATTAACTGAGGTTAATGACACCACGATAGTAATTACATCGTAGGGACATCCTAATTCGTATCGAAATAATGATAGCCGCGGTATCGCAGTAATTAATACAATCTCATTATATTGGAACTAATAAGGGTGGATGCAGGCAGTAATATTGTATAAAAGTATTGCAATACTATGGGTGTTTTTGTTTGTTAGTAATCATAGAAGCAGTTTTCACATAGGCAGGTACTTTAAGAGAGCCTACGCACTATTTTGTTTTTTTGCGTAGTTTTTTTTTTATTAAGGTACCTATCCTCTTTGACACAAAAAAAAGATTTAATTTCGCGATGTCTATAAAGGCGTATATGTATAGTTGTATGTCTTAGAAGTAACATAATGAGTCCTGTAAAAAAGTAATTTTGATTTTGCATAAAGTCAGGCGGTTTCATACCTTTAAGGCATGAACTTATTTTTCTAGTTTCATTTTTTCATGTTTTGTAAGATCGTCTTTCGATTTCTTTATTTCTATTTAGAACTGGATTGAAAAATTATTGATCTGAACTAAGCCTAACACAAATTCGGTACGACATAGTCGCCGATATCATAGATCGGGTTAATTTACAAACTAATTGCTATCGTCGATGATTTGTGATAGTTTTCATATTTGCGATATAACCACAGCTGGAATATGGACACTGATTGAAGCCCCAAGCGCCCATGTTTTCTGTTATACACAGGACACAAAATTACTCAAACTAATACTTACATCAACATTGAAAAAGGGATATTTACCATTTTTACGATTTGTTTTGAGTTCTCAATATCTCGGCGCTGTTGCAAGCACCATGATCACGGATCAACTGAAGTCTAACGAGAAATAGGGTAGACCGATTTGTCTGCTGATAAACAGCCGCCCGCAATAACTTCAGTTTATCCGTGATCATTATCACAGCGCCGAAATATCGGGAACTCATAACAAATAGTAAACATGGTAAAAATCCGTTTTCAGTTTTAATGATTGTGTTAGTGACCATCTTGGTTTAAAAACTTATATAGGTACTCAAAGTAATGCCGGTACCTTTGTGCTCTTTTGTCTTTATGTATTTTGGCTGTAAAGTTTTTTGTGTGTAAATAAATAAATAAATAAATAAATAAATAAATAAATAAATAAATAAATAAATAAATAAATAAATAAATATTAAATAAATAAATAAATAAATCAATCAATAAATCAATACATAAATAAATCAATCAATAAATCAATACATAAATAAATAAATAAATCAATAAATAAATAAATAATAATGTCTGCCACTAAACATGGACAAAAAGCTATTCGCGCGGATAACATGATAGAGACCCTCAAACAACAGCGCGACTTGACAGAACATATTTCGGAGCTCAAGCAGACGATACGGGACTCTAGTTCTGCGGGAAATGCTTCTTTCGCCGATATGGTGAAAAAGGGATCTAACCATTTCATTCGTCCAAATAACTTAAGCTCTGTCGCCATTTATCCCAATGATAAATTGAAAACAAGTGACGAAACAAAAGAACTAGTTCAAAAAGTCATACGGCCCCAGCAAATGAAGCTTCAAGTACGTGGTGTTCGAAAAACGAAAAATGATGGCGTAATAATAAGTACCGAGACGAAACATGACGCTGATAAACTGAAGAACGCAGTCCAGCTCTCTACATCTGGACTTACCGCCGACGAACCCAAGAAGCGCAAACCCCGGATCGTAGTTGTAGGAGTGCCGACTTCCTTGGCTGAAAATGAGGTCTTCAAGTGCATTTTCGAACAAAATGTAGCCGAGAAGTTTCCAGAGATGACCTTGGAATCCTTCCTGACCGCCGTAAAATTAAGCCATAAATCTGGGAAGAGAGATGCTGTGACCTGCAATTACGTTATTGAAGTTTCAGCCAATATACGTAAAACCCTAATCCCTCAATCAAGGATTTTCATAAATTGGTCGTCCTGTCCTGTCAGGGACTTCACATTCGTAACGAGGTGTTATAAATGTCAACAGTACGGCCATGCAGCAAAATCTTGCAGAGAGATCAACTCTACGTGTAGTCACTGTGGTGAAGAAAGTCATGTGATGTCCGAATGCGCGAAGAAATCTGAAACTCCGAAATGCGCGACTTGTTCACGCTTTAAAAAACCCAGTGACCATAAAACCGGAGACACTGAATGCCCTGCTAGAAAAATAGCTGAGCACAGATATATCAACTCCATCGATTATGACGGCGCCTAGTGCGTCATACAAAACCAGCCTTCCACTTCTATCTTTTTTTCCTGACTCAACGATACCTATGCGAGACAACCTGCCCTACTTACCATCGAATTGTTGCTGTCTAAGCAAATTCTTGACCGCTATATAAAAATATCATGACAATGATTTTTGCAATTTTTACTTGACCGAGTCTAACTTGTTTATGAATTCTGCTGAAACTATTGTAATAGTGTAATTAATTAAGCGCAAAATTGTACATAGCTTTTATCTACATGTTTAAGACCTTTCTTCTTTTTTTCATTGTCATTTTGTTCTCATCTAATAAATAATAGAGTTAAAGTAAATTAGGTTACTATTATTATCATAATAAATTAACAATTTTTTTCACCAATTTCAAAAAAAACATCGTATGTTAAATATTGTTTAAAAATTTGTTGTCCAAATATGTACTTAGTATTAGAACACATCGCCTGTGATACAGGTTTATCCTAGTACAGGCATCTAACTCTGTTTTACCTACATTATTTCTAAGACTTATGTTGTATTGTAAAAAAATAACTTTGAATAAAATTGAATTGAATTGAGTTGAATGGACCTACTAAGTTAGCAGAAAATTCAAGAAATACTTCAACGACTGACGATTATATTATATTTGTAGGTCCAAGCTACAGTAAGGCCCTCGGTCTTGCGCCTGAACTCTCTCCGGCCGTCCCCGAATGCCGTCCTAACAGACTATGAGAGTCAGGGAAGAGTGCATCTGTCAGAGAGCACTTGTGAACTACAATATTTCCCACATCGATGACGATTCTCCGCTGAAGTTGGTTACCATGGCCGTAAACAGAGACGGTCTGCTTCAATACTTTTTTTTTTTGTCCTGCACTGTCCCACTGCTGAGCAAAGCAAAGGCCTCCCCAAATTCCTTCCATGAGCTCTTTCCAGCATACAATACAATTCTTTTTTGTTATTTATTTTCAGAAACTCTCTCATAACTCCTGCAGACATAAGAGAAAAATCAAAAGATAAAGGACCTAACCTTGAAGACAAAGGGGTATTTTCTTTCAATACCATTATTTATTATGAACCTTTTAAAGTAATTTCAATGTTTTTAACATGCGGATAACGTAGTGGGCTGCAATATTTTTAATACTATTGATAAACCTATATTGTTAAATGTAAACATTTTATATTGTAGCTGTGTGTTTTTCCATCTATACAAATAAATCAAATTGAAGTGTCTGTTTGCAATCCCAAAATAACAGCTTTTTACATATGAAAGTCTAATATACGGTACTCATAACAAACAAAACACTTTATTATTATTTTTGTCTGTCTGTTTGTTCCGGCTAATCTCCGAAATGGCTGGACCGATTTTGACGGGATTATTACTGGAAAAAAGCTGAAGTTATTAAAAAAAAGATTTGGGGTTCCGTGCAAAAAAAAACAAACCCTTGAAATTGTTAACAAAATCCACTGCAAATAGGGAAATAATAATTTCACGGGGATGAAGGTCGAGGGCAACAGCTAGTCATAAATAAAATTAAAAAATTCTAGGAGAAGATTCAATAAGTCCAGCAGTGTAGGTTTAAACCCGCAGAGCGCAGAGCGCTACTTTTCCGATGCAACAAGTTGGCCCGTAGGTTTTTATAGTGCACGGGGACTGTCAAAGTTGTTTTTTTTTTCAGTCCTTTTACACCTGCGTTGCGAGTTAACTATACACAGCGGACACACAACGATCTCTGCGTTTAATAAAATAACGCGTTCCGTATGCCACTGTAATGCCTCCGCGATGTTCGCGGCGGCTGGCACAGACGTCTTTGCGGCCATCATGCGCAAACGGTGTGCTTCTATCTTGCGCCGCACGCGCGACAGCCCCAACACCATCCTGCGCACGCTGGCGGACCGGTGGGAATCTCCGATGTTGGCTCGCTGGATACGGCTGCACGCAGTCGTATAGTAGTTGCTTGCTAGTCGTATAGTGTGTTGCTTGCTTGAATGGTGTCTCCATCATCGGGGAGTCACCATTTACTGTTTATGTTTGTCAATTAATTAATTATTATTACTAACACTAGTTTGTAAGCTCGCAATTGTACTAACAAATATTATGGATGTATTAGTAAGATGAATCTGAATAAATGATTTATTTATTAAACTTGCATTTTAATTGGTACTCGAAACGTTTGATTTTAAAAGCTTTCAATATTCAATTGAAACATTTATCCTAAAAGCTCGAAATAAATTACTATACGTTCAGAACGCATTAAATATTCACGTATTTCGTATATATTTGGAATGCTTGTTTCTCATTCGCATACAAATCATTCATTTCCGAATAAAAATACATTCATTCATTTCGTTCATTCGCCGGTTGTTCGGTAGGTTTGCGCAAACAGATCAATGGAACATATTTACTTTTGTCATTACAATTTATTGTAAAGCCTGCGTTTTGGTCTGTCACGCAATTTGGATTGTATGTAGTTTTTGTCGTATTTGCAGTCGAATGTTTTGTTCTTGATTAAAATGTCATAAAATTTGTGTTTTCACCGGTTTTCTATGGAACTGTGTGTTCGAGTTTGTAATCAATAAGTTTTTTACAATCACAAATTATAGTGTTGCTATTATTAATTACTTTATGCACCAGGCAAAACAGTTTGGGGCGTTTATTTATTTCACTTTTGTGTATTAAAATATTTGCGACATCGATTTTTGTACATTTAAAGTACTGTTATTAGTAATTACTACCCTAATGGCAACCATTGCGTTACATATTCCTTTAAAATATAACTAAACGCTTCTCGCCTTTTTTCTGAAGAATAAACTGTAAGTAAATAGGCATTACCATCTCTAAAGCAGCTCATTCCATTCCCATTCCTTTCGCACAAATTGTATTTTTTAACGTTTATTTTTTGACAGGACGCAATTCCAACTGAACGTTCCAAATCACCGTAAATGAACTAAAAAACATACAAATTCCACTTCACAGACACACATACACCACACACGTACTGATTTCACTATAAAATCTACGTTACGTTACTCTAAAACCATTAACCCTTCATTACTGAGGCACCTGCACATCACGGCACATTAGGGTCATTTGTACCTGCGTGCCTTGATTTATTCCCCTATCGCGTTGAAGGGTTAACGCATTGACGTCGTCGACGCGGATAAGCGTCTTAATCATCGTATTCAAGGAATATGTAGGGTTGGCTTTTGTGTAACGGACCTACGGGTAAATTGTATTTAGTAAAATTTCTAACTTTACTCCGTCATTTCGCCTGAAATTTCCTTAAGTCGATCATGGAACAGAGAAACTACACCCACATTTCACTAGTATTGTTATTAATTCCATGTTATAAGAGGATATGTTAATATTCTTTTTGGGGCAAATATTGGGTCTAGATTAATTATTTAGCTGCTTCCTCGAATTTTCTAATGATCTTTTTATTCTCTTCTTTATCGTGTGGTTAGTGTCTAACCCGGTATCAGAGTTTTTATGCCATCCACGGGCTTCTGACTTGGCTTTACATGCCGTCGAGAAATATTTCTCTGACATGCTGGTTTCCTCACGATGTTTTCCTTCACCGAAGCAAGTGATAATTATACAATACGCACATATTCCGAAAAGCGTGTTTTGGATTCGAACTCGAGACCTATGATTTGGCAGTCCAACGATTACACACCCAGGCTATCACTAATGATAAAGTGCAAGAACACTATGACAAAGTCAGGTTTCAAATCTAGTTCAAGACGCTCAGTAGAAACGCCTTTGATCACTTTATCAATTGGAATCTTTTCTATCTCCTATGTAATTTTCTTGGTATTTCAAATCATGCTTTGATATCCTAAGAATTCGTTGAATAGATAAACCATCCAGCTAAGTTTCTTTGTTTTGTACTGCTCTTCATTTAAATCGTTTTCTAATCTATTTCTAACTTACTTTTTAGTACTAAGACCAACTAATTGTTTCTTTCCGAAGCTCGTTTCAACTTCCTTGGAAAAGGCAACTCAGAGAATTTAAAGTTTTATACAAAGCAACGCTACTGCCTAACTTTGGTGATCATTATGAACATAGTCTGTTATTAATAGCAATACGGCGCTTAATAGGTCAAAGAGATTAAAAGGACTTATTAATTCGAGCAAAGTGTTATAATGAATGTCTCCAGCCGCCCGAATTATCGATTCATTCTTGGTTATCTAAACATATAATAAAATCGTAGACTTGCCGTGTCTGTACATTAGTGTCTGTACATTAGTGTCTGTACAGTACTGGAAGGTACGGGAAATTAATAATAGAACGTAAAAAAAAAACAGTTTTTAGAATTTTTGTCTGTTTGTCGGTTTTTCGGTTTGTCGGTTTGTTTGTTCGTTTGGGCACGCATCGCGTAAAAACCACTCATTGTATTCAAAATTGAAATATTGAAAAATAAGAAGCAAAATTGTGAGTAGCATTTAGCGTTTATTTAAAAAAATAATGACTGATATTGAAAAAAAATATATGGGGGGGGCTTTTATTAGAGCAACAGAAGCCAAAACCACAGTTTTTCGAATTTTTGTCTGTCTTTCTGTCTCTATGTTTGTGCGCACATCACGCAAAAACTACTGCATGGATTTGAAAGCAGTTTTCACCTCTGTATTGCTAGATGCCTAACTTAAAATATAAGCTACATTTTACCACAGAAATTATCATTTTTTTTAGATCCTAAGTACCCACACGTGCGAAGTCGCGGGCAAAGGCTAGTACACAATAATTACAGGCCTCTTATTTCATAAATTGCTCTTGACATAACTAACCAAACGTGTATAATAAACACTAGTGTCTAGTTCTTTGGAATATAAAAGAGAAAGGTGTGTGAGCTCAATTAAAATAATAATTAAATTAGTTCTCTTAATTTTTGAACACAGACTGCTTCGTTGGTCTACTGGTCGCAATCGAGGCTGCTGAGCATGAGGTCCTGGATTCGATACCCGGGTCGGGCAAATTGTCATTGGATTTTCCCATCAGGAATTCCTCAGTAACAGCCACGGAATCTGTAGACCTGTCTCAGTAAACCCACTTATACATGGGACTAAAAAAAATATGACTGGCGAAATGTGAATTTACTATTAGATACACCTCTGTCTGACCCATCGGGGATTACAATCGTAATATTTCGATTGTTTAAATTATCAAAAAACTTAAATTCAGTGACTGACAACGTGAAACCTGAACTGTTAAGTCTAGAAGCATGAAATTTCTAAAGAATTAGATTTAAGAGTTTTTTTTTTTAAAAAGGTTCTCATATAACAAAAGTCTACTATTCTTAATTTCGTATTATTTTTTTTAACTTTTCAAGAGAATGTGAAAATATCGCCAATTTCTTCCATTATTTAAGATTAAAATGATTAATCTTGTTCCCCAACCTCCTTAAACTCGAGGTCATCGACCTACAACATACTGTAATACCCTTCACAGCGTCCGGGCAACCATCCCATTATGAAACCGTTCTTATCATCCCAAGGTGACGGGTTAAGTTACCATAAGCCATCACTGACGAGATTTCCTGTAACCCGCGTAATCCGCGAGACGGATAATGTCATAGATGAAATCTGAATAGAAGCGAAACTCATGTGTGGGCATCCCATAATGCAGCAATACGATACAAAACGTAAGTTCGTAAACGACATGCGCTTTTTTTAAATAAAAAAACAAGCGCAAAGGCCTAGGACGTACGTTATCTATGAAAAAACATAGTATACTCAAACTCAAACCCAGGCATTTTTGAATGTCAAAACACAAAAAATAAACTAAGCTACAGTCCCAGTCACAGAGCATAATAACTGGTGAATTTACTGTAGTTGCCCATTCGAAAGCGTAGATCCTATGGAGAAGAATGGGCAAGAAACTCCATGGACACTCTTTTAAATCAATAAGTTTTTACAAAATCTTGGTTACATCATTCATGTCGAGATTATACATATATGTGAGAACGATGTAGAAAGACGTGCGAGTAAGAGCGTCCAGAGTACAAAGATAAAATCAACAATTCAAAAATATAATAATCCATGGCAGCTGCAAGATGACCAGTCCCTACTGACAGCGCCCGTTCACGAACATGACGCATGGATCAGCCATCATTCAACTCAACCATTTTGAAGGGAACTAAACGACCCGATAGACGCGCCACCATCAGCGAGACATTTTAGTGAGCATGACATTCTCTCAGCCACCAGGGAAAATGCGAGTCAATACATAAACACATGTTTTTTTTTCAGACCAAAGCTACGCCACCTGATACGATCCTTTCATGCTCCTTTTGCGTCGTTGGAAGTTCGGTCATACACACACGCCGGTTTCATGTAAATACTGCAACCGACGTAATAATATAATTTATAACACCGGTTGCAGTAGGAAAGTATAGAATAATTTTCTGTATGTCACAGTCCTAATTCTAGCCAAAGCTAGAACAGGGTAATCTGCATGAAAGGAGCCTCCCCGAGCGACGTACCTATTGAGTTACTATACGTCCGGCGCACCCTGGGCAGTCAGCGAGTACCCACGCTGACTGGCTAATCCTTTCACCACGATGGCAATCCAAAGTCCACTTATAAAACCGGCTTTGTGCGTAGTCTCGGTCAACATCGAAGGGTTCTCACAAGACAAATCAGAAATTCTTTCCGATGTTCACCGCAAAACCCACTGCGACATTCTTTGCGTCCAAGAGACCCACCGAGGTGGAACACAAAGTCGGCCACACATCGATGGACTTACGCTTATCGCCGCGATCTGTCACCCAAAGCACGGTAACGCAGTGTTTGCTGCTCCCGGCGTAAGCATACTATCCACAAAGTTCTCAAACGAGAATGGTATAGAGATCAAATTATATATATATGTCGGAGAAAGCGATAACTTTTAAACATCAAGTTGCTGATTTGACCATTGTAGTAGGGGTAAACGCCGTGACGTCAGATGTTGTTTTAATGGCGGCACGTGGACAGAGTCGTTTTGTAGAGTGGGGATTGTGCCGAGATCACTTTTGCTCGGAACTCCAACGAAGTCACTCCTTCAGAACGAAACTGTCGGTTTGCCCATTTTGTGGAGATTATTTGTTAGTGTTATTTAATGTAAATTTGTGTTAAATAATAAACTGTGACTTATGTGTGCCGAAACCGAAACTATTACTTTAACATTCCATCATGAACCCGGTACCACCGAACCCTAATGACAACGGCGCTATCGCTCAGCCATCGCTTACGCCGTCATCAGAAGTGGGATCTGGACTCGATTCCCACTGGCGTGCTACGTTCGAGATGCAGCAGAAGAACATGATGCAGCTGATCGAAGCCATCAGGACACCAACAGTGGCACCTCAGATCATGCTGCCAGAAATTAATCCGGAGCTACCAGATACCGATCCACGTGCTTGGTGCGATTCTATCGATATTTGCCTCGACGAACGTCCACTGGAGGGTGCATCGCTTATTATAGCTCTGGCGAGTGCAAGTCTGAAGCGGAAGTTCGATCGCAGTACCGGTGATGGCGCCACTGATGCAAAGCGTTTAAAGCCACAAACTTCCACTATGTTCACGTGCCATAAGTGCGGAAAACCGGGACACAAAGCGGTGAACTGTCGTTCGAAGTTTACGCAGCCTGCTGGAGCTAACGCCCAGAAAACTACACCGGCGGCGACTTCATCGGGTTCCAGCAAAAGAATAACGTGTTTCCGTTGTGGAGAAGCCGGACACATCTCTACGAACTGCCAACGCGGCAGTGCGGGTCGCGCGTCATCGTCGGCGGGCAGCGCTGCCAACGCAACGGCGGAGCGACGCGTCGATAGCTGCGAAATAGCAGGTGTTTGCGGGCAATTGGAACAATCCGGTGAGTCGTTTTCATTTTGTTTTGATTCCGGCGCCGAGTGTTCTCTCGTTAAACAAAGTGTAGCTTATAAATTCTCAGGCAAACGTTCACTTTCAACCGTGCAAGTAATTAGTATCGGTAATAATTCGAATGTTTTTAGCACTGAACAAATTCTTAGCGATGTTGTGGTCGACAATAACGAACTGTCAATTTTATTTTACGTACTACCCGACGATTTTATGAAATACGATGTTATGATCGGACGCGATATTTTGACAATTGGCTATACGGTACATTTAACTGAATCTACCCTACGTATTTCGAAAGTCACAAATGTAGGTTGTTGCGATTTACCACCCGTAATTGATCTTTACAATGTTGATTCTGATATTTCAAACGAAAACAAGGACCGGTTGACGTCCCTTTTGAATGAGTATTCGAATGCTTTTATCAATGGCTTATAACGACGATGATGAAACCGGAATTGACCTAACAGAGGCGAGAGAACACGCGGTGGACGGTATTGAGAAGAGTGCGGCTTATGAAAAAGCCCGTTTTGACAAAAATAAGGCCAAAGTAGTTAATTTCAGTGTTGGTGATTTGGTTTTAATTCAAAATAAAGAACGGAATCAGATTAAATTAGACCCCAAATATAAGGGACCGTTTAAAGTTGTAGAAGTACTTGACGGTGATCGTTATCTTTTAAAATCTTTGAATGGTAATAGAACATACAAGTATGCTCATGATCGCATAAGAAGGATGCCACAAGGTCATATCCCCAGCGAATTAGACGTAATTAGTGAAGAATTGGATCTAGATGATGCGGGTGAAGGCCCATCAACTCGTTCCGATTAATGTTAATGCACAAAGTATTTCTTAAGCGGACGGTTTACCGGAGAGAAGGCCCGGTAACATGCGTCCTGTTTAGGGCTTATCAGTGTGAAGGACTGATACTGTCCAATCTATTGTGTGCACGACAGCGAGAAGGGCTGTGTGTGATGTATCAGACATTACCAGCGAGAAGGGCTGTGTGTGATGTATCAGACATTACCAGCGAGAAGGGCTGATAATAAGTTGACTACTTTGTTTTTACTTGGTGCATTGATATTGTGTTCTAGTTTATTTCATTTGACTTTTCTAAATCTTGATGTGTCGCTTCAAATGCAAGTCCTTTGTTTGAGGTCAGGTAGGCCGAGCAATCTTATATTGTCTACAAATGCATTTTGTTTTGTCACCAGGTAATACAGCACACGAGGACGTGTGACTTGTCAGTATGGCCGTGTCGGAGAAAGCGATAACTTTTAAACATCAAGTTGCTGATTTGACCATTGTAGTAGGGGTAAACGCCGTGACGTCAGATGTTGTTTTAATGGCGGCACGTGGACAGAGTCGTTTTGTAGAGTGGGGATTGTGCCGAGATCACTTTTGCTCGGAACTCCAACGAAGTCACTCCTTCAGAACGAAACTGTCGGTTTGCCCATTTTGTGGAGATTATTTGTTAGTGTTATTTAATGTAAATTTGTGTTAAATAATAAACTGTGACTTATGTGTGCCGAAACCGAAACTATTACTTTAACATTCCATCATGAACCCGGTACCACCGAACCCTAATGACAACGGCGCTATCGCTCAGCCATCGCTTACGCCGTCATATATATATATATCACCTTAGATGTTGGCAACTGCACCATCAGTTCCGTTTATAAGCCACCTGGTACCACATTCAATTTCATCCCCCCAGAGAACTTTGGCAGTCAACCAATTAGAGTTGTAATCGGTGACTTCAACAGTCGTAGTACCAACTGGGGCTACAATGACACAGATGCTAGCGGAGAAGCAGTCGAGGAATGGGCTGAGGCCAATGACTTGACGCTAATTCATGATGCCAAACAACCGGCCTCATTTAATAGTGGCCGCTGGAAACGCGGATACAACCCAGATCTTATCTTCGCCAGCTCATCCATCAGCTCACAGTGCTCCAAAAGCGTATGTTCGCCTATCCCTCGCACTCAGCACAGACCTATAATGTGCTGCATCAAACCCGTAGTCCAGCCTGTAAGTTTCCCCTTCAAGCGCCGATTTAACTACACCAAGGCTGACTGGAAGTCTTTCACAAGTTCGATTGATGACGCCCTCTTGAATGTCTTGCCAACCCCGCAAAACTATGACAAATTTGTTGATATCGTGACCACTACTTCTCGAAAACACATCCCAAGAGGTTGCAGGACTTCCTACATCCCAGGGCTGTCGACAGACTCCTGTGAACTACTGAGCCGATATGAGTCATTGTATCAAACTGACCCTTTCTCGGAGGGAGAGTGGAGAGGGGAGTTTTAGCTGGAGAAATGCTGCTGTCAAAATTAGGTGAAAACAGGCGGGAAAGGTGGATCAACACTGTAACCAGTATTGACATGACTCACAATAGTAAAAAAGCTTGGAGCACTATTAGAAAGCTGACTAGTGAGTCCCCTCAACCCTCACCACCAAGCCAAGTGACCGCCAACCAGATAGCTCATCAACTGCTTGCAAATGGCAAACCAACATGCCGTCCCAGTAAGGTCCCGAAGTCACAAAATCTAGACGGCGCTTGCGACGATATTAGTAAATCGTTCAACCTTACTGATATCGTCGTAGCGATTAAGGGTCTTAAGTGCGGTAAAGCCTCCGGAATGGACGACATCTCAGTTGAGCAGATAAAACAACTTGGCCCAGTTGCTGTGTCGTGGTTGCTGCAACTATTCAACAATTGTCTGGAATCAGCTTCAGTACCCCGTCTCTGGAGAAAATCTAAGGTCATAGCAATACCTAAACCAGGTAAAGCAGCAGATGACCCAAAAAACTTCCGGCCAATCTCTCTACTGTGTCATACATACAAGCTTTTCGAGAGACTGCTGCTGAACCGTCTTACGAGCGTTATTGACCCGAAATTAATTCCGGAACAAGCTGGTTTCAGACCCGTCAAGTCTTGCAGTAACCAGACCCTCAAACTCGTTCAACACCTTGAAGATGGTTTCGAGGCAGGAATGGTCACAGGCGCTGTGTTCGTGGACCTTTCAGCTGCTTACGATACAGTCAACCTCAAACGGCTGCTGTGGAAGGTGGAGACCTTGATCAGCGATCAGAGGTTTGTTCGAATACTCCGGGAACTTCTCCACAACCGCCGTTTCCAAGTTCACCTTCTTTCAGACAAAAGTCGCTGGAGAGCACAAAAGAACGGCCTGCCTCAAGGTAGTGTCTTGGCACCGCTTTTATTTAATATATATATATACCAACGACCAACCATCAAGCCCAAACACGTCCCGCTTCCTTTATGCAGACGACCTCGCACTCACCTCGCAAGCCACCACCTTTGAGGAGGTCGAGGTCCACTTGTCAGATGCTCTTGGTGAATTAACCACATACTACCTCGCCAATTCACTCAAACCCAATCCGAGCAAAACACAGTCTTGCATTTTCCACCTTCGAAACAGAGACGCTGGGCGCAGACTTAACATCGTTTGGGGTGGGGTGTCTATCGAGCACAGTAAATTTCCAAAGTATCTTGGGGTTTCTCTGGACAGATCATTGACTTTCAGCAAAAACTGCAATACCATCAAGCAGAAGGTGCACACTCGCAACAGTCTCTTACGGCGACTAGTCTCTTCAAGGTGGGGTGCTTCGCCTCATGTCTTGCAGACTACTGCGCTGTCGCTATCTTTTTCAGCTGGCGAATTTGCGTGCCCCGTGTGGAGCCGTTCAACCCATGCAAAGTTAGTGGATACAGCTCTGAATGAAACGTGCCGGATCATCACTGGTTGTCTTAAACCGACCCCGGTACAGATGCTGTACCCACTGGCAGGAATAGCGCCACCAGAAGTCCGCAGAACAGTGGCAAGCTCTAGCGAAAGAGCCAAAATGGTTTCAGACACATGACACCCTTTACACCTAAATATCCTCGTGCCGCAAAGGCTGAAAAGCCGAAACAGTTTTATTAAGTGTGTCACCCCACTCACTGGCGAGCGGTCTACGGAAAGACTAAAGCTGTGGCGAGGAAGTGCATCCTTACCCGACCCATTCGTCCCACCTGCTGAAAATCTCCCACCTGGACATGAGTTGCCATGGCTGACCTGGAAGTCTTTAAATAGACTCCGGACCCAGGTTGGTCGCAGCAAGGAAAACCTGCTCAGGTGGAGATTCATTAATGACTCTGCCCTGGACTGTAAATGTGGTGCTGTTCCACAAACGATGGGGCACTTAATATCGTGCCCTGCGTGTCCTGATGATTGTTCACTACAGGAACTGATGGACGCTACTGAAGGCGCCAAACTAGTGGCTCAATTCTGGGCTGACACAATTTAGATTGCTATCGACACGCTAAGAAGAAGAATTTGGAATGTCATCGGGCGCTAGTCACGTAACGTGTGCCGCAAACTACGATCCAATCCTGACATTATTGAACGTATCTTTCATACCAGAAATGATTTTGCAAAAAAAAAATAACCGACTTCCAAAAAACAGTAAAAAGTGGAAAATAACTTTACTTTCGGAAGTCGGTGGCGAAAAAGTCAATGAAACAAACAAAAGTCACTGACTTCCGAACGTAAAGTTATTTTCCACTTTTTAGAGTTTAAAATACACCTCCTCCTTTTTTGAAGTCGGTTGAAAACGGTAGGTATTAAAATACTATCAAGCAGACGTGTCGCTTCTTCACATTTTGATTCTATGGTATTGTGTACCGCACACATAGCAACGGGGAGTTAAATGATTTGAGATCATTTGCACTTTGTGATTATTTGATGTTTGATTATTCTGTGTTGTTGTGATGTTGATTTAATGTTTAGTTTTTAATGAAGCCATAAATTGTTAAGATGACTGACAAATATTACAGACTAATCTTCTCTTCCATGTTGGCTTGATTTAATTGTCACATCGAAACAAGACATGTTAATATAAAACACGCAATGTAAGTAAGCAGAAATTACATTCTGTTACGATTCCTACATTATTTTGCTTCGTCTACGTTCATACGTCTGGTCATTCACACATATTCATATTTAATAATATCTTTCTGCATAATTGTCCACTAAACAAGAAAACACGAAGAATCTTGTAGCCCTTTTCACAAAATTCTTATGTTAATTTATCATGAAATTATTTCAAAGCCAGTTTCACTAAAAGGAATTTCAAACAGATTGAATAATTTCGAGCTTTAATAACTTCAATCAAAATAACTTGAAAACTATTTAGACTGCTCCGTGACAATTTAACAGCTTGCCAAAAGTTTTATCTTAACTTGTTCCAAATAATTTAAACGTCACCTTGAAATAATTATTCCTAATCTTGAGTCAAAGTTTACTAAACGGGTCCTTATTAAAATTTATGTTTAGAGAAATTGATAAATTGAAACTGAACTTTTTAGGTCCTACACGTAATATGTGGATTGATAGGGTATCAGAAAATTATTCATGTAGACAAACGTTCAGCTAAAAGTTGAGTTAGGCTTAGTTTGAATTGCGCCGAGCCGACCCGAACATATTCAGCTATAAGAGATGCCGAATGAAGTTTGCCGATCGGCATAGATTGAAAATGTGTGGTAAGCGCTCCGGGTGAACTTGGTTTTCAAGAAATGTTTTAAATCCTCCTGACCGTTCAGCAGTCACGCTTGTGACCACGAGACCAACTGGCAGTTTTCAAGAAATACTGCCGAATGAAATGTGCTTAGCCGAATATATATGTGATACAGTTACAGTTAAGTAGATCATTAACTTTGATGAACCATTAACTAAACACCATTGTATGGAAGGCTAAAATTTATTAACCTACTCAAGTCACACAAATAGATATCCTATCGTTTCTAATTAAAACATAAACAATATGGTCCGCATTACTAACTAGTTCATCAATATTAATGATCACTCATAAAAGCGGCTTTTACATCAAAGATAAAAGACAATTGAACCGTCTAAGTTGCAAAGGTTCAAAGCCCAACCCACCGAACTACTACTAAATAAATAAATACCAAAGCCACATACGAATAAGTAATAAGTTCCCACAATCACCTACGACGCTACGTCGCTACGAATTTCGTAGAACCCGGTCAATACGCTACGCCGTTGCTACGAAGATTCGTAGCACTTCGATTAAATCGCAGACAAGACGTACAACGCTTTATTTGATTTTCGAGACGGCTGAAGTAATTATTCTCCGTCTTACCTCTAAAAATGTTAACATCAAAGAGTCATAAAATCAACTTTTCGCAACTTATTATTACAAGCCCTTCCGCGAAATCCTTTTGGCGTCGAAATACAGATTTTATTTCCAACTTTAATTATCTACGACTCAAACAACCAACTGTTTCTTTAACTGGCAGCAATGATTAAGTGGCTATAAATAAATGTAATTAGGCGATTTCACCGGCATCGTAAAACCTTCGCTCGTAATCGTTTTACGTTGTCTTTCAGTTTTACTGTGTGCGAAATGCGTATTAAGTCATTTGGAGACGAATTATTGCTTGAGTACACATGCAATCTCACACATACATGAGCAATTTGCACACAGACGTGGATTTGTTTGGGAAACAAATTGTTTCTTAGAATTACATAGCAACAGCTTGATGCATGTAATCCTTGAGGGGTTCGGCAGGGGTATACCAGTGCTCCCACGTTTTGATAGTTATGTTTAAATCGAGCCTATTGCCACAAATCCAGGAACCGCTCTATTTCTAAAAAATCCTTTTAAAAAAACTTTTTTGCAAAAAAAACCGACTTCCAAAAAAAAAACACAAAAAAAGTGGAAAATAACTTTACTTTCGGAAGTCGGTGACTATTGTTTGTTTCATTGACTTTTTTGCCACCGACTTCCGAAAGTAAAGTTATTTTCCACTTTTTTTGTGTTTTTTTTTTGGAAGTCGGTTTTTTTTGCAAAAAAGTTTTTATTTTACCCTTTTTAGTTATCGCATCACAGACAAATCCTTGTCAAGTATTAATTTCGCAATTTCTTTTACTTGGATGACATATTTTTTCCAGCTATTTTGATTTCAAACACAAAAAAAAACCGAATTGAGAACCTCCTCCTTTTTTTGAAGTCGGTTAGAAACCTGCATGACTTGATAATTGAACCCAGGACCTCATGCTGAGCAGTACTGTTCGAACACAAGACCAACAACTCAATAAATTTAACATTCTAAAGATAATGTTAACACTAGAAAAAATCTACCAATTCTAACATGCATACTACACACACTTTAACACACACTACACTATGAACATTTTGCCAAAGAAAGTCCTTTCTCGATCCGTGAAAAAGGTCAACGTTGCGTTCTCGGCTTCTTCTTGCGCCCGCCTCAATGATGTTTTAACAAATCCAACCAAGCAAAATAAAAAAAACGCGTCTACATGCAACAAAAACTATCAAATAAACGTAAAACAACAGCAAAACATGTGACATTTAAAACATAAATTAAGGGATCAAAGTAAAGTCAACCGCATGTCAGTTGTAATACTGCGAAAACCACCCTTACTACAACGGCATAAATGCGATGTCAATCCAAATTTTTATTTTTATCACGGATATGCGATTGAGCATACCGCATAAAAACTTTATCGCGTCTATATAAAAAATGCTGGCGTTTATTTACGACAGCTTGGGAATTTAGATAAAAAGCAACGTGTACTCATTGATCATTAGTATAAAGTATGTTTTGGTTGTGCACTGGATTGAGGAAAGAAGGGAGATATGACAAATAATTTAACACAATTTTAACCAAATGTTCGAGCAGGCTTCAGCTTCCTGTGGTACCCGGTTTAGCGTCGCGGTCCCTTCCAGCCTTTATATATATATAAATAGATTTTCAAAACTACACGTCAGGCTTGGAAGGAAAAGAAGCATAAAATGCAAATTAGTATACATAATTATATTAAAACTTAATTGGGAAAATACAATCAAATAATAGAATAAACATTTGTCAAAAAAATAAATAATAGTATAATTAAATCATCTATCTCAAACCATTTTTTTAGGTCATGTAATGCCTGGTCGGTTAGCCAATCACTATGTTAGCTTTGAAAGCAGTTTGAGACGTCGTGTTTAAAATATCATCCTGTAGCCGATTGTATCGGCGCATAGAGAAGTGGTTTAATAATAATCCATTCATAAACGAGATTGACTATAGTGTAAGTGTTTGTAAAAACGTAAAACAACAGGGGTATAGAATAAAATGATTGTCGCCTAAATCTGTATGATAGTTTTCCCCTAAAACTAAGTATTTTTGAATAATTTCCTAACTTTTGAGAGGGGCTTAATTTAAAATAAAACAGACGTTAAAAGTGTTGTAAATTATCTCTAGTACCTAGTTATAATAATATCATTAAACAAAGCGAATTTTCTAACTTTCTGACTTTTATGATCTTACAAAACTTTTAGTTTTTACGGCTTTCTGGAGTAAAAATAAGAGACAAATCGTTTTACTTATATGTAAGAAATGGTTGGTTGGACTAACTTTCATAAAAAAAGTTACCAATCTTCCTTTAAATACTTAAACAGATTGAAAATGTCCCTTTCAATCTGTATAAGTACGACGCACAACCGATTACTATGCATGATTACACCATTCCGAACCCCCCACTTAAAAATATTTCATAAAAAACAGCAGTTTCCTACAAAAGTGCACTATCCAAACTGTCAAAATGTATGGAACAGCAGATATTTTTTAAATTACCGATGTAAAATTTATATATAAACACAAACACGGTGTTGGCCGGAGAAAAAAGACTTGACTGAGAAAGACTCCCAAATTGACCGGAATCATGAGTGCTGCTGAGTTGTTCCAACACACAATGAAGATGGAGAAATATTCGGATTTGATGGCTAACCTTCGGTAATTGGACAGGCACAAGAAAAAAAAGAACAGATGATACACGATAAAATACAACCCGGAAAAATCAAACATTTTATGGTGTTATGTCATATTTACTCATTACTACTGCAAAGTTTTGCTAGCTAACTTAAATTGACCCGATATTCAAAGCATTTTCAATATTTACATAGAAAACACATCCCATTTACTTCTACGCTCAGAGGCAGTTTTTATCGCCCGTTCAATCAGTCGTTACTCATTTGTGTCAAGTGGAAAAATATTTAGATTCGCAGTTGATTTTTCTCGTTCGATGCAAGACTTTGTTGGGCCAAGGAAAAAGCGAGTTAAAAGGAAGCGGATTTCTATATGCGTATACAGAATTTTATTTGACACAAATTAGACAAAAACTCGTCGAATGTCGTAGAACTGTTTCAAAATCGTTTTATTTTGGTTCAGAACGATCGGATTATTAAAAATACAATTTATGTAATACTTGAATGCATAAATTACATAGACATTTTGTATATTTATAATTATTAAAACTACTCTTTGTCATCGTAACTTGAAAAATTAAAGATGATAGGGAGATTGGCTGGATGAAACAGTACAGAGAAAATAGTGGAAGGTTATGGGGGAGACTTTTGCCCAGCAGTGGGACAATTCAGGTTAATAAAAAGGCCCGCAATCAATTGTATTAGCGAGCCATATTAATTTCTCTAGAACATTCCTATTTTTTAAACCTGCCTTTTTGGGAATATACCGGAATTGATTTTCTTAGAAACGTATGTTTGATAACGGAACTTATACTAAGAAAAACTTGGTAATTTCCTAAGATTGGACAAGAAGTTTCTCGGAACGGCAATTTCTTAAGATTGAACAAGAGGTTTCTCGGAAAGGTGGCCTTTGGTTCCTGAGCAGCTTGTTCGTTTATAATATAAAATAGAGAAGGTCTTTGTGTGCTCCCCTGAGGAAGTACCTACACCACACTTATTTTTTCAGAAAGGCGTAGTACTTGCAATCGGTGTGAGTATATGAAAAGATATATGAACATGGACGAAACCAAAGGAGTTTGTAAGGATCGTAGCAAGTGGCATTTTGTAGTTTCTGTCAACGCCCATAAAAAAAAAAATGTAAGTTTTTATTATATGCGTTTGTTATTGTCATTGTTTGCCAGTCATGACGGGTTATCTGAAGTCTGAAAGTCTGTCAACCAGTCTTACCAAAAGCTATCGTGTCAGGCAGTTGCTCCATGTAAAATACTGCATTTAACCTTTTGAACGCCAGAGCATAAACGCACGCGCGTGCCCTCCACGCCAAGCCACAATTTCACCGCATACAAAAAAAATACGTACAAAATGAACACGGATTCCAAAACTTTATCAATATACAATATTATTAAAGAGACAAGACTAGAGCTTAAATATTTAAGGTATACAAATAAAAACACACAAAAGTAATGATTTAATTGTTCATTTCGTGTGATAGTGCTTCACATTTTTTGTCACATATTTGTGTCGTTGGCGTACAGGGCATGCGCTTGCTTGTCACGTATATGTGACAATGGCGCTCAAAAGGTTAATTATCACTTGCTTCGGTGAAGGAAAACATCGTGAGGAAACCAGCATGCTTGAGAGATATTTCTCGACTGCATGTCAAGCCAAGTCAGAGGCCCATGGGCGGCATAAAAACTCTGTCGCGTCAGAGTTTTAGGCACTAACCACACGATACAGAAGATGACTACCGATAATTCTCCTAGCCCCACACTATAAGACAAAGACCCTCTTAATGAAGAAGTGTTTGCATAGTTTACGAGAAGCGGTTCTTGATCGAACAGAATTAAAATTAGATCGAAAAGGAAAATTGGGACCGAAGTTCAATTCCGTACGTAAAATTGGTTTTTGAACTACAATCTTGATAGCATTCTTTAAAAATATTTTAAACGACTTCTAAAAAAGAGGAGGTTTTCAATTAGGCTGTATATTTTTTTAAGTTATTTACCCCGTGATTAGAGGTCTGATTACATGATTCTTTTTAATTAACAAAGAATCGTCAATTTTTTAAAATAATTATTATGACTGTCCAGTAAAGAATCAGTGTCTTCTTCTAATCGACTTAGCCTTTTTCCAACTGAATGGAGAATGCATCTTCTCATCTGTACCCTATAACGTGTGACTACCTTTTGTAAGACATGTTATGAGACTTTTGGGTGATTACCTAGTACGAATATAAAAGCTCTAAGAATGAAATCTATTAGATCAACGTGTTTTCCGAAAAGTGGAAGGGCACAGCATGAAATAAATGCTCAGTTTTTCACGGAACAAAATCAGCAAGCATTTAAAAAAATCTTTAACTGCAGTTAACCGACGACGTGGTTCCATAAAAGAGAATTTTCTACCATCGGTCCATCTCACGGTCCAGACCGATTTATGTACTACAGCAAAAAAAGGCCATATCCAATTTCAATAAGCCAACGTATGACTAAGTCGGAACTCGGATACGGTATCGATCCTAAGTCTCATCGGTGCTTAGTCTGACAACGTATTGGTCTGGCAACTTAACGTCATACCACATGGGGGTAACGATGCTATATCTGTTATGATATTGTTTGAACGGCTGTAGTTTAATTTAATCACTTTTAAAGCCAGTTTAAGTCTTGTGACAGATTGACGTTAGAGGTTTTGCTGATTTGCATCATGTGTTGAAAATTAGGCCTGAAAAAAAACCAGTGTGATGACAATGGAAGAAAATGGCTTCTCTTACATGGAGTACTAAGAGTTAACCTCTACCTAACCCTTAGTTGATAAACGAGTGTGATATTATGTTAAGCCTAAAGTAGAAAAAGAAAAACTTTTTTCAGGCTCTCGGTATAAACGTTACTGAACCTAAAACCCGACAAATATTGACACCAGCCATCATTTTTCATATTTGGCTACACAACTCACTTCAAAACCAAACCTATACTCAATCAAAGGAAACAAAAGAAAAAAATATATATCGTAAACCCCGAACACACTATCGAAAACGCGCTCAAACGATCACGTAACAGAAAAATGTCATTTGTAACGTTAGTTGAATACGTCCCACACAAAATCGTGTTCAATGGACGCGCGACATATCACCTGAACGAAAGCAAGATTGATGAGAAGCGCGCGACCGATAAACGCTGACGTGGCCACACCTTTATAACTGAAGGTGTTCGCGGTTCCAACACGTTGTATAGATGTGGGGTGTGTGTGTGTTTGGGTGAATAATTTGGGACAGTATTGGTTTGGAGTTTTCTGTAAGGTTTTATTCAATACATTTAGTCTGTATACGTATATGGAAAGTGAATGTTTGACTACTGAACATAAGCCTTTAACAGGCTTTATTTATAAGTACTCGTACTACTTTTAACCAGAAATTGGCTTGCTTTGGGCCGCAACTCGCCTGATGTAAAGCACTAACGCGGCCTAGGGTGGAGCACGCTTGCCTAGAAGAAACCGATTCACTCGAGTTTTGTACATATTGAACATACTGCTTCGTTGTTCTTCCCAGAATTTTCTATGATAGCTTGGCATAGTTGGCGAAGTGCATTGTTTAAGCTAGTTGTTTCTGTGCAATAAAAATGTCCTAGCCGGACTAACATTTTGTAAATCTTACAGATACTATTACTAATTTTAAGATTAGGGGCATGCAACTTTTGATAATGCAAAAAAGTCATTGATAACGCACCCATGAATACGAAGAAAATCTTCAAGTGCACGCAACGATTTTGAACAAAAAAGGACAAGTCCCCAAAATCCTAAACGCATATCCAACCTACACAGAGGCTTCAGACAACTTCATCTAGTGTCATTAGGGCGTTATTCTAGATAGTGTTAGTCAAGAATAGGTCGTTAGCGCACCTCATTTATAATGGAGTTCGTCGACGAGTTTCAGTAAAAAAATGCTTGCTAATATACTTCTTTTAAGTTATCGAAAATGACAGGAAAGTAAGGATATTTATTAGTAAGTTTTTTTTTATGAATACTTTAAAAATGTTAGTGTTAGCTGGGAGGGAGGGTTTTTTTTTAATACGTTGTGTATCCAATTGTTTTAGTAATAAATATTGACCGCACGTGTAATTTTTTGACTACATATCTGGTAATTGCAAATTCATAATTAAAATAATATGTTATTTAGAGTACACGCATTTGTTTTTTATTTATTCTTTGATATATTAATTATTTAAAATTAAATAAACAGTAGATTAAGCTCTCATATTTAATTTTTGTATCATATACGAAATAAGGCAGGGGTCAGTCAGACCGTTTGTCATCAGTTACGTTACACTGAAACTATCACCCGTATCTATAAACAAGTCAAATTAATTACTTCAGCTCAAGTAATTACTTTAACTTGACTATAGATATGGGTGTAAGTCACCTGTCAAAGGTTTATTTCTCCATATCCGCAGCAGTGCCAACGAAATGACATTTGAGAACTCAATTTCTGTATTCCAGTTATTATTATTATTACAGTATTCCTAATTTTAATGTATTCCTAACATTAATGTATTCCTAATTTTAATTATGTATTTAGAGTATGTGTACTTGATAATGTGCAAGCTGTGGTTACCTATAATTGAGTGTGCGTTACAGGACAACGTATTCTGTAGTAGTTTTAATTAAATTAATGATAATGTAATGTAACTCGTTGGTAATCCAAAATAAGTAAATAAATTTCGGATATTACACAGTCGACACACTATGTAGTCTGGAATGTTAACAATTGACCACAGTACGCCATCGGTAGGTATTAAATCCAGTATCGAAAATCGACACACATCAGAATATTACATTAATAACTCGAGTTTTGATTTTCCAGAAATAAGTAATTTGACTAAAAAATAAGTTAACGAAAACATAACATAAGCTCACCCCTCTAATCCTCGAAGGATAAGGCAGAGTTGTACCCATTATTTCACCAACATTTCAAAGCAGATGCATTTGGCAGTGGTAGCTACCCTGCCTGAGTAAACCTCCTGCCCTTGTCTCATATTACTGCGGGTCTTCGCAACACGTATTTTTCTTCCATACCACTCTGTCAACCGTCACGCTATCATTTACTCCTTTATGTTTCAAATCATTCGTCACGCAATCCATCCATCGTTTCTTTGGTCTTCCTCTGCCTCTCCAAGCATCAACATTTATATTCATCACTCTTTTAGTCACATGCGAGTCGTCCCTCCTCGTCACATGCCCATACCATGACAGTCAATTCCTATTCAACATTTCTGTAACTGCCGCAACTTTCAAACTCACGTAATCAAGAACAAACTATCTATAAAAAAAAAACCGTAAAACATAACGATAGTTTAAAGCAGTTGTCCCATTTCGAATATCATAAAGGTTCCTAAAACGCAATTCTGACAAAATACTGCACTATACTGTCCTACTTTTGCGGTCAACATAATCATGTATGACATACTAGCCCACAAACTTATCCTCTGTCGCTTCCGCAATAAACTCAACCATATTTTAATGTGTATAGAGTCGTCTACACACGCATGCGTTGAGTTTGGAACCCAGTGGAGTGGAAAGGCTCAAAGCTTCAAATGAATCAGTCATTAATACTTATTCTGTATTTTTTCCGTGATCGTAAAAATGAGTGTAATGGTGCGAAGTTTTTTCGATATCTTAATATAATTAATGTATCTTTGTGGAACGGTTGTATAATATGTCAGATGGGGAAATAATTTAAAGCAACATAAAAATATAGTCTTACGTTACGATACACGAGACTCGTACAATATTTCGACAAATTCCAAGCGCACAAACGCAAAAGCGAAGTCTAGGTTAAATTCGCCTCGGCTCTCTACGGAGGTTATGACCTAACAAAGTCTAGAATATTCCAGCCTTCGGTATGTTATACCTAACTTAAAAGACTAGACCCGCAGTTAAGTCTGTAGGTTGGTAGGCACTTATTTTTGAGCTAATAGCAACTTTGTTGGAAATATAATGTTGGGTTCTAGTTTTGTAATTCTAGACCCAAATTAACTTACCATAATTTCTGAAGGCGGGTTGTGTTAAGCATACCCACATTTTTCCAGTATGTTTTAAGCTCTGAGTTAGTAACAAGATCGAATCTATAGGTAATGGATATCGGTAGTTTGTTAGCACAAAATAAACTCACGCCTCTCTCGCATGGGGTAGGCAGAAACTCAAACTCAAAGCATTTATTTCAATTAGACCATTACAGGCACTTTTAAATGTCAAAACACAAAAAAATAAACTAAGCTACAGTCCCAGTCACAGGGCATAATAACTTGTGAAAGTACTGTAGTTGCCCATTCGAAAGCGTAGATCTCTATGGAGAAGAATGGGCAAGAAACTCCATGGACACTCTTTTAAATCATTATGTTGTTACAAAGTCTAACTACAGAACGTCATCTACGTCAACGATCATTACATACTCTTTTCGCCTCGTCTACGTTCATACATGTGGTCATAGACGCCGGTTCAGCCCAGCTGGTCATTTAATCAGCCACAATTTTTTTTTAAATTTATTTAAGATGGGTTTGCTCTTGACTCTAGTCTAGGTCAGAGGTGACAGAAACAGAGTCGACGATGGAGCGAGCTTACCCAGAAGAAGCCTGTTTACTCTAACTTTGAAGAGATTAGGGTTGAATGCGTTCGGAAACACAGACGCAGGCAGAGAGTTCCACTCCTTTGCTGTGCGCATAATAAAAGACGCTTGGAAACGCTTAGTGCGAATTGGCAGAATATCAACAAGGTAGGGATGGTAACCTGCAGTGCGTCTAGATGTCCGATGGTAGAAGGGGGCCGGAAATATACCACACAAAACCCACCACAAACCTATATACCAGACTACTATTGCAAATTTTCCAATAAAAAAACCGAATAACTCTTTGCCCGACCCGGGGGTTTACCCAGATTAGAAGACCAACAAGACTAGAATTATAAAGCTAAAAGCCAAAAAAGAAAACCTTTTCGATCAGCTGTTCATTCCGACGAAATATACGACGAATATAAATCCTTCAAACGACATTTTTTGTCAAAAAAAAAAACATTCAAAATGAAAATGCAGGAACCTGAATTTCATGGCCCGCTGTGACGGCTCAGGAACTAAGCGCCCGCAATTTACCAGAGAATATACCAGAAAGATTTTCACGTATAAAGTTGAGTAGGACAGAGGCCATATCACGAGCGCGCGGTGTATAAATAATTATCCTATATCATTTTAGTTAAATTATTTGCAACAAGCACAGTCAGTGTCATCCATCATAGATATGAACAAATTAAATATGAAGTGAGTTTTAAAATCGACTTATTAACGTTACTTTTACACTGCGCCTCAGATTGCACTGCTAAATCGTTTTTTTAAGTTGTTAATACGTACAGTTATCGTATCACGCCAATTGTTCCCGAAGAAGTATGAAAAATGCGAGTGTCCTATAATACACCATAGTACACCCAAATTTCACCAGTTACATAGTGCAGCAGTGATAGTCTAGTGGTGTGACCGTTGGACTGCCAAGTCATAGGTCTCGAGTTCGAACCCAAGACACGCACCACTGATTTTTCGGAATTATGTGCGTATTGTACCTATAATTATCACTTGATTCGATGAAGGAAAACATCGTGAGGAAACCAGCATACAAGAGATATTTCTCGACGGTATGTCAAAGCCAAGTCAGAGGCCCTTGGGCGGCATAAAACTCAGTTACCAGGTAAGGCACTAACGACACCATAAGAAGGAGACCAGTTACATGTATGTAAGTCTTATTTAAAGGAGGTGCGATTTTTTGCTATTAACCCGACATGAATCCAGAAATCGAGGTGCTACAAAAAATCCTCTAAGAAAAAAATCCACAACATATTTCCGGGGATCAATCCCATGCTCATTTCTTTCTATAATTTTACTAATGCGCAGATTCAGGCCTCCTCTTTGTGAGAGCGCATTAACGCATGTGAACTAGCCAATAGTCCGGAAATTCTTGAATAGAACCCTGGACTGAATGCATGAACGATCTGATTAAATTAAATTATTCAACATCTAAATGAGCTTTGTTCTATTTATTACAAATAAACATAACATAACATAACGCCTGTGATCCCCGAAAGGGTTAGGCAGAGGTGTACAAAATAGTACACTTATGTTTAACTCCCATGTAATAGGGGGCGATCCTATTGCCATCAACCGGGCACAAATCCAGGCTCCGTGGCTGCTACTGCGAAATTCCTGACAGAAAAACCCAATAACACTGAGGTCTGTTCTTGAGGTCTGGAAACAAACCCACATCATCCCCTTACCCAATATTTCTAATCCGATTACACCATCCGATTTCAGATCCATTTCCATCCTCCCGTATCTCTCTAAAGTTCTCGAGCACATTGTCCATCAGCAACTCACGGCATTACTTTCTAGGAAAAACCTTGGAAAAACCTTCTTAGTTCTTGTCAATCTGGTTTTCGTCCAGGCCATAGCACTGTAACGGTTCTTTTAAAGGTCACTGACGATATTCGCTTGGCCATGGACCACAAGTCTTTTACTTTACTTGTACTTCTAGATTTTAGCAGCGCCTTCAACTCTGTTAATTTCGACATTCTTCATGGGATCCTTAAATCCCGTAATTTCTCCTCTTCTACTATTAGTTGGTTTATCTCCTATCGTAAAGTTCGCTCGCAGCGTGTTCGTCTTGATGAGTCTTCCTCCGATTGGTGCCCTATCAGCGCGGGTGTGCCTCAGGGTGGCGATCTCTCGCCCCTTATTTTTATATTTTATTAACTCTGTCACCAGAGTCATCTCTTCCATCTTCCAACTCTATGCCGACGACTTGCAGCTTTACCGTTATTTCCTAAGGGAAGATGTAAAAGCCGCCGTGTCTGCCATGAACAAGGATCTGGATTTGATTAGTGAGTGGTCGCAGTCCTTTGGACTGCAAATCAATCCTAAGAAATCTCAGGCCTTGATCATCGGCGGCAGGTATATAAGGAATAAGCTCGATGTTCCGTCGCTGTCTCCGCTCAGGCTGAATGGAATTCAGATTGACTACGTAATTAAGGCTAAAAACCTGGGGGTGATTATGGACTCCTTCTTATTATGGACTGCCCAAGTTGCTGAAGTTAGTCGCAAATTGCACTACACGTTTCACTCATTGAAATGCCTCCAGAGCTTCTTGCGCAAACTCTCAAGAACTTTCGGATATTGTGTCTGCTATTTAACATCCTATACAACCCTAAAACGCCACCCTATTAGCTGGAACAATTTTCCTACTCCCATTCTTCTGATGCACCTTGCAGGTCGCATCTTAGTAACCTCATTAACTCCCCTCCACACTCTACCGATTTCTACTCGTACTCCTTCACTGTGCATGCCGTGTGGTTGTGGAATTAACTTCCTCCTGACATTAGGGACTGCCAAACTATTGCAGTTTTCAAAAAAAGAGTGAAAGAACTTTATCTTTCCATTTCGTCATAGTTGCATAAGTATATATTATTATTTATTATATTGTATTTATAGGATTGTTGTATGTATCTTTGTATTTATACGTATGTAAGTATATTCTTATATTGCATATTATATTAAAAATAGTTATCTGCTGTTATATGTTTTATGTATTCCATTTTCTCTTCTTCATTTACACACTTTTGTCTACATCTCTTTTTTTCGTATCTCCTTTCGCAGGTATGCTGAAAGAGATTTCATTAGAAATAAGCATTACCTTAGAACTCTTCTCTGTTCCTTTCTTGATTTCTGTATTAAGTGTGTACATACATTGTTAAATAAATAAATAAGCACTTTGCCCATCCTGGGAATCGAACCCAGGACCTCATAATCAGCAGTCGCGCTTGCAACCACTGGACCGACGAGGCTATGAAAACAAATAAACGTTTCACCAATAAACAGTCAAAATGAATTAATGTTAAACATCACTACTGAAAATAGCTCAATATTGTCCAAACCGTAATCTATGCTCGGAGCAGACAGAATCGCGTTCGAACGAAGTAAATTGTTCTTGGAGGGTTACCACACTCAAAATGTAGTTAGGATATCCGAAAAGTTTCGGTTCTAGACATTAAAGAATCGTCAGGATTTTATGTTGGAAATATTATAATCTTCTTAGGATGTTACGTTGAGAATAAGTAATGGCGGAATAAAAAAGATTTGTGAACATATCTGGAAGCTTTAGTTAAACTTGGCTTAGGAATTGAATTATTTGAGCTAGATATTACGAAGCGATATTTGTTAGTTTAAAACGTTGAATACGGATTCAATATAACCGAAACAGACTCTTCGTTAAACACAAACGTTTTGGTAATTTAGTCTTATTATACAAGGTGTTGCATTGCATCCTCGTCAAATTCAAGGAGGTAACTATGCTAATGATTCTCGACCCGAATCAATAATAAAATGGGTAGGTTTTTTTTATATTTTTTTCTTAATATCGGAAATCTATAAGTGTACACCACCCGTATTAAAACGCGGCCAGTCTAATACTAGCCTTATAACCGCGCTTTCACACACACAAACAAACACAGACGTTTATTCGATAAACGGGTGATTCTCCTCTTTAGAAAAGGGCTTCATTCTGAAATAGTGTCAAATTAAAACAATTAAAGAAAGCAGCGTTAATTATTATTGACCAGGTACCGTAATTTTTATTGATTATTTACGTCTTCTACGACAACCTCCTGAATTTTGACGAGGATGCAAAACAACACCTTGTAAGCGCCATTGTCATTAGCCTAAAAAACAAAACTTTCCAGGCTGAGCTCGAACAACAAAAACTTCACCTTTTTCAATCAAATTACACCCAAAGCCAATTCAAGTTAGAAAAAACCCACGTTAAACCCGTTATTCGCGTCCAAATTACAAAGGTTTACGTAAAATAAAAACAAATGGTTCGACATACACACGTGTAACACCATGAATTTATGTTATTACATCGTAGACTTTCACTTATCTCTAGAGGAGGAAAATCGTAAAAAATCTCCATGTAAACCCATAAACAATATTATGTGCTCTTTTCATTATACCTTTAAGAGTAATCCGCGGGGTCTGAGAGACCTATATGGAGTTTTAAAGCCGAGAAATAACGATAAGGTTCATTTTCTGTAATATGGTAGATGGTTATGGTACGTGTACATGTGCTAAAGCAGTGGTTGCTAACCTTTTTTGGACCGGATAAAGACCTTAATCATTCATTTAAAATAAAGTTTCTTTATCTACCTCAATATTGATCACAACGTTAAATGCAATTAAAACAGACAACATGATATTCATTAAACTATAAGAACATGCATAGACATTTAAAATATATTTTTCACCAACTTTTACGGTCTCAGACCAAGGTGGATGGAACTTCAATCAAAATAAGATGTAAAGAAAAAAAAATCGCATACCTCATGTTGAGAACCCCTGGCTTAAAGCTTAACTTACGTATATTGTAGCTTATCGTAAAAGTAATGTTACTTTAACAAGAAAATAAGCTATTGCGTTGTTATTTTTTATTAAAAACATATGTAAAGCTGCTTAACTCTAAATTAAGACCTTACGTGTATTTTCATACATTTCAGGAAAAGTCTTTATTTATACAACTACTCGTTCTGTGGATTATTGCTGTAACATTCTTTATAAAACGTGAATATTTTTGAAAAGGGATTATTTTCATACTGAGTGAAAATTCGGTATCGAGAACAAGTTATTAACTGTCAGTCAGTTCGCGTATGCAAATATTTCATAGGGACGTCAATTTTTATGTTAACATGTTTCTGTTTTTGCATCGTTCTTCATCACACGGAGCATATTCGTTCTCCTTGACGGTCTTCGGAACTGGGTAGTCCTGAATTGCCTGCACCTTCTCTGGCAACGGGCGAACACCTTCTGCAGATACTTCGTGTCCTAGGAAAGTGATGGTAGTACGGCCAAACTCACACTTTGCCGAGTTAATAATAATTCCATACTGGGATAGCCGCTTCAGGAGCTGATGTAGATGTTCGGTGTGCTGGGCTGCTGTCTCTGAGAACAGAAGAATGTCATCTAAATAGCAGTAGCAGAATGGCAGACCACGTAGCACCTCATCCATGAACCGTTGGAACGTTTGCGCGGCATTCCTTAGGCCAAAGGTCATGAATGGAAATTCGAATAGTCCGAATGGTGTGGTGATTGCTGTCTTGTGGATGTCTGCTGACTGGACTGGTATTTGATTGTATGCCTTAATGAGGTCAATTTTGCTGTATATTTTACTGCCCGCCAGCTGATGTGAGAAGTCCTGTATGTGCGGGATAGGGTATCTATCTGGAACAGTGCGGGCATTGAGTGCCCTGTAGTCACCGCATGGCCGCCAGCTGTTGCCCTTCTTAGGAGCGAGGTGGAGAGGGGACGACCACGAACTCTCTGACGGCCGTGCCGTGCCATTAGCCAGCATGGCCTCAAACTCCTTCTGCGCAACTTTTAGCTTGTCTGGGGCAAGACGGCGAGGTCGGCCGGTGATGGGCGGACCAGGTGTGGTGCGAATGTGATGCACGGTACCATGACTTACCTGTCTCTGTGTTCCCGCAGGCCGCGTGACTTCCGGGTACTGGCGAAGTACCTCGTGGTACTCCGTGTTGCCTCCTACGGACTTCACTGAGGCTATTACTGCTGCTGATCCGGCCGCAGACGACGCTGGCGAAGACAGCTGGGTCAGCCCATCAATAAGTTGGTAATTCTTAAGGTCGATAAGGATGTTGTAGTGTGCCAAGAAGTCGGCGCCTATGATTGCCTTGGTGACGTCAGCGACCACGAACTTCCACGTGTACACGCGGCGAAGCCCTAAATTCAAGTGGAGCTCCACCCAACCGTACGTGTCGATGGCAGTCCCGTTTGCCGCGTACAACTGGTAGGTCGTCCTGCTGCGCCGCTGTCGTAGTGCTGCACGTGGGAACACGCAGAGATCGGACCCTGTGTCGACTAAAAACGTGGTTTTAGAGTCGCGATCTGTCACGAATAGGCGGCGTGGTTTGCTAGGGCAGCCATTTGCCGCTATTTCCGGCTGCCGGCGGCGTTTCCCGCGTACGTACATGGCGACTTGCACCGCGTGGCCCTGTCACCGAAATTGTTGTGGTACCAGCAGTGAGCCTCGTTCCACGTACTGCTGGAGCGCGAGCGACTGCGGCGTCGGCCTGGGGTCGGCTCTCTGCCACCATGCCGGTACCTTGCTTAGGGCGCGGGCGATGGTGTACCTGACCTTGTCTCTGTAGAGCCGCTACTTGAAGAGTTAACTCTGCTATGCACTGTTTCAGCTCCATCATGTCACTGCTGGTGCTCGTGCTCGCTACGGCGAGAGGTGTCGTAAGCGCTGGGGTGGGCGTTGGCGCGATCTCGTGCACGCGGTCGGCCAAATCTTCTGTTTGGGCAAACCAAAGTGTCGGCTCCTCAGGCCAGAATGGCGGCAACTTCACGCCGACTCTGCACACGTCTTGCTTGTCCTCTGCTGCGCCTGCCCCTGTTCCAGTAGACATCATGGATACACGTGGCCTCTGTGCTCCTTGTCGGGGTCACCAATGAAGTGTATGTAGTAAGCGGTGAATCAAACAACGTCCGGTTTAATATTTCTATATTATAAATGTTTCTACACTTCCTTTTATTACGAAACTTAAGACGACGGAGGACAATTTACTGGACATGTATAAAATAGGTCTAGGTCTATGAAGTAAGTCTAGATTTAGTAGCGAGTTCGAGTGCGTACTGATCAAGAGGCCCAAACGAGTACTGGCTACAATGCTAAATTGCTTTATAGCAAGTCATATGCTCCGACAGAGGCCGAGTCTAGCCGAGCGCACCCGAAGTTGCGTTCGGAAAGGTGGCGACTAGCATATTACAATGTTTGATTATATTTTGTACAGTGTAAATATTTATTAGTATTGGTAGATTTGTAAATTAAATAGGTTTTTTATGTGATATAAGTATAGCAATTAAATAAATGTGTAGATATATTTCTGTCAATAAATGTAAGTTTTTATCCAAAGACAATGATCGTGTTTTGAGTTTGATGTCTATGGTAATTTGACATTAGTTCGTATTTGACAGGTCTGTGTAACGGGTGAATAACATGTACGTGTGTGTGAAGTGTTTACAATTATGATTTTAAGTTTAAAATTAACGTTTAAATGCCGGTGTAGCAATGACCGCTACAATACGTTCCCAATGCTGGGACTCCAGCTCTTTGAAAGAGGGAGTGGGTCACTGCGGGTTTTTGGATTACAGTGGTTATATGACATCGAATTTTATTCTTGGTTCTAAGAGGATATGCTTTCTTCACAATATTTTCCGTCATCTTGTACCTAAAACTGCTGTGTACACAGTTAAAGAGCAGTCGAACTATTACTTCTTCTTCTTAGTGTATCGATGGCAAAAGGTCAAATGTGTTTAGCCTAAAACTCAGCCACGCGAACTCCGCTCACTGATGCTGAAAAATAGATCATCCAGTGCGCCGGTGATAGGGGCATGCAGTGCAAGATGGAAGGTGGGCCATTGTCTGTGGGGAGAACCGAATACGCACTTGAGGTCTGAGCCGTCCGTGAACCCCCATTTGTCTTTGCTCCGGCCGACTTGGGTTCGAAGTCTGCCATGTTAAACCGGGATCAACGGAGGAAATTCGGTATATAATGGGTAGCCACCCATCCACGGACCAACCTAGGCAAGCGCAGCCTAACCTGAAGATCGACCCGAGCAGCTGTTATTATTTAGCCACGAGGTCCTGTTTGGCGAAATTTTATAAGCTTCAAATAAACGCGACCATACGAGACGACATATTTTTCCAAAAAACCCCGTAAAAACAAAATAAGCATCAAAACATGAAAAGTGAGTTTGAACTCTTCAAGTTGTGTTATTTTGTGAAAGTAACGTGAATCGTCCGACTCAGGGGAGGCGAGCTTAAACTTTCGAAACAACAATATTTGTGTTTTACAAAAATGTGCCTTGTTTTTATTTGTTAAGTAAAAGTTAAGTTTGACTTTGCGTTGTTCTATTTTGTTCATTATTTTTAAACGTTAAAACGGACATTATCTTATTTATGTTTGTTTTTTTCCGTTTTATTGCCTAAAACATGCAGTTGCACTTTTCTCACACGAAATTGAAAACATTTTCCATCTCGTTCCATTTACAAAAAAAAATTGTATTGTATTTGTAGAGTTCTGTATAAATTCGTGGTCATTAAAATTTCTTCAAAGTTGTGATAATGACACAAAGTCATCAAGTAACAAAATATCACGTCTGTATTTCATCTGCGATTTATTCAGAAGTTTACCTAATAGTACACCCAAAAATTACGCCGGTTTTGTCAAGTCCACCTTATGCAATAAAGGAATTTAATTTCATCCTTTATTCTATTTTAAAAGTAAAGTGTGTTTCCTTCTGCACTTGAAATACGTAGGGAACCTATTCTGAATGTATGATTGCGTCAACACAGTTGATTCGAGCGTGGGATACGAGCAAACTTGCGGATAGAGCTGCCCGCTTAATGTGTCCACAGCACTTTTTTTAATTGCTTTCCTTTGACTGGAGTTCTAAATTTGTAAATTTAACATGTTTTTGGGATACTTTTTCAAATTAATGAAAGTAAATAGATTGACATGCTGATGTTCTGTACGTCACTGAATATCCAAAATAAACAATAACAATTTAGCTCTTGGGATACATACAGGAGAGTCCCCAAATGATTTTCATCTGCATCCGGTTAGACTGGAAACCGACCCCAACATAGTTTGGAAAAATACGAGTATTTTATATTTCTAACCTATTTTAAAATCATTTATTTTGTAATAAGAAGTATCTAAAAAATCTTGTAAAATGCCGTAAAGGCCAAAATTATGGAAAATGGGGAAACTGCGCCCAGGGGCCATGAACTTTATAATGTCTAAATATTCAAAACCATAATTTCAGGTCATAAACCTGCCAAACCCCAACAACACTTCCTAAACAAATTCCGGTATAAAGTAAGAAGTTCCAAATAACCCAACTTCCTCGCTCCAACTGGCGAAAATTGTTCAAAAAACAATTTTATACAAAACCTCCTTTGATTTTTATTCAACGAACTCTTTAGACACGCTTTTGTTTCACAAAGGAGAAAATGCTCTATTCAGTTGTTTATTTAGGTAATTATCTCGCCATTGCCTAGTTTTCCTCCAATTTGGGTAGGTATTTTAGTCCAAGATCCCGACTAAGATCGACCAGCACACATCTGTTTACTGAAAATTAAAATACAAATAGTTTTATTACAAATGCGATGGTATTAGGTTTTTTTTTTAATATGAGCTCTCCCATTCTTGGGCAAAGGCCTTTCTACATTCTCTCCAAGGCGATATTGAGAAGAACATGAAGATCCAAGGTGTTACGCCATCTTCTCGTATCGTACAGCTTGCCGATATCCGGCGGACAAGGCCTACCTAGTCTCATTTGAGTTTTGCAACTTTACGAGCTACGTCAGCGATTTTAGTTCTAGAGCCATGGTATTAGTTTGCCTACGGAAAATCGGTCAAGACCCACTTGAATAGACTTAGGCAACCCATTGGCAATATTTTCATGTTTTCAGATAACTAAAAAATATGTTTCATTCCGAAATCGAATGGGTGAAGGTCGATCTTAGTCAGGATCTTGTACTATTTCAAGCCCCTTTGGCATTCTTTAACCAAACAGTGTAATTTGAATCGGCCCCCAGAATCTACGGTTTTATTTTAAGAGAATTTTGTTTCTGTTATTTTAAAACGGAATATCTTGCGGCGTTTTCTGTGGGTTGCGGATTGAAATGTATTTTTGGGTTGAATTTTTTTTGGGGGAAAGAATAATTTTGTCTTTTATCATGTTGTTATTACGAGAGATGGAAGAAAAAAAAAACATATTTTCATCAGGAATTCTAAGTACCAGTCCCCATCAATAGAGCGTATTTTGCAAAAAAAAATATACATAAAAGGTGGACTTAAAAAACCTGTTAGTACCTGTCAACTTCACAATACAATATTTTTTTACTCAAAGCCCACACTTTATAATTCCCAAAAACAATAAACCAGAAGTTAAATTACGCCAACAAATACTAAACACAGGATTTAAAACTTTATTTTTTAGTCAGTAAAGTTTAAAATTACTTGAGCTATGGTAATTATTTCACTCGTACTCCATCACGAAGGTGACTCCTTTCCATGAAAAAATATTATGTGAAGAATAAAATGACAAGGGAAAATAATTTTAATGTATAGTGGTGCACATAAATCCTCATGACGTATCTATAAATTATTATATAAACTCACATAAAAATGATTACATAAAATATAATAGTAGAATTTATTGTTATATATAGGCTGAAAATGTCTTTATTTTATACCAAACATTAATCATGATGTAATGCTTGGTTTAACAAAGAGAATATAGTATTTACTATTTCTATACATGAAATATATTTGTCCACAATTCTTGTCAACTGACATTCAATTTCTTTTCAATACAATGAGATTAAATACTAGATAGAAAAAAAATTGTTGTCACGATTTATTTGACATACAAATGTAGGGTATTTTGTCAACAACTTACCGTTAATGTCAAAATACCTACTTTTTCAGCAAATCTTGAAGCAATTTGGAATGCAGACTACTTGGTCTTAGCGTCCGAGTTTGAGCTACGCTGTATCGTAGACTGAGCTACGCCGTAGCGCTAACTGAGCTACGCCGTAGCACGCAGCGTAGCAGGTGAGTTGTAGAATTAAACGAACAAAAAGTGATTATATTCATATTTTTTGTAGTTACACCTTTAATAAATTGAATGTAAATACTTTGTCAAACTTAATAAGTACAACCTAGTCATGCGTTTGAGTTAAATCAGGTACTGTTTCATTTCAATAGTTTCAGAATAATATCAAACGTTGGTATACGGAGTAATTGGGATCCGGACCCGTGCTTCACATAAGTGCTTCGCCTGAATGGAGCACGGGGACTTAGGATGTTGACTTAGGGTCCCATGCTCAACCTGATGATCAGCAGTAATTAAAAAAAAAATACATCATTTAATATAATTATAATCAATAGGATTTATTTTAACGCATTTTTCTAAAAAATGGCCTAAAGTTTCATTGTTATTTAATTGCATTTGTGAATCTAAAATAAAATGGTCTTTTTCACAGTGTTCTTGGCGGCTTTAGTTTGCGGTAAGTCTAAAGAATCGGCATTTAGCGATATCACTGTTTAGCAATATATTTAAGGTAAGGTAACATATGGTTTTTTGAACGTTTTATTGTGTTTGGAATTCCAACTCTCCGCTACGTTATTTGTACGGTCTTATTTATGTCGTTATTTGTTCGGTGCCTCTCGTTGAATACACACCATTCATCTACATTTTTACTAATATTTTATTTTTTCAAAATATTTTCAAATTCCCGGATCTTCACATTTTGAAAAGTTATACTCTCTGACAAAATATATTGCCATCCTTCTGCAATACGATCATGGGACAATAGGGCCAGGCTGGAACCAGAGGCTAGCCAGGTGGCCCCACCCTAAATCTCCGTGCTTCACCCAGGTGGAGAAGCTAGGTGAAGCATGGGTCCGGATCCAATAATTGATACATGACTTCTTTGTTATAATTGAAAATAATATGCCGATTCGGTCTTGCCTAAATGAATAAAAAAAATCTATCCCGTACCAAAAAGACACCACATTTTCTTTTGAAACCATAATTTCAAGCTCCTTGGTCATACATTTTAAACATCACTTAGTATAACACCCCACCTTGTATACATGTAAAGGGTGTTAATATTCACGAGGGACATAGAACGTAATTAGGGGTGCGTAATTTAGATTACAACCCTTACAATCTGATTAGCATTGGGACGCATTATGGGGTTAAAAAATGTATTTTATGTTCAACGTATGTTTTTAAAAGTCAGGTTGGGGTAAAAATAGGTTTTTATGCATTATGGGTTATGTTTTTTGCGCGGATATGATTGTGTTATGTGATAATGTATGGTATTAATTTTTTATGGTGGATAAACAAAAGTTTTTGTGCATAGAGCGATAAAGGGCAAAAAATAAGAAATTAAAAAAAAAAGTTTACAATTTATTTTAAAACTTTTAAACTACGATGAAACAGAAGCACTGTTGACACTTGTATCATGATGCTTGTTCTGACCCCTTAACGGGTGCTTTGCTTGCAATTGAGAGCAACAGTTTAAGTATTGTTGGGATAGTGCCTCCACTAGACTCTCACTAGTGCGGTGAATCGCACTCATCTCACATCACATGTAGGCACACTTACTCTACACACACACAAACTTGCTCTCACATTCACACATATACTCACACACACACACATACACACACACACACACACACAAACATAGTTTGTAAATATAAAATATTTGACAGTTGATATGAAAGAGCGGAGTCTCCCAATACAGGCATTACTTTGCTTAAAGGGAGGCTCCAATCACAATTCTGTTCATGTTACTTTGCTGAAGAAATAAATGTTTTTTGATTTTTTTGATTTTTTTTTTATTTTCTAACTAATACACACTAAGTAAAGGGCATTCACAACTGATGTGAAGTGGTCGCAGGCGCTACTGCTGAACTTGAGGTCCTGGGTTCGATTCCCAGGTTGGGCAAAGTGTAATTAAGTTTTTCCTTCAGGAATTTCTCAGTAGCAGCCACGGAGCCTGGATTTGTGCCCCGTTGATGGCAATAAGCTCGCCCCCTATTACATGGGACTTAAACATAACTGGCGAAATGTGAGTGTACTATTAGGTACTCCTCTCCCTAATCCTTCGAGGATAATAGGCGTGATGTTATGATGCTATGTTTATCTCTCTCTCACTCGAACCCTTTCACTCTTAAAATTAAACTATGCTTCATAAATGCCCCCCAGTAAACTACTAAACCCTCTCCTATAACTTCTCCAACACTATCACTTTGACACTTCAAAAATTCACACGCGAAAATGTCCGGCCACTTAAAATATTTCTCATAATTTACCCCATGACACGACATGAATATACCATAAGTGGCTTAACGATGCGGATAACAAAACGCGTCGGAGTAACACAAACTATATTACATCCTTTGTCTATGAGCAGCGTTATCATCGACCATTGGTTTTCAACCTGCGGTCTATGGTACATGGACCACCGGTGGTTCTAAAGATTAAATATGCTCTGCAAAGGATTTAAAATTGTAAACTTAAATCGAATTTAAGCTCAAAATCACATTGATGCAAACTGAAACAACGTTACGTTTTTTTAAAGTGTAACGTTTTTTAAAGACGATCTTTAAAATTTATTGCTAAAAAGACACGCTGCACCCACTCTAAAATAAATTTGGATAAGGGCCGGAGAATAACGATGGTGATAACGATGTTAAATATATTTTTAGACTAGCTGTTGCCCGCGACCTCCGTTCGCGTGAAATTATTATACAAATATTACTTCCCTATTTGACTCGGATATTGTTAACAATTTCAAGGATTTTATTTTTTTTGTATGGATCTCTAATATTTTTTCTAAAAAAAAAACTAAGTTAAGTTACTCCTTAAAACATCAGCTGTCTGCAATAAAAGTCCCGGCAAAATCGGTAGAGCTGTTTCGCTTAAAGCTGTGTGGGTAAATTAAAAATAACACGTCTTCTTCTAAATTCATCTTATGTATTTTTATAGAATTTAAATTGACACAGGTAATTGATAAAATGTTATGGAATCGTGTTTTTGAAACAAGTAGTACTTATAAGTAGTCCTCAACTTTGGTATATATTAATCACAAAGTGAATGCTGCAGTAATATTAAAACGAGAGTTATTCAATTTTCACAATTGGGGCTATTCTAGCCCATAATAGTCTTGCACCTTATCGTCACTACTAATAATGAAGAAATCAAAGTAGTCCCTCTTCAAAAAAGGTTGGAAGCCACTGGTCTATGGGTCGCGTTACCATAAACAATGGCATATGTCCTTTCCCATAACTTCAGAGGCTCATTATTTATGATGGCCGCCGCTTGTAAATACTTACAGATTATACACAATGGGAGGCAAACGTATGTCGACATTCAGCCTGGGAACAAAAGTGGCCGTGGACACTTGAGATTATTTTCCTTATGGTGTTTTTTTACCCTTTATTCCAAAAATACAGTACAAAAACCCACAGCTTTTTCTCCCAGCTACAGACACTTATTATTAATTATTAAATTGACAGAAGACATGGAAGTGTTTAAATAGACTCCGGACACAGGTCGGCCAAACCAAGGAAAACCTGTTCAGGTGGGGATTCATAGATTGGTGGGGACTCTACCCTTTTTTTTTCCGGATGGGAAATCATCAAATGACTTCTCCCGCTCTGGGCTGAGCGGGAGGGAGTGTCAGACTTTTACTGACTAAAACCCACCCATGTTCCTTCATCGCCCTTTGTGTTCCGGGGCCGCGGTATCTCTTTCGAACAACCCGCAGCACCCGGCAGGCATCGGCCCTTGCGGGCCCCTTCCCTATGCTGACATCTCTTTGAGGCGCGCGTGGAACACGAACGCGCCGTCGACACGGCATGTCGTCCTAAGACGGAGGGACGGCGAGCTAGCCCTTAGCTCACCGTCCACAGGCCCGCGTCTACGGTGGCCGGGGGCCACCACGTGGCCCCCGACGCCCGGTGCGTCTCCCGCGGCGGCTCCTCCTTTGCTAGCATGACTGCTTCGCAAAAGGAGGTGACGGCTTCCCATTCCGTCTCGCTCCGGACCATGGCTCGAACCAGGGCCGGACGCGAGAGGTCGCCGCCGCCGATCGCCGCTATGAGGACACGGCGTTGCTCCGCCCAAGCGGGGCAGACCTCCACCGTATGCTCCACCGTGTCCTCCGGTCGATCCTCGCAGTGGAAACAGCCGGGCGTCTCCTCCCGCCTGATTCGGTGCAGGAACCTTCCGAAACAACCGTGTCCGGTGAGGACCTGCGTCAGGCGGAAGGTGAGGACGCCGTGGCGCCTCTCAAGCCACTCCTAAAAGAGGGGACTTATCGCCACTATCGTGGCGTGCCCTGCACGGGGTTGCGACAGTCGCTCTCTTCATGTCACCATGAGATCGGCCCGGAGGTTTGTCCGCTGAGCGGCAATTAGCCGCGGCAGCGGATTAACCCCCCAGCAAAGAACCTCCGCGCGCCATTCATGTAGGCGCGCGAGGACTATCGCCTCCAGATCCCATGGTGGCAATCCGGCTAGGAGGCTCGCAGCCTCGCCCGAGATCGTGCGGAACCCACGGACCATCTTCACGGCTACCACCTTTTGGGGCGCGTTCAGATAATGGGCGGCTCGCCGCCTCAAGGCACGCGCCCACACCGGGGCACCGTAAAGGGCCATGGACCGCACGGGGACTCTACCCTGGAGTGTAAATGTGGTGTAGCCCCACAAACGATGTAACACTTGAAAAATGAAAAATAGTTTATTGTTTTAACAGGTAAATCTTAAAAGTTACTGATTGGACCCTCTTTTTAAGCATATAAGCCTGTGTTAGGAGACTCCACTCTTCCATAACTTAATAATTATTATAATTTAGGTACTCATTTAGGTAAAAACTAAAGGGTATAATAATACAAAAAAGAGCGAATAAAAAGTAAACATGCAGCACGCACGCAGGCATGCGAGTGTGTGAGTGAGAGTAAGTGTGAGTGGGTGTGTGAATGCATTTGCAAATGCGAGGGTGAGTGAATGTGTACACGAATAAATGATAGTGTATCCATAAGGTTATGAATACTGAAGTCATTAGGCAGGTGTAGGGTTATATTTTATCCAAACAGCGCCTCCGTGTCATCATAGGTCAGGGTTTTTATTTTAAGATGGGTTTGCTCTTGACTCTAGTCTAGGTCAGAGGTGACAGAAACAGAGTCGACAATGGAGCGAGCTTACCCAGAAGAAGCCTGTTTACTCTAACTTTGAGTTGCAGAGTGAACAGACCCCTGAGGAACTCCGGCATCAATAGCCAAGAGGTCTGAGGAGCAGCCGTCAACGACTACTCGGATCGACCGTTCACTGAGGAAGTCTGATGTCTAGCTACAAAAATCAACAGGGATGCCATAAGCAGGAATTTTGCTGAGTAGACTTGCGTGCCAGACCCTGTCGAATGCCTTCGAGATATCAAGCGATACAGCAAGTGCTTCGCCGTGTTTCTCGATGGCCTCGCCTTTTCGCCCTCGTTCTTTTTTCAAGAGAGAAGCGGAACAAGCGTGTCAGCACAGGAGACAGTTCGGGCGCACACTGCTTCAACACTCTCGCTGGAATGATAAATGATAAATGCCTTCAGGTCCGCCAGTCTTATTCACGTTTTATCCAGTTAGTAACAATTTTTTAATTAATTTTATGTCTTATACGTAAATCTCTTTGTTAAGTCTATTGTATAACTGATCTGAGCGTTTTTTTTATTGGATACAAGCAAACTTGGTTTTGGTTTGAGGAACGTCCGCTACTAGATATTTTCTTCTTTTCAGAGTTAAGCTGGGGTCAAAAGGAAGAGTTTTGTGTGTGTTTTTTTAATAGTTTTAATTACGTATAGTTTCCTCACCGAGAGTAAATTGCTTATTTGGTAAAGACTTTGTGTAGGGTATCTCCGGATTTTAAAGTAGATTAGTTTTATTAAAGCCCGTTGTCCCCGCTCAAGGTCTATGAATTTAGTCTTAGGTGCACCCCCCCATACGAGAATGCAGTATACTAGGACCGTCTGTACTAGGGATACGTATATATAGGTGAGTACTTTTTATGATACGATATACCTCAGTGTTTTGAATATCCAGCTTAGTTTTCTGGTCCTGTTAGTGGCCTGTTCAAGATGGGGGTACCACGATAATCTCTGGTCATGAATAACACCAAGATATTTTGTTTGTGACACTTTCACTAGTACCTATTGGACATTGACAGTTACTTGCATTATCACACGTGTGTACTCTTATGTTAAAATCTGTATTTGGTTGTGTTCTGTGTGATATACTGAAACAAATATAATTAGTTTTAGCTGTGTTAAGAGTGAGCAGATAATTTTTGAGCCATTCAGCTATTTGGGTCATACCAGTTTCAGCACTTTTGCCAACTTCGTGCCAAGAATTCCCGGAAAAAACCAGAGCAGTACCGTCGGCATACGAAAACACTCTAGCGTTTTTCAATTTAAGGTTGCAGAGGTCGACACTTGATATCGTTTCCTATCTGTCCTTTTGTTTGCACATTATAAGAGCTGAACGTGACAAACTCGTTGCCAAATTTGGGTAATTTGAAATTTCAGCGACAAGCTAAGAAGAAGAATTGACAGAAAAAGTATCCATATTTTTTGTATTCTTATTTCACTATTCATTTTTACAAAAAAAAAATTAAAAGGTCTGAATTATTTTCTGTACAAAAAATGTCAAATTGTCAGTACTTTTCATCAGTTAAACTTATGTTGCGACTGAAGACCCAGCCCTGGATAGGAAGAATACGCATTTCCTCGTGCTACTTTATTACTTTCTAGGGTAAAATCGGCTATTATTTAGCGCTCCGCTCTAAGTGTTTTTCGGCCAAGCTTTTCTAACAGGGATGCGGAAATTCGACTTAAATGAGAAGTTAATGGAAAAGGCGTAGTATGTATAGCGCAGTTTTATATAAAACTATCGTAGGTATTTACTGAGCCTCTAGTGATCAGAATACAAATGAAGGGAGAATGGAACTTGTTTGTATTTCATTAGATATTCGGTTTCTCCTAAGCAAGCGTGCTCCACCCTAGGCCCCATCATCGCTTCACATCAGGCAAGTTGCGGTTAAACGCAAGCCTAATTAGTATAAAAAAATATAGCCGTATCGAGAGTTTTGCGTTCCAAATTGACGGTGCAGGATCAAAAGTTTAAGTTATCGGACAAAAAACAATGTGTTGTAGGCAAGTATCATCCTTATTTCTGCCGACCCGATTACCCACCTCCCATATTTCCACACTAATACAAATAATATAATTCATGTGAAAGTAACTGTGTCTGACCATCTGTATGTTTGTCTGTCTATCTGCTACCCTTAATGTTTCTCATAATTAGATTTTACGGTACGTTCCCGTTTGATATTCCCAAGAAAGTAAGACAAAAATAATTAGAAATTATCATCACCTTTCTGCCCTTATCCCATACTACTTGGGGTTGACGCTAAAAAAAAACGTGTTACGCCGACCCCAAATAGGGTTCTAACACGTTTTTTTCTTCCATTATCCCTTGTCAATCGTCACGCTATCATTTACTCCTTTTTCCTTCATACCACTCCTCATACAATCCATCCATCTTTTCTTTGGTCTTCTTCTCCCTCACTATCCATCAACGTTTATATTCATCATTCTTTTAGTCACATGTGTTTTATGCCTTAAAATAATTCAGTCAATCATCATTCTTCTGCCCTTATCCCAATTTATTTGGGGTTAGCGCAGCATGTCTTCTTCTTCCATACTTCTCTGTTAGTTGTCATCTCATCAGACACCTCATTTCTTGCCATATCAGCCTTCACACAGTCCATCCATCGTTTTTTTTGTCTTCCTCTACTGTTATACCCATCCACATTCATACTCAAAACTTTCCTGACGACATTTTCCTCATTCCTCCGCATTAAAAACAATCCAGACAATATTCAGTGATAATCGACTGCCATCCCTACGAAACGTCCTTGTTTCACACAGAACATCTATCATGTCGACCCACACACAACTGTTATGAAATTAAGAGGGTCCGTTTGTCACATCTAGCAGTAAATTGATAAATTATCATTAATGCTCCGTTGTAATTATACTTTATCAGACGTAAGTGACGTTTTGACGTTTATTATATCTATGTGGTCATTATGATAACGGTTATTGTAAATAGAATTGGCTGAATGTAGTCGGTTACTATTATTTAGTGAACGTTACTGGTAATCACTTCAGACATTGTATCTGCTTTTCCTAACTTTGACGGAGTCGGCATCCAGTAAAAAAAAAGTGTAGCGTGAACACCAAGTTATATGGGATAAGAGCAGTTTTTTTTTCTTTTTTTTTCGGATAACCCACCACACTAGTCCAAAATCAGAATCGAGAGTGGCGATCACCAGAATGAAGCTCGACAAAGCCCCAGAGCAACAATTTAACTATCTTGGATCCCATAACGAAATTAATAAGAAAAGAATAGCGGAGGAGAAACATAATTTCCACATCCCTCCATAACAGCAGGAGACAGAATAAAACAAGGCCAATAGGCACAAAGGGGCGCTTGCAACTGAGATAGCCCTGTTACGCATCACGGATAAATATTATCATTAAAATTAATGGGTCCTAAGTTGTGAGCTGTTATATTTTATTCCAATAATAGGTATGGCGAAAACGCTTGAACGCACGGAAATTTGATCGTAAGGTCCGTATAGTACCTTAACAACTCCGGATGTGGAGCGTAGGAACGACTGCCTCCAGGTGGGTTACCATGATCTGTTAGTGCAGGAATGTTTTAGTATTATTCCGAGAGTGGGTAAGAGATGGCGCTAGACAGCTGTCTACCGCTGTCACTTTCCCACTCTGTGATGTGGAGCGTAGGGACGACTGCCTACCTGATCTTCACTACCCAGTTACTGGACAATATTATACAACTTGGTAACACTGCATGGTGATGAGCCTTTCAAGCATCTGACCACCTACAACGACAGTCAAAGATGACAACCGAGACCATCGGTTTACCATGCTTTACGAGACACAGACACCGTTCATGACATATTTAGACGCTCGTTACGGTCTCCCATCCACGGACCGACCTCGTCAAATATTGCTTATCCTTAAACATGACATATAGCATACATCAGTCGTTTTAAATCATTACTCCTATAATTATGAGCTAGAATTTACTAAATTTATTAATTTACTCTAGTCAAACAAAAATCGTAAGAGACAATTCATAAATGATACAGCACAAGTGTGACTTTATTGGCAAAACAGACCCAACTACGAATTATTGGCCGAATTACCACATTCACCACAAATTATTTGCAACCAGGGATTAAATATACGTCGGTCACGCAGTGTGTTAAAACAAACGTTACAATATTTCAACATCTGAAATAGTTGTAATAAATCTTGAAACTATTACGCAAATGAATTTACACTTTGCCCTTTTAAAGTTAAGTTAGGATTCAGAGTGGGAAAGTTTTTGTTACAGCAAACTTGTGAACAAAATATGATACCAAAATGTTACACAAACGAACATTTAATTTTCAAAGGCGAAAGGTACACCGAACTCTGAGCTTACTTTTGTTTAGTTCAGTCGTAATTAATGTGTTTTTACTTCCCACTGGTTTTCCGTTTTGGGGCAATTTTAAGTACCAGCCTATCTGGTTTTGGAGTTGAATGTTTTTTGGGCTAAACAAGGTATGTATTTAACTTTTATAGTTCGACGAAAAAACATCAACAAAACTTGGTAACATAATATTTGTATCATAGTCTGTAATTCCTTTTGCCAATGGTGAATAAACCAAAAGTACTGAAACTTAATACGTATCACCAACACGATCATCTATCCCCTTAATACTCACTTGCTTAGAAATCAAATTCTGCCTCCCAAAACTTAAACATCAGTCCCTCACAGGCAGTTTCTGATTTAAGAAATATATAAAGTTTCTACTGATTACTCTCTTGCACCATACACAATATTTAAGTTTTTTTATACTTAACAGGCTTGCCTTTGGCCGCAACTCGCCTGATGTGAAGCGATGATGCACCCTAGGGTGAGCACGCTTGCCTAGAAGAAACCGATTCACTCCAACCTTGAATAGATCCATATTATAATGATCAGGGTACAGAGAAGCTGGCTGTGAATTCCACAGATTGGCGGTTTCATTTGTAAAAACAGAATATCGTGAAACCAGCATCAACTAAATAAGTTGAAAAGTTTACAAAAGGGTTTGCAAGGTCAACTGCAACTAGTTAAATCAGAAACCGACAGTAAACTTCCGCGCTAACCATGCAGCCTAAAAAGCAACTAACATTTGAAACTAAACAAATCCCATCCCTACCCAACACTGGCCAAACGCCAGTGTTGTCCTGACTGATCAATCATCAGTGACGTCCCTGATATCAATCAATCATAGTATCAATAACGAATACTTTATTAATTTTCCTACTATCGGAGGAACGATATTATTATTTTTCGTAAATAATTGAGCTTTGGACGCGTCGCGTAATTAGTTTGGCTTTGATAAAGTTTTATATCAACAATATTTGGACTCAGGGATTAGAATTTTTTTTCATACTGTCAAATCTGTATTTCTTATTTTGTGTTTACAAACACCATTTTCTAATAAAAATAGAGCGTAGGATTTTTTCAAAATTTTTAACAAAAGTTTTCTTCAAGGCAAATTTAAAACTATTCACTTAACGTATGTACATAGTTTCAAGTTCCTCAGAAATAATAACGCAATAATGATAAAATGAGAGACTTACCAAAATATTTTTCAAAAGTTAAAACTAGCCTTCAAATAAAAATTCGATTAATTTTACCAAACAAAGCTTATTATGACCGACATTACCATGTAATAATTTTTATTTGCATTAATTAGTTTTCATAAGGGCTTGCAAGGCAGTCATCGAATATCGATAAAACTATCGATAAATTCAAAAAGCCGTTTCTTCATTACTTTACTTTCAAGGGATAACGTGTTACCCAGTAGCTGAGGGTGAAGATCAGTCACTCCATGTGAAAAAATACTGTTGTTCAGCTTTATAAGCCTACACTGGGAGTCGACCCCAACATAGTTTAGAACAAGCTTGACAGTTGAGAAAATGGTTAATTACTTGCCTCTACAATTAACTGGTAGGTGCCAACCTGTAGCTCGTTCCTATACCTAAATAATTAAACAGGCTTTAAATAGTCTAGTCTACACTAATCTGCTCAGGCTGAAACTCATTATTTCAGCAATGGTACGAGTTTAATCCCACCTGTTATTTTTCTTCCTATTACGTTGACTCTTTATATGTATTTTTGCCTCGTTGGTATAGTAGTCCTGGGTTCGATTCCCGGGTCGGGAAAAGTGTTATTGGGTTTTTCCATCAGGAATTTCTCATTAGCCGCCACGGAGTCTGGATTTGTGGCCGGTTGATGGCAATAGGCTCGCCCCTATTACATGGGATGTGTGCATACTTGTTACAAAAAAAAAAATGACTTTTTACAGATTACAAGGCGTGATGTTATGATATTTATGTAAATCCCGCCGCGCGCCGTATCCGTATCCGGTGTGCATGCGCAGTTTTGCTTGTAAAGGCAAACTGTACAGTTATCCTTGGAATGGAACTTTGTTTTGCATGCACATTTAAAACTGCATACATGCGGTTGATACCCGAGAAAATGTTTTCGAGGTTTTTCTTACAGCACCGCGAAGTCTGGATTCGTGTCCACCTTAAATAATATCCAAATGATAATAACAATTGGTACATGAAGCAAAACAATAATATTACCTTTATTGAGCCAACTATATCCCTCCTAAAAAAGCTATAAGAGTGTTTTAGGTCGATTTCTTGAGCTTCTGCCCAGGCCCTAAGTAAAGACAACTGTTTCATTTCGCTAATGCGAAGGTGTCAATCAAATGTCGTGATCCATTATCGCGCGAATTATTGCGGGAATTTGACCCAATTCTATCATTATTTTAGTAGACATAATTTTTATATTGACGATGGTATATTTTTTTGTTTAGTACCGATGAAGCTACCTAAGGCCCGGTTGCTGGGGTATTCTGAAGTGGAGTATATGAATTCAGTAGCGATATTTACTTTAATCAAAAAACTGCCCCAAACTATTTTTTTTTATAAAAAAATTATTTACACCATTTATTTAACAGTCCTGTCAAGTAGTCAGTGGCCCAAAAGTCTGACAACCAGTCTTACCAAGGGGTATCGTATTACCCAGTACGAACTAGGTTGTGGAGGTCAGATAGGCACTAGCTCCATCTAAAATATTGGTATTCAGCTGCATCCGGTTAGACTGGAAGCCGACCCCAAAATAGTTGGGAAAAAGCTAGGCAGATGATGATTTAATATTTGTAGGTATTGTTTTTCAAAACTTATACGAACACTCCAACTAGTACTCTAATGTCAAATATAACGAAATGACAGATAGCTTCAGATTCACTTCCTGCTTACTGTTCACATACAACCTTGCACATAAATACGAGCCGAGTATAAATCTTGCTAATGTCATTAACGCAAAATTGCATGTCATGGGGATCATGTAAATACACACATCAAAAGTATCTAGGGATCAACATATATTTTTGCAATAACTTTTCTCCTGATTGATATTAATTAAAATTTTCTTTAAGGATTCATCAAATAAAGTGTTTTCGTTTGTCACAGTAACGATAAACCAAGTCACCTTTGCATTAATAAAGAAATTTGCCATTTTCCTAATAAAGGGATTTTTGACATTTGAACCACTAACATTAAAGTTCGAAAAAAAGACTGAAATAACAGTTTTCTTTAAAATTTTATTGGGTAACTTAAACAATTAATAATCCGTGTTTCTACCGCGAACACTAACAACACAAGAACATCGGTTTGGCATACTCAAAATGAGTTCATCCAAATCACGCTGTGGAATGGCCACCCATGTTCGTTGCAACAACAACAAAAAGGTCTTCTTGCGACTGGATACCCTCCATATTCGGCAGAGCTCTTCTCTGTAGCATATCCCATGCATGCTCAATCGGGTTCAAGTCTGGCGACTGAGCAGGCCAGGGCAGGACATTGATGTTAGCTGCGGCGAGAGTCTGTCTTACAACTCTTGCGGTGTGCGGTCGTGCATTATCATGCATTAACTGAAATAAGGGACCAATTTGCACTTGTAGAGGAACGATGACGTCTGATACAATCGTCTCAGCATAAATTTGAGCGTTGAGGTTGCCTCTGATCCAAATCAACTCAGTTCTTCCGCCGATCCAAATACCCGCCCATACCATGATGGTTCCACCACTATAAGGATGGACTTCCTGGCAGGATTTTAATCGCTGTTGGCGTCCAGGGGTTCTCCAGTGTCGTATACGTCTTGTATCCGGTCTCATACCAAAACGAGACTCATCAGAAAAGCACACGAAACGCCATTGTTCTTCTGCCCAATTTCTGTGTTCAAGAGCCCATTGATATCGAATCCTACGATTGTGCATTGCTATAGGTGGTACCCGTAGCGGTCTTCGGGAATGAAGGTTCACTTCATGCAAGCGGTTTCTGACTGTTTGGTCGCTAATTAAGTTCCCTGAAGAGTGATGAAGCCTCACGGCTAACATCATGGCGGTTATTGTTGGAGCTCTTCGAGTTAAGATTTGAATGTATCGGTCTTGTCTCCGTGTGGTGCAGCGATACCGTCCTCCATGGCGCTCAGCCACGGTACCAGTGCTTCGGTAACGTGTCCAAAGTCCACTGATAACACTCTGACTTGTATTCAGAGCTAAAGCCACAGTACGTTGCCGGGAACCAGCTTCTATCATTCCCACGGCTCTGAGCATTTCTTCCCTGCTTAAATGACGTGGCCGCTCCATAATAACGTTGGTTTTAATCAGTAGTAGGGAAACAGTAGCACTAATAATGTCTTCAATGCGTTGTATGTTTTTATAGGGAAAATATTGACAGCTTATTTTCATCTTTTACTCGAATTTGATTGAGAGTTCCTGATTCAAATTATGAAATGCACCAAAAAGGATCCATATAAATTTATAAAATCATAAATTTATTACAAAGCCACATCTCAATCTCAAGAAATCCGCATAAAAATGCTTGATCCCTAGACACTTTTGATGTGTGTATGTTTGGCAGTATGTTGATAGGAACTGCGGAAGTGATGGGATCTGTAGCTAGCCAAATTATATGAAAATGACGATACTTCAAAAAAGTATCGGGAATGGTAGATTTGTTTATGGTTCCAAATTATTTTTTTTGTTTTTTTGTTGTTGTTAGATTGGCACAACTGTTTTCCATTTTGGCGCGCAGTTTGAGTTGCATCTGTTACTTAGATTAAATACGTGCTGTTTTTAATCTAAATATACTGTGTATTGTGAATTTCATAATGGACAAAAACATCGAATAACGAGTTTATGTTAAATTTTGCATCGCCAATGGAATTTCGTGTTCAAAGACCCTGAAAGTGTTACAGAAGGCTTACGGTAAATCGACTTTATCAAAAACTAAAAAAGTGAAGGAAATAGTGACTGAAAATCCTCATTCAAGTTTAAGAGAGATAGCCGCTGAACTTTCTGTGTCTCACGAGTCGATCCGTACCATTTTAAACAATCACTTGGGTATAAAACATGTTGCCGCTCGGCTAGTCCCAAAAGACCTGAATTTTCTCCAAAAACTCAATCGCATTTAAGAGTCGCTGAGGACATGCTAGAATGAGTCAATTCTGACCCACCATTCATGAAACGCATTGTTACTTACTGGTGACGAGACGTGGGTTTACGAGTTTGACATACAAACTAGTCAACAAGCTTCGGAGTGGCGCCTTCCAACTGAACCGAAACCGAAAAACCCATGACAAAGTGGATCAAAAGTCAAAGTCATGTTGACCGTTTTCTTTGACTATCGCGGTGTTGTGCACTCGGAATTCTTGCCGGAAGGTCAAACAGTAAATAAAGAATATTATTTGAGCGTTATGCGGCGTTTAAGAGAGCAAACTCGATGAAAAAGGCCAGATTTGTGGAAAAAAAATATCATTAAGTCTTCATCAAAAACAGCAAGTCCACACACGCTTGTAATTCTCATAAATGTGACTGGGACTGGGTCAAAAATGGTGAGTTAGGGAAAGTGTCGAGTTGACGCAACTGTCGAATTCACACAAGTGTCCAATCAGCGAAAGTGACGAATCAACGATACTGTCGAATTAACTAAAGTGACGAGTGAGGGAAAATTACCAGTGTTACGCGGACTCCAATTTATTTGGGGGGTCACCCCCTTTTTCGCCGCATAATATTTCACACAGCCCATCCACCGTCTTTTTGGTCTACCCCAATGCTTAAGATCATCTACATTTGACTTCATAGCTTGAACTCAAAAAACCCGTTTTATCAAACCATTACCAACAATAAGAAGGTATAACGATATTTCTACAAGAGAAAATCTCCTATCACAATAGAGGCGTACAGCTGTAAGGCTAATTAATCTTCATTATTTTGAGAATAATATTGTTAGTACAGACATTGCATTGTAAACAGAACAATTCATTTTTCTTAGAAATAATTTATTACTGGATGTTTTCTCTGTTACTCATTCTACCATTCAAAGCATATTTTTGTATATTTTTTAATAAACGTAATGTAAATTCATTCGTTTATTAATCGAAAATACAATTATCCTGTGGCATTTTAGTTCAATCGTTTGCAACAAACACAATCAATATCATCCATAGATAATGAATAAATTCCTAAAATTATGGAAATGTTATATGTGAAATGACTATTTTTTTTATTTTAAAATCGGATCGACCACTTCTGGAGAAATGAATGCATTCGATGGGTTATTAACTTGTAATACTGATGACGAACTTTTTGTGATATATTTATGTATGTTTTTTAGTATAGTTCTGAATGAAGTGACATACTTTTAGAGGTCATCGCTACACCATACTGCATTTAAACGCTAAATCATAATTGTAAACACTAGCTACGCTCCGGCCGCACTGTTCGTTTCCCGGACTACTATCGCCCGTAGCTACGGTCTCAAGGGGGGAGTAGTGTAGCGGTCATTGCTACACCGGCATTTAAATGTTAATTTTAAACTTAAAATCATAATAATTGTAAACATTTCACAGTACATGTTATTCACCCGTTACACAGACCTGTCAAATATGAACTAATGTCAAATTTCCATAGACATCAAACACAAAACACGATCATTGTCTTTGGATAAAAACTAACATTCATTAACAGAAATATATCTACACATTTATTTAATTGCTATATTTATATCACATAAAAAACCTATTTACAAATTTACCAATACTAATAAATATTTACACTGTAAAAAATATAATCAAACATTGTAATATGCTGGTCGCCACCTTCCCGAACGCAACTTCGGGTGCCCTCGGCTAGACTCGGCCTCCGTCGGAGCATATGACTTGCTATAAAGCAATTTAGCATTGTCATCTACGTTAGTACTCGTTTGGGCCTCTTGATCAGTACGCACTCGAACTCGCTACTAAATCTAGACTTACTTCATAGACCTAGATCCCGCTAATGGACTCGGTATCGTCTCCTTAGCCATTTATACATACCAAGTAAATTATCCTCCGTCGTCTTAAGTTATTTGTAATAATAGAAGTGTAGAAACATTTATAATATAGAAATATTATATATCGGACGCTGTTTAATTCACCGCTTACTCCATACACTTCATACTCGTATGTCTTTATTGGGAATAAAGTTCCTTTAAACCGAAATCGACTGCCTCCTTGCAAGATGTTAAGGACACCATGTCACACACTTTTATCAAGGATTAAGTATACATCATTCCATATATCAGAATTTCCTTATCAACCTAGATTAGTGAGACCAATTAGCCTAGCTTTTTTTTCCAAACTTTGTTGGGGTCGGCTTCCAGTTTAACTGGATGCAGCTGAATACCAGTATATTACATGGAGCGACTGCCTATCTGACCTCCACAACCCAGTATCTGGATAATGCATTACTCCTTGTGAAGACTGCTTTACGGCCACTACCTGTAAGGACTGTCAAAAATCTACAAATGACAGCCGGGAACAACGGCTTAGCGTGATTTCCAAGGCACGCAGGGAACTCGATATGTAGTGTGTGGTCACACATCCACGGACCCACCTCAGCAAGCCCAGCATAACCTTGAAGATCGACCCGTGCGGCTGTTATTATTTAGCGACGAGCTCCTCCGCTAATCTAAACCAAGATTAGTGAGACTATTAAACAAAAAAGAAGAAAATCAAAATCTATTTATTTGCCAGAATGTAGGTTTACAATGTATGATCTTAAAACTATAATGGGCCCTTTACATTCTACCATTACATATGGTGTGCAAATATATAATTTTAATCTGCACCACGTTATTGTTCTAATTATGTGCATTTAGAACAAAAATAAAATAATAATAATAAATCGTCAGCAACAACAAAATAAGATCTCATGCATATATAGGAAAAAATATATTATTTCATTGATGTCAAAGTTATACCTATGTCATCAGAGATAAAGTTTAATAAAATGTCAGATTAAGAATATATGTATAAAAATTAGTAAATTGTAATTGATAATGTCATAAATATTAATTCGAACATCAGTAATTATTATAAGGTATACCAATATTATTGATTTATAAATGTGACTAAGATATAATAAAACTTGAAAAACCCAAGCAGATACACCTTTATCGCTTCACCTCGCCTTTCGGAAATTAAAGGCGTGTTGATATGGACGCAAAATGATTACTTCATTCATATGCTGGTTTTTTTCCATTATTAAACGGTTTTAATTTAAGTTTAATTTCAATAACAAGGCACTCGATTTGTTATTTATAGATGCCTAAATCAACCGTAAGCTTAACTTACAACATGACATTAAATAACGCTCCAAAAATTAATTATAAACATAACAAGACATTTAAATTAAGGCGATTAATTTAAAACATTTCGAGAAACGCTCCTGCCACGCAGATTCTCCTAAATCTTCTATTGTTTGTAAATTTTAATTAAGATTCGCATTTAAATTAGATTTTACAACAAAAGTTTTGTAATAATCTCATTATGTATGGTGGTAAACATATTTATGAATGGAGTTTATGAATGAATGTGCTTAAGAATTAAATGGCTCGTTAGGGAGTCATAGGAAAATGTAATTTGATGAGGATGAGTGTTACTTAGCGACTTCCGCATATGAATAGACTAGCTTATGCCAGCGGCTTCGCCCGCGTGAAGTTCCATAATTGACCTACGGTATCGTCCTACCGGGATAAAAAGTAGCCAATGTGCTATTCCAAACTATAATCTATCTCTGTGTCAAATTTCATCCGGATCCGTTGAGCCGTTCTGGCGTGATTGAGTAACAAACATCCATCCATCCAAACTTTCACATTTATAATATTAGTATAGAAGTATAGATTGCAATTAACAATAATTAGCCTGTAATTATCCTATTACACGTAGGATTATTAAGGACTGCCTCTTAAGTCTAGTGGTCTCAATCACGGCTGAGCATGATGTCCTAGGGTTCGATTCCCTTTGCGTTTTTCAATCAGGATTTCTCAGTCTAGTTTTTTGCCCGGTTGACGGAAATAGGCTCGCCTCCTATGACATGGGACTTAAACATAACTGGCGGTGATGTGGGTGCACTATTGGGTATATCTCTGCCTAACCCTTCGGTGACTACTAGCGAGTTGTTATGTTATGATTGACAGCAAAATTATTGTGCAATCGTTTTGAAGCACCACGATTGTTCATCGTGGATTTTGACACTACGCGGACAAATATACGAACAGATATTCTCACGATGTTTTTCTTTTTGACTGTAAATTAATACGTAATTGAAAAGAGCAGCATTTTTTTTCGCACTCAGAAGTTCGGGGTCCCTTAGTATTTATTTTTTATAAGATTAACCTATCACACTGCACAAAAATCCCAATTTCACTACTCAAATTGCTCTCAAGCACCTTTCACTTCATCTTGCAAGCACTACCCGACCGAAGGAGCGGTTCACAGAACTCCTTAAGTTATACGAAAGAGGACTTTCGAGTTATTTCACTTATTTTCTGCTGACCGTAACCGCCCGTTCACACGACGACGATCCGTGTTTTTTGACGTATCTTGTTTTTTCACGATCCATCAATTTTTTTGACGGCGGCAATGCTTTTTAAAAGTCCGTGTTCACACGCATCGTAGATCGTGAAAAATGACGGACTCGTTTTAAATCACATAACGTCTTTTAAAAATCAGGTACGTGAAAAACCGTGCTTTTTCACGTACCGTATCATGATTTTTTGTGTCGGATTGGCTGACGCGCAGGGAGCGCGTCAGCCCGAAAAATTACGGAACTAATGTGAACACCAATTCGTTTTTCATTGCTGGATCGTGATAAAACACGATTCCGAATGCAATGTGAACGTCCATCCGTCATGACGTATCGTTTTTTATGACGGATCGTCAATGACGGAAGCCGTGTGAATGAGCTGTAACTTCATGAGAAATTAATTAAAGTTTTTCCCGGTTTTCAGTCCTTTTCTTTTAAGTTTTTTTTTCAACAAACATGGGTGCTCTCAAAGTGAACTGGCTCTTGTGATACGGGAGCTCCTAGTACAAGAGCCAGGGCTATACTTATGTTTATGTCTTCAAGTACAAAATAAATAAATTATAAAAAGAAGCATTGGTCAAAGTCTGGTATCGGCGTAATGAGACGGCAATAGGCACCTATATTATTCCATACTAACTTTGCTGCTAAAGATTGTTCTCCTATAATGTGACATAATATCTTTGTCTCAAATATGTTCGAGTGAAACGGTTTCTTATAGGCACGCGTGCTCGACCCTAGGGCCCGCATCATTACCTCACATCAGGTGAGTTTGATGTGGCCAAACGCAAACCGAATCGGTAAAAAAAAAATTGTGACCAAAAAAACTAGATTCCTGACTAGGAATATTGATTTTTCTAAAGTCCAATGTTGCAGTTTTAGTTTTCATCAAAATTGGGCTCAGGACTTCTTTGAGTATGTTTCGGTATTCCTCATACTTTCGGATTTGGCCGTTCACGCCCACTTGAAAAATTCACCCGGTACATAAAACTCACACCACACCTTTTCTCCTAACAAAAACGCAACATTACACGCTCAAAGAAAAAAAAACCTTTCCACAAAACCGCCCTTACACATCCATTCTTCTCATCCGCATCCCTGTAAAACTACCCTCTACCTGAAAGGTACACAATGTCGCCCCTAACACTCCTTTGTCGCGTGACAAGGGTCTCGATCGTCAAAAGTGTCAATTTGTCCATCAAGATAATCCTAGCTGTGGTACGTATATGGAGACAACTTGGGGTATTTATACCTATTTATGGATTAAAATTGAAATTCTATCTTAACCTGGAATAGATTTTGACTAGTTTTATTTTTGGGTGGAAAATAATCGTGACATCGTAATAAAAGATTTTCTTTGCTATTTATCATGCTTTTAGCCCAAAATGTGCCCACCGTTAAGGCACCGGCTCCTATGTGAGGGAAAATCCAACACGCTGGCTCAGTGTGGGTAGGTAGATGTCATTTATCTTGGAATTATTTGTTCTAGGATGTTTGGACTTTTATTAAATCATCAAAATGTGTACATTATTTACAAACTAATATTCGATCTTAAATAAGGATTAATTTTATGTAAACAATTATTTAGTTTTTATAAACATACAATAATCATAAAAGTTAACGTTTTCTAAAATACATCCTTACTTAAAAGTAGAATTAGAAAAAAAAGGGATTGTATTCAAAATATGAAAGAGAGCAATGTGTTGAACAGAATCAATATAGGTTTTATTCAGATTTTGTCAGGTCTTAAATCGGATCTAGCAAACAACTCTGTAGTTTGGCAGTAGTGTATTCCCTTATTATTTACCATTTTTTTTAATATTAAGTTTAGTATAGCGAATGATATATTAATCTATCACCTATAAACATTTCAAACAACTGAAATCTGAAACCTAATTATGATGATTACAGCAAATGTTTAACCATTCATTTGAGATGCTTGTTCTCGATGAACTAATCTCCGTGATGCTTCACCGTCATTTGTTTTATCCAGTTCATTCCTTGTATCTGTTTTGCGGTTCACCACAATACCCGGTTTGATGTAACAGAGCTTCAATTTCCGCCAACATTGAGCTTACTGCACACGAAAACAGGTCAATCCCCGGGATATATTATCCACGGACACATTATTTCACTAGGTACAGTCGAATAAGCTGCTTTGTTTAGTGGTACACTACACTGCTGTATTTATTCATTTCATAACATCACGCTTGTAATCTCCGAAGAGTTAGGCAGATGTGTACCTAATCATACACCCACATTTCGCCAGATATGTTTTAAGTCCCTTGTTATAGGGGGCGAGCCTATTGCCATCAACCGTATAAATCCAGATTCTGTGGTTGCTACAGAGAAATTCCTGATGGGAAAGTCCCTATAACACTTTGCCCGACCCGGGAATCGAACCCGGCCCACTTGACCAACGAGGCAGTATTATTTGTATTGTATGCATATTTGTACCTTTGTGCTTATAGCATGCATAAGTCAGTGATTTGAACCAAAAAATGACTAAACAAGTGCACTCACATCATTGATTAAAAGAAGTTGCAAAGTTGCCTGTTTACCAAATACATTGTTCGTTTGTACATATCACAAAGCAGCTTAACGTTAGCTTCACTCGCGTGGTATTATAATATTGTAATCCAAACCAGCCAGAGAAAATACTATACCTTCCATTAGGTATGTTCGGAAATATCATAACTTACATGTAACATTTACATAACAGAACATCACGCCTGTATTCCCCGAAGAGGTAGGCAATAGTGTCCCTAATAATAAGTCTCATGTCTATCACATGAGGGCGAGCCTATTGCCAGCAACCGGGCACAAATTCTGACTCCTTGACTGCATTTGTAATAGTAAAACAACCGACCAGTAGTCCACTTTAACCCTGCTTCAAAAAACGTGGGAGTCATGGGGAGGGGAATCTGCCCAACAGTGGGATGACACAAGCTAACAACATCAGTATCGGTAACAAACGGCCAGAAATGAGCACGTTTCCACATCTTTACATCTGAATGTGTGTAGGTATTATAGTATGCGCCAACTTTTCCCGAACCACACAATTTTTCCGACTTCCTCCTACATCTTATTCAGCACGAATACTTTCCCGAAGTACAGCCTATGAGTCAGAAAATAAAATAAACGCCTCCCACTCAAACACGGCTAAGATTCCCTTCGGCTTAGCCACTACACAAGTACATCCAAACCTCGTGGACAAACATCCAAACACACTGAGTCGGAACAAATGTCTTGAGGCCTGCAAATATTTATCCCGAACAAATAGGACACCCTGGTGGAGACATGGATCATCTGTATTGTAAGAATTAAGTGGGATAGTGTCCTGTTTGCTGTTGGTACGAATGCTAAACATACAGACGCATGTTGTATGATACACAGTGATGTATTTTTGGGTGTTATATTATCATGAAATCGGTGTAAAGTTGATGTTACATGGAGCAGGAGAAGATGCGTCAGGTCATTACTCACGATGTTTTCCTTCATCATTTTAAGAGCGGTGTTGATGAAGTAATTTACACAGCTCGCAAGACACTGCCACCAATTGCTCCTTCATTCAACACACCTTAAACATAGACCACACAAATAAAGCCTTTAAGTTGTTCTGAGTTATGTTATTGCCAAAGATGGAGTTTAGTTGCCGAAGTTGAAGTTCAAGGAAACAAGATGTGGATAATACCTCAGAATAAAATCCTGAATTAGTTTTTAACTTCCGTAATAAAGCTGTTAAATAAGAGGGGGTATCCAGACGTTACTTACTTCCTTGAAGCTTAGGCTAATAAACTCCACCTATTCCGATCTCTGGTATAGCCCATCAACGCAGTTCAAAAATGACACAGTGTAATGCAAAAAACACAGAATTAATGTGCGAAGAAGGGAGGTTCTTCGCACATTAATTCTTCAACTCTTTTATCGCACACACTTACAGTCTTCCCATCATTTCACACACACTTCGCTAATACTTCCTAATCATTAACGACAACTTCAGTTGTGCAGTGTAGCCGTCGCTCACATACTAACTCGTAATTATCCCAACTTCTTTTTGGAGGCGTGGTCGCAAAAACAAACTAAATTATGTCCTCAATTTGTCACCGATAGGTGCAAAGGTGGGTATTTTTTTTTCTCGGGAAATCTGGGGCACGGTTAGTGGAACAAACTTGTAAAAACACATTTTGGTATAACAAGATGCTAAATAGGCACCTATAGATATCCGTACTCTTAAAATTATTGTGAAAATGAGTTTCTTCGCTTATTTTTTAAGTTCAGCAGAAATTAATTACGAGGTTAATTATCATTGTGACTGTTACAAAATCTAAATGCAGTCAATTCACTGATCGTAGCTGTTTTGCATTATCTTGTCTCATGCTGAGTTAAGTAAGTCCTGCTATACATTGCAGTGTTTCCCTGCATGAAAGCTTCAATGTTAGGATTTTTTACTTCTTTGGTGACTTGCAACCTTATGTCTTCTTTAGAAAAGAAAAAAAAATAATTTCGAAATCTAATTGTCAGAATGAAAAAAATTACAATTTTTTATTGGCATCTGACAGTCGCGTTTGCAGAGTGTATCATATGTTAATGGTAATGAGTTAATACTAGAATTTCTATGGTGAAATAACCATCTTCGATTCAATATGAATTAGATTTTACTCAACACATTCGTCTGAGATAGTTTTTCCAGCAATTGCCGTGGTGATGAAATTTTATTTTATTTGGATATTTGGATGGCCATACAATAATGGTGTAATGTGTTTCCTGTAAGGAATATTTGGTACGTATAGATGTATTGTGAATTTTCTTTTGCTACAGCAATATTAATGCTGCTCTTGTTATTTTTTTCCTCTAATATCAAAAGAGTGATCTTTATCTCTGGTCTGAAACCGTTTTTCTATTTATCTTAGGTGGAAGATTAAGTCAGACAGAGCCAACCCTTTTTCCAAGTATTTCTTGTACACTGGTTGCTATCAGTACTTTATATAAAAAACATCTAAAGAGCGTTCCAGAAGCCTGTCTGGAACAACTTTGAAGGTGGAGAGTATTATGCTAGCTTCAAATAGATATTAATTTATTTTACAAATTACCTAAATTTTAAAATAATTATGAATTATTGCGTTTAAATGGGTATTTTGTGCAACTAATTTAGCTTTACGAATTTAAAATTCAAATTACCGGCTGCAATTGCAATTGTATCATAGGTGTTCTGAATTTCCAAATTTAACCATGCTTTTCTCTTAAAAAACTTCTCAACATATTTACACGGATCATTTATTAAAATAAATTATAAACGCGACTAATAATATTTTTTTAACCATATTTCATTTGGAGTTTTGTATTTTTTTTTTACATTACAATCTAAATTAAACGTATAGCAGTGAAGATTCCTTTTTTATTTTCGCTACAACAGGGTGTTATTCTAAACCCCCCCACATAGACACTTTTCAAGGGTAATTTAAAAAAAAAACAGCTGTTCCATACATTTTGACCGTGTGTTGTGTTGAATTTTTTAATGACAGACGAAAATTGTGTATGCGCGGGAGTTAAGAACGATGTACTGAGTACGTGGTAACTGTTTCCGCATCGGTGTCCCTTCCACCCCGCATATTGTATGATAAAAGCCTGTTCATCGTTGGCCCTAGGTACCTGAAATATCAATATCAATTGGTTAATGTCAAGCAAAATAACCAAAGGTCACAGACGCAACCATCCATCGACATCTTTCTGCCTCTGTCCCATTCTGCTTGAGGTCGGCGCAACACCTTTTCTTCTTCGATTCTCAGACGTCACGGCATCATTCACTCCTTTCTCTTTCGTATAATTCCTTCAATAAAGTAATAGTTTAATTTGAATATAGAAACATTCCTTTATCAAAATGAATTAGCCATCTTTCTGCACCTCCCATTATCAAATTTGAATAACAGGAACAAATACTTAATGCGGCGGATGCTAATTTAAGATTAGACTGCATTAGCTTAAACTCTTGCTTAAACTCGATCTGCATTCTTGAGCAGCGGCTAGCCGCATCTGATTGAAGACTCTAGCTATTCCTGTTGCATATCCTCCGGTATGCACGTTGCTTGCTAAACTACGAGTAATTTGCATCTGAAAATTCTTGATTTAAACACTACTATTTTGAATGTTGTTGCTGGCTTCCAATGGTCAGGGAAGTTAGTAACTTGATTCAGTTTATTTCGGTCTCCATAGAAGTTATTTTGTTTTTTTAAGAAATAGCTACTTTTGTAGAAAACTAGGTTAATAGCGATTTAAACCAACCCGCCACCCGCAACCCGCGATTTGTGCCAACAGAGAATAGAGTACGAATCAATCAATCGAAGGAATTTGCTTTCACACGAGTAGGAATCATTATTGATAGAATAATAACTATTAACCTACCCAGGATTTTTTGAATACCTAACTTGGTTTATAAGAGGGCTCGTTGAGTCGCATGCCCGTTCTTCTGAACTTTCTGTCTAACTGGCCAACTACTAAACAATTCAAAAGTGCTTGTTAAAATACAAATAGATCTAAAATAAAAATAAAAATATGTACAGGTATCAAAATGGCAAAAGAATTACAGAGCGTCAAAAATTCGTCCACATCGCTGTCAATAGGAAAAGTGCCCAGAAGGTTGGCAGCATTGTCACGTTGGTTGGCAATGCTGATTCTTTCTCCAAAAAAGGCCAGCCCTCTGGTCACGTGATGATTCGACCAACCGCTTGGCGATATTTTGACATACTAGGTGGGCACTCAGAAAATGAAAATACAAAAATTGGTAAATGGTTTAACTTAACTAACATAAATGCTTTGACTGTGACTATCATAATGATTCGCAAAATTCACACCCACACAAAATGAAAAACGTCTCTGCAATGTTTTCCTCACTTTCCTTTTAGTTTATCCTGGTTAAAATTATTTTACCATTTTATCAACCATGTGCCACAAATGATTTACGAGTGAGAATTTGAACTGAACTCTAATCATTTATTCAGACGACAAATGTCAAAGCTACGTGTTATAACTTCGAGAAGAAGAGAACGCAATCAAGTAACTATCGTCAAACGCGACCCAACTGTACTGAGGAGAGGAAGACTTGGCTTTCACTACGAAGTTTTAACTTTCGACTTGTGGAAGTAAGGTTGTGGGTGGGTTGCTAAAGATGCGACTTATCTTTAAAGACTATATTTTTTATTGTTATTTATTTAGTTCGAACGCATGATTCACTAATAAAACCATGTTGGTAACATTTCTCATTCAAAATAAAATAAAACGAATTCATTGTTATTCACTGTCGTTGTTCACTGTTATTGGATTTTTCCATCAAGAATTTCTCAGTAGGAGCCACGGAATCTTGATTTCTGCCCGGTTGATGGCAATAGGCTCGCCTCCTATAACATGGGACTTAAAAATAACTGGCAAAATGTGGGTGTACTATTAAGGACACCTCTGCCTTACCCTTCTGGGATTACAGGCGTATGTTATGTTATGTAATTCATAAACCTATAACTATGTCCGCTTCCCGCTGCACCAGACCTGCAGCTGTGCATACGGGTCCAGTGCCCCAAGAAAGGGCAATCTGGCTTATTGACTATCACCTTTAAAATGCTGTTGGTGCTCCCCGCTTTCATCAGTGATGCCGTTTTTTTTCGCATAATAGCTTGAAAGCTATCTGTATCTTAATCTGTATGCTAATTTAAAGTATGGTGTACTTAATAAAGAGTATTCCATCTATCTATCAGCTTTAACAAACATGCCTGACGAGCTAAAGAACCTTCTCCTTTTAAAGGTTTATTGATAAAGTATTTGTCTGTCTGTTGCTTTTGGGTAGCTAGTAGTTTTATAATAAATCTGATACACCCTTACATAAATTCATGTCTTATCTTCATGGGGTAGGCAGACTACAGAACGCGTACTGCTACGACTCATGCCTACATACTCGTTTCGGCTCGTCCTCGTCCAGGTTGCGAATTCTACGCATCTGACCTTTCTGAAGGACCTCCTTCAATAAGGAGATGAGGACTGTTTAGGTGTGCCTTTATTTACTTTGCGGAGGTACATTCTTTACAAACTGTAAATAGTTGTCAAAAAATTACCATTAAATAAATTATCTTTATTTTATTTCTTTACAAATTTAAAGAAAGAAAAGAAAGAAAGAAAAAACGTTTATTGGCACACGCCACAAGTACACAATACAAAATATAAAAAGCAAATATATAATAAAATTAAAACTAACCAAGAAATATTGATATTGATTAATATTATTATTATTTTTTATTGTTGTTTTTTAATATTGTTATTTTTTAATTTTTGTATATATGTTGGTTTTTCAGGATTTATTCCGTTAAACTCCAGCATTACAGCAGATGGGTTTCGTGCAAAGAAATCACACTGGATGCGATACACTGCGTTAAACTAACCAATTACTTGAAATCACAACTTAGCACAACAACACTGCTTACAATGAATCGGTTATAGTTTCGGGACGTCTTGACTCCGCTGTTATCAGACACTCTATGTCCTCCTCGCGAGCTCCAAACATAACCGACTCTGTAGAGGCTCGCCATGGATGTGGGTAGGGTTGTAATAGGTCGCGTCCACCACCACATGGCGCGCCTGCGATTCATTCAGTGTCCGTACTAATGACCAGATCCGACATATATATGCATAAATGCATGGACCTTAAAATAGACTTCACCTCCTAGTTTGTTTAGGCGTCACTTTTCGGAGTAGTCTTCTAGGAAAGCCGACTTCATTATAAATTATCGTTCAAATAAAAAAAAACAGGTTCAATGTTATTTTACTCAATTTACACTATCAAATGTAATGTAATTATCATTTACACTAGTTACAAATTTACGTCATTAATGATGGAATGATACAAATAAATCATAATTGTTAATTGATTGCAAATTATCCGTTTTATTACCAGCGATGACATAGACATGATTCATTAAACTTGTAGAGGTTAGTTCGAAAATTATTAAGTATCACAATCAGTGAATAATTATATTACAACAGTACAATAGGCACTAATTTAATACATAACCTTATTAAATGTATTGCAAGCAATTTTGAAAAACGTTTTATATAATTAAAATATGAATCGATGCCGTTGGAAAAAAAATCTACTATTCAAAAATAACCTACCTCTAAAAGAACTAAGCTATTTATATGAACCAAAGTAAATGCAACACTAAAATTACTCCAAAATAAAAAAAAGTCTTTCAACTGAAACTCAAAGAGATCAAACCATTAACAGCCGCGACCAGTACAAAGTAATATTCCTATTTCTTCACGGCGATCATTAACCGGATTGAATACAAAAGAAACTGCCCCGACTTCGCCTTTGAAAAGAACGTGCCAACACAGAATAGATATAGTACAGAAGGTCAGCTCTATCAATCAATCAAATCAGCCTATCACAGTCCACTGCTGGACATAAATGCCTCTCCCAAGTTACAACAACACCCTGTCCTCCGTCTTACGCATCCAGTCTGACCCAGACACCTTTTTAAGCTAGTGAGAGTCTCAGCCCTATACAATGCATGAAAACACACACATAGATATACTTCACATACAGCGAGTGAGTGAATTAGATTGCCATATGAATGAGCCTATTTGTGCATAAAAATAATCAGCCCACGACATTTCCACGGTTGGGAGATAGACCATGATAAATGTCACATTTTGGTCTTTACTTTTTTGGTTCTATGACCTGCCGCTTGAAAACAGTGGGAATTAAATTATTTATGTAAATTACCTGGGATCGAAGTTCAAAACCACGAGTTTACGGTCCACCACTACTTTTTCATGCCTTTATGTTCGTGCGCTTGCCCTTCGTTGTGTGGAGTTGACCTTCTGTAGACCGTACTATTCCGTGTTACAAATCTGGGGTAAAAGAAATTTTCAGTGAATTCTGAGATATCGATCGCACCCGATGAAATTGAAAGCCTATTTTTCTTGCTGACAACGTAAGAATTTGTGGCAGTAGGTTAAGTGTGAGATTATGTGGCAGTAATGTGGAAAATCTATTTTCTAGGCTTAGAATTTGTGAGGAATTCTCGATGTGAGCCACCAGAAATTTTCCGCCCCCACATAGTCGGAAACGGTGGATTACTTTGCGTTTTTGTCTGTCGTGTTTGTTGTACGTTGCTCGGACTCGATTTTGTAAGTGATCTGTTTTTTTACTGCATGCCAAATAAGGTCTTCTGTAAGGCTTTTAAACTTGTTCTGTGGTATCAGTCAGGTATCAGTCGGGAAATAGTAAAACAAACTCGTGAAAAAGCTGTAAATTAATATAACTCCGGAGGCTGCCATTAACTTCCCAGCTTTCATAGAATTTACAAAAGAAATATGACCCAATTCTACTAGGATCGTGTTGATTTACTACTTTAGTGCAAAACAATGTACCAGAGGAAAATATGGTTTTTATCACATACGAAAGCTTCAGTATCGAACGGTGTGGGTGTTTGATTTATAAAATGTGTTAAGTTCACCCAATAAGAATTATTATATGTATATTTGTCAGTGGGCTGCTAAATATAGATTTGCATAAATAGTCTGCTAAAAACGTCGATAGTCGAGTTCAATAAAAATCATGAAGCAACATATAGAATCGTGATATTTTAAAGTAGCATGTCATAAATAATACCATGACCTCAAGTCAAAAATAAATAGTGCTGGTCTTCGTCATCACTAAACTATGAGGTGTAGTTTTGTATCCTCGTCAAATTCAAGGAGGTAACTATGCTAATTATTCTCGACCAGAATCAATAATAAAATGGGTTGGTAATAAATTTTTAATCGGTAAGTGTACACACCACCCGTATTAAAACGCGGCCTGTCTAATACTAGCCCTATAACCGCGCTTTCACACACACAAACAAACGCAGACGTTTATTCGATAAACGGGTGATTCTCCTCTTTTGAGAAGTGCTTCATTCTGAAATATGTAGTGTCAAATTAAAACAACTAAAAAAAGCAACGTTTATTTTGACGAGGATGCAAAACTACACCTTGTAGAAACAAACATACGTACCATTTTCGGTCACTGCATTAATAGGTCAAACTTTACCTCATAAAACCGTACATCATAATGATTATCTATAAAACTTCTGTTACCCCTGGCAGGTCGTTATCACCGCGATGGATGACGTCACAGGCTGACGGCCATTTGTCTGCGTCCGACGAACAATTAGGGTGAGGTCGCGAATTTAGATATTTTCTCTTTAGGCATCGCTCGTTTTGTGCAGGTGATTATTTGTGCGTCGGTGATTAAAGGGATACAGTTGTCGCAATCGTTGTTTGATAGATATTTTGCTAACTCATCGTCTGCCTAGCCTCTTCAGAACTATGTTGGGGCTGGCTTCCAATCTAACCGGATGCAGCTGAATACTAGTATTTGTGATCTTTGAATGATAGAAACGCGACTGTTCATTAAAATACGTATAGGTAACTACTTGTGGACTGCTTCGTTGGTGTAGTAGTAGCAAGCGCGACTGCTGAGCATGACGTCCTGGATTCGATTCCCACTAAAGTGTTATTGGGTTTTCGAATCAGAAATTTCTTAGTAGCAGCCACAGAGTCTGGATTTGTACTCGGTTGATGGCAATAGGCTCGCCCCCTATTTCATGGGACTTAAAACATAACTGGCGAAATGTGGGTGTACTTATACCTCTGCCTAGGCCTTCGGGAAATACAGGTGTGATGTTATGTTATGTAATATATATTTTTTTAAATCAACGTTGCCCCACACTAGGATTTTCTCCTGTATCGTGGGTGAGTTTACAAACATATAAACTCACATACACAAACAACCACACCCGGAACAACTATCTGTAGGCCAAACAAATATTTGTTCCGAGCGGGGATCGAACCCGCGACACGCAGCGCAGCAGTCAATCGCTCAGCCACAGCGCCAAGCGTGCCGTTACGATTAATTTAAGGAGGTCAGACGCACTCATAGCAAATCAATATTTAACAAACAGCTAAACGTTAGGAGATTCTACACCAGGTACTTTTTTTCCTGGACATACCCGCCAAACCACAAACCACTGCAACTCCTGAAAGCCAGAATAAACAGTGACGACCACTAGAAAAGCGCCGAGACCATGAAGCTCGACGAAGTCGTAGAGAAACAATTTAACTGGTGAACGAAATTAATCAGAAAAAATTGGCAAAACACAATTTCCACTTCCCTCCATATCAGCAGAAGACAGAACAAAACAAAGCCAATAGGCACAAAGGGACCTCTACAACTGGGAACTGGTTTTCTGGTTTACTGAGTAACAAAGGGTACAAAGGGACGTTAACTTACACACCTACATCTCTACACCATGTATAGTGTAACTATTATTTGTTACCTTAACTTGTCTTGCTCATAGACCAAAGATGAAAAGGACAAGAGCATTAGGAATGATGATGATGATGACCCAACAAACACATTACCTAAGTGTAACCAAACATGTAGTCAATCACGATTAACCTAACGCATTCGAAACGGCTTCCATATTTGCAATTGACACAGCCTGTGACGTAATGCAACTGATCGCATATTGGCAATTTAGAAGCTCTACTCAGCTCGATTTGCTACTCACTCGATCGTAGTTCTCGGCATTAGAAGCACAAGGTTGGATGTACCGATACAGGGAGTTTGCACATCTGACCTTATGCTTCAGAGCATAAGGTAGGACGTTCAAATACAGAGAGTTTATACATTCGACATTCTGATGTAGAGAGTTGCCAATGTGTATTGTTATCATTATAAGCATGCGCGAAACTCCTACTATCAAATAACTATTTACCTTAAACATCACGCGTGTAATCCCCGAGGGGTTAGGCAGACCTAATAGTACCTACACCCGCATTTGGCCAGGTCCCATGTAATAGGGGCCGAGCCCATCAACCGGTTATTTACCATATTGTTAATAATTATTAATTGTGTGTGATGTATGAACGTGGGTGAGGCAAAAAGAGTATGTAAGGATCGTAGCACCAGGTGGCGTTCTGCGGTTTCTGCCTACCCCCATGGGACAAAGGCATGACATTATGAATGAATGTATAGTTCTTAGGCACTTCTACTCGCCATTCCTGGGCCGACACCTCCACCAATTCTTTGCGTCCGTTTGTGAGCGGCTAGCCAGGACATGGCTGGATGTGGACTACTGTGTTGCCCAATTTCTCACAAGTCATGGTAACTTTGGTGCTAGGCAACTGGGGTTATCTCAGTTATAAACGTCCCTTTGTGACCATTGGCCTTGTGCTGTACTGTCTACTGCTTGATGTGGAGGGTAGTGGAAAAATCCTGTATGAATTCTGTATTTCTTAATACTCTAATGCACATTGAAATACACGAATATTTATTAGGTATGTAGCTACATTTTTCCAGTCCCGAATTACACAAAAAGCAAGTAATTAACATTCATGACCCTTCCATCTGCAGTAGGCTTATTTCAGCATATGATGTAATGCAGCGAAGTTTTGGTTATGACTACGTAATATCACAAAGTCCTGCAGCTGCTCTAGGATTTTGTGTGCACTCTAAAATTGCGCATAGTTCGTTCAAAATTGCTCCCAACTTATATATTTTGTGTGAGAGTTGAGTTTAAATTAGCGAACTAAATTGCATAGCGCTAAGAATGTTCGGTAACTATGTTATTATGCAGTTTAGCGGTTTTAATGGATAGGAAAACTTTCAGAGCTGATTACATTTGATGTATCGCCACTACAGTGTTCGACAGTCTGTTCACACAGTTTAAGGCTTCCCTATTCCGCTATCATTGAGTTTCATGGTTTCATATATCATGAAGAGAAACGACTAAAATAGCGTGATCGTTGACAAAGGGGAATGCAAGAAAAAAACGCATTGCACCGACCCCAAGCGTGCATTTCCTCCGTGATTTGGACAGCACGTGAAGCTGTTGGTCCCGACTGTCATTTGTAGATCTTTGACAGTCGTAACGGGTAATCAGTGGCCAGAAACTCTGACAACCAGTCTTAACAAGGGGTATCGTATTGCCGAGTACAGAACTCCAGGGTTGTAAAGGCCAGATAGGCAGATGCTCCATGTAAATCACCGGTATTGAGCTGTATCCGGTTAGACTGGAAACCGACCCCAACATAACACACAATCACAAAATAGTTGGGAAAAAGTCTAGGCAGATACTAATAGGTATAAGAAACATTCTGGTAAATTTTACATTCAGATAACTCTAAGTCTAGCAATACAAAATAATATGTATGTAGGTCATCCAAACTTCACAGTCGCACTAGTCAATATCAAATGACCATAATTTCTAAGCTCATAATTTCAAGTAATTACAGCTGATTACGGAGTCAAGTTGAGTCAGGCTGGTGCTAAAAATTATGAGTGCAAAGTATACTGTTTCGTGTTTTATCGTCACTATACATAGATGATTCCGTCTGAAAAAAAAAACTGCTTTTTCCTACAGAAGTGCAATACCTTAGAATGTCAAAATTAACGACAGATTTTTTTTTTTATTACCGATGAAAATTTTGTATGTGGAATGATGTAACGAATACGGGGTAAGTAACCGTTTATGCGTCGGTGTCCCTTTCACCCAGTATAAATAAAGAGATGTTTTTTGTCTCACTGCTGGGCAAAGCCCTCCCCCATAGCCATCCTCTCTACAACAGAAGATTACCACTGAAATATTCATCGCACACCATACCAACAGAAGCCTCAGTCAGTTCACCAAAAGCCATTTATAATATTTTACCCACCGTAATTTCTCAACAAGCGCCTAACGAAACAAATCAAGTGCCATACATTACGGCCGTATGTATAATTACATGTACATAGTATATGTATATATGTACCAATATATCAGACATCCAAGCAAGCCGTTGTAACCGCGACCTATCCGTACAACAATGTACGTACATTAATCAACTTCCTATATTATGTTATGTAACTTTCTCATACTAATTTGTGTTTTGTAAATTCTGATGTATTTGCGGTTGTTATACTTTCAAGGTCGCTCTTCGATCATAGTCTGAGTGAATATAGTGTCTCATGATAATCATAAAAGTACTATACAGGCAAACTTACAAGTATTTATGGTTTAGCCAGTGATGGTCGATACTCGAACTTGACTACTATTACTTTGTGATCAACTCTGAATTATCAACAAAATCGAACACTTGTTATGTCGTGCTTGAGGGACCCTAAAATCCTAAGAAAATGACTAATACCTACCACATTGACAATGACCTACCGCATTGCGCCCGCCTTCGCCGACACCGTGCGATTCGCCTTCTCAGCATTCCGATGGCGTGTGATCGAAGGTTGTGCAGTGATCGATATTGATTTAGTGTATTGGTGAACCACTCTTGTTTCTCACATCGAACAATTGTCACGCATCCTAGTTTTAACGATATAATTGTAAAAATCTTTATTAATTAAATTCTCTTTAAGTAAATTATATCGGTTTCTTTTGCATACTCCTGCAGCCGAATGTAATTCACTTTACAATATTTACTTTTTTTTTGTTGTGTATTTTCGTTATGAAAATCGAGAAAAAAACATCAAAAGAAACACGTTACTCATATGTGTGGCGACAGGCTTTATTTTTTTTACTTTGTTTTTTTTACAGCGGCCATAGTTATAAACACTGTGTTAAATGAAACGTCTACCTTTACGGTTAAAAAAAACATCCCTGTGACGGACGGACTTTTATCTACACTTTTATACCGAAATTCAGAGTCTACAAGCGACATCAACCTTCTAAATAGCTAACTAAACTAGCTAGCTTCTTTCGAATAACCATAAATAGATGAATACAACATTATTTTTAGTATAATGCGAAACCAGAATATAGTTTGTACAGATTAAGTAACTGAATCGATTCCAATAATTTTTATATTATGTTGTATTTTATCCCAAAAATATTGAAAAAAGGTTACGAGTTGGACACAGAGCGACACTTAGTACCTATCCGCAATTATACGCACACAACACAGGCATTAGGCGCGGGCGCACAGTGGGTGGTGAGTATGTTTTTGTACGGACAACCAGCTAACATAACAAGCTTATAACTTTGTGATTTTTCATGATACAGTTTTGAAATTTTGTACATAGATTCTTTACATAAAAATACTAGACACGTGTTTCAGGTTTCGCATATACTAAAACTAATGTTGTATAGCTCAAAGAACTTTCCGACACGTTCCGTTTCAGAGAGCCACTATAAAATAATTATTGTTCCCACCCACGGCATTGTGTCAATAATAACGTTACTATAGGAGCACAATCATACAATGGTCCTAAGCAAACTACCGAACAAAAGCCGAGCCTTTATTTGTTGAACACAATCATTTATATTTTATCCCGTGGGACGAACGGTACAGTACAGAATGTGTATGAATTCGTTTTGCGTCTTTTATCAAATATGGATAACAAGGTTGTGGTATTTGATATTAAAAACAATAGAAAGAAACACGTTTATTGGCACACGCCACAAGTACACAATATACAATATAAAAAAGCAAATATAAAAAATATAAATTAAATATATATACATATATATATAATTAAATTGAAGGTTGCTGTAGATTGACCTCATAGTAGGTACTGTGGGGATCGTCTTTATGTTATGTGTGAGTTTATTGTATTTGAGTATAAATAAATGGCGTTCTGGAGCAGATTCGAATACTCATTTAGATATCGAATAAAACCATATTCTTAAAAGTCATTTGCTTTTTACGCCCACCTAACTGTCACTCTGTCACTCTACTTTTCTTGTTCTAATTTCAAACTTATTGTTTATTTTGTTTTTATTTACAACGTGCCAGAGTTAATTCCTAAATTACCACAAAGGGTAAGTCTCTACACGACTAAGGTTTGTTATCCGACTTCAAAGTTCGATCAAACGTAACGTACGTAGGTACAGATTGCGGACCGGGTGAGGACACTGCACAGCGACAGATACTTCTGAACCTGTCCTAGTCCGATGTATCTGGCCATGTCCGCTACTTGTCCTAATCGGGTCAGAAGAACCAAGTCCTAGACGAGTGACATAACATCACGCCTTTTATTCCCCGAATGGTTCGATGAACCTAACAATACACCCACATTTCACCAATTATGACCGATTTCGTTTAAGTTCCTTGTAGTAGAGGAGCGAGCCTATTGCCATCAACCGGGTACAAATTCAGACACCGTGGCTATTACTGAAAAAATTCCCAATAGAAAATTCAAATAACAACACCCGACCCGGGATTCGAACCCAGGACCTCATGCAACGACCAACAAGACATAGCGAAGTATCAATCACTTAAAGCCTCTCGAATTTCTATAACGACTGTCAATATGATTGTTATAATAAGTAAGAGCAAATAGTAGCAAAAGCTTCGAAGTCACTGGGTTTTGTTATGAGACTCGCTGGGTGTTTTAAGAAAGCCAAAACCCTTAAGATTCTCTATTGCTCTTTTGTTAGAAGTAATCTTGAATATGCGTCACAAATTTGGAACCCGGGTTATGGCAAATACATAAATCGGATTGAGAGTATACAAAAAAGATTTATTCGTTTTCTTTGTTTTCGGTTACGTATACCATACCATTCTGATAATTATACAAATCTTTGCAAGAAATTTCATTTACAGCCACTTATAAATCGTCGTCGACTAGCAGATTGCACCTTTCTCTTAAAAATTTTAAATAACGAGATTGACTGTCCTGATCTCCTGCATAAACTGCGTTTCAATGTCCCCCAGAGATCAGTTAGATTTAATCCACCTATTTCCATTCCTTTTTCCTCATCCAACTACAGGCAAAACTCATACATAGTGCGAGCGAGTAAAGACTTTAATATTCTTTGTAGAGAGTTCTCATTCGACCCATTTACCACTAAATCCTACTCTGCACGCACGTGGCTGAACGCAGAATTTTTTAAAAGCGCGTAGTGCTTTCATGTTTTTATTTTTTTTCTTTCCCGTGTGATTAGTGCCTATCCTGGTGCCAGTGTTTACATTGCTATTGTACCTTATTTTAATTCTTTTTACTATTTTTGTTTTATCGTGCCTATTAGTGATCCTAAGATTTCTACAACTTTTTCTGTTTTTACTCGTGGGAACCTGTAATTGGCTCTGTGTTATATATTCAATTGTTATCCATTTGTTACAGCTGTTGGTTCTCCTACTTATAAATAAATAAATAAATAATCTTTTTGGTATCTTTTGTCAATACAATTCGAATTTTCCGTCATCGTATTAGCTGATAGAATGTCACTTTGTAGGTCGTCTCGTGATAGAATGTCACTCAGGTTTGAAACTCTGCCACGAGTGTGTCATGAAGTAAATTACCGAGCGTTAGACACCCCTGACTTCTATGACAAATGACCACGTGCAATAGCCAGCGAAGCGATCAATTTCCTATGCGGGAATGTAAAAATAGTTTGTTATCGTTGCTCGCAGTAAAATTAATATGTAACCAATTTTATAAATCCAATCCATTTGCAGTATCCACAAATTTCACAATACAAACCACTCTTTTTCTAATTTCATTATTCTGCGTTCACAATTTAATTTTCACGAATGTAAACAGACAAAATTATGGTTGTTATTAGGTGTGTAATTATGTGTGTTTATTGTGTGTAATTGGAAAAAAATACTTTAATATGAAATGGTTCAGTTTGCGCCGCTATTTCAGTACTAGTTATTTTAAAAACAAATAATTTTACGCAAGATTTACGTTAATGTTTGTTAAAGTAAAAACAACACTAACTCATCGGAAACAAGGATTTGAATAGGCTGCATTTTGGGAGACTATCACAGACGCGCACTAAAATCACACCACCAGCATCTGCTTAGCCTTTTCCCAACTATGTTGGGGTCGGCTTCCAGTCTGACTGGATTCAGCTGAATACCAGTATTTTACCTTTGATTATATAATGTCTAGATGGAGCGTCAAGTGCGCGCAAACGTGTCAAAAAATGTCAACCAACTATTGGTTCACAAGTGCTTGCCCGCCAATCAGTGCAGATCGTGTCATACACCTAAAACTTATCTTATTTAATAAGTCTATTTTTTAATGTGATTTATGAGAGATTTGAAGTAGCTGGTATCATTATTTACGCACACAAAGACATAGACGCATAGTGTAAAACGACGCCTGCACGCACACATACTTGAAAATGTTGACTCGTTTTCTTTGATACGATTGTAGGGCGACGCTCTATCTAGACATTATATAATCAAAGTATTTTACATGGAGCGACTGCTTAACTGACCTCCACAACTCAGTTCGTACTGGGTAATACGATACCCCTTGGTAAGACTGGACTGGTGGTGGTAGAAAATCACACCAAAAAACAAAAAAAAACAATAAAGTTCTTTTTTTTTGTCTTATTTAGTTTAATAAAACTTCTCTTTACTCAACCAAAACCTCTCTATCAAAGCCTAAAACTACTCGAACATCTCTAGCCTCGGTCAGCCTCAGTATTTACTCTCACCAACTGTATTCAGTAAACATTCTAGAACAATAGACTAACTATCCCATAATTAGATAGTCCCGATACAGTTGAGCGAAGCTTATCCGGAAACCGGCTGTGCGGCCGACCGGCCCGCACACGGTTCAGTGGAACGGTTTATGAAACTGTGTGTCTATGGTGTGATCTGGAAAATAGTAAGGAAGATTGTGAGGAAAAGTTGTACTATTTTTGTTTGGTGTAACAATGTTTTGTGATGTCTCAATTTTGTGGTGGTTCCAAATATGGATGCGTTTTGGAAATGGTTTTTTTTTCTATGTGTAGTTTTTGCTTATATATTTGTACCTAGATATTTTGTGTATTTGTTTTTAAACTCTGTATTTTATAATTAATACTTTTAAAGTTTTTAAGCTCGTGTCTAATAACAGCCGCTCGGGTCGATCGTCAGGATAAGCTGCGCTTGCCTAGGTTTGCTAGTAGATAGGTAACCACCCATTACATACTGAGTTTCCTCCGTGCTTCGGAAAGCAAAATTAAGCCGTTGCCACGTTGGTCCCGACCGCCAATTGTAGATCTTTGACAGTCATTACAGGTAGTCAGTGGCCCGAAAGTCTGACAACCAGCCTTACCAAGGGGTATCGTATTACCCAGTACTAACCGGGTTATGGAGGTCAGATAGGCAGTCGCTCCATGTAAATACTGGTATTCAGCTGCATCCGGTTAGACTGGTAACCGACCCCATCATCGTTGGGAAAAGTCTAGGCAGATGATGATGATGACTTTTAAAGATTTTTGGCTCCATTCACAAACCCGGAACGCTTTTTCTCCCTCAAAGACAGAAGGCTTCTGAAATGGGACCCTTAAAGGCTGTATTTGAACGAAACTTTAGCGTCAGCAGTAATTTCCTTTTACAAGCGAAACATTGCGTTAATGAGCGACAATTCTAATTATGTTCAATGGTACCTTCGTCAGGCATTTGATATTCCATGCGTTAAAACGAGAGAAGACAATAACAGACTTCCCGTTCCCCACTTTATGCATCACATCTAAAGAGACGTCCAGAACATTTTATCTTCATAAAACAAATGACAACTCTCGACATCAGAAGTATAAAGTCGGATGTACCAATACAGAGAGTTTGTACAACTGACCTTATGCTTCTGAGCATAAGGTTGGACGTTCAAATACAGAGAGTTTATACATCCGACCTTATGCTTCTTATGTCTATTACTTCGGAAGAGATAATAATTTAAGTAGTCGAGTTCCTTTCCTTCTCTCCTCGTGATCGCACGATCAAAATAGTAGGCGGAACATTAAAAAGTGACGCTTCATTACCTTGCTTAAAAGCATAAAATCACTTTTGAAGATCATTATGAGTTCTTTAAAAGTGAAGAGAGTATTTTCAGATACTTTTTAGATGAAAATTCCGGAGTCTAGGGTGAGGTCGCGATGAGAGCGGGTGGTGGGTAAACATTGCGAATCTGTTGTAGTGTTTTATATACAAGGTGTTGCTTTGCATCCTCGTCAAATTCAAGGAGATAACTATGCTAATGATTCTCGACCCGAATCAATAATAAAATGGGTAGGTAATTTTTTTTTTTTTTTTCTTAATATCGAAAATCGATAAGTGTACATACATAGCCCGTATTAAAACGCGGGCCTTCTAAGACTAGCCCTATAACCGCGCTTTCACACACACAAACAAACGCAGACGTTTATTCGATAAATGGGTGATTCTCCTCTTTTGAAAAGGCCTTTATTCTGAAATAGTGTCAAATTAAAACAACTAAAACAAGTAGCGTTTATTATTGTAGACCAGGTACCGTAATGTATATTGATTATTTACGTCTTTTATGAAAACCTCCTGAATTTTGACGAGGTTGCAAAACTACACCTTGTATATTATAAACTCATACCTTTTTTCCCATGGCAGAAACCACAGAACACCACCTGCTATCCTTATATAGTCCTTCTAGACCAGGGCCATTAATTTTAAAGCATAAAAAATCTTAGCAGAATGGGAGTGGTCGGAAAATGTAGAAAATGATGTAAGTAATGAAGGAAAAATCTACCCGACTCAGTTAAACTTCCGGAAGGGGTTAAGGGGGGGCAGTATTTACGTTTTGAGGGGTGGATATGGGTTTTTTGCGAATTCCGGCTAAACTATGCATCCTATCGAAGATAGAGATTGGGGTTATGGTGAATAATGATCAATAACAAGATTTTCGGTTATTTTATTATCTACAACTTTAACATTAAGCTTTTTTCGACAGGATGCATAGTTTAGCCGCAATTCGCAAAAAAACGAATATCCACCCCTAAAGACGTAAATACTACCCCCCTTCCCCCTTCTGGAAGTTTCATTGAGTGGGGTCGAGTTTTCCTTCATTACTAACACCATAAACTAAATTTCCCGAACACTCCCATACTTCTAAGAATTTGTCGTCATTTACGGTTTTTAAAACGGTTTGGCCCTGGTCTATTTCTCCTTTTCCAGGTTCATACATCTAGTCATACACGCACCCCCGGTTGCGAGTGCTAGGCACCTGACCTTTCTGGAGAACATCACCAAATAAGGCCTTGCAAAACATATCTGCCTTTTAAAGAATAATAATTTGTTTTGACGTTCGAAAATAATTAATCGATTTAAGGTCTTACTTTCTGATGCATTGGGTTTGGATTGCTTTTTCGTGATGGCACTGTAACAACAGCCTTAACAGTAAACAGAAAGTATCTAACTACACCAACACTCACTCTACCAGTCGTTTTTCCCTTAAGATCTTAAATAAACCCTTAGCCCACCCAGCCATTACTATTCTCCAATAGTTAACCCAAAATACTTAGCCCAAACATACAAATACATACTCAACAATAACACTTGTAAACAATTGTCTAAATACACCGTACGTATTAATACACCCACAGCTCTTAACCTAAATGTACTCACCGGCACAAAATAAATGGACACAGAAGGTTCATTCCATGAAACGAGTGAAAACGCACGTACACATAAACACGTTTCACATACATCGAGTGCAAGCGCAATTGTGGCCTGGCATTTGCTGGAGACAGGCCGATATTGCTGTACCTATTATTTGTTAGTTCCAAAAGTATACAGGGTGGAAGAAACGCCAACGCAAAAACGGTTAACCGACCCCCCGCCCTTCCCACCACATAGAAAGATGCATCGGTAATTTAAAAAAGAAAGAAAGTGTAAACAAACCTTATTTACGTTAAATTCTTAGGCAGTCAAGTCCAAATACGTAAAAATATATAATAGAGATTTAAAATGAGAATTTTGGGTTTAAGTAATCAAATAATCAAATTGTGTAACACGAGCTAGATATTAAGCAAATTTGTAAGGTATTTTTGTTCAATAAAGATATATATATATAATCAAAACAAGGCATTTAATTTTTAAGTGGCATTTAAGTGGCTTATATTTTTATCAGACAGTATTTATGGAAGACATACAGCATTGACCCCAGTAATACATTATGTTTTCGCTCATTGTAATCAGCTGGCCTTTTGTATCCATTTATCTTGTACCAACGTTTAACTGACGAGTTTCTTCAAGTGGAACTTGTACTGTAACTATTGTAGTGGACTAGCGTTTCACAATGGCAAAGAGGATCAACGGGACGCACGACTGATCAGGAATTCTCGCAATAAGTAAGTAATGCGTTGGCGGTTACCGTGAGGAATATATAGTAAATGTAGTGTGAGAAAGACCGTTTCTGAATCTTCTTGACTAAGGTCTTGGTCAAATATAAGCGTGTATATAAATATGAAAACAGAAGAAGGTAACCTTCTTCATAAAAATTGTGGCATTTTTCAGTGCCGATGTATCCTGGTTTACTCGTAGTGAACGTCGAAATATACATTTAAGTAGATCTAGCTTGAAAAAAAGTCCATAATTGTCTGACATCGAAAACAAGCATTAGTAGACCATGTTCCCTTGCCATAACGTTTAGATACCTTTCTTTAGAGCATTGCATGGTTGACCATGATGGAGGTCCTTGAATAATTAATTATTACGAAAACCACTAAGTCCTAGATGGGCTATCACACTGTCCTTAAAGACCTTTGTTCGTGTCTGGACGTCTAAATGATAGTCTCAAAACATAACGCCAGAATATGTCACGTTCCAAGGCAAACACATTTATTGCCTTAGACGTCCAAGGGTCCATAAGTCCTTTGTATAGAACTGAAAGTCACAGTCTCAAAATTATGAAGCTCAAAATTGGTACATTCGGTGGCAAAACGGCGGAAAATTGGCATTACTCCGAATTCACGCAAATCGGGGCTGAGCCTTCCCGCCATTCAGCCCGGAAGGCGAAACTGCCCAAGTTTATTATTGCGTCGTTCATCTTAGACCGTTCGCAGTTTCGCACATTTCCGCGTTGGGGGACTGACGTTTGAGGTCATTCCAAGCGGTTTGGTTTTGGTGAAATGCGGGTAAACCGGCAGTTCTTTTTCCAAAATGAATCGGTGTATCAACAATTGTTTTGTCATTTGTTATTAAAAATATTGCTCTCTTGTATGTAACCTTTTTTTAATAACCAACTAAAAATGTTTACGCTGCTTTCTAATGATGTGTGATGATGTATTTTATCTAAAAATCCATACGATAAGTAGACTTTATGGGAAAGTGAATTTTATTTCTTTATAATTTTATTCAAGCAGTGATGTTCGCTTACAAACGGACCTCGCCTTAAATCTATCGATATTGTTTCACCCTTATCATGACTGAGGAAGAAGACTATAAATTGTAATAACTTTTTATCTTTAGTAATAAAAAACGGCTTTCTTGATAAACGATAAATTGAAAATAGTTCTAATTTTCCAACAAACAGAATTTCTTTTAACTTTTACGTTTGGATGCCTAATTCACTAATTTGTTATCTTCAGTGAACTGAACGAAATAACAAACATCTACTTATTCAAGCCTTAACTTTATTTATTCACTCACTGACCTCTGTCAATGAGTGAATGAATAAAGTTGTGACTACCCTTCTGAGTACCGTATGACCCAGTACTAACTGATTTGTGGAGATCAGATAGGCAGTCGCTCTATTCAAGATACTGGTAATTTCAGCTGGATTCGGTTAGGCTGGAAGCTGACCCCAACATAGTTGTGAAAAGGCTAGGCAAATGATGATTCACTCACTGACAGAAATGCACAGGCTAAACCTGTTTTACACAACGTAACTAGGTTGATCATTAAAGCATGATTTCTAAGAATCATTTATTTGTAAAACATAGGTGATAATTACATGCAATATCTTAAAAATTAGGAAAAGTCAAAAAAGGAAGGAAAATCTTAAGTTTATGTAAAGTTGCTTGTTAACGGGTAAAGTAGGGAACAAAATTTTGTATGTAACTTTGTAATTTTTATTAAGAGACACAACTAGTGAAAAATATAACCAAAATATTTTTCCCAAACATAATCTCACAACCTACAAGTTCTGCACTTGACATACAATTCCGATTCGATATCGGCTTAAAATAAATATAATCGGACGAATGACGAATGTTCCGCATACATCACTGGTTATACAGTCATTCGATATGGCGCGTATGATAGAATGCTTTCGATAAATCTTTCCAAGGGATAGGGTCGTGTTCGTATTGGCATTTGTTTTTTTTTTATCAATGACATTGTTCTACATAGTTTTCAACTATGAATGAATACAGTACAATATGTTATTTTTTTTTGCAATAGGTACTATAATTTTAACCGACTTCAAAAACAGGAGGAGTTTCTCAATTCGGTTGTTTTTTTTGTGTATTCAACTCATATCTTCGTCATTTAAGAACCGATTTGAAAATTCTTCTTTTTTCTGAAAGGATATACTTCCCGATTGGTCCTTTACTGCCGAACTGATTTTGATTTTGATGACATTTCATCAAAATCGGTTCAGCAGTTTCGTTTTTGAATCAAAATAGCTGGAAAAATATGTCATCCAAGTAAAAGAAATTGCGAAATTGAAACTTGACAAGGATTTGTGTGCGATGCGATACCTAAAAAGGGTAAAATAAAAACGTTTTTTCAAAAAAAAATAAGTGACTTCCAGAAAAAAAAAAATGCAAAAAAGTTTTTATTTTACCCTTTTTATTAGCTATCGTATCACACACAAATCCTTGTCGAGTATCAATTTCGCAATTTCTTTTACTTGGATGACATTTTTTCCAGTTATTTTGATTTCAAAACCAAACTGCTGAACCGATTTTGATGAAATTTCTATGGGACCAATCGGGAAGCAGATCCATTCAGATAAAAGAAGAATTTTTCAAATCGGTTCATAAATGACGGAGATATGAGGTAACAAACACAAAAAAAAAAACCAACCGCATTGAGAACCTCCTCCTTTTTTTGAAGTCGGTTAAAAAGTGGAAAATAACATTACTTTCGGAAGCCGGTGCCAAAAAAGTCAAGGAAACAAACAATAGTCACCGACACTCTTTTTTGTTTTTTTTTTTTGGAATCAGTAATTTTTTTGTAAAAATGTTTTGTTCTTCTAAATACGATTGCTAACGTAGCAAGAAAAGTGTTTTTACAAGTAAGATACAGCAACGACAGATATAATTATTATAATCACGAGTCTCTAATCCTTATCTCAATTTATTTGCGGTCAGCGCAGCCTGCTTTTGTTCCATACTTTTCTATTAGTTGCCATCTAAGCAGCTACCCACATTTTTTATTATATTTCACAGAGTGTTCCCGATCTCTTATAGCTATCCACTCTTTTATACTCAAAACTTTTCTCACAATATTTTTCTGATACCAAGACAACACATGACTATACCATAACAACAGATTTCCACTTCCTTTTGTATACCTACTTATTTCATATTCTATTGATATATTGAAAAATAATTGATGTTATTCAATTATTTTACCATATTATTGACTAGTTAGTTTAAAATCATATACATAAAAAACTACCTAAAAATAAATAAAGCTGAATCATAAGACCTCAAACTTATGTAATATTCCAAGAAGGTAACATTAAATGCACTACTGCATATCCAGACTCCAGGTATCCGGGTTAAATTCCAGCTAAGTAGGTAAATCTCGCTTTACCTACGTTTCGGGATTAAACACGGATACGTGACACACGGACAAAGAGCTTGGAGAGCAAAAACTAATTTAGAATTCGGAATGTTTGAAAGTTTTTTTTTTTAGTTAAATCATGGAAAATTTTGGTATACAAACTTTTCTTCTATCCATGATGATCATTTGATATAAACCATATGGAAAAATCTTGACACGACAATTTTAACGCTTTTCACTTTGGTTTGACTAAAAACTACGCCCTGATTTTATATAACTGCAAACTATTATAAATAAGACTTGTGTAAAAAAAAAGTCCAAAGCTGTAACATCAAAACACAAAAAATCAAATCGTTCATTCAAATAACACTTTCATTTTTTTCATTTTTTCAACGCCTAAAGTAAACCCAGCCGCAAAACGCCTACCCTTCACTACCCACAATAGCTCTCCATCAAAATGAATTGAATAAACAAATTCCGACACCGCTAAACTTTCTGCTCACCCCAAACAGGGGAACAAATCACAAAGATAACCATCTCCAATCGCCACCCGCTTCCTTAATAAATCACATTATCTTAACAACAAGGACAATGAAATAAATTAAATGGTAAGCTCGTTTAAATTTTGTTTAAGAACGCGTTGGTGTGGTTACAAGCGTGAATGCTGGGGTTTGATTCCAGCTCGGCCAGTGTTATTGGGGTTTCCAATACAAATTCAGTGGTAGAATGGATTCTTAAATTCTAGACTGTCAATTGCAATAGCTTCTGTGCTACAAGGATCCATCCAAGCTCGAATGACGTTGACAGGACGGCTTTGTTAAAAGGGCCGTATACGAGATTTTGTCGACTTTGCGGATTTACGTGATTTTACAGTTAAATACCGTATTTCTTTAAGTTTTAATGCACATTATGAAAGATCGATTACGATTTCAATCTTGATCTAATTAATGGATAAGGTACTTTTTAATTGAAATGATCTTTCACGTACAACAACTGTTAAATCACGTAAATCAACGAAATCGGAAAAATATCTTTTGGAGCTTGGAAAACGTTAAGTAAAATAAATATTTAAAATAAATTCTCTTTACTATACCGAAAGCCACTTATTGGTAGTATTGGTGGAGATTATTTTGTGAAATTGAAGAACAAGATTGCGGCGCAAGTTTCGATTTTCGCCTCAACCCAAAAGATTCTTGTTCAACTATGTATACTGGCGAAAGGGTAGTCGAGGTAGGGTAGTAGAGATGTATACACAGTGATAGCCTAGTGGTGTGACCGTCGGATTGCTAAGTCATAGGTCTCAAGTTCTAAACCAAGACACGCACCTCTGACTTTTCGGATTCATGTGCGTATTGTATAATTATCACTTGCTTCGGTGAAGGAAAACATTGTAAGGAAACCAGCATGCCTGAGAGATATTTGTAGACGGCATGTAAAGCCAAGTCAGAGGCCCACTGGCGGCATAAAAACTCTGACATCAGGTTAGACGCTAACCACACGATTAAGAAGAAGAAGAAGAGATGTGCCTACACACGCGAGCCTTTACGTCCAGGGAACAAACGCGTTAAATTTCTTTAAACAACAATCGCCCAATGAAGCATTAAATCTTTTTTAATTTCAAGATTACATTCAGGCAATAAATTCTTCGGAATTTATATTTTCACTTTACGTTCACAGTTTCCGAATGAGATCGTAAAGATTTCACTCACTCGTCGCACCTGGAATTGACTTTTCGTGAATTAATTTTCATTTAATGAGCTGTTAAAGTTTTGTATGCGAACTGTTTAATTTCGTATGTGTGTGTCATATTTAATTCACAATCAATTGGTTTACTCTTGGATTACTGGTAGAAAATGACTACGGCATTTGCCATATTTTCGGCGTATCCGCGTCTGTACATTTATGTGTTAAAATTACAAAATAAAACAGTCTGCTTTTATGACTAGAACTATAACTAATATAACGAACACTGAAAAATTATAAGTAAAATTTCCCCTACAGTATCGATCGTTATTTTTTTACCAACATAGTATTTTGAAACCCATACTGTAATGGAGTTGGTCTCATCACAACGTTGCAAACGTTCCATGAGAAAATCGCTACTTTATTTTGCTGCTAAGTACCTATTAGTAATTTTGGAAAAAATCGTATGTAGATTTCTACCTTATTAACCTTCTAGCTTTCAAATCTGTTGGTTGGGCCTTCTTTTTTTGTCATCTGTAAATACCTTTAAGCTTTTCATCATCTGCCTAGCCTTTTCCCAACTATGTTGGGGTCGGCTCCCAATCTAACCGGATGCACCTGAATACCAGTATTTTACATGGAGCGACTGCCTGTCTCACCTCCACAACCCAGTTTGTACTGGGTAATACGATACCCCTTGGTAAGACTAGTTGTCAGACTTTCGGGCCACTGACTACCTATAACGACTGTCAAAGATCTACAAATGCCGGGACCAAATAAGCCCTTCCATGAATTATTATTCGCACGTGTCATCGAAAAACTTTAGGATTTTTTTTATTATTTTACACAGAGCTAGTTTTTGCCCGGCTATGCCCGCGTGATGGTTGTATATTATCACACAGGTACTACCTTATTTTGGTAATTAAAAGCTCATCAAGTTATTTAGATGTCTTAGATATGTGTACATTTCAAATCGCATGTGACTAAAAGAGTGATGAATATAAATGTCGATGGATGGAGAGGGAGAGGAAGACCATGGAAATTATGGCTAGCTTGTGTGGGGAATAAATAATAAATAAATAAAGAATAAAATTTCTTTATTTCAAAACAGTGACAACATTGTTACAGACATCTTAGGATACAACATACTGACATTATGTCCCACAGATAGGTCCTCTGGCTCCCAAACTAGGTTTTCACCTGTGACTTGGGAGACAGTGCTTCTTCATCAAAAAAGTCATTGTGTATGTCACAGCCTCATAGGTAACCAATAATGTGGCGAAAAAAGTAAAATGACATATTAACAAAAAAAATTCTTGAATAGATTAATTAGTACCAAATCACAATCATTACAAACATGAAGTGCATGATGATGTGCATGTGTTGTGAGAGGGTGTGTGTGTGTGTATTTTTTCGTCGTAGCTTTTTTTCATCAATCACGTTTTAACCGCGCTTTTGCATTGGTGTAAATTGAGGTATCGCGAGGAATGATATGAAAGAAACGAGTAAATGATGTTGTGACGTCTGACATTCTTAATGAAAAAAGGAAACGTGTTGCGCTGACCCCAAGTAGCACATGACAAGGGCAGGAAGATGACGATGATGTATTTATCATGAATACACACTACAACCGGCCATTACAATAGCTTAGTGTCTGACCGAACGTCGATTTCTGGCCGAAACCGAAGCTGATTAATCGACTGCCGCCACAACCTTTGACCGAAGCCCCTATAATTATGTTTAAGGCCCATGCAATATATAACTTCAGTTTGTCATCTTTAAGTCCTGTATGTACCTTCATAATAGTTTCTAAAATTTAAAGCATATTGTTACCTGCTCTCGGGTCACGCGAACTATTCCTGTCTGCTTTGCCCATTGCTGTGGTTTGTGAATGTTGTACAAAACTTTTTCGTAATTATTGGTGTACTTAGTAGTTTCTGGTATGTTTACTAGGTAGTTTTGAAGCTTTTACTACCACCACTAATGCCACTTTATGATTATGATTCACGGAAGTTAGAAAATGGTCTAGTTATCGAGTTAAACAGTAACTGGCTTGTGCAGGCCAGGTAGGCAGTCGCTTCATTTAAAATACTGGTATTCATCTGTATCGGGTTAAACTGGATACAAACCCCAACATATTTGGAGATGGCTAGGAAAATGGTTGCATCTAGAACTTACTGTGGTACGATTTGTGTTTCGACAATTTTTAACTCATTTGTACCTGCATTAAAAAGTCATTAGCAAACAAACAAGTTTTTTTATTAAAAGTATGTAGTCGTAGTAGGTAGTAGTATTAATGCTAGAAAAACTCAAATCGACTGTAATTATCCCACTGATGGGCAAAGGCCTCTTCTCATACAGAGAAAGCACGAGCATTGATCACCACGCTTGCTCAAGACGGGTTGGCGATTTCAGACTTATATTAATTATAAGTCCAGGTTTTGTCACGATGTTTTCCTTCACCGATTTCTGAAATCAAAGTACTGAAACTTTATTTAAAAAGCTGTGTAGCAATGTATTGTATGCAAAAAAATAAATTCTATTGTAAAATAAGTATAGTTCATTATATTTCATTGACGAAACCGATCCCTCATTACTGACTCCATTGGTATAAAGTAGGTATCGCTCGTTTAACAAAAAGCGCCGCGCGCCGCAATAATACACATTGCTATTTTCACGCCAAATAATTAACCACCTTTGTACTTGCGTTATGAATTGAACTGTTCAGCAAACTTACTACCAACTTATGTATATAGTTACTTACAAACTATAAACCAACTTAAAATAATAATAAAAATACGTAAGTAGTATAATTTAACGTGTGAGCGTGCGTGCGTGTGTGTGTGCATGTGTGTGCGCGTGTGTGTATGTATGTACGTTTTAATGTAATGACTAAGCTAATTGTGAAAATAAACTATATTGTATTTTTTTTTAGTAGAAAAGGAGATAAGCAAAATCAGTCCGAATAGCGGTCAACAGGAATAATGCTTCATATAAATTACATAGAATATTTATTTAGTTGGCATGTTCTATTCTATTTTTCTTTATGAGTGCTTTTCTTTGTGAGTGGTGTGGACAGTAGAGAAGGGAACTGTTAAACTAATGGCGCTAGCATAGCTGGATTCCAATTTCGTCATTGTTTAAAAATCGGTTAATGTCAATTTATATTTGGAAAATAGCGTGACCTCATTTGTCAGATTGGAACCTAGCTATAGACACACTATCTGCAATGATCTTTGACCGACATTCCCCATTCTACCAATTTCAAAGTGCTATGGCAAAACGTGGAATAATAAAATAACAAATGCCATTCTTTGACAGGTTTTTTTTATACTAAATAGGCTTGAGTTTGGCCGCAATTCGCACAATTTGCAGCGATGATGCGGCCTAGGGTGGAGCATGCTTGTCTAGAAGAAACTGATTCACTCGAATCTTGAATAGATCCAGTTGTATGAAATGGCTATTACCCGGCAAATTGATGTAGGATGTCAATTCGCTAAACAATACTCCCTGACGGTACATAGCAACCACGTTCCGTCACTAAAGCTTTAAAGTACTTTTAATTAACTTAATATATACTTTGAAGTGTTTCTAATTATGTGTCTACGCTGTTTGGTAATTAAAAGATATTTTTTGTCACTGGTAAGAATAGGGATTTCTCTGCAGGTAAAAAAAATCAAATTAAAATAATTCAGAGTTCCAGGTATGGATATTGATAGAAATAAGTAAAAGTAATCTACTATCCCACTATTTGTAATCACAAATATTATAAATTATATATATTATAAATTAATAATATGTATGTTGTATATGTAACATGCTTAACCAGCTATCCACACAAACACTCTATGTGATCAATGGGACCCAGGAACTGGTTGTGGCGATCAGATAGGCAGTCACTCCATGCCAAATACTGGTCAGCTACGTGGAAGATAAATGTGAATAATACCAACGTAACATACGAAGAAAACGCAACAGAAATTACAATTCAACGAAATCCATGCGCACAGCGAAATATATTTACAAAATATAGAATATATAACCGTGTACCTACCGCACATAGAAACGGAATGGATTTTAAAATGAGTTTGAAGGAAACATTCGCCAAGATTGCGCGGAGCACCGACTGCGCTGCGTTTAGTCGCCCGTTTGTACATTACCTTAATCTTAGTGCCTCGTTCAGTGCGTTTATTGTGGGCTTAGTTCAGTTTGTAGTGAGGAAAATTACTTTGCATGCGGAGATTGTAAGCTGATTAGTGGAATTTCTGGTGCGTTATACTGGTACGCTGTAAAATTACAGCAGATATTTCTGGTAATTGAGCAAAATGGTTTGCGTTAGGAGTGGCATTACCGAGTAAGATGTTATGTTATTTGAAACACTTAAATGTATTAATGTATGACATAACTCCTGTATTCCACAAAGAAGTGTGTATTGTGGGTTTGAAAAAGTGTGTATTGGGTATAGTACATACCTAATTCCCGAGGTAGACGAGCCATTGATACTTTGATTCCATTTCCAAATTACAATGAAACCAGCACTCCAATTTCGTAACACACAATCAATGAAAAAGCAAAGAATTTCAGAATCCATTGCCCCATAACATGAATTGTCAAAAGGAAAGGCATTAAGATTCAAAGAGGAAACACCTATGCAATTAAACGCGATCATGACATTTAATAATTGTTATGGAATAATATATTTACTCTGACAGTTTTTCGTTTTTCTTTTTCTTTTTCTTTCGTCTGATTATAATTTTCCATTTCATGGATTCTGGATTCTCTCATCTTCGACGCCGAAATCTTAAGGTCTAATTTAACATTTTTTTAGCCAGACATCTGGCCCAAACTTAATTTACTTTCTACACATAAAGATGCAACAATAATGATAATCTCAAATTAGTAATTTAATATTTAAAGTAAAAGGAAGCTGCTGACGTAATAAATAAGGTATTAACAAAGGTATTTCCATTGTTTCTAATCCTAGTTTAGTCACCCCCAGCAGATTAAAAGTTCAACTCTACGAATTGTCCTATCTGGCAAGTATTTTTTTAAATGTAGTGTGCGTTCCCAAGGCGCCCGAAATTCTTTTATTGTTACACATACATCTTTTTTTTATTTTTAATAGGAGAACACACACACACACATTCTTTTTTTGCTCTTGTATGATTTCTTACATAGGATCTTACACTTGATCCCACACACACCCCGGGTATGTTACATTTTTTATGGTTACAGCCCTGCTGTGGCGTTTTTCTTTTTCTTTTTCTTTCGTCTGATTATAATTTTCCATTTCATGGATTCTGGATTCTCTCATCTTCGACGCCGAAATCTTGAGTTCTAATTTAACATTTTTTTAGCCAGACATCTGGCCCAAACTTAATTTACTTTCTTCATATAAAGATGCAACAATAATGATAACCTCAAATTAGTAATTTAATATTTAAAGTAAAAAGGAAGCTACTGACGTAATAAATAAGGTATTAACAAAGGTATTTCCATTGTTTCTAATCCTAGTTTAGTCACCCCCAGCAGATTAAAAGTTCAACTCTACGAATTGTTCTATCTGGCAAGTATTTTTTTAAATGTAGTGTGCGTTCCCAAGGCGCCCGAAATTCTTTTATTGTTACACATACATCTTTTTTTTATTTTTAATAGGAGAACACACACACACATTCTTTTTTTGCTCTTGTATGATTTCTTACATAGGATCTTACACTTGATCCCACACACACCCCGGGTATGTTACATTTTTGGCTTGACCAGACGAAAAACGCTGATCGCCTTCAGTTTTATTCTTGAAATTCGTTCTAATTAACAGCTTCGTCGACATGTCAAAGACGTAATGATATTAAGTTCTTCCAACTTAATTTTTTGAACAATGGAAATATTTCTTCTATTTATTAATTTCCTTTTACGTCCTATTAAAAACAGTAATATTAGTTACTCTTAAGAAGTTGACAAGAATATTAAATGTGATACAAAAAAAAACCCAGGTACCCAAGTTGCTAGGTGCCTAAGTTTCTGCAATAATTGTAATATCTACATTAATTAAATATGTTCAAAGAAATATCGTTTGTTTCTCATTATGTTGTTACTATGGAACATAAGTACCTACTACAACAAACAGCAAATATTGAAAAAGCAAAAAACGAAGTAATTAAAATTACTTTCATTTCACCACAGCCACCAGTGATAAAGAAACTGGCCTACTCGACTACGGCAAAGCCAAAAGCAAGGGTTATGATTTTTGCAGTCTATGTATGTTTTTTTTTTTTTAACGTTGGCCTACACTAGGATTTTTTTCTTGAATCGTGTGTGCGTTCCCAATAATTTTGTAGCATTTTTTTTGTACTGTCTATCTACCCTATGGGAAACGACAGTTTTTAAATGGTGACGGCTTTGATCGCTACTTCGACGTGACATGAAAATCGAAAATAAAACATAAATTCAGTATTTTAATGGTTCCAAAAAACGAGATAGTTACTGATGATTCTTCCTTTTAAATAGGTGATTTAATTTTATTGCCTAAGTTTGTCGCCCGATAATGTGCTTAAAAATTGCTTAATATAAAAGTGCTGAGATAGCAGTCATATTTAAAACCTTAAATACTAAAAGCTTCATAAAATTTTCTCTAAAAGTATCTGTTTTTAAATCGCCATTTTGTTTCATACAAAATACTAAAGCACCGTAACACTGTGCTTAAATATCATCACATTCAGGCTAAACTTAACCAAACGCCGCCGCCATGTTTAAAAAAATAAACGTCCTATACCCAACGAGGAAGTACACCGCAATATTTTACTTTTTACGATCACTTTCAAAAAAATCTAGAACACTCTATGCGACGAAAATTTTAATTTATGAGCACTGGCTACCGGTTTCGCGGCCTGATATTGAGTGTTCCTTTTTTGAAGAAAAGGAGGCTTAAGCATTGACGATGTAACGGATCAGGTTTTTGTAAGTTTTTTTTTTAGTGCCTTTTCCACATTTAAAATTCCGGTGTGCTTGTGTTCGAAATTCTTCTCCTACAGATCGGTTCTGATGTTTTTTTTTTGTAATTACTTATGGCGTCACCTGAATGGTTCGTAGCTGTTGCTGTTACCTGGTAAGTGGCGCTGTTATCGATATCCAAAAATACTGGGACAGGACAACGTATGTAGGCTTAATTCGTTTTTTTTTTTTTTTTTTAAATAAAATGCAGTGAAGTTTGGTAAGTAAAAGTGTGGATCATCCAGCAGACGCTTGAATTAAATTTTCTTGTTCAGTTACAAAAATGGTTTCCAATGCCTATGATGTGAATTCACAAGAGAAGTGGTGGCCGAGTGATAACGGCCCCGACTTGCGATTCGTAGGTCGAACCCAGCCAGGTGCATTACTTTGTGTATATTATTTCATCACAACTGCTCCCAAAACTGTGAAGGAAAACATCGTCGGAACCCGCATGCCCTAGACCCAAAAATTCGAAGACGATTGACATCTATCAGCCTGCATAGGACTAGCGTGGTGGATTATAGCCCACTCCCTCTCTAAAAGCACTTTAAGCCGTTGGTCCCGGCTGTCATTTGTAGATCTTTGACAGTCGTTTCAGATAGTAAGTGGCCCAAAAGTCTGACAACCAGTCTTACCAATGGGTATTGTATTACCCAGTACGAACTAGGTTGTGGAGGTCAGATAGGCAGTCGCTCCATGTAAAATACTGGTATTCAGCTGCAGCCGGTTAGACTGGAAGCCGACCCCAACATAGTTGGGAAAAGGCTAGGCAGATGTTGATGATGGAAATTCTTTCTTTGGCAGGAGTTTAAATATTTTTATATGAAGCCTGGCCTGTCTAACTGTACGTAATTTTATTTTATTTTCAAAATCTATGCATAAAACCTGTATCAATAAATAGCTGGTATAAATACAAACAAAATCTTCTAAAGTGAGATACATATAAGCTACTTCAAATGGATAGCCATTTTCGATCATAACACATTTACCAATATCCTCGTCACAACAAACAAAGAAGTTACAAATCTATTAGAATGACAAATATCCGTGAAAATATCAGAAAGTATTATCTAAATAAAGTGGAAGTCTTATTTCAAGCTCAAACGATTTCGACTCAACGGTGATATTCGATTTATTTTAACAAACGGTGCTTGTGCAAAAAGATGTACGTTTCGGAGTGCTGAACTCTCTTCTTAGTGGTAATGTTCTTCTATATCGATGTTTATTGTAAACAAGTTGTTGCCCGCGACATTGTCCGCGTAGATTTTTGTTTTATTACGCAACCCAATTTTTTTTCTTTGTTGAGAAGAAAGGGACTAACTTATGTCCGACACATTAAAATTTCTTTATAAATGAAGGTCACTTTTTATAATAGGTTTGTGTAACCACGTTGTTATTTTAATCTACACAAGAAATTTTGATGCGGTTTTCATATTAATTAAAATACTTTTAATAAAGAACATTACCAATAAAGTCATTTTAATTCCTTCTTTGACCGTTCTCACCCAGTAATTCCACATTTTATTCTAACACCTTCACTACATAGTATAAAACAAAGTCGCTTCCCGGTGTCTGTCCCTATGTATGCTTAGATCTTTAAAACTACGAAACGGATTTTTTTTTTTAATAAAGAAAGAAAATTTATTTATTAGTCTCGCTTTTTGTCTTTAATAGATAGAGTGATTCAAGAGGAAGTTTTATATGTATAATACATGTACATATGTATATAATAGTAGAGAAAACATTAGTATCTACATTACACCCGTGCGAAGCCGGGGCGGGTCGCTAGTAACATATAACTAACAAAACCACTACCGTTGATTTTTCGACTGCAAAGGCCTCCAAACTTTCATAAAAATCGATAGTTCTTTAAAAAAATCCAATTTTTCTAAAACATTTAAAATAGAATGCTGCGTTTTAATTTCTTCTTCTACAAACTTGGTGAAAGCGTTCCGTTAGTTAAACTATGCTTACTAGGAACTAATTACATGTTCTTAAACTCACTACCGACTTTATAAAGAAACTTATTTCATTTTCCCATCCATAGTAACTCGAGCCTTCCAGACTATTTAGTAGTCTGGAAGACTCGAGTTATTATTATTCACCCTGTATTTGCATAAAAGTTGATGTTTAACCCACTTAATTAATCCTTGGTTAGAGATTATCTGCATGTTTAACTTTTAGTTGAGGTCAGCTTCAAGTTTGAAAAAATAAGCGACTGCAACGTGGCTTCTGCAACTCAATTATTCAATAACTTGGTTGCGGGGGAAAGGTACTCTGTCGCTCCATGTAAAATGCTGGTTTTCGGCTGCATCTGGTTAGATTGGAAGCCGACCCCAACATAGTTGGGAAAAGGCTAGGCAGATAATGTACTCAATTGCCTTCGTAATATTTAATAATAATAATACTAGTTCATGACTGTATCACCCATCACATTTACGCCCACATCCCTGTCCTCACACACATTACCCACACACTTCACTGCACACTTTACTTCATACGTCATCTTTGGTTTTGTTTGGTTTTATGATTATCTGGCAGTTTGAGTACTGTAAGCGACCTACACCAATGTCCTTTCTTTGGTATTGTTCGTCGTTTCGTTGAGCTCCTTGAGTTATGAGCCGAGCTACACTGGCTGGACAGGTCCACTCAAATGTGTGGTTCTTTCTTCAAAAAACCATCTCAGACACACATTTGCATAATCCTCGTGTGAGTTGACTAAGATTATGTCTGGACCTTAAATAATTTGACCTCTGAGTTTGTTTCATCTGTTTCTTCTCAGAGTAGTCAGGTACGATACACCGGCCTCATCTAGTTTTAAAAAAGAAGATGTGTAAAAGTGTTTGTAAAAACCTATTTGCAAAAATAAACATCGTCATCATCAACATCATCACGCATTACACTACACCGAATCTAATTCAATGGGCGCTGGAGCTTTTCATGGGGGCGGCAGCGTGTCCAAAGGCAAATGGGGGGCGTTGTGAAATACCGCCATTTTCATGAAAAAACATTTTATCTAGCCGTCTAAAATGTTTATCTAATAATTATATTGTAAAAAGGGGCGGTGTTTTTTTTTTCTTGTAAAGGGGGTGGTAGTCCAAAAAAGGTTGGGAACTTATGGCCTAGAGTATGCAAATTATTATTTGTATTGTATTTTAATTAATTACACTTTCGAGGCGAGAGAGGGTATCCTAGTATGGACGCCAGTTTTTCACAAAGGAACATACATATATATATTATAAACTTTGTTAAAATGTTATTCTTACATCGATATTTATAAACTATGTGAACCTTGTGAAGAGAGAAAATAAATATATTGTATTTTATATTTATCCCACAGTAAAATTTGTTTATTTTCACAAGTACCAAATGCACTTAAAGTAGTTATTGCCCGCGTTTATTCAATCACTTACCACTGCTGAACTAGTCTTATCAAAATCTAAGCCATTACCTACTCATAAAATTACTCACGCCCTAAAATAAACTTACAATACATAGTTTTACAAAACTAGTGAACAAATGAGCAAAACGTACCAGTTTTAGTCCTAATAAAACTTTATTTTTACTAAAAGTCTAATGTTACTGATGCGAGCCAGTTTTTACGGCTGTGTACCTAATAAATCTCTTTGTTGGCTAACTTTTACATAATGTGGGTACTTGAATCCAGTTACAGTGCTTTAAGTAGGTACTTATCCATTTATTTATGAATTGTTTTATTACTTTCTCACACTTGGGAACTTGAAATGTAACGCTAATGGCTTATCCCATAACCTAAGGATGGGTTTCAAGTTTCAGTTAGGTAATAAGGTTTATGTTTAAAAATATTGTTTGATTTCTGTTTTATTTTTTGTTAAAATGATCAATAAATTGATCCTTAGATTATCATGATTGGGATTGTGTTGTGGTGTCTATGGTTAGATTTCATCAATTTGATTAAATTCATATAATTAACAATAATTGCAAAGTATTCTGTTACTAAGGTCCATGGCTCCATTCCCAACTTGAGCGAAGTTTTCTTGGGTTTTTCCATCAGAATTTTTCAGTAGCAGACACGGAGTCTTGATTTGTGTCCAGTTGATGGCAATAGGCTGGCCCCCTATATTATACAAGGTGTAGTTTTGTATCCTCGTCAAAATTCAGGAGGTTGTCATAGAAGACGTAAATAATAATCAATATAAATTACGGTACCTGGTCAATAATAATAAACGCTGCTTTTTTCAGTTGTTTTAATTTGAAACTACATATTTCAGAATGAAGCCCTTCTCAAAAGAAGACAATCACCCGTTTATCGAATAAACGCCTGCGTTTGTTTGTGTGTGTGAAAGCGCGGTTATAGGGCTGGTATTAGACGGCCCGCGTTTTAATGCGGGTGGTGTAAACTAATCGATTTCCGATATTAAGAAAAAAATATAAAAAATTACCTACCCATTTTATTATTGACACGGGTCTAGAATCATTAGCATAGGGTAACTATAGCTTAAATTTAAAAAGAAGAAAAGACTTAGCAGCAGATGTTCCTCAAACTAAATCTAAATTTGCCAGCAACCAATTTAAAAAACGGTCTGCTCAGCTTTACAACAAATGTAATAGGGAAACTTATGTATACGATAAAAAACTAAATGAATGTAAAAAAATAATAGCTGAATGGATAAAACCCCTTAATTATGAGGAAACAGAGGCGTTATTGTTATAAATATTTGCAAACAGTATTCCAGGGCTCAATCTCATTCGCTCATGATATAGGTATTCCCACCCACACACATAACACACACATTCCACACATAGAAACAACACTCTGCATACATCAACCCAATCACAATTACACACAATCACACTATAACACACAACCACACTATTACACACAATTTGAACTCTGAAAGCACTTATTAGCCTAACTTATAAATTATATTATCCATAGTTTTCGTAGATTAGATTCCTTTATTTTATTTTTATTACTCTTAATAAACAAGTTTAATATAGTTAATACCAACAATGTATGGAAGAGCGGAGTCTCCTAATACAGGCTTTATTAGCTTAAAAGGAGGCTCCAATCACTACCTAGTAATGTAAGAAAACTTGTTAAAACTAATAAACATTATTTCATTTTCATTTCATTTCATTTTCAACTATGCTAATGATTCTAGACCCTTAAATTTGACGAAGCTATGCAAAGCAACACCTTGTATAAGACTTAAACATAACTGTCAAAATGTCCCTAACCGTTCAAGAATAATATTTATGTTTTGAGACTTTATAACTTTGTCATAAAGTTGTGATATCTGCCTACCCCTGGGAAAAATGCAAAACTTTGTATATACTTTAGGCATACTAAACCAGGCATTGTAAACAAAAGACGTACAGATATCGTAACCCTCATATATTATAGCCTTCAAAGTACCTACATCATTCAGTTACGTACGAAGACGTGTTCCGTGAAGTTACGGCTTGTACCTACTTGAATGTACGCATCGTCTAGCGTATTTTACGAGTAAAGCCGACGTGTATGTGGACATGAATGGAGGCCTAGTATGAACACACGGCGTAAATTCGAACGGTTTTTTAATCAAAAATGCAAATTATCCTGTTTCCTGTGTTGTGCACTGTGTGTATACAAGGTGGCTCCGACTATCAAACAGACTCTTTCATCGGAATAGAAGAAAAAAAAGCAAACTAAATAGCATGCCAGCGTATTAATCTATGTACATCATGACATATATAGAAAATGCTGAAAATTAAAAATAATATCCTATGACTAAACTACTGGACATATTGATTTTTTTATGCTGACTGAGAACGTCATGTAGTATACGCAGTTTAATTTACTGTCGTGTTGTCGGCGCCACCCTGTATAAGAAATAAAAATTTACGTGCGACACGAGGCATTTTCAAAATCGCTCTAATTTCCGTTACGTTTACTCCGCTTGTTCGTGCCAGGCCCACGGGTCTTATGTACCGTCACTGTTAGCCTGAGGCGGTATCAGATCCTTTGAAACACTGCCATAGGATATCCGTGCTTGAAAGCGAATATCCTTTGAGACCAATTTTGTTTTAAGAGTGTTTATGCAGGTTTCCACGTGTTTCCTTGAGACGCGTATCATTGTTTTAAATAGGTCAGTGGAATGGTTTTTGAAAAATCATAAACAGCCTACAATGTCCCACTGTAGGTACACAGGCCCCCTTTCTGTTTAATACTGTATTTAGAACATTTAAAAAGGACAAACTACACACATCAAAAGTGTCTAGGGATCAAGCATTTTTATGCGGATTTCTTGAGATTGAGATGTGGCTTTGTAATAAATTTATGATTTTATAAATTTATATGGATCCTTTTTGGTGCATTTCATAATTTGAATCAGGAACTCTCAATCAAATTCGAGTAAAAGATGAAAATAAGCTGTCAATATTTTCCCTATAAAAACATACAACGCATTGAAGACATTCTTAGTGCTACTGTTTCCCTACTACTGATTAAAACCAACTTTATTATGGAGCGGCGACGTCATTTAAGCAGGGAAGAAATGCTCAGAGCCGTGGGAATGATAGAAGCTGGTTCCCGGCAACGTACTGTGGCTTTAGCTCTGAATACAAGTCAGAGTGTTATCAGTCGACTTTGGACACGTTACCGAAGCACTGGTACCGTGGCTGAGCGCCATGGAGGACGGTATCGCTGCACCACACGGAGACAAGACCGATACATTCAAATCTTAACTCGAAGAGCTCCAACAATAACCGCCATGATGTTAGCCGTGAGGCTTCATCACTCTTCAGGGAACTTAATTAGCGACCAAACAGTCAGAAACCGCTTGCATGAAGTGAACCTTCATTCCCGAAGACCGCTACGGGTACCACCTATAGCAATGCACAATCGTAGGATTCGATATCAATGGGCTCTTGAACACAGAAATTGGGCAGAAAAACAATGGCGTTTCGTGTGCTTTTCTGATGAGTCTCGTTTTGGTATGAGACCGGATACAAGACGTATACGACACTGGAGAACCCCTGGACGCCAACAGCGATTAAAATCCTGCCAGGAAGTCCATCCTTATAGTGGTGGAACCATCATGGTATGGGCGGGTATTTGGATCGGCGGAAGAACTGAGTTGATTTGGATCAGAGGCAACCTCAACGCTCAAATTTATGCTGAGACGATTGTATCAGACGTCATCGTTCCTCTACAAGTGCAAATCGGTCCCTTATTTCAGTTAATGCATGATAATGCACGACCGCACACCGCAAGAGTTGTAAGACAGACTCTCGCCGCAGCTAACATCAATGTCCTGCCCTGGCCTGCTCAGTCGCCAGACTTGAACCCGATTGAGCATGCATGGGATATGCTACAGAGAAGAGCTCTGCCGAATATGGAGGGTATCCAGTCGCAAGAAGACCTTTTTTTGTTGTTGCAACGAACATGGGCGGCCATTCCACAGCGTGATTTGGATGAACTCATTTTGAGTATGCCAAACCGATGTTCTTGTGTTGTTAGTGTTCGCGGTAGAAACACGGATTATTAATTGTTTAAGTTACCCAATAAAATTTTAAAGAAAACTGTTATTTCAGTCTTTTTTTCGAACTTTAATGTTAGTGGTTCAAATGTCAAAAATCCCTTTATTAGGAAAATGGCAAATTTCTTTATTAATGCAAAGGTGACTTGGTTTATCGTTACTGTGACAAACGAAAACACTTTATTTGATGAATCCTTAAAGAAAATTTTAATTAATATCAATCAGGAGAAAAGTTATTGCAAAAATATATGTTGATCCCTAGATACTTTTGATGTGTGTATTTAAGTTCACACCTAAAAAAATCCAATTCATTATCATCGTCATCTGCTTTGCCTTTTCCCAAAGAAGATGGGGCAGAATGGGCCCAGCAGTGTAGCACTTACTAACCTACATCAAAATGAAGATCTGATCAATTCAATTTAATTCTATATAACAAAAGATCTGATCATTCCTAACATTTTATTCTATTACAAAATGTCGCTAATTATTTAAATAAAAAAGTTACAGCAGTTCAAACATTCAAATTACTATTAATAGTAATGCGTTATTAATTGTGTCCAACTTTCGAAATTTGGTAGGAATCATTTTGTTTTTCGTATAGACATTCCTAATTAATGCTATTACGAGAAACTGCAAATATAAAGCATCCAAGATCACCGCCACATGAAACACTCCTCAATGTTCAATAGCACTGACTTGCCACGTTCATAGCTTATAACAAAACATTACGTAAAACTAAGATTTAGTGTTGCAACCAGGATCGTCTCCATACGAAGGGTCTCCTCAACGGTTAATAGCACTGTGTGGCCGATTTGTATCACATAATGTTTGGTTGTGAGCTCTGAACGTGTATATAAAAAGGCACCTCATTGCTATTAACCATACAGGAGTTTCCAAGCAAGGAGATAATTCTGGTAGCAGCAGCGAGTCATTACCAGTGATCGGAATAGGTAGAGCTAATGTGCCTAAAGTTCGAGGAACAGAAACGAAAAGTGTAAACTTCCTTAACCCTTTATCGGGCAAACGGAATATTTCTCCCACCACATTTTTTTTTAAATATTTGTTCCGAATGTCGGAACATTACTTAAGAACAACTAAAATTAATAAAGTAAAACAATTATTGAATTAATTTACTGTTTCTGTTTAAAAAAAAGTGCACGATTTTTATTGTTTAAAAAATAAAGGTAATCTCCTTATCTTCGTTTGAACGCCGTAAGTAAGTGCGGAAGCTGATTTAATTTTCATACCAGCTTCTTTACCTGTATTAATAAAAATAGAAAACGTATCTACTGGCTTTTTGAGAACGTTCTCCTTGTTGTCGAAGTCGGTTAGAAAGGAAAAATAATTAATTCAATTAGTTTACTGTACTGATTAATAAAAAACATTATTATTAAATATACTTAACTGATTCCGAGTCATTTCTAAGTTTCAGAAAAAAATATTCTTTTTTTATTCAATAATTTTTAGTCTCAAGGAAGTCCCCACTTTTCATTTCTGTTCCTTGAACTTTAGATACATTAGCTCTACCTATTCCGATCACTGGTCATTACAATCATTCGGTACTTCATAATCAATTCATATGCGCTCTGAACTTGTATATTATATACTTGTGTATAGATGGTAAATACAACGATTAAGTTTAGGCTATAGTAGTAATACATTGGTATTTTAGAAGTGCTGTATCTTGTTTAAATAATTGGTTAGCGTCATAGTATCTTCTAATAAAATGTTTTTTTGATTAGACCTCCACTTTAAGATAGGTTAGGAAGTGCTACAACACTGAGCCCAGGGTAAATTGAATTGGATAAATTGCCCCTTCTTCTTTATCGGGGTCGGCTTCCAGTCTTACTGGATGCAGCTGAATACCAGTATTTTACATGGAGCGACTGCCTATCTGACCTCCACAACACAGTTAGTACTGCGTAATACAGTACCCTTTGGTAAGACTGGTTGTCAGACATTCAGGTCACTGACTACCTGTAACGACTGTCAAAGATCTACAAATGACAACCGGGACCAACGGCTTAACGTGTTTTCCGAGGCACAGAGGAAACTCGGTTTTTAATAATGGTCAACCATCCACAGACCGACCTTGGCCAGCACGGCTTAACCTTGAAGATCGACCAATGCGGCTGTTATTATTTAGCCACGAGCTCCTCAAAAATCGAATTCATTACAATAACTTCCATTCTCACTGAGAGTTAAATAACGAACTCATTTCTTATTGAAACGGAAAAGCCCTTTAACATCTTACCAAACATTTCCCGAAACCAACATTTGCACCGAAATAAGAAATCAAAGACAAAATCCGTACATCACACACATCCATTAAAAACACCCTCTTTAACACCGTTGAGCTCTCGCGACATTTATCCCATGTACGACATACATTTCTGTCACAGAGTACAGAATCGCCGCGCCGGCTTCGCGTGCCTCAGCAAGATTCCTGCGTCCGAAAGTACTTTGAGCGCATTACTTGTGTTAAGGACTGACAGTCGAAACCGTGTTTGCTACACTTCATTTGTGGTGTAGTGCTAGTGAAATCTTTTTGCCAAAACCGGACTAGCGCCGCTATCTTATTTTTTATTAATTGTAACTATCATTATCTATACACGTTTTGTTTTATTCTATACAATTTCTTATACCTACGAGGGTTTAAATGGATCCTTCATGACGCCGTCAACCGAGAATTCTGTACTTGATGTACAGAATTCTACTTTCATGTACTAAGTAACATGCGCAAAAATTATTGCTGGGAAACGACTTTTATATTCATGTGAATAATTACGGTTTACGGTAGCGTATAATATAAAACAAGCTGCAAAGTAAGTTATAAAAATTAAAAAAAAAAACGTGTGACTTTTAATTTCAAAAGACTTGAAACTTTTAATTTCGATATCTCTGAAGCACGAGGAGCTCGTGGCTAAATAATAACAGCCACTCGGATCAATCTTCAGGTTAAGCCGCGCTCGCCTAGGTTGGTATGTGGATGGGTGACCACCCACTACATTCCGAGTTTCCTCCGTGCCTCGGAAAACACGTTAAGCCGTTGATCCCGGCTGTCATTTGTAGATCTTTGACAGTCGTTACAGGTAGTCAGTGGCCCGAAAGTCTGACAACCACTCTTGAAAAGGGGTATCGTATTACCCAGTACTAACTGGGTTGTGGAGGTCAGATAGGCAGTCGGTCCATGTAAAATATTGGTATTCCGCTGCATCCGGCTAGACTGGAAACCGACCCCAACATAGTTGAGAAAAGGCTTGGCAGATGATCTCTGTAACACGAAAGACACCCTTTATGTTTACAAACAACATCACCTTACCAATTTAATTCCATCGTAAAAATCCTAGCAGCGCTGTAACGTTAACGGCTAATGACACACTTGATTTAAGGTTCTTTATTGGCATGAAATATGGTACATTATGGTCTAAAACATATTTCGCTGACTTAAGTCAGCTTGCTTGGTAAATTTTTGACAATGCCACCTCTAGCAGCCAGTGATGTGTCTCCGTGCTCTATGATTTCTGCTTACCTTCCCGGCCCGATTTGCGCCAAATCCCGTATTTATGGTTACCCAGTAATGGACGTCGTGATATACGCCTTCACGGAAAATGAAAAGTGCTTGGAAGCCGATTTTCGGGGCTTTTTAGTTTTTGTAGTTCCGTGAATTTCTGGTGAGGGAAAGTAAAATTGACGGCGAAGATCAAATAATAGTTTTTTGAAAAAGCTGTGACTGGTTTTGCTGACTTATTTCATTTGTTAAATGATCTTTCAACAGTAAAATAACAAAATGTTAGTTTCTTTTTATATCGTTAAATGTCAATAGTTTTTAGAATTTTTGTCTGTCTGTTTGTCTTTCTGTCTGTATGTTTGTACGCCCATCACGCAAAAACTACTGCATGGATTTGAACGCAGTTTTCACCGCTCTACTGCTAGATACCTAACTTAAAATATAGACTACATTTTACCACAGGAAACGATCGTTTCCGTTATTTTTATTCGTATACGAAGTCCCGAAGTTTTATACGTACGCACGAAGTCGCGGGCAAAAGCTAGTCATATCTACTTCAACTACGAAAATTATGATAATCATGAAGTGCCTAAATGGAAATTGCCCATGGATATGGTAGATGAATTTTCCCATCTTTTCTTAGCATTAAACTAAAGTGCTCTGTAAATATATATATGTTGCCAAACCATACCAAAATAATGTACAGAGTACAGTGCCCGCCAAACTGGTCACTTTACATAAAAATACGCGGTACAGTCGGATACAAAGTGAACTCGATGAATCACGCGTAACATCCACATATATTATTCTTTTGTGGGACAGAAATCTCTATTCTTGTATTAGAGATATGTCTTGTTGGGGACCGTACACACTTGCGTTTAGTCAGCTTTTTTTGTGGGGTGTTTTTAAGAGGTTTTAGTTATTTTTTTCCCGCGAATGATCAATCTGCCTACCCTTTTTGTACTATGTTGGGGTCGACTTAAATTTTTACCGGATACAGTTGAATACCAGCATGTCTGACCTCCACAATCGAGACACTGGGTTAAACGATACCTCAATTCATGTAGTAAAGTGTTTCGATTCGTGCAAATATCCTGTTTAATCTATTAATATTTCTATGTTGATTGATATCCTGTTTAATCTATTAATATTTCTATGTTGATTGGCAATTTCATTTGAAAAAAATATAAATATTACGAAAACAACCGAAGTGGAGCCAGCGTCAATAATTAACTGTTCTTTTTCTGTTTAATTGAGAGACGGCCATTGCCCTGTATGCTATTTCTGTATAAAGACTGTAGGCTTCTATCAAATCATTCACGAGCATTGAAACTATTATTTTGTTCACACTCAGTTATAGTTTAACAGTTTGTTTACCAAACAAGTTAGTGTAATTTAAGTCGCCTTCCCACATTGAGACTAACGACACGTTTCTAATGTTTTATTCGAAATTATCAATACCTAAATATACCCTAATATATGTATGCTGTGTCGGAAGTAAAAGTCACCTTACAAAATAATAATACTGTATTCAGACCAATCTAAACACTCCCTTACCTTAGATAAAAAGAGATTTCAAGCGCTTTTAGTGAGGAAAATGGTGGATGTTAGATGTTGGCAAGAAAAAATATACGTGGGTATAAATCAACAGAACATTAGGTGTGTGCAATAAATACTGGATCTAAACCAAGATTACCTGAACATTGTCTAGTGTTTCTGTAAGATGATGTATAATTTGTCCTCGGTGGGGCTTCAAATTGTTTTGTTACCCCTTTTGTTGAACACGTCTTATGACTTTACGTATTATTGTCTAGCGGTTTTTAAAGCTGTGAGTTGATTCATACTTCATGTGGGAGTATGTGATACTTGTTTTTTTAACAAAAAAACAAGTAGGTATTTATCTTTTTTTTTATAATTACTTTTCTAAAACAGGTCGTTGTCAAAGATGTATCATTTTTAAACACGGAGTTGGACTGGGTGAAGCCCAACTCCGTGTTTTTATTATTTTTGGGTAAAAAAAACACAGCTTTTGGAAAAACAGCAGCGTCCTTCTGCCAACAATCTCCATTTTTTTTACACAAAGAGATTGATACAAGTTATGACTTCACAACTGCAACATCGTTTAAAACGTTGGTGTAAAATTTATCTTTTTTTTTTATCACTCATCTTTACATCAACAATATTTACAAATAATGGATGATAAATGGTAACTAAACCTACAGCTTTTACCCTTCATGATCTAGAATATATTTCATCAAATTATGTTGTTTTTGCATGTGATTTATATTTATCTCCTGAATATTTTGTCCCACGGGGCCATTACATACAGATTCACGTGTTACGGCGACGTACGACGGTACGATACGAGTACAAAATGTTTATTTATGACGTCGTAACTACACACTCACACAACTCTTTAGTTAAATAGGGTAGGCAGAGGTGGGAGTTACACAAACTACTACTACAGCTTGACTTGATCACGTTGAGGTAATAATTCCAATGATTACCTCAACGTGATTAGAGCCTCAAAATAGGTTTCGAGCCCATTTTTAATAGGTACCTACGTACATTTTGTCTACTCCGTGTTCTTTCTTATCTTATTTTTGACGCAGTTGGCTATAATGTTACATCTTCTCAATGGACAGGTTTGACAAGCGATCCTATCCTACCGTAGACACCGTAATCTTTGATCATAGCTCACATAGTACATTGTAGAAATGGCCAGCGTCAACATTGACCAGCCCCCGATAAGCGATATTACTGACTCATTCTACACGATAATAACATTTCACAGTATCAGACTTAATAAAATATTTGATTTGACAAAAACCTTATCCACAAATTCAAATTAATTGCAAAAGATTCCAATCCACCAAAACTAAACCACGTTTGTAGAACATCTCTTTAAGCTAAGCGCATAACCATCTTGACAAACCATCGTCCTTTATCAGGGCACGTCCTAATACCTCCCTTCCTGGTACCCTGGTACAAATGGACGCTCTAACGACCAGTGTCCAGCCTAAATGGTTTGTTTATTGCCACTGTTGCTGTCGCACTGAAGATTAGGACGGCCCTTAGACGAAGTTTAGAGCTTATAACAGACTAGCGACCCACCCGGCTTCGCACGGGTACAATGTAGATACTAATGTTTTTTCTACTATAATATGCATGTACTATACATATAAACCTTCCTCTTGAATCACTCTACCTATTAATAAAACCGCATCAAAATCCGTTGCGTAGTTTTACAGATCTTAGAATACATATGGACAGCAGACACCGGGAAGCGACTTTGTTTTATACTAAGTAATGATGTCGGGGTTTAAACTGTGTTTGTGTAACTGTTATGTATGACTGTGATTAGTAAAACTGCGTTGAGAATGAAGGGTTAGGTTGCAGTGTAAAATTCTCAGAAAAGAAGACTAATTTTAATTTGTCTTTTGTTCGTTTATATTACGAATAGTGAAAAGTAGTCTTTTGCCACCTTTAATCTTAACGTTCATCCCTTTTTGTTGAGATAAATAAATAAAATAATAATACGAGCTTATAACTGACCCACTGCTGGGCAAAGGCCTCTTCTCATACTGAGAAAGCACGAGCATTGATCACTACGCTTGCTCCCGTCTTGACCAAGCGTTGGCGATTTCAGACTTATATTAATTATAAGTCCAGATTTCCTCACGATGTTTTCCTTCACCCATGTCTGTGATGTCCAAGATAAACTTAGAAAAGTACTTATGAATTGTAAATATCACTGGTACTTGCCTGGATTTGAACTTACAACCTCATGCATCCCACACAAATTCTTGTCATATGTAAATTTTACACAATTTTATAACAATAAGTTATTATAATAATATTATCATCATGTCATCAACAATGAAGAAGAAAAAAAATCGTATTATAGAAGATAACTCGTGAACTAACAAGCAAAGTTAATAAAATGCATAATATGGAATACGAAGAATTTTTTCTTGCCTGATACATTCATAGCACGATCATGGTATGGTACGGTTTAGTGGACAGAATCCTTTACTAAACCACTTTCGCTATGAAATTTATAATAGCGAAAGTTATTTAGTATCTCGGGTAAAATCGACTATATTGCCACCCTACCACCACCACACCTACATTGATTTTAAATGCTGAATCTTCATATCTTCTATCTTTAAGCAAAAACTAAATAAATAAGTCCTATCAACTACCTCATCGCTATATCTTTCAACAAATACTTCGACGAAATTCGCTGACTATCAACCCTCTATATCTTGTCTCCTTCACAGTCTTAAAACTTTAACGTCTCAGTTCGAAGCATTGTGTGTCTGTAGGTAGAGTGGAATAGCAGTTTTAAATCCGTTTATCATGCTGACACGTCGTATCAGAAAGTATGTATGTGCCGCTTCGACTTATGTTATATTCTAGGAAGAAATTTTGAAGATTATGGAAAAATCGACCTTATTTGTAAATTATTTCATCACCACTGCTCCCTAAAAAAAGAAGCTTATGACGTAGTAGTGGAAACATTATAAACTGATAATATATAAAATAACCCAATATGGACTGCAGGCTCAAAATAGTCTTATCATCACTAGTCTAACACTTATATCTATAGTTAAGTTAAAGTAATAACTTGAGTTTAAGTAATTACTTACGCAAACATTTTAATGCAAAAGACAAGAATTTGAACGAAGTAAGAACCGTCAAAGAAAGCAAAGCAAAGCAAAGAATTCTTCTTTCTTATTCTACTTTTGGCAGTTCTAATTTCAAGCAATTACTGAATTAAAGACGTATCTGAATCATTTACTTTTACTGAAGTAATCAATTTGACTTGTACATAGATACAAGCAGTCTAGTTTAAAGTATGAATAACAATCATTAGTCGCCACAAAAAAGTCCGACTGTACAACACCGATACTACCTTATTACCTACCTGCATTTCACAGTACAGTGTGCCCAGTCTTTTATCAGCCGGACGCCTAGGAGCCGACGTTCGCGTGATCTCGGCTATTTCGAGCTCATCTCGTAGCAAATGCACTACTTTAACGATACCCGCTCTTTTTGACGTCGTTTAGAGCTTAAAGAGTAAAGTGCAGACTGTTCAAGACCTAACTTTTTTTATTATTTTATTTTTGGTACAGTATTGCTTTGGGATTGTAAGACTGGAAGGCGACCCCAATAAAGTTGTTAAAAAGGCTAGGCAGATGATGATGTTGGTTTGGGATTGTTAAATTCCAGGGCTGCTGGGTGAATAAGGATTTCCATGTTTGTCAGGGTAGACCTTTTTCATTATGGTTCATATAAAAACTTTATTGCAAAAAAAACCGACTTCCAAAAAAAACACTAAAAAGTGGAAAATAACTTTACTTTCGGAAGTCGGTGACTATTGTTTGTTTCATAGACTTTTTTGCCACCGACTTCCGACAGTAAAGTTATTTTCCACTTTTTAGTGTTTTTTTTCGAAGTCGGTTTTTTTTTGTAATAAAGTTTTTATTTTACCCGTTTTAGTTATCGTATCACACACAAATCCTTGTCAAGTATCAATTTAGCAATTTCTTTTACTTGGATAACATTTTTTCCAGCTATTTTGATTTCAAAACCAAACTGCTGAACCGATTTTGATGAAATTTCTATGGGACCAATCGGGAAGTAGATCCATTCAGATAAAAGAATTTTTTTTCAAATCGGTCCATAAATGACGGAGATATAAACACAAAAAAAAAACAACCGAATTGAGAACCTCCTCCTTTTTTTGAAGTCGGTTAAAAATTCTGACTTAGAGACTGAAGAGACTTTAATGAGGATGTATAAATAGTGCATGTTAGTGTATCGATATAATCGATTGAAATTTTAGTCTATGGTATCGATGACTTATTCTGTTGTCTCTGGTTAAGTATCGCTCGGGAAAGTGCGGGGTGATCGAGAGTCCTCGTGCAAGAGGTGTGAGACCCGAAGGTATAAGATATGAATTATAAGACGCGATGATTAACAGGCGAGCCGATATAATATACACATAAGTACTCTACAGTGTAGTTTTCAGTAACTGCATTTTATTATCTCATAAAATGGCAAACTAAAGAATTTGACTGAACTGTGATCGTATTCCTTTTCCCCTGGTCTTCCGTCTCTGTAATACACGTCACGTCGATCATGGGACGAAATGATGTTCTCTTCATCCATTACCTCGGTTTGAATTTCTTCTGCTCTTCAAATTTATGCGATTTCCAACGATTTAAAGGACGAAGCAATTTACGTAGTTAACTCTAGTATGATAAAGTAATATGATGTAATAAATAAAAGTAATAAAACCGTTTTCTTTTCACTCTTTTGTTATAATTCCATATCAAAAATTTTCTAAATTGGCATTAGAATACAGCACGACATTCACAGTTGTGAATTTTTATCGCAATATCTGAGCATCTCTGTTGTAATTCTATTTTGTGGATATCAAGTATTTCGTCTGTCTTTTACTAATTTGGGTTCAGAGTTTCGTATAAAATACTTAGTCTGAAAGGTTTTTGTTTGCTTACTTAGCTTCGTATTGTTATTGAGATAAATAAAACCAAATTGAGTACTACAAAAGTTTTTTGACTATCGGTTTTTGTGGTTAAAATATATAAATAAAACAACAAACAATTGAGAAATAACTTTTTTGCCTTTACATTTAATCTTGTTCTAGCCTAGAAATGAGCTTAGATATTATTAATCTCAAACTCAAACACTTTCTACGAAGGGTGAAGTGTGTGGGAGTTTGCTAGGCATTTCTAGAGGACTTACACCCGTATCTATAAGTCAAACAAGTCAAAGTGATTACTTGAGTAAGTGTAATTATTTAAGATACGATTTTTATTATGTAGTTTGGTAATTACTTAATGTTAGACTGTAAAAGTTATAATTCTTAGCTTTGCTTTCTTTGACGGTTCTTATTATGTTTAAATTATTGCCTATTGCATAAAAAAATCGCCCAAGTAATTACTTTAACTTGACTATAGATACAGGTGTTAGACAAATGCAGGCAAATGATATAGACAAATGCAATTGTTTTCAAAACAATTGCATTTGTGATAATATCAATCTGAAACATTTTTGACGTTTTCATCACAGTTATCGCTATACATTGTCTAGGGCCTCTTGTAGAAAGTTAAGCACAAAGCAGCATAAATCTTAAGAATTTAATAGTTTGTAGTATCTGGCATACCGCTGTTAAACCCGCGATCGTAGCTGTTGGTATGTTTACGTTAAAGCAAATGTATTGGAACCTTATTTTGAATATTATACAATAAAAAACTAGGACTATATTGAATATATGATCCCTAATTTTTTTTAAACTTCATACATAATATCCACAAAAGTGCCCTACGAAAATAGGATTCAGTTCGTGATCGAAATACCAATGAATTTGATCAAACGCAGTATTATGTTTACCACTCCAAACCGTCTTGCCATTCAGACACCCTATACCTGAAAATTGAACCTCACACCTCAAAATTAAGAGCCATAATGCAATGATACCAAATATCTATCTGCTCTATGCCCTTTGAAATCCCATTCAAACGCGATGCGTATTATTGTACCAACATAACAACGGTTGCCTCGTCTGTTACTCTGTGTCAAATGACTGCTTGCGGTTGGCTTAATAGTTTGTAGTGGTTTTAGCAAATTACTATCTAATGACGCTTCGCGTCTTCTCGACGATAGAAACCGTAGTGTCAAAGGATTTAAGGGCGTGTGCATATGAGTGAAGTTGCGTGATGTTGTGTAATTTTGGGAGGGTTTGTTCATAACTCGGTGAGTTTTATAAGAGTAGGTAGACAGGCAGGTAAGGGTTGGTGGGGGTAGGTGGTGGTAAATCGAAATCTACTAATATTGAGAACAAAACCAAAGGAGGTAAAATCGCTCCATGTAAGATACTGGTATTCGGCTGGTGGTTTCATCCGGTTAGACTGGAAGCCGTCTACAACAAAGTTGGCGAAAGGCTAGGCAGATGATGAAGATGAATGGGAACAAAACCTAACCACCAACACCAACCAGTCTTCCTAAAGATTATCGTGTTATCCAGTAGCTGAATTTCGGAGGTCTGATAGACAATCGCTCCATTCAAAATACTGGTATTCAGCTGCATTTTCTTAGACTAGAAGTGTTAGCGACGCGCTCATGTTTTTTAGATTAATGTTAAAGTTAGTACTAGTAAGACATATGTATAAGCTACGTAAGTATAGATGTATGGGCCGCTGGACCCCCAGCCAAGACGCCCGGCAGTTCAGTCCGTGCGAGCACTGCAAGCGGGTGCGCTGGTACATGTTTACCTCGTTTGTTAATTTATCCATGTCATAAACAAAATATAAGTTTCCTAAGCTACTTTTTGGTTTAACTTCGCTGATTACCACTACCAACATCTACAAGAAGCCTATCCGAATATAGTTGGAAAAAGACCTGGCAGATGTTGATTAGAGACGAAAATGTAGTACGTTAAACATCGTAGCCGATTTTCTAGATGAATACATACATGATGTGAATTTTCTTCCCGTTTTGTACTCGTCCAACATGACCTCGTGCTACAAAGTTTATCAACAATGGATAGATAACTCTAGGAATAGCCGAGATTTTTTTTTCGTTACGCCTTTTTTACTTTCCGATCCTACGCAAGAGGTAAAAACACCCGGAAACCGATCACATTTTTTTTGCGGATGCAATAAAACCATTATTGGGTAATGGATCCACCGAAATTCGTTTTTCCGGAAGTGAACTGTTCCGATATGTACCTACCTTTTATTTTATTAGGTTACTTCAATATCCATAAATCGTTTGGTTCCTGGTACTGATTGTCATTTTTTGACATCCATGCTATTTCGTCAATGTTTGTTCATCGTATGTTCCATCCAAATCAAATTTAATCAAATCATTTATTTCTTTGCAAACAGGGGTACCTAGTAGGTACATAGAAGTAACATATATCGGTAACCATGTGGAAGAGCTCGTGGCTAAATAAAAACGTCCGCACGGGTTGATCTTCAAGGTTAAGCAGCGCTTGCCAAGGACGGTCCACGGATGGGTGACCATTCATTACATAATGAGACTTCGTGCCTCGGAAAGCACTTTAAGCCCTTTTTGCGGCTGTCATTTGTAGATCTTTGACAGTCGTTAGAGTGACCCGAAAATCTGATGGCTAGTCTTACCAAGGGTTATCGTATTTCCCAGTACTAACTGGGTTTTTGAGGTTAGCTATGTCGTTTCTCCATATAAAATACAAGTATTCAGATGGTGATTAGACTGAAAAATTACCCCAACATACATAATTGGGACAAGGCTATGCAGACGATGGTGAAATACTGGTAACAATGTGTTTGGAGAATAATGGTGGCTCTGTGGTACCTATCGGCCCCAAAACAGCGGCTGTAGGGAGTGGGTTTTAAGAAAAACATCCAGGCACTTAAGTTTACGTAATTTATTTTATTCATCATCTGCCTAGCTTTTTCTCAACTATGTTGGGGTCGGCTTCCAGTCTAACCGGATGCAGCTGAATACCAGTATTTTACATGGAGCGACTGCCTATCTGAACTTTGTGGAGGTCAGATAGGCAGTCGCTTCATGTATCCCAGTTAGTACTAAACGACGTAATTTATTTTATTATCGCTCTCAAAACGGAAAAGGTCGAAAATCGAAAACATTTGACATCCACCAACTCTCCCCGGGCCAATGGTATTGGATTATGGCCCATTTCTTCCCACAGACTGACTGCTTCATTGGTCGAGCGGTCGCGAGTGCGACTACTGAGCAATGAGGTCGGGCAAAGTGTTATTGGGTTTTTTCATCAGGAATTATCAATAGCAGCTTCGTCTAGATTTGTGCCCAGTTGATGGCAATAGGTTCGCCCCCTTTTGCATGGAACTTAAACATGACTGGCGAAATGTGGGTGTACTCCATATTTAGGTACACCTCTGCCTGCCTTCGAGGATTACAGGCGTGATGTTATGTTATGTTCCTCCACAGGCATCAAACCGCATCACAAAATTGGTTGATTAAATACACAGAGATAAATACACGAGACAGTACAATTTCATCTCTAAGGTTAGCAATTTAGGGTACCTATTATGACAGAAATAAATCACAAACCTCAACTAAGAACGGGCTCTTACACAAACCGCGCCAAATCAGAACCAGCGAGACCCTTTTGCCCAGTTACCTTTTGTAAGCCCTAACGCTATATTTGTCACATACATTCATAAAAGGAATTAAATAGGGGAGGATCACACAACCATTCTTCACTTTAAAAACCTCCACAGGTCATCCTTTCAAGACAAGACAAAATGCTACTTTATATCGATGACTAAGCTACAAATGACGAGGGTCAACGATATACCGCAATTTGTATTGTTATGCTCGTGTACCCACGGCTTTATCTCTTTGGAAATTCACCTTAGTGACGCGTCATATTTGAGATATGACGTCATTTTGGGTGACGCCTTTGTTGGGTACCTACCTTATTTAGATTAGAGGGGGTATTGTCTTTGGAAAGCGGAGGCCGTGTTCTGTTTTTGAGAATGTGACTGGCTGGAATTAAAGTCGTCTTTTTAAGTCATTCTATTTTCAAAATAAAGGTACTAGAGTATGAATGTTCATTTTTTTTTAAACTGATACCCACAATAGCACGCATAACTTTGTTCTTGTTTGGCTGTCTACATGCCTGCAATGAATGAGATTTTCTGCTTAATAATGGGATAACGTTCGCAATTTAATCTCAGACTTAATCTGTCAAAAATAATTTATTATTTTATAAATTCTTGACATTGGTTATTCGCTTTAAAGAAAAGATCGCGACTGGACATATAATGTTTTGAATAACGAGAATTTTCCTTCTGACTATAATATTGGAAAACTTAAAAATTAAATCAACCTTGTATGTAAATACGTCTTTTCCAATTAATAATGTACTATTTAATGACGTCGGTCCTTTTTAATTGCTCCAGTAACATACCAGCTGCTACATCTCATAGTTATTTTCACAGAACTTACTTAATTTTTCAGTGTAATTGAGGTTATTTGTAGATAGTAAAGAAAACGTTATTAGGCCACTGTTTGTATATTTTGGATAACAAAAGGCTTTTTGTTTTAATAAGATCCTTGAACTATACAATCTTTTATGCCGTTATTAGAGTAAGATAAAATAGGATATATTTATTTGCTCAAACATGTGTACACATACAATAATAAAAAGTGCATTTAGGATAACATAAAATAAAGTTAAAATTGTGATATTTAACATGATAATATAATTTCAATCCCATAAGTATCTTTGATGTGAATTAAAAATAGTAAATAAATAAAAATCGTCAAGTAATAATGTCAAAAGGATACAATGTCAAAAGTAAAAAAAAAATGTGAATTTAGCAAATAATAATAGTATTAGGTCTGGAACTTAAAGAAAGTAAGACAATATTATCATCATCATCTGCCTAGCCTTTTCCCAACTATGTTGGGGTCGGCTTCCAGTCTAACCGGATGCAGCTGAATACCAGTATTTTACATGGAGCGACTGCCTATCTGACCTCCGCAACCCTGTTAGTACTGGGTAATACAATACCCCTTGGTAAGACTGATTGTCAGACTTTCGGGTCACTGACTACCTGTAACGACTGTCAAAGATCTTAAATTGAAAGCCGGGAGACCAACGGCTTAATGTGCTTTCCGAGGCACGGAGGAAACTCGGTATGTAATGGGTGGTCACCCCATCCACGGACTAAACCAGGCAAGCGCGGCTTAACCTGTTATTATTTAGCCATGACCTCCAAGCAAGAAAATATTATCCAAGTAAGAAAATATTACATTTATCTGAATTGATAATCTCGTTCATAGACGCCGAGAGAAAATGTTAAAATTTCAATTCAATCAATTCAATTCCGTGTAATAACAGAAGATTTTGCAGTCGTTATTCCAATAGATGATGAATTATGTTTTCCGTCGTTTTTCAATATAAACAAAATAAAATCGAAACCAACTGATCCGTTTTTTAGTTTAAAATTTTGGGTTATTCACCAACTCGACACGAGAGACTGGACACGCGTGTGTCCAGTGAAACTGAAAATTAGTATGACTTATAATTTTGTCATATGGACACGCCAAGATTTTTACGCGTGTCCACATAGTGAAACTTAAATTAAATCACTGACTTCACACGACTGGACACACGCGTGTCCACTCTCTCGTATCGAGTTGGTGAATAACCCAAAATTTTTAGTAGTTTTCAAGACGTATCTTTGATCTTGACAAGGGCGCTGTTGGATTTTAAAGGCTCAGCACAGCGCCGAAAGTCAAAACCTCAACTGCAAGCTTTTATGTTTAGGTATTAGTTTATTAGCTGTTGTTGTGTAAGTGAAAATGGTCACCTCATAAATAGATCCTTACAAAACATCACGGCTGTAATCCACGATGGGTTAGGCAGAGGTGTAACTAATGGTACATCCACATTCCGCCAGTTATGTTTTTAGTCCCATATAGTTTAGGCGCTGAGCCTGGCTGCTACTGAGAAATTCCTGATGGAAAAACCCAATAACACTTTGCCCGACCCGGGAACGGACCAAGGACCTCTTGCTCAGCAGTCGCATTTGCGACCACTCGACTAATGAGGCAGTCCTAGAATAAATATATCCTTATAATAAATAGATCCTTATTTCATATATAATATATAAAACCACACTAATCCTATATAACACACCATGAAACCATAAATAATCCTACCTTTGCATGCTTATCCTTATATCCTAAAATCATCTTCAAAATAACGTATTATTTATTTAACAGTATTGCGACACAAAATAAAGACTTACAAAGGAATCCTCTTGAGCAAATACGTTGACGAAATCAAAGGTTTCTCTTGGGATGTTTAGGGAAACAATGCGAATAAATAATACATCTTCGGGTCTCCATGTGATATGTATTTATTTTTGGTTAAGCTTACTTATATTATAATGTGTATGTATCCCTAGTTAGACATTTTGTAAAATAATCTACATTTGACAGGAGGGGAGCTCGTGTTCGGTCTTCAGGTTAAACCACCCTTGTATTGTATTGTATTGTATAGCGGGCCGGTGTCCGCAACTCCACGACCAACGCGCGTATTTTGCGGAACTTTATTCGATCCACCCCAGTTCCCCGAGAAAGGCCAACAAAGCCTTGATGTTGCTGGCTATCTCGCGGAGAGTACCTGAGTTACCGAAGTACTATGCCCTGTATGAGGCAACCCCTGGACAATGCAGAAGCACGTGGGCTGCTGTTTCGTCTTCCCACATGCAGGCTCGACACAGTGGGCTATCTGTGGCTCCTATGACAAAGAGTTAAACCACCCTTACCTATGTTGGAAGGGTAACCACTCCCTGGAACGGTGACCACTTATTACATATCGAGTTTCCTTCGTGCCTCGGAAAGCAAGTTACGCTTTTGGTCCAGGCTGTCGATTGTAGATCTTTGACTATCGTTACAGTTGATCAGTGGCATGAAAGTCTGACAACCAGTCTTACTAAGGGGTATCGTATTCTCAATAGTTACTGGGTTGTGGAGATCATATAGGCATATAATTATGTATTCAGCTGCATCCGGTTAGACTGGAAGCCGACCCTGACAACGCTAGATTTGATTGAGAACTGGGAACAATTGTTGATGGACTTATAGCATTCCTGACTGATTGGCTGGACATGGATAAACACAGGAAAACTGGACATGAACGGGGGAAGCATTTATGTCCAGCAATGGGACAGAATGGGCTAATTAAAATTAATTAGCCTATTCTATTCTATTAGTAATTATTAATTAATGTTTTTATATAAGTATATATTAATATTTAATTATAAATGTGTATTTATATTTATTATTGTAAGTTAATTTAGTTAAGGCACATTAACACGTTTTTTTCTTCCTATTCCCACACACTATCGTCTACATTTCTTCTTCATTTCCCCTTTTGCAGGTTTGCTGGCAGAAATTTCTTAAAAAATAAGCAGTACCTTTGTACTCTAATATTGTACGAGCAATAGTATTTCCTGTGTTGTCTTCTGTGTGTACATAAATAGTAAAATAAATAAAAACAACTTACCTCGGTTCTCCTGCATATCTTTGCACACACACACAGACAGACAGCTAGATTACTAATCCGAGCATGCGAACCCCTATTTGAACCAAGTTCAGACCACATTTACATCAAACATTTTTTTTTCTTTCCTCAGATTTGAACCTCATAAGTAGATCAACGTATGCAGACATTGATAAATGGGGTATGCAGGGCCCGGCTATAAGTCGTCTTATATTTTCTGCTTACCTTAAGATAAGGGATGGATAGGGTCAGCGTAGTACGTGACGTATGGTCAGCAATATTTTTAGTACGCAAGGTGCACCCTGTTGACCGTTCTCATAAATGTATTAGGTAGGTTCGACTTTGGTTTGAAGTGCCGTAAGGGACATTGTGTGTGCTGCTGAATTAGCAACGTATGATTCAGCGTCGAAAGTTGAAAATCCAGCAGGACAATCAATGTCCCTTACGTTGTATCTTGTTTTCACTATCAGTATGTTGGTCCTTGAGATCGGTATTCATAGTTCTATTCCACGAGTTGTGCCTAATTATGTTGTTTTCAAAGGAAACTTTAAGAAACACAAAATAGCATCAACATTGTGTTCCTTAAAATATCTCTTGAAACCAACATGTTTTCAACAAACTACGTCAAACAAATAATTACAACTCTGCCTACGTTTATTGTTTTCAAGATACAGCCCGTTCACACGACGACGATTCGTTTTTTTTTTTTGACGTATCGTCTTTTTTCACGATGCGTCATTTTTTTTTAAGGCGGCAGTGCTTTTTAATGCCCGTGTTCAGACACATCACGAATCGTGAAAAATGACGAACACGTCTTAAATTACGTAACGTCTTTTAAAAATGAAGTACGTCAAAAAACACGCATCGTGATTTTTTTATGATGGATTCGCCGATGCGCTCGCTTCCGAAAAATCACGGAATTAATGTGAACAACAATTCGTTATTTTTTTTGCCGGATCGTTATAAAACACGATTCCGTATGCAATGTCAACGTCCATCCGTCATGACGTATCGTGTTTTATGACGGATCATCAATGACGCAAGCCGTGTGAACGGGATGATATGTTATTTCTTTGCCTGGAAAAACAGTTATCTAGCAGTCAAAAGATAAAACTATTATTATGCACAATAAAAAAGAAAAAAATAATGTACATAGACTTTATAAGTTACCTTCCGAATATGATTTCTCTCGAGAAAAATGGGTGTTATACAAGCTAACAATGTAATTATTAATTTCGACTACAACTTATTTTGATGATTGTATTAGACCTTAAACTAAACAAACTTTCCAAATTCGAAGAAAGTATCTATTAGTTATTCATAGTTAATAAAATTCTCAATTTTCCGCCCTTATTTACTAAGTACCAATATTTCGATAGGCCTCTATATTACTCCGAGGATTACGATTTTTTCCGACTCCAGGGAGATAATTATTTATGAGCCAATTTCTTAAATTAATTCAGTATTATAGACAAGCCTTAAATAATATTAAATGCTAAAATGTTCTAGATATTTTATTGTTTGATCCCTTATGATTCTATACATGAAAACTTATGATGTTGAAACAGTGATAGCCTAGTGGTGTGACCGTCGGACTGCCAAGTCACAGGTCTCAAGTTCGAACCTAACACACGCATCTCTAATTTCTCGGATTCATGTGCGTATTGTATAATTATTACTTGCTTCGGTGAAATAAACATCGTGAGGAAACCAGCATGCCTGAGGGATATTTCTTGACGGCATGTAAAGCCAAGTCAAAGGCTCATGGGCGGCATAAAACTCTGACACCAGGTTAGGCACTAACCACACGATAAAGAAAGAAGATGTCATAGCCGCAGTTTGCATCCGACCGCCTGATGTTTATACATCAAGAGTGCTGCAACCATCGTAAGTTAGGCCCATTTTACTTGGCCAACACAGCGTTACATAATATCATGACTACTCTTTCTATCTTACAACCAATATAATAAATGCGAAAGTTTGTGAGGACGGATAGATGGATGTTTGTTACTCTTTCACGCAAAAACTACTGAACGGATTTGGATGAAACTTGGCATTCAGATAGTTCATAACCTGGATTAACACATAGGTTACTTTATATCCCGGTAGTACGATCCCGTGGGACAGTAACCGAAATCCACATACACTATAAACATATCAATTATTAACAAATTTCTAGACCCAGTAATCTGTTCACCGCACATAAGAAAGTGATTCATTAACATAAAGATACACAGAGATTTCTTCAGATATTAGTATCGTCTTTCTAAGTATTTTACTGTGCCTTTCTTATTTTGGTTTTTAAGTGTATTTTACTATTCACAAACTACATAACACCACGCCTTATCCCCTGAAGTTTAAGCAGAGATGTACTTAATAGTACACCCTCATTTCGCCAGTCGTGTTTTTTATTTAAATTCAGTATGTCCATTATATACAAACTATAAATACGTAGATCTAAAATATGTACCAAAATGGGAAGAGAATTATACATATAGGGCGTCAAAAAAAGTCGTCCACATCGTTGTCAAAAGGAAAGTGCCCCGAAGGCTGGCAGCATTGCCACGTTATGTTTTTTAAGTTACATGCAAAAAGGGCGAGCGTAATGCAATCAACCGGGCACAAATCCAGATTCCGTGGCTGCTACTTAGAAACTCCTGATGGAAAAAACCCAATAACACTTTGCCCGACCTGGAAATCGAACCCAGGACCTCATGCTTAGCAGTCATTCACAGTCTCTTTTTTATGATCCAAAAGTTAAAAATCCTATTAAAACAGCTACGTATACACGTATACTCAGCCGTTACAGTCAGTGGCCCGAAAGTCTGACAACCAGTCTTACCAAGGGGTATCGTTTTACCCAGTTCTAACTGGGTTGTGGACGTCAGATAGGCAGCCGCTCCATGTAAAATACTGGTATTCAGCTGCATCCGGTTAGACTGGAAGCCGACCCTAACATAGTTGGGAAAAGGCTAGACAGATGATGAACAGCTACGTTTAGTAACATACTCATAGCACATGGTAACAGTTATCAAAAAAAAAATTACGTTACCCAATAAACATGGAAACGGTATCCAGAAGTTATGACATCGTATTACTACTCTGACTCAAGCAGACTCTAACTTGGAAATAATATGGCTTTAATTATATCTAGATAGGCACTAATATTCTAGTTCACATGTACAGGTAGCGAAAATTTGTTCGTCTGTCTGTTATGTGTTGATTTTCTTGGTTAGTTTTATATGAAGAAACTATTTCAGGCTTGTTTTTTAGTGATGTGCGAATTTTTCAATACTTTGTCGAAGAAAAGCCTGATTTATGCCTTTAAAACTGCTTTCTGTCTCTTGTCATTGTCACTATTTATTCAAGAGTAAACTCATAATTCATGAGATAAATAGATTAACATAACTGATTATTTGAGGCTAACTATTACCTACACATATGGTATATTGCAAACGGAAGCTAGCTAGCCTTTTTAATTTAATACTAATAATATAACCACGATATTGAGTCCTGACACAGCCAGAAGGCGATGCGGTAGACCTCGCAGGAGATAGTGGGACGAGCTAGACAGAACCAACGACCAGTCAGTGGTCCACCTTAGCCCTGGATCGAAGGATTTGGAAGTCATGGGGAGAGGCCTTTGCCCAGCAGTGGGATGACACAGGCTAACAGTAATAGTAACTAATAAAATTGCAACACTCTGACTGCCCAGGGGCCGCAGACGGACACTTACTAGTACAGTCAACTGTGGAAGTTCTGAAGCATTATAGTTACTGACAAAACCTACTGATTTACAACACTATTATATATTCTAGTAATATTTAAATAACGAAATAACATCAAAATTTAATGACGAACAAAGTTCGTTTCTGCAGTAAACTATTTTCTTTATGTGACAGTCAAAAACAACCGCTCAGCGAATTGTGACATATACAGGGTGACGCCGACAATACGACAATTAATGAAAACACTGGTAATACTAGTTCATAGGCATATTTTAAAACTATAAAAAAAATCCTAGCATCGAAATAAAAAAAATTCAAACAAATTAAATAGTATAAAACTGTTAACAAAATACAACATCATTTATAAATATTGGTTTAGTAACCTTAGGTATAATTTGTACTAATTTGCGTCTGGAAATAACATTTAACTAACTTGACAAAACTCGAATTTGGAAAAAGTTTTTGAAATAGCGAGTTGGCAACATGTGTTTAATGTTTATACCGATGTGGGGGTCGTTAACCTGTCACTGCTAGCCTATTAATCTACATCATGTAGAAATTTCCGAATATGAAAAATAATGTCCTGTGACTGAACTACTGGATATATTCGAATGAACGCAGACTGGGAACGTCATGAGGTATAATTAATTAATTTTAATAATAATCGCAGTTTAATTTATTGTCGTATTGTCGGCGTCACCCTGTATAACTCCATCAGTATTCAAAACACGAAAAAATGCAACTGCCAATATACCAAGAAATATTTTCTTTATCCTTACAACACTCAATAACATACGCCTAAAACAACATATAATATTTAAATAATATAACCATATTTCAGCAGATCAGTTCAGTCGTGGTCGGACTCTCAAGTGAAGCCACGGGTCAAACTAATATAGAATAAATCTTAATATTGTATTATACCGATGAGATTGCATACGCTGATATGTTGGGTTAGGTTGGAAACATACGGATTTGGATAAGGGGCGGACGTGCTATGAAAAAAAAAACCTTTAATTGGTTTAAAGTTCTAAGTGCTTCATTTTATACCACAGACCATGATAGCTCCTGAAAGGTTTGAGAAACTGTCGAAAACACACATCAGGAACCCTGAAAACTTTCTGAGTTTGAAGGGAGGGCAACTAAATGTTACAAGGTGTAGTTTTGCATCCTCGTCAAATTCAAGGAGGTAACTATGATAATGATTCTCGACCCGAATCAATAATAAAATGGTTTGGTAATTATTTTTATTTTTTTCTTAATATCGGAAATCGGTAAGTGTACACCACCCGTATTAAAACGCAGCCCGTCTAATACTAGCCCTATAACTGCGCTTTCACACACACAAACAAACGCAGACATTATTCGATAAACGGTTGATTCATCTCCTTTGAGAAGGGATTCATTCTGAAATGGTTTCAAATTAAAACAACTGATAAAGCAACTTTTATTATTATAGACCAGGTACCCTAATTTATATTGATTATTTACGTCTTCTATGACAACCTTCTGAATTTTGACGAGGATGCAAAACTACACCATGTATAATGCAAAAAACTGTATGTTGTACGTCTCTTTCCACAATAATAAAGGATTTACATTTTTGTCTTACATCTCTAGATCATGTGTGGCGCCAAGTTAGGTATCAAAATTCACTCATCAACACAAAACAACTGACTACATTGCTAATTTAGGACACGGAACAAAACACACACTCTCGTCTCCGCCCCTTTTGCCACCCCGTATAATTCCATCAGTCCCAACTTCACAGAGACAAACATTGGCATACATACAAATTATAATTGTCTTGAAGCCATGCCAATGTTTGTCAGCAAGCTTGTATTGTCGTACTGATGAGTGTTTATGTACAAACAGGATTGTGCTAAAACTGTGATGTTTACGGTGCAATGTTTGGTGAAGTGAGTGCAAACATTTGGTGGAAATGAAATGTCTTCTTCCTTGTAGATGTAGGATCTTTACAGTTGTAGGATCTACAGTTCCTGGTTTCTAATTTATAACTACGTGGAAATTCGTGGGTCTATAGAGATATGAGGAATATCATGTAAAGTTCTTTGTCCTCCTGTTGATCCTGACTTCACGGGTGTTGTGCCTGAGGTCTACTGCCCTACGGTCATTGTCGGGTTCTTTTAAACAGGTATAATTTCGTTTCATTACAGAGATCTTAATTTAAAAATTTGACTGAATTTGAATCTGGTCTTTGAAAATTAACCCTGCATATAACTTGGATTGCGCGATGCAGGATTCTTAGTTCGTACATATCACGATAGAGGTCGCCACAGACCCACGTGCTGGGTTTTGTCCCACTACCTTTAACGAACGTTTTAGGCTAATTATGATATCACCATTTGACTAGCCTTTTCCCAACTATGTTGGGGTCTGGTTAGACTGGATGCGGCTGAATATCAGTAATTTAAATGGAGCCACTGGTTAAACAAATTACTGCGAAAATACTTATACAACTTACTTGCGGGCGAATTCAAAGTTTCCAGGAAGTTTGATTTATGTAATACGCGCTGTGGATTATGGAATGGATAATATTATGGTTGTGGATTATAAAAGCCTGCTTGCGCGAATAATAATGATCTCTCTCTCATTATGTTTGCTGCTCAATTTCCGAAGTTGCAACTTCTGTCTGTGTATGCACTAGTTATTTTCGTTACAAGTTCATTCAAATACTGTTAATAGTTAATAATTCAAATATTATGTTTCAGTTACCCTTTTAACATCATCCTCTCAATCAGTCATCATCTTCTGAGGCCGCGGCCGGTGTGTTGCCATTTCAGATTTACTAAGTTGGTGTCGCAATTAGAATATTATTTTCAAAACTCACAAAACATTGTTGATGTATGATTCAACATGTATTTCTCACGTTTCTCATGTTTTTCACCGCATCCAAACTTGTTTATTTTAAAATAAACATTCGGTATTATATATTATATTGACGGCACGGTTGACGCAGTAGCTGAGCCATTGACTACTGCACTGCGTGTTTCGGGTTCGATTCCCGCACGGAACAAATATTTGTATGTCCCATAAATAGTTGTTCCGATAGCTGTTTGTGTATGTGAGTAAATGTTTGCAAATGCAACCAAAATACAGGAGACATTCCTAGTGTGGCGCAACGTTTGTTTTTTAAGGAAAAGATACATATGTCGGATCCGCTCATTAGTACGACCACTGAATGAATCGCAGCCGCGCCAAGTGGTAACATCACGGGACCTACTACAAGTCTAACACTGTTTTAAACTTTCACGGTTTATAACTTAACTTACACTATCACTTACGGGATATCTTCCGCGATTAATGTTTATGTTGAGCTCCCGATATTTCGACGCTGTGCAAGCGCCATGATCACGAGATGACTGGAGAATGCGGGTGGATGGTAAAAACTTGTTAGGAGCAGACAAATCTCTCTACTCTCTTTCTTTGTCTTTTGCTACGCGCACTACTGGAACTCGGTACAAAGTCACGGCAAAACACTCTTACAATATCGCTAGGTTTTGTGGAGTCCTGATCCCAACGCCGGCTGTTACAGCGTCAAAATATCGAGAGCTCAATATAAACATTAATCGCGGTACATATCCCGTACGTGATAGTGTAAGTTATATTAGAAGTCTACCCACACCTATAGCGCGGCTCTACAGAGTCGTGATGTTTCGAGTTCGAGGCGAGGAGGACATAGAGTGTCTGATCGCAGCGGAGCCCAGACGTCTCGAAACTGTACCCGATTCATTGTGCCTAGTGTTATCGTGTTCAAATGTAATTTTAAGTAATTGCTTAGTTAAATAAGCGCAGTGTAACGCACCCAGTGTGCTTTCTTTGCACGAAACCCATCTGTTGCTCACATAATGTTCTGGTCTAACGGAATAAATCCTGACAATCCCACAAGTACGCCTCTTACCAACCCCATTATCATGCATGCACTCGTTCCTCAATAGATCTTGATAAATTAACCTTTTGAACGCCATTGTCGCCTATACGTGACAAGCAAGCGCGTGCCCTGTACGCCAACGACACAAATATGTGACAAAACATGCGATGCACTATAACACGAAATAAACAATAGAATCATTACTTTTGCGTGTTTTTATTTGTATACCTTAAATATTTAAGCTATTGTCTTGTCTCTTTCATAATGTTGTATATCGATAAAGTTTTAGAATTCCTATTCTTTTTTTAATGTATTTTTATGTATGCGGTGAAATTGTGGCTTGGCGTGGAGGGCACGCGCGTGCGTTTATGCTCTGGCGTTCAAAAGGTTAAACATCTACTTGATCCGGACTAGACCGTAAGTCATCTGAACCCCCACGGAGGAAAAGGATCTCTTTTATTAGGCTATCGAATGAGAAGGTCTATTTTATTGATTTTTATTTTATGGGGGTCTTCTCTGGTTTGTTTTCTTGGTTGTTTTAGTGCCTGCTGTAGGATTGGAGATGATAATTTATAACACCGGTCAAGAACACCCACTAGCGTGGTCATTACTTAACATCAACATCTACCTTGCCTTTTCCCAACTATGTTGGGGTCGGCTTCCAGTCTAACCGTTGCAGCTAAATACCAGTATTTCCATGGAGCGATTGCACATTACTTAACATGCGGGAACTTAATGAAAAATTGTTATAAAAATCATCTGCAATATCACGATCATCAGCAAATACAGCTAGTTTTGCCCAGTAGTTAGTAGTCTTTTTGACCGCATGGAAAAAGGCGTTAATTTTACTACTAACACTAAACGCGGGATATTTAACATGTTTTATATTTATTAGTTATTTATTTCGGAGCTTTTCGGTGCTGTTTATCCGTGATCATAGTGCTTGCAACAGTATGAGTATGTACACATATGTTATAGCAATCCACATTCGGAAAAAAAACCAATCTTGGCTTCTCCCTAAAAAACTAAGGCTTAGGGCTTGAAATAAATAAAAGAAATCTCAGTGAAAAGACATAGGTCCAGTATCGGTACGTTAGTGACATTTGTTTCGAGTTATCTAAGGGCCGGAAAAATGTTCCCGTCTAGAACCCAGTGCCTGATATATTGCTGCGTAATACTGAACATGAGACCTATATATACCGTATATTCACTGGCTAGAGAGATAACAAAGTTGATTTACCTTTTGTCTAGTGAACTCCGAAATTTCCGAAAAGGGCAAAAGCCTGGAATTACAGATATACCTTAATATTTCGAAAGTTTTGCAATATGATTTAGGTTTATCAGAATATAAGGACTAACTATTGGTCGCGGCTTTGTTCGCCTGCAGTCCAAAAGTACTATTTTTTCACAATAATGTAGAGATTTTATCCGCAAGATTTATGTGTGTAATTTAACTTAGATATAATAAAGAAATCTTTTTGTTTATTTTAAGTCATAACGATCATTCGTTTACTTAATTGTCAAAAGGTACCCAGATGAAAGTCCCAACCAACCAAACTATGAAACTGCATCTGGCATACAAACCCCTAATCACCGCCACTAACAGAAACATAATTAAAACAGCTATACACAGCTCAATAAAAGACGAAACAGCCATACTGCCTTCCGAAACAAAAAGCGGTATCTCAAAAAAGTCGAAAATCCGTTTTTTGTTTGCACTTTCATCTAGTTTGATACATCTCTTGCATTAGATGGACTAATGAAAATAACTACAATATTTAAAACACCAGCTAAAGAAAAATATACATATAAACATGGATTTAAATCATAGATGCGCCATTTTAACTGCAACGTTGACAATCAGATTTGGATATTTTTGTTTCGCTCACTCATACTACACATCGTATCTTTCTTTTCATGCGGGATGTGCGAGCTCGCTCATCTTAGTGTAAAACACTTTATTGAGCGACCTTTAGTTTGGTAAGGACACACGTATGATGTTAATGACGATGATTATGATGACAAGTATATCTTATATTTTTACTGATAAGAATAAATTTTCACATATTCCTAGTTTTCTCGAAACAAGGATTTGTTGAGTTACCGCGTTTTGGCTTGCGGAGGAACAGCCGTAACACTAGAAGATATAATTCTATGCATAAAATCGAAGTCACGGAGCAGTTATCTTGTATTCGGTACAACCGTGCAACTTCGTGTTATGGTAGTCACTCGGGGGCACGATATTGTGGCGGCTTAGAGTTGACGCTACGGGTACGATACGTCGACGATGTCAGATGAATCAGCAATACAAAATGCAGTGCTACCGGTCAACTTTTCGAGATATTTCTGTTTGTGTCTTGGATTGTTGAAAAATCGATTAAGAAGGGAAGCTTCCAGAAAGGTCGCTGGGACAGTCTAGATGCAGAAGGCGGAGGATAGGGGGGGCGGGGTTTGTGGCTCAGCAGTGGACTGTGATGGATTAAGCTGATTGGTTGATTTAACACGAACGTCCCATTTTCTCTGAAATCGTTCAAATATCCATTTTTGAATAATGTGCAATTATAAAATGCGACGCTTATTAGACGCCTTGGCTTTCATCCAAGCACAACAGCGAGAGAAGTCGAACAAATGCAGGGAAGCCTTTTCCCGGGAATGAGAAGAAAACATGGCTACATAAAAAAAAAGTGAATCAAAATATGTAATTTCTATCTTCGGTATTTCTCGACAACTACCCGACCGAATCGATATTAGACGAATGAAGTACCATAGTATCTGGACTAGGATAGTATAAAAGCTAATATCGGAAATTACCACGGAAATAGGTGCCTATGAAAAACCCACACGAGTGTAAAGCCGGATACAGCTCGTGAAAGAATTATTGGACACTCGAACCTTCCTTTGAACTTTCGTAGTATGAAACTACAAATTTATGGAAAGTTTAATCATTTTTATAATCTGTTAAATATCTGTTAAGGAGGATGCGTTAAGGTAGCCCGCGAAATTCAAATTTTCTTACGTTTTTTGCAGTGCAATTTGCAGGCCAGTGACAGGCTCTATACAAGGTGCAGTTTTGCATCCTAAACAATCTAAATTACAGTACTTGGTCAATAATAATAAACGTTGCTTTTTTAGTTGTTTTAATTTGACACTATTTCAGAATGAAGCCCTTCTCAAAAGAGGAGAATCACAGTTTATCGTATAAACGTCTGCGTTTATTTGTGTGTGCGAAAGCGCGTTTATAGGGCTAGTATTAGACGGGCCGCGTTTTAATACGGGTGGTGTACACTTACCGATTTCCAATTTAAAAAAAATATATATGAAAAATTACCTACCCATTTTATTATTGATTCGGGTCGAGAATCATTAGCATAGTTACCTTCTTGAATTTGACGAGGATGCAAAACTACACCTTGTATGTTGAACAAAATATGATTCGTGAATTGTAATAATGTTAAAGTTCAGCCCTGGTAATACAATGGTCAAACCCGATAACATTTAAGCTACCACAGTTTGATCCATTCCAGATGCCATTGCCGTTTGAACACATCTCTCTATGATTAGATTGCCAGGGTGAATAACCTCTGTATAAGATCAGATCGCGGGTCATATCCAAATGTAGTAATCTCTAACATTCCTAAACGATTGTCATCGATTTGACCCAAATAAACTGTTGCATTACCTATTTTGAAGATGACCAAGTTATACGTAGTTGTACCAATTCCCTTTCTGGAAAACTCAGCTATTAAGTTTAAACAATAATAACTGAATATTAAACTGAACAAATTCCTCTGATATGTTACGAGTATTAATAACCGTTTAGTTTTTTTAAGACCCTGAATAATTGTAGAAGCTCGTCTACAAAACAAATAGTTGATCCAAAGTAGTACTGGGATGTATTTTTGATGATAAAATGTTTTCAGCACACACAATATCGGCCAGAACAACGCTATTTCTAACACAAATTGTTTAAGGCATGTTGGTAGGTTTCATAAATTTAACAAGATCTGAATTTTGTTTATTAACTTGCCTTTCACGATGAATACGGGCTTTTATTAACATTTTACACTTTAATCTACATAGAGTTGGGCAGAGATGTAACTATAGTAGCTATACACTCACATTTGGCCAGTTATGTGGGGTCTTATTATCTAACAATTTTGAAAAGAGGCTGGTTCAACTTTTTGAATAATGAATGACATGATGACATGACATGACATAATATCGTGACATGTAAAAGGAATAACATGAACTTGTTCTTTTAACCGCTGCCATTAAGGCAAAGTACCCATCTCGGTGTCTGTTCCAACGGATAGGAAACTGGAAGTGCTCACACTGTGTACAAACATACTTACTTTTATTCCACTTTTTGCGATTCAGACAAAAGTCTGAATCGCAAAAAGTGGAATAAAAGTTCATGTTGATTTTTCAACATGGCGTTTTGCGGATCGAACGTTCTGCATCAAAGCCCAGAAAAATATATAATTTGTAGAGGTGATTGGCTTTTATTAATTCCCAAAAAAAAGGTTTCGTAATTAAAATCAATATTAAAAAACAATAATAACACTAAAAATAATTCATTAAATGAAAGTGACTTTGGATTCAATGTCAATACGAAATTCTGGTCGTAAACGTTCTGTGTGCACAGAGCTTTCACTAAGTGACCCCCGGATGACCCGCACAGAAGGTAGTGGTCACGTGCTGCTGTACTACACTAGGGTGTCGAAATGGGAGGAGGGTGGAGGTATAGCTCCGGTAATCTCAGAGCGCCTTCGCATGTAGGTCTAAAGATAGGCGGGGATTTGGTTGGTAAAAAAAGGTTACAAAAGAGGGCTTATGCCCCGGGAAGTACGTTAATCCGTAGGAGCAAAAGACCTTCCGGGCACATGATCCAAAGTAGCATACAGTGATGTTCAAAAGTATTAAACTAGCTAAGCTAGCTATTTCACAAAGCACACTGGGCTTCGCGAATGATCACGTCAAAAAAAAAAACCTTTCTACCTTCTAGCTAGGCCAAAGCAAATTATGAGACAAAGTAAACTCAAAATAACATTACGCAGATGTCGTGTTACTCGCATAACATTCAAATAATTACGTAAAAAAAAACGTTCTTTAACTACACAGAAAATACGAGGTAGAAAATTCCCACATTTCCGCATTAAAATAGTCTTCAAAGATCTTTCTTACTTCGTAAAAATTTAACATTTAAAAAGCTTAATAGCTCCACCATTGAAAAACACAGATGTTCCTTGGAATAATCTCGAACTTTCTCCTTTTAAGCGAAAAGGCTTTATGAATGTAGAATTAAAAATTTAATAAAGGTGGCGTCGAGAGACTTGTAAATTATTACCAGTTGCTTTTATCACCTATTTCGCGTGACAATGTTTATTTTTTTTCATGAAAATGGGTATTTTTATCAGGAACGACGACAGGATGAAATGTTCGCGCCTTTTAACTGTATTGGTCTTGACATCAATGCCGTTTCGCGCGCCATTAACTTTAGAATTTAATACAAAAATTATTTTGTAATTGTATTCTTAGCGAAATCAAGTTATTTCTTTTGATGTCGGGGACGTAAAGGAGATAAGGTCTTCTTATTAACGCGTTGTAAGCTTGTAAGGGGTAATATAAAGGGTGGAGTTGAGGACACTTTAGGCTAACGGTAAATGGGTTGCTAGGCGATCAAGGCGGGAGTTCACTAAATGCGAGTGTAATACTTTGTAGATAGGTAAACGTGTTTTAATTTGGGTTGCGTTTAAGTTTTATCTCCTGGGAGTCTCCTTTTATTTTACGATTTTGTAAATTATTTTACTTTCAATTCTCATGTTTTCCAATAAACAATTATTAGGTATCTAGTTTTTTTGTTGTATAGCTTATATAGTATAGTTTCTGTAGATAGAGTTCACTGACGGTCTGCCACTTTTGACCCTTATTCCGTAAGTAATAAGGTTGAAAAGTAGTCGACCGTAAGTCATCTTGCTAGTACTTCGTTCTTCCGTAGTTCCTTTGCTCTCTTCTTTTTTCTTAAGCAGCTGAATATGAATGCCAAATGGAAACATCATTCAAGCTAATTTGACATTATATAATGTTTCTGCTTTGAGGATAAGGCTTCTTACCGGGCGAGGGAATGGTCAAATGTTTAATGTCACTTATCTTGGAATTTCCAATTTTTTACTGCCTTGTTGGTCTAATGCTCACAATCGCGACAGCTGAGCATGAGGTGTTCGGTTCGATTCCCGGGTCGGACAAATTGTTATTGGGTTTTTCTATCGGGATTTTTTCAGTAGCAGCCACAGTGTCTGGATTTGTGCCCGGTTTATGTCAATAGGCTCGCCCCCTATTACATGAGACTTAAACATAACTGCCGAAATGTGAATGAACGATTAGTTACACCTCTGCTTAACCCTTCGGGGATTACACGCGCGATATTATGTTATGTTTTTACAGTTTTGTCACGACGTTTTCCTTCACCAATATGACTTTAATCACATTCAAATGTCAGTAAAACTCTTAGATTAACTAAAAAGAGACCTAAATATTCAAGCAAGTAAGTACATAGTACAACACTACTGGTTCTATATTTGGCTGCGGTATCGATTGTTGACAGCGCTCTGGTTTATTAACAAGAGCGCACCCTGTACACACTGTGGTTACAGAAGTATATTTAGTACTGCGGAATTGTTAGCCCTGTATTTGTGGACGAGGTTTTGGGTACATCGATGTGGAATTAGACAGATATTCTAGTTATGATAGCAAATGTTGGGAAAATACCACAAAATCATCCAAATACTTATTCAAGTTTTTGTAGCAACATTATGCTTATACAAGGTGTATTTTTGCATCCTCGTCAAATTCAAGGAGGTAACTATGCTAATGATTCTCGACCCGAATCAATAATAAAATGATTAGGTGATTATTTTTATTTTTTTCTTAATATCGGAAATCGGTAAATGTACACCACCCGTATTAAAACGCGGCCCGTCTAATACTAGCCCTATAACCGCGCTTTCACATCCACAAACAAACTCAGACGTTTATTAGATAAACAGGTGATTCTCCTCTTTTGAGAAGGGCTGCATTCTGAAATAGTGTCAAATTAAAACAACTGAAAAAAGCAGCGTTTATTATTATTATCTTCTATGACAACCTCCTGAATTTTGACGAGGATGCAAAACTACTCCTTGTATAATGGTTTTGGCAAAATGGAGAAGGCTACACTAATTAGTGTGGCCTCTCCGCTAGCAGGTGAAAAAACAAGTCTGTCCACGGAAAATCAACTGCCAAGCCTGATAATTGTAGGAAAATCTAGCTAGCACAACCCCAGGCACGATAAATATATCTAAAAACACTTCTGCGGAGTTTGGGTAGCTCATTTAATTTTACCTCATAAAGTAAATGTAGGTACAGGTAGTCAGTGGGTATCGTATTATCCAGTTAGACTGGAAACTGACCCCAACATAGTTGAGAAAAGGCTAGACTGCTGATGAAATACAATAACAAAAGTCCAACCGTTTACAAATACCCACCATTTCTTACAAGTTCTAGGAAAATGACAACCATTTAACCGAAGACGAGTGTGCTGAGAATGTTAAGAAATAAAATAATGAGTACGGCCACCTTTTAAAAGGTAGAAAATTGAATTCTCACTATTTTTGAACACAACGCTCCGTGAGCAAGTGTTGTGAAGAAAATTGTGTTTGAAAATTATCTATTCAGCAAGTTAACGAGTTTACTTCGCTTTCTTTGAAGAAAAATTCTGAAAGAACTATTCGAGCACTATTCTACCATCTACTTGAAAGATACATTATTATTTATAAGGACTTCTTTAACTTGTCAAGCTTTAATAGTTTTTTGTAGTGTAGTGTCATTTAAGTTTTTCAAAACTTTTTGCCGAGGTTTTTTTTGTTTAGATTTTATATGTATGTATGTAGTTATAGAAATATTTAGTTTACACGAATGAACCAGTGGGGTCATCTAGTCAACTAAGTTTATTCTTAATATATAGGTTTCATATAAGTTAATTAATCATTATCTTTCTTTGTATCTCTTTTCTTCTTTATCGTGTGGTTAGTGCCTAACCTGGTGTCAGAGTTTTTATGCCACCCATGGGCCTCTGGCTTGGCTTTACATGTCGTCGAGAAATATCTCCTAGGCATGCTCGTTTTCTCACGATATTTTTCTTCACCGAAGCTAGTGATAATTACAATACAAAACACATGATTCGGAAAATCAGAGGCGTGTGTCTTGGTTTCGAACTCGAGACCTTGACTATCACTGCTTAATTAAACATTAGCTAAAACGCAACATGCGGCAGTTCACCAAATCCTTGTCAAACCATAATCATAACACTGAATTTACCAATACAGCTATCAAAACCAGTAGTAAGCTTTTAAAGTAGTCTGTGCTAATGCAATACAGCTTACCCGAGCTACTCCCTGTGTTCGAGTGTCATTGTAATCTCTATCGATAGTAGTGTTGACAGCACTTCAGTTCACACGTACGTCCACCACGTCCCATTTTATTTTGAACGAACGTTGTCGATATTTTCCTTCACCGTTTAAATCCAGTGATAAATCGAGGACGTATGTTTTAAAATAGTGGTTTGAATGTTATTGGTTAACTTTTTTTTGTGGTGGTAACACTGTTTTTTTGTTAAATGCACGTGGAGCGTCTATGTAAGTCTTTTCGAAGAAGTTATACCACCTCGTCTTTTTTTTTTTATGCACACAATTTTACCCTTCCGATGCCGTAATTCATACGTAATTTCTTCCACTAAGGCAGGAGCTACGTATGAATCCATCCATCGTTTCTTTGGTCTTCACTCACTCTCCATCTTTCAACGTTTATATTCATCACTCTTTTAGTCACATGCGATACTTTCAGCTATTCGACACCAAAATTATACTGAGACACTTTAAATTTCCTTGAAAGAGCACTTTCTGGGTATATTGTAACAAGATAGATATTAATTTTCTTTCATACTCTTATCATTCTTCCGGAAACTGTTGTTTTTAAATTCCCGGATCTTCGGTGGTATAGTCAGCGACAAAAGTCGTTTTACTTGATCTAATCATATTGAAAAGCTTTAAATAGCTCAAACAAACAAATCAAAGCATTTATTTCAAATAGACCATTACAGGCACTTTTGAATGTCAAAACATTAAAAAAAACTAAGCTACAGTCCCAGTCACAGGGCATAAGAACTTGAAAGTACTGTAGAAGTATGCGTAAGCGTAGATCTCTATAGAGAAGAATGGGCAAGAAACTCCATGGACACTCTTTTAAATCATTATGTTGTTACAAGTCTTGGTTACATTATTCATGTCGAGATGATACATATATGTGAGAACGATGATGTAGAAAGACGTGCGAGTAAGAGCGTCCAGAGTAAAAGATAAAATTAACAATTCAAAAATACAATAATCCATGGCAGCTGCGAGATGACCAGTCCCTACTGACAGCGTCCGTTCACGAACATGACGCATGGATCAGCCATCATTCAACTCAACCATTTTGAAGGGAACTAAACGATCAGAATCAGTATATCAGGATAGGTACATGCTTATCTTATTGTATATATTATAAGTACATACTTATGTATTATAGAAGTTGTGCTTTTTAGCATTGCTAAAAAGCACAACTTCTTGTGTATATGGAATTCAAATTCAAATTCAAATAATTTTATTTGTAGAACATAGGTTAGTAGAATAAAGATGTCAATAATAATAAAATGAACGCAAATCTGCAGTCCACTGCTGTGCAAGTTGTTACCCTCGGCCTTCTAGATCCAATCTGTTCCAATCACCTTTTCAAGTAAAACATTATATACTGAAAAACAAAGTTGAACAATTTAGATATTACTAGCGAACAGCCCCGGCTTCGCATGGGTGCAATGTAGATTCCAATATTTTCTCTACTATAATATGCATGTATTATACATATAAACCTTCCTCTTAAATCACTCTATCTATTAAAAGAACCCCACCAAACCGCATTAAAATCCGTTGCGTAGTTTTAAAGATCTAAGCATACATAGAGACAAACAGACAAACAGCGGGAAGCGACTTTGTTTTATACTACGAGTATGTAGTGATGAAAACGCAGCGCTGTTAGTCCACTTTTATCGCTAACCGTACCGTCTCCTCTAAAATATTCTCGAACATGATATTACTATAGTCTAAAGTGTATATTAAAGTACACAGTCATATTATGTGGGCAGCTTATTCCTTTCGTTGTTGTAGCACCAAGGGAGGGAATTGGTTTTAGTGCATCGGTGTTGCATTTGACCGATATTTTGGCGGTAAGTCCGCCTTTGTACAGTTATTTTTACATTGACGGGACTGTTACTGGCTGGCAGATAGTTGATGTTATAAGGAGTAACTTAGGCTACTTTTATTTTAGTATATGGGGTTAATAAGCGTTCCGTGTAAAAAAAAATTAAAACCATTGAAATTGTTAACAAAATTCGATTCAAATAGGGAAGTCGTATTTTTATAATAATTTTACACGGGCGAAGGTAAAAACTAACAAATAAAAACGGTTTCTTTAGAATGCGCTACGATGACGGAGATCAGCAGGAAATTATCTTTGTATGAAAACTTCATGTACATTAGGCAAAAATATCAAAAAGATACTGACTTTTATTGAAATTACTGAAGTGTTAATTAAAATTGAATTGAAACCTTAGCTCTGTTTTGGCCTCTTGATTGGCATTTAAATGATTTGAATTTGGAATCGTTCCATCTCTTAATTTCCTGAACACAGCAGTTTTACTTCTGTGATTATTATTCTCAATTCGTTGTTGTCTTTATGAAAATCTCCTCTTTGTTTATATTTGTTTTTTCAAAATTATAAGCACACACGATAAGGGGGCCTTAAATGGCTGTTTTAGCAGAATCACAAAATGATGATAATAATAAATAATAAAATATACTTTTATTGATACAAAAATATAGGTTTTACATACTTATTTGAAGCCCTGGCTCCTGAGCTAGGTAGCCACCTGTGTTACAGGAGTCAGTGTCTTCGCCCAAATTGTGGTACATTTAACATTTTACTGTGCAATAAAAAAGGTGTGTGGGTGTGTGTGTATGTGGTTGTGTATGTGTGTGGGTGAATGTGTGTGTAAATATAATAATGATGAAGTACGTTACAATTCGTAAAATGGTTTGTGACCATTTTACGAATTGTAGTAACAATTCATAATATTAACTGTGACCTTTTAATATTTACCTACACATTAATTCATATTATTATACTATTTGACGTTCCTACTGCTAGATCATAGGCCTCCGCTCTGTGAGAGTGAATTGGCTGTAATAAATCAAGTGAGCCCATACGGGACCCACTTAATTGACATGTCTTAAAATTTTTGTTTTTCGGTTATGCCAATTTCCTCATGATTTTTTCTTTCACCCTAAGTTCTAAGTAAACTCCACCAAATGATCACAAGTACCTATTAACTGTACAATCTACATACACTTCGCACGTGTGCCATAACACGATGTTAATTATAAACAGCTCTTTGTGATGTAAAGTGAACGCGTTGTCAATACTACGCGGTAATTGCGTACTACGCGATTATTCTACGATACGCGATAATTCCACACTACGCGATAAATGCGTGCGATGCGTGTGATGGCATAACTTTATGTATACGAGAATATCTGACTGTTTAACAACTCTCAAGTATTGTCAGTAATGTAGCAACTTCGGTTGTCAGATGTCAAATTACGTTGACGTATGGCGACGTTGCATTTCAAGAATATTGATAAATTAATAATCACAATAAACTAATATCTTGAGAACAGAAAGGTTCCAATTTCAAATAAACCTAATTTGCATTTTAGTAAAGATATTTTATAGCCAGATGTATTTTATAGAAATAGCTTTTATTGTATCTTAAAAGACTTGGTTTCCGAACGAAAGCTAGTTGTGATCTTTGAATAATCAAGTTAAATATTTATAAACTTTATATTGCTAATTAAATGAATTAGTTATGATTAAATGATACTTATAATGTTTCCTAGATTTTATACTGCAATTTCAATATATCAAGTGGTTTAAAACAATTCTCTGAACTATCAGTCGATGTTCATATTTTATCCGATTAAACATAAAGATTACAAATAAATACATACAAGATTTCTAAATTATCTAATGAAGTTTTAAAATAGTTCCACTACACAGGATTTGTTGATTATTATCTATGTTATTAGTTGTTTAACTATAATGTGTTACCCATCGGCCATTGGTGTATTTTGGCGGTAACATTTTATGTACTGAGTAAGATTTGATGGTTATAAAAAGAGATGTTGCTGCCAATTCAAGGTCCTTTTTGCTGCTACTGTTCGACGAGTTACGATAGACTCTGAGTCGTATATTGTGTAGTCCATGTGTAATTGTGTATAGTATTAAGTTTGCAAGTTAATGGAGATACCAAGTGTGTAAAGCTGAAAACCTATTTGTATTACCACCGTGTTCTACAATGTTTATGTAAGTTATTTGATATTATACTATGAATATTACTGATAGCTATGTGCTAGAAATATGTTATAATATGGCTTATATTGCTTATTGTTTATCTACACATATAAACTGCTATAACTTGAGAAATGGTCCAGGACAATATAGATTGTCCTGGCATTATACTTTTTAAGATGTTACCGTGGAGTTTCTTGTCCATTCTTCTCCACGAAGACCTAGGTTTGCGAATGGACGTAGTTTGATAGTTATAAATGAATAGTCTTGTCTTTCTGTGGTTTTCTTTATAAAATCCCTTTACCCTACACACCTTTTTAGAGACACTTTCAGACGTAGTAAATAATAAGTTACCATTCTGACACTCAAAGCTTATTAATTAAATAGATATCAATACATATACATGTTATTTACATCCACTTTCTAACATCAGAAGTGGGATTGTGCTCTGGCCTATTTATTATTCCTAACGAACTTTAATTTGATATTTTCATGATCAATGTTGGAGCTATTGGTGTGATGCTGAAAGCTGTGATGTCGGCGGGTCGCCGCCTCGACTCAACTAGGACCAGAATTATGACGACGTGCTGCCGACTCTGTCTGCAGAATTAAGAAGCTGCTGGGACAGCATCGAAGCCATGCCGTAGATCAAACGGAGCAGCAGTACGAATTACCTAATATCGGTAAGGCCTTTAGAGGCTCTGCTTTAAGATTTTGCTTTCTGAAAAGTTAGAAATGAAAGATTCTAGGGAAAACTGAAGGAATAAGATGTAGAATTTATCAACTTCAATTATTCATCAAAATATTGTTTTAAAAGTTGAGCTTCATTTGGTAATCGGCGACTCAAAAAAAAAAAAAATATATATATATAAGGAGGTTCTGTTAAAAAAAAAAAAACTTTGTCGGGTACTTGCATAAAAGTATGTTAACGTTTATTTTAGAAAAATAAGTCCCTACCTACACATTAATATTGTGATGATGAAAATTGAAGTGAATTATTTTTGTAAATATTTGAAATCTATATTCACTTAGCGTATTTACTAGGAAGGGATGTTGCGGAGGTGGTTGTGTCGGAATCGAATTCGGAAGCGGAGTTTTTAAATTTGGTTGGCAGAACCGGAACCAGAATCGGAACCGGAATCTGCGGGGGAGGCAAAAGAGATGTGTTAATAAAATAACACACATTGTTCATCAGTTTAAATATGTATTTTTAAAAGTGAAAAGCTTTGATTTAACTTCACTGGAATTTTGCAATCAATATTTCACCCTCTTTCACTGAAGCTATCCTGCTGAAATTTGGCACACACGTTTTTCTTATTATCAGTTCAAAAAAAAAATATACAGGTAGGTGTATACCTGGGTGTTGAAAATAAAAACTATCTAATTTAAAATTTGAAATAGTTGGTACTAGTAGTAAATTAAATCAAAAGAAATTACTCAAAAAGAAGCAAATTATAATTAATGAACACAAGCTTTTCATCGACCTCCGATATAACTTCCGATTAGAATTTATCTGAATCGAAGGTGTAAAATTAGTCGCAAGTTCCGAACTTTCGGAATCTGAATCGAACCTCCGTAGCATCTCTAGTATTTATATTATTTTCAAAACATAAATAGAATTAAAATAATAGTAAGAATATTTGTACAGGTATCAATGTGGGCAAATTTTATTTTAAATTGGTTAGTCAATATTTTATTGAAGCTTGGATTTATTAATAGCTTTAGTGATAAGGTTAATATTATATTTACTTCGTAATTCTAGTTCTCACAAAATATAAGACTGAGAATGAAATGTATAGTATGGAGCTTGACATAAATACAGTACAATTGTAATACTCACGAAGATAAGTTAGAAAATAATATACCAGTTACTTATACCTGAGCATTTCTATCTAATGTTAAATCATAATAAGATATACTCAAAACTGAATGAGTATTTAGTACCTGAATTAATCAAGTGGGTAAACAAATAAATTACTTTGATCCGATAACTGTTTATACACATACATTATATTGTTCATACATCATTTTGACAAGGTTTGGTTACTGATAGTGCTGATTGATGGTCTTCCTGAAACGATATTTTGACTTTGGCTTCTAAACTATTACTTTAACAAAAAGTAAAGTAGCTATTGATGTTCTGTTTTATATGAATGTCAAATATCTGAAAGATATTATCATAAAACATAAGTACATAAATGTATGATCAATCAATCAATCAAATCAATCAATCGTTTATTTTATAAAAAATATCACAACAATTAAAATAGAGCACAGTTCCTTATTTGCCTGAACTAGGTTGAACCTGTGTCTCAGGCTACAAAGTGCAAGTAGACATCTACTTAAAATAAATAAAATTAACATTAAGTGAAAAGTAAAGTACTAAAATTAAAACTTACATAAAAATAAAAACAGCGTGTTCGCGGAATACAAAAGACTTGAAAATATGGTCATAAATTTTAAAGTGTCGACTGGCTTATTTGCAATGATATTGTCAGATTGGCCGAACGATAACTTTTTTTTCGATAAGTAAATTAAATTTTGTTTGATTCAACGGTTAAATATAGGTACTATTGGTACGGTCTAGGTAATTTTTTTAGGTAAAAGTTGAAAGCTAAGTCAGAGAGCTAAGTCAGAGAGCTAAGTCAGAGAGCTAAGTCAGAGAGCTAAGTCAGAGAGCTAAGTCAGAGAGCTAAGTCAGAGAGCTAAAAGTCAGAGAGCTAAAAGTCAGAGAGCTAAGTCAGAGAGCTAAGTCAGAGAGCTAAGTCAGAGAGCTAAGTCAGAGAGCTAAGTCAGAGAGCTAAGTCAGAGAGCTAAGTCAGAGAGCTAAGTCAGAGAGCTAAGTCAGAGAGCTAAGTCAGAGAGCTAAGTCAGAGAGCTAAGTCAGAGAGCTAAGTCAGAGAGCTAAGTCAGAGAGCTAAGTCAGAGAGCTAAGTCAGAGAGCTAAGTCAGAGAGCTAAGTCAGAGAGCTAAGTCAGAGAGCTAAGTCAGAGAGCTAAGTCAGAGAGCTAAGTCAGAGAGCTAAGTCAGAGAGCTAAGTCAGAGAGCTAAGTCAGAGAGCTAAGTCAAAGAGCTAAGTCGGAGAGCTAAGTCAAAGAGTTAAGTCGGAGAGCTAAGTCGGAGAGCTAAGTCAAAAGCCAAGGACAAAGCCAAGGACAAAGCTAAAGACAAAGCCAAGGACAAAGCTAAAGACAAAGCCAAGGACAAAGCTAAAGACAAAGCCAAGGACAAAGCTAAAGATAAAGCCAAGGACAAAGCTAGAGACAAAGTCAACGACAAAGTCAAATAAAGGGATCAAAGTGAAATACTGTTTACCAACTGATATTATGATGTGTCGAAATAGTTCAAATCTTAAACAGATAACTGATAAAAATAAAAATAAAATAAAAATGAATTCTTGCAAAATGTATGTTTACAAAATAATGTAGAAATATTATATTGTTACTTCATTTTGCAAAGATGTAGTTAATGTTTTAAGAAATGACTTAAGATTTTGCTGTAGCAATTCTAAACCCTTAATATGTAGGTTAATTTTACCGCCTTGTTTCGATAGAAGCTAGCTAAATTTTTAACCGATTCTCTGACCCTTTTTCTTATTATAAAGTTTAATTTCGAATAACTTTTTTTTGTTTTGCTTCAAATTTTTGCTACTATCTGATCAGGGTGGTATCATTTGGGAAGTAATATGTACTTCGAGGACGAAGTACTGTCAGTATGGCCGTGATGGCATAACTTTATGTATACGAGAATATCTGACTGTTTAACAACTCTCAAGTATTGTCAGTAATGTAGCAACTTCGGTTGTCAGATGTCAAATTACATTGACGTATGGCGACGTTGCATTTCAAGAATATTGATAAATTAATAATCACAATAAACTAATATCTTGAGAACAGAAAGGTTCCAATTTCAAATAAACCTAATTTGCATTTTAGTAAAGATATTTTATAGCCAGATGTATTTTATAGAAATAGCTTTTATTGTATCTTAAAAGACTTGGTTTCCGAACGAAAGCTAGTTGTGATCTTTGAATAATCAAGTTAAATATTTATAAACTTTATATTGCTAATTAAATGAATTAGTTATGATTAAATGATACTTATAATGTTTCCTAGATTTTATACTGCAATTTCAATATATCAAGTGGTTTAAAACAATTCTCTGAACTATCAGTCGATGTTCATATTTTATCCGATTAAACATAAAGATTACAAATAAATACATACAAGATTTCTAAATTATCTAATGAAGTTTTAAAATAGTTCCACTACACAGGATTTGTTGATTATTATCTATGTTATTAGTTGTTTAACTATAATGTGTTACCCATCGGCCATTGGTGTATTTTGGCGGTAACATTTTATGTACTGAGTAAGATTTGATGGTTATAAAAAGAGATGTTGCTGCCAATTCAAGGTCCTTTTTGCTGCTACTGTTCGACGAGTTACGATAGACTCTGAGTCGTATATTGTGTAGTCCATGTGTAATTGTGTATAGTATTAAGTTTGCAAGTTAATGGAGATACCAAGTGTGTAAAGCTGAAAACCTATTTGTATTACCACCGTGTTCTACAATGTTTATGTAAGTTATTTGATATTATACTATGAATATTACTGATAGCTATGTGCTAGAAATATGTTATAATATGGCTTATATTGCTTATTGTTTATCTACACATATAAACTGCTATAACTTGAGAAATGGTCCAGGACAATATAGATTGTCCTGGCATTATACTTTTTAAGATGTTACCGTGGAGTTTCTTGTCCATTCTTCTCCACGAAGACCTAGGTTTGCGAATGGACGTAGTTTGATAATTATAAATGAATAGTCTTGTCTTTCTGTGGTTTTCTTTATAAAATCCCTTTACCCTACACACCTTTTTAGAGACACTTTCAGACGTAGTAAATAATAAGTTACCATTCTGACACTCAAAGCTTATTAATTAAATAGATATCAATACATATACATGTTATTTACATCCACTTTCTAACACGTGCAATATGTTTCAGCTGCGTTGTGCTGTGAATAGCGAATGATTATGGACTTGGATTATGATCCAATGTGGATGCTGTTAGATTCTACTGTCGTATTACTGATGCTTGTCGATTTGTTTGTGTGGTTATTAGAACCTAATGCTTTGTGGAATGAAATTTTGAGAATGTACATCTACCGCAGGCAGTGTATTTCATCCACCATGTAGCATTCCTGTTATTTACACCACGTAGTTTGAATGATAATATTTTAAGAATGCCTATCTGTGGTGAAATAACAAGCAAATTAATGAGACTTTTCAACGATGCGATGCAGCATCAGAAAAACGTGTTAATAAACTAGAAATAAACTAGCTAGACTGCCTCGATGATCAGATCAAGAAGTGTTATTAGGTTTTCCATCGAGAATTTCTCAGTAGCAGCCCAAAGTCACCAAAGTGGCTTGTGTACGGTTGATTGCAACAGGCTGGCCCCCTTTTATACGTCATCTCAGCAGTCGCCTCCTTTCTAGCCATATCATCACACACAGTCCATCCACCGTTTGCTCCAACAAACTTCGTTCCTTTATCAAGTAAGTAATGGCAAACTCAAACTCAAAGCATTTATTTCAAATAGACCCATGACAGGCACTTTTGCATAGACAAAAATAAGCTACCTACAGTCCAGTCACAGGCATAATAACTGTGAATGGACTGTAGTTGCCAATTCCAAAATCGAAGATCTCATGGAGAAGAATGGGCAAGAAACTCCATGGACAATCTTTTCAAATCAAGTTACATATTACATAGTCCTGGGTTCAATATTGTTGCTTCTATTTCAAAATTCGACCTAACCTGTAGTTAGATTAACAAAACACCAATAAAATCCACAGGTATCAATTAAAAAGCGAGCAACATCACAATAACACGCTAAAAGCCGTTAACAAACATTGGTGTTTCTGATCATGTCCCTGCATACGTGTGTCGTGTAGCGCCGCCATTTTTCAAATGACTTTTTTTTATTCCTAATCTCCATTTGAGCACGAGTTTGGATCGTTTTGCTTTCATCGTGGCTACAAAACTGTTATTGTTGTGATAAATGGTTTATGTATATTGGTAACAATGTCTAAAACGATTCTTATGCTTATAATTAAATAACTTGAGGCACTCGACTCCACGAAATAACTTGAGGCACTCGAGCACTTGGCGTTGAACATTTTCGTTAATTTTTGGGATGTCACATTTCGAAAGAAACCAGACGATACGCAGTGACGTCACGCATTTGTAGACGAAACAAGTGACGAGTGCAAGTAAAGTCTATTAAAGTCCTTGTTTCCAATTAATGCCATCTCCACTTAAAAGAATATATCATCTTTATTTAGAATAGGTAAGTTAATGTGAGGGTATGGTAATGTAGCATTGTCGGAAAAGTCATAAAAAATGTTTTTACTTTATATTGTTTTCCCAAAACACATTTATTTTACACGTTTAAAAACTATATCGCGAACTCAGTATAGGTTATGTACATTTGTATAAATCGCTACGATACGAAGTTTTTCCGACGATTCCAATCTTGTTAAAAACTGAATATACCCATTCCACAAAATTACATTACCGAAACCTTCACTACTTCTACGAATTCCAGAAAATACCAAGCACTCAAATATTCTGGAATTTCAACCCAAATCAGACCGATACAATAAACGGGTACTTTTTAAAACACCCACTATTGGCGCATACATTTGCGGATGACGTAGGTAGCATGTAGAATCGAGGCAAATAATGAAAATCTCTTTAGTACGTATTTACTGGTACCCTCGTCAGACATCGACGGATTCACCAGCCGACTGTTAAATTGGCCCTTTATTTGTACACTTTTTGTGGGTATATAGAAGGTTTTTCCTTGTGTTAGGTATCGGGCCGAATCTCGTAATCCCATCGTCGAAGTGTCGTGGATCATGTCTCGCGGCTTTGATAGGGACCGAGGGTCTTGGCTTAACCGCCCGGACCGCGAGGTAGAAAACCTCTATAAAAAATCACCCCAAACCTCCAAGCGGCGGCGCACCGTGAGGGAGGTTGTTAGCTTGACTAATGGGTAGCTAAATTAGTCGTTAGTGCGAACCACTTATTTTGAGACGTTAAAAAGTATTTACTCGTGGGAACAATTATGGAAAGACAAAGAAAAAAAACAAATGAAGAGGTGGGGAGTGATGCGGGGTCGGAGTCCGACGCCGCATCCAGCGATAGGTGCGCGGGAAGCTCAGGGAGCTCCCGCCTCGAGAGGGCCGGGACTGCTGCGGAGAACAGCAAGTTCTTCCGCAAGCGGTCCAGGCAGGAGGGCGACCTAGAGTCGACTTCCGGAGAGGAGTTGGCCTCGGCCCGTAAGATCTCCACCAGCAGACGCGGTGGGATCCAAGGCAAGAGGGGGGGGCTCACTGCCTCCGAGAGGTCGGCAAAGGTGGCCGAGGAGGGGCGCCACCCGGGCTTTACTGCTCCCGGGTCTGGCGAAGAGGCGGGTGCGCCTGGCGGCTCCGAGGCGGAGCGTAAGGCCAGGTTCGCAAAGGAGGTGGAAGCCGCAATCCGGGGCGTGGCCGCGAAGGTAAAGCCTTCCACAAAACACAAGGCCATCCCCGCGGCTTCCGCTTCCATTTTGGCGGCTGCGGAGGCCCACTATGTGGGGCCTCCGTCTGATGAGGTGGCCAAGCTGCGGGCGGAGGTGTCCCGCCTGGCGACCTGCATGGAGCTTCTCCAACAGGAGAACGCTAAGCTCCGTGCAGACCTGGCCAGCCTGCGGGAGGCTGGCTCCAGTGTGGCTCCTCCAAGGGGGGGACCACAGCAGCGGCAGCAGCAAAGCCAGCCCGTGCCTGTGGAGAACCAGGTTTTGAACCTGGTTCGGCAGGAGCTGGCTGCCTTCCAGACGCGGTTTTCCGTTCTGGAGGGTATTGTCCTGCGTCCCCCCTTGACCGCGAACAAGGCGGCCGCGCCGAAAGCGGCCTCGTACGCGGCTGCTGCGGCTGCCGCCCCCGCGACCAGTCAGCCCTCTGGCAGGGCTGCGTTGCCCCCCGCTGATAAGTCGGCTCCGGCGAAACCGGTGTCGGCTAAGAAGGCGGCGGGCAAGAAGAAGAAGGGCAAGGCGGCTGCACAGGCGGCAATTGTGTCAGCGCCAGCGGCGAGTGGGCCAGCGCCTGCGGCACGTCCGCCTCCGCCACTGCCTCCCCAGCCCACTACACCTTCCGCGGCTGATGCCGGATGGCAGGTGGTTGGGGAGAAACAGAAGGGGCGGAAGGCGGCCAAAAAGGCCCGCAATGAGGAGCGGCAGCGCCAGCACCGGGCGCGAAAGGTTGCGGCTAGGCTCCGCGCCCCTAAAACCGCGGCTGTGGTGATCACGCTACAGCCAGATGCGGAAAAGAGGGGCGTGTCCTACCGCGACCTGCTGGCGAAAGCCAAGGAGACGGTGAACCTCGGTGAGCTCGGAATCACCGGGGGCCTCCGGCTTAAAGTTACTGCGACAGGGGCTCGCATGCTGGAGATCCCCGGTGAAACCAGCGGCTCGTCCGCAGACGCTCTGGCGGAAAAGCTCAGAGCGTCCCTGAACGCGGACGAGGCCCGAGTTTCCAGGCCTGTCAGATGCGCAGACCTGCGCATCTTGGGTCTGGACGACTCGGTGACCGAGGAGGAGGTGGTGGCCGCCGTCGCCAGGTCCGGAGGGTGTCCTGCTGAGCAGGTCAGGGCAGGCGCCATACGTTCGGACCTGTCGGGCATGCGTACCGTTACGGTAAGCTGCCCCGTGACGGCGGCTAAAACTATCGTGGAGGGCCGAAGGCTACTGGTGGGCTGGGTTTCAGCGCAGGTAAAGCTGCTGGAACCCAGACCTCTGAGGTGCTATCGCTGCCACGTGGGGCACCACGTGTCAGTAAGGTGCGCCTCGGAGGTGGACCGCAGTGGCCTCTGCTTCCGATGCAGTCAGCCCGGTCACACATCGGCGGCTTGCTTTGCCACGCCGCACTGTGCTGCATGTGCGGCTGCTGGCAAGCCGGCCGATCACCGGGCTGGGAGCAAGGCCTGCGCTCCACCCACAAGAGATAAGAGCAGGCCCTCCGCCGCCTCCGCCACCGTCTCCGCCGCCGCTGCCGCGGCTGCCCCCTCTGCCGCTGTCGCCGCCACTGCCGCCGCTGCGACAATTGCGCCCTCGCAGGGGGCCCGGGAGGAGGAGGGTATGGAATGCCAATAACGGCCCCATTACGCCTCCTCCAGGCGAACATCAACCACTGCGCCTGCGCCCAGAATCTGCTGCTTCAGAGCATGGCGCAGTGGTTGATTAACATCGCCGTGGTCGCTGAGCCGTACTTCGTCCTGCCCAGGGAAGACTGGGTGGCGGACCTAAGCGGCTCAGTGGCCTTAGTTTCGTCGGCCGCCGCCGGTACCCCGACCCTTGAAAGTGTCAGGAAGGGTCAGGGGTGCGTAGCGGCACGGTTCGGGGAGATCGTAGTTGTGGGTGTCTACTTCTCCCCGAACCGAACTCTCGCCGAGTTCCACAACTCCCTTGCGGAGTTGAGTGTCGTCGTCGGAAGCCATTCCCTCCCCGTGCTTGTCCTCGGGGACTTCAATGCCAAGAATATGGCTTGGGGTTCTCGTTGCACAGACGTGCGGGGAAGGATGGTGGAGGACTGGGCTCTGGAAACAGGCCTGGTCGTCCTGAATCGAGGTACTGTACCCACGTGTGTGCGGATGCGGGGCGAGTCGGTGGTGGACATTTCGTTCGCTAGCCCCGCTCTGTCGCCGCGTGTCGTGGACTGGCGTGTCATGGAGGGGGTGGAGACCTATTCCGACCACCGGTATATCCGGTTTGACGTCTCCGCCCAGTCCTCGAGCGCGCCGGTCTTACAGGCCCCGAGTGGTCCGCGTTGGGCGCTGAAGCAGCTGGACCGGGAGCTCCTCCTGGAAGCCTCGATCGTGCAGGCCTGGGTGACATCACCGGACAGGCCTGCCGACGTTGATAATGAGGCAGGGTGGTTCCAGGAGGCCATGTCCGACATATGTGACGTGGCAATGCCCCGAGTTCGGCCAGGACGCGCCCGGCGTCAGGTGTACTGGTGGTCGCGCGAGCTGACAACTCTGCGCGAGGCGTGCGTCGCTGCGCGACACCCGTACGCCAGGCATCGCAGGCTCCGCATTCGCCCGCCGAATGCGGAAGCCATTGAGGCGGAGCTGTATGAGGGCTACAGAGCGGCGAAGACCGCCCTCCACGAGGCTGTCCTGCGGGCCAGAGATCGGGCCCGCGAGGAGATGCTGGGGACTCTTGACGGGGATCCGTGGGGGCGCCCTTACAAGATGGTGCGGGATAAACTCCGCACCTGGGCCCCCCCACTGACGCAGAGTCTCCGGCCTCAGCTCGTGGAGGACGTGGTGAGCGCTCTGTTTCCCTCGCGAGGGGAACATCCCCCCCCGCCTATGGCTCCGCCACCTGCGGTGCCGGAAGCGGACCACGACGACGACGACGTCCCGGAAGTGGCTGGGGTAGACCTGAGAGTGGCGGTAGGACGGCTCAAGGCCAAAAATACCGCCCCGGGACCCGACGGCTTGCCTGGCAAAGCCTGGGTCCTGGCCTTTGAGGCTCTCGGGCCCCGACTGGAGGGGCTCCTAAGCGCATGCTTGGAGAGAGGCCAGTTCCCGCTTCGTTGGAAGACGGGGAAGCTGGTCCTCATTCGGAAGCCGGGGCGCCCTGCGGACTCTCCGTCCGCATACCGGCCCGTTGTGTTGCTCGACGAGGTGGGCAAGCTCTTTGAAAGAGTCATTGCAAACCGCCTCGCCGAGCACCTTGCGGGGATGGGTCCGGATCTTGCGGAACACCAGTTTGGTTTCCGCAAGGGGCGCTCCACGGTGGACGCCATCATGCGCGTAAGAGCCCTCACGACGGGGGATGCGGTGTCCCGGGGTGGGGTTGTCTTGGCGGTGTCTCTCGACATCGCCAACGCCTTCAACTCCATGCCCTGGAGCTGCATTGGGGAGGCACTCCGGTATCACCGGGTGCCGACCTACCTTCGTCGTGTGGTCGGGGATTACCTGACGGACAGAGCCGTCATCTACCCCGGTCGCTCCGGAGAGTGGAACCGGCGAGAGATGTCGTGCGGTGTCCCACAGGGATCGGTTCTAGGACCGCCCTTGTGGAACATCGGCTACGACTGGGTGCTGCGCGCCGACCTCCCTAGTGGCGTCAGCGTAGTGTGCTACGCTGACGACACGCTGGTGCTGGCACAGGGGAGGTCGCACGAGGCGGCGGCCGACTTGATGACACGCGGGGTTGCGATAGTCGTTGAGAGGATCCGGCAACTGGGTCTCGAGGTGGCATTGCACAAGTCCGAGGCCATGTGCTTTCATGGGCCTCGGAATGCGCCACCGTCGGGATCCTCACTGACGGTAGGAGGGGTTTCCATCGGCGTCGGGTCGACGTTGAAGTACCTGGGACTTGTCCTCGACAGCCGGTGGAACTTCGTGGAGCACTTCCGACGTTTGGCCCCTAAACTGGAACGGACTGGGGCTGCCTTCAGGCGGCTCCTGCCCAATCTGGGGGGGCCGAACGCCTCCTGCCGGAGGCTCTATGCGGGGGTCGTGCGGTCCATGGCCCTTTACGGTGCCCCGGTGTGGGCGCGTTCCTTGAGGCGGCGAGCCGCCCATTATCTGAACGCGCCCCAAAAGGTGATAGCCGTAAGGATGGTCCGTGGGTTCCGCACGATCTCGGGCGAGGCTGCGAGCCTCCTAGCCGGATTGCCACCATGGGATCTGGAGGCGATAGTCCTCGCGCGCCTACATGAATGGCGCGCGGAGGTTCTTCGCCGGGGGGTTACTCCGCTGCCGCGGCTAATTGCCGCTCAGCGGACAAACCTCCGAGCCGATCTCATGGTGACATGGAGAGAGCGACTGTCGCAACCCCGTGCAGGGCACGCCACGATAGTGGCGATAAGTCCCCTCTTTGAGGAGTGGCTTGAGAGGCGCCACGGCGTCCTCACCTTCCGCCTGACGCAGGTCCTCACCGGACACGGTTGTTTCGGGAGGTTCCTGCACCGAATCAGGCGGGAGGAGACGCCCGGGTGTTTCCACTGCGAGGATCGACCGGAGGACACGGTGGAGCATACGGTGGAGGTCTGCCCCGCTTGGGCGGAGCACCGCCGTGTCCTCCTAGCGGCGATCGGCGGCGGCGACCTCTCGCGTCCGGCCCTGGTTCGAGCCATGGTCCGGAGCGAGACGGAATGGGAAGCCGTCACCTCCTTTTGCGAAGCAGTCATGCTAGCAAAGGAGGAGGCGGAACGTGAGAGAGAGCGTTCCTCCTCACGTCCCAGCCGCCGCGGGAGACGCACCGGGCGTCGGGGGCCACGTGGTGGCCCCCGGCCACCGTAGACGCGGGCCTGTGGACGGTGAGCTAAGGGCTAGCTCGCCGTCCCTCCGTCTTAGGACGACAGGCCGTGTCGACGGCGCGTTCGTGTTCCACGCGCGCCTCAAAGAGATGTCAGCATAGGGAAGGGGCCCGCAAGGGCCGATGCCTGCCGGGTGCTGCGGGTTGTTCGAAAGAGATACCGCGGCCCCGGAACACAAAGGGCGATGAAGGAACATGGATGGGTTTTAGTCAGTAAAAGTCTGACACTCCCTCCCGCTCAGCCCAGAGCGGGAGAAGTCATTTGATGATTTCCCATCCGAAAAAAAAAAAAAAAAAAAAGGTATCGGGCCGAAAATAGAATTTTCTTCGTATAATTTGACTTACGAATCCTACAGCTTCCATGGCCAAGCTTAATTAAATAATTTGTTTCGTTTTACATGTCGTCGTTGCTGTAAGAGTTATTAGGTTTTTCCATTAGAAATTGCTCAGGTGCCTGGTGATAGGCCCGCCCCTATTATGGATGTGGGTTTTGTATAGGTACACTTCTGGCTAATGGCCCTTCTACGGGTCTGTTATATCGCTATTATTGCTTCATTCTGAGTATCAAAACAACATTTTTAATACAACAGGACATGGAAGGGGTGTGACAGCTCAACACGAAAGGAAACACTTACATTGATTCAATTGCCACAAATAATAGTTTTATTGTGCCTAGATCTTCGTACCTACTTCGTCTTTGTCTTTTAACAAATGAAATTCAAGTAAGTATGTACATTAAAGTAATTTCAGGAATCACGGTAACGTTTAGATCGCTAAATAATAACAGCCGCTCGGGTCGATCGTCAGGTTAAGCCGCGCTTGCCTGGGTTGGTCCGTGGATGGGTGTCCACCCATTACATACCGAGTTTCCTCCGTGCCTCGGAAAGCACGTAAAGCCGTTGGTCCCGGCTGTCATTTGTAGATCTTTGACAGTCGTTACAGGCAGTCAGTGGCCCGAAAGTCTGACAACCAGTCTTACCAAGGGGTATCGTATACCTAGTACAAACTGGGTTGTGGAGGTCAGATAGGCAGTCGCTCCATGTAAAACACTGGTATTCAGCTGCATTCGGTTAGACTGGAAGCCGACCCCAACATAGTTGGGAAAAAGCTAGGCAGATGATGACGGTAACGTTTCGATCGTTAACCGATTCATGAAAATCTATTTCGAAGCATACTGTATACTTAAATACATACAAAAAGTTTATAATCTTTATTAACAGTTTACCGAACTCTTAAGCTAATCAAAAACCAATTTCAAAACCGATAACAAACCTCCCTGCATCTATAAAATCACATTTTACTTAGCCATATCTCAAAGTCTTGACACTCACGTACGGGTCCAGTGTGAACGCTACTTAAATTTTAAAGACGTATTTTGCACGTACCGGAGTGGCCGTACGAAACGAACGAACGAACGTGGCCGAACGGAAAGTACAGTGAGCAAAACTGGATGCTGACCCGCTCAGCCAATAATTCATTTTAAAAATGTCAAAATATAGCGTGTATCACAAAGTAGTGGTAATATTAATAGGGGTGGACTATCAAATTGAACAACTTTCAGGTACAAAGATCTAAAATTAACACATTTAACCGTTAGCACCACTTGCTATTTCCAGTGTGACAATTACATTCGTGGGGGACCTAACTCTCCCCTTGCTTATACCGATCATTAATATTGTTAACACATTTAATATTAAGGAAACTGTTTCAATATGGGTCAGAGGTTCGTGCAATTTGGACCTTTGTGGCCAATACAGAAGAATATGAATTAGTAACATATGAAGCAAAAATTAACTTTTGAATTAGTCAAATTAATAATCGAATTAGCAGTCGTCTCAAATTATGAACAATATTTAAAAAAAAAAAACTTAGAAGAAGCAAATTAAGGAAAACAAAATTAAACCTCACTAAAGTCTGTAAAATATTAAGCAATTGGAACAGAATTCAATTTCCTTGATAGTACCTACGTACGTGCTTCATAGAACTGCCATACGTGGAATGGTATTGCTAGATAATCGGTTAAGTTCGATGTGGTATTTTATGCTTTGGATGGCAGTGAGTTGGTTTACATATGATTTTGTGGATTATAGGGACTAGTGCTTTGAGAATATTTAATGTTTGTAATTCTGACTAGATTTTCTCTACATTGTTTTCTAAGTTTATAAATTGACCGCTTTGACTGCCTCGTTAGTCTATTGGTTGCAAGCGCGACTGCTGAGCATGAGATCCTGGGTTCCATCCCTGTGTCGGGCAAAATATTATTGGGTTTTTCCGTCAGGAATTTCTCAGTAGCAGCCATGGAGTTTAGATTTGTGCCCGGTTGATGGCCACCACGCGACGGTAGGGACGTAAGTCGCCGTCGCAAGTCGCAAAAGCATCAACTTGTTTGACTCCCGTCAGCGAAGTGAGCAGCATGATTAGGTCGCTTTTCGTATCAGATCGTGCTAAACTGCCAGCACCTAAAGCCAGTACATACGCATCTCCACACAGGTTCAGTGGATACACCCAGGCTCCTAAGCATCCCCTCTACTCGAGGGCTTTGCACATCTCCACTTTCGTGGAGTCCGGGCCTTGGTCCAATTTACAAAACAAATTCTACGTTTGGCATTTTCAAAATAATTTCTTACATGACCTTTTCCATTAGCTCCACATTTTTGCAATAAATGCTTTACAAAGCATTTTCTATAAATAGCGTGTCGCGGGCATTTTAGTGAGATCAAGCCTTTTAGCGAAAATTGTCGGCGTTGATTACATCGGATCAATTTATAACACGCACACCGCTTTTGGGTCTTGACGCAGAAAGTCCGATTCGCAAAATGTTCTGTTGAAAAAAAGTCATGTCCGATTTGCGGAATGCCATATCCTTGAAAGGTCCGCAAGTAGTGATAGCCTAGTGTGACCGTCGGACTGCCAAGTCATTGGTCTCAAGTTCGAACCCAAGACACGCACCGATTTTTCGGATTCTTGGCGTATTGTATAATTATCACTTGCTTCGGTGAAGGAAAACATCGTGAGGAAACCAGCGTGCCTGAGAGATATTTATCGACGGCATGAAAAGTCAAGTCAGAGGTCCATGGCCGGCATACAAACTCTGACACCAGGTTAGGCACTAGTCACAGTTCGCATTATATTCGATTTTCAAAATGACTTGCGCGTTAGTTTTCATTTTTGTCCGACGTAGATATTCTGTAGGTAATTTTTGTTATTATAATCCGTAGATACTATCAAGATAAAATGTTTTCACATTTTGCGAATTAGACATTCTGCGTTGGGACCCGCTTTAGTGACATTATCGAGTTTGGCCCTAATAACTAAATTCGCTGAAAAGCTTAAATGGCACAGAGTGATTAACTTCCATTTTGTTTGAAACTTAACACCAGTTTTTTATAGGATCTATTAGGCAATTGATGTAAATATTGAGTAAATTATAGAGGGATTTTGTAACGTTCGAAACAGGAAACTCCTGGTTACGTGTAGGTAGTAAATAATATTATGTTACCAATTTTGTAAATATTTTGCTGTTATGCACAATACATAACATAACATATAATCACACCTGCAATTCCCAAAGGGTTGGGCAGATGTGTACCGATAGGTGCAGTCAGGATGCACAATAAATTCTCATAGACGGCTGGTTTTATTTGCCACGCCATCTTATGTTCACTCTAGACATACATAGAATAGAATAGTATAGAATAGAATATACTTTATTGTACACCACGATTCAAACAGAACGGTTTTAAAAAATATATAATTTTATGGTTAAAATGGCGGTGTTATCGCTGATAGCGATCTCTTCCAGACAACCTTTGGATAGACTGTACGAAAATGAAATAGAAAAAACTTTTTTGCAAAAAAAAACCGACTTCCAAAAAAAACACTAAAAATAGTGGAAAATAACTTTACTTTCGGAAGTCGGTGACTATTGTTTGTTTCATTGACTTTTTTGCCACCGACTTCCGAAAGTAAAGTTATTTTCCACTATTTTTAGTGTTTTTTTTTGGAAGTCGGTTTTTTTTTTGCAAAAGAGTTTTTATTTTACCCTTTTTAGTTATCGTATCACACACAAATCCTTGTCAAGTATCAATTTCGCAATTTCTTTTACTTGGTTACTTGGATGACATTTTTTCCAGTTATTTTGATTTCAAAACCAAACTGCTGAACCGATTTTGATGAAATTTCTATGGGACCAATCGGAAAGTAAATCCATTTAGATGAAACAAGAATTTTTCAAATCGGTTCATAAATGACGGAGATATGAGGTAACAAACACAAAAAAAAACACAACCGAATTGAGAACCTCCTCCTTTTTTTGAAGTCGGTTAAAAAAAGGGGGGGTAGTCAGTGGTGTACTGCTAATACTATACAAAATTTAAAATAATACAAGTTATTCACTACTTGTCATGTAATATAAATACAATGCATATAAATACAAATATATATATATATATAAATATTGTGTTTTATAAAATTTTAAAAAAATATTACAGAGAAAGAAAATGATTTTCAACTAAGCTTTTAAAAGCAACGAGCATATGTATGTATCCTCTAAAACCAAATAGGCATGTCAGATCAAACCAAAATGTGAAATACCTGTCACAACCCAGCTTTTGCAATAATTCAAGCAAATCAACGTAATAATGTTAAGTATACCTTTTTCCGTTTCATGCACCACATAACATAAAAATATGTCTGGTTCATTTTTTTTTTTAATTTCGCTACTATCCATACATACAAACGCTTCACCAACTTACATGACTGCCCAAACATTCTCATTGACGTACAAGTACGATCAGCACATTAACAAGACCATTGTTAGGTAATGCGCAAGCGACCCGGAAAATTCGAACCCGTATGCTCAAGTTTATCCCTCAAGGAATTGTCTGAATATGTGGGAACACGCATTTGAAATTATGGTTTCCTTCAAAGAATAGAATATCCCACGAGAGGCGTCCACGGGTTAAGCCTCGGGGATGGGAATTTAGAAATAACCGTACCCTGAGGTCTCAAGCCCGTTTTCCAATATTATTTTATTCATTTATTTATATTGATTGACTTACGTGGTGTATGATTTGTAGCAATTTATTGTCTATAGTGGTTTTATTGTAAAAAATATATTTCCTCTCAACCACGCCAACAGCTGGCTGATTTTGGCCGCATGTGTTTTGTTTACTAAACTCCCAGGGTATGACCCAGGTTTTTAATGAAGGATTATTTCCCACATAAATAGTGTAAATAGACCCTTTTTTGTTGCGGACCATACCTGGGAACCTTCTGGTTACGGAAATATTGGAAGTCAAAGTTCCAACATTTTCACAAGTTTTTTTTTTTTTTTGCTCTACTTTATATGGCTATAACATTACTTTAGATTTAAGAAAAAGTTTATTTATTAACATTATAAATACCTTATATTTTTTAATAAATTATGTTTTTTTTTTTATTTATTATTTAAATACCTTCATGACCCCTGTACTACTCATTCATCAGTACAATGTTTTGAGTGCGTTCATTAAATTGAGCCCTACCGTAAAACTTCATTTTTACCTGGGACCTTCTAGTTACGGAGATATTGGGGATCAAAGTTCCAACTTTTTCTCATATTTTTTTATACAAATTTTAAATGTTGTTACTTCACTTTAAATCCTTCCACGACCCCTTACTATTCAATGCATCTATCAGCAAAATGTTTTGAGTGCGTTACTACGCGAGTCCTACCGTACAACGTGATTTTTCACCCCAAAAAAAAGGCGTGTTCCAACAATAATTTTTGCGTAGAGGTACTTAGTTTGATGTACAGAATAATTGGTTGACGACTTCGCGAAGGGATCGTTTACACCATGTATAATGGTTTTATTGTAAAAAATAGACTTCCTCTCGCCAAAAACCGGATGATTGCAAGTGTTTAATTACTTAACTCCCAGTGTCAAAATACTGAAAAAGTATTTACTAGATATACAATCAAATTATGCATTGCAAATATTCCTCTTGGTGCATTAATACGCGTTGTTTCACGTGCATACAATAACTTTATAAAGGTCTAGAGCACTGGTCTAGGATTAGACAGTAGGTATGTATATATATGTCGGAGTTGGTTGTCAATTGCAATTGATCACACGAGGTCGTGTAGACCGTCAGTTCTGGCCGTGTCGGAGTTGGTTGTCAATTGCAATTGTGGGTAGTCACCAAATTTTGTTACGAGTCTATTTTCTTATTATTAATCTAAGTGATTTTTGCTATTAATTGTCTAATAAATCGAAACATAATTTACTAAGTACTTAGTGTACGCACTAATTGGTTTTTGGCAACTTATTTCGATAAGTGTGACCGTTAGTTTTGTTCAAAACAATCGATGACATGTTCCTTTGATTTTAAAATGATTTACTTTGTGAATTCACTATTTATTTTGTTAAAACCATTATTATTGTATTATTTGATTACTTTATAATGTAAGTCTTATTAGATTTAGCACATTTTTGTATCAAGTAAACACGTGACGTTGTAGATGCGTCATCGGACAGAGTTGTCGTGGTGGGATTGCAAAGTGGGGCATCGTCTTATAAAAGAGCGTGCACTCGTAAGCTCGTCAGTCGGTCTTCGGATTCGACTCATTACAGAGCTCCCCTGCTCCCGACAAAACTGTCGGTTTATCTGGTACAGCGTTGCTGTATATTATTTACATAGTTGTTAACTTGCTGTAAGCGAGCAATAACCTATGTAATGGGTGGCTTGGCCACTGTACGAACTGTGACCTTAAAAAGTCTGTTCGCCTAACAGTATTATTAATTTTACTTGCTTTATCTTTGTACTATTTATCATTTTGTATTGTTTATTGTGTGTCATTAGTACCTATTATAATAAAACTCTGTAATTGTTTATACAGTCTTGTTTATCCCAATATAATGGGGACTCCAAACCCTGACGATATACCTCTCGGCACTCCTGATCCTACATCAGAAGTGGGATTAGGGTTAGCCCAGGAATCGGAAGGTGTTGGTGAACCATGGCGAGTAATGTTAGAGCTTCAGAATCATAATATGACTCAGTTAATTGAAGCGATTAAGACACAATCCGCTCCGTCTACTTTAATTACTTTGCCCGATTTTGACCCAGACCTACCTGATTCCGATGCTCAATCTTGGAGTACAACCGTTGATATTTGCCTATCGGAAAAGCCTCTTCAAGGTGGCACTCTTATTATCGCCCTCACTAAAGCCTTGAAGGGCAGTGCTAACATATGGCTTTCCCAAGTATCATATGCAGGTATGACCTGGACAGACTTCAAGAGTCTCTTCCTCTCTCGTTATGCCGTTTCGGAAACTGTTGCTGCTACCCTCATTAACCTTCATAATAGTCAACCAAAAGAAGGAGAATCTTTAGCCGCATATGCCAGTCGACAGGTCACTTCACTAACATCTAAATGGAATAGCCTAAGTGTCGAAAACATCGTTGTTTCTACTGTACTGGCCCATGTCTCCAAATTTGATTCCCGTGCTCATCGACTAGCATTTACTACCGAAGTACATACTAGGCATAAACTTCAACAAGAACTGAGTGTCTTGTCCCACCTTAAGAGAAAGTCGCAGATTTCCTCTGACCAGCAAGATTCTTCCCAACCTAAGAAGTTCAAACCAGGTACAATAGTATGTCACTTTTGTGGTATAGCAGGGCATAAATCTACAAACTGTCGCAAGAAGGCCGAGAAAACTAATAAACATCCTGGACCTGCCAGCTCGTCACACAAGGCGACACCCAAGAAGATCGTCTGTTACCGCTGTGGGGAGTCGGGACACGTCGCTCCTCGCTGCCCAAACGCGACCGGAAGGCGGCCGGGTGGTTCAAGCGAAGATACCGGAAGTCGGACTTCGAGCAGCCAATCATCCGTGAAGGGAGTTGAAGCCTGTGATGTACGACCCATCACTGGTGTTCTATAGCAATCTGGTGAGTCGTATGCATTTTGTTATGACTCTGGGGCTGAATGTTCTCTTATTACTGAAACATGTGCTGAAAAGTTGTCTAGCGATCGTTTCTAATCTGAAAAATAACTGTCTACCCCCTGATATTGCCGAAAGTTATGAATTACGATCGGGAACCTTGTACCGTAAAGTACAACGCAATGGACAAACTCGTTGTTTACCTATTGTCCCGAGAGCTTTTAGATGGTCGGTTATAAACCACATCCATGAAGCAATCATGCATTTAGGTTTGGATAAAACACTTGAAAAGGTCTATGAGCATTACTGGTTTGATAAAATGGCTAGATATGTTAGAAAATTTGTGGATAACTGTATCACCTGTAAAATCTCAAAATCTAACTCTGGTAAAATTCAAGCAGAATTACATCCTATACCTAAAGTCAGTATACCTTGGCACACAGTGCATATAGATGTTACAGGAAAACTTAGTGGAAAGGGTGATCTCAAGGAATACATCATTGTTTTAATTGATTCTTTTACAAAGTATGTTTTACTATACCACACTGCCCAGATTGATGCATCAAATTGCATTAAAGCCCTTAAGTCTAGTGTCTCTTTATTTGGAGCACCTTCTCGGGTTATAGCTGACCAAGGTCGTTGTTTTGCTAGCAAAAACTTCAAAGAATTTTGTGATTCCCATAATATTGGTTTGCATTTAATAGCTACCGGTGCATGTAGGGCTAATGGTCAGGTTGAACGCATAATGAAAACATTAAAAAGTATGCTTACCGCCGTTGAGACCAGTGAGCGCTCATGGCAAGATGCCATTGAAGACGTTCAAATTGCTCTAAATTGCACAATTAATCGGGTTACTAAATCTAGTCCTTTAGACTTATTGATAGGACGAGTTGCTAGACCTTTGGGTTTGATGACTATAGACAGTGAGGAGATAGAAGTAAATTTGTCCCATGTAAGGAAACAAGCAGCCCTGGGTATAACTAAAAGTGCCGAATACGATAAAGCCCGTTATGATAAGACTAAAGCTATTTTGAAAAAGTTCCAAGTTGGTGACTTTGTACTTATTGCTAATGAGGAACGAAACCAAACTAAATTAGATCCTAAATTTAAAGGTCCTTATAGAATTTTAGAACTATTAGATGGTGATAGATATTTGTTAAAAGGTTTGAATACCAATAGAATTTACAAATATGCCCATGATCGTGTACGAAAAATGCCTGAATGTCCAGTTACTGTTAGTGATGATATCAATACTGATGATGATTCATCTGCTGCTGACATAGCATAACTGAATTGACAAGATGTCTATGATGACTCTTGTTGCTTGACGCTTGATCGGATGTCTATGTTGACTCCTGGATTTGGACGTTGAACTTGACGCTTATGCGGGTTGTCTATGTTGACGCCTATGCGGGTTGTCTATTCGACTCCAAATTACTTGTCGAATCCCATGGTGTGATTTCGGCTGGGAGACTATGTCTCTACTTTATTTGAGCTATGTGTTGTCAGTAACAGTATGGTAATTTTGGATGGTTGCGATGCAACTGCTATTGATAATAATTTTATTTGACTAACTCAGGATTTTTCTTTTCAACGTACCTTTTGTTAAGGCTTTTGTTTGTCAGAAAGGCCGATCGATACTCACAAGAGATTGTCTTTTTCTGGATCACACGAGGTCGTGTAGACCGTCAGTTCTGGCCGTGTCGGAGTTGGTTGTCAATTGCAATTGATCACACGAGGTCGTGTAGACCGTCAGTTCTGGCCGTGTCGGAGTTGGTTGTCAATTGCAATTGTGGGTAGTCACCAAATTTTGTTACGAGTCTATTTTCTTATTATTAATCTAAGTGATTTTTGCTATTAATTGTCTAATAAATCGAAACATAATTTACTAAGTACTTAGTGTACGCACTAATTGGTTTTTGGCAACTTATTTCGATAAGTGTGACCGTTAGTTTTGTTCAAAACAATCGATGACATGTTCCTTTGATTTTAAAATGATTTACTTTGTGAATTCACTATTTATTTTGTTAAAACCATTATTATTGTATTATTTGATTACTTTATAATGTAAGTCTTATTAGATTTAGCACATTTTTGTATCAAGTAAACACGTGACGTTGTAGATGCGTCATCGGACAGAGTTGTCGTGGTGGGATTGCAAAGTGGGGCATCGTCTTATAAAAGAGCGTGCACTCGTAAGCTCGTCAGTCGGTCTTCGGATTCGACTCATTACAGAGCTCCCCTGCTCCCGACAAAACTGTCGGTTTATCTGGTACAGCGTTGCTGTATATTATTTACATAGTTGTTAACTTGCTGTAAGCGAGCAATAACCTATGTAATGGGTGGCTTGGCCACTGTACGAACTGTGACCTTAAAAAGTCTGTTCGCCTAACAGTATTATTAATTTTACTTGCTTTATCTTTGTACTATTTATCATTTTGTATTGTTTATTGTGTGTCATTAGTACCTATTATAATAAAACTCTGTAATTGTTTATACAGTCTTGTTTATCCCAATATAATGGGGACTCCAAACCCTGACGATATACCTCTCGGCACTCCTGATCCTACATATATATGTATATATAAGTACTTATACAGGGTGGTGCCGACAATAAGACAATAAATTAAACTGCGTATACGTCATAACGTTCCCAGTCTGCATACAAAAATTCATTCGAATATATCCAGTAGTTTAGGCACAGGACATTATTTTTCATATTCGGAATTTTCTACATGATGTACATTAATAGGCTAGCACTGACAGGTTAACGATCCCCGCATCGGTATAAACACTAAACACATGATGCCAACTCGCTATTTCAAAAACCTTTGCCAAATTCGTTCCTTAAATGTTATATCCAGACGCGAATTAGTGCAAATTATACCTAAGGATTGTAAAACGATATGTATAAATGGTGTTGTATTTCGTAAACGGTTTTATGCTATTGAGTTTGTTTGTTTTTTTTTTTTTTTCGATGCTAGGATTTTTTTGGTAGTTTAATAATATTCCTATGAACTAGTAATACCAGTGATTTCATTTGCTGTCGTATTGTCGGCGCCATCCTGTATACCTGTTACCCTCTCAACGTGACGTGTCGCATATTTTATGTAAAGTCAGCTGGACCCGCCTTTGTTGCCAAATGGAAAATTAATTTAATTCAACACGGGTACAGTCCGGATTTATCTCGTTTCAAAATTAGACATTCATTTCACGCCAACTTTGAGATAATACAAAAGATACAAAAGACATGATATAAACTCTAGAAATATAATATGACTCTAAAATAGACATGATAAAATTAAACATGAATAAACATACATATAGTGATTTTTGTTTATGAATGAACAAAAATCACTTTTTGTGTGTGTCTGTCTGTGTTATTGTTTTTCTCAACATTTTGATGCGGCTTCACCCACATTTAAGAAGACTTACTCCAAAGGTTTATCTAAAATTATTATTATTATTTTATATTATAAAGCTGAAGAGTTTGTTTGTTTGGTTGAACATGCTAATCTCAGGAACTACTGATTCGAATTCAAAAATTATTTTGTTGGATAGCCCATTTATCGAGGAAGGCTATTATAGGCTATATAACATTACGCTGTGACCAATAGGAGCGGGGCATCAATCAAAAATGCCACGCAAACGAAGTTGCGCGGGTCAACTAGTGTGCCTCTGTACATATGTAAAACTTAAATATTAAACAATCTCAATGTTTTGTCAAGCTGAAAAATGCGGGTGATACAGAACAGGGTCGTCAATGTCCAATGGCACATAGACATAGTACAAAACCGAATATTTTATTACCTGCATGAAATAATCAATGAAAAAACTACGAGCTTCTAACGGGTTATTCAAATGAAAATTTCAGCTTTGACAAGTTTTAAGATTGCACAAAGGGTCATGAAAATAGCTCGCTCTGTATTAGTGAGCACAATTTTGCTAAAACACAAGTTTCGTATTTTCTCCTTTTAGAACTCTGAGGTTGGCATTCTGTGCAGCTAATTTCGTATAGCTGCAACTTGCTGCAACTTTGCTGAATTTAGCGACACCAGTTCATTTGTATAACTTTGGCAGTTAAGATTCCTAGATAATGAAGTTTATTAGCAAAACTTATTAGGGGTTGTAATCAGCAATCTTATCTTGTGTTCAATTAAATTCATGCCAATAGATACACAGCTTTGGAAAAAAAAACAGGTGAGCCCTTATTATGGCCTGTACCAAACCCCAAAAAAAAATATGAAAGAAATCTGAAAACAACTATAAACGTTATAGTTTAAATTTATCTTACAATTAAAAAAAAACAACATAATATCACGCCTGTCAAACATTACATTTTGCATGTTAGTTTTAGGTCTTATGTAATCGGAACAAAAAACAACCTAATAAATCAAATTCCTATAATTCTGTAAGTGTTCAAACCAGCTTTTAAGTAAAGCTTTAAATTTGATTTCTGCAATACTCTAGAATACGCACAAAAAGTAGACTTCAATAAGAAGAATTATCGTTCAGATTTTCTAAGAAAAAAAGCACTTATTAAGTATTAAGTGCTTTTGCATAAAAATCTAAGAAAACACTATACTATCGTGTCTTCACTTACGGTTTATTGATTCGACATTTGAAGGGTTATTAGAAATCGGGTGACTAACAAAATAACTGGCGACAGATAATGACGAACTGTAATAGGTAGGTACTTAACATTTTCAAAATAGCGGCCACGCAAACAGTCATTCGCCCACTTATTAAATACCACTTTGTTTTGTCCAGTGCGAGACTAATAAATACTTTTTCTTTCTTTATTATTTCAGTAAGCCATACCTTTAATTTGAATTCACATTCGTTCGTTTAAATACCATCCCTTAAGATTAAGAATTTAATGAATAATGTAATATAATGACTGATGAATTTAGGCTTTCATTCAGGTGTCGCCTTTTAGGGACATCGGCGATCCGAAACTATTTTGTATCCTTTAACCTGAAATTCAAATTACAACAATGAATAATCTTTCCACAATTCAAGTCTCTCAAAGCAAACTAGCGCAGTAGCGCAGTTTCATAAGCAAAGTAGCACTCATACAATGTTCCTTTATGCACGAAAAACCAATAATGGGTATAAAAGTACTATAACGAAGTCGAAAATCACTTGTTCTCCTCGTCATTGAGATATTTTTTTTTTTTGGTTCTAGACCATAACTGGGACCTCCTACTTACGGAGATATTGGGGATCAAAGTTCCAACTTTTTTTATACAAATTTCAAATGTTGTTAATCTTTATATCCCTCCACGACCCGCGTACTATTCAATGCATCTATCAGCACATTGTTTTGAGTGCGTTATTACGCGAGTCCTACCGTAAAACGTGAATTTTCACCCAAAAAAAAGGCGTTTTTTTGCGTACAGTTACTTAGTTTGATGTACAGAATGCTTGGTTGACGGCTTCGTGAAGGATCCTTTTACACTTTGTATAAAACTTTAGTCCTCTATCAGTTAAGGTTGTAACACGACTAAACTAAAATGGCATCTAAAAGATCTATCAATAGTTTAGCTATATGTACTCGTAGTTAGGGAACGACGTCGTTTTGACGATACAATTAGTGAAGAATCTTTCATCAAAGTTTAATTTTCGCAGCTGCAGCCGACGGTTCCATCATATACTCGTAGATAAAGTTACCGCTAGTTAGTAGAAAATTAAGGGAGTGCGGATGCTTGGGAGTTTATTAGTGAGCTGGTGCCCGCGAACTTCATCAGTTGAAATTTTAATTTTTAGAAGGGTTTTAATTTTTAGCACGGAATTCTAATTATTTTTCTAAAATAAAATTAGCCTACTTTACAACTTATAAGATCAGCTATCAGCAAGTATAGTCCCGTCACATCAGGCGGTCCACTTCTTCTTGAATCAAGAAACTTGCAAAATATAAATTTAGCTCTTGATAGGTAATTAATTATACTATAATATGCGCAAAAAGTACCTAAATATTTTGTCGGTATTAACTAACGCGACTTGTTCGTGTAATCAAACAAAATCGATTAAGTGTAACAAACTATCCATATCGTAAATCATAGGCATTTCAAGCGACAATAACGATAGTCGAATCTGTAGACACCTTCATCATCTCCCTTGCCTCTTCCCAACTTTTTTGGGGTCTGCTTCCAGTCTTACCAGATGCAGCTAAACACCATAATTTTACATGGAGCGACTGCATATCTCACCTCCACAACCCAACTCTACAATCTGTAGACATGTTGATGTTTCGAATTGTTTCAAACGAACTAGGAGTTCTCTCGATTTCTGAACCAAAACAAAGCTCAAATATTCACATTCAAAAGCCACAAAACATCTAGATTTCTATCTCGACATCATCCGAACATCCAACAGACCACACAATCTAAACATTCTAAACCCTCGCCCCTAACATTGTAATAACACCGTCATAAACCAGCGTAAGATTACGATCTTAAGTAATGTCAGGTAAAACGATTTCTTTCATACCTGTCTGCCTGTCGCATTATTAAGGATATGTGGCGAATAAACTGGCGAAGATAACTGGGAGAGGTTACTATGTGGGAATGATTTAGTTACGTGGTTTTATATGAGTTTAATCTCTATGCGGTGTAGTAAGTCGTTTATTTTGAAGTATACTTTGGCAATAGAAATATTTTCTACAACTAGTGGCCTATATGCTACACTACGCTAACATCTCAAAATGTAGGCGGTCAATCAAATAGCTACGGCGTAGCACACAATCCGAGGCATGCGTAGCGCTGCCAAAAAATAACGGTACGCTCATCAGTTGCTACGGTGTAGCGTAGCGTAGCACTAGGTTAGCAAAGCCTAAATGCTTGGTATGCTACTATTGCCAACAAATATCGGTATACTCGTGAGTCGCTACGGCGTAGCACTATGCTTGGTAAGCGTCATGCTCGGTGTGGTATGCGGTTGTTTAAATAAATGGAACATCTGCTACAGTTTCGCATTACACAAAATAAGCATAGCGCTATATAGATGCTCGCTGCCATTGAAAGGTACGTTCATCTGCCACGGCGCAGCATAACATAAGGTTTGCGTAGTACTACGCCTTATACCTGCAACGCTGCAAGCCTTTCTTTTATAACATACTATACACTCTAAAGCAATGTCTTCAATAAGCTAGCTCTACTTTTATAACCTCATACGGAACCTAAGTGTACTAAGAACTAACGCATTCTTTATTAAACCTCATCGTAAACATTGGCTTCATAAAATACTAATATAACTTCATAGAAATCCACTTTCCTCGGACGATCTTTATGGCTTGAGGGGAAGATAAATACAGTATCTACTCTCGTTTCTTGGATTAGCACGGTCAACATTTTCATTTTGATATCAAATAAAACCTCAGCCTTTATTTTGAACGTTTGCACAGACTAAACTTGGAGCAGTTATATCTGTTGTAGATTTCATCAGATTCATGGAACTTGGATTGATGTAAGTAATAGTTTCATAGTGTCGTACTTAACAATATAGTCTTGACAACGCTGCCTTCAAAAATAACTATACAGTACGCGGTCGTCGTTAAAGAATATTGATTTTTGTTGCAGACCATAGATCTATGATACAGATTGTCACACACGAACAAAATAATGACAGAAATTACATCCCTTGGCTGAATTTAACGTTGACTTTATTCAACTTTTTCTAAAAGTCCGAGAAACTTATCAAGAATGAAGATACTATACAAAAGTACAAAATACATTCAGTCACATAGTGACGAACTAAGCTGTGAATATTGTCTTTATTGACCTTCAGTTGCTATAACTCAAACTTTGTATCTGCAAGGTGGAACGGACAATGAGGCTTAAATGGTCACCACGTGTTCAATACATCATTCAAACGTGGTAACAGTTCCACCTTGTATATTGTATACCTACTGGTAAAATTATAATTTTCAAGCAAAAAATATCACAAGGCTTTCCGTCGTCTTTGCAATTTTCTTTACCAAGAAGTTTTTTATTCCACGATCATTATTGTCAATTAAATGCTCGTTATCTAGCAGACGGTGAAAGCCGAAGGGAGCCGAGCGGTTCCGAGTTGAGACGAGGACGGATACATTAATTAATGTTTAGCGTGAGTAGCTTGATTTTGTACTCAGTGCTGTTTTCAGGCAAGTGTAGTGTAATTAAGGCTAAAACTGAGAAGATTTTTAATCGTTCAGTCAAGTTGTATAAAATGCTATGAAATTTTAAAGTCGTTGAGAATAACCACAACTTATCGATGCAGTTTCGGTTCGGATAACGCGACTCGATAATTCGACGAACGCGCAGATGTCAATGAGGTAATCGACGGTAGTCGATTCCACGACGATAAGTGTGTTCACTCCATAAGCAATGACTTTTAATCTAGGATTTTCTTTTTCTACAAAAAATAACATCACGGCAAGTACACCCACATTTCACCTGTTATTTTTAAGTCCAATGTAATAGAAGGCGAGTCTATTGCCATCCACCGGGCACAGATCCAGACTCCGTGGCTGCTACTGAAAAATTCCTGATGGAAATCCCACACTTTACTCGACCCGGGAATCGAACCCAGGAGCTCTTGCTTAGCAGTCGCGCTTGCAACCACTACACCAAAGAGGCAGCCTCTCAGTCTCAGTTTCTTTTTTAATAAAGTTTTATTTTAGAATTAATTTAATTTAAATAACATTTTTTTTTTTCTCTAGCCTGCTCTGTCCCACTCCTGGGCAAAGGCCTCGCTCCACTCCTTCCACTTCTCGCGTACCCGAAATAAACAATAACAAATATATAATAATAATATAATAACTTAATTTAAATAATGTCTATTTAATTAAATAATATTAAATTAAAATAATATCCATAGTGTTATCTCTTGTCAGTTCTTCCCGAAAAAAACCTCCTAAGCTATAGAACGGGCACCTACCTTAATCTTCCTGACTGACCGACTCATTGATAATTAAAAAATGTCTGTGATTGCTTTAAAATACCTAATGCATTAAGTTTAAGTATCCACCATGAAGCAACTGACAAGATTCGGCTATCTAACAGCCAAAATATATTTTCTTCAGTCAACTTTCACAACTTCCTCAATAAAATAAACGACTGATACGTCCATAAAACGACACATTTTTGTCAACAGAAGCCTCACAATACGCATTTAAATCCCCATTCAAAATTATAGTCACCTCAGAGACCTCAAACAGATGAAACTCGCCTGAAAATTACAAAGACGGTGGTAAAGACGTCGTTTTAAAGTGGTGGCCTCTTTGTGTTCTCACCCTTAGACGTAATTTCAACCTGAATGGACTCTTACTTCCTTATGATAAGGTTTGATATGGAATGGGAATGGTTTAAGGCAATGTCTTCATCGAATAGCTCCTAATTCGATGGAGTGAATTGATGCGAATTGAACTGTGCCATCACTTTATCAGTTGATTGATTAATTGGCTGTTGGAATAGGTGCGATTAGATTTAATATCCAACTGTGTAGGACAATGACCTTTAGAAATAGGTTGTGTACAAAGGACATGGCCGACACTTGAGGAGAGCTATACCCTGAAAAAAAAAATTCATGTACAATGACATACAGTATGTCATATTAAAGCTTACAGGTATGTATTCAAAATAGTGTATGTTTTATGATCAGAGAATAGGCGAGAGATACTATAAATATGATACAAAAAATGTGCCTAAACATTTTGCAGGACAATATGTCAATCTTCATATGCCATATTGACACAAATTGTCAACAAAGAAAAGAAAAAAAAGTCAATAGCAAAAAGTTTTACATGAAAAAGTTTTACGAAAAAAAGTTTTACTAGAAATAGTATTTTTTTTTAAGTGTTTCATTGCTATTCAAAATGTTTTTTACATCGTGAGCGTCAGAATTTAAATCGTAAACAAACAATATGCACAGCAGAATATTAGGTAATATTAGAAGCGTAAACGAAAGTCCGATAAACGATACCGTGGGTTCAGTAACATGTTTTGAACTTTTGACAGTTGACAGCGAGAAAATAACTCTAGGACGTTTGGATACACACTCTTGAATATTATGTCGATTCATAATGTGGAACGTGAGTACCATCCAGACGCGCGGCAGCTTGAAAAGTGGTGTCTACGATAATCATGAAACCGTTAACTTTTTAAAGGTGCCTTAGCAATACAATTCTGGCAATCACGGGTATTTTATGTTTAAGTCTGACCTTCAGGCGTATTACAGATAGGTACAGTGTTTGTCTTATGCATGTATCCAAACGTGGATGCACTTTGTATTGATTTATCCTCCATGATTGCAATGAAACAAAACGAGAAAAAAAACAATTAACACACATATTATTTTGGGATTTTTTCTCGCCTATTCTAGAGAAATGTTATTGTTGCGATTAATTTTTATTTATTTTGGAAGTCATTTTCATATAATCATAATTGATGTATATTACCAACTCTGAATTGTTCTGAGGGCAGGATTCGGCCATGTCATTTGTTTTAATTTGCACGTGGTATAGGTACTCCCGAGTTCAGTGAAGGTCGACCTCTTTTCAACCTTACTACTTAGCGTATAAGGGTCTTGAGATAACAGTTGATAAGTGTCCACTTGATTTTATAAATGATAAATGATGTTTATTTTGCAAGTAGGTTTTTACAAACACTTTTACACGTCTTCTTTTTTAAAACTAGATGAGGCAGGTGTTTCGTATCTGACTACTCTGAGAAGAAACAGCCGAAACAAACTCAGAGGTCATAGTCTCTTTTAAGGTCCAGACATAATCTTGATAAACTCACATGAGGACTATGCAGATGAGTGTCTGAGATGGTCTTTTGAAGAAAGAACCACACAGATTTGAGTGGACCTGTCCAGCCAGTGCAAGCATTTGTCTGTTATCGTGTAGCTCAGCTCATAACTCAAGGAGCTCAACGAAACGACGAACAATACCAAAGAAAGGACATTTGTGTAGGTCGCTTATAGTACTCAAACTGCCAGACAATAGTAAAAATAAATAGTGATAATTATAATACGCAATAGTTAGAACAAAAAACAAACAGTGTCAACGCTATTAAAAATGCCTTTAATTTTAAGTAAAATGAAGGTAAAAAAAGAAGTCAAACAAAATGGGTCGATTTTCACAAAAAAATAAACGATAGCTAAATTGATGACTTCCGAAACTACATAATATACTATATATCGACGGCGAAGTGCCAATAACGCCTAACTGACAAAGTCAAAATTTTACACAAACTAAAAAAAAAACGCTTAATTTCTTGAGAAGTTAAAAATTTGTTAGTTTATTTATTTTGAATAGTAATTATGTTGGATTTACGTATTATGCTGAATTCGTATATTTTATGACAGTGTAGTAGGAATAATGTTGTGATATTGAAGATTATGGATTTAACAAAACACCAATTAACTTGAGATTTCATTAAAACATGCGAATAACATCTTTACATTCAAAATGACAGTGTGGAGGTATTGGCACTTCGCTGTCGATATAATACATGTTTTTTATAACAGCCTTTTTGTTGTGGTATATCACACATATTCTTGTCGAGTGTTAATTATCCATTATTACTAAAAGTTATTAGCAGATCATCCACATAGACATAGAAGAAAAAATATGTATTATAGAAGATAACTCATAAACTACCCAAGCAATATATATGTATATGTATACCCAAGTAAGTGAATACAATTTATCTGGAATCACCCCGCAAGCTTTCTCTGATTAATATCGACATGAGATCTGGTTTATGCAGAATCTAGATTCTGAAAACGCGGTCTGTAACAAAATCGGTGAATTTCACCCTAAATGAAAAATAACCACGAAAATCAGAGTAGTAATCACAGAGGTATGTGGTAACAAACATTTAAAAAAAACAGCTGAATTAAGAACCTCCACCTTTTTTGAAGTCGGTTAAAAATACAGTTTCGTTATAAATTTCGCTTTTCTTGTTCCGAATTTAATATTTCATAATTTCCTTAACAAAACCTCAGTACTCCATAATACTCCCCACTACATTCGTCACTACTGTCCCGACTGCGGGCTGAGCCAACAAAAAACTTTGCTCAATTAATCCAAGTAAATTGCATTCTTAGAAAAAAGGTAAAAGTTTTGTAAGCAAAAGACTTTAAACGACTTTGTTAAGACACTATCGGGGATTTAAAGAAAATCCTGACAAGGGTGTGTTGGGTCACGCACAGTGAAAGGTTCCGCGGGTGCGATGATTTTATACATGTACAATATTTTTCGACAGCAAAATTAAGTTTACACTAAATAAAAACTTTTTTGCAAAAAAAACTGACTTCCAAAAAAACACTGAAGAAGTGGAAAATAACTTTACTTTCGGAAGTCGGTGACTATTGTTTGTTTCATTGACTTTTTTACCACCGACTTCCGAAAGTAAAGTTATTTTCCACTTTTTCAGTGTTTTTTTTGGAAGTCGGTTTTGTTTTGTAAAAAAGTTTTTATTTTACCCTTTTTAGTTATCGCATCACACACAAATCCTTGTCAAGTATCAATTTCGCAATTTCTTTTACTTGGATGACATTTTTTCCAGTTATTTTGATTTCAAAACCAAACTGCTGAACCGATTTTGATGAAATTTCTATGGGACCAATCGAGAAGTAGATCCATTCAGATAAAAGAAGAATTTTTCAAATCGGTTCAGAAATGACGGAGATATGAGGTAACAAACACAAAAAAAAAAAAACACAACCGAATTGAGAACCTCCTCCTTTTTTTGAAGTCGGTTAAAAAACACGAAGATGCAAGGTTTTCACATTTAAATTTTATGTTTTTCGTTCTTAGTTTGAAATAACAATTACTTGTTAAAAATAGTTCGTTTTTCTCTACTACAATAATAATAAAGCGAATTTTAGATAACTTATTTGTTTATTTAGTAGTAGTCATTCTCCCGAAAAATGTTTAGCTAATTTGTAGATTCTCTTGAATATAGACCATCATTTTTTTTTCATCTTACAAAAATATCCTATACTTTTATAATAATAGAATACATTTTCTTTATAATATGCCTCTTAGGTAAATTGTAAAACTAGTTTAACGCCGAAATGTAAGGGGGTTTTTAAAGAAACGATGAAAAACACATATTTTTGTGCTGGTAACGGGAAGTATTCAAAAACCACCAATACCCCACACAATTATTCGAACATTCTACTAAATTTATTAGCGGTTCCTTTGACTTGGTTACGGATCCCTAAAAAAGTGCATCTTAGAACTTTTTCTAGAAATACTTTTTGCATAAGTTACTGTCTGTATAACTTTCAAACGGCGAAGCTATTACTTTAACTTGCTTCGACTATCTATTGGTTTTAGTTTTTGCAGGCGTTTACGTTTGCGTACGGGTCGCTCTCGAGATTTATTTTTATAAAATTGTTAATTTGGACTGTACATTTATGGATTATGTGTTAAACTGAACTTTATGTGTTATCTTACCGTTACAATATGGAGAACAGTGTTAATTTGGTGGATTTGTAACGCTTTCAAACAATATTTGGTGTGCTATTAAGTGCAGTGACAAAAAACAATTCGCGGGTGGCGCGTAATGCAGAGTGGCGCTTCGCGCTCTTTCACTCTTGCGCGAACTGGCTATCTCGGTCCCTGTCGCACTCTTGGTGTTATTGCTACGAGATTAAGATGGATTGTGGGGTTTGTAACAGAGAAATTAATTTAAGCGAGACAATTGAATGTAATGGATGCAAGAAGGGATACCATTATAGATGTGTGAATATAACCCCGGCTGCGGCGGTACAATTAAAGGGTACATTTAAGTGTGCCTCCTGTTCTAACGTAACTCACCGAATACGAGTAACAGATGACACACCGGTACGTAGTGGTCATGCCGCTGGTTTCATAGATCTAGTAAATCAGTCGTTTGAGGGAAAAGTTGCTCAGGAGAAAGCGCAGTTGTTGACATCGGACGAGATTGTAGACCAAATTAATAGTGTAATCCTGGCTAAAATCAGTCTTTTTGAAAAAAATATTATAAAGGAGATTAAAGCCAGTGTGGCTGTACTGGCGCTAGAGAATACTAAACTAAGACAGGAATTGAAAGAAGCGAATATGAAATGTAGTTCTTATGAGGGGCAAATTAAAAGCTTAAAAGCTGAGGGACTACTAACTAGGGGAAAAAAAGATGTTTATGATATCGATAACAATTACCAGAACCAAAGACCAATACGGATACCAGTACCTACAATGCCGAAGTGTACTACTGCCCTGGCTGCTTCGTCTCAAACAACTGTCCTGGAGTACGGAGTGCAAGCAACTACGCATCCGCCGCTGCCGCCGCCCCACGGGCCCGTGGAGACTAGTTACGCAGCGGTGGCCAGGAAAGCAGCGGATATGAAAGTTGATGATTCTAGTAATAATGATTGGATAGAGGTAAAAAGAAATAACAGACGAAGTAACGCAATAAGGAAAGGTGGTAATAACTCAATCAATTCTTTAAAAGCAGTTGAACGTAGGAAATTTTTACATGTCTGGAGGCTGAATAAAAGCACTACAGAGGAAGATCTACAGGAGCATATCAAACAGACACTAGGAAGGGACTCGGAAGTCGTTATCGAAAAATTAAAACCTAAAACCGAGCGAGACTATGCTTCATTCAGGGTTGGTGTTACATTAAGTAATTTTGAGAAACTCTGTGACCCTGATATATGGCCAGTAAATGTAGAATACAGTGAATGGATTTGGTTTCGCCCCAACACTACCCCGAATCAACCGGAAACCAAGTAGTAATTTCAACATTTTATATCAAAACGTCAGGGGACTCAGAACTAAGACAACACAATTTTTATCACTACTGGAATCATCAGGAGCTGATTTATTTGCTATTACTGAATCGGGCCTTAATGAAGCGATTCAGAACGCAGAATTTGGTCTTCCTGACTATCAAATACTACGATGCGATCGGGCGGATGGTCGCAAGCAAGGAGGCGTACTATTAGTGGCCACACCGAGGTTCGAGTTGCGACGAGTGGCGGTGCCAGGTGACATTGATATAGATAGTCAAAAGTTTGAACTGTTGTGTGTGGCTGTTTATATGCAAAACTGTTTTCTATTTACTTGTTGTGTCGTGTATATTCCTCCAGGGGCTGGCGACAATGAATATTTGTCGATGTTTTCCATATTAGAAAAAATATGTGTCAAATATAACAGTAATTTAATTATATTAGGGGACTTTAATATGTACTCGTGTAACAACAACATTTCTAACTATTACGAATATTTTATGGCCTACTGTGAATTTTCTCAGTGCAACGCTGTACCTAACCGTAACAATAGGCAGTTGGACCTCGTATTGAGTGCGCGGAGTGGCGTGTCAGTGAGAGCGGCAGACGAGGGCCTGCAGCCCGTGGACGCATACCATCCGCCACTGGCCGTGCGCATTGAGCGCGGACAGCGCGCGCGCTCGCCCCCTCCGTCCCCCATGCCGCGTACCTCTCCCGCATCGCCGCGTACGCGACACTCGCAATATCAACATTCGATAAATCGTGCATGTTGGAATTTTAACAAAGCGGACTTCAATAAAATGTATTGTTTGGTAGCTAAAATAGATTGGAGTGAGATTTACGGTTCATGTGATCCAGATATAGTTTTAGATTTATTTTATAATAAAATATATGACGTTTTTGACAAGTGTGTTCCTCCAAAAGGTAAACATATTAATTCGTCAGGTAATAGATACGTTTATCCGGTTTGGTATACGGCTGAAATTATTAGAGATATAAAAGTTAAGTATATATTACATAAAAAATATAAATTAAGTAAATCACGCAGTGATTATGTGGAATTTGCACGATACCGGGCGAGAGTGAAAACCGAGACTGCTCGAGCACATGATCAGTACCGCGACCGCGTGCAAGGGCACCTGGCAAAGGAACCACGAGCGTTTTGGGAGTATATTAGGTCTAGGAAAGGCAATTCGAATCAGCGGAAGTTGATTAAAGACGGACGGGTATTATCGGATTCCGAATGTGCCAATGAATTCGCTGGGTTTTTTCAGTCGGTGTACAATCCGGAACCTCCCGAGCTGAGTGTAGCGGCGGCGAGTGCGGGTGTGGTGGCGGGGGCGTCGCTGGGCGCGCGGGTGCACCTAGCGAGCGTGGGTCCCGCTGACGTACAGCGCGCACTTGCACGCTTGCCGCCTAAGCGTTCAGCCGGGCCGGATGGGATTCCGGCGTACATTTTTAGGGATTGCCGTGGGGTGTTAGTTAAGCCGTTGCTACATTTGTTCAACGTCTGTATCAAGGCTGCAACTTTTCCGGAGCGTTGGAAACTTACTCGGGTGGTGCCCGTGCCTAAAGGTAGTAAAGGTTCAGCACCCTGCGATTATAGACCTGTAGCGGTATTATGCACTCCAGCTAAAGTGTTTGAGTCGACCATTCACGGTAACCTGTATCCACAGATTAGCGCTCTGATGTCCGACGCTCAGCATGGTTTCCGTCCTGGGCGAGGGACAACGGGCAACTTACTGCATCTTATGACACAAATAATACCGACGGTGGATGCGGGTCAACAGGTAGATGTTGCCTACTTCGATTTCAAGAAGGCTTTTGACACAGTAGATAACGACGTCCTTTTGGCTAAATTAGCTGGGGTAGGCTGTACACCTCACACATTGTCATTTTTCGCCTGCTATCTAAGAGACCGCTGTCAGTACGTCGACTGCAGTGGGCAGCTCTCTAAGCCCTATTTCACGAGATCAGGCGTCAGCCAGGGCAGTAATTTAGGGCCTTTTCTCTTCATCTTAACAACCAACGACCTGCCGGGGGCAGTCAATAACTCCACACCGTTATTATTCGCGGATGACTTGAAATTGGTTCTTGGAATAAAGCAGGAGACTGATCATGACATGCTGCAGCAGGATATTAATGGGGTAGTAGAGTGGAGTCGTAGCAATAAGTTGTATTTCAATGTGGCCAAATGTTCGGTGTTATCATTTTCCCGTGCCCGCGACCCAAGTCACTATCAATATTGCATGGATGGAATCCGACTGCAACGTGTCTCAGAGGTTAAGGACTTGGGCGTGCGTTTTACAGCTGATTTAAACTTCCGTAAGCATATCACGGAGGTTTGTAAAAAAGCATACCGCAATTTAGGGTTGGTCTTACGGCTAGGAAACCAGTTCACGAACATCAGTGCTCTGAGATCGTTGTACGAAGCGCTTGTAAAAAGTCATTTGGAATGCAATGCTGTAGTCTGGTCGCCACATGAAGCCAAGTACAAACTAATGTTAGAACGTATCCAGAACAAGTTTGTGAGATTCTTGTACTTAAGGCTGTATGGTGTGTATCCGGGGTATCCACTGCTATATCCTACTCTATTTGTACTGGGCATGGTAGGTTACTATAAACTGGAAGTAAGAAGGGAAGTAGCACTCGCCACTTACTTATTTAAGATTATGCGTGGTAAAATACACAACCCAGGCGTTTTAAGTACGGTTGGCTTGTGTGTACCTGATGGGTACGTGGGTCGACGGAGGCGGCCGCCGCTGCTGTGGGTGCCGCCCGCTCGCACTAACCTGCTGCAGCACGCGCCGCTGACGCGGGCGCTGCGTGCACTCAATATGGTGTCACAACAGATCGACTGTTTCAATTGTTCTCTGAGTGAATTCACACGGGCCGCATTTTGTAAAATTACTTTTGGTTGTTGAGATTATAATTGTAAGTCTAATCTTATTAAGCTAATAACTACACTATTGTATTAGGTAAGCCTGTGATGATAGTGGTATGTGTTTAAATAAATAAATAAATAAATAGTAACAAAGAGTTTTACAGACTTAAATGCAATTATTATTTTTTAATTAAACTATCCAAAAGATATGACATAATAAGAACTGCCTGAACAATAACATAAAAAAGCTTTGTTTTAAATTACGAAAAAGTATAGGACTTTCTGTAAAACATAACATACATATAACGTAACATCACGCTGTTAATCCCCGAAGGGTTAGGCAGAGGTGTACCAAATATTACACCCACATTTCGCCAGTTATGTTTTTAAGTCACTTGCAATAGGGGGCGAGCAGGCCATCAACCGGGCACAAATCCAGACTCCGTGGCTGCTACTGAGAAATTCATGATGGAAAACCCAATAGCACTTTGCCCGACCTGGGTATCGAACCAAGGACCTCATGTTCAGTAGTTGACCTAGTAGCTAGACCAACGAAACAGTCTTCTGACAGTTTCTTCAACAGATATAGGTTCATAACACTACATTGCCTCTTCTCATTCTAAGCAAGAGTGAGCTGTAGGCGTCGATCCAAATTTGAACTAGGAACTACCGCAGCCGCGCTGTCAGTTGTGACTGGTCATCTCTTAGTTGCCACGGTTTATTTGAACTAATTATTATTTGTATTTTTGTGTCTGTATGTGTATTTTTATTTGTACTGTGAACACTTTTAACGTGCACATCTTGCTACATTGTTCTCTCATAAAGTACCATCTCTACAAGAATGATGTATCCAAGATTTCTGTAAAAACATTATGATTTAAAAGAGTGTCCATGGAGTTTCTTGCCCATTCTTCTCCATAGAGATCTACGCTTTGGAATGGGCAACTACAGTACTTTCACAAGTTATTATGCCCTGTGACAGGGACTGTAGCTTAGTTTATTTTTTGTGTTTTGACATTCAAAAGTGCCTGTAATTGGCCTACTTGAAAGAAATGCTTTGATTTTGATTTTAATTTTGAACCATTAAAGTTTTTCGCATAGATGTAAAATAATTACCTACATGAAATGTCTGAAAAAATTAAAAAAAAATAAAAATAATGTAAGGAATAAAAAAGTTTTAATATGTAAAAGACAAAACCTTTTGAGTTCATTTAGTGAAGTGACATTTTAATGTAGTGAAGTGAGAGCTACCCTTAAAGAACACAAGAACAAAGTGTCTTCCCCTTAATAGAGACATTAAGAAAAGTGTTAATGGACACATTCTTAGGTTTACTCTACCTAGCAAATTAAGTCAAAATTCAATTACTCATTAGCTTAAGCAATAAGCTAGATCGTAATTTTTTGTATGATGTTACCTTAATATGGTACATCATACAACAAAAAAAAATTAACAAAATATGAAGTGGATACCTTCGGGTAATAGAACACTCGACAAAGTTGGATAAATTAACAACTTTACTTTTAAAACATTAGATAAGTGACCGAAGTTATAATAGCTAACTTTAAGAGGAAAAGTATTTTATAACTTAGTAACTTACACATTCGTTTAAAAATCTACTTACGTTAAGGTACATTAAAAAAATGTACCTTAACTTAACAAAAGACACATTAACTTTAAAACTATTTGAACTTAAAGTAGTTTTAAGATTAATGTTAAGGTTTAGTACCATTCTGCAATTACCCTAAATGTTAAAAGTTCTCTGGAGTTATTTTAATGAAGTATTCATACCTGCATGTGCATTTAACCCTGACTTGGACTTATTTTCGGTGACTGAAAAGCTTATGTGGTCATGGTTTGTCGTGGTATGGGCAAAGTTGTCGTGACGAAACGATGGATGGACTGTGTCTGAGGAGATGACGAGCAATAGAGAAGTATGGAAGAAGCAGACATGCTGCGCTGACCACAAATGAATTGGGATATAGGCAAGAGAAAAATGTTGATTATGTACATTTATCTCTGAACTTTAATTTCAAAGTAGTGACGTGACGTAGTAAACTACAAAAAAACGGCATTAGCATTGCTGTCGAAAATTGACACTGGGAAGCACTTGAACGCGCAGGGTATAAATAGCATATTTTTCTAGTTTACGTTTTTAAGCAGACGCATTTTTCAAACCTATGGATTAGGAATTTACTTTGAAATCCGATTGTGATGGAAGTACATATGTTGCGCAGTTTGGGTAGCGGTTCAGTTATCGGAATCGCGTTCAATTTTGGTTTTGGTGAAAAAGTCGTGAAATCTTTTTAGTGCATTTTAAATAAGTTGATACACCTTAAAATCAATAAACGCTATATTGAATTATACCGTAACCAATTTAATTAAACTATGGTGCATGTAAGTACAAAGAATATGGCACTATAAAGTACCACACGGTAGTACAACCACCGTGCACGTTAGACTTACAATTTCATTACTTGAAACGCAATTATCTCGTGTGTTCGCTTCGGGTCGTAGTGAAATTAAAATGTTGATAAGAAAGTGTGTATATGAATTCAGTTTAATGGGAACAACTGCATAATGAAGCCTTTTCATGGAAATGGCTACTTTTTCATACTTTGCTGACCCCTTTACGTTTTTAATAGCGTCCATTCGTCCATCTACGCTACGGCTACGTCTAATCACTTTAAGATAACCAGTAAAATGATTCATTAAAAAAAATATTGACATTAAACATTGTACACATATGCAATGGAATTCCCTGACTCCTGCGATAGTTAAAACTGTGTTGTAGGAGCCAGTGTCCTCCCCTAATAAAAATAAACATTTGTTTTATGACAAAAAAAAAGCAAACAAACGAAAACATCTACTTTGCTTTGAAACGAAAAAAAAAATACAAAATAAAAGAAAAAAAACTAAATAAAAAATAAGTACATTCTACTAGAACGCGTGTTTTTGTTTATGTATGGGTGCGAGTGAGTGTGTGTGTTTGTGTGTGTGAGTATAATGTATGTGTATGAGAGTATGTATGTGTGTATTAGTGTGTGTCATTAAATCTTATTAGCATATCCTATTTGTAAAAATAATACTAAAAGTTAGAAAATCTGACACACTTATTTCAATGATACGCACAAGCGCCAACTTGTTATTACTGAAATAATGGCAATAAAATGCCCCTATCCAATTTAACACTATCCAAGGCAAACACCAATAGCCAGAGGCTACAAACCCTATAGCCTCTCTAGGCTATAATAGGCAATGGTGCTTTGACGCGACATCTCGTCCCCGTATTCTTTGTCGGAGGCTATTAGATGACATAATACGATTTAATTATTGTAATTGTATTTAAATCCAATTATATTTTAATGGTCATTATTTTCTGTGACCTTTTCTCGTACTTATCTTAAAAAATTGAAAGTAACAATGTCGCACTGGTCAATCAACTCGTCTGAAAGCTTTAAGCATCTTCAACCTTAAACGCTCCTACTGCTGATAGATAGGTCCCTAAAAGAGGGAGCGGGCCTTAATTCCCCAGTCAGGTCCAGTGTAGGTTGATCTGACAACCGGTCTTACCAAAGAGTATCGTATTACGCAGTAGCTGGGTTGTGGAGGTCAGATAGGCCGTCGCTCCTTGTAAAATACTTGTGTTCCGCTGCATCCGAATAGACTGGTAGCCGACCCCAGCATTGTTAGGAAAAGCCAAGGCAAATGATGACGATGGCTAGTGTGTTCTACCAATTCTCAGTCCTAAAACAAATACTAGTTTCTTCATGATGATTTTCTTTACCGTTTTAAGAGTAATTTTGGGCATTGATGTGGTTGAAGTCACGACCTTGCTCGTAAGTCCAGCCACCACTGCTCATAACAATAGAAATAATCGTCTGTTTTGTCTAAAAACTCAGAATAAACATAAAGTCATACATAGTTACAAACTATATAGTTACAAAACTTACTTTAAGTCAAGAGTTAGGAATTCAGCATTCAAATAAATGGAAAACGGACCGATGTTAGGACAATCTGAACTACAAAAGAATTCTTTAACGCGTCCATCATAAATCGAGTAGGAAAATACACAGCTATTCAATATGTGCGACATTCTCATAGCTTCCTATTTCATCAATTTTTTTTTCAATTTAAGTTAGTGAAACTTTGGTGCACTAACTTAAACTTAACTCGTCTTCTTTTTCTATGTCCTTTTGTGGAAGTTACGACAACATTTTGTGTGCATGCTGAGTTTACCTGTAAGTGATTGTTACACTTTATTCTGATTCGTTGCTTCTGTTTTATTTGCTTATACCAGTGTATACAATTGTTGGTGAACCAAATAGATAAATAAAATATCACTGAATCCACTAGGAATAAACACTCGTTTCTCTTACTCCTAAAGTAACAAAGAGAAAGACATATTTATACCATTCCACATATATTTAACAATCTATCTATATATATTTGATTTAACTCCAATTCCCTGTACAAAAAAAAATATTTCTATCCTTACACCTTGGGAATAACAGGAACACAACACCATAAACTAACCGGTAGTGACGTCACAAAGTAGAAGCCTTGTTTAGTTCGACTAGATCCAATTTATCGCAACCACTTCCGGTTTATAAAAACTACTCGAGGAAAAGAGGGGGTTGGTATAGTGTGACAACTTTAATTCGGGCGCTAGATGACTAATACCCGTATCTATAAACAAGGTAAAGTATTTACTTGAGTACATTTCATTTTTTAAGATACGATTTTTAATATGTAGTTTAGTAATTGCTTAAAGTTACAAATGTAAAAAGTTAGAATTCTTAGCTTTGCTTTCTTTACTTAAGCTCAAGTAATTACTTTAACTTGACTATAGATACTGGTGAAAGACTACCTCCTGAGCAATGAAATTTTAATATACTTATGATAGACGGGGCGACGCGAACATAATCGTAATCTACTTTCAATAGCCACGTGGTTGCTCTCGGTACTAGCATGAACTGTCAGATTTGACAATTATGTTATCTTAAAACCTCACGGAAACATGGCATCATTGGCATCATATTTTTTTCTAGGACATGTTTCTGATAGCCTACAGTTTGTGAAATATATTTGTTCTTGAGTGACTGTATGTCTAATTACTGAGCGTGGGAGACTGAGGGCCTAGAAAAAGTGACATTCTATATTACAATAACGATAGTGAAATGTATTGGATTGGTATAAGCTATCAAAGCTAAGCTAGTTACTATCCTGTTTGAAGTCGTTTTGTAGGAATCACTGGACTCGTAAGGTTGTTTTATCTTCAGACCGCTGGAGCATTGGAGCTCCAATAAATATTGGAGTTCAAATAAATGTAGTACAGTTATAATGAACGTCCCTATTCCGGAAGTGAGTAGGGAGTCCTAGTAATTTTCGAATTGCCTGTAAGTCAATTATCATACTGTACGTGTTTAATGCGTTTGTTGTTTGAAAATGGAAGAGTAAAATAAAGATTTTATCAGACTGATCTGCGACTTGTTTAGATCTTTCTCTTTCACCTAAAATCTACCTCTCCTCCCCATACCGTCTGCAGTGTCACACGAAAGCAGACATTTGCAGTAATTAGTCACGCCATTTATCATGAATTTATTATCGCGCACTATGATTTAGTTCGACTTGGGTGTATATTCTGAATGGGTAAAGTTTCGGCTTTGCAAAAGGCCTTTTTTACCCTACCAACATTAGTAAAAAAAAACTGCAGATTGAAAAAAAGTTATTGAATTTTAACAATTTGATTACCGTCCTGGTTTGATACTATCGCTTTGTTTGCAAACCGCATCTCTTTTAACTCTAGAGTATTGAAATTTATAGTTCTGAATAAAAAGTGTCACGTAAAAGATTGAATTTCCATAAAATATCGTGTCTGAGTGTACCGAACCATTAAGAAAGTGGGTACAACAATAACAAATCCGTCGTGCTCATTCGATTGGAGAAATCTCTGTACAAACTCGGTGGATTAAGAAATATTACTTACTGATTTTTTTAACTTTAAAATGTGTATTCAACTGTATTCAGATTTTTTACATTCTTGTTTTTATTTTTGGTGCGATTCTTCTATGGAAAAACGTACATACATAAATGGAAATGATATAGGAACCTTTATAAAATAATCATGTCACTATGATCTAAAAACGTTGCCAAAACATTGCTTACTTGAGGTAGCTCCTAAAGTTAGTCCTAATTTGACAAGAGCCAATCACATTCAAAACGTTTTGTAATTCTACTACGACTTCAACAAGATTGTGACATAAGCTTTTCGGCTTAGTTCAGCTTACACCACTCAAATACATTCTTGATTTTGTCATAGTCGGAAATCGCTAATAGAATGTGACGTGAGGCAATATCCCAGATTTCCTAAATTCACATTCTATCAAGCAATCCCCCAGGGAAACAGAAAATGCGCTAGCGAGTCGCAAATGTAAGTTTTGGCAATACTAAGGATATAATATTAATGAAGAAATGGCTGTTGGCCATCATAAGCCATTGCGTACAGAAACACTTCAGTCTTAGGAGACTTTAGATAGTAATAAACATTAATGCGTAGGGGATGTTTTTATGACTCAATGCGTTTGTTTGCAAACTGTAACTAAAGGACTACGTGACAGTAAAACATTTTAATGCAAAACTTTATTATAGTTACATCATTGTCTTTTTATCTCTGTATGTTATTTGATGAACTGACAAGTTGAATGTTTTTGGGTGTCTGTACGTTTGGTATGACATGAGACTTGTGATGTGAACGATAAGTGATATGCCGCATTTGAACAAAAGAGTGATGAATAAAATGGTTGATGGTTGGAAAGGGAGAGGAAGACTAAAGAAGAGATGAAAGTATTGTGTGAGGGATGATATGAACTAGAAAGGTTAAATGATTGCGAGACAAAAAAGTAAGGAGGGAATTAATAAAAAGACGTGTTGTGTCGAGTTGGGACAAGGGCAGGAAGATGATGGTGATAATGACGATGAATTGACAAACATTTCATAGTAAGAAGACGAATTAAACTACTGTGAAAGGGGCAAATGGTGAAATAAAACAAGAAGATACTATGTATATAATTATTCAGGATTTCTAGAATAATAACTATGCAGAAACAAAATTTCATCAATACGCTCAAGATCCAATAAATTCCTACATTTATTATAATTTATACTACCCGGAATAGTTTTATTCCAAAGAAACTTACCGGTAACCGATTCAACAGGTATAGTAGTCGCGGGTATACATAAATACTTTTGAGACATGTTATGCAATTCACTATGGTATTTAGAAATCCCTTTGAAATTATCCCAGAATTGATAAGGGTTACCACTACGGGGAATGTAAGGCATATCTACATACTGTTCCACAGTAAAGAGTGCATGCAAAGGTTTGTCGTCACCCTCTATATATTTTACTCTTTCGTCTAAATAAACCAAGAGATTATCACCATCAATAGCCGTTGCTTTTTCTTCTGAAAGGTTGTTAGAAGTTTCTTGATCCTGTGAATTAACACTGCCATTTAATTCCATTATCACATCTTGCTGCACAGAATTAGCTTTTTCTTCTGTCATAAAACCAGCTTTTTTGAATCTTGGATCCATGAAAGTGGCCTTTTCTGCAATCTTCATATTTTTAATGTTATCAATTTTGAAATTTAAATCCATTGCTGCCTCAAGTTTTGCCTTGAATTTTGTTCCCAGTTTAGTAGATGGTGAGCATTCGTTTATTTGGAATTTCACACCGACAGTTAGAGGAATAATATGGGATAAGGTTAAATATTGTTCACTAGACATTTTGTTGGTCAAATCTACAAATGGTTTTAAAATTTGAACACATTCACCAATTTCTTTTCGTTCTTCGTCTTTAAAATCACCGGTTTCATTTTCGCTAATTTCTTTCAACACATTATGCGGGGTATACCATGAAAAAGGTTCATCTTTCTTCTTCCTCGATATTTCTGAATTATGTTTCTGGTACCTCTTCTCAATTTCATCAAACTTCAAATAATTTAAAGCTTCCTGCATATCCATGTTTAACGAAGAAGCTACACAGCACAAGTGTGGTATTTTTAAATATTCTATCACTGCATTACATAAAGGGTGCTCATTCTTCTCGTGATTCGTAACAAAACTGACGACTTTATATAAAATCCCCCATTCGTCTTTTAATATCTTTCTTAGCACATTGGAAATATTTTTGCCACTTTTAACTTTTGTTTCTATTGTGAACAAAGTTTGAGAAATGAGTTCACCTTGATGAATGAAATGCACTGTCGCAGTCCACATATTACGACCCCGTATTCTATTCGTCACGCCCAACTTCCAAGTTTCTATTGTGATCGCTACGTGAAGTACAGAATCCAAAGTTTTCTTTAATTCCTCTTTTGCTTTATCGTAATATTTAGGAATTTTTTCCTCAAATAATGTTTTCACATTGGGCAAGGTGTAGTTTTCATCTTCAATATAATTTCGAAAGCCTTTGTGATCCAGCATATGAAACGGTCCTAAATCCAAACACAACCATTTAACTAGTAAACAGTCTTTGTCCAGTATTTCATTTGTTGAAGCGTTATTTGTCATTATCGTTGGCGTTTAAGTCAGAGTATCTTCACTTTAATTTCTCGGTAATAGTAATTATTTTGTTCATCAAGTTTTTGATGTTTGCACTAAACAGTTCACTATTTGAATCTTCAATGCTTTCACTCACAGAATCCTACACTCAGTCTATATCTGTAGTATCACTTCTGAGACACAGGCCTCACCTCTGTGAGAGGCCGTAATGTTTGCTGGCTCAGTGCGCAAACGACTAGTAACTATGATGTGTCAAGAACTACTAATGCCGCAAAAATGTTTATACAAATGCCAATGCAACAAGCAAGATAGCTCTATCTTATCTTTACTGATTATTTCATCGGTTCAATAATAATATACGGTAGACCTATGCGTTTGAATGATATATCATACAATCAGATTGTTGCTACAACAACTGATAACAATACTATCTGCTGTAAAGTTGATTAATATGTTGGTAAAATCTGCATAGATTTTACCAAAATAACCATTAGATTTTACCAAAGTATATGATTTTAACAAAACGGCATCGTTTTTTTCACCATGAAGTTTGCAATTTTTGGCACGTAGATACTGTTGGGGCAAGTCACTGTGTATGTCTAAGCCTAAGCTAGGAAACTATCAGCGATCTAAAAGATTACCAAACAGAACGTTCGCTCACAGTCAGTCATCACAATCGGTAGTCAATCGGTATCTGACGTTATTTTTTCTTACATTTTGAACTTGACACTGTCCACTTCCGACTATAAGTTTGGTGTGAACGCCGCCCTAACACAGTATAGTTTACGCTGACATCAGCCTGAGTCATTGGTTGCGTACTTACTACTGTACCTGCCAATATGCACTAACTGGACACGAATCCAGACTGCATACTCAAAACCTAGATGACGCACCCTTTACCGCAGAGAGAGCATCTAAAGTGAATCAGAAAAAAAATGTATGTTAATCATAAAGATAACTCTGGATTTTTTTATAAACGAAGTCATGTCCATAGTTTTCCTTTTGTCATCATTATTTTAAAAGGCAATGGAACAGGAAAAGTATAAAGAATATTTGTAACTGGATAATTAAATTACAACAGTATCAAAGGACATAATTTTAAAGTTTTATTTTAACATAATATTTTTGTGTTTTAAGACGAATTTTGTTACCGTTTTCAATCCGTAACAATGCTAAAGAACTCAAAGGCTTGAACAAAACTAAGTAAATCTCACAGTCTCTCCTTGAATGTACGCTGTGTGTGTACAGTCGATAACAGAATTTCAGAACAAAGACGGCTCTAAACCGATTTGCAACAAAATGTTCATTGGACTGACGGGGTATGTTTGATGTACAGTTGCGCTCAGTTCAACTGTGTTTATTGGCGTTCCCTTAAGAAAATAACAATTACAATCCATTCATTAAAGGGTTTAAAAACAAAGACAATCAGTTTTCTTTGTGTCTTTAAAATGATAATGCTGTTAATAAAAGATCAGTTATACAGTATCGTTTTGCGTCTTATACAAATTTATTTTTAGTGCGAAACCAGAATATAGTTTGTTCAAAATAAGTAACTGAATCGATTCCAATAATTTTTATATCATGTTATATTATTTTGTCCCAAAAATATTTAAAAAAGGTTACGAGTTGGACACTGAGCGACACTTAGTACCTATCCGCAATCATACGCGCACAACATAGGCATTAGGCGCGGACGCACAGAGGGGCGCCGCGTGGTGAGTATGTTTTTGTACAGACAACCAGGTAACTTAACAAGGTTATAACTTTCTGATTTTTTATGATACAATTTTGAAATTTTGTACATAGATTCTTTACATAAAAATACAAGACACGTATTTCAGGTTTCGCATATCCTAAAACTAATGTTGTTTAGGCAATACAGCTTATTTTTAAACACAAAGTTTACACGTAATCATTCCTATAATATGTTTTATACGTTACGTACAGATTCTTAAATTTTATTCATCTGATAGTCCTATATTAATAAAGAGTAGAGGCAGACCAAAGAAACGACGGATGGAATGTGTGAAGGATGATATGGCTAGGAAGGAGGCGACTGCTGAGATGTAGGGCAGGAGAATGACGATGTGTCCTATAATAATTTACTAGAGCAACCACGGACAAAAAGCAAGCATGGTGTACGCATATTATAATTATGTATTGGGTCTAACTATTCATACATGAAATATTTTCAGAGACAAATCTATCGGCTCTAACGAAGCCATTTCAATTGATTTTTTTAAATAAATAATTTAAAATTACTTCAATAACACTGGCTCCTTCTTTTTCAACATCCATTACGCTAGATTAATGGAGCTAGCGTAATGGATGTTAAATTATTGACAATTGTAAAAATCAATCAGTCAATTAGTAATTTTAAATTATTTATTTTTACAAAAATATACTTAGATTAAAAAAAAAAACATTGAAATGGCTTCGTTATAGCCGTTAGATGATTCTCTGAAAATATTTCGTGTATCAATAGTTAGACCTTATATGTATATACAATTCTTCACCAAATCCTTTAACTCCATGTACTTTCTATGCAACAAAAGCACTACTTTTCCTTAACGCCCCATTACTTCAAAACTTTTTACCGAACCCATACATTTCTAAGCGACAAATCAGTCTGTGTAACCGACATTTTGTCACACATACCGCGTGAATGGAACTAATCCTTAGAAAGCGGATTGCATGGGATTGGGTGAAACGTGAAATTGGACCTACGGAACCCCTGATTACTTATTCTTTGGGGTCTTTCCTTATTTATGGTGTAAGTAGGTGGTTACACATATGAGCATATGCATGGGAATTACCTGCCTACATATAGAAAAATAAATCCAAATACATATATATGACGGCGTAAGCGCTGGCTGAGCGATAGCGCCGTTGTCATTAGGGTTCGGTGGTACCGGGTTCATGATGAAATGTTAAAATAATAGTTTCGGTTTCGGTACACAAAAATCACAGTTTATTATTTAACACAAATTTACATTAAATAACACTAACAAATAATCTCCACAAAATGGGGAAACCGACAGTTTCGTTCTGAAGGAGTGACTTGGTTGGAGTTCCGAGCAAAAGTGATCTCGGCACAATCCCCACTCTACAAAACGACTCTGTCCACGTGCCGCCATTAAAACAACATCTGACGTCACGGCGTTTATCCCTACTACAATGGTCAAATCAGCAACTTGATGTTTAAAAGTTATCGCTTTCTCCGACATATATAATAAATAGTAAAATGAGCCTTTGGTCGGCTCTTTGCTGAAAAAAACTATAACATATTAATTCACATAAATATATTTAACGACCGCCACGTTGATCTTGTGGTCACAAGCAAGACTGCTAAGCATGAGGCCCTGGGTTCGATTGCCAAGTCGGGCAAAGTGTCATTGGGTTTTTAACCGACTTCAAAAAAAGGAGGAGGTTCTCAATTCAGTTGTATGTTTTTTTTTTTTTGTTTGTTACCTCATATCTCCGTCATTTATGAACCGATTTGAAAAAATCTTCTTTTATCTGAATGGATCTACTTCTCGATTGGTCCCATAGAAATTTCATCAAAATCGGTTCAGCAGTTTGGTTTTGAAATCAAAATAGCTGGAAAAAATGTCATCCAAGTAAAAGAAATTGCGAATTTGATTCTTGACAAGGATTTGTGTGTGATACGATAACAAAAAAGTCAATGAAACAAACAATAGTCACCGACTTCCGAAAGTAAAGTTATTTTCCACTTTATTAGTGTTTTTTTTTTGGAAGTCGGTTTTTTTTGCAAAAAAGTTTTTTTTCATGAGGAATTTCTTAGTAGTAGCCACGGAGTTTGTATTTCTTCCCGGACCACGGCCATCAATAGGCTCGCCCCCTATTACATGGGACTTAAACATAACTGGCGTTATGTGTCCTGGTGTACTATTAAATACACTTCTGCCTAATCCTTCGGGGATCAACAGGCGTGATGTTATGTTGGATCTTCAAGGGTAAGCCTTGCTTGCCGAGGTTGGTCCGTGGATGGGTGACCATCATTACATACCGAGTTTCCCTCGTGCCTCGGAAAGCACGTTAAGCCGTTGGTCCCGGCTGTCATTTGGAGATCTTTGACACCCGTTACAAGTATCCAGAAGCCGATAGTCTGAAATCCAGTCTTAGCAAGGAGTATCGTATTACCCATTTACTGGGTTGTGGAGGTCAGATAAGCAGTCGCTTCATGTGAAATACTGATACTCAGCTGAATCCGGTTAGACTGGAAGCCGACCCCAACATAGTTTGGGAAAAGGCGCGGCAGATGATAAAGTAGAAGAACAGACGACTCAAGGCTCCTTTATTTTATTTTTTCCGTTTTGCCAAGACAAAAAAAAAAGTTTTTTTTTGGCCAAGCTAACAATTAATATATTTTTATTCTAGTTTTCCTTTTAAACATTACACCCCGCTTCTATGAGTTTTTACAGGTACGGAAATCAAACACCAAACCCATTCCCAAAACCAGGCCAGCCACAGTTTCACACAAATCGTCAAAAGTTAGTTTCATAACCCTAGCATATTTAGCTAGGCAAGTTTCATGAGCCCAGAGACTGGATTCAAGGCTAACGCATACACTGAGGACTAAGTTTAAGGACTTATCACTTTTAGTATGCCTATCTTGTTAGGGAACAAGGTCATGGCCTTGTTGGGTAGGATATTAAAACGGCAATATTTTAATGGTTTGTCTAACAGAATACTGAGTTATATGTACCTAGTAGCTACATCTTTATTCAGCCTATTAGCATTTTTATGTCCCAGTTCTTTTTTATCGTGTAGTTAGGGACTAACCTGGTGTCAGAGTTTTTATGCCGCCATTAGGCCTCTGACTTGCCTTTACATGCCGTCGAGAAATATCTCTCAGGCACGCTGATTTCCTCACGATATTTTCCTTCACCGAAGCAAGTGACGTCTAGGGTTCGGCATTGAGACTTATGGACTTAGCAGTCCGTCGGTCACGTCTAGGCTATCACTGCTTCCAGTTAGTTGATACCTCTAGTTAAGAGCGATACTTGTATTACGACGGCGATTGAGAAAAAAAACAAATGAACTTTTAAGGTGTCTCGACCAAGAGCTCTTTCTTTGACTATCCCGAGACATCTCGCAGACTCAGGATGGACGGTTAAACTGACACAGGACGGACAGCAAGTTACGTAAAGCGAGGCTAGACGAGCGTGTTAGAAAGTGGATGTAAACTACAAGTATATGTATTGATATCTACTTAATTACTAAGCTTTGAGTGTCAGAATGGTAACTTTTTATTAACTATGTCTGAAAGTGTCTCTAAAAAAGTGTGTAGGGTAAAGGGATTTTATGAAGAAAACCACAGAAAGACAAGACTATTCATTTATAACTATCAAACTACGTCTATTTGCAAACCTAGGTCTTCGTGGAGAGGAATGGACAAGAAACTCCACGGTTACATCTTAAAAAGTATAATGCCAGGACAATGTACATTGTCCTGGACCATTTCTCAAGTTATATCAGTTTATAGGTGTAGATAGACAATAAGCAATATAAGCCATATTATAACATATTTCTAGCACATAGCTATCAGTAATATTCATAGTATAATATCAAATAACTTACATAAACATTGTGGAAGATGGTGGTAATACAAATACGTTTCAGCTTTATACACTTGGTATCTCCATTAACTTGCAAACTTAATAATATACACATGGACCACACAATATACGACCCAGGGTCTGTCGTAACTCGTCGAACAGTAGCAGCAAAAAGACCTTGAATTGGCAGCAACATCGCTTTTTATAACCATCAAATATTACATATCTTACATAAAATATTGCCGCCATAATAAACCAATGGCAGATGGGTCATACATATAGTTAAATAACTAATAACATATGTATATAATAACATCACGCCTGTAATCATCGAAGGGTAAGACAGAGGTGTACCTAATAGTACACCCACATTTCACCAGTTATTTTTTATGTTTAAGAGGGCGAGCCTATTGTCTTCCACCGGGCACAAATCCAGACTGCGTGGCTACTACTGAGACATTCCTGTGACATTATTATCAAAGAAACTATACTATATTTCCTACAGCAACCAGTTGTAAAAATTGTGTGATTGGCAAATACTTTTCTGCACACTAAAATTCTAAAAGCCCAAAATTCTATCACATAAAATGCTCCGAAAATTCAAGCAATACCACACAAAGCTAATATTGGAATAAAATATCGCATTCCATTACCGTCTACCATTGTTTAACCGGAATACGAATCCGGCATGGCGTAGTTTTAAAATACACTGGAAATGCGGATTGGCGTATTTTTTGTTTTGCCTATTTTCTGACAGGAAGTGTGGTCCGGTTAATTGAATTTAGATGAATGGGTTTTCTGTTTAATATTGTTATGTGAGTAAAATTGGAAAAAATGCACTGTGGAATAATGGTGTTGAGTTGAGACTAACGTAACAAACTGGGATATTCATTTATCTGGGGGTGAAAACACAACCGGCTGATTTTGACTTTTAAGTTTTATAGTACCTTTTTGTAGGTTCATTGCGTAGTAAATTATTAAATTGTGAGTAATCACAAAATATATACAAATACAATAATATAGCTATTATTATTTGCACAATAATATCTTACCCGAACGGAAATCCTACACTAGCCCGTATCATGGAAAAAACAATTTACTGGCTCCTGGACTCAAATCTTAGCCTAGCCTTTTTCCCAACTTTATTGGGGTCGGCTTTCAGTCTTACCCATCCACAGACCGACCTTGGCAAGCGCCGTTTAACCTTGAAGAGCGACCCGTGCGGCTGTTATTATTTAGCCACGAGCTCCTCTCTCGATCTATAGGACACAAATGACAAATACAAAGTGGTGATGGATTTGAATCCAGACCGCGAATTTTAAAATTTCTATCATCTGTAACAGAAAAGCTTTTACACACGAAGATTTACTCCAGACTAACATACTCCATTTTTATCTACTAACTATTATTCTCTCTAGAAGCTAAAGCTCCAGTAAGCGAAGTCAGCGCTTTGTCTTCCGCTGAAAGCGATTCATTGTACACATTTCTAATTGAATAATCTCCAGACCGTCTATTGACTGAGTTCGCTTCAAACCGTCTAAACTAAATTGTACAAGCTGTTGACATTATTGATAGTAAGTAAACTGTCTCTTGATGTTTGCTTTGGGTACCTCTAAGTAAATACGAAAAACTTTATTCCGTCAGTCACAAATACGAATTTCAAAATTGCGATTTTCATAATTCCGAATGGTTCAAAATTCCTAATATAACAATTCCAATTTATCATTCATCATATTTTTATAATTCCGAAATTTCAACATTTCTAACGTTAATAATTACTGTTCTCAAAATACCAAGTTTCAATAGGTCGAATAACAAAAAGTCCGTCTTTATGATTTTTCGAAACATCAAAAATACGAATTCCGATTATTAAAATACTGATTAATTAGAATTCCGAAATAAAAACGCTTTGTAAAATTGCTCGCTCGCTCGTCTTCGCGCTTTAATGGTCACAGTTCTGACCTAACCTAACCCAAATGATTCACCAATAATAGAGGGGTTCTGGCGTTAGTGGTCACTGCTCTAACCTAACCTAACCCAAAGGATTCAATAACAGTAGATGGTATCCGACGCAGGTATATATAATTATGTACATATGTAAAAGGAGATGAAGAAAACAAAAAAAATATATTAATACACAAATTTTAAGGCATGTATTTAAATGATCGTTTTAATTTTGCAAAAAAAGCAAACAAAAAAAAATCAATCGATATTTGAATCTGTTTAGAGCTACGCAAAAAATGTTTGAGATGTAGAAATTACGTCTGATAGTTACTTGTTGAGCCCCAAAACTAATAAAAATGAGCATTCAATATAATAAAGGATAGTTATTATAAAAAGGCATAGTCGACGTAGCCCCCCTACGTGGGGCTCCTATTCCTGTCTGCAGGGTTTAAAGTACCCTAACACGAAGGGGATGGCGGAGTCTAGTTCGCTCACTTCGCTCGCACACTAGACCCCGCCATCCCCTCCGAACCAAGCCTGTCTGAGTCGGGATGCCCCAAGTCCCGAGCTCGCTTCTTCGCCCTTGCTTCCTGTGTTATCTATCTTCGTATGTGTTAAGTGTAATTATTAGGAGATCAAAACCTAAAGATATACTTGCTACAAAAACCATACCCAACCAAATATATATGCGTAACTGAATATTATGCTAATTGAATCAGAAACTTATGAAAATACTTAATCGAATTTATGAAAATCGAAAAACAAACAAATCGCATTTACGACTTTCGGTAAAATAGAATTCGTGAATTTGAATAATAGACATTATAATTCTTAGGTATTATGAAATTCGGACTTTTGAAAATCGGAACATCGAAAGTCGAAATAAAATATTTCGGAGTATTTGGGTGTTCCCGTTCACTTTAGTTGAATATCCTTATATGGCCTACACGCTTAAGTGATACTAAATTTCTTTAGCAGCACTTCAATGATACAATTATCTGTGTAGCCCTGGCATTGTACAAGGAATTCATGTACCACAAGAGCTAGTCTACGACTGCGGAGAAGACAATTGAAAGAAGTTGCTTAAAGAATACCGCACACGAACTTGTGGTGCGACGGAGGGAAACAGTAAGTCGCATCACCCGAGGTCGTGCACTGGCAACTTATAACAAAAAAAAAATTGTTAAATCTCTGATGTTTTTACGTACGTAGGTAAACACATATCTACAATTGAATATAATATATTTTCAGTGTTTTACCTCCCACCCGTTTTTGCGTTACCCAACGTTTTATATTTTTTCAATTTCCTAAATTGTTTTTATGTTTTTCGTTGAAAATAAGCGAATGGAGTGTTTTAATATTTCGTTTCAAAAATAAATAGAATGTTTGTGAAATGTGTAGGAAAAAAAAGTTTGGCTGAAATCCTTTGTAGTAAAGGGCAAGGCTTTCTGTACCCAATTTTGACAGTTGTTACAAATATTGTAAAAGTGGTCACCGCTAAAAGCAATTGACACACAAATTGACCTATAAAACTTTTTGTGTTAGTAAACAATTGAAACCGTTTACGATGTTCCTAGCTGAGGAAATAAGCAGTTCTAATTCAATTATCTTATTGCAAATTACCTTACAGGCTGTAGGAATATGGAACATGTGATAGGTTACTTGAAAGAAAGTGAAGAAGTTTTCAACTAACCCGTCTTTGAATCGCGCACTCTTTTCACGGTTAGATTACGTCCACCCTTTGCAGTTAAAAGCACACTGACATATGTGTAAAGTAGTAATAAGGGTTTTGTTACGTTGTAGAAGATGCGTTAAAAATTATAGTGATCTTTATATTCGTGACAAAGAGGTGGCTGTTGGACTGCAGCTGTCAGATGTAAAATTACTATAAAGTAACGAGCAATGAAGTGTTTACAAATAGCAACTTTTAAGAGTGATTTTCTACTAATGTATTACTTAATGTTTTACGTTTTCATGAACAAAGTATTTTAGAAGCCACACCATTAGCTCTTATTTCAAAGTAGAAAGAAACCGTTTTTCCACGAAGAATCGCTTTTGAATTTTGTTAAGTGTATACATTTCATTGCACGTGAATGTATACGGACTGTAGATGTAGATTTCTTCACTGGTGATGTAATCAATTAACTACGCTCGATTAGGCGATTATCTTTACTTGATTAAGCTGTTCTCGACCATCGACTATTTTTTACTTGGCGCGTTAACATTTTCTACAAAAAAATCCAACAGCTTTGAACCTAGAAAAATATACTGGATTACGTTATAATCCTTTAAAAAAACATGGTTTAACTATAAGCCCAGGCCTTAGAAAGTTACACAAATACCTAATTTTATTTCAAAATGTAGTTAAGCCTCTTAAATTAAACCTTTGAGGCTGGTTTTACTCTAGTAAGTTGTCTGAATCCAATTCTTTTGTTCTGACTTTTAATAATACAGATTGTAGTTATTTCTAAAGCTGCTCAAATCCTTTAACTTTGTTGCCACAGCAAAGCTTGATTACTTCTTTTTGTATTTAGTGCCCAATGGAGGAGATCGAGTTATATTTAAAGGTATGATTCGGCACATAATATGTACCTAAGATTTTGGAATATATATTTTGGGTATTTGATTGCTATTACATGAAACTTAAGTATTTATTTAACAATCGTCAGAAGAAAAGAACAGAAAAATATGTAAAGAGGTGATGCTTTATTTCATCGTCAAATCATTTGTGTAGATTATGTTGTTGCGTAAGAATTGTACTACACATTTTTCAGATACTAGGTGCGCCTTGCCTAAATTGATAATAAGCAAGGATATGAAAAAACTCGTTTTTTACACTATTTGTCCTATTTCTTAGAAAATAACTGATAGAAAGAAGTATGACCATTTTCAACCATTATGAAAATATTAGCATCGAACAGAAAAGTTAGTGAAAATTCTTAAAACAAAATACACAGACGCAATTACACTCCGGCACTTATTTCCAATATTTAATCAAAAAGAAAACTGAGATATTGGAAGCGGAATTTGTTAAAATGTAATTTATTCTGAAACTAGATTTTGCCCGCGGCTTGACGTGCGAAGAATAACTTTTCGTTTTTCTTCTCTGGTATCTATATAATTTTAAAACGCAGATTCATGGCAAAGGCATCAAATTCGGGAACTTTAGGCAGCCGTAGTTGTCAAAAGCATCCTTGTTTCTGTCAGAAACTAGGGTGTTTTTAGATAGTCTCCATGAGTGGCCGATCCCTCGAGGTAGCCCCACTTTACAAGGTTGGAGTTACATCTGCCCACTTGGGTATGCAGGCGGTTCAGGGACTTCCATGTGGATCTTTGGAGGTTGGAATCTGCAGGAAGATGCTCACTAGGCGGTTCATGTTAAGTAGGAGGGAGACAGGTATTTTGCTACGGGTACCATCCGGAGTCGGCCAGGTTTCCTCAAACGGACGTAGTGGATTTTAAGAAGCTGTGCCTGGCTTACTTAAACTACTGAAAAACTGATACAATCATTTAAAAGTCGTCGTAGAAATACGAAGCGCATTGAGAGCGATTGCACTTTTGGGCCAAGGCCTTTTGAACGTGATTCTTGCAAATACCTACAAAATATGGCTCCTCCTAATGCTTCCATACTCATCCCCAGTCCAACAAAAAACTTTTTGCAAAAAAAAACCGACTTCCAAAAAAAACACTAAAAAGTGGATAATAACTTTACTTTCGGAAGTCGGTGACTATTGTTTGTTTCATTGACTTTTTTGCCATCGACTTCCGAAAGTAAAGTTATTTTCCACTTTTTAGTGTTTTTTTTGGAAGTCGATTTTTTTTGCAAAAAGTTTTTATTTTAGCCTTTTTAGTTATCGTATCACACACAAATCCTTGTCAAGTATCAATTTCGCAATTTCTTTTACTTGGATGACATTTTTCCAGTTATTTTGATTTCAAAACCAAACTGCTAAACCGATTTTGATGAAATTTCTATGGGACCAATCGGGAAGTAGATCCACTCAGATAAAAGAAGAATTTTTCAAATCGGTTCATAAATGACGGAGATATGAGGTAACAAACACAAAAAAAAATATACAACCGAATTGAGAACCTCCTCCTTTTTTTGAAGTCGGTTAAAAATAACAAATAAGAGAACAGAAAACGATACGCCTAAAAACAATGTTGCCTAAATGATTAGATATCTAGACTGAAAATATAATTTTCTTGCCAGAGAAGAGAAAAATCAAAAAATTAAAATACTAAGAGCCAAGAATTCTGAACAAACAAATTCACTTTTCTTTTGATATTATTAGTTAGTACAAATGAAGTCAGACTTCGAAATGTCGTCCTCTCAGTTTGACCTAAATAAGATATCTTTATTCCGATGGAAGTCTCAACAGTAAAATAATTTAAGATCAAGCTTAAGATTAAATTTTTGTGATGTTGACGTTGAAATAATAATGCCTCGAAAATTGCAATAAAATTATTTCTTTTCTGGGAGATTATTGATTGAGTAGCATGAAATTAATTGATGAGTATTTTGTCTGGTAGAAAAGACAAAAAGAGAAAGTTAGTTTCTAGTCTTCTTGTTCGTGTCATTAGGACCTGGTGTCAGAGCTTTATGCCGCCCATGAGCCTCTGACTTGGCTTCACATGCCGATGCCGTCGAGAATCATCTCTCAGGTATGCTGGTTTCGTCACGATGTTTTCCTTCACCGAAGCAAGTGATAATTATACAATACGCACATGATACCGAAAAATCAGAGGTGCGTGGGTTCGAATTCGAGACCTATGGCTAGCAGTCCAATGTTCACTCAACTAGGCTATGCCAGATCTCGCTGACGAGCGGTGCCGTGTGATGGCTCATTTGACCGATTCGGTCAAATTCGATGAATCAATTCCGTTAAACCGACAGCGGTTGCCGCATTCGGTGACCGACTTCATGTAACCGCGCCATGAGAATCGCCATAAATTTATGTATCACCTTTGTAAATCGTCGAAATGTAAAAATGTATTACGTTAAAAATCAGGCAATACAGTTGCTATCATGATTTTGTTATTAATTAGTTACCAACCAATTAATAACATTATTATGAAAATAGACGTTGTACTATTATTAAATATGCAATAGCCCATAAATGTTATTAGCTGATAAGTAATTACATATTAATATGTATTATTTTGTTCTGATAACGATCTAAAATATAAATAAATGAGACTGTTCAGATAAATATGATAATCCAACAATTAATTTAATTCAGGTTAAATAAAACAATAACAACAAAAATCACCCTATACCTAGTTGTAATATCACTACAATCAATTGATTTACCCAAAACTAATCATTTTGATTTCTGCTTACCTACTAACCAGGAACTAGTTCTTGAAAATAAAGAATGCCATGCCATGCCACAAGAAAAGTCGTGCGCGATTTATACAATCGTGGCCATCTTTGAATTCGGAATAAGAAACGTTTGTAACTCCGACGGGTAACGTAAGGCCAAGTTCTGATAACATCGCAGCTGCTAAGACCTCGTTTAACTTATTCCTGAATGATCAAACAAGGCTATTCGTTTTTCTTCTTCTGCTAACTTTTCAAGTGATCCGAATAAAATGGGCTTTCAAAAAAAAAGGAAATCAAACTTCAGATTCTACAACGAGATTATAGGGAAATTCTTACCAGATACTTCAGCATACACACGCTAACCTGAAACAATAATCTGACCATACAATGTAATATTTGTTTTTTGAGCAGAAACCAACCTTACGTCCCTTAGCATAAACAACAAGTAAGACTGTGCAAAAAGTCTTATAAGCACAAGTCCATCGGCATTACGCCAAATAAGATAACATCACGCTAGGCATGGATGTGTTCTATAGTACACCCACATTTTGTCAGTTACGTTTAAGTCTCATGTTATAGGGTGCGAGCCTATTGCCTTCAACCAGCCAAGTCTCAACTCCGGGCTGTTGAAATTCCTGGTGGAAAAAACCGACCAATAACACTTTACGCGACCCGGGACCGAATCGCAGGCCTTCAGCTCTTGCTACCATTAGAGAAACGAGGCAACGAAATCACAGCTCAAAATATGTTGTAAAAACACTAACTCAAGATTATAAACCAGTTTTTCCGATAGCAGCAACCCACATCTGACCCCACCCTTATACGGAAACTTGCCGGTTTCTTCCCATGTGTACACAGAGCAAACACCCGAAGTTTTAATGTAATTTTTTCAATTCTCCAAGTCGTGAGTTCGCGACCGCTGTTTGAGGGTACAGCTTCCTTTCCATTATTCATGTTTGATAGTTTTCATGCAACGGCAATTCTTTATTGGGGAGTGACCTGAAAATTATGCACATGACGTACACTATTGTTGATACCATCTTAACTAAAAAACTCTGAATCTGATTAGGTATGTGGTTTCCATTACAATAATACGCTACCTGCATGCTGTAAAAGTGATTTGGTGAAGGACCTGGATGGAAGTTGTTTCTTGTATGTTACTGACGTTGTTTTGATTACCAATTTATGTTCCGAGAATGTACTTGAGAAATATCAAACCACAATGTACAAAAAGTGGTAGAGAGGTATGGTAGCTTGGAGTGTAAGAACTCATTCAAACGGCTTCCGTCATTGACAACCCGCCATAAAACACGATTCGTCATCACAAATGGACGTTCACATTTCATACGGAATCGTATTTTATCACGATCCGGCAAAAAACGAATTGGTGTTCAAATTAGTTCCGAGATTTAGCATTTGTTCCGGGAACGAGCGCATCAGCGAATCCGTCACAATAAATTCACGATTCGTGTAATTTGACGTACCTGATTTTTAAAAGACGATACGTGATTTAAGACGTGTCAGTCATTTTTCACGATTCGTGATGCTTGTGAACACGGGCATTTAAAAAGCATTGCCGCCGTCAAAAAAGATGACGGATCGTGAAAAAAGACGATACGTCAAAAAAATCGAATCGTCGTCGTGTGAATCTTTTCGATCCATGAAAGTGCACAAAGGTACTTTCGTCATTCTCCTCACCAAACATACTTACACAAAACCGTAACATCATCACAATTTCAACCCTCAACACTCAAAACACGTTGTAAACTAGACATCGGTAGAACATTACAAATAGTTCTCACCGCAGTTTGCAGTATCGCGTCAGATTATAGTATTTACAGAGCTACTCTGGTCTGTTGCGAATTAGCAAAGTTTCAAACTGCCGTCGCGCGGTGGAGTGAGTGATCTTCATCTTCGAACTTGTAGACGTCTTGTGACACTTCGTTTTGTTACTACTTGACAAAACTGTCCTAGTTAGTGGTAATACTAACTATTAAAATGTGTTTCTTACATTTAGGTTCGTATATTGCCTTTGTGTAATATTTTTTCTACGATTTCTTGTATGTACATACATTCAGGATCTTGATGTTATTTCATGCTTTGTCGTTTGCTATCGATCATTTAACATACTTAGCATCTGCAGTCTAAAGCTGTACATTAATTCAGGTGTCTTGAATCCCGATAAGCATCTACAGAACCAGTCCTCTACAACAGTTGCGCTTGCAGTTAAGAAAGGAAGTCACCACACTTATTAGCGGAATCAGTTTGAGCCGATCAGCTCATCATCTGCCTAGCCTTTTCCCAACTATGTTGGGGTCGGCTTCCACTCTAACAAGATGCAGCCGAATACCAGTATCTTAAATAGAGCGACTGCCTATCTGACCTTCACAACCCAGTTAGTACTGAGTAATACGATACCCGTTGGTAAGACTGGTTGTCAGACTTTCGGGCCACGGACTGTCTGTACCGGCTGTCAAAGATCTACAAATCACACAGACATCCGGGACCAACGGCTTGACATGCTTTCTGAGGCATGGAAGGAACTCGGTATGTTTATGGGTAGTCACCCATCCATGGACAAACCTTGGCAAGCGCGGCTTAACCTAAAGATCGCCTCGTTTCGGTTCAGACAACGCGACTCTCGACACGACTCGTCGCCGCGCCGATCGTTGATTCGACGCGACCGGCTCAAGCCAATTACGCGCCGATAAATTTGGCCACTCCCTAATAGCAACTCTAAATAGCAGAACCGACGGTATACGGACGGGAGAAGAGTAGTCAGGTACGAATCACCGGCCTCATCTAGTTTTAAAAAAAGAAGACGTGTAAAAGTGTTTGTAAAAACCTATTTGCAATACTCGTATAAACATCATTTCATTTCATATAGGTACGTCATAGAAACCCTCGAAAGTTTTTGCATGCGTATATTTTCGACATTAGGATCTTTAGTAATTTATCGCTTCCCAATCCACCACATACATTACATATAAACTTACACCTTTTTATCCCATGTGGGTACGCAGAAACCACAGAACGCCACCTGCTACAATCATTACGCCGTAAATGATCTACCACTTAATCTCACTTTATCTCCACACCACGCTAATACAAAACTAATACAATTCAGTTTCCTCTGGTAACAAAGCCAATTCTTCGATTAACTTAATACAATTGATTCTAACTTGTTTTATTGAGTCGATTACCGAATACATTGATAGGGACTTGGCATAAATTCAATTTCGCAAAAGTTTCTACAAGATATAGAGTAAATCCATTTATCTAGAAGTTAAAGGTTACTGGTTCGCCATTATTCTTTCGAAAGCCAGCGTGTAATGTGTCAGAAGATAACTTTTCTGGTTTAAATGCCTAATCAGTATGAGGGTTGTGATTAATGGGGATTCAGTAGTAAGAAGCTGTGTATGGCCATTTGAAAGGAACTAACTTCTGTACGCCTGTGTGTTCCAAATGTATGTATGACTCCAATTTTAAATAACATCAGATTATGCCAATAATAAAAAGCAGTAAGTTTATTTTACCAGTGCGTTCCAAGATAATCCAGTCCCCTCCGAATTATACTCGATTATTGAACTCCTAAACTTATAAGCGGACCAAGCCGATTGTTATAATCGAATTATTGCGAGAATCGACTAACTCTATTGTCCATTGCAAGTTTTATTAACGAGAAAACTTTCTAACTTTCAATGTTCGTTTAATTTCGGATTGTTTCGGAGTTTTCTGCCTTTATTTTGATGAAGAGAGAGTGGTTTTACTGATTATGTACTGTATTTGGGAGGAGCTCGTAGTTAAATAATAACTGCCGCACGGGTCGATCTTCAAGGTTGCGCTTGCCAAGGCTTTGCGGTTTTTGGATGGGTGACCATCATTACATACCGAGTTTCCTCCGTGCCACGGAAAGCATCATAAGCCGTTGATCCCGGTTGTCATTTGTAGATCTTTGACAGTCGTTACAAGTAGTCAGTGGCCCGAAAGTCTGATAACCAGTACTAACTGGGTCGTGGAGGTCAGACAGGCAGTTGCTCCATGTAAAATACTGGTATGCAGCTGCACTCGGTAAGACTGAAAGCCGATCTCAAATTTGGCAAAAGGCTGGGCAGATAATGACGATCATGCACTTTATCTATACTTTTTAGAAACATTGTGTATGTTTACCAATTCCATTCATGTCTTTATCTGTCGTATTGCCGAGTAAGCTTAACTAAGCTTGCGTACGAAACTCTTACATGATAACACCGCCACTTTTGTAGGTACCAACAATGTATTTTGCATGTCCTTACCCAAATAACAAGACCATAACGAACATTAATAAAGCTAAACCAAAATATTAATATTAAAATGACTACAGAACAAAAGACGAAATCTCCATACCAACCCTTTTTAAAGACAAAGCAGCTGGATTTACTTAACATCCACTCAAAGGCTATTAATTAAAAATATCATTATCCAAGTAAAAGGATAGCTGTCTGATGAAACACGGACGCCATAACTCAATCAAATTAATGAAGGGACTACTTCTCGACAGAGTTCGCTTGCAAAATCAATTTGTGTCCCACAGTCCTACGGCAAAGTTGGGATAAGTTAGGGTTACCGTATGGCGAGAGATATTTTACGAGCCTGCTGAACATCTGGGACCACTCTGTTAATTTTTGTGGCTTTACAAGTTATTGTACCCTGAAACAAAGTGGGTTTTAATAGGAATGTGTGATGATTAATAGGTACATTTTGTTGTAGTGTAGGATGTAATATCGCGAGGAATGTTTTGTGAATGTGAATGGCTATAAGCATAGGAGAAAACCAAAGAAACGATGGATGGGCTGTGTGAAAGATGATACATATGACTAGAAAGGAGGTGACTGCTGCTGCGTAACAGACATCTTCCATGGAAGATGACGTGCTGCACCGACCACAAATAAATTAGGATTTATATTGTCATTTGTTTCAAGGATTAATAAAATAAAAACTTTTTTGCAAAAAAAAACCGACTTCCAAAAAAAAACACTAAGAAGTCGGTTAAAAAGTGGAAAATAACTTTACCTTCGGTAGTCGGTGACTATTGTTTGTTTCATTGACTTTTTTGTTTTACCCTTTTTAGTTATCGTATCACACACAAATCCTTGTCAAGTATCAATTTCGCAATTTATTTTATTTGGATGACATATTTTTTCAAGCTATTTTGATTTCAAAACCAAACTGCTGAACAGATTTTGATGAAATTTCTATAAGATCAATCGGGAAGTAGATCCATTCAGATAAAAGAAAAAAATTTCAAATCGGTTCATAAATGACGAAGATATGAGGTTACAAACACAAAAATAAAAATAAAATTACACCCGAATTGAGAACCTCCTCCTTTTTTTGAAGTCGGTTAAAAAGATCCTTATCGGAGCCGAAAAGCACTTATTCTCCGCGTCATTGCGATCATTTTTTTGTTCTGGACCTTACCTTCTAGTTAGGAGGTCAAAGTTCAAACATTTTCACCAGTTTTTTTTTTCAATTAAATTTTTTAATGTTATAACTTTACTTTGAATACCTCCATGGCCTTATAATAATTTTTTGAGTGCGTGACATTGAGCCCTACCGTAAATTTCAATTTTTCACCCCAAAAAAAAGTCGTTTCCCAGCAATAATTTTTGTCCAGAGTTACTTAGTTTGTTGTGCAGACTGCTTGTTTGACTGCTTCGTGAAGGGTCCGTCCACACCTTGTATTAATGTTTGGTTTCTGTATAAAGCCAAATCATTAATGAAACAAGTATGTAAAGAGATTTAACTAAAAGTAATGAAACTAAATATAGTAATAATTCCGGTTTAATATGTGACTCGCGCATTCCTTTGTCGCAGGCTTCAGTTGTTACCGATACCATTCCACCGGCTTTGATCGTCGTCGCTTGGGCAACGTGAACGGCCCCTAGACACGCCACTGCATTAAAAATAATAAATAAGAAAGTTACCCTGTTTTTCTGTTATATTTTCACGACTGAACGGATTTCGATGAAATTTGTCGGTAAACCAAGTTAGTAGGATACTTTTTATCCCGCCATAGCAGTGCGTTCCATTGGGATATTCTGGCTTCAGCCGCGGGTAAAAGCATATCTATAATTTCTCCCAGCTTTAACCCGTAATACGAAAAGACATTTATCTGCTTCTATTTACGGCATCATCAACGCTCTAGAAATTCAGACCCTCAAATTATAGTCTCCCACACACTTAGATTTTGACAATATTGGGAAAGTAATTACACCCACACAGTTTTGGCCTCGTTTTCTGATAGCATGACGCCCAAAGCCATTTAAGTCTGATCGAATGACGCGATATGTGACTTTTTAAATCTTAAGAATTTTTGAGACATGAAAAGAATAAAAACGGCTGGTAATGATAGTAAAAAATGGCTTTTTCATCCCACCATCTCGGAAAGAGTATTTTTAATCTTCAATATCTGAGTGGAAAAGCCGTTTTTATTCTCTAGAGGATAAAGTAAATTGAATTTAGAACATCGTGTGCACTAAGTTTGTGAATTAAAAAAAACATTAAACCTATTTACTGCTACCTCTATGGTGCCGAATATATCATACAACTTTTTTTTAATTTGTTAAAAACTCAGACTCGGAACCTTCTTGGTGTTCTTTTTTCAATTTGCTTTGTACGCGGTTCTTTACGCGGCATTTTTTCACGTCATTGTTAAACCTTATATTAAAAACAAGAAACTTGAAAACAAATGAAAAAACTAAAATGAGTGATTCTAGCGACGAGTTAGTTTGCTTGACGCCAACAGAATTGACTGAAACTGTTAATAATGCGCAAATGAGCTTTCTCCCTCAACAATCACGCGAGAAGTATTTAAAACAGTACGATATGTTCAACACGTGGCGACTAGCAAAAGGAGCCAAAACTTTCTCAGAAAACGTTTTGCTGGCATATTTTATAGAATTATCCGAGAACAAGAAAGCAAGCACTCTATGGAGTACGTATTCGATGCTAAAAGCAACAATAAAGATGAAAAAAGACAAACATATCGATACCTATCCTAAATTAGTGGCATTTTTAAAAAGAGCCTCATCTGGTCATCAACCAAAAAAATCGAAGGTTTTCACAGTATCTGATATTGAAAAGTTTCTTAACGAAGCACCCGATTCCGTATATTTGGCGGCAAAAGTAAGTCAGTTGCACATTCAGTATCTACTTAAGTATATTAATCTCAATTAAATAGTATACTTAGTAGATGTTGATAGGCATAATTATGCGTTCATATCAATTTTATTCATTTATCTACTACAATACTCTTTACGTTACAGGTTGTTCTTATTATTGGAATAAACGGAGCATGTCGAACTAATGAACTAACACAACTTAATGTCAAAAACATTGAGAAACATTCAGATGACTTACTATTAATTAATTTACCTAATACAAAGACAATAAGAGACCGCAACTTCGTCATTCGCAAGGAATACGTAACGATTGTTGAGAAATATCAAGCCTTACACCCGCCTAACACTCCAATCAATCGATTTTTTCTACAGTATCGCAATGGAAAGTGTGTTAGACAGCCTATGGGTACTAATAAAATTGGCAGTATCCCACGAGAAATAGCAACATTTCTTGAACTTCCAGAACCCCTGTTGTACACGGGTCATTGTTTCCGACGAACTTCAGCCACACTTTTGGCTGATTCCGGAGCTGATCTCCTGTCCCTTAAGCGCCACGGAGGCTGGAAGTCCAATGCAGTTGTAGAGGGATACATAGAGGATTCCATCCAAAATAAGTCTAAAATATGTGAAGGCATCGTAGGAGCCATTACACTGAAAGAGCCTCAATCGGATCCTTGGACTGGCCCTTCTACATCAAAAATAAGCCGTTATGAAACACCTAACCATCTCCCTCTCTCTCCAACATTCACGCCAAGGGAATCCGATGAATCGGTACAACTATTAAGTATGACAGATAGTTTACCGAAAAACAGTACACAAGTGACTAACACCAATATTACAGTACCAAACAAAAATATTACACTCAATTTAAATAACTGTAGCAACGTTACTTTAAAATTTTCTTAATTATACCTTAGTATTATTTTGTTATAATTTAAAGATTATTCTGTAATACTTACCTGTCATAATGTAGTAATTAATACCTAAACTGAAATAAAAGTGTACCTATCTTGTGATTGTAAACGTTTTTTTTTTGCATTTAGTCATTTCCTCGCTGAGGTGGAATGAAAAGTTACGTGTTGCACTCGAGTGCAAAGATTTTTCACCTCGTGCTCTTTTGATTCCCTCGCTAACGCTCAGGATTCTAATTTTGAATCACTCGCTGCGCTCGTGATTCAATTTTAGAATCCTTCGCTTGCTCGGTCATCAAAATTGAACACGCGGTTAAAAAGCAACTTTGCACTCTTGTATAACAAATAACTATTAAAGGATGATTTCTTGTACTCGTAGGCGTTATCAAAAGTTTGAAAGAAACAAATTCAGTTTTTGTTTGGGTCCTTAAACTTTGTTTTCTTTAGCACTTATCCATTTGACTTAGAACATCATAATGCTGGGAATCCAAAAGTTCTTGTATACAGGGAAACTCGACCTATTCCTTTCAGAAATTTCTGAAAGCTAAAAAAATTGTGATTTTTTTTAATAGCTTGCCAAAGTCAAACTAAAGTCAAAGTCATATTGACCGTTTTCTTTGACTATCGCAGTGTTGTGCACTCGGAATTTTTGCTGGAAAGTCAAACAGTAAATAAAGATTATTATTTTAGCGTTATGCGGCGTTTAAGAGAGCAAATTCGACGAAAAAGGCCAGATTTGTGGAAAGAAAGTTCTTAGATTTTGCACCACGATAATGCGCCTTCGCACAAGGCCATCATAGTGAACGAATTTTTGACTAAAACTCAACAAATACCATCAAGCAACCACCTTTTTCACCGGATATGGCGCCAGTCGACTTCTTTTTTTTCCTAAACTCAAATTACCACTTCGTGGCATTTACCCATTTTCATTCGGTAGAAGACATAAAGGACAATTCGCGGCGAGAACTGAACTCAATTCCGGAAAAAGCGTTTAAAGAATGTTTTAATGATTGGATTATTCGTTGGCGTAAGTGTATCGTTTCTGAAGGAGCATAAGAAGGCGATGAAATAGCTTTGGATGAATAACTAACATTTTGTGTATTATTGATCGTTTCCCGGTACTTTCTTGACAGAGTAGTAAATGCCATCAGCGTTCTAAATCAGATTACTTTTTAGATTTCTCTCTTTCTCTAGATTTTCTCTGGGCACTGTTCGGTAGCTAGCAGACAGGTTGTGGATAGCGTCTCGTTACCGTATCGCACGTTAGTAAATAACTAATGCGCTCCTGATGTTATCCAATAGGTAGGAACGGCGAGGTATAGTAACAGGGTTGGTAAATAATCTATGAAGTGTCGTAGAAATTAAGCGAAAGTGTGCGGTGGGTATATTGGAGTTGGTCAGCTACTTTGGCTTGATATACAAGGTGTAATTTTGCAACCTCGTCAAAATTCAGGAGGTTGTCATAGATGACGTAAATAATCAATATAAATTACGGTACCTGGTCAATAATAATAAATGCTGCTTTTTTAGTTGTTTTAATTTGACACTATTTCAGAATGAAGCCCTTTTCAAAAGAGCAGAATCACCCCTTTATAGAATAAACGTCTGCGTTTGTTTGTGTGTGTGAAAACGCGGTTATAGGGCTAGTATTGGACGGGCCACGTTTTAATACGGATGGTATACACTTATCGATTTCCGATATTAAGAAAAAAATATAAAAAATTACCTAACCATTTTATTATTGATTCGGGTCGAGAATCATTGGTATAGTTACCTCCTTGAATTTGACGAGGATGCAAAGCAACACCTTGTATTTACGTAAATCATAAAACTAGGAAGGATATCAGTCTGTAAATCCTACGAGGAAGTGGTGAAGGGCGAGCGGTTTGGAAGACAGTCTTATTTAATTTTTGAAGTTAAAAAATTGCTGATTTCGCAACTTACTTTGATAAAATGACTTTTGATTTGACATCATGCAAAAAATCTACATGCGATAACTTCAGTTTGTAGAGCTTGTTAAAAGTTTGAGGGCCGAGACATCTTTTTAAATAAAATACAATCAGTCAATACAAATACATTTTCGTCATCGTTATCGGTGATAAAAACAAGTCACTTAATCTGTGTCCTCTAGGCTTTAGTACTGAAATTGAATACTCTCACTGAGCTACAGTGGTCTATGTGCTTTACTTCTCTGTCCGAAAAGACTATAAGATATTAGAATATAAACTTTAACGCTTATAGCGTTAAAGTTTATATTGGTATCTAGATTGTGGATATACTATAGGCAGTCACTTATGTAAAAACTAATATTCTGCTGCATCCGAATATAGTTCAGGTAAATTTAGACAGATGATAATACTATCGTACAGGTATACAGTGAAACACTTACATTGCCATATTGATCACAACCAAAAACCCACCAAATCACCTTCCCGAGAAATACACAGTTTTTTTCCTATAAACCTATAATAAAAACTAGTATTCGCGTTTCGTTTCCCGCAGTGCATTGTAAGGCCTGTTTCCAGTCGTTAGGCCCGCGGGCCTGACGTCAAAGTTGGCTCTCGTTAGCAGCCAACTTGACGTGACCCAGCAATTAACTGGCTCTTTGACTTTTTGGCTGGAATTAATTTTCTTACTGCTTGGTGTTTGCTACATTTGGTGATGTTTAGTTAATTAATTTATACTGCAATTGAAGTTGGTACTTATTACCTGCCTACTACGACTTCTTTTAAGTTGAAGAGCTAACATCTGCCTAGCCTTTTCACAGCTGTGTTGGGGTCGGCTTCCAGTTTAACTGGATGCAGTAGAATACCAGTATTTTCCGTGGAGCGGCTGCCTATCTGACTTCCACAACCCAGGTAGTACTGGGTAATACGTTACCCCTTGGTAAGATTTGTTGTCAGACTTTCGGGCAACTGAGAAACTGTAATGACTGTCAAAGATCAACGAATAACAGCCGGGAAGAACGTGCTTTCCGAGCCACGGAGGAATCTCGGTATGTAATGGGTAGTCACCCATCCACGGACCGACTTTGGCAACGTTAACCTTGAAGATCAACCCGTGCGAATATTTATTTAAATTCACACAATGGTAAGTAAACCTATAAACTAAGCCCCACAAAACCGTAGTAATGGTTTGACTCCAGGGTCGGTGAGTCTCTATACGCTCATTCTTAAATTTCGTAGATACTTAAAAACTAAATTCTATTTATAGATAGCATTTTATCACATATCTAAATAATATATTTTTTATTTATTTTTAAAACTATTTTTATTCTTTTCACTCCTTATGCCTGCCGGCAGACTGTTCAATAGATATGGGATTCGGTTTTTTAGGGTTCTGTCTCCAAAGTAATTAGTGACTAGTGATTATTTAGCTACGAGGTTATAAAGTTACCGTCAGGTAACCGTCATAAGTAGATTGCCCAGCTATAATTAATCAGTAACCATCGACACTTTGTATAACAGAAAATTAACCTTACTTAACTTAACCTTATCTTATAATATGGCTCCTGTATCGTCCTGCCTTTTGGAGTATTTTACGGCTCACCAACACCACAACACGCATACAATCGCACCACACAACTACTCCGCTTGACTGCCGGAGCGCGACTGACTCGTGACGTAGGCGCATGAGACAACCAACACTTTAGTCAATACACTACATCCCTTTTTTGTTTTGATTATTTTTTATTAATTATCTATTTAGTAGTAAATCTAAATTATAAGACGTTTTTATGTATGTAATGATGTTTTCATCAAGTGTGATTAATATTTATTTGTTTTCTAAATTAATCAATATAATCGATGTATCAATAAAGGTAAATCAAAACTTAACATTATTTAGGTGAAGTAAGGTTAGGTTTCAACGTCCATTTCTTCGTCGTTGATTTCATTTCGATCTTGGCACACACTCCATTCTCCTTGAATTTTTTTCAAATGCACCACATTCCTTCTACGAATTTGACCAGTCTCATCATTTCGAACTGTGATATCTCCTCCTTTCTTATTTTCAACTGTGTGTGTTTCTGGATTGTACTCCAAGCTTAATTTATTTTCTCTATTCATGTTTTTGATATACACTTTATCTCCTGGTGTTAAATCACATTCTTCAGCCTTCCGTTTCCTATCTCCATTTTCCTTTCCTTTTTCTTTTCTTTCTTGATCCCTATCCTTAACCTCAGTATCCCGTGATATGCTCTCCATTGCGCCACTAACCATAGGTAATTTATCTCTAAATTTTCTATTGAAGAAAAGTTCTGACGGGGTTCTTCCAGTAACAGAATGTGGTGTGCTATTGTACATAGTTAAATAGTCTAGTAAACTCTCCTTCCAGTCTTTATTTTCAGCTATACTTATTTTTAGTCGTTTAAGTATGTCACGATTCTGTCGTTCGACCTCTCCATTTTGTTGTGGCCAATATGGCACTGTATTGAAAAGAGTGATGTTTCTTTCTGTAAGAAACGATTTAAATTCTTCGCTGATGAATTGTCTTCCGTTATCTGCAGTTATTGAAATTGGGTTTCCTAATCGACTGAAAATTTCTTTAAGTTTTGCTACAATTTCTGTAGAGGTGATTTTGCGACAAATCTTCACTTCTTTATATCTGCTGTAATAGTCGACTACAACAAATAAGTGGTCACCACTTGGAAGAGGACCCATCAAATCAATCGCGATATCAATCCAGGGCCCTTCTGGCAACTCACGCCGTTTCATAGGATTTGGTGGACATGGTGCAGATACGAGAGTGCATCCTTTACACGCTTTCACGATATTTTCGGCATCTTTGTCGCATCTAGGCCACCAAACTTTTGTTCGAAGTCTTGCCTTCATCGACACGATACCAGGATGTCCCTCATGGGCTGCATCTAAAACTCTTTTACGGAGTGCCGAGGGAATCACAATTCTTGTTCCTCTCAATAATATACCCTCATGGAAACACAGTTCATTTTGAAATATTTTGTATAGTTTCACGTCGTCGTTCCATATGTTGTGATACAAACCTTCTTTCACGTTTAAAATTTCCTGATCGTTCATTGAACTATCTATTATTTCTTTGAGGGAAACGGCCCGAGGACGGGCAAAATCCACAATTTGGCATATATGATTGTCTTTTAACTGTATTAGAGATTTTTCTGCATCTTTACTGAGTCTAGACAACGAATCTGCGATATTGGTTTTCCCCGATTGATAAACTACTTTATAGTCGTACGATTGTAGGCGCATAACCCATCTCTCTATCCTAGCACATGGTTTGGATTTAGTACCAAATATAACCTCCAACGGTTTGTGGTCTGTTATAAGTTCAAACTTTTTACCATAGAGAAATATGTGAAAATGTTCCACTGCCCATACGAGGGCTAACGCCTCTTTTTCTGTTTGGCAGTAGCGGCGTTCACAGTCAGTCAGAGTTTTGTGACCATATGCAATAATCCTGGGATCGCCTTCAAAATTGATTTGCACTAATACTCCACCCAAACCCACTGGGCTTGCATCTGCTATGACTATCGTACGATCGTTTACATCGTAAAACCCTAAACTAGATATATTTGTCATGATTTCCTTCAATGACTCAAAGCATCGCTGTTGTTCTGATCCCCAGTGTTCTGCAATATCGGTTCGATCTCCGTTTTTGTTTCGCAGCAGTGTTTTAAGAGGTTCTGTGACTGTTGCATAGCTTGGGATCCATTTGCTCACGTAATTAACCAGGCCCAAGAAACTTTGTAGTTCTCCAGTTGTTCTGGGCGCTCTAAATTCTTTTATTGTGGAAATGTACTTTTTCAGTGGCCTAACCCCCTCTGCTGACAACTCATGTCCTAAAAAACTCACTTTCCTCATCCTAAAAGAACATTTGTCGTTTCTTATAACTACATTATTATCTTTCAGAACAGACATTACTTTCTTTAGTCGCGAATCATGTTCATTCAAGTCCTTTCCATGTATTAAAATGTCATCAATGTAATTTACTACCCCTTCACAGCCTAAAAGCATGCGCTCTAATGTTTTCTGAAAGATTTCTGGAGCACACGATATGCCAAACATAAGTCTCTTGTACCTGAATAAGCCTTTACTGGTTATGAAGGTGGTTATATGTCTCGAAACCGGATGTATTTCTATTTGGTGAAATGCGTCTTTTATGTCCAATTTTGTAAAAACTTTTGCATTTTTCATTTTAGGTAACAACTTATCCATTGTCGGCAATGGATGATTTTCACGTATGATGGCTTCGTTAGCTCGACGCATGTCTATACAAAGACGTACTTCTCCATTTCCTTTCAACACCGGCACTACGGGGGATACCCATTTAGAAGAACCTACGACTGGTTCTATAATATCCCTTTGTTTAAGCTCTTCAATTTTGTTTTCAATTTTTGCTTCTAAAGGTATAGGGATCCTTCTAAAAATGAAATGACCAAAAGTAATTAATGAGTAATAATACTTTAATGGATAATCAGAGCAACATAATTAATTAATATAGTATTAAGGTATCAATTATTATTATTATTATTTTTTAACAATTAAATCAGTACCTGTAAGGTTGTGACACGGGTGGAATTGAATTATCAATCGGTAAATGGATTATCACATCTCTGAATTTGGGAAATTTTTCTAAATCTACTTGATTAACTTCCGCATTAAATCCGATTTTCAGTACGCCTAATGATATTGCAGTAGTCTTTCCCAAGAGATTTCTCGTGCCATCAATAACAACATAGAAAGTTGAGTTTTCCGATCTCAGTCCTATTTGTATCTGAGCTTCAAATGATCCTTTTATCTTTAGTGGTGTAGTACTACCATAAGCCATAAATGATACATTAGGATTTGGATTTTGATTGTACAAATTAATTTTATTTTTCTTAAATAGTTCCCAGGTTGCTTCCGTAATCAAATTGTGCTTACAGCCCGAGTCAATCAACATCTTAGTTTCTACTCCTCCAATGGTGCAGTCAATTTCGACATCGTCATCAATGTGAAAGACATACTCGGTTTCTTCTTCTTTTTGTACCATCTTGTTTGGAGAATCACGCACATGATTTACTTCACTCTTCTCTTTATCGATTCGACCTTTCTTTCGTTCATGGCTATATTCTTTTTCTGTTTTTCTCTTCAAATTTTGTCTAGTTTTGCAATATTGTCTAAAATGTCCCTTAAGACCACACTTTAGACATTCTTTATCTCTTGCTGGGCATTTGGCATCATATGCAGCATGTCTGGGATTACCACATCTACCGCATCCATGTTGTGCATTCTTTGGTTTATCAAAATTTCTTTTATATCTACTATCCACTTTATTAACTTCCTCATTTCCATTTGATTTTGTAGGATTTTTAAATTCTTCTAACTGTTTATTTACAACTTCTAGTGTGTTTGCTTCTGTGATTACTCGGTCTAATGTAATTTCATCTCCAATCTGTAGTATCTTTTTCCTCAATTCGGGTAAGTAACATTTTTCCGTTATTTGGTCGATAATGTTTTCATCTCGTTCAGCAAACTGACATTTATCAGCTTGTTTTCTAAGTCTCACAAGGAATTTTTCGAATTTTTCGTCAGGTTCTTGTTTGAGAAGCCTGAATGTATGTCGCTCGTAAATTTTGCTTTGTTTCGGTGCAAAGTAGGAATCTAGTTTTGATATTGCTACTTTAAACACGTCTACGCCTTCACTTGGTTCGATATTAGCTCCAGGAATGTTGTAAAACACTTCTTGCAAATCGAAACCACCGAAATGTAGGAGGGAGGCCCTTTTCTTTACGTCTTTATCAATGTTGGACGCTTCCAAATATATATATAATGCTCGTTTCCATCGCTCCCATCGTACACCCACCGAGGTAGATTCACCGTTACAGTCGAACTTTTCCAATGAAAGGAGTGACATCTTTGGGGCGACCTGGAATAATCAATTTAATGATTCAGATAAAATAATATCATCTGCTGTTGTGTTTGTATTGAACACGTTTTCTCTCTCGTATCAATTTAATGATCGGATTACTTTTATCCGCTATTTTTTTTAATACTTAGTTGTTTATATCAACAAATGTATCAATTTAATGTCCAAGTATTTTCGCTCAAGCTTGTCAACACTATTACTAGCTTCATGGTATCAATTTAATGATCAGATTTTAATCTGCTTAGTGTAGGTACCTCATAAACTTATTAGGCACAATTTTTATTTAATTAATATCAATTTAATGATCAGATTTTAATCTGCTTAGTGTATGTATGTACCTCATGAACTTATTAGGTACTATTTTAATTTAATTAGGTAATATCAATTTAATGATCAGATTTTAATCTGCTTAGTGTACATGTACCTCATGAACTTATTAGGTACTATTTTAATTTAATTAGGTAATATCAATTTAATGATCAGATTTTAATCTGCTTAGTGTACTACTTCATAACTTATTAGGTACTATTTTTATTTAATTAGGTAATATCAATTTAATGATCAGATTTTAATCTGCTTAGTGTATGTAAACACTTGTATGTCATTAGTCACACACACAGTTTTGCATCAATTTAGTGAAGTAGATCAATTCTAATCTGCGTGAGTTTGGTAGGTAGGTACCGACTTAATGGTCAACGGTTTTATTGTAACTCTTACTATTTACCTGGATAGGTAACTAAACACAAGTAAAATTATCCTTACAACCAAACAATTACTCGTACTTTCTATAATTAAGCAGGATAGGTAGGTATAATATCGAATAAGAGTAGGTAGTCAATCTAAATATGTTTTTCACTTAACTCCCTAAAAGTTTGTTGTTTACTAAACCAAAACTATGATTATACACTTGAAGTAGGTATATAAAATATTGTTGTTATTAGGTATCCAATTATCATAATATTGTATAATACTAGCAAAATGTTGTTAAAATATTCGAAAGTCGTTATATAAGCCGAGATGCAACTGTATTGGTATCAATAACTAATGTTTATAACAATCGGTTCATAATAATATGGGTACCTTGAGAATGACGTAACTTGTTTACTTCATTTTATCACAAACTATCTTTCCATCTTTTTTCCTTAAATGGTTATTATTATGGTGTACTCACTTTTGTCCTCGTCGCCACATGTATCGTCCTGCCTTTTGGAGTATTTTACGGCTCACCAACACCACAACACGCATACAATCGCACCACACAACTACTCCGCTTGACTGCCGGAGCGCGACTGACTCGTGACGTAGGCGCATGAGACAACCAACACTTTAGTCAATACACTACAGCTCCTATATTTTCTTTTTAACCGACTGCAAAAAAAGGAGGAGGTTCTCAATTCGGTTATGTTTTTTTTTTTGTGTTTGTTACCTCATATCTTCGTCATTTATGAACCGATTAGAAAAATTCTTCTTGTTGTCTGAACGGATATACTTCCTGATTGGTCCCATAGAAATTTCATCGAAATCGGTTTGGTAGTTTGGTTTTTAAATCAAAATAGCTGGAAAAAACATGACAGCCAAGTAAAATTTTGTGTGATATTATAACTAAAAAGACTAAAATAAAACTTTTTTGTAAAAAAACTTTTTTGCAAAAAAAAACCGACTTCCAAAAACAACTCTAAAAAAGTGGAAAATAACTTTACTTTCGGAAGTCGGTGACTATTGTTTGTTTCATTGACTTTTTTGCCACCGACTTCCGAAAGTAAAGTTATTTTCCACTTTTTTAGTGTTGTTTTTGGAAGTCGGTTTTTTTTTTGCAAAAAAGTTTTTATTTTACCCTTTTTAGTTATCGTATCACACACAAATCCTTGTCAAGTATCAATTTCGCAATTTCTTTAACTTGGATGACATTTTTTCCAGTTATTTTGATTTCAAAACCAAACTGCTGAACCGATTTTGATGAAATTTCTATGGGACCAATCGAGTAGTAGATCCATTCAGATAAAAAAAGAATTTTTCAAATCGGTTCAGAAATGACGGAGATATGAGGTAACAAACACAAAAAAAAAAAAAAACATACAACCGAATTGAGAACCTCCTCCTTTTTTTGCAGTCGGTTAAAAATATAACTGACTTCCAAAAAAAAAAAAACAAAAAAAAGTGGAAAATAACTTTACTTTCGGAAGTCAGTGGCAAAAAATCAATGAAACAAACAATAGTCACCGACTTCCGAAAGTAAAGTTATTTTCCACTTTTTTTTTGTGTTTTTGTTTTATTAAACTTCAAAACGGGCAATAAAAAAATATCAGGACACCTAATTTCAAGGCTCCATAGTTTTCAATAACAATGTTACTGAAATTAAATAAAACAAGTGCAAATAAACCTAATCCGATCACCATTCGCGTTGCGGTTTACATAGCGCTCCGTTTTTAATGGAGTCCGCACAATGATCCCGTATAAATGGCTATCTGTATCTGTGTCGGTATCCAGCGGATATCGACACTTTCAGTAATGAAACGTTGCTGGAAAATATCTACTGGAGAATTAAATGTCATAATAATTAACGACCAGGGAGTTTTGGGTATGAACGTATTTCATATTTTCGTCGTCAAGCTAAAACACAGCTGCATCAAATTCAAATTCAAATTCATTTATTTCAGGTTTCATAACCCATATTAGAATTATTGCATCGAATGCTCATTTAGGTTTTGGAACAAATTATGGTCAGACTTGCACACACACAAACTGCTACCATCTGCATCTGATTTCTGAAATATAAATATGGCACATACTCTTAGTGCTACAAAATAAAGTACAGTTTTTTAGAGCCTACCTACATGTGTGACAGCCTCTCTTCCAAACTCGATGTACCATCTCAACGCCCGTGTGCCTGGGGGGATACCTGGTAATCAGAGTATATTTAAAGGTCTTTGTTCATTAATATCAATCTCTAGCAACTCACCATGGCTTCGCTCGGGTGCAATATACTATTGAAGGAAATAAAAAGTGCATTGGCAAAAAAAAATATCTTGCATACAATTCTTGTCCTGACAATTACGAACACAACCAAAAAAAAAAACAAACAAATTGGTTGAGCCGTCCTCAAGTGACACAAACAGCTGGACGTTGCGTTGCAGCGACAGCCTATCTTGCTGGGTACCCCCCACACTACGCTTGCCGATGCACGGTCTCCACCCCAGGACTCGTTTGTTCCATCGATCACCAAACATTCGACAAACGTGGCCAGCCCAGTACTACTTCAGCTAGCTTTAAATGTTTTTCATCTATATGGATGAAATATATAAGAAAATTTGATTGCTATGAAAACTGAACATGTCATTGAATTGTTTGACCAACGCTTTAATTAAACGGTCTGACCACTGAAAACTCCCTCTAACCAATAACCTTGCCTCGATGAACCAAATTTATACGACCGAGTGATCTCCTCGATAATTAAAATTTGGCTCAATAAAATTTGTTCAACAAACTCCGGGCCTTTTCAATAAATTGACACGATACTGCGTGATGGTCCACCATTTTTGTCTAAATTTGATAATCTTTTTACGGCGATGGAACATGGCTTGGTCTTTGTAAAATATTTTGCCCTGATAGGACCAATGAAGCACTAGATTTTCAATTTTCCAAGAACAATATTTCTCAAGTCTTTTATAGCATAAAATCGAAGCTTTTACTGGAGGTGCACAAGTTTACAGGATATACACAAAAAAATTCATGATTAAATTACTAAAAAGGAAACAATAAAATCGTTAAACACATTAATTAACCTAGTTACTAACTACCTACGAAAGAGGAAGTCTAGCACCGGTGGACCGATACCGGACTTGTAACCGAAAAGTTGTGCGGTAATCGTATGTAATCGTATGGGCATGCGACGAGAAAACGGTCATGAAGAAGGAATTGAGTATGAAATTGAATAGCTGTAAGAATAAGGGAAGACAAAAGAAAAGTTTGAATGGATTTTGAAAGATTATATGGGTAGAAAGACACTCATGAGATGACCACTAATAGACAAGGAAGTATGGAAGAAGAAGATTTGCTGCGCCGACCCCAAATAAGTTAGGAAAACGGCAAGAGAATGATTATGTTGTCTTACTACACGCAAAAGTTAACCCTGTAAGTGTGTATACAAGGTGTTGCTTTGCATCCTCGTCAAATTCAAGGAGGTAACTATGCTAATGATTCTCGACCCGAATCGTTATTTTTTTTTCTTAATATTGGAAATCGATAAGTGTACACCACTCTTATTAAAACGCGACCCGTCTAATACTAGCCCTATAACAGCGCTTTCACACACACAAACAAATGCAGACGTTTATTCGATAAACGGGTGATTCTCCTCTTTTGAAAAGGGCTTCATTCTGAAATAGTGTCAAATTAAAACAACTAAAAAAAGCAACGTTTATTATTATTCACCAGGTACCGTAATTTATATTGATAAAATTTACGTCTTCTATGACAACCTCCTGAATTTTGACGAGGATGCAAAACTACACTTTGTATAAAACCTCCTTTCAAAATACCTCTAGTATAATATAGTCTATAGTCAATTCATCATCTACCTAGCCTCACCGGATTGACCTGCCTATTTGGCCCGGTATTCCGATACCCCTTGGTAAGACTGATTGTCAGACAAATGACAGATGGGCCCTTCAGCTTAAAGTGTTTTCCGTGGCACGGAGGGTAGTCGCTATGTAATAGATGGTCACCCATCCACGGACCAACCTAGGCAAGCGCGGCTTAACCTGAAGATCGACTCGAACTGCTGTTAATATTTAGCCTCGAGCTCCTCATACTAAACATTATATCTTAGTTACTTAACAACCTAGAAAACAGACTCAATGGGTAATTGAGTCTTGATTTATGACCTTTCAACCTTGAGTTACAAACAAACAACGAACTTCAGCCAGCTATTGTGCACATCGCCTAGTTTCATCTGAAACGTATTTCACTTAATACTGTAGAGGTTTCCCGCGTAACTTGTTTTTAATAGTTTCCGCGGGTTAAAACCGGGTAGGATTAAGGCTTTTGCACACCGGGCATTTTCTGCGTAAATTCGTTCCATCGTAGGCCTCATCCATCGCTGTTCATCGGGTATCCCAGCTCGAAACCTGGTGCAGGCCCATCTGAACATAATACTCGTACAGGGCGACTGTCAATTGATGTACTTTTTAAGAGCTGTCAAAACGAGATTCCCCGTAGATTTTGAATGGCAACTTGTGACGTCACATTACCAACTCAACTATTTATTGATTTCAAAACAACAAAAAAAATATTTTACAGTTATTGCAAATGCATCAGCCGGGCACAGATCCAGACTCCGTGGCTGCTACTAAGAAATTCCTTAATGAAAAACCCAATATGTGCCCGACCAGGGAATTGAACCCAGAACCTCATGCTCTGCTGAAGCGCATGCGACCTTTGGGCCAATGAGGAAGTATATAAAATTGTTACAGGTCGATGTCTGTACATTGGAGATATTGAATAAAAAAATTATATGGAGGTCTTTATTAGATTAACAGAAGCCAAAACAACAGTTTTTTGAATTTTTGTCTGTCTGTCTTTCTGTCTGTATGTTTGTACGCGCATCACTCAAAAACTACTGCATGGATTTGAACGCAGTTTTCGCAGCTCTACTGCTAGATGCCTAACTTAATATATAGGCAACATTTTACCACAGAAATGATCTTTTTTATTCTATGTACCACACGTACGAAGTGGCGGGCAAAGGCTAGTTATTTATAAATTAATATTCAACACCGACGCCGCCGGTGTCGAGTTGTTTTCGTGTGCGATGGCCTTTACTCAGCACATTCAAAAGCCTGAATCTAGCTGTTTCCATAATCCGCTATTAGCAAGACATTGTGCTGTTTTTAAACGATTTTCTTTAACGCTGTGCTAAGCTGATTATTTCTAGAGGGTGAATTGAAAATGAAAGGCTTACTATTATAGTTTGGGCCGTTCAGACTAAATACCTTTTATTTTAAACACTTTTAACAATAAAAGCGTTTTTTTTTTGTGTGATGGATTATGGGCAAATAGTAAGCGACAAATAATAATCCTTCTTTTTTTTAATAGCGTAGTGGTCTGACCGTCGGACTGGCAAGTCATAGGTCTCAAGTTCAAACCCAAGACACGCACCTCTAATTTTTCGGATCTATGTGCGTATTGTATAATTTTATTATCACTTGCTTCGGTGAAGGAAAATATCGTGATGAAAGCAAACCAGCGTGGCTGAGGGATATTTCTCGATGACATGTAAAAGCCATGGCAGAGGCCCACGAGCGGCATAAAAACTCTGACACCAGGTGCCAACCACACGGAAAAGAAGAAAGACAGAAAGAATAAACACGCATAACACGCTTGATGGTCTACGTTAGACAAGGCAGAAAGCACAATGACGTTTTCGCGACGCACAGAACCGGGAAGTGTCGCAGAAGAAAAGATAGGCCTATAGCCAGCAGTCGTTGATTTCGGGCTGATATGATGAACCTGAATCAGTGAACATATTATAAAAATACATGAATTATCTTACCTTTTATGACCCAATATTGATTTACGTCAACTCGGCTAGCGTGGTAGCATCCAATTCGTTAACACCATTCTTTCACATTTTAAAGATCTCGGTGGAGTAGCTCCTAAAATCAAAGCATTTTTTAAATGTATGATGAAAGTGCTCTCGTAGTCATTTAAAGAAAGAATAGAAAAAAAAGTTTATTGGCACACGTCACAATATAAAAAAAGCAAATATAAAATAAAATTTAAAACTTACCAAGAAATATTGTGTGACTCACGGCATTTAATTTCCTAGCACTTATGACAAGTACTCTTCGTCCTTTGTCCAGGTATTAAAGTAATTTTTCAACAAAATCTATTATTTCGCATTTAAATCGTGTCAACCGATTTACGACTTTAATAAATAATAAAATTTTATTCAAAAAATATAAAGGTATAACATTAAATACAGTTTTTCTTAAATCTATGTCAAGTGCACCCATGATTTTTGCCTGAACTAGGTAGTCCTGTGTTTCAGGCGATTATAGGTATTATTAATTGATTAAATAATCACATAATTAGCATGTTAATCTTATTGGTATAAAGGTGTATAAAATATAGTATATTAACTTAGCTTATAATAATTTAAAAATAACAATAACGAACAATATTTACTTTAGCACAAGTAATAATTTCTCTTAACTTTAAAATAACTTAACGTGTAACTTATTTTAAAGTTTGAATACGGACTTCAAACAATGCAAAATGAACGCAACACGACCTTAAGCTTAAATAAAAATAACTTCCTGAAAATAAATAAATGGACGGCAGTTTATTAATATTCATAAATTCTTGTGTATTTTGGCGAGTGCATTAATATGTAGATCATGGCATTATAACGTTGTTTTTAAGCCTTCACACGTCGTTTCACGTCAAAAGTGTTTCTGAACACGCGTTGACGTTATTTAAATAAGAATGTTAAACAGCTTGTGTCATCAGGATGGATGGATGGAGGTCAGACAGGATGTCTAGCGCCATATCTTTCCCACAACATTTCTGCATTAAGACGTTATGGTAGGCCACTTGGAACTGATCGCGCCTAAGTAACCCCCCCCCCCCCGACCCTTGCTCGACCCAGCCCGCGATGCTGACCCAGTAGTTTTAAATCAGCCCCCAAATAATTATATCACTCAGATCTAGCCTGTCCTTTTGATGCCCTCCTCCAGCGACGCGAAGCCCTAAGCCGAGGCCTGTACCCACAGGGGGCGCCCTTAGCGAGTTGTCGCTTAAGTTTATATATTTTGCCTAACACTCAAGGCTTCCACAGGATTGTCCAGTTAAGCAGAACTAAGCTAGCCTCATAGGTTGACCTGCGAGATGCCATTAACAAAGAAAAAAAAACACCTAAATAACTAACACCCATAACCTCTTTTTGTGACCTTTCCTGACATGACGTTTTAAAGCAGTTTCGTTTTAATCTTATTCCAAAGTGGAAAAGAGATGGAGTTATGTAGGATTTCTAGATCTAATTTAAAAGTCTAGTAATAAGTAATGTTCAATTTTCTATCTTACTAGTCCTGTCAGCACTGTGTACTGCTAGGCAAAGGTCTCCTCTATCACTTCCTACTCTTGTTAATTTCCAGCTTTTCAACCTTACTTCTTACTACTACAATAAATGAGAAAGTTTGTGAGGATGAATGTTTGTTGCTCTTTAACGCAAAAACTACTGGACGGATTTGGATGAAATTTGACACACAGCACATTTTTTCAACCTGGATTAACGCATTGGACTTTACTATACTCCACGCGGGCGAAACCGCGAGCAAAAGCTAGTATAAGAAAAAATAAGTAAATGACTTTTTTGATTGTCTGGACTGGAGGATAGCCCAACCAGGTGGTTGAGTTGAGATTTGAAGGTGCATACTGGTGCGTAGAGACCCAAAGGCTGTTCACTTGACAAAGCAGGTTCAACGCTAACTCATACAGGGTCCAAGTTAACGTCACGCAAGAAGTATCGAAACCTCCCAGAAGGTAAAATTTCATATTTCATCATTCAAATTTAATAATTGCGATCAAGGAAACAAATTTCAAATTCACCAAGCTAAAAACAAAGATAGATCTTAAAACAACTACTAAAAACAAAGATAGAAACAGAGCATCGAATCTAAAATTACATAACTAAAGTTCAAGACGTGGAGTTTTCGCTTATTCTTCAACGTCATTTCTCGTTCAAACTAACACGCGAACGCTTGTTATAGTTTAAAATTGCGAAATTGATACTTGACAAGGATTTGTGTGTAATGCGATAACTAAAAGGGGTAAAATAAAGACGTTTTTGCAAAAAAATAACCGACTTCCAAAAAAAACACAAAAAAAAGTGGAAAATAACTTTACTTTCGGAAGTCGTGAGTATTGTTTGTTTCATTGACTTTTTTGACACCGACTCTTTTATTTGACACTTTGGGAACACGTTGCGGAGGTCGTGGCGTGGAGGCCGATCTTCAGGTGAAGCCGCGCTTGCCAAGGTCGGTCCGTGGATGGGTGACCATCCATTACATACAGAATTTCCTCGCTAATACCTTTTCCTTCTTTCTCCGTGCCTCGGAAAGCAGATTAAGCCATTGGTCCTGGCTGTCATTAGTATACAACATTAGTTTTAGTATATGCGAAACCTGAAACACGTTTCTTGTATTTCGATGTAAAGAATCTGTTTCATGAAAAATCACAAAGTTATAAGCTTGTTATGTTACCTGGTAGTCCGTACAAAAACATACTCACCACGCGGCGCCCCTCTGTGCGCCCGCGCCTAATGCCTGTATTGTGCGCGTATGATTGCGGATAGGTACTGAGTGTCGCTCGGTGTCCAACTCGTAACCTTTTTTAAATGTTTTTGGGACGAAATATAAAATGATAAAAAAATTATTGGAATCGATTCAGTTACTTATTCTGAACAAACTATATTCTGGTTTCGCATATACTAAAAATAATGTTGTATATTTGACAGTCGTTACAGGTGGGTTACCATGATCTGTTAGTGCAGGAATGTTTTAGTAGGTACTATTCCGAGAGTGGGTAAGAGATGGCGCTAGACAGCTGTCTAGCGCTGTCACTTTCCCACTCTCGGAATAGTCGTAAGACATTCCTGCATGGTAACCCCCCAGGTAGGTATTAAATGGCCCGAAAGTCTGACAACCAGTTTTACCAAGTGGTATATAGTATTACCCAGTATTAACAGGGTTATGGGCGTCAGATAGGCAGTCGCTCCTTGTAAAATACTAGTATTCAGCTGCATCCGGTTAATCTGGAAGCCTACCGCACCTAAAAAAAAAGGACTTTTATTTCATCCACTTATGTAAATAACATTATACATATAGATAGGAAGAACCTTTTAAGCAAAAATTTGCTTGTGTTAGGTACTTCCGCTCTTCCGACTATATTCTACAACTACACTAACTATACATATACTACACACTATACTACACACACACTACACACGACGACCACATAATACGACTATATATTTTTTAAGACTATTCTTCTTCTTTCTTGAACTAAGTTGGGAAAAGGCTAGGTTAGAATATGATGAGGGAATACTCAGATAAAATTTTAAAACTACCTAGTTTTTTCTACCCATTTATAAAACTTAAGCATACTATTGCACAGTAGATCTAGCCTTCTTCTCTTTCAACCATTGGCCACCCAATGCTGAGTTTCGCCTAATATGTTGTAGCTTTTAGGATATTATTCAAAACTCCAGCTTGGCAATAATAAATCTCAATCAACATGTCAATATGGTAACAGTAATCGGGTATTTGTAACTGCCTGTAACCGACGTGTGCAATACCCGTATCGGCTTCATGTCGGCAGGCATAACCGTGTGTAATGCGACATGAATACGGCAAGACACCCGGCTTACAGATGATGTGCATACGGGAAGCCGGGCGTTCACGGTTGTGGGTCTAGAATAAGAATAGGTACAAGTAATGTTTGCATTTGTCACTAACGTGCAATACTCTAATTATAATAATATCTAATTCCATGAAATCTACGGGGTGGAAGGGACACCGACGCGAAAACGGAAACCACATACTCAGTACATCATTCCGAACCCCCCACATGGAAATTTTTCGTCGGTTATTTAAAAAACAATTTGCTGTTTCCTACAAAAGTCCCTGCTGTGTCCTACTTAACACTGTCAAAATGTATAGAACAACTGTCAAAACTAAGAAAAAAATAAATTAACCCTGGCACTTACCCCTTAATGTAAATAAATGTACGTTTAATTATAGTTTGATCACTTTTTTCTATGTCCTAAATATGAGTTCTATCCTCAAAAAAGTAAATCACGGGCAGCAATAATATTTTGTATCGAAAATAGCAGATCGTTCACCAAAACTGATCAACAATCTACTATTATCATGAATCTTTACCCGAAAAATAATAGCCCATTAGATTGTAGATATTTTATTTAGTTAAAATAAACACTAAAACTCCGCAACATAAATAATAAAGGCATTGTGGTAAGGAGAACATAGGAAACTAGACTTGTGGCACCTCGACTCGGACAGGTTTGGTTCGAAGGGGATGGCGGGTCTAGTGAGCTAGCGAAATATACGAACTAAGACCCCCCCCCCCACTTCGTGTTAGGTTACTTTAAACCCTGCAGACAGAAACTAGGTGACACTTCAATTATTTGGAAACCCACCGAAAACATTTATTTGATTATTATCATTTATTATATCCAAGTAATTCTTAATGGACTAGAGTCGTCACGCAGTGGGTGCCAGAAAACAGGCGTCGTCGCCGAGGGAGAAAAAACTTAGAAAACGCTGGCTTGACGACTTAGATGCGTTTGTAAGAGATTTGCCGGAGAAGAACGCACGGAGAGAAGAGTGGAAGGCTGTGAGGGAGGCTTTTGTTCAGTAGTGCCACAAAATAGGCTAAATAAACCTTAATTAATATTTAGGTTAGCGTTTCGATATTACTTGATCAATCCATTTTAGTAACAACTTGTAACCAATCGTCTCGGTATTCGGCCTCTTTCAGCCATATCACCTCTCACGCAACAATGCATCATTTCTTAACCATCCATACTCAAAACTTTTCGATTGAAGCATTTAGCTTATCTAACTAAACTACAAACAAACTCTCTCTATTATTAACTGCACGAATATTATATACCTAACTACATAGATAGCTTCCCGGTCCCTAATAACCATGTCATCTAGCGAACAATGCGATAGGAACGTGGTAGGTATAATTTGACCAGACATACCGGACGTAATTAGTGCAAGTATCCAGACAGTGTAATCATTAAGCACATATGCGCCCGTTCAGGGTCTGCAAACGTAACTTTATCCGCCATAGAAAAGGGAGGATGCGCCGACCAAATGGGTATTGTGTCTGGTGGGCTACTTCCCGACGGTTTTAGTCCGGTTCTTCTTTATGGTATTAACTCGCGAATAAATTTATTATCGCGATTCAGGATTCTGATGTCAGTTCTTCATTTAAGTTATAGATGTCGCCAGTGTTCTTTTTATCAACTTAAGTATGTCCGCTACAGTGCTGCTTTTCCAAGGCAGGAAATGCAAAACAAATGAAAGAACTCGTTTAGAGAATGCCACCATGCCATGAGAATGTCCATCAAGACGCGATTTGGGGATTGAATGAAGGACGGAAAGATTAATTTGCATTGCCCGCGCATGTTGCTTGACACAAGTCGTATCGGCGAGTCCGTGAACGGAGCCTAAGGCCCGGACTCCACCAAAGCGGATACGAGCAGAGATGTGCGAAGCGGAAAGGGGAGGAGAGGTACAAAGACACACCGCACGCCGCACACCGCTCACGTCTCCGCTGGCCTAAACAATTACGAGACATCTCCTCTCTACCCTGCTCAACCGTTTCCACTGAAACTGCGAAGACGATAAGTGTTAATATCGAAATTCTATTGGTAGTTTCAAACACATCTCCTCACTTCTCGTCTCGTCTCCGCTTCAATGAACAAGCAGCCTTACAAGGCAGCAACAATGAACACCTATCCAAGAGCGTCGTTTTTGTCGTCAGCTTTTGAGTTAGGGATTTTTTAAGAGTCAAATTTACTATCTACGGATGCAGCTGAAATTAAAGTGCGCGCGTTGTCCGTACTACGCGCGTTGGCTCAAAGAAAATCTTTTGTGTTTGTAGAGGTAGCAAGACTATTCAGAGGCTCACAACTCAGACTTAAAAATATAATAGAGAGAGTGTGGTTCTACTATACGATACAATTTATTACGTACTTACTAATTTTGTGACATCAGGCTGGAAAAGCTAAAAAAAAACCGAGACTAGGGGGTCTGCTGCCCACCCCCGACAATGCCCATGCGCCTATCCATAACATAATAGGGCTATTAACTATATATCAGTGCACAGCAAACCTAATTACCTCAGGCATTTACCATCAATTATAACAGCGCTGGTATCGGCGCAATATGCACAAATCAATTTAACGCTCACTGACTACGGTATTCGCTTTGAATAATTTAACATGTTGGGCATGTTGTTGGGTGTTGCGTCATACATGGCATAATAAAAATGTTATTCCCCATAAAGCTCTAATTAATTATTGCGTTTATTTTAGTTGGCCGGTAAAAAAATAAATAGCCCAATCTGGGTGATCTCAGATAATGTGGTTGAATAACTTCTCGGTGAATTGACTTACGACTTAGGTGTGACAATAAAAAAAGTTTATTATGTTATGCTTTAACTAAATAATGAGATTATTTCTGTTGGTTTAATGAAAATAGCCCAAAAATGTATGGAGACGATGATCTCCTTAATGCTTCATATTCCCCGCAACATTAAAGTGACAAGAAATTGCAGGTGTGTGCGTGGACAACGGGTTATTGTGAAGCAAAGACTAATAAATAGACGAAGTAACACCCGTTGATTTTACGCACACTAACATCTACATACGTTGGTTCGTCTTGCAAACCTATCTAGTTCGCTGCGTATACCTACTTGTCAAATAAGTTAGAACTGTTTTCAACGTTTATGTATCTGACCCAGCGATTGTTCATACTGATACTAGTAAATATTGTGTCATTGAAAGTAGGTACGTTTTATAAACTACTCAGCAATCATAATAATAAGTCGAAGTGAACGCCTGCAAGATTTGAACAAGACGTTGTAGTAAAAAAAAACTGTTGCCTTTCCAAATTATTTACCTAATATTTTTTACCTATTGCATGTAGGTACGAAGCTCAAAAATAAATTCGTCAAAGTAACAATTATAAAGCAATTATTGATACAACAAACTTTTAGAAATTCTGCGTCATATTTCTCTGAATGTATCATTTATTGTGAAGCAATTATTGAAGAAATGTAGCAAAATGTAAGTAATTGGATAGCAATTCTTGAATTGTATACTTTCAGAGCCGTTTTCCATAGGCAACCAGCCATTCTGATGCTAACAATGTATTTGTATGAAGAAGCAACTAAATTATTGTAATACCTAATTACATAATCAATGTAACACAAAAAAGTTATTGCTAGTTATTTCTACCTATCTAATTAGTTTATTTATTGTGTGTTCTTGTTTTAGTCGAATGCAATTAGACAAAAAGGTAGAACGAAGATTATAGTGGTCGGATTTTCATGGGCCTTTTTTTGTTGAGTTCCTAGAGGTGTGGAGAAGAAAGTTAAAAAAAAAATCTCCACTCGCGACTTTTTTTTTAATAATCTTTATAGTTCTCGTAATTTTTACGTTCATGAAAAACTTGAAATTTGACGAATTATATTGTGGCGTCGCGTTATAGTGTGACCGGTGTGCATCCATTATACGCCAATTTGACAGTTTATTTGTTCATTGTTTTTTTTTTTTTTTTCTTTGGCTTCTTGTTCATTGTTGTCGATGAAATAATTCATGAAAATAAAAAAAATAAAAAAATAGATAAAAGACATTTCTAAGAAAACAGGCTCAACAACATTGAATCGATGAAAGTAGGTATTATTATAATAAAATCATAAGTCATCCTTTTTACGACTGGCTACACTATATTTAAAATATCAATGTGAACAAAATTAGACAATAAAGTCAAGGTCCAATAATGATACATGCTGTTAAGAAATGAGTTAAAACATAGCAATAATCTTAAATAAAATTTGTAACCAGAAAACAAAAGTCTTAAAGTCTCAGACAAGGAATATGAATCAGCATTAAGTTGCCATTTAAAAATAATTTATGATGACGTTAAAATTATACCTACCCTTATAATTAATCTATAGAATTAATTAAAACACTACTTGAGATTATTAATCAAGAAATTTCATGGTTATCTTATAACTTATGAAACAATTTTCACCGTATTAAGATAAATTGGCATTGTTCGGTCAAGTTATCAACATTACCAAAGAAATTGTTATTAAAAGTTATGGACTAATTTTGAATAATTTATGTGAAATACGAGATTTAATCAAACTTAATCCTGGAAATAGTTATTTACCATCAATTATAGCACAACACTACACATTTTATAATATTATACACACTTACACAATAGGTGTAAGAAAGAAAAGAAAGAAAAAGTCTAGATTAGTCAATAGAATAGTCTCGCACTGGACAAAACAAAATGGTAACGACAATAAAACAAGATTTAAAAGAAGTAAACTTAACAACAAATTAAAATAAAACTAACTAAACTGGTCCTATACGAGGCCAAAAGGCCCCAGCAAGCAAAAAGGTAGTAGGTAAAAGGTAGGTTTCAGGTAAACATATTCTATTCTACAGGGAACAGAGAAAAATAAACACATTAAAATAGAATTAAACGCCAGACACTTCTTGAGCCCCGTTGCAAATGTTGCAATATTCATCCTTCATTTTAACTTCTTCTTAATATTACATTTCATAGTAGAGGACAGTTTTCGAGGTGGTTAGACTCGGCTATAAAATAAAATGTTTGTATTATGTAATAAGTAAGTATTAGTAAGTGGAAAGAGTGCAGGGAGGCTTTTGCCCAGGCCTGGGACAGAGCAGGAATAGAATAGAGCAGAATAGAATTCATTTATTTGTTTTCTAACATTACATTTTTTTTTCTATTATTGTACAAAGCTGTTGTGTTGTGTATTATGATCATAATATTCTGCCGTTTGCGGCGTACAAATATGGTTTTTATAATTATGGGTCATCATTTCATTACAATTATGTGATTTATCATTAGAATTACAAATAATTACATTAATTACATAATCACAATAATTACATTAAAGGATTACAAATAATTTAAATAAATTGCACAATAGTAAGTAAGAGAGATTAATTATATAAGTCAAAATTCAATAAAGTCTAGGAGATGCAATATGATTTATAGGCAATAATGTCAAATATTTAGGTATTTTTTTGTTCATAAAATCTTGAGTCAAGTAATAATATTTGTTTAAAAAGAAGTTAAATAATTTACATTAAAATTTTCTGAGGCTGAGAGTTTTGGCAGGCAAATAAATAACAATAGAATATCAATAGATTATAAGAATAGTGCCAGGAAACCAGACCTGCTAGCGTTAGCTACCGACCTGGGGTATGATGTCGTTGTCTCGGAATCAGTTTCCCTTGAGCGCCAAACATGGGACATTCAGATTACTTCATATAATAAACAGGTTTGAGCTTGAACTGTGGTTCCGTTGAGCTGGTGAAATCTTAACTGGAGGACTGGAGTTACACTCAGTTAAGTTCATGAACTGAGTTCTACTCGAAATCATCGCTTTCATATTTATTGGTGAAATCCTACTTAAAAAGTTGCCTTTCTGGTTACTAAGTTTGTTTGTATAAAGCGATATGCCTAAAATAGGGTTGGGCACGACATCTGGCTAGACGCAAGGATGACCAAGGGCGCAAAGCTTTGACCGAGTGGTGGCGAAGGTTAGGTCAAAGAAACCAGCATGTAATAGCTCGTGGGGTTGACATTACCTACATCATCAACACACAGTTTTATCAGAGCACTGTTGTAAAACTAAGGAGCGGCCTATACCCGGCAGTGGGTGATCCGGGCTGATATGATGATGATGATCATAATTCCAATACAAAAATATGGAAGAACTCCGTATCGAATCATATTTTCTGCAAAAATTCCCAGAGCCAGATTAAATTTTAATGATATATGTAATGCTTCTCACAGGAAATTATAATTTCCTTTGAAACAGACGCGCAATACTGTGTAGGCTCCCAGGTTTCATTTTTTTTGTCTTTTTGTGAAAGGTCAGAATTTTTCTTACTTATATTTTTTTCCAAGCTGTTTCACATTCAGCGGACTGGTGAATCGTCTAGGCTGGATTGCAATATAGATGAAAAAAATGGTGTCTCTTTTTAAGAGCCGTGATAAACAGCTTCCTAGCACCATCTCTCTCTCTCTCTCTCTTGAAATAGAACAAAAACATTCCTGCATTAACGCGTCATGGTAACCCCCTTTCCTACAAGAATGACGCTACAAGTGGCTTCTACTCAACGTGGTTAGTTATAATAATAATTGTTTTTGTTATAACCTAACTTCATCTTTTTATTCAGACACTTACACAAAAAACTATACGGGGTGGAAGGAACACCGACCATTGACTTATAAATCATACACCGACACGAAAACGGAAACCACACATACTCAGTACATCATTCTGAACCCCACCACAATAAAAACTTTACGTCGGTTATTAAAAAAAATTAGCTGTTCCATACATTTTATGTATTGCACTTTTGTAGGAAACAGCAGATTTTTTACCTACAAAAAACGGAAGAAAATTTGAAGTTCGCGGGCTACCCTGGCGCTTTTACATTAAGCCTAAGGTAACTACTTTAGCAAAGGTAGGGAGGGATAATTACAGCTATGTCAACTCTAGAGCTTATTCCTCTATGGATTGATGCCCCTGGCTAGTCCCTAGCTACTGAAAAAAAGTTACATTTCTGTCAAATATTCGGGGAAACATGCGTGGTGATCGCAATGACCGTTAAAGTTATGTTAAAATGCTAAAAAACATCACGAAACTTTAGAATTTCGCAGTTTTGGTGACATCAGAGGGAGAACTGTCGGTGAGGCTAGGATGTGTTGCCAAGTGGTAAAATTATAAACTAGAAAGGACAACATATCGAGCTTTGGGGTGTAGAAATATGTTTTGTACTTTGTTATATTTGTGTCTATATACTCAGCCCATTACTGTTTTGCAGCAAAATAAACTTAATAAAAACCTATTACACAATCATTTTTCATTACTCGACTATTTATTAACTTTGCCAAAATCGTTATTCCAAAGATTCAAAGACAATAAATTAGAAATGTCAAAAAGACGTCATAAAAAAACAAAATTGAGAAAATTCGCTTTGTTTGAAGCGTTGAAAATTGTTTGAATAAAAATTTTAGTGTCCATAACCACAAAAAAATCAAGGAAACAGGGTTACAATATACTTACCATGTCCAAAAGTGAAGTCCTTTACGTGAAAGGGATGAATACGGTAAGTTGAATAAAGATCAAACTTGCCTTTGATTTTACAAGATGAGAGTTGAGAATATTTCATAAAATTTATCTTACCTGTTTCAGTCTGATACTGATGATGATGATCAGTGGGATGATAAGAAACTGAATGATGCGTATGACAAGGCTGTGAGGATTGCAAACATTGAGGTGGCGAAACGAGTGGCCATGTCTACCAATACACCGACTCCATCAAATGACCGTAACGGAGACCGTACGTTAAATATCCTTTATTTTTTAAGCTGAGTGGTCGTAGAGTGCTATCGTGTACCGGCTTAGCGCGGTTAGACTAGCCCCGTTGGTACCGTCACGTAAATATACTAACACTTGGCAAACTTCAAAAGCTCTGTGCTCCTAAAGCATTCATTCAAATCAGAGGATAGAATCTTGGACCCCATCTTAATATGAAACTCATCTACCTTTGCTAAGCGTATAGAATATCATGTTTATATTTGTGACTGTATATCAAAGACCTGGTAAAGGTTTCATCCAGTGGATGCATGAAGCGCAGAGCCAATTGATGTGGTGACGATTGGGGTAGGCCTATTTCCAGCAGTTATAATGATAACTAAAGAAAAGATGGGATGGATTGTGTGGGGAATGATATGAAAATAAAAGGATTAAATGATTGTGACGGTTGACAGGGGAGAATGGAACAAAAAAATTTTTTGCACCAACTGTTAGTAACACACAGACAGACAAGTGCAGGAAGATGATGATAAACAACCTTTTATGTACCTGCATTAGTAGTCTCAAGGCTTACGATTTATTTGCTCAAGTTTTTCTGACATGTAAATGGCTCTGATACATCTCTTAAATCATTCCACACCTCATACATGTAACTGCACACTTGGACAAGTGTAAAGGTGTAGAAATTGTGGAGAGTGTGACTTCCATACCATCATTATTTTATTTGTAACAATTTTGTTGCACAATGAAGTAGATTCTATCTTTGTAGGACCCACCCGTACGCAAAATACGCGCGTTGGTCGTGGAGTTGCGGACACCGGCCCGCTATACAATACAATACAATACAATACAATCTTTGTAGGAAATTGAATGTTGGCTGTAGGCTTGTCCTATATTACGTGAAATATAACTGGCAAAATATGGGTGTAATCTTAATATTTCTAACCATGCCTGTAACTCCTGATGGGCGAGAATTACAGGTGTGATGTTAAGTTATGCTGAGTCGTGAACCTGTTCATGCCCTACATATTTTTTTACAAGTTAGATTTCAACAGCTTACCACCAATTTTCCTTTATTACTTGTAAATCTTAATATAAGAATCAACAAAAACAAATAAGATGAATCCTAAGTTTTTCTCCTTTATTTTCAACAGCTGTAATTTTATTAAAAAAAGAAAAAATATCTGTTAAGTCCTCTATGAAGAAAGTTCAACCTAAAGTGTCCAATGACATGGGGGTTGATGAGAGACCAAAGATAGGTATGTGGAAACCTGGAATGCCTTGCCGGTTGGTGTTCAGCGAAGATGGCTTGGAGTATGAAGCCGTTATTGTTCGATTTGTTGACAATGATGATTGTGTTGTCAAATACCTAGGTAAGATATTACTTTGATAGCTTGCAACTTTTTATCTCTTCACACTACACTTCTCCAAGCCGTGGCGTCTACTGCAGTGTGACCCGCTTGGTACAGGCTGCCTCCAACAGCCTCCTTGATTGCATCTGACCATCGCTCTGCCTTGCGCGCATTTAGATTTTACCCGGCCCAGTATCATAGGCTTTTCCAGACAATGGTTAGGTGAACACATGACTTGTCTAAAAACTCTGGAGGCACACTGCAGGCAGATTATGGACTCATTAGTTCACAGGTAATAAATAAATAAATTTTGATTCATCCAAGGTATGTCTGTCGAGGATTTCTAGTTTTAGTTCGACTACTCCTGTCTAGTTTCATCAAAAGCACAGATGGATTTTCAACTTTCGACACTGAGCAGAGTGTTGTAGACTGTACAAGCATAAATTTAGGTGTAGCTTACGTACATAAGTCATCATTACTTTATACTAGCTTATGTCAGCGGCTTCGCCCGCGTGGAGTTCGATAATTGACCGATGGGATCGTCCTACCGGGATGAAAAGTAGCCTATGTGCTATTCCAAACTATAATCTATCTCTGTGCCAAATTTCATCCAGATCCGTTCAGCCGTTCTGGCGTGATTGAGCAACAATCATCCATCCATCCATCCAAACTTTCCCATTTATAATATTAGTATAGATTCTAGTTATAAATCGAACAGACAGACATGCTATAACATTCTCCACCACTAACAACCTGATTTCATATACCATATTAGGAGCCACTAATCAAAAACTATTTCAATTTTCCAGGCTATGAAAACCAAGAAGTAGTTGCAATAGAAATGCTAATGCCTTCTCAGGGCAAGGAAGCGAGGACTCGTCAGATCATAGAGGCAAGGACTGAACAAGCAGAGGACAGCTTCGAAGCATTGTCTCCTCTTCGTGGAGAACGGGGGTGCAGTGACCAGATGCCTAGTGATGGCATGGGTATGAACTTATAGCTGAACATACAAGGTGTAAACGGACCCTGCATTAAGCCGTCAACCAAGTAACCCCACACAAAAATTATTGCTGGGACTTTTGGGGTAAAAATGTTTTTTTTGGGGGGGGGGGGGTGAAAATCACGTTTTACAGTAAAACTCAATTTAACACATTCAAACATTGTGATGCATTGACCTCAAATATCTCCATAACTAGAAGGTTCCCAGGTATGGTCCAGAACAAAAAAAATATTCCAATGACGGGGAAACAACGAACAAGTGTCTTTCGGCTTCTTTAAGGTCTATTTACACCCTTTATAACATCTGGCGCGTAGCCGGAAACAACTAGACGTGACTACATCGATGCTCCCGATAGGCGCGGATGGCGTCGCGGCCGAGACGTGCGGCTTGCACGCTTGCATAGGTTGCTAAGCTGTAGGAACGCTAGTCAACCACGATTTTTTTAATGAGCTGCCGATTCGATTAAGGTTAAGATTGATCCACTTGCTAGAAAGTGGGGTAGCGTGAGGTAATCCAGATCTTCAGGTTCCTCACTTTAGAGCGCATAATAATCGAGTATTCAACATACTTGTATTAATGCGAGCACTGTAGAATTATCTTTGAACGTCAACTTTTGTTCGCCGATTACTCTTTTGACTGCCGCTTCCCATACACCCAACACATGGCCAGGATGGGGCCAGTGATAGCATCTTAAATTTTATGTGTGTTGTGTACTCTTCCGCCGGTCATTTTTTTGGCCTTATGCCGCCGTCGACGGTTTCAACATCGGCGCACATTTCCAGAAAAAACCAACGTCGCCGTCTTATTGTTTCATTACATTTAACCACCTGACCTTTCTGAAGTAATGTTAAAATGTTCATATTTTTAATTACAGATAGACAGTCTCCAAAAAAGAAAAAACCATCCAAAAAGAAGAAGAACCAATCTAGGAACATGAATATCAACGGCTTCGAATTTCCGGCGATTCCACCCATGCCTAACTTATCTATGTTAAGAAATGTAAGTGAATCCATTATTTCTTTAATGAATAGATTTTTTTTCTATTCTCTGTAATAGTTATCTTAGTGGCTAAATAATAACAGCCGCTCAGGGTCGATCTTCAGGTTAAGCCGTGCTTGCCTAGGTTGGTCCATGGATGGGTGACTACCCTTTACATACCGTTCTTCCTCCGCATTCGGAAAGCACGTTAAGCCGTTGGTCGCGGTGGTCATCAAATCAGTGGCCGGAAAGTCTGACAACCGGCCGGTTGTCAGACTTTCGGGTATAGCCTTACCAAGGGTTATTATTGTATTACCCAATACCCTTTAGTGACTGAAAAATATTGGAAGTTCAAATTTATACTTAAAGGCAATACTGAAAATTGGGCACTCGCGCATGTTCGAACACAAGCGAGCATCGCAATGCAATGTCTGGGTCGAATTTTGTACTTCAAGTAGGCCAGTTACAGGCACTTTTGAATTGTCAAATACTTACAAAAAAATGAAACTACGGTCCCATTCTTAAGGGATAATAACTGTGAAAGTACTGCAGCTGCCCATTTCAATGGGTGGGCAGTGTAATGGGGTTTCCCAACAGCAATTTCTCAGTAGCAAGTCAAAGTCTCGATTTGTGCCCAGTTGATGGCAATAGGCTCACCCTCTATTACATAGAACTTCAGCCCATTCTTCGGGGGTTTGCATGATGACAGCACTTGCTAGTTTTCGCCCTTTCACTCAAAGACTTTAAATCAGATTCATTAATATTTGTTCATGATTTTTCCAGCAACTAGGCTCGACAGACATGCCAATGCCTCCGCCACCTATGGCCTTTGCTTCATCATTGGACCGAACTGACACCGAGGAGCAAGCCATATCGTCTATGTTACTCAGCTGGTATATGAGCGGCTACTACACAGGGCTATATCAAGGAATGAAAAGGTAATTTTTACTCAAGGTTTTATTGACTGCATTTTTCTGACTTATTTATTACTCCAACCTTGGTTGGTCCCTTACAAGTTTTTGATCACTATTAGAAACAGGATCTATTGGCATCAAAAAAAAAAAATGTGTAAAATGGCCTAGTTTTTGCTAAGTTCTGTATTTTTTTTTAAATCTGTGAATGGTTATCAAAATTTCACGAAAAATTATGGATAGTCTCCCAAGACCCTTTTATTATTATTTTTTTTATTTAAACTTCATGTACAATAGTGGTACATAGGCGGACTTAATGCTACAAGGCATTCTCTACCAGTCAACCTTTGGGTTAAATTGGACAAAAATTCATTCATTTTCGTGTAGTTGCATAGGTTAAGGTAGTTCCCCTCACTGCCCCGCTGAAAGTTTCTACCCTGTATTAAAAAGCTTGTTTTTTAAATGTTTTATTTTTACTATTAGCTTGTTTTTATTGCATGGACATAGAGGTCTTTCAAACTGCCTCAGGCCCTAAACCATCCACACACATCACACTGACATGTCCCGAAAGGCTCCTATAGTTCAGAAACTTACGTATTTCGTGACGAAAATGGTTCTTATATCTTTCTTGAACATTTTCTTTTCAGAGCAAAGGATGGACGCGGAAACTAGACAAGCAATAATAGTTTCGAGTTTTTTTTACATGTGAGGTACGAAATAAATAGAAAGGTATTACTTTTCATATGTTTTTATTTTTTATGAACTACAGCAAAAATAGAAAATGTTATCAGTTTATAGAAAATAATAATAAATAAATTTATGCCTCCTGATTTCTGTGTAATAACACTATGTACAAATATACATTTTGACACTATTATTACTTTGGGTTTGCTTTTTTTTTTCTTTTTACTTTTAGTTCTATGATCAGATTGGTGGGTTTTTAATTGTAACACAAATCGCTATAAAATTAATCATATTTTTATCCATTCAAAAGACAACTTTCAGCGCTTAACATGGTCAGAATTCTCATTTTAGTTATAACTGTCAAAAATATGTAAAAAGAAAAATAAATTATAACAATTACAAAAATACAAATACTTTAGACATTTTACACGTTATTATCTCAAAACAGTATACACAAGTACACATCCGAAATTGTTAAAATGGCGAAGTTTTTAATCTCAGTTTCATTCATCTCTTTTGCCAAAGCACACACGGAACGATAAAAAAATATCGTGACATTTGAAATTCGATCTTTGTCTAAGTCTTACGTTTTTTATATTATTATTTTGAGAAGTACCCACTGCGCACAAACCGATTTTTGTCGATTAAAAAAAATGGGATTGCGTTACAAAAACAGACCAAGCAAGTGATTTTTAAAAATATTTTTATGAAACTAGAATTAGGCAGCTTAGTAACTTAAGCTGACGTATGACTCTAAACGAAAACTATTTTTCCAATCACTCACTTAAATCAAAATGGTCTATATGTGGACCAGTCACGATTCAAATTTGTGGCAAGACCATTATGAAGGTTCTTATAATAACTAATTAAAATAAAAACATGGCAATTTTAAAACATAAACTAGAGAAACAATATTTACAATTACCACAATATACAAAAGAACAAAGTTATCGGCTTATTATGGCCTTTTGAGTTTAAGATATCAGCCAATGCTGAAAGTTTGTGATTTTTTCGCTTTGCGATATTGAGATGAATCTAATAAATAAACATCTTTTATAAACAGCGGGTTGGCTCTAATCATAGACAGTATTTGGTATATGTTTAGGCCAATAAAGGCCCGACGGAATGAACCAGTGCAGATTTGACAAAATCAAGAACAGAATGGGGTGTACTTTAAAGCTTATCTCCAGTTTCTGTTCACACTAATTTAAAAAAAAATAAGACCTCTCAATATTTCAAAACGAAAATCATAAATTATAAATTAATTCATAAAACATAATTCAACGCACACATTCTTAGTTCTCACTTCTCAGCGACACACACAAACTCCCACCTCTGGGACACACACCCCAATACATAATTATTGTCATACACTGACAACTTCAAATAAAGTCGACTCGAATAAAGTGACCCGAACAGAATTGGCAAGTGGAATAAAGTCGACATTTCTTATAAATTGCAGTAGTTAGTGGGTGCGTAAAATAATGTTATTTAGATCCACAAAAATGTAGCAGAACTACTATATTTTTGTAGACAGAAAATCCCTAGGTTTTTTTGCGCTATCGCACTTTTCTAAAACAAATCTTTACCGTGCAATTCGTCGAATAAAGTACAGAATTTCGCGTAAACTGCCACGCGCAGTTCTTAACAGCGCCTATACTAGTGCCAAGAACATTTTTTTTATTGAATTCAACTTTTGGGATAAATAGAAGAGTTTCGCATAATGTCAACTCTTCAAATTAAATGACACGTGTCGTCACATTTTTCGCAAAAATTCATCACGAATAAAGTGGCAAGTTTCGCATAAAGTCAACTCTTGGTGTAAAGTGAAGTGTTTCGTATAAAGTGACACGTCGCGGCTCATACGAGCGTGCTGAGCTCGTGCGTGTCGTGGCTCAGGTCGATGGTAGCAGCCGGGACGCCGGGAGTCACCGCCCCTTCGCCCGGAGGAGTACTGGTTGGAGGCCTGAAAAGGTAAATATTGATTTGTTTTATAATATCATTCATTAAGTCATAGAGAAGAGGCATTGGCCCAGCAGTTGGATGTCGCAGGCTAACAGTAACAACCGTCTTGGTATACATAAACACCTTGTTTTTTTAATATTTTCTTTTTGTGTTAAATGATTCGGGGGCAAATAATTTCGGAATTGTAAAAATAGGAATAAGTTAAACGTATTTCAAATACGTTAGTTCATGAAAAGCTAGCTTAGTTAATGAAAAGATGAACAAAATATTTATGTTAACCCTTACAGTGGTTCTAAACCTACTTGATAGACTTTTTCATGAACCAAACTATCCTGTTAGTTCCGATAAACTTACAAGAAACAGTCACAAATACTCACCTAATAATATAAGGACCTCCTTGCTGCAACAACGTGATAGGATGCGCATACGCACCACCAGCAGTCATGCTATGAAAACTCAAGTTTCCCATGCCACCAGTATTGTTCAAATGCCCATTCCCAATCATTACGCCATTCGACGCGTTCAAATTAGGCGAAGCTGTCGTATTATTCGTTGCTTCTTGAGTTCGAAATGCCTTGACTAAGTTCGTCTTCTCTTTCTGCCATACGAAGACGTTGTGGACCATTGCACAGCCGCAGAAGATGATTCCAACGCCGATGAACACTGATGTCACTATCGCTGGCGTTGAATGGAATTGTATGAAGGTGTAGAGAATTATACCTGGAATTGAAAAAGGAGACTATTAGTGGTGTGGTTGTTGTAGTTGGATAGGCAGTCGGTTGTTGGGTAGGTGTTTGGGGTCTGATAAACAGCCATATTATTATTGCGTATGGCTAACGTCTCGATATCCATAGGGGTAGAGAATTTCAAGTAAAATTTTCTTAATTCTTTGTACACGGGGTACTCTCTAAAAGGGATGTTTTATGTGTTGTAAATACAGTCTGAAGTGGGAGCCCGTGGACTAAGCGCTGAAGGCTTTAGCAATCAAAGCAGGTAATACTAGAAGTTTACCACGACAGCTGGCAAGACAGGCTTTTTAGAAGTTTCGATCTTAATCGTTGCGCGCTTGCCTGTGATCATTTCAAAAGCAGCATTTTACGCAGTCCAATGAGATTAATTTTTATGTCGAATCATCAAAGTGCAAACATCCCGCAATAAAAAAAACCTAGTTAGACAAAGTTTTTGTCTATCAGCGCACAAATCAAGTCAATCGAATACTCGAAGCTCTTCTTGATTGGTTCCCATCAACAACCACCTATTCCAAGCCCTAATCACTTCTTATAAGACCGTGGGAAGCTCGTAGAGCGGGTAGTTCTCGGGGAACCACATGGTAAGTAATTATAAAGTACGTAATCGTACGAACCTGTTAAAAATACCGGTATGGATATGAAGAAACCTCCGACGGCGCATACCCTCGTGATCGCCGACTTTTGCAGGTACTTGTTTGATCTGGAAGTAAAGAAAAAAATATGGTTTATTAGGATAGGGTTAAAAAATGTGCGAGGATCTTCTGGCGCGTGGCCATAGTCGGAACTAACACCGCCATGTTATTTTTTAAATAAGATTTTACTACCCCTCCGCCCACCCTGTGTCTCAACCGCCAAAGTTCGGTGTGGTATTGTAGTTTATAAGAACCACAGAACATTGTACTTATTGAAAACCATAACTTTAAGTAAGTACCAACAAATAACTAATGCAGGGTTCGCACGATCCAATATCTGATCAATTCACATCGACCTACACACTAATCTTGGAAAATATTGGTATCCTCAATAATTTCCGAGATTTCAAGTGAGTTTTTATTCAACAACTTTTACATCCAAAAGCAGTAAACACAGTGTGCCCCAAATTCCCGCCACAATCAGCTTAAAATCGATCTCGTTTGTTTTCCACAAGAATTTCGTTTTACATATTATATCTGTTCCAAAATCCAGAAGCTGCAATTATTTAATGGAAACACAAACATTTAATCGATTGTATATTAAAAGAACTCGATTTTAATGGAAACTCGTTTGAACAGTCATGTAACGGACCGGCACCTGTTCATCGAGGATAACCTTGGAGAATTGCGAAGTCAGTTAGTCATACGATAATCGTTAGTCGTGAAATATCTTTTGAAATCGGTAGGGTTATATTATTTGCTACATGTCAGTGACACTGGTATATTCTGACGGATAATATGATCATTGATTACAACATCGTTACTGTTATCGAAAGACTATAAACTCGTTTGAATTACTCGAATGTTTTATCAAACTTGCTGAATTTGGTTGAAATAATAAAAGTATGCCCAGTGGCTGCATTTTTACGAGTTTTGGACGAGTTATCAATAAATGGAATTCGACATCTCTGGTTTGTTTTCAATGTTGCCATTATATTTTTTGGATGAAGCAATTGCATAAGTAGGGAGTACTTTATCGACTGAACTGAACCGTTGTATGCGGTTCAGTTCAGTCGAAAATTGTGGGTAGTCTTAACAATTGCTTACAGTGGTCTAATAGAAAACACCTACCCCTGTGAAATACCTGCGAAACCTGTGAGCCCCACAGAAACTTAGCAGCAGTGTCGGGCTAAAGCCTTGCTCACAGTTTCAGCTCAGTCCTGAGAATTATCTTAAGAAGTTATTTCAAATGGACTTGATAATAAAATAACCGACTTCCAAAAAAACACTTTTTTGCATTTTAAACTTTTACATGGAGCGAATGCCTATCTGACCTCCACAATCCGGTTCGTACTGGGTAATACGATACCCCTTGGTAAGACTGCTTGTCAGACTTTCGGGCCACTAACTGTAACGACTGTCAAAGATCTACAAATGACATTCGGGACCAACGGCTTAGCATGCTTTCCGAGGCACGGAGGAAACTCGGTATGTAATGGGTGGTCACCCATCCACGGACCAACCCAAGCAAGCGAGACTTAACCTGAAGATCGACCCGAGCGGCTGTTATTATTTAGCTACAAGCTTGTAGATAGTACGTATCCGACACAAATTCTTGTCATTGCACGTCGAAGTTATTAAGAGATCATCAAGTCATCAACATAGTCCAAGATAAAATGTATGTGGGACCACCGCGCGGCTTCCTCTGCCGAATGCAAAAATAACAGCATGCAGACGAGCACGTTTGTCTCAGCAAGCTTTATGGGTCAAAAGAGCATATAGGTAAGTAGGTAAGTATGGCACCTACTATCTATAGCTAATAACTTCGTACATACCACAAGCAATACTTAGAAATATCTTATAACTAAATGGACATAAATATTTATTGAATAGGCATTAAAGCTGTAGTAAATAATTAATATTATCCTCGTCTCGGAGTTTATAGTTCCTACATAAATGTTTTTTTTTTCCTTAGCCTATATTGTCCCACTGCTAAGCAAAGGCGTCCCACATAGAGTCTTCCACACGTCTCCCCACATAAATAAATGTTATTAGCATTTATTTATTGCTTAAGTCTTTCATAATAAACTTGCACCGAGGAGTTTATGCAATATGGACTTATTTGGACATTGGTACTATTCTGTGGTTTATTGAGTAAAAGTTTAAGTGAAAGGTGGTCTGTATTTGATCAGTGTTCTTTCCTTGAATGTCTGTTTCTTACAGACTTATGAACCGAGAATCATTATCTGCCTAGCCTTTTCCAACTATGTTGGGGTCGGTTTCCAGTCTAGCTGGATGCAGCTGAATACCAGTATTTTACATGGAGCGACTGCCTATCAGACTTCCACAACCCAGTTAGTACTGGGTAATACGATACCCCTTGGTAAAACTGCTTGTGAGACTTTCGGGTCACTGACTACCTGTAACGACTGTCAAAGATCTACAATTGAAAGCCGGGACCAACGGCTTAACGTGCTTTCGGAGGCACGGAGGAAACTCAGTATTTATGGGTCACCCTTCCACGGACCAACCCAGGCAATCGCGGTTTTACCTGACGATCGACCCGAGCGGCTGTTATTATTTAGCCACGAGGTCATCACCTATGAACTGAGAATGCTATAGGTAATAAACTGGGTAAGTATCTACGTGAACGTGATACTGTTAGCCTGCATCATCCCACTGCTGGGCAAAGGCCTCTCCCCATGACTCCCAGTTGTTTCGATCCAGGGCCAACGTGGACCACTGGTCGCTGATCTTGTCCAGCTCGTCCCGCCATCTTCTTTGGTAAGTATCTACCATAGACATGATAATTGCTCTGATAACGGAATGGACAACAGAAGGTTGTGAATTTTGCAGTTGACCCCATCCAGTTAACGCGAATCCAAGTCAAGAATGACAAAAATTATCTCGTCTGTAGGTTTTAGTTGGTTTTGCTCAGGTAGCGTCTCTCTATCTAGCGCTTTGACTTCAGATGCTTGTAGAATCTAAATAGAACAAAATCCGAGTCCATCCATACGAAAATTTATATTCGAACGATTCGTTTTTGGCAATAGGAACCGCCTAAGCCCTGCTGACTACAGGGAGGAAGCCCCGAAGATGACCAACATAAGGCCTGAACGTTTCTTAAATGACGTAAGTGTGAACTAAGAAGGGATTTTTGAAAATTCATCCCCTAAGGGGCTAAAATAGGGGTTGAAATATTGTATGAAACTTCGTCCACGCGAACGAAGTCGCGGGCAAAAGTTAGTAACGTATATTTTTTTAATTTAGTTCTGCTGACACGGATCTCCGATAAGCCTAATTCGGCACTGCGTCTAACCAACTACCAAGGAAGTAACCGAAGCAATAGACTCATTCCCTGTGTTATTACGCCCATTACCTACCCATATAAGACGTATTAACGTTAGCTGAACAGTACAATGATATAGTCGCACGTTTGTCTATGTCGTGAAAGAATAGGTATCAACTGTTTTCTCATGCCCGTGCCAAGTTGAGATCTACTCGTACATTGACTTGGAACTAAATTACTAGACTAACGGCGTTCTCGGTCCTGTCATCCTGTGTGCGGAGGAATGAGGAAAATGCCGCGAAGAAGGCTTTGAATATCGTTTGTTTGCAACAATAATGACATAACTCGAAAAATAAGAAATACAGGACAGCTTTTTTGTAAGTTCTAAAAATATGTTCAGTATATCGCCAGTAATTTTTTTTGCATAGAGAAGCTTTTTATCAAAAGATTAAAGTTTTATTTTACGTATTTCGTTACTTAATTTAATACTTGCTTTCCTTAATTTTATATTCAACTACAAACAACATCGAAAAATCTAAATTTTTGAGTTATGTCATCCTTCTCGCAAACCAGCGATATGAATGAAAAGATGTATGGGGTGTGTGTTGAAGATGATTGGCTAGTAAAAGGGAAGAAAGAAGATGACATGCTGCGCTCACCCCAAATAAATTGGGATACTTAAGAATAAGAGAATTATAGTGACGACATTCCGGATCTTGTACCAAATACCAATATGTAGAGAAAAGATGTCAGAAACCCTGTGGTTCTCTGTGAAGCAGCTTAATTTATTTTGTAACACCTGGATTTTATTGTCGTGGTTTCATCTCACTGACTACAGCTGTACGTTTACAAATAAATTGTTCTAATTTTTAATAAGTAGATATCTACAAGTTGATGCACATGGGTATAGCAAGATCGAAAAGTGGAAGAGCTTGACAATCCTAGAAGCAAGGCTTGAAGTCCAGCAAAGTTTAGCCTTAACATATTTGGCTAAGTGAAATAAACAATAACAAAAAAAAAATACTGTTGTTTGTTTCACTGACTTTTTTGGCACCGACTTCCGAAAGTAAAGCTATTTTCCACTTTGTTTTTGTGTTTTTTTGGAAGTCGGTTATTTTTTTGAAAAAACTTTTTTTATTTTACCCTTTTTAGCTATCGCATCACACACAAATAGCAAGATCGAAAAGTGGAAGAGCTTGACAATCCTAGAAGCAAGGCTTGAAGTCCAGCAAAGTTTAGCCTTAACATATTTGGCTAAGTGAAATAAACAATAACAAAAAAAAAATACTGTTGTTTGTTTCACTGACTTTTTTGGCACCGACTTCCGAAAGTAAAGCTATTTTCCACTTTTTTTTTGTGTTTTTTTGGAAGTCGGTTATTTTTTTGAAAAAACTTTTTTTATTTTACCCTTTTTAGCTATCGCATCACACACAAATCCTTGTCAAGTATCAATTTCACAATTTCGTTTACTTGGATAACATATTTTTTCCAGCTATTTTGATTTAAAAACCAAACCGATTTTGATGAAATTATGGGACCAATCGGGAAGCATATCCTTTCAGATAAAAGAAGAATTTTTCAAATCGGTTCATAAATGACGAAGACATGAGGTAAAAAACACAAAAAAAAATACAACCCAATTAAGAACCACCTCCTTTTTTTGAAGTCGGTTAAAAAAGGTAAGATCATTTGTAATCAACTATAGTAAGCGCCAGATAAACGTGTAATAAAGTTCATTGCCCTTTCCTTCATTTCTCTGCGTAGGTACGCGGACAATAAATCATATACTTATGAATCGTTTTTCATTACTATGAAAGAATCACGATACATGTCGATGCAGGGCAGCTTTATGTCATTATCAATAAATGTATGTGGGTTAATGACCGTTTTTTCACGTTTATATGGCGCTTAACATTAACTGCAATCATAATAAATCTGCCTTGTTTGTTGTTCTAGAGGTCGCATACCCGACTGCTGAGCATGAGGTCCTGGGTTCCATTCCCGGGTCGGGCAAATTGTTACTAGGTTTTTCCACCAGGAATTTCTCAGTAGCTGCCACGGACCCTGGATTTGTGCCCGGTTGATGGCGACAGACTCGCCCCCTTTTACATGGGACTTAAACATAGCTGGCCATCTGTGGGTGTACTATGTACACATTTGCTTAACCCTTTTGCATTACAGGCGTGATGTTATGTTATAATAAGTATGTACACGGGTACATACTTAGTACATAAGTACGGACTTATTACTAGTATAAACAAATTAACGGTTACCTAATACCGGTTACCGATAACAGATGGGGTGCAACGGTTTTCCATTGCAACGGTGCGTTTTGCTCCACTGATTCTAGGGTAAGTCGGGGCGATAGGGAACACGTGCATATGTTGTGCTTGTGACACCTTGCGTGACAACCGCAGTTTTGTCGATCGTACGTTTGGAAGGGGAAGTTGGGGTATCGTGGACAAGGGTTGAATGAGTTTATAAAGCAGACCGAGAGTTATTTTTGTATTGTGTTTATGGTTTTTTTTTTTAAGATACAATTAAAAAATCATAAACACAATACAAAAATTACTGTGTCGGTCTGTTACCTTTCACACATTCACATGGATCAATAATGATGAGGATGGAATGGCTAGATTGGCATTCGATTAGAACATTCGTTACCTGGTTTAGTACATATAATACTTTTTTTTTATCCCGGTAGTACTATACCCGTTGGGATAAGGTGCCTAATGCGGGTGAAGTCGCGGGCAGAAGCTAGTATTATTATTGTAAAAATATATATAATTAACATGAATAAAATTTTAAACTTTCACTGACACTTGCGGGATATCTTCCGCGATTATTGATCCCGTAAGTTACTGAAAGTTTAGTAATAAACCGTGAAAACTTAAAACAGTATATGAGTATAATTTGGTTTTAAAATTATGTTTTCATCGAAATGTTATCGGCTTTAGATAGGTACTGACGTACTTTATCATTTATTTCGGTCGTGCCCGAGAAGTTTCGACCTCGACCGAAGATCGTAATCATCAGCTTATCGGTGTTGTTATTCTTATCTACGTAAGTAATTCTCGGTATCTTATCAGATGTAAAATTTATCCTAAATCATACGATTTTTGAAATTACAACATGTTTTTTAATGAATTATTTGAAGATATTTCACAAAGTTGTGTAACAAGTTATTTTAACATTACCAAGAACATGAACAGACAGATCTTAAACTAAATGTAGGTAAAATGATTTAATGAACCGAAATATTTACGTTACCTAGTTTTGCTGCCATTACCGTCATAAGTTTGTTTAATTTACCTAATGCATCCGGAGCTCTTACGAAACTGTAGTTAAAAATAACAAAAAAGTTTGCTAGAAAGGAGTTGTTTATACAAAAGTTTCTGTGTGAAAGAAAAAGAGTTGTAGGAAAAGAGCACATGGAAGGAATTCGAGGAGGCCTTTGCCCAGAAGTGGAAAAGTACAGGCCAATTAAAAAAAATGTGTCAGTAGATGTTTATTTATATTTAAGTACTAGAAAATAAACCTTTTCATGCTAAGTTGCCAGTAACCTCTAGATAGTAATCAAACTCTAAAAGAAATAAATAGTTATAAAAAGACGAAACTTTTTGCATTTATTACAGCTTAGCGTACAATTATTTTTTCGAATTTAACTGTAGCACCTACAAGCTAAAACAAGGCTACAAAAAGTTGCAGCCCATACTCAAAAGATTCAATAAATATTTTATTATAACATTTAAAAAACATAACACTGTCACAAATTCACAATGGACCATAGCGTTATGTTAATCCCCGCACTAGGTCTGTAGGCCAACACCATATTAGTAAACATGGGTAGGCAGAGCAGACTGAGTTAGTCATATTATGAACAAAAGAGACTTGATTATTTCAATGTAATAATATGCCTGATGTTTCAATCAAGCAATCTAGATTTTCTCTCCTGTCTTCAGAAATGCACCAAGCCTGTAATACCCGAAGGGTTGGGCAGAGGTGTATCTAATAGACCACCCCCATTTTGCCAGTTATGGTTAAGTCCCGTGTAATAAGGACAATAGTGCCTTTTTAGGCGGCACAATGCCAGGCTCCGTGGCTGCAACTGTGAAATTCCTGATGAAAAAATTCAATAACACTTGGCCCGACTTGGGAATCAAACACAGGACCCAGGATGTCTTTATGTCAAAGACAAAAAAAAACAAAATCCTCTGTGATCTTTGGACTTTGTAAAAAGTTGCCAGTTTAAAATAGGCTAGCCGAAATGTCGTTAACTACCAAAACTCCCATGTCATTAAGAGCACTCAAAATGATAGCAATAAATATTCTGTCCCATAGTCGTTAGAATAACAATAGTAAATTAGTCGGTAGTCATTTCGCAGATTACTGCAACCACATTATCACACACTGTCATTATTTAAAAAAACAAGACGAAATGCTCTAAAACACTAAAAACGGATATGGTATCGGCAAAAAAGATAATGAAAGAATAATGGTGGTGTACGTATCTATTTCTATGTTTTGAGCAAACAATGGCAGGTACTATCGCAAACATTAACGAAGATATTTATTACGGGTGTACTCTTCAAAATGTTTCAAAGATAGAGTTTATCGCAAATTGTTCCCCCTAAGCAAACTATGACTATAGACAATGCACTGCAGTTATGACATGATTTATTAGTGATGTTTCATTAATCTATTAATTATTTCGTTATCTCTCAAATCTTCGCATTAAGCGCATCTTCAATATATGCACAATCAGCAATAGAGAGTTGTGTAGTCCGATATTACAAAAAAGGTGTAGTTATCAAACCAGTCCTAAAATGAAGTGAACACTCCTACATAGGAATAACTTGATTCTACTACTACAAGACTATAAAATCTTACGAGTCGTCATCGGAAACTGAAACTTGTATCGTAATAACGAGAAAACTAATAGCATCAGTATTCTCCAAGCAAGTTTCACGTTCATCTTTAACGTTACTACCAATTAGACGAAGCGATCCAACAGCTTCTCCATTACCGAAGATACGCTCTTAAAATTAGTAGATATCGGTTGAAAACACTGTTTTAATGGAGGATTAATTGCTGTGGTGGAAGTATAAAATGCAGAACTTTTACAGTACAGTTATAGGAATGTTACCATAGTTATCTACGACCATAGGCATGGCCTAAGGGCTCACACATATTAGTAATTAAGCTGCTTTCAAATTTGGATAGTCAATCAATGACCCAACTGTAATTTGGTATTCTGGTCGTCCGATGGAATGCTGGGTAAGAATTATACAAAGGCAGCACCAAATAGTACTCCAATTTTTTCATGTGTCAAGATTGTAGCAGGAAGGTCCAACACAAAAGGAATTCGACCAATCCAAGCTAGTAAAAGGTACCTACATAATATATTTGTCGATCACACAATCATTCATCCAAGACCAATGGGGTATTATGCTGACTCTAATACTTATGAAACCTACAAGGGTAACTATAGGATTGCCATGGCAAAAAAGAGTAACAAAACATCGCAACAACAACAAATTATCAGAATTTGCTATACACTTCTACTAAACCTTTTGAGACAGGTAAAAAAAATGCTGCTAACCTGATGTTGCAACTTACAACCAGTTCCTGCAACCTGTTTCCTTGATTATGCTTATGAAATCAGGTTAATCCTGGTTTGGTATTTTCAGCTGGTGTTATCATAGGTACAAACTGTTGCATCCTCATGCAATGTCTGAACGGCCTCTTTCGTAAAACTACGACCACACTACACTCGAAAAATATTGACTTACTCTTACTTCGTGACCCTGTTTCGTGTTCGCGTGACGACCCTAATTACCGTTGTCTGGGAAAGATTCAACGTAGAAGGAATTCACCATATCTGTTTGATCGTTCAGGGCAAAAAGGGCGTAGTGAACGCCATTCAACTTCTGCCTTTATTTTTATTTGCTTTAGTTTTATTTTGGGTTTCATTAATACGTCTGGATTCCAGAACCTTAGGTGGCTAATTAGTTTGCTTCCGTGCAGAAATTGTACCTGCCTTATGATTTTTAGTGTTAGAAAAAAAATGTGTTAGGTATCGTCTTAACTTTAAAGCTTAATTTATTCATACACAAAGAACATAGTAAGACTCTCGAAAAAAATATGTAATGCAAATGAAAGTAAAACATTATATTCAGTGTTCCAAAGTTAGGTACCTACCAAAAACAAGAACGTGTCTTGAAAAAAAAATAGTAGTTAAACACTATGTATGACAGCAAACTACTAACAATAAAAAACTGTTAAGAATTCAAGGCGCAATGGTTAAATACAAACAGTAGCCACTTATGTAACTATATGCTAATCTCCACGCAAATACAAGATTTCATCTTAAGTTAGCAGTTTGTTTAACCTAAAAAAAGTTCGAAAAGGACCATAAACAAGCGGCACTTGCGTTTTTTTTACCGTTTTATTTTTATTTTGAGATAAAACTTATATAAACCATTGTAACTTACAATGCCTTAACAGGCAACTAAGTTCTCAGAACTTATTTCTCTTAGTATGGAAGAAGCTGTGCCTGATGGGATTTCCCATTGTCGAAAATGGCGAAGTTCTATACAATCTTTCATCTTCTGTTCAACTCCTTTGGGGATGAAATTACAACAATTTTATATTTATTTAACAGTTCTGTACACACTAAATAGAGAAAAGTAGATAGGTACAGAAAAAATAATAATTGAATTCTAAAGAAATCTCTATCAGTGCAGTTCAGTAACTTTAAAAATGGTTCTTATAAAATGTGAATTTACTAACTGTTTTGTTATGTATGGCAGGGGTAGGTCCCTTGCTGCGGGTTGTTCGAAAAAGATACCGCGGCCCCGGAACACAAAGGGCGATGAAGGAACATGGGTGGGTTTTAGTCAGTAAAAGTGACACTCCCTCCCGCTCAGCCCAGAGCGGGAGAAGTCATTTGATGATTTCCCATCCGGAAAAAAAATGGGGTAGGTCTCTAGGTTCGACGTAGGTTAGATTTAGACATAATTAGTTTGGTCATCCTCATCACCAAACTACTTATGTCTAACTACTAAATCACGTCTTCCACAATCGTGGAAGTAGTAGTAGTAGTAGTTTAGTCTTTTATTTATTTTAATTTTCTATAACCGCGGGGCTTTCCCAAGTTTCTTGTAATAAAATTACCTAATTAAACAAACACGCAATGTAATACAAAATTAACGAAGTTGAAAAGCTTTAAAATTATGCGATTTTATGAGAACCTGGTAAAACATTTTCACACTTGCAGTGTAAACGGGCAAAGTTGCGTCGTTGCAGCTGTGGTGACCCAGTGCGCAGGGGTAACTGCCCCGACTTAAGGTTTGTACCTAGTGGGTTCGAACACATGCAGGCACTCTTTTATGTATAATTATATCCTCACTCTTGCTGTCAAAACGGTGAAGGAAAACATCGTGAGGAAACTGGTATATCCTAGACCCAAAATTCAAAGACAAGTGACATCTCCAACCCGCACTGGGCCCGCATGGCGGATTACAGTCCACTCCCTCCCATTTATTTTTTTCATGAATATAAATATTGAAATTTAATTTATATATATTTTTTATATTACTTACCTATTGCAATCAAAAATTTTAATTGGAATTTAATTTTAACATTTTATATAATATTGTTATTGCAATCAAGAATTCAAAATTTAAATGAAAATATGTTAAGAAAGCTATAAACTTATATGAAATTGAAACAAACAAAAACTTAAATGTAACAACTATTTTTAAATTATTATTATAACTTTAAACACACTCATGTAAATTTGTTATTTATCTTCAATGCATGAAATAAAAGGCATTTTTATTTTATTTATGTCATGTATAAGCAAAGTTGATAGTCTGAAGTAATATTTGTTTAGGTAATGTCCAAACTAGGTAAATAAATAGAAGGTAGCACAGATTTTGATCTTTATCAATGTATCACTGGCAGAATGTGTGTGATTACATAATATGGTGCAAGTAACCAAAACAAGATTAGATAAAAATAAACAAACGGAAACATAGAACAAGATTAGGTATTGAGATAAACATAGCGCTATTTTCGGCACTACGAGTATTATTTTGTGCCTGTCATCACATTACTATCATCGTGTAATGTTATCAGTGATACTGGTTATCTTAACATGACGATAGCAGATTCTGCACGTAGGTATTTTGCTATCAGTGTTTGGTATACTATTTAACGTGTGGGTCGCGTTTTTTCACCCATTGGATATTCCGATATCCGCGAAAAAGGTGCTGTAGTGTTTGCTACTGCCAGTGTTCAATTTTGTTGGAGTTTTATTTTTTCAAGGTAGGTCGCTAGATTTGATTTTTAATTTAAGTCGTGGACAGTTAGATTTATTTTTTAATTTAAATCGTGATCAGCTTCGACTTACGGACGAAGTTTTCTTTTCATAGGTGGATATTTTGATTCGAAAAATGGGTATTTATTATATCCCATTCGACGTTTTCTCTCGAATCTCATTGATCATTGATTCATTCCTGTTCCTTGCATTTCCATTAACACTCATTTGCGCTACAATCAAGCCTTTAGCAGATGAACATTTGATTAAATAACATAAACAGTAATAATAATCGATTGAATAATCGTTATCAAATTACCACACATGCAAAGCGATCACAAAAACGACAAGATTAGGTTATCAATCTTCGTTGCCGCGCTTGCCGCCATTTTCGTTCGCGTCAGCTGACGAAACCGGTATACTCTCAGTGTCTACACAACGAAATTCCTGGTAACAGGTATGTACAACCGGCTTTAATGTTGGCCCAATGGTGGGGCAGTTTAGGCCAATTTAATGGTTTTAGTGACTACCTATCTGCATTGCTTTGATAGTGCATCGCGGTTTGAAGATTGTTTTGCAAGACGATCATCAATCAAAAATTGCCTTGCCTTGCCTTGCTAGTAAATGTATTTTCTGGACAAATTTTGATTTATTACCTAGTCGATACACGATTGTTATAAATTATTATGATTTACGATACTCGATATGAATCCAATCAATGTACAAAGGCTGTAGGTATATTGTAAAAACTTCAGCATGTTACAGCTCATTTCAATTCCATAATTAACAATACTCTCAAGTTTCTAGATAAAACAAAATCTGAACCTACGCTAAACTGTACCTAGTTTACGGTCCTGTGAAAGTTCCGCTTGAAAAGACCAAAAACCTCGAAAAGTTCTAAATCGCAGGGATATGAAAATATTTTACGCATCCAAAAGTTCGTACTCGTCTTGTAGAGGCAGTATTACAGAGATTTTAGAATTACCAAGAATGGCAATGGCACACTATTCAATTATGTCATTAACGGCACTGGAAGTCATGGAAAAATCCTGGTCCACGGAAATAACGGTTTCTCAAAAAAAAAAGAATTTGATTGACACATGCACACATAATAAAAGTTATAGGCCTAAAATCTACAATTAAAGAGCTTACAAGATGTATGAGACGATGATTCAGCAAGCAATGATTACAACAGCCAAGATTCATGACAATAATCATAAAATTAAAATTGTCAACACATCTGCTTAAATAAAATCCAAGATGGCTCTTAAAGATTCAAACGCATTCCAAAATGATTCAGCTTAAAAGCCGGGGTATACCATTATATGTACATTTATGCCAATAGTTGGCTCCAATATTGGTTCCAACTCATGGAATAATATAGGTACCAATACCTACTAGCATTCGTGAACATTCCTGGCTGTTTCGTGAAAGTTACGTTCGTTTTGTTTTTACACTGTTATGCCAGTTATGGGCAATGTATGGCATACTTTTGGCGCCATATTTAGCAAAATGGCGATTTGTTAACATGGCTGAAGTTTTTGTGGACTTCTAGTTTGCATTTAGATAAAGGATACTTCGATTAAACTATGAAAAATTCATAATACTTATGTTTAGGGAGCAATTCTGGTAGAAGTGGCTGCTTGGCATGGATGGATCATGTATTATCATATCATCAAGTCAGAAATACAATCTAAACTAGCCTTATTCCACGTAAAAAACGTAACAGGTTATAATTTCCTGATCAATGATCAACCTTAATTATAAATTAAAAAGTAATGAACCTATTGATTTTTTGGCAGCATTATTCGTCTTCTTTTGTTTAAGACTCGGAAGAAAAAAAATTGGTGGGCAAAGTTGTCGAAGGTAATATTGCCACTTTTTATGTCGGAATATTTGCCTAATTCGGGCATCATCATCATCTAACAAGATAAACCAATAAATTGGTGTAGTTCTACATTATTCAATATAAAGATAACATAGGCACTTATTTCAAACACTTGAGCGATAAGTGGGCTATAATGCAGTATCTATGTAATGGTATTATGTTATCAAACAATGCATTATACAACAAGCAACCTTATCGGTGGCCTTGTTCTAGATTTGTGTCAATACAGTTAGGTTTTATGATTTGTGGACACAATGCCCCAGATTGGCTACTGCGTGGTGCTGAAGAATGTATGATTTCCTGTCTGCTATGTGCATATTTATAGCATACTAGCTAATGCCCGCAGTTATGAAGTCTGAAACTCAAAGCCGGAAAGGTAAATTTCAATTCCTCAAGTTGACACTAAATGCTTTTTAAGCTGTTTCTGACATTCTTCATGTGACATGCTATGCAGCCACAATCAGTTCTGCATGACCATTGACACTATCGTTTCACACTGCGAGATTCAAACAATTTTCTGTTTTACCCCTTAATTCTTCAAATAGGTAAATTCCCAGGTCATCTAGCCTCAACTCAACCTTCTTAGATCTCATCCCCAAAACCTTTGCTATATTTTCTTCCAAAATGACATCTTTAGTGGAAAAACAAACATCAAGCTATACGTCTGTTATGCTTGAAGTATGTAGGTAAAAGGCTACCTAAATCTTTCACCCGTTATCAACAACAGCACGTGCTATGCAAACCAATCGATTAATGTATGAAATTATTGTTGCAATCGATTCTTCACGGTTCTAATTACCTATTACTGCAACCGCACTTTTAATTTAAAATCTGACATAAAAACCGCTCTATGGTAACAAATTAACGGAAGAAGCCAAGAAAATGCACGAGAAACAGTTGATGCACTGACTGCTCATAATGCTAACCTACCCTAGACGTGGATCTAATTACTGTCTGAACTCGTCTCCCTTACCTTTAAAAACGTAAAGGAAAACAAATAATTTTGTTTACGTTCTACTTAAAACTAAATTACCATAGATAAAAAAAGAAAGAGCAAAACTTTTAAAAAGTCCGTTACGAATCATTCAGCCAACCACAACACTGGCTTACCTGCCCCTTTCATTCAAGGTCGCGACAGGTAAACGACGTAGTTATACCTCGTTATAGTAATATTGATTTAACTTGAAAATAATCGCCGTTGCATTTTTATGGGGGAGCTCTGAACATGCGAAGAGAACATGTCTTTTTATGTTTTCGTTGTGATTATCTGTCGTTTTTGCAGTGTTATTGAGTAGTCTGTTTATTACTATTGTTGTTTCTTACTAAAACAAATATATGAATCTAGGTAAAATTGACATTTTCACTGAATAATATAGTTCAGGTTACTGGAAATTAACAATAACAAAGCCATTTATTTCCCAAAACATAACATATTAAATTTTTCTAACATTTCTACAATAATATGTCATGCAGCATTAAAATCACATGCAACATATATAGCAGTATAACATTCACTATTAATATGATAGAGTTAATTTAAGCCTTGTATGTAGCATTCCTGACGTTAAATGATTCAATACATAATTATCTACCGTTTCACTTAATTATACATTTTATTTCATATAGTATTATTTATTAATTTATTATTTAGGAATATTATTGTGCATAATTATCGAAACATTATTTTAGATGAAATTACTCATCTAAAATAATGTATATAAAATACTGGAAATTAGCGCAAAAAAAAATCCATGATTTTGCTAGCTACAGTATTTAAGTTATTTATGGGTATTTTCAGGTTTGCGTTAGGTTACTGATAGTAGATTTATGACTACCTACGACTTGATAAGTAAAACTAGAAGCCTAGACTGAGTGACTGCATTGCTATTAACTGCAAGTAGGTAAACTGTTAACATGAAGTACTGTTAAATGACATTTGCCCATACGTTGTACCTTAAAATAACCTGATGCTCACCACTTACCTTGTTTAAGAGTCATAAAATTCACAAGATAGTTCTTCTTATATGTTTAACCCTTTATCAGGCAAAGGGAATATTTCTCCCACCATATTTTTCAGCTGAATAATTAAATAATGTGTTCCTGTTAGTTATTCTATTGTTTTACACATGTTATTACAAGACTTTTCAATCACTCACTAATTACTTAAAGAAAATAAACACATGTAAAAAAAGTTGAAATTTATTATCTACCAATAATACTTATGCCTATTTAGCATTATTTTCCGATTGCTAAATTGTTACGCCTGTTAAAGGGTTAAAATATTACTAAGTATAGGTTTCGAAGGTATAACCAAGCTTCTTTCGTATATTCCGCACTTATCTAGATTGCATTGATTTTTTTAAAACAGTACACATACATTTTTTTACCATATTTCTCTAGAAAACTTACAATTTTGGCTTATAAAAGGCATCCTAAAGGCCATAGAAGAACGTTTGTTGGTAATATCCAAACTACTTCTAAAAAATGTGTCGCTATAAAGAAGCATAGTATTTTATTCCAAATCTCTATTAGTTTGAAACAAAAATTCTACTTGTTAAGTGGGGAAAAGTTGAACATTTATTTGCAAAAAAGGTATATTAAAGTTAAGCGTACAAGTTTGTTAAAAGCTGTTAAAATGATAACCAAGTACTTAACAAGATAATTGTCATAAGTACTGGGTACTGTTACTACATGAAAGCTTGCTTGAAAAATAAATTTAAAAAAACAATCGTACTTGACCACACGATACTTGTAGTTGACAGTCATTGAAGTGTCATCAATGTAATCATTAAGATTTTTTGTTACAATTATCATAAATATGTATTGCCTAATTTGTAACAAGATTATAATTGTATGTTGTGTGTATAGTGATTACAGCACAACTTGTTAGTAAGAAACGAACTTATCTCTTTATCTTATTATTATTTAGCTAGGTACATCTCTGTCTAACCATTCGCGGATTACAGGCTTCATGAAATGTTATGTATAATTTTGCAATCTGCATCCGCCAATAAAACAGTATAAGTGAGTGATAAATAAAATCAACTTGAAGGTCAAATTCACTTAACTGGTGTGCATAACTTTTTATGATCGACTATTTAATAAAGAAACATCGAGTGTAATCTGATTTTAATAGCACTAAATAAAATTTATATGAGATCGTTAATGCTCTGAACTTTTGATGTAGTCTGTGTCAGACACTTTAATGAGCTTTTGAATAGTTAGGTTTTAAATGTAATACCTACTTAAAATAACTGTAAACTTACATATTAATGTTAATGAGCAAAGCGAAACAGTTTCTATTCCTGTGACTGTGACAGGAATAACCAAATACTGAATTAGAAAAAAAAAACTAATGCTAGCCTATCTTTTACAAAAATCCTTAACGGCTCGTGGCGTTTAGAAAAACTATGTTCTTATAAGAAACTTCATTGAACTCCAAAAAAATCTTGTGACAGTGTTGTCTAGTGGCGTGCACCCTATAACATTAAACGAACTCAAAAATAATATACGTGATCTCATAGAACTAGAGTAACTATGAAAATAATGTAAATAAATGCAAAGTTATGCAGGAAGACGAAACGACCAACAGGAGCGTAAAAATTACGAAACTACTCCAAATAACTTTATGGGAACATTTTGCTGTACATAGAGTAGGATAATTTTGGAAGTCGTGTAGGGTAATGTTGTATAATGAAGCAAGATTTTGTGAAATAGGACAGTGATAAGACATGCTCTATTTAATTGCTTGGTTGGACATTAAAGGCCCCATAAGGCTTAATTGCTTGTTTAAATTATGAAACAGGTTGATGGAATGTTTACTAACTATTAAAAAAAAAATGCTGGCATTTGTACCGACTTCGTTTAATGCATTACTTTTTGTGTCAAAATTACTCGAACCGAGAGAACCGAACGAACCTACGCCATTTTCTATTGTCATTAAAACTTCCACGCAGTACTACCCACTCGTTTATTTCCCAAATAGTGAAATAAAGCAACAGCTATCCATCCCTTTCTATCCGTTCCCGAGTAAAAGGGAGAAAAACGTCCACTTTTAAATAGTACTCATTTATTCGGAATGCTACACTGGTTTGGTATAAGTGCAAAAAAGCCGTGGAATGCTATTGTAGGTGACGCCAAAGAATTTTTGCTATGCATTTTATCTTGTTGTGGCTAAATGGATCCGTATTGAAAATATGCGTGCAGAATTTAAAATAGTTTTGGAATTACGGTATACCTTGGAATTCTGTTAAAAAAGATGTCAAGTGAGAATGTGTCTTGAATTCTATTTTTAAACAGTGCAGTGATTTTTTCTTTCTCAGACGATGGACAAACTATAATACTATCGTCAATGATTTATGGTGCCTATTTAAATACCATTCTATATTATTTAGAGAAGCGAAATCTCCTTGACCGATATAGCTCAAATACCACTGCCATATTGGACTAGCAAATCATTCTTAAAACCTATTAAGCCAATTACGAAATATCCTTTTCTACAACAACAAAAAAAAGAATCTCCATAATCCATCTTTACCCAGCGGAAAACGCCCACTTCTAAACATGGTACAACGAGCATTCATAAGGGCAATGTTGCCATCCTCAGACTGGTTAGGTAATAGCAATGTGTTTGGTGTTGCCATAGCAACGGTACTGCCAACTAGGAATCCTGGCATCCCGCAGTTTATAATCATTAGGAGCGGTAAACTAGGTGTGGACCACGTGGACTACTTATTATAAATTACTTATATAGTTATATGTATTAGACACTAGCTGAACGGCGCAACTTCGTCTGCGTAACATTTTTGATTAATGCTCCGCTCCTATTGGTCGCAGCGTGATGTTTTATAGCCTATAGCCTTCCTCGATAAATGGGCTATCCAACACTAAAATAATTTTTCAATTCGAACCAGCAGTTCCTGAGATTAGCGCGATCAACCAAACAAATTCTCCAGCTTTATAATATTAGTAAGATATAATTATAATAATTAATATACCTATTAATATATAGTATAGATAACAGGGCCAGGGTAACGGGTCGACATAGCTCCCAGATATAGTCAGCCGCTACCTTATCTTACGTAGATGCCTCGACTAGCAAAGAACTCTTCGCCATTACGGTTATACCAGATTAGCCTGGAATGGCCAGTAAGGTCGTCTTAGAAGCTATCTTATTAACTGTCCGATGCTAAATTATTTTATATTTATTTATTAGTAACAGCCATTCGTGTCCCACTGCTGGACAAAGGCCTCCTTTTCCTTCTAACAGTTTACCCTATCCCTGTTTGTGGCCAATCTATAAGAAAAGAAACCCCGAAAAACTCGCCAATCACTTTTTGAGCCTGCCCCGTTGCCGTTGGTGCCTGTTTGAGACGGAGCGAGGTTACTTTAGCCAATAGCTCGTCCTCGGCTATCTAACTCGTATAAATTCCTTTTCACATCTAACGGATTAAACATAAACAAAACCCAAGCAAAGAAATCGCCTTCCAAACTACAGTTACTCTTTACTCAAAAGAGCAAAAGTCGGTCTTGAGAAATAAAAAAAAAAATATTCCGAGAACTCCAAACCTTTAGAGCTGTATTAAGTTAAACAAACATTTACCTACATATTGCGTGTTGGTTATCTGTTAAGCCAAGGTTAGCGTCGCATATTTTATTTGCCGGCCCACTACTATAAATAAATAGGCGTTGTCCTTTTAAAATCTGATTTATCCATCGCCATTTTAGTGTTTAATTAAGTGTAATCGATTATTATCGGAATCGCTTTTAATCGATATAAGGCTACTGTTTTATTATTGCTTTGGAATTTTGTCGGCGATCTTGCTAAACGATGCAATAGTTCAAACTAGGGCTATCGAATCGATGTGTCTTTTATAGGTTCGTTACTGGAACTTCAACTCTCTGATTGGTGGATCTCGCGACAAATCTCAGGTTAATTAGAATGTTACAATGACTGTTCTGATTCTGCAAAGTCCTATGAAATAAGCTAGTCAAACTCAAAAGGTCCGCTAAAACCGAGAAGGTAGAAGTTTGTGTTTAGTAAATCATTGTTTACTCGTATTTTGAAATGGCAACCCAACCCCTGTGGAGTTTAGATAGCCAGTTTAATTTGACCTTTATAGCTACCATGACAGCAGCTGTACCCGCGAAAAACAAATAGCGTGACGATACCAAGACAAAACGAGCATTAGACAAGCTAACACGTCTTGCTACTGTAAGAAAATCCTCGAAATGTCACACTTTTAGAACCGTATCATCGATTTAACGCTAATACTGCAAATCTTTTGTGAAAAATTGCTCGTAAATGTCATCTTCTGTTTTTACCTTTATTGTTTGCACAATTTTCTTTTGTAATGCCTGAACTCTTTTAAATGACTACATCTGTCAAGCAGCATTTTGAGTCCATTAAAAAAAAAAAAAGAAAATTCAGTCATATTCTGGTGAGACAGTAACTATAATTACGTTCTCGTTCTTCCTTCATTGTTAATAAATTATAATTGGTCTGAATACAGCATGTCCGTATTGCATAATTATCACATGCTTCGGTGAAGGAAAACATCGTGAGGAAACCAGCATGCCTGAGAGATATTTCTCGACGGCATGTAAAGCCAATTCAGAGGCCCAGGGGCGGCATAAAAACTCTGACACCAGGTTAGGCACTAACCACACGATTAAGAAAGAAAGAATCTTAGAATCTCCAATTTTAAACATGCCTAAATGCAGTTCGTCTGTGAGTTTGTTAGACCAATCGTCACGTGAATAAACATTTCTACAGGAACACTTGTACAGGAAGTTTGAAATGGTTATTGGTGTGTTGATGGTGCCATTTCCGTATCTGGACAACCATTTATTGGATTGGCCTGGATATTGAACTCACGTCTGGACTCATGAGGTTCGAACTCAAATAAAGAAAAATCCTCTCTCTATATATATATATATTATAATTTTGCATGATCGAAAAACAAATGATCGAAAATGTCTGTTGATTCTCACTCTCATTAGTTGACTTAGCCGCGAACTGCATTCCAATTTCAAACAGTCCCCCAAAATTGTCTTCTTATTTTTTTTCTGTTGTGACATTTTCACGCCAGTTTTTTTTCCGAATCCAATAGAGTCCATTGAATTATAAAGTACTCTGAAGCATTCAAGCCCCTTGATCTTTCGTTTGTCAGTTTTTATTGTTGTTATTCTAATTTAGCCTTCTTCATAAATGTCCTACGCGTATGAAGGTTCCATTAATTTATTTAACTCTTGCTCTTGTACCGTCATTTCCATCACACAAATGCCGATGTTCGGTCTGGTCAGTACAATTTATGCAACTAATTTAAATGCTAGTACCGCTATTTCTTTGTCTATGCACCGAGGTTGGAATCCGTAGCAATGTAAACCTGTTACGTCATACAATGGTAGACGAGATTACTGAAGGGAATTGAACTGTCAACGGTTTAAAAGTAAATAAAACGAATAGGAGGCACGAGCATATTATAATCGAGACTATAATTTTCCGAGTGCTGGAACACAGGGACCCTTTGAGAGGGTAATGGGCCGTTAACTACCACTCGGACGCAGTGCGGGTCGCCGGATGCCTCATGTCTTCGAATTATTAGTTCTAGGACCATGTCATTTTCCATGTTTCCTCAAGACGGTGCTGGTAAGACAACAATCACCCTGTCGTTCCTCTAGGTTCTTCAGATCTGGGGATTTGGCATGAATAGGTATAAGATTTTCTTTACTTTTAAAAGTTGCCGTAACACGTTTTCTATTTTGGTTTAGATTTTACTCATGCTCTTATTCTAAGAAAGATGTACTTGGAAGAAGTTTGACTTGGAATTATTTCCCAATTTTCGTCTTAACATCTTCAATGCACCTTAATGCATTGCCTTGCTTCTAAAAGCTAGACTATCATATTGTATCAGCCTGAATAAAATAGAGCATTTTTTTTTTGCTAAATGACTGTTTAACAACTTGACTTGTCAAATTGAATCTCCTGTATGTCGTACTCTTAAGACGCTCAACGCCCTTCTGACTGCCAACCTTGAATGTGACGTGTTTGCGGATGAATGGAGTAAATTAATGCATATATGTCTGGTGTTCTGTGAGAGAAAGTATGCAAGAGTGTCCACTGTTCCAGGTTACCTTTAAGTTCATTTAAACCATTGAATGCTGTCAACTGTATGTTTTGCTTTTGTTTTGTTTGCTTTCCGTTTCTATATTAATTATTATAATTGATGTTACACCGTTTTACAGTCGTTACAGTCAGTCAGTGGCCCGAAAGTCTGACAACCAGTCTTACCAAAGGGTATCGTATTACCCAGTACTAACTGGGTTGTGAAGGTCAGATAGGCAGTCGCTCCATGTAAAATACTGGTATTCAGCTGCATCCGGTTAGACTGGAAGCCGACCCCAACATAGTTGGAAAAGGCTAGACAGATGATAATGTTGTTGTGCCGTTTTAATTAACTATAAATAAATAAACTTGATGAGCAGCCAATGTCTTAATATCATTAACTATGTTTTTTTTTAATTACATTCTATCCGGTGTTAAACTTCCGTGGTGTTACCTTACTTCCTCAAGGAGTAGGCGAAGAAATGACACTTGGAAGGCTTCATGTCGATATGTTTGGTATCAAGTGGCATTAGGGTGGAAAACATGTTCAAGTTCTGTTAGTGAGCTATAAAATGCATTTACATAATAACATCACGCCTGTAAATCCCGAAGGGTTAGGCAGAGGTGTACCTAATAGAACACCCACACTAAGCCAGTTATGTTTCAAGTCCCATGTAATAGGGGGCGAGCCGATTGCCATCAACCGGGCACAAATCCAGTCTCCATGGCTGCTACTGAGAAATTCCTGATGGAAAAACCCAATAACATTTTGCCCGACCCGGGATTCGAACCAAGGACCTCCTGCTGAGCAGTCGCGATTGCGGCCACTACACCAACAAGGCAGACGTTCAAATTCTGCCGGTGAGCTATAAAATTTACTGACGATAAAGTTTAATATTTGGTTTTAACACGTTCACTGTCCAATGCCTCCAAAGGAGTCACTTTTGTACCAAACTCATATGTCCATGACTCTAATTGGAGTCATAAACCAAGAGTAAATTTGATGGTTTTTATTTGACTGGACGTAAGAATAAGAAGAAAAAGATTTTCATGGACGTATGGTTAAATAACGAGGCTACCGAAAAGGCCGTATTAGTATAAATGTAATCCCTTAGAATGATTATTGTCAAGTTAGGGCGAGATTGTAGGTGGACGTACGAATACATTTTATAACTTTGTACTGGGACAGGGAACGTGTTAATGGCCCTGTTGTGATTTAGGAAGAACCTATTAATGTTAGGACGAGTGTTGCGAGGGTCAGAAGCCTTTTATTCGATATAGCAATCAAAAGTGGACTGACAATTTCCTGCAGGTCTTTTTCCATAAAATATTTTTCATAATCAATATTTCAAACCTCTCGAGTCTTATATATTTTTTCACCGATCACATCATTTATTTATTTTTATTTATTCAGCAACAGAAAATTCTTTTACGTAAACGGTTTTTTTTTAAACATCCAAAAACATGCTACAGAGTTATTACGAAACATTTTAGTACTATGCAACATTTAAAAAATTGTACAAATTGATTCTGTAAACATTGTCATTGAGACTCTGCATTTTATGCAAGTTTTAAGTAATTCTACAGCGGTCAAGTGGCCATCCTTTCTATTCTGATTCGAACTTTAACTTTAAAAATTTAATTATTATAATTAAATAAATGCAACGAAATCGGAGGTGTTAAAATTATCGAGCTAGGTAATTGGAACTTAATTCGATATGTATGCTATTTTTTTACGTTTATGAATACTTGAAATATTATTTTTAAACCGCACTTGGTTTTCAATACTTAACAGAAATTTCGCTACTATAAAATTGCGGTAACTTTGACAATTTCAATAAGGTGTCTCGAGTGCTAAATATTATTTTGAAGTTACTTCCCGGTCTGTTGGCTTGCTTTTTTATAAAGATATCAAATTTCAAATCGTTATAAACAACGTTGCTATGGCCATAAAACGATGAAATTAAAATTCTTCAAACTCCACTTCCCACATCTATCTAAATTCGCACAAAAACATCTAAAACGGCACGGTACCTAATTAAAAGAGCCTTTTATGTATTTTATTAATTACTTTTAACTAAGTTTGACTAAAACCAACATAAAAAAAAATGATAGCCACAATAGTACCTACATATACTCATCTTCAACACGCGAAAATTAGTCTGTCTGTGTGTGTGTTAGTTTTCCATACCTTAAGACGAACAGATTACGGTGAATTTTGGCACAAAGGTACCCCGAGACTTATGTTAAGACCTAAAATATTTTAACCCAGTAGTTAGTTAGTACCCGTGGGATAGTTTAGGATATCAATGCAGGCGAAGCCGTGGGCAAAAGCAAATACCAAATATAGTCTCAAATACAGCAATATGTATGGGGGAGCATGCGCGTGGGCAAGCCCGTTTACCCACGCCCGGTGACCTAGCGAACTTGAAACGACTTAAAGAAGACTCCTTGATAAATGTATGTAGGAAGCATTAATTTGTAGGAATTTTATGTTTGTAGTAATTACAAAAAAGAAAATGATGTAATTTGTACCAGCAGCTATTCAATAGATACAAGAATGTTATTTTACAAGAATGTCATTAATGTCAACAATAGTTATTTTATACTAGCTTTTTCCTAACGCAAGCAAGTCTTTGCTCAAAAGGTGATCTCCAATAACATGTATCGAAATGCCCTTTGTAATTGAAATAAACATTTTTTTTTTATTGTGGCTTCTGCTTTGCGATTAGAAATTATCCCTCGGGATTTACGACTCCAAGGGATAATTATATCGGAATAAAAAGTAGGTAGTCATAGTGTCCCAGATCATGGATCGTGTGCCATATTCAAATCCGTTCAGTCGCTAACAGACAGACCATCAGTATAGATGTAAGTTACGCACTTTTAGTCACAAAAGTTGAATGAGTTGTTTCAACAATATTAATTGCAAAGATATGGTGTTAGTGAGCATGTATTTTTAAACTGCCGTAATGTTGATCGTACTGCCTCATTGGTGAAGCGGCCCCCAAGCGTGACTGCTGCGGATGAAGTCCTGGGTTCGATTCCCGGGTCGGGCAAAGTGTTATTGGGTTTTTCCATCAGGAATTTCTCAGCCGCAGCTACGGAGTCTGGATTTGTGCCCGGTTGATGGCAATAGGCTCGCCCCCTATTACATGAAACTTAAACATAAATGGGGAACTGTGGAGGTACTGTTAGGTACACCTGCGTGATGTTATGCTATGTTATTGTATTTACGGACCACCCACAGTAGACCACGTCAATTTCCTCACCAAACACACCTTTTTCAATTATTTATGCATTTCTGATATATCTTTATTATAATTTAATCAGACCATATGGGAACCTGTTATGACGAGAGAGAACAGTTTAACCTTTCAAGAATGTGTCTCTTGGCAAAGATTAGGTCATCACATCTCGTTTTTAACCGACTTCAAAAAAAGGAGGAGGTTCTCAATTCGGTTGTATGTTTTTTTTTTTGTGTTTGTTACCTCATATCTCCGTCATTTCGGAACCGATTTGAAAAATTATTCTTTTATCTGAATGGATCTACTTCTCGATTGGTCCCATAGAAATTTCATCAAAATCGGTTCAGCAGTTTGGTTTTGAAATCAAAATAACTGGAAAAAATTTCATCCAAGTAAAAGAAATTGCGAAATTGATACTTGACAAGGATTTGTTTGTGATACGATAACTAAAAAGGGTAAAATAAAAACATTTTTGCAAAAAAAAAAAACCGACTTCCAAAAAAACACAAAAAAAAATGGAAAATAACTTTACTTTCGGAAGTCGGTGGCAAAAAAGTCAATGAAACAAACAATAGTCACCGACTTCCGAAAGTAAAGTTATTTTCCACTTTTTTAGTGTTTTTTTTGGAAGTCGGTTTTTTTTTGCAAAAAAGTTTTTTTTACTTGCAAGTAAAAAAAACTTTTTTGCAAAAAAAACTTTTTTGCAAAAAAAAAACCAATTCACAGCATGTGCTGTGAATTGAGATGAGCGGTCGATTCCACAGATTCAACTGATTCTGTGAATTCGACCGGATTTATATGGAAGCATTTTAAGTAAGTACTTAACAATTTTTTTTGAGATTCATAATATATATTTTTATTTTTTGATAGGCTACGATTTACCATGTAATGAGTAGGTATGAAACGCACGTCACTAAAAGAGTGATGGATATTAAATGTTGATGGATGGAGAAGGAGAGGAAGGCCAAAGAAAAGATGGATGGATGTGTGAGGAAGGAATGATATGAAAGAAATTATGCCGTGACGTCTGGCAGGGGAGAATAGAAGAAGAAAACGTGTTGCGCCGACCCCAAGTAGAATGGGACAAGGGCAAGACGTGTATGATAGGCTACGATTTACCCTTATTAAAAAAAAGGATGCAGTCACTCGCGAGTAGAATGAAAAATAAGGCGACCCCAACTAAAACTAAACTGAACTTGAAAGATTAGGCAGATAATGATATTAAGCGATCATACTGTCAATGATGGTGACTGATAGCTTCCTCCAGGATAGTAATTCAGTATTGAGAGCTCTGAAAAAGTTAAATCTTTAGCTGTGGTCGGTAGAACGGCACAGCTCATTTCGGTTTAAGTGCACAAAGAAGCAAGTTCGATTAAGAACAATGACTTTGAGACAGCTCCAGAAATTGGATCATTAAAATACATTGAAGTGAAAGGTTTCATTAAGTAATAATCAAAAGTATTGTGTGTGTGGTTTCTTGCTGAATTTTAATGTCGATCTGTGGATGGGTGACCACCCATCACATACCGAGTTTCCTTCGTGCTTCGGAAAGCACGTTTAGCCGTTGGTCCCGGCTGTCATTTGTAAATATTTTACAGTCGTTACCGGTAGTCAGTGGCCCGAAAGTCTGACACCCAGTCTTAGTAGCGGGTACCTATCGTATAACCAACCCTGTACCAATTGGATTGTGGAAGTCAGACAGGCAGTCACTTCATGTAAAATACTGGTATTCAGCTGCATTTGATTAGACTGGAAGCCGATCCCAACATAGTAGGGAAAAGGCTAGACAGATGATGATGAGGCCAATAAACTTATGAACGTCAAACTTATAACAAAGGAAATACAATTGATTTTAAACGTTTAGTACTTTCATTTTAGTATTTACAATTAAAAAATGTCGGTGCAATTTCCACTAAGTCCGAATGACCAACCTGCGAAATTCATATTTTCTTAATTTTTTTTTGCAATTTGCCGTTCAGTGTCGGGTTGTACATATGTTGATTAAAATATGATTTGATTTCTAAATGCAACTAAAAAGTATGCTGCATGCATTCTATGTATCCCGAATATCCTATTGTATTTATCTCTATGTAAGTTTAGTTTACTACGAAACAAAGTTTTCATTCTCAGTTGCACGCGTGTCAAAGACGTTCGTGCAAGACAGATACGTCATCAATGCATAACTCACGAATCGTGTATACCTATCCAACAATGAAAACATCGTGGAATTAACAATATCAAATGATTACAATTATTTTAATAACACATAATGACTATACTACTGATGATGCATGCTAGTCGTGCTTGTTTACAAAACGTACGCATATACAGTCATGATCATGCAATGCTTTCAATCAAATTCATTCATGGTCTTCTTTAAATATCTTTGGATCATTCATAATGGTATTGGTAGAGATCTACGTTTTGGAGTGGGTAACTAACTTCTAACATTTTAACTAACCGACCGACTCCGTGGCAGTCCGAAATTGCCTGAAAATGGTTTAATTGAAATAAATGCTATAAGTTTCATTGCTACCAGACACACCAAACCACCAGATTTCTTACATACAAGGTGGAAGCGTCAGGGTAGCCCGCGAAATTCAAATTTTCTTGGGTTTTTTGCAATTTGCCGGTCATTGTCAGGCTGTACATTGAACAAAATATGATTCGCGGCTGTAATAAGTATTTAGTTACAGAATTATAATCATTAAAATCATCAATACAATCCTCAAAGTTAATACAACCCCATTGAATAACTATTTCATGAAAAAGTCCGGCAAATTGCAAAAAACGTAAGAAAATTTGAATTTCGCGGGCTACCTTGGCGCTTCCACTTTAAAGAAGAATCACCAAAAAGGAAAAGAAAAGGCAGTATGAAAGAGAGAAATGGAAAAGGCAGTAGATAATAATACTGAAGACCGTCATTTATATGTAAAGAAAACTGAATACAGGAATAATAATGATGACCTATCTAATAAAGTAACAACTGAACATTCTTCCGTATCAAAGTCTAGGAATATCGTATAACAAGGAAAATAAGCTGATGAAGGCAAAATGCTTCATGGCATGCTTGATGGCTTCATAGGCTCAAGAGGCCTATTATGCTTAAATCAAATAAATCCGCCTCGATATAACATTTCATCTAGCCAGCAATTAACATATTCAGGTAACGTCACGTCATCAAATATAACCGCTAATGTTCCGCTCGTTTTAAACCTGTCGTCATCAAGGTCATGGCGTAGGTATATTATGTTCATAACACTAGTAATTTATTGGCGCCTCTTGCGTTTTTATGGAGGAAATTGTGAATGACGAACACGTAACCCTGAGGCCATAATCATAATTTAATATCAAACGGCCATTGCCTCAATAAAAAATGGCGGACCCCTACGAACTAATGAAGAAATACATAGTTGTTATTTAAAAACGATCGTAGCAGACAAATATCTAAGAAAACAGGAAGCCAATAAGAATGATGACATAACTCAAAAATCTAAGCACAACACTCAAGACATCCCTAATGATCATTGACTTACTATAAGAGATGAGTACGCAAGAAGAAGAGACATTGACCCTTGCAATCCGGTCAACGGTGAAGGTAACATTCTTTATAGCGGAAATACCTTGTAATATCTTCAACCATAAGTGATAGTGATAGTGTGATAGTGTCGGCAAGAATTATTTCTTTATACTTCCATCCCTTCACAGGAAGGAGATAACACGTTTATCAAAGCCAGGTGCAATTGAAGTCACAAAGTTCAGTATAAACGTGTTGGGACAGGTAGTAACGTGTTTAAGAGCATCGATATGGAATTTAATGTCGATAAGTATGTTAAGCGTGAAATCAAGGGAAGAATAACTGGCGAGTCGAGTTGCATTTTAAAATTAGTTAGTTCTGTTTGAGAAATTCAAGATTAGGGCTGCAGAAACACTAGTAGCACTACTCCTTGAGGAGCCGTACATGAAGCAATTGAAGACTTAAATGTAACTACCCTGTAAATTATATATACCCTGATTAGTAAAAGTACATTATTCTTTATTTCATTCATAAAGTCCCACATCACAGAAACAAAAACTCCAGACAATGACCAGTCACGATCTAAAGCCCAACAATTATTAGTTGGTCACAGCAGACCCAGCAAGGCATAACTAACTCATAAGCTACGGGAGATTCACTCGGCTCGCTTACACATTCAATATAACTGGAGCAGAACGCCACAATAGAGTCGTCGACTTATGTCAGACACGGTATTAAATGTTAAGTTTTATGAAAAGTGTGAAAAACATTTTGGGTTAAGCGTTTTAGAGACTTGAATTTATGACAAATTATGTTAGGTACTAAAATTTACAATTTTAATTAGAGTTTGGCCACCTAAATTAAGACAACGACATCGATAACTCCTGTTGTACCTCAGCTGAAATCTATAAAGAACATCTCAAAATGACTTATGGTAGGTGGTGTGTCCCAAGGCGTTATGTTTGGTCCCGTGTTAATTAATCTGTGAAACAGAAGCGGTGAAATGGAACTCGAATGTTATATTGACCATCCTATCCTTTCACGTGGAATGTTTCAATCAGTGTTCGACCTGGTTTCCCTAATCATTGTTAAGGCCAGATGGCAGTCGGATACTTGGTACATTATGCATGGTGAATCTGTCTCTCCACGCACGACTAGTAGTAATCTAAATCAAAGCTTTGGCAACAGTCACTGGGTCAAAGAAGATGGTTACTAAGGAATTCTAACCTATTCAAAGTAACAAATGACACTATTAACCGCTTCATTGATTTTTAAATCCCATTTTGTATTCCAAATTCTCAATCAGTGGAATCTACCAAATTGGAAATTAATTTGGAACATTTCAAACGGTCGATTTTGAATTTAGAATGGCACTGATTCTTAAATGTCAGTTTTATTTTTGGTCTAATTTAAATATGTAGTTGAAAATTATAGCGTTTGCAATGCTAATTGCTATGCAATCTAGTAGATTAACATGAATAGCTGATGTTTAGCTTGAAACACTCGCACGCACATACTATCAATATCAGGATTCGCTGGTCTGTATTCATAATTTTATCTATTCATATCTTTATATTTTCTATATTTCTTTTATCCCATTTCTTTACCCTCACTAACAGTTTCCACACGTATTCGATATTTCGGATTGTTTCAATTGATAAACAAAAGTAATCCAATCTATTAATCAAATTCAGTGATTAATTCACCCTAGACGCGCCTTTTACTCTCTCCAGTTACTCTCTCTACTGCAGATGAAGGTATAAATCGTCGTTTGTCTTCGTTTTCCCCAAATGAAACACCTGTTTCATAATCCTCAAGTGTTACATCAGATTAGTTTTTTTCCAACTCATTAACTCCATTATCTTAAGCCTCATCGACACTTACTATTAACAGTAATTACACAAATGTGTCCACATTAACAATAGGTACTACCTAGACAGAGTCGGTGAACTTACCACGTGTGTAGGAGTATTTATAAGCTGAAGTGCTAATGAATCAGTATTGATGACTCAGTTCAGTCAGGATGGTGTAAAACATACGACAAACCACTTACTTTAAAACATACATGCACGAAAGATATTAGAATTTTATTAGCAAGCTGAAAATGGTTTTCAACATGAAATTGATTTTCGCAACAGAAACAGTAAAAATGAATTCCCGGGTCGTAGGACTAAACACAAGATATTAGTAATAATAGCAACCAGTTTAGTAAATTCTCCAATAATTTAACAATAACTTAGCAAAAGAAAATAATCAGAAACCTTGCCTAAAACTTTCTATCAAACGGATAAAACGTTAAATCAAAATGCTACTAGGTGGTTCTCGGAATTTAAAGTTACCTTACCACAGAAATGTTTCTATAAAAAACTTGATTTGTAGATGACCGGAAATAATTGGGATAGCCCGAGCGGCCTTGCCCAAGGACTGGCCCTTGGATTCTGTTTTTTTTACTCTTTGTGTTCATTCGATGACTTACATACAATTTATGGTTTGGAGGTAAAGATAGTGTTTAATTCTGATTCTGTATGTTTTGAGGAGCTAGTGTACGTGTTGGATCGATATTTGGATTCCGATAATAATACTAAGAGGCATGCTGGAAATTCAACAGTGATTGAAGGAAAAGAAGTCCTTAGAAATGTCTAGTAAGAATCTGATTGGATGGAAGTAGTAAAGAATAATATCAGGGCTCGTATATTGGCTGTTATAGATCTTGAGGGCTAGTCTACCGATGAACTAGATCACAATAGAGTAGAAATAAATGACGCTTGATAAATGAAGATTGCAGAGTTGAGCTTTGATTATTTTCTAGATATTAAACCTAGTCACTTCATCCAACATGAGCAACAATCAAGAATAGGGTCCGTTTTATAATTACTTCCATAATCGTTTCGGCAAAATCTAATTTTTAATATATCTATAGGAATATGGGAGATTAATCGTGATCTTTTCCTTATCCAAAAAATAATAGATTATGAACGGTACCAAGAAATGCTTTAGAAAAAAATCAATGGTGAAAGGTCGCACACCCATCATCGCGCATGATTATTATTACAGTAAATTACATTCTCGGTTGCTATTTGTGTCTAACCGGAACAGTGCGTACAACTGATGACACGTCTATACGCTGTACTATGATTACTTTTTCAGAGATAACTCCGAAGACTTCTACAAAATACATAATATTATGTTTGCAAGGGTTGAAGTACTAGAACGAATAAAGTGTTATATCGTCTGTATGTTGATCATCTAGGTATTGGTACTTCAAATACAGCTTTTTGTGGGATAAATTCGATGATATGTGCTCCACCAACAAAAATACCAACATTTCAAATCTTTTTAAACCAGAATAAAGAATTCGCCCACAAATTCATCAAGACATTTGAATATCAACCTGACTTAATTCAAGCACTTAATTTGAAATCGAATATATCAATCACAATTCATTGATCGGAGCAAATTCTGCCGAAACAAAGCGATCCTTTACACAATTACCTAAGGTTTAATTTTCTTTGTATAATCTGGTACTGAAGGAACCGGTCTCGAATGACCTCGGGTATGGAACATACGGATAGAATAACGATTCAAAATTCCATACGAGGTTCGTTCACGAGGCTTGATGTGTAACATCACGGATTTCCGTTATGGGTAGTCACAGAGATGCAGGTGCGCCATTCTTAGAGCAAGGTTGGTTAATTAGCCATACCGAGTTACAGTAAGCTTAGAGGTACTATTTGGTTAAGATATCCTCTTAGTATATAAAAAACTTAAAGATACAGAGGCCAAAAGGCTTTTGGGGACGGGTGATAACACTCCTCGTGTATCATAGATTAAGAGCTACTGGATTTGACTACAGATGTTTTGAGGTAGAGACCAAATAGGGCTTGCAATTTTAACATTAAGACTTGAAGATTGAAGAGCTAAAAGATTTGAACGTTTAGTCCAAAATGTTCATTTAAATCAGACTATTAAAATACACAGGTAGTATTATAAACGGGAAGGATCTTGCAAGGAATAAGTGCATCAAGTTGAATAAGACGCAAATAAAGGAAGTTTTTTTCACACGATCGAGATCTCTCAACAAAAGGCAGGAGCTTTTTGAACGTCTGTTCCCATGAGAAAGCCCATTCAAAAGATTTTGGCCTTTTTGGACCCTTATTTATGATTTTTTTCTTTGTATGTGGAACTGGTCCCTATATACTTTGGGGATTGATATATGTAGTAAAACGGTAATTTTGATGAAGTGCTTGTGTGACAGTAAAAAACTGTGCCACACCAAACTTTGTGATTTGATGAATGTTATATTTTTAATTTATTACCGATCCAGTTTTTAATCATAACAAATTCCTCAATACTGACTAAAGACACTTACTTGTAGTTGCAGCCAACACTACTACAAGTATTGTCTACTAAATAAACAAATATCAAACGGTTGACTGTAAAATGTAGATGATATTACTAAAACAGGACAACACACTGAGTAGACTAAGGCTGTCCACACATAACCCATTCACCACAACACAGAAACTCGATGCATCCACACTTTTATTGAAGGTATCGTGTTGTTGCCAAAACGCCAGTACAATACTTTTACCTTTTCCGCAAGGTTCGATAGGGCAGGCCAGACCTACCTTAATATTTTCAAAACTATGACAGTATAAATGAGGGAATGTCCATGTATTTATGAGGTGGAAGCGACACCGATGCTAAACCAGTAACCACGGATTTAGTACACCATACTGAACCCCCAATAGAAATTTTTCGTCGGTTAGTAAAAAAAAAACAGCTGTTTCCTACAAAACTGCAAATGCATTATGACCTACACGGTCAAAATGTATGGAATAGCGGATTTTTTTTTATATTAACCGACGAAAAATGTCTGCGTGGGGGAGTTCAGAATGATGTACTGAATTCGTGGTTTCCGTTTAAGCGTTGTTGTCCCTTCCACCTTCTATAGTTGCAACAGTGTCCCACACTACAGCAAACCCTTAGCTTCCTAAGCCATGTTTAAAATTATACCGACATATAAGATACTTCTGCAATAGTCTTCTCTTCTGCACCGCTTACTACGATAGTTCGTATGCAATCACCCTAAGCTATGCGTCGCATTAAGCATTGTACTACATAGAATGTAGGTACAATGTTTACAAACTATAAATCCACTACAACACACAGTTACTTACGACAGTTTAAATCAATTGTATGGACGTTATTCTCATACTAATTTACTTCGTCAATAGCATATAGTATTGCTTAGCATTTACTAATAAGTATTACAACCACGTTTCATAGAACAATATGTGTTCAGAATGTGTTTTAATGTCATTATTTTAGTTCTATTTGGTCGGTTTGACCTGTGGCTACTGTTTGAAGGTGCATTAAACTTTTGAATGCGTTTTTAGATACGATTTCATTAAAAGAACAAATTGGTAGTGAAAATTGTTTACCTTACGCATCCTCTTTAAGAGTTCAATTTTGTTTCTGTATTTATTCGAAACTATACTGGTCTTCCGTTCTATCTAGGGTGACAAAAATTTTTGTATTATCAAGTTCAAGTGGAGGCTACTTCCCGTCTTCCTCATGTTAACTTCTTAGTCGGGAAGAAAATAAAGGTTTTCATTATAAAGACCAGGATCTTGCTAACCAAACACCAAGCAACCATAAATATTAATATGCAAGCTCGAAGGACCAAATTGTAGATCATATTAGTAATCATTCCTTTGCTTTCCAATATTCTGTTAAGTAATTCAAGCGCTATGGGCTCCAGTTTCAATACCACATTGTCAAACTGTTACAAAATTAATTAAAGTGAAACATTTACGCGAAACCGTAACACCAACTATGCATTTGTCTGCAATTTAAACAAATATACAATCTGCGATACACTTAACTTCATAGCATGAACTCAATCAGTTTAGTTCGCAATTCAATGAAGATTTTCTTCTGTTTTCTTGATTTTCAACTGTTATGTCCCAGCAATGGAGCATGCAAATGTCGATGTTGTCCAGTCATGTGGTTTGTTACGTGTTACTCGGTGGAAGCCTGCACCTGCCTCCTGATTTTGCCATAAATTATGAACACAGGTCGATTCTTGCTTAGAAAACAAGTTTGTACGTAATTATAGTCCGATAGCTCTTGAGAAATATGTTATTTGAATTCTTTTGGTCGTGGACAATGACGAGAATAGATTTCTTGTAATGGTCGTGGCTCCTGAAGTCTAGAATGTGGTTTGTATTTGCGTTTTCTAGATTAAGATGAGTTAGTTGGAAACAAATACAGAATCATCGTATTGGTTGAAACTCAAAAGAGAAAAAGATAGACACTTGCAATTATGCTAAAGCTAATGGAAATATGGATATTGTTGCAATGCGTGGACAAATTGTAAAGATATCAGGGGTCGCAAACAAGAATTTAAAGCGGAGCAAGAAACTACATCTTATATAAAAAGTTAAATTTAATACAGTAAACCATTTTCAGAGGTTTGACAAAAGATACAAAAAAAAAAGAGTTCGAGAGTCAAAGCTGGACTCGATTCAATTTGTAGAATTCACGCATATTTTCTCTAACGATGTGTGCAGGGCGGCTAACGACAATCTATTGTTACAAAGCTAATTGTTTGGCATCACTCCAAGCCATATAAGAAGTATTAAGTTGCTTCCGACGATCTAATATGTTTCAAAACCTGGGAGGTCTGAGCCGCGCGAAATCTAATTTGAAATTTGAATTTATCTTCTCTCTTCTCTTCGTATTAATGCTGCCATCATATTCTGTTCTGATCTGACATGTTTTCAATTTGCGTGGACCAATTTTTTTTATGATATTAAATTTCCAAATAAAGTGGATCTAAACTAAACTGATTGGACCTTACTTAATACATTTTAACAATCATCTGACATTTATCGATCCCTGATGGCACTTAGTTTGCCAAGCTTATAACACAGCTGATGCGATTTGACTTGACATTGATACTACAACGTGAGAGCATATTCTGGTTTAATCTGGTCCTTCGGTACTAACACCATCTCTGCTTACAACTTCGATATTATAAGCTGACTGTCTGAATGCCGCTGATGGCATTGCTTACAACAATTTGCAGTCGCCGAAGGTCAGAACTGAGAGACCTCTGCAACCAGTTTGCAGTACAAAGTAGAAAATGATTTGCCTACTTAATGTTTTATTTTGTGTTCGTGCTTAGTTTATTGTGTCTTTTAAATCACCTCTGTCCTTTGGCCATGAGCGCTCATTGGCATGTGGTTCGTGAATGTATGGACACTGTGAAGTAATTGGTCGGCCAGCCTTAGGTCTGTCTTGTTTAGTTAAGATATTTGCAACAGGTGGGGAAGCTTTCAATAACGGAGAGATCAAGATTTGATAGATTAGATCTGTTTTTATGCTTACCCCTACTTCAAACTGAAGTCCGGTGGTTGACGAAATTCTCGCACTGTTTAATAGGCATTACATATATGTGGTATTCGTTTACGTTCATTTAGAATTTTCTATTTTCATTGCCACCGATCAATAAACACACAAATTTTCAATATTTTTGGTCCTTCCTCTCCACAAGCATTTTCATAATATTTTCGGTATCAAAAACATCAAAATAGCACTTTGTGACCTGTCTCTGTGCTAGTGCTCCCTGAGGTATGCGGTCACGGTATAAATACTACCAACCCGGAAAGTAATACCGGTTGAGGCACGTAACGTGGGGTCGTGCTCTGTCCTAGATGCTTTGCTTTTCCAAAATACTGTTCAGCTTTCAAATTGGTCTATAAATTCTTGAAGGGATACTTATTTGACTATTTCGATTCAAGTGTAAAGAACAAAATCGTAATCTACTTGTAAGAGTCACCTGGGTTTTGTCGGTTTAAGTCTAACGTCAAAATGACATTTCGCATCAAGCCGTCACTGAGACATGCATCACATTTATTCTATGACATTTCTTTTGATGGATTCTGTATTGTATCACTACAAAGTATAAAACAAAGTCGCTTCCCGCTGTCTGTCTATGTATACTTATATATTTAAAACTACGCAACGGATTTTGATGCGATTTTAATAGATAGAGTGATTCAAGGGGAATGTTTATATGTATAATACATGCATATTATAACAGAGAAAACATTAGTATCTACATTGCACCTGTGCAAAGCCGGGGCGGGTCGCTAGTCATAAATAAATTTGGATTCAAGACTCTCCAAAAATTTTTGATTGTATCAACAGTTCTGGATTATTGGCATTTGGAAACTTAGGACGATTCTGGACATTTCTATGTCAGCGCAAAAAATCACGTCCACGTCTTTATGTATTGACATCAAAATTCGATAATCAGTTGAAAGTCTATAATGGAGATTAAAGGATATACGTTACCTTTTTCACTACAAATCATATTGTATCTTTTGTAGAAGCTTAGTTCCAAGTTTCGCGCATCTCTCATTTACTGAGTTAATAAACCGGAAAAGTTAGGGATATATGTAGTTGGCTATAATGTAGTTGTGTTTGACGGTAATCAAAAACGTAAACTGTTACAACTAGTGCTACTACTACTTAGTGAACAGCTGATTTAATGGAGCGAGGTGTTACTCTGTGAGACTGTTGAAGTTTATGATAGTATTGTTTTGTTTTGATTAGTTGGTCTCTGACATTTGGACAGGTTCGTTATTGTTTCATCATAGTTAGTTACTTGTAATGGTTCTTCATATTAAACTATTCCTACAGTTCAATAAAGGTAAATTACTTTCCTTTCATATAAACCGCTCCAGATGCCACAATAGTCAAATGGATGCAGCAATCAACATCTCGAGGAAAAAACGATAACAGTAGCTAACGATCGTAGCAAATTAACACAACTGTACAACGCATTGGTTTGATAGCATAGCGGATCTCATTCTCACGCAACTGAAAACAATATTAATACGTATGTGGATTGAAAAACTTGATAAAGAACGGCCTAGGCGCGTGCGAGCCAATATCAACCGTTGAACACAGAGCATTTTTTATCAAACCATTCACGAATAACCGCCACTTTGGACCGTTAACACCTGCTTAGCCTACCTAACACAAACACAAGCTGTTAAAAGCAAACCGATCTCAACAAACTGCCGAATTCCATAATAAACCTTAGAAGTGTCTGCCATCAACAGTTATAATAGCATTAATTATACGAAAAATACTTAAAAACCCGATAGTCGAGTTGAAAACTTGAAGTTTTCTTACAGTTATGCCGTTGTGTAAGAGATAACCTGAATTGAGATAAGTCTGTTCGGAACTGAGCCAGCAACGCATGCCGCAAGTAATAACCTAACAGATTATAATATTTGTGTTGGTAATCTTCGGATTCCTATCTCTTGGAGAGATCGCTCTGATTCTAAGGGTCTTAAGTAAACAAAATAAGGTTGTTTGAATGACTTACCGTCCATTAGGCGCTGAAGGGGAATGCACCAATTTCACAGCAAAGAGGAACTGTATTGCACACACGAGCAAACAGCAAAGATTCAATGATAGCGTCAACGCACACAACGCTAATGTCACTTCGTACACCACTGCAAACTCCTCGGGAGCACTGGTCGCGGGCGCCGATATCTTCAGCAGGAACAGCAGCGCGAGGAGTGCCAGCAGCAAGCTGACGAGGCACAACAGGGCTAGGGAAGTCAAAGCCTCCTCCGTGGCAGCTCTCGTGCTCCTATTCCTGACGGTCGCCGACCGAGGCGGTGGGATGCCTGTCGCGTTTCCATTCGCCAGCTTCGGGGGAGACGCAACCGGTAAGGGGGCGACGACTGACACTGGGGCGGTAGTCCCCGCCGGCTGCGCTCCAGGGCTGACGCTCGCCGAGGTACCCCCGACGGAGTGCTTGGACGAGTCCAGGGTTGACACGTTAAGGGGCAGGTGGTGGTGCGGCCGCCGCGGCATGTTCTGGTAGCGGTGGTCGGCATCGTTCGCCGCTGGCGGCCGCTGCGTGTGTTTCAACATGGCGTTACTAGCACGCCGAGACTCGCCATCCCGCCGACTGGTTCTCCGGCATTCGGGCCGGTTTTATTGCACGACACAGCGACGCGGGCGCTCGGGCGACTGGCGCGGGACGACTGACGGCGCTTCGTACCTGCGCGCGCGCGTATGTATGTCAATCAAGCCGAAGGGCTGCAGGACTGCACGCAAAGCTAGGACGCATCGGTTAACACACCTACCCTAACAATAGAATAATGGCTGTTTAGTCCCATTATTCTATTCATTGGATAAACAAGTGATCTACTGATTGCAATAATAGTATGTTTAGTAAACATAATTTTTACAAGACTCTTGTTTGGTGTTACGTTTGTTTGTGCATTTTTCTCTAAAGTGACTCATTTGTTATCATAATATCTTTGACAGATATATATCGAGCAGTTTAAAACTATTCGTTTATTTATTCATTAGGACCTAAGGACCCAGGTCGGGTAAAGTGTTATTGGGTTTTTCCATTAGGAATTTCTCAGTAGCAGCCACGGAGTCTAGATTTGTGCCCAGTTGATGGCAATAGGCTCGCCCCCTATTACATGGGACTTAAAAACATAACTGGCGAAATGTGGGTGCACTATTAGGTACACCTCTGCCTAGGGCCTAGCCCTAAGGGGTTTAAGGATGTTATGTACCTAAGGACCAATTTAGCCTTCTTTGTCTAATTTAGCATTCTTGCAATTGAATTTTTAACGGCTTCGAAACGAAAGGTTACAAATTTTCAAAAGGGAAGCCGGCAAGTATCTTTTTAAGTGAACCCTTCGCAACTGCTATGTTTAGCAAGCATACATCATCGACTTCAATATTTTTATGTCTAGCTTTTATCAGATCTTTCTTGACTGTTTGTTGAGTTGCATCATTATAATTCTCCTACCCTTATCCCAACGTATTTGAGATCGGCGCAGTACTGGGTCATCTGATATATCCGATCAAAGATATGGATATACACATAACATCATATACATATACACATACACAACACACACACACATACACACAATATGTATGTGTATGTGTGTGTGTATGTGTGTGTGTGTGTATGTATGTGTTTATACATATATGTATATCATGTGTGATGGACACTACTGAAAGTGCCAAATTTTGGGCTGACTCAATTTAAATTATGAACTTCTTCATGCTAAGAAGAAGATTCTTTATTCGTGAAACCCTCAGATGGCAGCCCTTGACGTCTGCCTATGATTACGTAGAAAGCATTAAGAACGGCGCAAAAAGCTACACCCATCACCCATGTACCTGCCTTTCCAGGCATCAAGTTTACAGTTATCAAGACGCGTTCATCTTAGGTGTCGCAAGTCGCAACCACAATGCGACATAAAGTTTATGTTGCAAAAGTAAACAAGGTTATAACTGTTATTTGGATGATGGGTTCCAGTGGCAGGGTGAACTGGTCGTTCTAACTATCGGTTCTTTTAATAACTTTAGTTATAACATTAATAAAAAAACAAGTACATACTCATTGTACATGTTTTTTTATTAATGTGATAAAATTATTTTAGTTAAGCTACTGCTTAGCGGCTGGTTTTATCTTTAACTTTCAAGTTAATACCATTCGACTAAGGACCAAAGGCAATGTTTGTACAAAATTCTATTTATTTGATTTGATTGATCTTTTTAGGAGTAGCAAGCAATTTCCAGCAATTGCTCCTCCTCAAGAAATTGCGATTCATTTGCAACAGGCGACTTACTCATCACTCTGATGGGCGGATCCATCATCCATTACAGCATCTCACTTAATATGTATAGTATAGACACAATATAATTATATAATATATATAAGATAATTAAATAAATATTCTTTCTTAGTTCAGGCGCTCTTCCTCTGGAATGCGCTCCCTCTGAATATCAGGATGGCCACCAGTCGGTTCACATTTAAAGTAAAAGCTCGCGAACACTTACTGAAGAAGCTGGCAGACTCGTCTCAAAATTAAATTGTTGTTAGTTTTCCTCTCTCTTTAATTTGTTTAATTTTGTTGGTATTTATGTATTTATTGTTATATTTTATTTATAAATGTTTTCGTGACATTTTCTTTTATGCTGCACCTACTATGTTTTCTCTCTGCGTCACCCTAAGGCAGACTGGTAGAAAATGTCCAAGGCATTAAGTCCGCCTTTGTTCAGTGTTATTTATACTTGTGGATAAAGTTTTAATATATAAATAAATAAATATCATTATATAATACAGATTAGCCTCCAGTTTATTAAATTATCAACCGCCTATGGTTATTGGTTGTATCTATTTTCATGCTAACGATGACAACAAACGAATACATTATGCTATGGTTCCTATGACAAAGGATAGGTATTCGAAAAGATAAATTTCTCAAACATTAAAATATCTTCGCTGTGACATCTTCCTTGTATCCAACGAAACAGGAAATCAACGCATAATGGAGAATTTTATGATAACAACGTGAACTCGAGTCAACGAACTTTAAACAAAATGAGCTTTAGCCTACTTAATGGTAAGTTTAGCAGAATGTCGAAATTTTTTCGATAGTGTCATGCGAAAAATGAGGAAAAGAATTTTTAACTACTCGTTAATATCGAGCGAGTCTGTGATATTGTAAGAATAAGGATAAATTTATTAGGTAAGCCATTATTACTAACAATTTCTTAATCCAACTTATCGCTATGAATATCGTAACAAGTTATAGTTTTTATTAGAAAACAAAGGTCCTCAAACTAGACTGCGCCTATGTCTTGGGGGCAGAAGTTGCGTTCCAGTTCCGCCAATAAATAATATCTGATGGGTACTCATATTTAGATCATCTGTTTCAATCAGATTAAGGTAATTAATTAGTCTTTTTTATCGCAATTAAAATTGTGTCCGAATTGGAATTAAGACCTATAGACCACTAGAAAGAACTTGGAAACGCTCCTCAAAACAGAGTCAAAGCAAATAGACAGCACACGAAATAAGTTTATTGTATGATGGACTTTACTTATACTTTAGCAGGTATGTTTGTTAGCTTCACACATAACAGAAAAAAATTGGAGCACTTGAACTGTGCCAAACCGACATTACCAAAAGAGCACAAGAAACCGCAGATAAAAACCTTCACACTCCTCAACATTAACATCCTTACTAATATTATAAACGCGAAAATTTGTATGTATGGATGTTTGTTACTCTTTCACGCAAAAACTACTGAACGGATATGGATGAAACTTGGCATACAGATAGTTCATAGCCTGGATTAACACATAGGCTACTTTTGAACTCCACGCGGGCGAAGTCGTGGGCATAAGCTAGTCTTCTATAAATGACATCATCAAAAACAAAAACAATGTCTGTAACAGCAGCCGATAATTTACAAATAAACAAGCCGTAATGACATTTAAAATGAACTGACATTAACATGACATTTGTTTTCAAACTAGAATTGAATGACATTTGACGCGGTTCAGATGTAGCAATTAATTAACAGCCAATGGAACTTAGTAAAATAATTAGAAGGGTTCTCAAACAGAGCTTCTGGAGAAGTAACGGTGAAAATAATTGTCGTAATGGTCTCGGAATCATTCCGAGTTTAGCAATTAAAAATTGAAGCATCTATCGGCAAGTTATCGACTTATAGAATAAATTAATAATGAATGAAATCTGGGAGATAATGTATGGCCAAAAAGAAAATGTATGGCCCTATTCCTCACAGGTTCAGGGTCCATCTATTAAAGTCCGGATTATTCCACTTCTCCTCAGCCCTCATCAAGTTTTCCCATCTGTACACCCGTATTGCAAATACAGTATTTAGAAATATCCACTTTGTCCCATAATCTATAAGTTCTTAAATCCCTATAGATAATTACGGTACCTGATTCTATTATCGATACACCTCATACCAGAAAACTCTGCACATTTTCGAATTTTCTAACACACATAAGAAATTCCTCACGGTAACCTGACAAAGAAGCTGTTCCTTCCTCGCCCACCCATGGCACGTGCACACCTGTCGTGCAGGTGTACGCGTATCAAGTTATCGCAAAAAACATCTAGCGCCTGCAACGTGTGCCTTGGAGTGTGCGCTTGCGTCGAGAAAGACGTTGACCAAATGGCGCGGGAGTTCAATAACAACTTTATTACACAAGAAAGGGTAACAAATTGTTGCTAATTAAGTAGGTACAGACGCGAGCACATCAAGCTGCCCGAAACTGTAAAATTTTCCCAATCAACCTTAAACCTAATTCTTTAACAATAAAGTTGAAAATTTATTAAAGAAATTTGATAGATTGTTGTAGCTTGATGTGCTGGCGTCTATACAGTGGAAATGCGATTTTGCTGAAACTATTTGATAGCAAAACCCCATAAAGTTTTTAATGGTCAGTGAGCTGGGATTAAATCTTCGACCAAACGAAGCTAAGACGGCCTGGACTAGTGGCAATCGCTCCCCCACTTGACTTTCAACATCATTGACAGCTTTTTGGTAGCTTATGACAATCCAATACATTTTTGACCATTTTTTGACATTTCCACCGTCGCGGTCCTTGTCGCTGATAAGATGTCACTTTGTCTATGCTCTATCACTCTTATTTTTAAGTCTATTGCTCCAAAACTGCTTTACTGATTATATTATTTTGAAGATCTTGGATCTAGCATCTATATGTTCACTAGTGCTCCGATTGTTCTCAAGATTCTAGAACTATAGAAATAACTACGCTAAAATATTGAAAAATTTCAAAACATTGTATATAGAGGTAGCAATTTTAATATATTAATATCGACGGATGCGGGTGCCTTATTTCCCGCCCTTACATTAAGGAAGTGACAGTACGATACTACTACAACCGCAAAAGCTCAACACCAAGCAACCTCCACCCAAAAATACTCAGGCAGCAATTTTATGTTAATATCGACGGATTCCCGCCTTATGTCCCGCGCTTACATTAAGGAAGTGACAGTACGATACTACTACAACCACAAAAGCTCAACACCAAGCAACCTCCTCCCAAAAATACTCATAAATAAATGCACTAGATAATTTTATTGCCTGGCAACATCACTCAAGCTCCCTTCAAGCACGCTATAAAATGCCACAATATTGTACTGTGGGAAAGATGCACAGTCTGACCGCAGCCAACAATGGCGTAACGGGATATTAAAATATTATGTTTACCTGCCCTCGTGTCTGACCACAGGCGTATACTGTTACTGGCAAGCCAGTTTTATCTTTGAAAACGGACATTGCTTCAAAACCTGATCAACCTTCAGTTGGTTTTTCAAGGAGATACAAAGTGACACGAATAGCTCCTTCGGGTACACCTTTACCTATCCCTTCGGGAAATAGAAGCGTGATGATATGTAGCTAATGTGACTTATCAAAACTTGGGCATGTCAATATGCCAGGAGTATTGACTGCAGCTTGTAAATCTGTCTCTTAATTTCACCTTGGATTTTTAACATTGTATTACGCCAGCATAAGACCTAACAATTCAAATAATTTACCAACACATCACCCAATAATCATGAATAAAATAGATGATTGGTCCTTTGATTCGGCGTTCTTTAAAAGGACCAGCTTTTTATTGTCATTGATGTCAATAATGGGATCAAATTAAATCTACAAATATTATTAAGAGTTACAAAAGTAACAAGATCGAAAGAACTTGTACAAAGGTCGCTTTGCACAATTAGCTTATTATAAATAACTACACAGTCTGCATATTAGTGCACGTCTTCTGTGTAATTCCTAGAACTCTGTGTAAGAATTTCATTTCATTCATAAAACCGCAGACACGTAATATCATGTTCCAATTGTTTGTCCTTTGTAACATTAGAAACTGGTTCAGATATCAATCGATTGTTTTATTACTAACTAAGTGTTTTAAGCAAAATGTTTGTTAATGAAAATCGCCACACTGCTGGTTAATTCAAAAACGAAATGAAAACCATAAGCAGAATTTTCCAAGAACGATTGAATTTGCATCTTATACTTAGCTTCATTAGAATGTAAAATCCTCTAAAGTAGTGGCTACCGGCGAATCCAATCAAACTAAAGGATCGGACTGTCCTTGACTGAGATCGTACGAACTTCACTCTTAAGGATATCCTAATCTTATTTAAAAAGAATCTCAAATGAAGTTGGTTTGACAGCTCACAATATAAAAGGCAGTACAAGGTCAGATCTATTTTATCTTGATAGCAGAACAGTCATTTGTTTGGTTGTCCAGTCGACAACTACGGTCAACGCGAGAGTTTGGGTTTCATAAGACGGCTTGTGAGTGTTATTCAATATTATTTTCTCAGACTGTTGCTAATGTGCTATTGACCGATTGCTAAAAAATTGCACCTCCTAAACATACCATCCTTTTTGATTGTATCTAGAATAAACGTTTTTAATCTTGTTCATGTACGTACAGTTGACCGTCGAGCTAGCCTAAACTAATTGTTTTGTTACAACTGATGTACGGTCTACTGTACATAAGCATTTGTTTTCTATGTATTCGCGTAGTTTTTTTCAACTACTTGAAGGATTTTGATGCGATTTTCGAGGACCGTTTAATTAAGCTATTGCTATACTTCTAATCAGTGTAAAGCTGAAGTTAGTTTGTATATAGTCTAGTCGAACCGAAAATCTGACAACCAGTCTTACCTAGGGGTATCGTAAAAAATCTTTGATTCGTTGGTACCTATAAATCGCTATTTTAACAACTCGATACAAAACCGTTTTGACCAGACAAAGTGATATTATATCGGCAAAAATGATCATAAAAAGTCAAAAATTTACTTAAGCTACCAACAAACATTTACCATGTCTAGACCTTAACTTCTATAGCCTTAGACAGGGAGCAGTACTACTAGTATTGATTAGCCAGTATTCCAGGAAAGCTACTGGTGTTATGTGTTGTAATCGCAACATGTTACATAAGTACAGAGGACGTTGTCCGCAAGTCAAGCAAAAACTTGCATCTTATGTAAGAACGCCATGAGTTTGCGTTATAGGAGACCGTGTCAGTTTTAATATTTTTCAACGGAGCTAGGAACAAATTTCGGATTTTTGGAACAAAGGACAACATAAAAGGTCAAATTAAATTAGCTGGTGAAACCCCAAAGACGTGATGCATTTCGTTGTCTAAATGTGATACGCTTTGGCATTCCAAAGCGTATCACATTTAGACAATTTGCCCATTGGCAAATACAGTACTTTCACAGATAATATGCCCTGTGACTGAGACTGTAGCTTCATTTTATTGTTTAACTTTGTTTCGACAATGCAGAAGTGCCAGTAACTGGCCTACTTGAAATAAATGATATTGATTCTATTTGATAAAACTACAAAAAAATGGGAGTTATTATTTACGCAATATTATTGTTACAACTTATTTTGTTTATCATTCAAATTAATAACTGATAAAACAATACTTCTTGCTGAAATCACACAGTAGAACATAGTTCTTACCCATGTTTTAATTTGAATGATAATATTCTTGTTGAATACGAATTTCATTTTTCTAGTCCAAATAAAGGTACCACATTTGCGCTAACTCTACCGTGTAGACAAATCATCCTGTCCCGTCGCTACGCACTACGCATGGTGTCTCTACCAGTCGGTCGCGTGTCACAAGGATGGGTCTAAGAATGCCGCTGATCCTGTTAGCAGTGGCTCTATCAGGCTCTATGTAATGAGTACCTTTACTAAACGAATGGGCTTATGTAGGTACAAAACCATAAGGGGTAGGTAGAACCGCAAGTTGACTAATAGGTATTCTATTTTGGTGGGAACCAAGAGCTGTCATTTCACAATTTTGGTGGTTTTCAAAACATACTACTTTTTCAACCTTTTTTTGGCCACCCAATGCTGAATGTAGGTATATTCCAAATCTCTCCAATTTTTGTGTCATGGCTATCCAGTTTCTTCATAACATAACATCCACAGAAGTTCCTGATGAAAACCCAATAACACTGCCCGACCCGCCTGAGCATCGAACTCAAGGCTCAGCAGTAGCGATTGCGACCAATTCGCTTTGTGATTATTTTTTGTCACTTTTCCTGAACACAATTCGGAGTCCATGTAGTAAAAAATGCAATGGTACAAAGTTAAATGTTACCTACTGCCTTGTTTGTTTAATGGTCGCAAGCGTGACTGCTGAGCATGAAATCCTGGGTTCGATTCCAGACACCTATTGAATGTTTTTAGGCAAATAAACTCTACCTATTGCAAAGAGATTTAAAAAACTAATAGAGCGGACATTGGCAATTTTTTCATACAAAAATTTTGATCCCGAACATTTTCGATTTTGACACACGAATGCTACCTGACAAGCGGGCGTATGACTCTAGACAGAACGATTTGTTACTAAGTGGTAAAAAGTTTTTGGATTACGATTTTCTTCGTCTTGTCCCGTCTATCGCTAGTAAATATTTGAATGTCTTTGACCTATTGCAATCTCCGGCCATTAGATATCGATACCTCTTTAATGCATTCAAACCAGTCTACTTTAGAATTTAACGAAATCCTATATAAAAAGAAAAACACGAAATACTCTTCATCTTATTAACACTTTCATTATTAACTCAATATGAAGATAAGCATTTGTCCCCAAGTTAAATCGACATAAAACAGCGGCAAAAATTGATAACATTGAATAACGTCGTGATCCGTCGATTACAAATATTACGTAACAAGTAATAACATGAGATATTGAATGAATAAACAGACGAATCTTTAGTTTATATTCCGCTGTGTAGCGGCACAGTTATTGTGACAACGGAGTTCTTTTAATTCGTAAAAGTGACGTGAGTATCAAAATATTATGAACTATCTTCTGACCTCGAGTTCGTCCTCGTAAAGTTTCTTATTTTAACATAAGACATATGCTATGATACCCGGCAATAACGTGGCTTTCTATTCAGTGAAGGACTTTTTGGAATTGGTTGAGTAGTTGGGAAATTACCTTCTACATCAGTCGCATCATCATCAATGTCCTGCCCCTTATCCCGATTTCTTTGGGGTCGGCACAGCATGTCGTCTTCTTCGATGCTTTTCTTTTAGTCATCATTTCAATATAGTCAGCCCCGTTCTAGCCATATCATCTTTCTCATAGTCCATCTTTCTCTTCTTTTCTCTTCCCCAAATCGTATTCCTATGGCAATATTCGTAGTTAAAACTTTCCTACAAAAGACGTTGTACGTCGTCAACATCATTCCGATATCACGTTCCAATTTAAATTTCTTCTTCCATTCGCATTTCTTTAGCCGTCATCTCAAGAAGTCACCCCCTATATAACGTATGTGTGACAAAAAATTACTAAGATTAGTGTATAATGGGCGGTCAACATTGACATTTGCTTCAATAAAGTGGCAAACAACTTACCTAATTACAATAGCTAATGTAATTCATCTATGTCGGTACGGTAAACGCGTCGGCACTTCAGGAGTAAGTGAACTAAGGTTACATTCATGTTGTGCGTTGACTCGTTGACTGGTAATGTGCGTTGAAAAAGTTATTTGCTTGTCCAACATAATAATCTAGCTTCATTCTTAATTTACTCATACATTTCTTCATTTGAATAATAAGTAAGTAAATTATACAGTTTTCAGACAATACCTGTTGTATAATTATCTCGGAGGCCTTGACATTAATGTAGGTACTCAACTATTAGCTGTTGTCAGCAAGAAACGTGAAAAATTGGCTCTGATTTTTGAGATTTCTACCGTATCGTCTAATCAGAAGAGATAGTTTCTCAAGCTGTGAGTAGGTACATCTTCGGCTTCCTTAGCGGATCCTCTTTAAGCAACTATCTGTGGGCCATACAAAACGTAAAACATGTGGGTAAGAAACCGGTGACTAATAAAGCCATAATGCAGAAATATGTAGTTCATTAAGTCTCTGCACCAGACGAAAAAAAATCGAGAACGATCGCTCAAACTAGCTCTGATACTCGTAGCATAAAGATTTGCTCCATTTGACCACAGCTCAAGCCTTGCTACACAGACAAATCGGGCAGTAGATATTAACAGCACTGTTTAATTTGTTTCAGGCGAATAATGGACGTAATTGTGATCGGGTGCGGCGCTGCGGGCCTCGCAGCAATGCGGAAGCTCCACGACGCTGGTCTTCAAGTTATGGGCCTTGAAGCCGACAACAGGATCGGAGGCAGAATCTTGACCACGGAGTTCGCAGGGAAAGCTATTGATATTGGCGCTGCCTGGTAAGATAATTCTACAATATGTTTGATCACTTGAACGAAAGCAGGATGTTGATGGTGGAGCTGTATCGCAAACTATATTCCACCTTACTTGGAACTTTGAAAACTATGGGTTTTAAGCGACCTGGTATTTTTTTAGATTTTCGATTTGAATACAAGATAAGACACAAGCTACATTGCCTTTACTGCTTCGTTGGTCTGCTGAGCATGGGGTCCTGGGCTCGATTCCCGGGTTGGGCAAATTGTTATTAGGGGTTTCCATCAGGAATATCTCAGTAGCAGCCATGGAGTCCGGATATATGCCCGATTGATGGCAATAGGCTCGACCCCTATTACTTAGGACTGAAACATAACTGGCGAAATGCAGGTGTACTATTAGGAATACCTCTGCCTAACCCTTTGGGGATTACAGACGTGATGTTATGTTCTATGCTTAATTGCCTTTAATCAAATCAAAACTCATTTATTCTAGTCAGCACGTTTTGAACGTCAAAATTACCACATAAGAGAATCCCCCAAAACGCTATTGTGCTTCGCCACTTGCGTGTTATATATAGCTGTGAAGAAAAAATGGCGGTACAAACACCCCAGCAACACAGATCTGTCTGTTAGGTTAGAACATGTCGAGAATATAGTATTCTTTCTAATTTCCAGGTGCCACGGAGAGAAAGACAACGTGATTTTCGAAATGGTCAACCCATTAGGCCTTCTAGGCAGATCAGATCCTGATAACAACTGGTACGTGCGTTCCAATGGAGAGCTGGTGCCTGAAGACAAGGCTACTGGCATCCTGAAGGCTTTGGACGCTGAGCTGGCAGGTGTTGATAAGAACACCAAGGTTTCAATTGCGGAGTTCGTGCGGGGCGCGTAAGTAGTGTTTAAAAACGTTATCCTAACACTTATTTAATCGATTCCATCGTGGGGATTTCGATTTTGTTTCAAGGCATTATCTAACATCCTCGTGGATTAATCGGTCTAGGTTACTTCCGTAGATGCCAGACAATACTTTACTCATCAATCCGTCCGTGTACCGCAGAACGTAGACTTAACTAACTGTCGTCTTCTAGACTTTGAAATTTAGGAGAGGGAAGAATAAATACCAGCTAGTATCTGACCTGACTGCCTCATTGGTCCAGCGGTCGCAACTCGCAAGAGCATGAGGCTCTGGGTTCGATTCTCAGGTCGAGCAAAGTGTTATTGGGTTTTTCTACAGGAATTTCTCAGTAGCAGACACGAAGCCTGGATTTGTGCCCGGTTGATGGCAATAGGCTCGCCCAACTGGCGAAATGTGGATCTACTACTAGGTACACCTCTGCCTAACCCTCCGGATTATAATCGTGATGTTATGTAGTATCTGACCCAGTGCAAAGCTGTAAGACCTTCTCAACTCTGGTCAATCTAGATCTTGCTTGATCACTCATTGGCTATTTCAGGCCATTAGATCCTATGATGATTCCTTTTGCTATCAATCAGTGGTGCCTTAGTTTAAATAAAGGAAAATACATTAGTGTGTCGATGACATGGAAAAAACACATTCGTTCATGACCAGCGACTGGTTCCTTAAATATTCTCGCTTAATCTACAGTTTATCCTAACTTAATTTTCAGAGTCAACTCAAACGCCACCTTAAAGAAAGACCAAGAGCTATCCAGATCGTTTGTCGAGTGGTTTGAGAGGAACAGTCACCTGGGAAGTCCCGAACACCCGAAGAGAGGCAAGTCTTTGAGAGCGCTGGCAGAGTTCTGGGAGAGTGAGGGTGATGCATTCTTAACCTGGAAGGGAAGAGGGTACAAGACTATTCTTGATGTGTTGACGGTAAGTGAGTCATACTTTTTCTGCAGGATTCTCCATCAGTTATCATGGAAGTTAACCTAGGGAAACACGGAGAAATATTACGGAGTCCTGCAGCCTACTAAAACAGTGACCATGCGGATACATTGATTCTGATGAGGATCGATTCCATCGAGTAGAATATCAATTTTGATTTAAGTTTTGTCAAAAAACCACATGGAATGAACGATTAGTGAGATCCGTAGATTATCCGTACGTCTGGAAGACCTCGTTTAGTAATGGTATAGTATAAAATACTTATCTATAAAACTATCGTCACGGAAGCCATTAATCCAAAAGTCAGATACCCGGACAGGGTACGAGATAATTACCCTTATTGATTCAACCTCCTTGCGTTGCAGAACAAATACCCCGACCCGTCCAAGGAAATTCCTCTACAGATCCTCCTAAACAAAGAGGTGGAGAACATTCGTTGGGGCGTCACCCAGCTCGATGTAGACCCTTCCAACCCGATGGTACAAGTCAAGTGTAAGGACGGAAGCCTGTATGCAGCCAAGAGCGTTATAGTGACCGTGTCAATTGGAGTATTGAAGGAGAGGTAAGATATTTCTTTGGAAATCTACTCTATGTCAAGCTGCTTGAAACAGCCGCGCGGGTCGATCTTCAAGGTTAAGCCCTTGCTAAGGTCGGTCTGTGGATTGGTGACCATTATTACATACCGAGTTTCCTCCATGTCTCGGAAAGCACGTTAAGCCGTTGGTCCCAGCTGTCATTTGTAGATCTTTGGCAGTCGTTACAGGTAGTCAGTGGCCCGAAAGTCTGACAACCAGTCTTACCAAGGGGTATAGTACATAATTATTAACCAGTACTAACTGGGTTGTGGAGGTCAAATAGGCAGCCGCTTCATGTAAAACACTGGTATTCAGCTGCATCCGGTAAGACTGGAAGCCGACCCCAATACATTTGGGAAAAGGCTAGGCAGATGATGATTATGTAGAACTAGGCATGGAAACAAAGATATATGTACGGGAAACCTATATTAGGTCAGATAAGTAAGTTTAAACTCAATATCTATGAGTTTAAACTTACTTATCTGACCTAATATAGGTTTCCCGTACATCTTTGTTCCCGTACATATATCCGCCTGCTGAGGAACCCATATAACACGTTACCCGAACCGTAGATCGAACTTACAAGAAAGTAAAAGAAAGAGTAAATAAACAAACACATCCACTCTAATTATTCATAACGCATTAAGCGTTCAACACTAACACTTCAAGTTAACACAATAAACCACGGTAATAGCGTCGTAACAATTTACCGCTTTCGGGCTAGACTTTATTTTCGTTGCATTCAATCTATAAATAGTCGAAACACTGTCTATTAAGTCCTGAGTATGGAGCTTAACTGAAATACAAACTTGCAACTTCACTTCAGTATAAGAAAGTACTTAGGTACGTTTGGAATAACTTTGTAGGTACCAGATAACCGTCAGCAGTAGTAGTCACTTGAATAACGAGAAAATATTTTTACAAAAAAAAATACAACCGACTTCCGACGGCCGACTTTTTAATTTCAGCCTTTTTAGTTGTGTGAATTCCCAAAAAACAAAGTTGACACCACTCTTCCCTAGATGGCGTTGGCGTCGAATTAGATCGCGCTATGGTTTCGTTCACAGCGAATGGATAAGTACGAAATGTTTACACGGATTAATCAATATTTTATCTATCATTCTACAGATTGGCTAATAGAGGCTTAAGACTGTGATATACATATTTTTGGAGAGTTAATTGGTCGCAATTGTCGATGCAACTAACCTTATAAACACTTGAGTAATCTGCCCTTACTACCCCTTGGCGCAACCAGTGGATAAGGGCAAATCTTGACCATCGAGACTTCTGCTATCATATGCAAGAGATAGAGATACATGGGAATGGAGCTGAGGCGATGGGGAAACTTAGCGTAGAAGAAGTGCGGGCGTGAGTTCAACATTAGTATAAATTCTATAGCTATGTTTTTTACAAGTAAAGTTTGGATGTACCTAAGGGTAATCCTCGGAACCGATCCGATTCCGAAATTCTTTCAGTAATGGCAAGCTACATTATCCCTATAATTTCCGACTATAATACTAGCGAAGCTACGTGCAAAAGTTAGTATACTATAGATCTTAAACCTCTCGAAATAAATTCTTTAGGTAATATTGGCATTATAAGTTAGTGGGAACATGAAGTCGTAGTCGTCATTCCTTACTTTATCTTCTACAGTAAAACATAGGTTGGTTTTGTTAAACGAAAACTTATTAGTACATCTTCTGTTAAAGTATAAATATGAATTTGTAGTCAGGTCCAGAACCATGGCTACAATTAGTACAACATAATTAAGGGACCCAATTTAGATTGCCATCGACACGCTAAGAAGTATATTGCCGAAAGCAATTAGTTGCAATTCATGATTCATGCGGGGTCCGGCATAAAAAGAAACTCGTTTTAGAAGTCTGTTAAAAACCGTATGTTATCATTATCATTTAATCGAGAAACGCGTAGACCATAATCTGGACATGAAATGCATAGGTCGGATGTACAATCCTCGATGTATTTGTACGTCTTTATCATGCTCAGAAGCATAAGGTCGTATGTACAAGAGTCTTGGTATTGGTACATCTGACTTTATGCTTGCTTAGCATTAAGCACAAAACTGGCCTAGCATTAGCATAATGCTATAATATTCCCACTGGTGGGATATAAACCAGCTTTCTATGAGGAGACTGGCTGTAATCCACCACACGGGCGCATTTGTAGATCACGCGTCTTCGAATGCTCGGTGTAAAGGGCCCTGCAGACTCACGCCGAGAACCCCCGAGAAGCGTGAATGTGATTGGTTTCTCGCCATCTCGTTCTCATTGAAAGCAGGTCTCACGTGAGTCTGTAGGGCGTATAAATCATGCCGGTTTCCTCACGATGTTTTCCTTCCCGTTTTGATGAAATAAATTACACAAAGTAATGCGCCTGACCACCCATGACCACCAACGCCTAAGTCGGGGTCTTTGGCACTGGACCACCATTTGTCTTCTACGAAATTATGACGCTGGATGTAAATTACAATGATCACACCCGACACTGAATACTTAGATACTCTTAGAATTTAGATGATTGCCATTGTTTATTTTATTCAATATTTTTTCACAGACACGAACAACTTTTCTACCCTCAACTGCCCGCCGACAAAGTGGCCTCGATCCAGAACCTAGACATGTGTGTCCTGGACAAAATCTACATCGAATTCGAGACACCCTGGTGGCCTAAAACCCCAGCTAAGTTCACTATGCTATGGAGAGAAGAAGACAAGGCCCAATTTGCAGGAAAAGACGAATGGATAACTGAGATTTATGGTCTTTGGACCGTGGACCACCAGCCCAACGTTCTTCTAGCTTGGATCCAAGGGAAGGGTGCTGTGACCATGGAGAAACAAAGCGTGGAAGAAGTTCAGGCGGGCGTTCAGAAGTTTATTGATATTGTCATCAAAAAGGAATTTGATGTTTCACCGATCAAGAATATTTTGAGGTGAGGTTTTTGTTCATTTGTTTTCTTATCACATAACATCGTGCATAATTACCCCGAAGGGAAGCCACAGTCAGGTGTACCAATATTATATGGCGGATATTTTATTTCTTGGGGCAAGTCTATTGCCATCACCCAGGCATAAATACACAATAACACTTTGCCCGACCTGGGAATCGAACCTCATGCTCAGCGCTTGCGACCACCAGACTTACGAGCCAGCCAATCCAGTCGAGGAACCTATCCCCGTCTTTCCATATCCTACACTGCTTTGAAAGAATCGAAATCATTTTAAAAGAATGTTCAGAAACTTGAAACTTCAACCATCCGTTAATTTGACCATTTTTAACCCTTTTAGATCCCAATGGGCCTCAAATCCCCTGGCCCGAGGAGCCTACGCGTACCGAACTGTTGAACTAGAAGAAAACGGAGACGGCGGTGCCATAGAGCTGTCAGAACCACTGTACCACGATAACAAGTTCCCTGTGGTCTGCTTCGCGGGAGAAGCTACCTCGCACCATAGACATCATGATGGCCATGGAGCCGTTGAGTCAGGGTTTAGAGAGGCTGATCGTTTGATCGAAAGTTTCAAGAAGTTCGGATTTAAATAATTCCGTTTTGGTTGGATGTCGTTTTGATGATAGTTTTGCAGGTTGATATGAAATTTGATTTTGGTCACCTACTATTTATATCTGCAAAGTTATCTTCAGAACTATTTTTGTAAAGTTTTATAAAGCTGCGTCCCCATTTACCACGCTAACAGATTCACCTTTTTGAGTTTTTCGCAAATATCTCGAAAACTAGACGTAGGTCAAAAATGATCGATTAAAACCAGGATGGTCACTTAGTTGAGACAATTATTGGAGACGCATCTTAGTCTGTTGTAAATTTGTTTTGTATGCTTTTGTTACAATAAATAAAAACACAATATGTTTATTAAACATTCTTTTTATTTAATCTATCACATTCAAGATTAAATTATTTATTTATAACTAGCAATCCATCATACGGACAGTTATAATTGAACAATTCCTTCAATAACCGCTCCTTAATAAAATCATGATAATAATACAAATCAAAACCATCCATCGAAAAAAATTATCAGAAATGGATATTCAGGGTTTAATCACAAAATATAGGTTGTAAATAAGAAATATTATTTTAATTATGAAATGATTATTTTATGGTTTTATTAAAAACATAACATCATGCCTGTTTTTACCTGACTGCGCCAGAAGGAGGGTTATGTTTTTCGAGAGAATGTATGTATAATTGTTTGATACGCTCTGCGGCCTGAACGGCTCGATGGATTTTAGCTTGAGAGGTGTCGTTAGATTCGTATTTACTGTGAGAGTGACACTGGGTATATCAAAGTAAAAATAAAAAAATGAAATGGCGGATTTTTGACGCCAAATTCATATGTTTGGCACGCTCTGCAGCCTGAACGGCTCAATGGATTTTAGCTACAAAGGTGTCGTTAGATTCGTATTAATTGTGAAAGTGACACCGGGTATAAATTTTGAATCAGAACACAACATAAGCTGGGAGTACCTCCACGCGGTGAAGGCGGTAAAAATTTGTTTGGCTAATCGTCTGCGACATCTTTCACATTTGTAAACAAAAAAGCTGGAAATTAAAAAAAGTAATTAAAAAAACTAAAAAACCCGACTGCGGTAAAAAACTTGAGTTAAAAAAAAAAACACTAAAAAGCTAAGAACTAGCACATTTTAAATTTTAAAAAGTTGGAAGCAGGTTGAACCCATTTGAGTTTGAAAATATAAAAATGGAATGGCTCCAGCCTGCTTCGAACTTTTAAAATTTAAAATGTGCTTGTTCTTAGCTTTTTAGAGGTATTTTTAACTTAAGTTTTTTACCGCAGTCGGGTTTTTTATTTTTTTTATTACTTTTTTTTATTCCTGAAGGGCTAGACAGATATGTACTACCACGCTCACTGACGGTCGACCACTTTTCAAGCATATTTCTCATGGCGTAAGGGTGAAAACTGGTCGACCGTTGATGTCTTCGGTTTCCACCTATATAGTTCACCAGTTATGTATTAAATGTATTTTTACAGTAGTAAATTCATGTGCAAAACTGCTTGAAATAAAGAACTTGGAACTTATAATTTCTTCAATGAGATTAAAGTTTTGTTCCGTAAATATAAATACTCTATCTATAATGATCTATCAGAGAGTACAAATACTAGTCAATGTGATGTTTTTAGCATTATGCACAGCACTCGATTATAAAGTTTTGTCCTTAAAGATATAAAATGATTTTGTTTTGTTTTAAAACGCAAAAATCATCATAAAGATTAAAATATAAACTTAAAATAAATCCAGTCAATACAAAACTCTTAATATCAAACAAAAGATACATCTGAAAATGAACTAGAAAACTAAATAATGGTATTATAATAATCAAAATAGAAGCCTTTTTAACGAAAACTCCTACCATATGCATATTATGGATACGATAATTTATGGAAAGTCTTTTGCCATTGATCAGGCATTAATAGAGACTAGGCTACTTACTACTGAGAATTTTTCAGTAGAAAACCCCAACAACCGTGCCTGACTCGAGGATCTTACATTTTTGCTTGTTTGTCGTGTTCTCTCTTGATAATATCCCACGAATCAAATGGCGCAATCAAACTTGGTCGTTGGCCAGTATTCAGGTGCTCGAAAGACTACTCAAATTCGGGAATCCGATGCACTGATTACACTACGAGTAAATTAACAATACGAATAAACGAATTGATGTAAAAATATTTTTATTTAAAAGAGTGTCTAGAGTTTCTTGCACGTTCTTCTCCATTGAATAATAGTCAGAAACTGAATGATAATTGTAATGAAAATGATACTTTGTTAATTGAATCTGGTCTTTAAAATGTAAGTACATGTATCATAAATAATGTATATGTTTGCATGCCGAATATGGCTAAATATGGCTGAGAGATATTCCGTAACAACTCAACTATTGTGTATTACCCATTTTGCAAAACAAATCTCTATTCTATTTTATTCATAGGGATCTAAGCTTTGGAATGGGCAACTACAGTACTTTAAAAAGTTATTATCCCTTGTGACTGGGCCTGTAGCTTCATCCTTTTGTTTTTGACCTTCAAAAGTGCTTGTAACGATATAATTGAAAAAAAAAGAGTCGTTGTCCGAAGACGGGCGTACTCGACCCCGTTCATTTAAACTTGGTCGATTGTCCGCATTCCATAGGCAATCGAATTCGGTCTAACGACCAAGTGTAATCGCGCCATGACACGTCGCGATTGGCCAAAGAACAAATACTATTTATCTCATGACTAAACAATTCCCACACATTCACTCTCAGAGGTCGCGTAAAAACAAAATCCGAACAAAAATCCTACCTCTCTAACTTCGGTATCACATCAGACTTATTATCAATAACCTCAGAGCTTATAATATTCCCCTCTTCATCTACATCACACATCATAATTTCCACACCATTATCTTCCATCACAGGTTTCCTATCAGCCTCCATATCATCATCATTACCGTTCTTCAAAGAGATCTCGAAACATCTAGGCGAGAACGCGGTAGGGCGTGCAACCTGTTTTAGTTTAAAATCTAGACTCGTCAAAGGCACTTTGGGACTGCTGTATCCGTCCATAATTTTTTCGGAAACTTCCAAGGATTCGTAGCGAGTGGTTGTCAGTCTGTACATGCCGTCTTCAGACATTTGGTACCTGAAATGTTAAAGTAGACTGATTTTGAAATTGTCTAAAAATATGATGTGGAATAGAAAAGGTCGGTCTGTGGATGGGTGACCATTCATTATTATGGAGACACCTCCGTGCCTCGGAAAGCACGTTAAGCTGTAGGTAGAGACTGTCATTTTTAAATCTTTGCTAGTCGTTGCAAGTGGATAGTGACCCGAAAGTGTGACAACCAGTCTCAACAAAGGCTATCATCGTGTTACACAGTAAATAGGGAAGTTAAAGCGCTCCATGGAAAATACTGGTATTCAGCGGCATCCGATTAAACTGTAAGCCGATTAAGATGAATTAATCAATGCCCGTCTACAATAGAATGACTGCCGTCAAATCAGCCATATTTTTTTAGCAAGTCACGCCCCGAAACTGCTCGGCTCCACATGTAATACGCAATAAATAATTGAATTGAATCCAGTCACGAATATGCTACACTAACCTAGAGTAGGCAGAGAAAGTCTATCCAAGCAGATGACGATTTTCGGCTAGGATGATGATAAGAAATTCCATTTTAAAGAGGTCGACAAGCATAAATGAGGTGGTATGACAGCTTACCTAAACCTGCTGTGTCCAAACGACCACTGAGCACCATGTTCCTTCACCAAATGCGTCGTCAGTCGATTCCCTCTGGAGAATATCTTCATATTCTTCTCCGGACACAAGTGACAGGCGTATTTCTTCGCGGACTTCTCCTTTTTGACTTCATAACAGTCTGATTCTGAGTTTTCTTCGTCAGACCGTTCTATCTCCTTTTTAATCGATTTACATTTCTTCTTTTTCTTTTTATGTGTAAGTATGTGTTGACGGAGATCTGATTTTGTTATGGCTCTGTGGAAAATGGATAAGATGTGCATTAGAAAATCGAGATGTGTATTTTCGTAGGTAATTTATTTTTATTCCTTTAATGTAATGAGTTATTCCCTTATATCATTCCCGATGGCAACCTTACGATACTGGAAATAAAGTTGATATTAAATAAGCTTGGAGTGAGCTACAACGCATGCCAATAGACTGTACGTCGTGAATGCTATTTAGTTTTGAAGACAGTATTGTTGTCAAAAACATTACGTTCCTAAAAACCGATTCGAAAATAAATCACCTGACACGCCCGCCTCTGTTCGTTTTGATGTGCTCTCAGGCTAACGAAAGTTGGTGGGTTTTCAACTTTATCTCAACTGGGACAACGTCAATATTTATATAGCAGTGACAACGACACTGTGCTACGCTTAGGCAGGTCAACTTCGACCCCTATTGTGTAATGATATCTTTGTGCGAGTCCAAATAAATACAATTTTCATTCTTTCTAATAACTTACTTGTATTCACAGTGCGGGCACGCATGCGTCCTGGTATCCTTCCTCGACAGATGTCTATAGCGCACGTGATTGGCTAGCGCGGCCGGCGACGTAGCCGACATGTCGCAGAGAGTGCAAGCGTACGTCGATATGTGCTGGCGAGTGTGCTCGCCTAGGAGGTACTCTGTGGCGCACCGGGTGCCGCATAGTTCGCAGACGTAGGGAGAGTTTGGGTAGACATTCTGGAAATAAACAAAGGGAATAATATGTTAGATGAAGGGGTTTGGAGATAGACTAGGACTGGGTTAAAAAGCTAGGTAACCTTAGATTAAGTCAGTAAGTTGTAAAAATCTTAATTTAATTCACTGACAGTCAACAAGCAGCCTAAAACGTTTTGCACTAGAATTTATTTTGAAAAGGACTCTTGTATGTTTTCTCTTGAAATTCATACCCCCAAAGGGATTTAATAGGGGCCGACAGTTTACATAGACGTTTGTAATTTTTGCCGAGATGAATGCCATTGGATTACTGTTTCAATAAATTGCAAAAGCACAAAAGACAGACAAGCTGAATCCGGTACTTCCACTGAAAAATCGTACTTCATATGAAAACTCTTTTGCGATTATGCCAGTTGAACCATTCAGCAGACAATACAGCATTATGTTTACAACACAAACTAGTTATAATATTCATGAGCACATGCCACATTGCAATTTAAACTTTACGTATGATGACCAGAGATCAGAATAGGTAGATTATACGTTTTTGCTTAAACTTCAAGGACGTAACATGTGGATAATACCGCCCTCAAATTTAACAGCTTTATTTCCAAACTAAAAAAATATTCCAGTATTTTATACAGGGTTATACACATGTTACTTACTTCTTCGGTGTTTAGGCAAATATACCCTACCTATTCCGATTTGTGATGATGGCAGTCATAACCTAATGAGGCATATCAAGCTTTTCCATACAAAAAAACACGATCACTAAAACATACCTGCCTTCTCAAATGATCACACAGTTTCCTATTATTCGCGAAGTGCTGTCCACAATGGTAGCAAGCAATCAGTCGTTCCCCCGTGTGAGTTCGTACATGGACCCTCAACATCTCTCTACGAGGGAATCCGGCACCGCAGCCAGCCCACGAGCAGACGAAGTTGTCTGAATAGTTTGTGTGGACTTGGACGTGGTCTAGGAATAGCTGGAACAAGTAGAAATAACTGTCAATATTGTAAAAGGGAGAGTGAGACCAAAGAAAAGATTAATGGACTGTGTGAGAGGTGAAGAAGAATTAGGAGTAAATGATGGAGTGACGATTGACTGGGGAAAACTGCGAGGAGAAACCATGTCCCACCCCAATTACTAAGGGACAAGGGCAGCAGCAGATGATGATGATTGTTTCACCTGGGATTTGGAATATCAAGGTATCTTTTCAGAGCAATGATTGTGGTGGACAAAGAAAATACATAAGTTGAAATCAGTAGTGAATAATTATACATAGAGTTGTTAATAGGGTTGAAAATATCAAAACATGTATGTATGTACTTAATTTTACATAAAAGCATATTTATGTGAAATTGAGTGTTTCAAAAACGTAACTATTTCAATTAGGCCATCAAAAGGCGCTCTTAAATTAAATGTCAAATTTTCAAAGAGTTGATTCTAGTTGATAAATAAACATTATACGAAGAGACAACTTACCTGCATTGAATTATACTTAGTTTCGTCCTCGCAGCCAAACCACATACAAGTATAATCGTTAACTTGTATAGGTAGCTGGTTTCGTTTGCTGGAGTCCTTTTTGCACTGGTCTAGCTTCAACGTAGCCCTACCGTTGAAGCCGATGGCCATCAACTTGCCATGGTAAGCGTGGTAGTTCAGGTGACGCACCATATCATTGAAGTCTGAGGTTTTGTGACCGCATATGTCCCAGAGGCAGACATATTCAGCTGGTAAGGAAAATAGATTGTTAGTAATTATGACTTAAGGTCCTATAACCTCTTGGCCACGAGTTAAACGATCAACCGACACGCGTCTTGTATCAGCGACTGCTGAAAAACGAATTATAGAAGTTGTTAAAGGTAAACGCACGCTTGTCCGCGCCGAAAGAATCGACCGTGGCGAACGATACGTATAACGTTATCTATTCGTCCGATTCGGCGCGAATAAGTGTGTGAGGTTTCATAGGATTTCATACTAGTCTAATATTCAATTCTTTTGGGTTCTTTGCTTTCTGCGTTTCTGATAAGTGTGCGTTTACCTTTAGAGTCAGTGCGACCCGACTGGCGAAGCGACGGACCAACGCGAAGGAAACAAATAAAGCGCGCTCGTGTCGCTTGACGCCAGTCGCATCACCCGAGGACCTATACCTACTACATTTTGCTATACAGAAGACAAGTTGTGATGAATGATTAGGGTAATTTAGAAAAATATTCCACAAATCACAAGATAAATGTCACAAAGATTAATATGACAACAAACAATATTGTTCTCGAAAGCAGAGAAGTTTCATAATAATAAACTATATTTCCATCTTTGTAACTTGTTGTATTTGCAATAACAACAAGTTACAATATCAACAACTAATTCAATCAATGTTATTTCATCAAGACTCGTCATCATCACTTAGTGCTGATTACATTAGGGTTGTTATGTTTACACAAATAAGTACGTAATAGAAAACACTAGAGCATGTATATACCTATAATTAGAATAGCACTTATCCGATTTTATTATGGTTTCGTTGCATGCATATGAATAGAATGTTGCTGGCATACATATTTGAAATATCCTGCTGATCTAATTTCAGCCAGTGAGAGAGTTGTTGTGACACCCCTCTCAAAACTTCGAGCTACTACTGTGAATTCATTATGGAAAATCCCAATAACACTGCCTGACCTAGGTATTGAACCCAGTATCTCATAACTAAGCAGTCGCAAGCACTTGCGTCCACAGGCCCAAACGATCTATGCTAATACCATAAATGAAGACCAATGTGGGAGAACGAGCTCCTTTACTGTGATTACTAAAAAGCTACAATGATACTATTTCTGATATCAACATATGTGCTTTGTAACTCACAATATTACATTAAAAAAAAAAACTTCCTATAATGACAGCTGTACGTGGGACACTCAGAAAGTTTTGCGACACTAAAAAAAATTGTTCTACAGGTACATATATTTTTATTAAATCTTTTCAAAGTACTCTCCACCAGCCTCTATACAAAGATTCATGCGTCTGAACCAGTTTTCAAAACATTTTTTCCAGTCCGCCGCAGACACCTCGTTTACAGCCTGCTCGAACGCAGCCAGCGCATCTTCCGGCGACGAAAATTGTATCCCCTTGAGCTGATTTTTTATTTTTGGAAATAAAAAGAAGTCACATGGTGCTATATCAGGGCTGTAAGGAGGGTGACCCAGGAGTTTGACTGGTGTACTGTCAAGGAAGTCCCTCGTTTTGAGCGCGGTGTGTGCAGGCGCATTGTCGTGGTGGAGCAGTAGTCCGCGGAGCCTTGTGTTTGGTCGCTTGTTGCTCACAACAGAAAAAACTTCTAGTAAACATTTGGTAGTATACCATTCGGCGTTGATGCTTCTTTGATCTCGTAAGGGAATTGAGGCCAAGTGGCCAGTCAAATTAAAAAAGCTGGCAATCAAAATCTTCCCCCCGCTTCGAGATCGCTTCACTTTGGTAGGCGTTGGTTCATTTTGAAACACCCAAACTGTCGACTGGCGCTTGGTTTCTGGATCGTATTGATAAATCCAGGACTCATCACCTGTTACGATGTCGTAAACACGCCGAGACGAGCCTGCTTCAAATTTGTTCAGCATATCACGGCACCATTCCACCCGGGCCTGCTTCTGAGCGTCGGTGAGGTAGTGCGGCACCCAGCGCGATACTATCCTCCTCACGCGAAGATGCCTGTGTAGAATCTCTTGAACGCTTCCCGATCCAATCTTTAATATGTGCTGAATCTCCTGAAATGTAATTCGCCTATTATCTTGGATTAAATTTTTCACTGCTAGCACGTTTTCTTCCGTAATAGCCGTCAAAGGGCGACCGCTTCTTTTTTCATCCCCCAAGGTTGGTCGACCGCGCCTAAATTCGTTATACCAACGATACACGGTTGCCTTCATCCATAAATGCCATTTGCAGTCTATCGAATGATTCATCCGGTTTCAGGCAACACTTGAAATCGTAAAATCATAGCTCTAAAATGTTCCCGGCGCAGATCCATTTTTCAGTAAGACACGATACTTTGAATTGGCTCGCAAAAAATGTGGAGGGAAATTTTGAAAATGGAACACACATATTTTTACTTACAAGTAATCATATTTTCGAAAAAGATTCTAACTGGCCAGTCTCCCATATATAAAAACTATTTATCGCAATACTTTCTGAGTGGCCTGGTATTCGAAGCTGTGGGCCAAGAGATAGTAAAGAAATAAATGAAACTTTTCAATACAAACATCCAGATTCTTTCTCGATGACATGCGTGTCAGAAGAGTGGTTGCGAACATGTTTCTGGTACAGCTCATAATCAAAGAAGGTGCGGCGACAGGACTGCCATTCACATTCCATTTGCAGGTCAGCGACACGCAGCTTATGCCGGGACTGTAAGGATGAATTAAGCATGATACATACTGAAAATTATTAATTTACTAACAAGATGAATTGTCAACGAATTTAATTACACACAAATCATTTCCAGGCACTTTTACATTATTAATAATAAAAATATGAAGCTACAATCCCAGGAACAAAGCATAATAAATTGTGAAAGTACTGTAGTTGCCCATTCCAAAGCGTAGATCTCTATGGAGGAGAATGGGAAAGAAACTCCATCCTTTTAAATCACAACATTGTTACAAACACTTGCACACATCATTCATGTTGAGATTGAATGATTTTAGCAAGTTTCACACAACAAACATACACACTCGCACATGTGTGTTTGTTTCAGTGTTCTAGGTATAAATTAAGCACAGGGGCACATCATGTTTTCTATCTTTCACAATTTAAAAATCACACATGCTGTATAACCAATTCCCAGTTTCACAATTTTCTATGCCTACTTTTCCTAAAACTGTATGTATAATGTGGAGGATGGGGTGTTATGGGACAGCTAGGGAGAGGCCTATGTCCAGCAGTGGACTGTAATAGGCTGTAGTTGGTTGAATTATTTTCAATACTGAACTTTCAAAAACAAAACACCACTTAATGTAACAAGGCAATTTATCGGCGGAAGAACATGAATAAAATTCTCTGGAATTATGTCGTTTTTGTACTGACTGTATTATGTAAAAATACGTTGTTTCACTTACCACAACTTTAGGTTCTAATGTTGGCTCATTGACACCTGTAGGCACAGTTGCATCGTCTTCAGCAACAGCCAGTAAAAAGTTCTTCCTTGCTGCATGAGTTTGTATAATAAATTGTATGTCATTTTTATTTTCCAATGATAACTTCTCCGTGTCTTCATTATTTTGTTTTTGCAACCATTCCATACATCGAACTAGCTTCTGTTTGTCATCCTTGGTATTCCTTGATTCTTCACCCATTATTATTTTTTGTTAAGTACTGCTATCTATCTTTCTGTTAGTTATATCAAAACACTTTACATCACATTTTTGTCTAAAACTACAAGAAATAATTAAAACTGGAATTTCGTTCGCGTTCGTTTGATTACAGTTTGGTAATTTGGTTTCAATTTGACATTGACAATTGGGCAAAGCAAAGACATTGTGTATTTTTTCTTTTGTAGTACCAGAACAGTGTTGTACCTAAAAATGCTTAGTTGATATAGTAGCTCCCAATATTAGATCAACAAGCGGGAAACAATTTGATTTTAATTTGAATATTACTGAGATCAACAGGCTTCATACAAAACCAGTTACAAAGCATTTCCTGAAAACTTGATGTTTTTCTTTACTATCACACCGGAAGCACTTTTTAAAGAGTTTATTTCGGCAAGGGAACAAAAACTTGTTCTGCGAGTTTTTTTTTCACGGTTTTTTCCACATGATACCGGTCGTGGGTACGTTTGTTTCAAGATTCAACTTGTTACAATGTTGTATAACACACAAGTATTTTTAAACGATAAAAAATGTTAACTTCGATTTTCCCACGAATATTAATAATCTTTGATAAATTCACCAACTCCAACAGACCAATGATTAACAAATAATGTTTACACTTAAAGCCACAACAGGGAAACATAAGTTAGAATTTTTCAAATATTTTGGCACACGGTTCCTAACACAAACAGTTCATTGTTCTTGACATTCTTGACAGGTCAAATCAATTTTAGTAAAATAAAAAAACGTGCGAGACAAGGCGAACGCGTGAAGTGTGGTCAAGTGCGGTGCGTATTTACAGCACGGCGCGGCGGTCCCCACGTTGCCGCTGGTGTCTCTTATCGGTAATTAGACACACATAAATAGTTCATCTTGTTATTCCCGCCGCATATACCGCGAGTGACGGTCGAAGGGTCGTATCGGTGCTGTGCTGATGAAATCAACCGTAACTATACAAGAAGTAGTAAATAAATTAGATCACGTATCCTTACCTATAACCACCAGAATGCCTAACATCAAAGTGTTCAGCGGGAGCTCCCACCCCGACCTGGCGCAGAAGATCGTCGATCGTTTGGGCATTGATCTTGGAAAAGTTGTAACCAAGAAGTTTAGCAACATGGAAACATGCGTGGAAATAGGTGAATCCGTACGTGGCGAGGATGTTTACATTGTGCAGAGCGGCAGCGGCGAGATAAACGACAATCTGATGGAGTTGCTGATCATGATTAACGCGTGTAAGATTGCATCTGCGTCTCGGGTGACAGCCGTGATTCCGTGCTTCCCGTACGCGCGGCAAGACAAGAAGGACAAGAGCAGAGCGCCGATCACAGCTAAACTGGTCGCCAATATCCTGTCGGTGTCGGGCGCCGACCACATCATCACAATGGACCTCCATGCGTCTCAAATTCAAGGATTTTTCGACATTCCTGTGGATAACCTCTTTGCTGAACCTGCTGTCCTGAAATGGATCAAAGAGAATATTCCTGACTGGAAGACCAGTATTGTAGTGTCTCCTGATGCAGGAGGAGCCAAGAGAGTCACATCCATCGCTGACAGATTGAATGTTGAGTTTGCTCTGATTCACAAAGAGAGGAAAAAGGCTAATGAGGTAGCTTCAATGGTACTTGTTGGTGATGTGAAGGACCGGACAGCTATCTTAGTGGATGACATGGCAGATACTTGTGGAACTATCTGTCATGCTGCAGAGAAACTGATAGAAGCTGGAGCTATCAAAGTTTATGCCATACTTACGCATGGTATTTTTTCTGGACCTGCTATCTCAAGGATCAACAATGCGTGTTTAGAAGCAGTTGTCGTCACAAACACAATCCCTCAGGAGAGGCACATGCAGGAATGTCCCAAAATCCAGTGTATTGATGTGTCCATGATGCTTGCGGAGGCGGTGAGACGTACCCACAACGGTGAATCAGTCTCCTACCTATTTTCTAATGTTCCATATTAGTATAATTTCCTTTATTTTACATGATATTTTACTTTAATTTAGGTGAGTGTTATGATTTTTATCATAAAAATAAAAAGGCATGTAACTCGTAACATTACTGTTATAATAGCTTGAGTAAATCTTAGTGCTACATATATTTGTTATGAAAAAAAAAATTAGTTTATATTGAGCTACGAAAGTGAAGGAAGATTTTTTGTTGGAGCTCAGTTGTCTGGCTTCAATCCTGTTAGGAATCAGACATGGCGATAAGCGAGTAAGTGATTATTTTTTTAAGAAGATAAAATGTATTATTTAGAGAAAATCCTGGTATTCTGAAAAGAAATAGCCAATTTTATACAAAAATGAGTTGCATTTTGCAAAATAGTTTTTACAATTTCACGGCAAATATTAAGATTGTTGACTAAATATTTAGACTACCCTCAGTTATGCAAATGCCATTTTGATAATGTGTTAGTTTTGTTATCATGTATAATGAAATTTTAAACTTTAAATACTTTTTCTGCCAGATAACACTTCATTCCATTTACACCATTATCATTTTTGGAAATTAGGTCTGCATTTGTATTTTTAGCTGTTAACTTCCATATCCTGAGAACCTCACTAAAAATGTTTTTATAGACAAAATCAATTGTTAGTTTAAAATAAAAGACACTTTTAGTTGTAAAACTATGTATCTCTAAGAGCAGCTAGGATGTTAAGTGTGTATCTATTCTAATTTCATACTAAATACAATGTAGCATTTATACACACATAGTCGTCTATTTGTTGTCACAGTGATGTCAAATAGAGGAAAACTATGTTTTGAAACTAAAATTTATAATCTCTAGTGTATTATTATACAATTAATGGTGTATTTGATCCAATATCTACCTAAGTTTTAGCCTGCCAAGTTTTTTGCAAGAAAGTTTTTTCATTTGTTATACATTCATTTGGACTAAATCATTTGACCCTGTTTAGCATTGGCAGATAAAATAAAATAAATATCTAGCCATGTTTATGGTAGGTATATTATATCAGAAAGGCCTACTTGTTTTGGGTTTTGATACCTCTTGATTACCCATTAAAAAACATGGATTTTTCAAATCCACTGTGCAATTATGAGTCAGTTTTTCTACACGCAAATAAATTAAAAAATTGTGTGTAAAAAGAAATGAAAGATAAATAAAAAGTATGAAAAAGTAAGTTTTTGGATTGTTGTCAAAAAAAACGTAAACGAGAATAGTGAAGCTGCAAACATCCTACTGCATATTTTAATGTATTTTGTTTTTTTTCTTTTCAGTCTAGTTTAAGTTGTTTGTGTTAAAACGACCTAGCAATAAAATGTATTAAGTTTTACCTTTTCTTTTGATAAAAAATAAATGAATTAAAAATTGTTATAAAATTCTAAATTACTGTAATAATTGTTCTTAGATTGGCTAATCGTTATAAATGCGACGCTTTATACACGGCTATTGTTATAATTAGCAAAAGAATAGTAAATAAATTAGTAGCAAATTGATGTACCTATAGAAAAAACAAAATTGCCTCATACTGTATATTTTTTTCTAAATTTTATATAAAAAAGAATTATGTATATTTGGTTCTGATAACTACGATTAAGATAATAAAAAGGATTTAACTAAACGATTATTTTATTGGCTGCATGATCTGTTTGATGATAAAATGTCAAAAAAAGTTCAACAACCTGCCTACGCGAAATACTTTATGAAAATTATGACGCCACCATTCGCCAATTTACTAGTGTTTACAACCAGCATGTGAAATACGGAATTCGGGCTGTTTATGAATAAAAAAGTTGTAATGGTGATGTAACAGGCCTTCTGTTCCAAATTCGGTTTCCATTCACACGCACATAATGGTCTACTACGTTGTAGCCTTGGAATTTGTGACGTTGCGTGGCGGAAAACCTAAAGGTCGTTGTCCATCCATCAATGTATTATGAATGAGCCAAGGCGGTGCTGGCAGATGGACAGTGTCCTTTTTTTTACATTAGATAGCTGAATCCGCTATTGATCACGTTACAAGCAAATCCTGGTCCAAAGACTTGTAGTTCGAACTAGTTTCCCTGACCTGCTTTAGTACCTACTTATTTAACTAGTTTTCGGAAAAAGAGCTCAAAAAAACAAGGGTGGCATAATATCCTTGGTTGCGAAGGGTAACATTATGAATACAAAGCGTGGGATGTCAAAGAAAAAGCTATTTTTAGTGAAGGTAGACCTTGAGGCTACTTGATATTATTCGCAGTCCGTACGGGGCAGTAAAACGTTTCTTTACAAGAGAAATTCGGTACGACCCGTTTTTTTATGCTTCCTGGAATTTCTAAGGGCGTCTCAAAGATTGGACTCTCAAATCGCCAAGGTACCTACCTGGCTGGTTACCTGGGTCAATGGATGGATACAATATGATCCTGTTGGTACCGAAATATGATTTTTCCTAAGCTAGTCCAATGTCTTACCGCAAACATTCCTCTCTCTTGGAAATATCTCTTGGTTTCAATAAAAAATACCTAGGTACCTACAACTTGCAAGTTACATAACGTCGTTATAGCCCAGTTATTGCCCTTGAGAACTTCACCAGACAATGTTAGTGAAACTGTCACGAAACTCGGTCATACTAAAGGTTTCATTAATATCGATTTCTACGTTCGAGGTGGCTGCTATAAAGGCAAAACACTGAATTATGCATTCATCACCCGTTGAATTGTCCAAAAAATATACGTGTTCTCATTATCTCAATACACAACGTAACACTGTCAGGGTGAGTTAATTACAACCCGTATAACTTTTGCCTATCATGTCTTAACTCAGCACCTCCGAATTAAAGAGGTAAACACAGAAATAGCAACTTAAAAGATTGCTCCTACCTAGCCTATCTTATTTATGAGGACGTCGTTTTATCACACTTCGAGGCTCTCGTTTCGAGCTCGAAACTGGCTTAAATGAAAACTCGCTTATGGTCGACATTGATCAGGCAGTAGAGCTTATTGGATAGTATTACCACAGTATTACTTACCTATCGTTACCCCAACTAATAAGTCAAAGAGGTACCTGCATAATCTAACAATAAGAAGTTAATAAAAAAGTCGCCCTTTGCTTTGAAATAAAGATCCTGGCGCTGGTGGTTGAATGTGTACCATCAGCATCGAAAGTCTAAACAGTGGAGTCAATGGACTTTTGTTGATGTCAGTACCTACCTACTTTATTTACAACACCCGTCTCATCACAGAGAACTTTTTCGCCTCTTCACTTGCTCTCGTTCAAAAAGAGATTCAATACACGACTCAAAAGACCTTGTTACATCACAGTACAAGTCTTAACAATATCAATATGAAAACTGACCCAAAGGTCACGGGCCAATGATGTAAATTGTTTGTCAGTGGGTGCGTCTATCCGTCACCATAATTCACACTAACACAACGATCTAGATTAGAAGTTATCGTTTATTTCACAATCCTGCCCTCATATTCACAACGCTTCGATTCGATTTCGGAAAGTTATTGTCTATCTCGCTCGCTTTCGTAATTCCAAAAAAAGATAGACATACGACTTTCCGAAATCGAATCGAAGCGTTGTGAATACGGGAGCTGGTTGATTTGATTGATAGTATTAAAATATAGTGTTAAAATTATCTACGCCCAATTAGAAACTTGTTACAGGTATTTGGAAAACCAAGATGGCGGAGGAACCAACTGTTTTTATTCATGATTCAAGCTAAATACGTAATTAATTCGTCAATGGACTTTAAGGTCCATTGACGAATTAACAAACGAGAAAATTAATTTTCTCGTTTGTTCAACTAGTAACGAAGTACCTAATGATTAATTATTTTATTAGTTTCCCATGGTCAATGTCCATTTTTGTTTAAGAGTTGGTCGGATCTTGCTAACTAAACTAAGAAGAAAGACTGGAGACATTGTGATATTCGATAAATATTTTAGGTTTTAGGTGATTTTAGCCTTTTGAACGCCAGAGCCTATATTATATTGTAGTCTTTGCGCCAGAGCATAAACGCACGCGCCTGCTCTCCACGCCAATTTCACAGCATACAAAAAAATACCTTGAAAAAGAATAGAGATTCTAAAACTTTATCAAGAAACAATATTATTAAAGAGACAAGACAAGAGCTTAAATATTTAAGGTATAAAAATAAAAACACATAAAAGTAAAGATTTTGTCACATATTTGTGTCGTTGGCGTACAAGGCACGCGCTTGCTTGTCATATCATAATTATAGGCGACAATAGCTTTCAAAAGGTTAATCTTCCAATTATTTTGACGTCTCAAAGTCTTCTAGCTTTTCTATAGGTAAGAACTTGAAAATCGATTTTTATTGTCATTAGGGAATGACACGTAAAATAATGGAGCAGGCGATACCTCCTGGTACCAGTCTTCCCTTGGTACTTCTCAAAGATACCTTCAGTGATAATTTGCTGCATTCAAATGGAATTCAAGGTCTTGTTCGTTAAAAATTTGTGGCTAGGTGACATGCAATTTCTATGCTTCTCGTTTAAGCTCGAACAAAAATAAACTCAGTTTTGTAGGTACAGTCAACAAGAAAAGCCAGTTTCACTCTGTACTTTTAGATTGTTTTTTTTTTTCATTATCCTGTACTGTCCCACTGCTGGGCAAAAGCCTAGCCCAATTCCTTCCATTTGCTCTTTTCCAGAGCCTCCTCGAACCTGCCCTCGCGGTACGTGTCCAGATGTCTGGCTCCTTCTTTCTGGGCCGGCCTCGGCGGCGACGTCCGTCTTCCGTCAACCATCGTGTGGAAACTTTTGCCCAGCGGTCTTTTGCTTTTGACCATGCATGTGGCTGACGTGACCCGACCAATCCCATTTAAGCCTAGCAGCCTTTTTGCCAACGTCCACTATGCCCGTTTTGGAACGCAGCGTGGTGATCGATGGCAGATCGATATAAAAAAATATATATAATAATCTGTCAGAAAGTCATAGGTAGGTACCTAAATGACAGGTGAATTTGGTTTTATTTTAAGCACTACATAGGTATCTGTTCTGTGTGGGTGGGTGCTTTTAAATCTATGTACCTACTACATAGTTGACTTCGGGTTAGAACATGAGCTAAATTTATATATTATTATAATAGTGTTAATTTTAAGAAGATATCGCCTGAATTGTAGTATTCCTCTGACCTCAGATAACTTCTTTAACTAAGGAGATAAAAACATGATACGGTAATACAATACTTGCTGAAATATGGGCGTGCTTATGTATAAAAATATATCTATAGGTAGACCTATGTCTTATCAAATAGAAATAAGAGCTGTAAAAAGAGACACTAAGCTATTATTATCTCGAAATAATTTCTAGGCAGGTACCCTACTGTTGGGTCTAGGTAGGCTATAACTGTATACACATCACACTCACTAATAAAATAATCTTGATTGATGATAAGTTCCGGAAATACAAATATGTCGGTATATTTTTAGAAAATGCACTACTTACCTAGACCTACCTAAGTATAAATTTTCGTATAATTTTTACTTATAACGGTACCTAAGTAGCGGTTTTTTGTATCGTTACGAAATAGACACCTAATTCAGCAGTCTTTCTTATAAAGGGTGTAAAACGACCCTTAACGAAGCAGAAAGGCACTTGTTCTTTTTTTGTTCTGGACCATACCTGGGAACCATATAATTACGGTGATATTGGAGATCAAGTTCCAAGATGGCAGCATTAGTTCCGAATTTGGCCATGGGCCATAAGATTCTTGTACAACTATACACCTGGGTAGGTATATTTTATGTAACGCGTTTTATACTCGTCACTGTCTGATTAGTTCAGTGCGTAAAGGAAGTTACACTAATCAACGTATAAACCAAGGTCAAGGTTGTGTCACATAACACGAATTTGAGAACATCACTGTGCCGTTCGAACAGTCTGCTTCAATCAATACCTACATTCATTGAAATGAAACATGATGCACTCTTGCCACTGGTATGGGGTATAAGATATCTACGAGGTTTGCATAGTTGACCTCATAATTGCTTTACCAACCTTAGTTTGAATGTCACTTAGTTCGTTGGACGAGTTAAATTGAGAAAATATATACAGGGTGGAAAGGACACCGACGCCATTAAAAAAAAACAGCTGTTTCCTACAAAACAGCAATACCTACACGGTCAAAATGTACTGAACTGCAGTTTTTTTTTTAACTAGCGACCCGCCCCGGCTTCGCACGGGTGCAATATAAGTAAATACTAATGTTTTCTCTACTATAATATGCATGAATTATATATAATCGTATAAACCTACCTCTTGAATCACTCTATCTATTAAAAAAACCACATCAAAATCCGTTGCGCAGTTTTAAAGATCTAAGCATTCATAGGGACAGACAGACAGCTGGAAACGACTTTGTTTTATATTATGTAGTGATAGTGAAGTATGTGCATGGTCTTCCCCATGAAAGTCCCAGTTTGTTGAACACACATTCTTACTACTAGGTGATTTCTTAAAAAAAAAGAGACTACATACACACATCAAAAGTGTCTAGGGATCAAGCATTTTTATGCGGATTTCTTGAGATTGAGATGTGGCTTTGTAATAAATTTATGATTTTATAAATTTATATGGATCCTTTTTGGTGCATTTCATAATTTGAATCAGGAACTCTCAATCAAATTCGAGTAAAAGATGAAAATAAGCTGTCAATATTTTCCCTATAAAAACATACAACGCATTGAAGACATTATTAGTGCTACTGTTTCCCTACTACTGATTAAAACCAACGTTATTATGGAGCGGCGACGTCATTTAAGCAGGGAAGAAATGCTCAGAGCCGTGGGAATGATAGAAGCTGGTTCCCGGCAACGTACTGTGGCTTTAGCTCTGAATACAAGTCAGAGTGTTATCAGTCGACTTTGGACACGTTACCGAAGCACTGGTACCGTGGCTGAGCGCCATGGAGGACGGTATCGCTGCACCACACGGAGACAAGACCGATACATTCAAATCTTAACTCGAAGAGCTCCAACAATAACCGCCATGATGTTAGCCGTGAGGCTTCATCACTCTTCAGGGAACTTAATTAGCGACCAAACAGTCAGAAACCGCTTGCATGAAGTGAACCTTCATTCCCGAAGACCGCTACGGGTACCACCTATAGCAATGCACAATCGTAGGATTCGATATCAATGGGCTCTTGAACACAGAAATTGGGCAGAAGAACAATGGCGTTTCGTGTGCTTTTCTGATGAGTCTCGTTTTGGTATGAGACCGGATACAAGACGTATACGACACTGGAGAACCCCTGGACGCCAACAGCGATTAAAATCCTGCCAGGAAGTCCATCCTTATAGTGGTGGAACCATCATGGTATGGGCGGGTATTTGGATCGGCGGAAGAACTGAGTTGATTTGGATCAGAGGCAACCTCAACGCTCAAATTTATGCTGAGACGATTGTATCAGACGTCATCGTTCCTCTACAAGTGCAAATCGGTCCCTTATTTCAGTTAATGCATGATAATGCACGACCGCACACCGCAAGAGTTGTAAGACAGACTCTCGCCGCAGCTAACATCAATGTCCTGCCCTGGCCTGCTCAGTCGCCAGACTTGAACCCGATTGAGCATGCATGGGATATGCTACAGAGAAGAGCTCTGCCGAATATGGAGGGTATCCAGTCGCAAGAAGACCTTTTTTTGTTGTTGCAACGAACATGGGCGGCCATTCCACAGCGTGATTTGGATGAACTCATTTTGAGTATGCCAAACCGATGTTCTTGTGTTGTTAGTGTTCGCGGTAGAAACACGGATTATTAATTGTTTAAGTTACCCAATAAAATTTTAAAGAAAACTGTTATTTCAGTCTTTTTTTCGAACTTTAATGTTAGTGGTTCAAATGTCAAAAATCCCTTTATTAGGAAAATGGCAAATTTCTTTATTAATGCAAACGTGACTTGGTTTATCGTTACTGTGACAAACGAAAACACTTTATTTGATGAATCCTTAAAGAAAATTTTAATTAATATCAGGAGAAAAGTTATTGCAAAAATATATGTTGATCCCTACATACTTTTGATGTGTGTATTTCTAATGATTACGACGACTTCTGTAGATAGATAGATATGGGAACGAAACTATCGTGTCATTGATAACTGTTATCAGTGTCGTCTTGCATAATCACAAATCGTTTCCATAATAATTTATTCAAGAGGCCTAGTTTTAATCTAAAAGATACGACCGTTCCGAGTTCTGAGGGGGTTAAGCGACAAATATGCAAGTAAAGTATCATGAATCCGTACTTTCAGCCTCTCTCTGTGGACCCACGAGAAAAAGGCGCGAGTTTGTTATGTACCTACCTTTGTACGTATCATCATCATCATCTGCCTAACTTATTCCCAACTACGTTCGGTTCGGGTTCCAGTCTAGCCAGATGTAGCTGAATTACAGTATTTTATATGGAGCAGCTGTTTAACTGACCCTCACAAGCCAGTTACTGGGAAACACAATACCGCTTGGTAAGACTGGTTGTGACACTTCCGGGTATCTGAATACCCGTTACGACCGTCAAGATCTACAAATGACAATCAGAATCAAATGCACAACGTAGGTAAATATTCTATCAAATCATCACGTAATAATAGTATTGTACCAGGAAATTATCAGTGTCATGTTTCGCCATTCCGACTACCAGTAGTTCCAGTGTGGACGGATTTCTTGTCTCTGTGTTGTGTTTTCTTTGATAGTTTCTTCGTATTCTATACCTAGTTCATTACCATCAAAACTGCTAGCCAAGCTAGCATAGCAACTGTAACACGACATATAGGTACCCACCTAACTGTGGTAGTAATTAACATGAGAAGTGTGGAACGTAGGGGATTGGACTATAGTTACCATGCGTCCGGATTTGTTCGGATGTAGCTGGCTTTTAGGACCCCGCCTCCCCCTTTTTTTTTAATGTGGATAGCTAAAAATCCGACTTCAAGGGATCGCCGATCGCCCCCTGGACCTGCAATACCAGAGGCGCCGCAGATCCCGACTATATTAGAGACAAAGCTGAATTACCTATCTTAAAAAGGATGCGCTAAGGTACTCCTGAAATTCAAAATTTCTTACGTTTTTTTTTGCAATTTGCAGGTCACTGGCGGGCTACCCTGACACTGGCCACTTAAACCGACAGTCTTGCCCTTTGATTTACAACTTTCGGCGCTGATCCAAACGTTGCAAATCCATCAGCGCACTCAACATCCCTTACAGCATTTAAAATTCCACGGTCAATATGTGTCTGCATATCCTTCAAACAAAGAACAGAAAAATGTATGGTGGATTGGTGGCGGTGTGCTTCATCGGACGGGCTTCTTCACGTAGAGCTCTAAGCTAGGCAGGTAACATTACACGAATGACTGGTGTACCTAGGTATATAGTATTTGTCGTCCTCTTCTTCTTGACAGTCGTCATGCATGATTTCCAATTTTGCACGCCAATTGCCGAACGTAATGATGACGGTCGATAACAAACAGGATAGATATGTATTTGTAGTGCCATATGTAAATATGGAACTCTTTCAATAGCATTAATCAGCTTAGAACGTTCATACTGCTGGAACAGAGACCTCCTTTCTGGTGTAAACCGTACCTAATCCACCACGCGGGTCAAATGCGGGCTTGAGGAGGTCGCATGCTTTCAATTGGTTCGAGGACATGCCGTTTTCTTCCTCATCTTTGTTTCGATACGATATAGAAGTTAATCGCCTTTAGTTACAGCAGGATGCCCTAGGTATATTCAGACTTCAGAGGCAGTAGCTATGGGCTGATGTAATGACGATAATCTAAATATAGTCTTGAATGTTTAGTTACGATCTTTCGTTGTTTATTCATACTGAGATAACAGTCTACGTAATATTACCAGTAACTGCTAAGCAAAAGTAATGAGAGATGTGCCACGTAGCGTCGTATCTGCTCGAGTTTCTTGACGCAACCCGATAGCCTGACCTTTCTGAGACCCCCTCTAGTTATAACAAGCGTCATAATCACAATCACAGTTCAAAGATAAAGTGTCACTAGTAAATATGTTTTTGCAAAAATGTTTATTACCTACACACAATAATAAACATGTTTTTTCGAGATGTTCGTTCATAAACGACCTGATATAGGGACCTCAGAATCGTATTTTATGAAAATGATTTTACTTCAGCTGTCCCAAAGCCCATAATTTTACAACGGTCTGCAATCAATTAGTCGTTAAAAAAAACGGAAGTGTTGTTTAATAATGCTTAGTAAAAAAACTCTTAATTACCTACATAAAATGCTGAGGCGACCGATAGGTACTTTTTTGTCTATAGAATGTTAGAGAAGCTGCTTTCGTTGCTGTCTCTACTTATGAACTGACACACAACTGGCAGTGCGGTGTTGCTATGCTACTTAGTAGAAAGTTTAAAAAATCATGCCTCGTTCCAATTCTAATCCTATTCTTTATCGGTCATTGGTCTACTTGCAAACGCGGCTGTTATGGTTTCTATATAGGCTTGGGATGAAAAGTGGAGTTTTATTGGGATTTTTCTGTTAGTTGGTGTTATAAATAGAATAGGTAAGTACCTAAACGTAAGTGTACCTATACTAACCAAAATTGTTACACCGTTCGTTTATTTAATCGTGTCAGTGTCCACCACTGTTGGACATCGTGAATCATCGCCTAAATCCTACCTAACCGTCTAGGAACAAATATCTACGGGGCGCAGTCAAAATGTAATTCAACTTGAAGAAAAAGTACCTATTATAAAACATACTTTGTCCGTGAACCCATTTTCAAACACTAATTTACTCATTTTTTAGTATGGTACAAGCGGTGTTCAGAAACAGCTGATTCATTGTCATTATTGCTTCGGTCACAGACGCGAAAGTACTTATAATTTTTTCTCTAGCCTGCTCTGTCCCACTCCTGGGCAAAGGCCTCCCTCCACTCCTTCCACTTCTCGCGAACCCGCGCGTCTTCCTTCCAGTTCGGACGGAACCTGTCTATTTCGTCCCGCCATCTCCTTCGTGGCCTGCCGCGACCCCGCCTCACTGTGTCAGGGCACCAGTTTCCCGCTAATTTGGTCTACAGTTTGTCCGGCATGCGGCAGACATGTCCTGCCCAGTCCCATTTGAGTTGGGCAGCCTTTTGAGCCACGTCAGTTATATTTGTTTTGGAGCGCAGTATTGTGTTTCGAACACGATCCGTTAATTTAACACCTAGTATACTGCGCTCCATTGCTCGTTGGCAAACCTTGATTTTGGACTTCTGGATGTTAGTCAAAGACCAAGTCTGTGCACCATAGGTTAAGACGGGGAGAACACACATGTCTATAAGTTTTCGTTTTAGTGCCATAGGCAACTCACCCTTGAATAATTCCTTCATGGACCAGTAGCTCTTCCAGGCGTGTTCTGTTCGTCTTGCGACTTTTTTTACTTGCCTCGCCTGGAAAGAGACTACTTGGCCCAAGTAAAGGTATTCCTGGACATGTTGTATTGTCTCCCCGTCTACTTTTATTATTTTTGGTGTTTCATTGCACATAACTTTGGTCTTCGACATATTCATCTTCAGACCAACCTCAAGGCTTGCATCGCTTAGGTTTTGAAGTATTAGCTGAAGTTCTGTGGATGAGGAGGCAAAGAGAACAATGTCGTCGGCGAAACGCAGATTTGACAGTCTCGTTTCGCCGAGAAAGTACAAATAAAACTACAAAATATTTTATCGCAAATTGATAAAAATTATCAAAAGTATCGTTAGGCAGTATGGACTAAAAAACTGGGTGTCACTGGATCAGTAATCCGCCATCTTTTTTTTCTAGTTTTAGTTTGAAATTCAAGTATTTCAGGATATCGTCAACTTATTCTTATAATTGATACTTGTATTGTATATAGCGGGCCGGTGTCCGCAACTCCACGACCAACGCGCGTATTTTGCGTACGGATAATTGATACTTAAGCGCGAATGCTGAGCAAGAGGTCCTGGGTTCGATTCCCGGTCGGGCAAAGTGTTATTGGGTTTTTCCATCAGAAATTTCTTAGTAGCAGCCACAGAGTCTGTAGTATACATATAATAAAGCTGTTGACGTGGCGTTCTGTACAAAGAAAATATTTAGAAAAAAAATTGTAGGGGTGTTACAGGGTAACAAACAGAACCCATTTATACTATTTTTGTCTGTTTGTCTGCAGTCTGTCTATCTGCAGGCTGTGAGTGTTCGGCTATGTTTGTTTGTTTAGGTATCACGTGAAAATTACAAAACCAATGTGGTTAGTTTTAATGCAAAAGTAACGTAAGTAAGTGTAGTAGTATATTGCGTAACTTAGTGGTATTAGTTTTTGTTTCATTGCAATCCGTGCTCTTAATCAAAAAATATATGAATCTAAAGTGTTCAAGAAGCAATCATCGTCATTACTTATTAAGATACATGCAACGACATCTATTGAATCAAACTGGTACTAGTGAATAAAGATGAAGTGCTCACAAGATAACTTTAAATCGACTTATCGGGTTTTTCCCGTCCTATCCCGTTTTATCCCGTTCTATCCCGTTTTATCCCATCCTATCCCGTCCTATCCCGTTCTATCCCGTTCTATCCCGTCCTATCCCGTTTTATCCCATCCTATCCCGTTTTATCCCGTCCTATCCCGTTTTATCCCGTCCTATCCCATTTTATCCCGTCCGATCCCGTTTTATCCTATCCCATCCCGTCCTATCCCTTTCTATCCCGTTTTATCCCGTTCTATCCCATTTTATCCCGTCCGATCCCGTTTTATCCTATCCTATCCCGTTCTATCCCGTTTTATCCCGTCCTATCCCGTTTTATCCCGTCCTATCCCGTTTTATCCCGATTTATCCCGTTCTATCCCATTTTATCCCGTCCGATCCCGTTTTATCCTATCCTATCCCGTTTTATCCCGTCCTATCCCGATTTATCCCGATTTATACCGATTTATCCCGTTTTATCGTATCCTATCCCGTTCTATTCCGTTTTATCCCATCCTATCCCGTCTATCCCGTCCTATCCCGCTCTATCCCATTTATCCCGTCCTATCCCGTTCTATCCCATTTATCCCGTCCTATCCCGTTTTATCCTATCCTATCCCGTTTTATCCCATCCCGTCCTATCCCGTTCTATCCCGTCCTATCCCGTTATATCCCGATTTATCCCGTTCTATCCCATTTTATCCCGTCCGATCCCGTTTTATCCTATCATATCCCGTTCTATCCCGTCCTATCCCGTTTTATCCCGTCCTATCTCGTTTTATCCCGTCCTATCCCGTTTTATCCTGTCCTATCCCGTTTTATCCGGTCCTATTCCGTTTTATCTCTTCCCATTGTTCGGGAAAGACCACTGCCCGCGCCCAGGGTGCACCGGTCCAGCAGCTGCTGTTCCCTCCAGACGTATCGCGAGGGACCGGCAGCCATCAGGCACACGAGGAGGACTTCTGACCAAGCACCCCAATCCTATCGCGTCCTTTGCCGTCTTATCCCTTCCCGTAATTTTTTTGTTAAATACCCGTGCGAAGCCGGAGACAAACGAACAGCAATTGATTTTTATATATACGTATAAGTACTTATGTATATATAAAAATCAATTGCTGTTCGTTTGTCTTGCTAAGACTTGAGAACGGCTGGGCCGATTTAGCTTTTGGTTTTGAAAGGTGAGGTAGGTAGTAGGTAGGTGAAGAAAAGTGCATTGCAACGCATGCCGGGTACAGCTAGTGTATAATATGTACTTCTATGTCTCCTCCGGCGTTTCAGTATTTTTATTTCCAAAATTTTCAGGCTAATCGAGGCCTGACTTATGAGAAGTACCTACCTAGTTGTTTTGTGGAAATCGCAACAAACCATGTCGAATCTTATTTATGGAAAGTACAGTATCAACTGTATAGCTACCTACTCTAAAAACATATCGACGCTTGAAAGGCAACCCTCACTAAGCGACATTGAGTAAACTTTACAGGAGAGTGACTTAAAGTTCAAAAATTTAAAAAAAAAATCGTGAAAATTTACCTAATTGTTCGATTAAAATGATGTTAACACTCGTAGAAATCATTTTTAAAGAGCTATCCAAATTGTCGAAATAAGACACCTGACACTTTTATAAACACGAGTTTGTGTCGGTTAGATAAAATTTACCTGATTTGATAAACAGGTAAAATTATCTAAATCATCACTATAGCGTGTGCAGTAACATGTAAAAATAGGTAAACTTACTTAGTTTAGAATTTTGTTACAAAAAGATTGATCTAAAAAGATCTGACAGTTTAAAATAAATCAAGTAAATTTACCTAAGCATTATTTAATGATTTTTGTGATTGTGGAAATTGTATCTTAGTTATTAAAATTACCCCAAACGTCCCTTCGTAACTGACATTTAAGTAAGAACTGTATAAGTGATTATTATCATGCACGAAATAAATGAAATCAATATTATAGAATAAGAGTCTTTATTGAAAATTAAACAAATACGGTACTTAGTGCCGACCATACAAAATTAACTCAATCGTCTTCGACACTGCGGAACATTTCTTGCAATGGCATTCACCAACGCAACGCCATCTCGACTATGGATAAACTACGTCGTTTCCGCTCGCGACTCATTTTTAGCTGCAAAGAAAAATAAAATCGATATAAAATGAGTACCTACTTTATTCCATCTAAAACATAAAAAAATTAAAATGATCCGAAACAAAATACTGTTTTGAAATAGATCCCGTTTTATCCTATCATATCCCGTTCTATCCCGTTCTATCCCGTCCTATCCCGTTTTATCCCGTCCTATCTCGTTTTATCCCGTCCTATCCCGTTTTATCCTGTCCTATCCCGTTTTATCCGGTCCTATTCCGTTTTATCTCTTCCCATTGTTCGGGAAAGACCACTGCCCGCGCCCAGGGTGCACCGGTCCAGCAGCTGCTGTTCCCTCCAGACGTATCGCGAGGGACCGGCAGCCATCAGGCACACGAGGAGGACTTCTGACCAAGCACCCCAATCCTATCGCGTCCTTTGTCGTCTTATCCCTTCCCGTAATTTTTTTGTTAAATACCCGTGCGAAGCCGGAGACAAACGAATCTTCTTCGACACTGCGGAACATTTCTTGCAATGGCATTCACCAACGCAACGCCATCTCGACTATGGATAAACTACGTCGTTTCCGCTCGCGACTCATTTTTAGCTGCAAAGAAAAATAAAATCGATATAAAATGAGTACCTACTTTATTCCATCTAAAACATAAAAAAATTAAAATGATCCGAAACAAAATACTGTTTTGAAATAGATACTACCTTTGCATAATTTGATTGAATACTTACCATGTCTTCATTGAATGCACGCTAAAATGTGAAGTACGTCCTCCCTAAGCGACGGCGGACGCCTGAATGAGAACCCGTTTAATAACAAATAATAATATCTAAGGATAAAAAATAAATATTATGTTATACAAGTAAAAATATCTAAGCTCTAATATTGTTCCACTTAATTTCAGGTTAACTTAAACAAATGACACTGTCACAAAATATATGATCAAGTTAAAATATATAACCTCATAAATAACAATTTCTTTGTGCAGGTAAAATCTACTAAGTGATTTCAAAGAAAAAAATTTGAACAAGTAAAAATACGTAAATACAAATAAATGAAAAAGTCAATACATAAAAAACCGACTAAGTTCATATTTCTAATTGTCAGAAGGTCGTAACTGCTGGATATTCTTAAAATCACTTTTTTTTGGTCGTTTAGTAAGCACAAAGTGTAGATTTCACCGAAATCACGCACTATCTAAGCGACAACAAAACTCGTCGTAGAACTATGAGACCTAGACCAAACGACGCAGAAAAATCTGGCGGTTCGAATGGTATATATAACTCATTTTACGGATTTATGTCGGTTAGTAAGGATTGCCTTTCAAGCGTCGATATTATTCTACATAACCTACTTAGGTCATGATTTCCAAATAAGAATAAGATTTTTTGTGATTTATTAATATTAAAAAATTAACAAAATTGATAGTACGTATTGACTAGTGACTTTGAGGCAAAAAAAAAAGAAGTCGGACAGTTCCCGCCAGAAAAAAAATGATTATTGTTTTTTTCTTGCTTTGGAAGAGAGGAACAAAACTTTGTTTTTACGGAAGTAATCTTTGTTAATTGCATATTGAATTACCTAGTATTTAATCTTGCTGTTGATTAAAATACCAAGTTCTGTATTCTGGACGTATGTGTACAAATTTGTAAATACAGTTGTTGGTATTGGAAAAGGCGTACTTGGTAATATGTAGAACTAAAATAAAAAATCTGATTAGCTGCTATAGGTAGGACCTAATCAAACCAAACGTACTGTGCTTGTATTTAGAATTCCTATTCCGTAAACTAAACAAAACCCTATAAGTACCTAGAAATTATTAAAAAAAAATCTGAACAGGCTTTGTCGCGGAAGCAAGCCAAAATATACTTTACCGACGCATCTCAAATTGAGATGCATCGGTAAATTTTAATGGTTAAAATGTTAATTTAAGTTTTATTTGATCAATCGCCACTGAGCGTCAATTTGAGTTTTATTTGTTTAATTCCACATTCCTAATACGATTTTTATGGAGTTCGATGTCTGTTCAGCCGAATTTTTTTTTGACAGTCGATAACGTTCACGCCAACAAGAAGGGTTAGCTACGCGTTGAGATGTTAGGTCACCTGAGTTTCCCGAAATTAGGCCCACAACCTACATTTCATCATCTGACCAGCCTATTTTGAACTATTTACGTAAGTAAAGTTGGGGTCGGCTACCTGTATAACCATTCATAATATAAACATAACATAACACCACGCTAATAATCCCCAAAGGGAGCAGAGGGAGAGGAGGAGGAGGAGGAGGGAGGGAGAGAAGGGGGCAGAGGTGTACCTACCTCATAGTACACCCATATTTCGCCAGTTATAATATCGCTATTTTAACATAACATCACCCCGTAATGCCCAAGGGGTTAGGCAGCGGTGTACCTAATACCCCACATATCGCCAGTCATGTTTCAAGTCCTTTGTAATAGAGAGCGAGCCTATTGCCATCAACCGGAACAATTCCAGACTCCGTGGCTGCTACTGAGAAATTCCTGATGGAAAAGTCCAATAACACTTTGCCCGATTTGGGAATCCAATCCAAGATCTCATGCTTAGCAGTCGGGTTTGCGACCTCTGGACTAACAAGGGTCTTACTTAGGATTTCAAAAAATAAAGCCCCCAAAGTAGATAAGATAAGATAATTTTTTATTTGTTCAAAACATGAGTATACACACATAGCATGCAAGATGTTAAATCCAATTATAATAATTGCTTCAGTCATGTTTTGCCTGAACGGCGTACAAATATGAGATGTCGAACGTTACACAGCATCAATTATTTTTATAATCGTTAATTAAATTGCAGATATAGCAATTAAACAATCCAATTTAGAGTAAGTATACTAAAAACTAAATGGTAGATTTTTTTTTTTTTTAAAAAAACGTTGCCCCACACTAGGAATTTCTCCTGTATCGTGGGTGCGTTTACAAACATTTAAACTCACATACACAAACAACCAGACCCGGAACAACTATCTGTAGGCCATACAAATATTTGTTCCGTGCGGGGATCGAACCCGCGACACGCAGCGCAGCAGTCAATCGCTCAGCCACTGCGCCAACCGTGCCGTCATAACAAATACAATCATGTCAATATATGTACAAATACATCTAAAGGAATACATACACATGTCAAAGCAACTGTTAATAAATGGCATGTATTTAAATCGATATCTGTATATTCCCTTTTTTTCGATCAAAATATTTCAAAGTTAAACCAAAAATACTGACTTGCACTCAAATTATGCACACTAAATAAATCAAATTCGATATACTGTTTAATGGTTTTTGCATAACTGTTTTACTGAACGAATAACTATTATCAATATAGTATATCTAACAATTCTTTAGTTCAACAAACATATTAAAACTTTTTTAAGAAAAACCATCACCTAATTTACTTTTAGGAACATCGTTTATTCTAAATAAAACCCAATTTAATCAGTCATCTTTATATAATTAGGTACACAAAAAAATTATCAAGTGCTAACTTAACATGCACCAAACACTGGCACACTGAGTGGTCACCATTCTTGAGAAAAACCAATTATTGTATCCAAACCTCAAAACACTTTATATTCGCCTAAAAAGCGTAGTCGACGGAGCCCCGCTTCGCGGGGCTCCTACTTCTGGGTGGTTTATAAAAAAATAACCACGAAGGGGATGGCGGGGTCTATTCGCTCGCTTCGCTCGCTCACTCGACCCCGCCATCCCCTTCTAACCTAACCTGTCCGAGTCGGGGTGCCCCAGGTCCAGAGCTCGCTTCGCTCGCTCTTGTATCCAAATTCTCCTGGAGGCAGTAGTAACATTGCTTGTACACACATACAAGCAGTGGGGCTACATTGGGGATTTTTAACAGAACAAACTAATGACAGTGACATAACATACTTTTTTTACGTTCCGTTTTGCCAATTTTTCACGTCAATATGCACCATAGACAATATTTGGAACAAATTTGGTTGTCAATCGCCCATTTTAACGTTCCGTTTTCGCTTTTTATCCGATTTGAGGTTAGAAACATTTTTCATTAATTTCTCGAAAAATATGCATTACCTTGTAATAAGAGTAGTAGCATTATAATCGGGGACCCAAGCCCTATCAGCTTTAACCTCTTTTACCCCCCAACTCCTGCCAAACGATTCTAGATCCAACCCGTTCAAGTTTCACTAAATTAATTGAATTACCTAATTTGCAATTAAACACTAGCGAGATCACTCCGAGCGAATCCGACGTCATAGATAAACAATAACAAATGCATGCGCTGCCGGCCCCCGCACCGTTTGCTTACTTCGTATCGCTCGGTCTACCTCGCACTCGCATTAGACGCTAAAGAGCGAGCGCGAAGGAGCGAGCGCGGCGCTAGATGTGCAGGCGCCAACATGTTTTTCAGTCAAACAGAGAAACAAAAAGCAAATAAAGTTAGGTATAATGTATTTTAGTTGCACGACTAGTCGATTTGTAGAGCTTTTTTGATAATGGAAACTTACTTTAATGTGGTGCACCTTTAGATATCAGTTTTAGAAATTCCGTAGTAAGAAAGTACAATTTAGAGTGCAAGTTAGTATTTTTGATAAACAATTAGTTTTTTTGTTTTATAAATCATATATCCGATGTACGAACCACATTTTTGGTGTGAATTCGATAAAAAAGGTCATCTCGTTTTGTGTTATTTTTTAGTTTTTTTTGCAGTACATGTTTAGTTAATCAATTGGTTTTTTTGCACAGCATTCATTTTTCTGGTATGCATTCAGTTAAATAGTGGAGTTTCCTAGTTTGCTGAAAAATTATACAGATGTGCATTTAAAAATATCCCTTAATAAATTAATTGAATGTCAATATGCAAGTCAAACTAGAACACGAACTAGAATAGAGGCCTAATTTACACGCGAACTTGTAGCCGCAACACAAATAAATGTACTGACAATATCAATATTAGGTACTGAACTTGTATACGTACAAAGATCTAATTGATGCAATGCTACTGCAACCGCTTTCAGTCTTCAAGGTCACGGAGTCGATTCCGCGCCTCGGAACAAATATTTGTGTGACCTATGGTTCCTTGTTTACCTAAGTAATGCTATCCCATGACGCTAATATTCTATAGATGTGGGTCAGAGAGTTCGATACGTAGTAGCTACGTAACGGTCAAGACGACCGCGACGTGGAAATAGATGACGCTCGCGCTGTCGTATTTATACATCTAGAATTATATGTAGATTGATGAATGGCTTCCTTTGCTTAGTGGTCGAGGCTTAGTCTGGTAAGTAGCAGAGCAGCGGGGAGACCCTGTTTTTAGATTGATATTTTAAATTGTACCCTAAGGTAAGGGACAGCGACGCGAAAACGGAGACCATACATACTCAGTACATCATTCTGAAACCCCCATAGAAACATAGAAATTTCACGTCGGTTATTTAAAAAATCAGCTGTACCATACATTTTGACCGTGTGGGTATTGTACTTTTGTAGGAAACACCTGATTTTTTTTAACTAGCGATCCGCCACGGCTTCGCACGGTTGCAATGCTGATACATGGTAGATACTAATGTTTTCTCTACTATAATATGCATGTGTTATACATATAAACCTTCCTCTTGAATAACTCTATCTACTAAAACCGCATCCAAATCCGTTGCGTAGTTTTAAAGATCTAAGAATACATAGGGACAGAGAGACAGCGGAAAGCGACTTTGTTTTATACTATGTAGTGATGGCCGACGAAAAATTTCTATGTGTCAGTGTCCCTTCCACCCCGTATACTTACAATACCTCCCTCGTTTGTCTAGTGGTCGTAAGTCGACTGCTGAGCTTGATGTCCTGGGATCGATTCCCGAGTCGGGCAAATTATTATTGGCTTTTACCATGAGACATTTCTCAGTAGCAGCCACGGAGTTTGGATTTATGCCCGGTTGATGGTAATAGGCTCACGCTCTATTACGTGGAACTTACGTAACTGGCGAAATGTGGGGGGGGGACTGTTAGCTACACCTCTGCTTAACTGTTCGGGGATTACAAGCATGATGATTGTTACGTTACTTCTTATTATACAAACTTCAGATGAGGAGAAAGTAGGAGTAAAAACCAGGTATGGTATAGTTAGCATAGTTTTTATAATGAGTAGCAAACTTGCTGGTAGTACCCCAGCAAGTTTGCTACTCATTAAACTGGGCATACACTCATAGGTTCACTGGCTACGTTTAACAGTAGTATTATATGAATACTTCGATATTATAAATGTTAGCAGTGATAGCCTAGTGGTGTGACCGTCGGACTGCCAAGTCATAGCTCGGTTCCCTCGCCTGCAGTTCGGGCGTGAAATACAGGCTGCAATAACAATTTCCCCACATGTATCAAAATGTATTATTGCATTTGATAGTCCAATTCTTGAGGCTATTGAACATCAGGCTACGACCGGTGCCTTACGGCGGGTGACAGCTTGTACCCACCTAATAATTATTAGTCAGAACATTCACATCACATGTGTGCCTAGCAAGTAAGACTGAGAACAGATTGCCTCACGCAAGTGCGATGCTTAGCGTGCATTCCACGAGGATTGCATATTGCACGTTTAATAGGCTGCTCTATCGACGACAGTGTGAAATGGTGTGTTTGGAACTTTGGATATATTATGTACCTACTTTTGTCTTGTTTTGTTGTGCTGCCTGTCATATATAGTGAGTAGAGGCCCAATAACCAGCCGCCCAAAGACAGTTATATGAATGTTCCTATTTCATTTACAATAAGGTAGTATTTTATGGCATGTATTTAAAGCAGCGACAAATTAATCTGAATTTGGGATTAAAAAATAATTAAAGCCGGTAGCAAAAATAGTAGGTTGGCAGCTACAGCGAAGGATAATTTTAAGTAGAAAGTAGCAGCTTAATAATCAGTTGTTACCTTTGTTTTAGTTTAAACTGCCATCGAGTTTTTGTTTCTGTAACTGAATTTATTGGCCTCGACGACGGCCTATTTCTGTCTGCAGGGTTTAAAGTAACCTAACCCAACCTTTTTTTTTTTTTTGACGCTGGGCAAAAATGCATTACGCATACCCTCCCGTCGGGGGACGGGAGGGTTATGTGGGACTCCCCGGGCGCACCCGGTATACCCACTAAACCGACCCAGCGCATTCCCGCTTCGTCAGAGTGGCGGGGGACTGGGAAACCGGCAGTCTTTACTTCCAGTCCTCCGCCGACGATTGCAAGACGGACCCCCTCACACCCTCACGGGTGTGGGGGGTCGGGAATGACCGACGAAGGTGACGGGTGCAATGCGGGCGGAGGCACCCCCGCGCCTGTCGCCCGCCCGTCACCATGAACCTAACCTTGAAAGCGGTGAAAAATGCCTAACGCATACCGCACCGTCCGGGGAGACGGTTTGGTTATGTGGGGTTTGCACCCACTAAAAAACACCGCCGTGAGCCTACTTTCGCCTTGGCGGATGGGCCACGAGAACTGCTACGCATGATGTTCGCGACCCATCGTGATGAATTTAAGTAGTGAGAGCCTAGTGGTGTCACCATCGTCGGACTGCCAAGTCATAGCTCTCAAGTTCGGACCCAAGACACGCACCCACCTCTGATTTTTCGGATTCACGTGCGTATTGTATAATTGGACGTAGTTATGCAAAATGGATCCAACCCACAAAAACCATTTTTTTTAGTTACTGTCATAATGACATCTACACAACTTTTCTTTTGTCTATGATATTAAAAGTTTCAAGTAATATTTTATTGGTAAACAACTACAAAGAAAATAAACTTTTTCTTTACGTGTTATAAATATTTATTTTTAGTGGTCGTGTATGCAAACAGTTAAGGATGAAGCTAATTAACGCGTGTTAAAAATGAACCCTTTAAAGTTTAATCATTTTTTTTCGAAACAGGTTTTTTATTTAGGTATATAATAGTACAAAATTCATGAAACCTTTTAAGTTTTCAAATTATGTTATTTAGGTCTGAAACATAACGTACCACAAATTTTGGATCGTTTATGCCTCGCTATTGTAATTTTGCAAAAATGTTCCAAATATAAATGGGAACATTTGTTACAAAATAAAATGGTTTAAAATGGTTTCGCTACAACGCTACAAGGTTGTTGTAGCGTTTTAACAAAATAAATATACTGTTTCGTAAAACATTAAATGTCCCTGTCCTCATAGTACGTTCTAGTTAATTTACACACGTTATTATTTTATAAAGGTTGTGGGTTGGAACGTAAGTGAAAAAAATATTTTCTAATCTATGACTTAAAACTTGAAACCTTTTTGCTAATCTGACGCTAAGTGTCAAAAAAGGTAGTTTGATCACATTATCTCAATTTCGGGTGACTTGTGGGTTGGAACGTTTCTGCATAACTACGTCCATTTTTAATATTGTAAAAAAGATCCAAAGACAATTTTACTGACAAAAAGTATATTTATTAACATGAAACTTATTAAAACAATACTATACAGGAAGTAGATAACAATACCCAATATTTAAGAGAAATTCGAAAACAAACTACAGTCTTGTTATTTTTCTATATCAATTTTACTAAAACTCCTGTTTTCTCAAAAGTAAGTTTTTGTGGCTGGATCCATTCTGCATAACTACGTCCAATTATCACTTGCTTTGGTGAAGGAAAACATCGTGAGGGAACCAGCATGATTGAGAGATATTTCTCAACGGCTTGTAAAGCCAAGTCAGAGGCCCATGGGCGGCTTAAGAACTCTGACACCAGGTTAGGCAATAACGACACGATAAAGAAAGATTTAGAATGTAATTGTTTGTGCGTCGGTGTCCGTTCCACCCTGTATATATGGGCACCAGTTAAAATTTTACCTACATGGTGGATAATGGCCCACTTCTTCTTACACAGCCTGTTGTGGTGTTGCAGACATGGAAAGGTTATAGGCTAATTATGCTAATGTGTTGTGATGCCAAACAGGTCTCAAACCAAAATAAAACACCACATAAGTATTACTTAGTTTATTGTTCACTTAGCAGGGTGTGGGGCGTGATGCGCCTGTGCGGCGGCCTTCCTCATCTGTGTCAGGACGTTGCTGAGCTCTTCACGCTTCCTCTTGGCACGGATGTGTGTGCCCAGACGACGCTTCAAGAACTTCAGGGCACGCTTGTCTTTTGAGACCTGGAAAAACGAGAATATTGTCAGAAACACAGTTATTTGCTTCGCAAATGACAGGGTAGTGGAAGAAAATAAGAATCAAGTGGCTTAACAGGCTGATCATGTAAAAAGTAAAACTAGGGAGTCAACTCAAAAAAAGAATTGTGTCCTAAAGAGCATAATTCTTTTATGATTTGAGTAGACTCATCTATCACCAATATTTGCCACCTTTATTTGACTGATTTAGAAATAATTAGAAATAAAAAATATTAATGTATTTGTTTTGCTTCTGTGAACATGTTTGGCAACAGTGCTTTGCTTCTTCCATGATAACAAGAGATTAGTATGATTAACATAATTGTAGACTTATACATATTTATAAAATAGAAACCCACCTTGAGCAACTCCATTGCCCTCTTCTCATATTGAGCGTGTCCTACAACCTCACGGACCAGGTCACGAACAAACTTGGAGTGCTTGGTTTGAAGCTGTAAACAATTTGATTAATGTTGTTAGATTAGTATGATACTCATGGTGCTACCTGAGGTATACTTCCCAAAACAAAACAGAAATGAGGTTGTTTATCAATAAAGTACATATTTTAAAAAGAACTAGCAATTAAATTGATAGGAATGATGAAACTCTTAATTTGAAATGTAAGAATATAAAAATCTTTTAGCATTCAAAATCTACAATTTTTTAAAACAGTATTCATAAGAAATAAGTGTTTTATTGGAATAAGGCGTCAGTGGGTCGTCTTAAGGGCGGATTTTGACAGATGTTATGTTTTAAAACCTAGTATTAACTTAATTTATGATAAAACGCAAAAGAATAAAACCAATTTCCTCAATGGATTCAAGTTACTTTTGCAATAACTGGTGAAACAATGAGGTGTCTCGTGTACACAATATTATAGTCTCGCTGCCTCTTTGTCAAGCTCTAGGGAGGTATGATACAGAGACTGTAATTTAGGTACTTGATAGAACGCAGTATTTACTTGAAAAAATTATAATCCACAACGTTTACAACATTCAAAACATAACCTGAATACTTTTAAGTTCCAAGATATTTTGATATACTTACACCCTTTAGCCTGGCGGGTCTGATTTTGATGGCTTTGTCAGTAATACCCTTCCTGCCGGCGGATATTTTTGTCGTTTTGTGTCCCTTTCGGAGACCGACTGCTAACTCAAACCGAGGAGCCATGCTGAAATAACAAACACAGAAACTTTATGGACAAAATAAGAACACAAGAACTTTCTTCTTAATAATTAGGAACTTAATTCACTATAACAACATGTGAAATTATTTAGATTACATTGATTTTCATGGAAATTATTTTTTACAGAAATTTTACGTACATTTCGGATTGACAGATCCGACCAGAAAGAATTTGTACTATTTTTAATTTGAACTGTGTACACACAACTTTGACAGATAGGTAGGATGAACAATCATAGAGATTTAGTCGATTCTTTTGAAGTTGGCAACTACAAAGATGCAATCTTTTCTTTAAAATATGCTTGCTTGACAAACGTTGACAGAACTATCACAAACTCAAACAAGTGGATAGTGCAAGGCTTGGCAGTTGTTCATCTGGAAATGCAATCTGCTGAATCGTCGACGGAAGCTTTTAGCTTGTTGTAAGCGTTTATGATGCTTCCATTTTGTGTTCCTAGAGATTTTTCTCTATCGTGGAAGCAAAGAGTAGAATACTTATACCAAATCGTGGAAGGCGTGCTATCGAGCGCATCGTCGATACTGCCTCGTGCTATTGCCTCTACTCCCCCGTGCCATTACTCCCGCTCTGTTTCTCGCTCTGGCAAATGACGGTTCTGAGCGACAGAAAAAGATAGGAGCGCAGACGTACTGATACATTTGGTTCAATCCTGAAGCCGGCTTTAGAGTAGAGTATACCCCAGACTAAAATAAAAACAGCAGTGCAGTCAGAAGTGTGAGAATATCAGTTTCAAATTTATTCTTTATGGTGGTGGCTGTCACTGTCATCGAATCAACGTGACATTAATTGTCACTGTCACCAGTTTGAAATCGGTGTGTTCGTGTTGATATATTACAACACGAGAATTTTATGTGAAGCATTGCTTTTATCGGCAAAGAAATAAGATCAAATATTAAAACAATCCTTGTGCTTCACTCTATTGTCTTTCAATATTATGTTTTAACATCCTGATTGTTATAAAATTCACTTTTGGTAACATAACCTATTCTTCAGAAAATAAGTCTAATTATTTGATAAAATGGAAGTTGGAGCAGTAAAACAGGACTTCAACACTGAGGTACAACTTTTTAAAACTTAATTTCACTAATTTGCAGTAGTCCACTACTACAACCAGATAATGATGTCTGGTCAGTGGGTCGTCTCAGGGTCTAGTGATCTCAAAGCAGTTTTCAGTATTATTTCATTGGCTGGAGTATTCAATATAACGCAAAGCAATGCAACTAAACTCTGTTACAGTCTCATGGACCTAGTATTAATTCCTAGAAGACCTATAATTGTTTTTAGTGTAGGACTGTGTGTTTTGCCTAGGATAGTAATAGTGTTTTGTTTATTTATATTAGTCCTAGTAATATACAAACATTTATATTACCCTACACCTGCACATAGGGGAGTCAAAAATGCTGCAGCCGCTGCAATTTACTTGGCCGCTTACTGAGCCTAAGAAATTTAATAAGTTGTATCATCAATACGAATGAAGACGAAAAAGAATTAATCAATGCATATTTCTCAAACTGATTCCAGGTTATATTACTCAAAAAGAAACTGAACCAGGCTAAAATACAGATAATACACAAATTGACCAGGAAGGCAAAACAACTGACGGAGAAGAAAGCTCCGGAACAGATACAAGAAAAGTTGAAAAGGAAAGCCGAGTCTGCTGTAAAAGAAGTTTTGATTATGAAGGTAAATAATAAATTCCTACCTTGTAGTTTAGTATTTTATTAGTATATTTTTTCGTTTGTACCTGAATTATGTAATTCTATTTGAATAATTTTCAGGTTTGTCATTCATTTGTTTATATCCCAACTTATTTGGGGTCAGCCTTGAATATATTTCTATTAGTTAACATTATAATAATCATCCCCTGACTATTATCCTTCACGCAGTCCATTTATTGTGTTGTGTATGTTGAATGAGTCATGAAAATAATAGTTAAATAATTGTTGTTGCTACCATAATGCTATCAAAGCATGCAAAGGTTTATATTATTCTGATCAAAGTCAAAATGATTCTTGTAAACCGTTTTAAACTTCAGCTCCGCCTGGTAGATTGTTTTAAAGAGAGTATGATATTGATGTGACTGTCCGTACTAAACACTTCTTCTTTTATCTCTTACAGAAAATCAAGCCAAAGGACCTAGCAAAATTTATAGTAACACATAAGGGAGAGTTAAATACCTTCTTGAATAAACCCCAAGTAGACGAAGACAAAGCATGTGCCAGATTACTTCTCCACAAAGCATTGCAGGACAAGTACAAATTCATTAGAGGAAGATTTTCCAATGTCCCTATTCAAGACCTTTTCATGTCCAGACTAGAAAGGAGAAAAATGAAGAAGGAAGCTAAAGAAAAACAAAAGAATAAGAAAAAGGCAAAGAATAACAAAGTAGTCAATTCTGAAGGAGATTGGAATGTTGAGGATATTGCCATGGGAGATGACAGCAAAGTCAGTGAAGGTGGAGAAGTTGACGAGATTTCAGGTGATGAAGGCAGTGGAAATGAAATGTCCGGTGATGAAAGTGGTGGTAATGAAGTGTTAGGTGATGAGAGTGAACAGTCAGAAGATGATGAACCAAATGAGGATTCTGGACCTGAAGATGTAGAAGAACAAAGTGATGCAGCTGTAGAAAGTAGTGATGTTGAAGAAAAGGAAGATGGCAATATCCCTAGAGTATCTCTTAAAGTCAAACCAACTGTTGCTGACGCTAAATTACCTGCTCCTAAAGCCAAACCATCTGTAGATACATCAAAAGTAGCAGAAACAGAAGTAATTAACATTAAAACAGTTCAACTTAAAGAAGTTAAAAACAAAAATCCACAAAAAGAAATCATCAAGAAGAACCCAGTAAAGAAACAAAAAGAATTAAACAAAACTAAACACTTCAATGAGAAAATACTTCAAAAGAAATTAAAGAAAGATTCAGATGCTCCTGTGGTTGACAGTAAAATTGTAGATCCATTCTTTATGACATCAACGGGAGAGAACTATATGTCTGTGGTAGAGCCTAGAGCACCAGATGAAATCAAAGACGAACATATTGGAGGGAATAGAAAATTAAGAAGAGCAGTACAGTTTGGCCTTGTCCCTAAAAGCAAGCTTAGACAAAACAACAATTACCATAAAGAAGATAGATTTAATAGACAAAGTGGCTACGATAGAGGAAATAACTTTAATAAAGGAAAATTCAATGACAGGCCACAAAATGACAGAAGAAACTTTGATGATAGGAAGTCTTTCAATAATGATTTTAATGATAAAAGAGGTTTTAATAATAGAAATGATAGGAATAATGATGACCAGCCAGAGAAATTGCATCCGTCTTGGGAAGCTAAGAAGAAGAAATCTGGTCTTTTACCGTTTGAAGGTAAAAAGATTGTTTTTGATGAAAGTTGATAATATAGGAATAAATTATATATTTTTTCACCCGTTTTTACTTTTTATTTGAAACATTACACTTATTGTACACCACACATATACTATCTGCCACAAAAAAAAATGTTTGTGATAATTTTGGCTACCTACTATTTTAGAAAGAGTATTGTTATAAACTGGAAATAAATACTGTTAAAACAGGATCTGCAACAAGGCCAGCAATATTTTGCTCACAGTGTGATATTTATACCCAATTTAAATAACAAGAAAGCTCTTTTCTACAACTCTGCAATTTCACAAAAATGTCACCTCGACTTTAAACGAGTCCGGTATCAATGTGACCACGGGTCGATTAGCGGGTAGATAATATGTATTTCATAGACCACTGGTCCTTCACAAGAACCATAACAACATGCTCAACGGCACTAGAACTAATTCATCTACATCAGAAACTGCTAATACGCTTGTCCAAATTACGCCGACCGCAAGAGCGTGGAGTATATATGCCTTGACCCATTTGCGGCTTGAGCGAGGCCCAACAAAGCCAACATACGACTAAGAATTTACCTAGCACCGTGCCTACATGGACATTACTTGGCTCGTGTTAGGAATTTGCTATGAGAAAATTAAATCGATATCTATGTACGATACATAATTATGGTGCTCGTGGTTAAATAATAACAGCCATACTGCCGCGCTAATTAGAAGTGCAGTAAGGAGGTTATTAGTAGTTTCGAGTAAATGGCGCCTAAAAATTTTTACTTTTATTTGTCTGTTTTAGGTATAATTTTAAAGTTTTGCATAAATGTTTTGAGTTACATGTATAGCTGAATATTCATTGTTTCGTAAGGACTAACCCTATTTTCTATAAGTTTAATACAACTATTTTAAAACAAAAAAAACTATTTATGCTTAGCAGGATCTTCATGACTAAACCCAGTATTACAAGCTAAAACAGCAGTAAGTTTGGAGTTACTGCGCTTTCTACTAGCAAATGCAGATTACCTACTGCGCTTATTTCATTTAATTCAGTTATTATTATCACTCCGACTACAAATTAAAAACGCAGTGCACTAGTTAGAAAAAGCCATTAAAAATAGTATTTAAGTACGAAAAGCACGCTTATTTGGTTATATTTATCCTAACCATGTCCTAATTAAATATAACGATATAAATATTATAAAAATACGTTATTTTAAATGACAAATAAAAGTATCTTAATCATACACAATTAACGCATTTTTTATTAGTAACATAATATTTTCTTATAGCTATGCTTAGACTGCCTACAAACCATAACTGCAGTAAAAGAGTGACTTATAGCTTTTTTAATTAGTATAAAAACATAAAAACCACAATAACTTGGATATATCTATAATATATCAAGAAGAGGTAAATGATGCAAGTATTTTAATAAAAAAAAAATATTCAAAATAAATCTTAAAACACAAAATTATTATAATCACAGCCAAGTATTATGGCACCACATTATGTTGAGATCAAAATCATAGATTAATATTTAATTACCTGTGTCGACGAGGACTTATAACTATCACCAGTTACACTGAACTAATAAAATCTAGTAACAATATTATTATAAAGTCCCAAAATCGAGGAATATTAAAAACAAATAGGTATCAACTTCAGCCAAACTTCTTTCCTTATTTCGAACATTTAAGGTATCTTAATCACAGCTTCATAATTATTCATGTCTATGTCAAATAAGGAGATCAAACAATAATTATTCGCACGTACTTAACATTAAAAAGATCTATCAGACTTCTTAGGTTTAACAAAACAATTTAAATATTTAAAAAGTAACTATCAGACCTCTTCGATATCAGTTTCATTATTACTATTTACGGGCAAATTCAGCCAAAATTCCTTCCTTGTATCGGGCACTAGATTTAAAAGCTTATCAATTATGACTGATTTAGTTCTCGCCTTTATACCCCTAGGGGCGTGTTTTTGTGTAGCCCCAGGCAAACTTTTTCATAAATTTTATCTGAAGAAAATTAAGAATTCGGTTGTTTTATTATCTAACGTGTTTGTGCCCCTTTTTGCTATAATAACCACGATATCTTTAAAGTAAACATTTATGATCACTTTAAACCCTATAGGTAAAAATTTACCCAAAAACGAACCCAAGAGCTCAACAGAAACACTTGCGAATACTAGACAAACAATTAATCAATTATACCGTATCGCGAAATTATTTAGTTTTCCCTCGATAGACTTTAACATCGACTATTCAGCACTGAATAAAAACCAAAATTCACATCACACATAACAACAACTTTTATCGACACCCCAGAAAATCGCTTGAAATTCCAATTCAAAATAAGAATGTTACAATACAATATAATAGCCCGTTCCGGATATTACGTCGACAATCATAAATAGCCCCGGGCCAAGCATAGCCTTCCGTTCTCTTATCAGGTCCACAGCCGTATTGCAGTCGAGTGCTGTGGCGACTTGTAATGAAGCATTTCTCAGGTCCGACGCGATTTATCGTAGAGGTGAGCCATAGAATAGATAGGTACAGAAGGGCGTTTTATACGGCAAGCGAAAACGCACGTACGGCGAGCACATAGACAGACAACCAGTGCATACCTATTAGTGCAATCGCAACTGACTTTCCGTTGAGAGATTTCTACACACTTATGCGATCTGACCATCCCATTCATCCGATCTGTAGAGCAGTAGAGTATATCATCATCGCCTCAGTGCTAAGTGTGCTTTGAGTCTTATTCAATATATCTACTTAGTATGCAATCGAATAACGCATCGTACCATCGAAATCAGAGGAACGGATCGTAGTCATTGAATGAAATAGCCGCATACGCAGGTATGGGTGGCGCTGCACTGTTTAAACTTGTTGTATGGAGCGTCCCTTCTTTCTGTTACTATTCTGTGGCCGAGCTATATTGCGGATAGAGCTTGAATGCACGACATAGCACGCTGGCGGACATTTTGCAAATACCAGTGTAACACCTGGATTGCTGCTTAGATTTGGTCGATTTATTGTAAGCTATTGTGTGGCTACAGATTGGGTGTTAGGAATCTGGGTTAGTGGAGAAATGTATGATTTTAGGGACGAGGGAACATTAATCAAACCATACAATACTTTTGTATGGTTTGATTTTTTTTTTGATTAACATATTTTTTTACTACGACTCGACTACGGCGGTGCACGCATGAGGTCCTGGGTTTGATTCCCAGGTCGGGCAAAGTGTTATTAGGTTTTTCGATTAGGAATTTCTCAGTAGCAGCAACGGAGTCCTGATTTGTAACCGGTTGATGATGAGTAGGTACACCTCTGCCTAACCTTTCGGGGATTACAGGCGTGATTTTATGTTTACGGCGATGCAAAAAGGAGGGTTATAATTTTAAACAATAGTAAACGATCATTACCTTTACGGCAAAGTGGCTTAATAATGACCACGGCTATCTTCTGAACATCACTGTGAATAAATGTATTGCCTAAATACAATAAAAAATATATTACGATAAAATTGAATAGTTTGTACTGGTTTGTGCACAATGATTTCAGATGAGAAAATGTTCCTTTTTTAACCGACGAAAAAAAAAAGGAGGAGTCCCACGGATATGCCACATGGAGGGAAAGTACCTTGAATATTGTAGATGGAACATTTTACTGAAAGAAGACATTATTTGAATTAAAAAAAACAATTTAAACTGCATTCATAGATATTTAAATAATTACATGGTTGAACCGGGAATCGAACCGGTTACATGAGAAATATAATCACCCTGTAGCTTTATCATACCGATCGAAAGGCTTTATCATAAGGATTATATTTCAAATAAAAGGAAGACCATGGTTTTCCTTGCAACTTGATGAGAACTTTAGACCTGGCTAGAGTATGACTGTCATCAAAGGTCTGACGATGGAGACGAAAGGCAGTTGCTAGAGATCCGCAACAGTGCCAAATATAGCAAAAACTTTCTTCCCAAGGGCGATAACTGTTTTATCGAGAATCGTCCCATGTAATTTACTCGAACTCGACTCGAAACTTAATTACTTATTTAACTTTGGAACTTAGCTAGACTAAAAGTTTTTTTGTTTTTCACTTTTCAGTTCCGGTTTTCTTCGGTTCAATTTTTTGTTAAAGGGTTTTTTTCATACTTTTTAAAGCGTTATTTTTCAGTATCTAGCCGGGTTTTAGTAGGTCAACGTACCACTTTTCAGGTATCTGTAAGCTTGAATAATTAGGGATCCTGGAAATTAGTACATTATTAGCTACTGCAGCCTTATAAAGAATTTTGCAATAGATGTGTAAATCACTTACTACAGCACAAACTGTAGAACAAACCTTAAAACAAAGACAACTGTATACCACACAAAACCTCGCCATTATAAAAGCTAACTCTTAACAAATCATACGACAAAAATCCTCATAAAATCATCTGGCCTGTGACAGTTATTTGCATTTACGTCCCGACACCCTTTGTGGGCCCAACTTGCGGAAAAACGTCAGCCGCTATAATGGACACTATTATTTAACTGTGGCGGTAGATGGAAAAAAAAAGTAAAAAAAGTTGGTGTCACTGGCAGTCAGTTTTTCTCCTCCGCTTTCTTTGAAATAAGAATCTTGTTTGGCAACGTTGTGATTTTGTGAAGCGTTTCTGTTTCTTCTGTCGTATTAAATGTTTCTAGTTTCTGGCTTTGAAAGAGTCATCCTTATGAATTTCTTAGACTGCTGAAAAGCATTTCGCCGAGCCGTTTATATCTGTGAAAGAAACAAGCTTAGAGGTTTTGGTCGTTGTTAATACAGGCTTCGGACAAAAGGACCAAGAAATTGCAACTGTGATAAAAATCTCGGCATTAACCGATGCTTTAATGTTAGGAACCTACGTATGGCTGCTTGAGAATTTAGTAACCCGAGCTAAATAGTTTGAAATTCGACATACAACAGCCTCAATTACGAGTATACGTCACAGAAATTGCTGTCCCAACCATAAATTCCATAACAATTCAGCGGGAGCTAATTCAACTCGTCTGTACACGATTGTAATACAGACATTCACACACAGGTGGGGCCGTTGCATGTGGAATTCGCAATACCGAATGTCGCCGGCTACGCGGTGACCCACCATTAATTTGTGTACAGCGTTGATTCAACGCGGGAATGCTTAATTACATACCAACACAGCACTTAACAGATGACTTGAAGCGATTTACGGCGGCCATATTGGTTTGCTTGAGTGATGGCGCGAACGCAGTAAGGAGGTCGTATATCAGTTGCAATCTCCTGAGATATTGTTAGAATTAATTGCTGACGGCCTGTTAGTGGGGATTGGAGTGAATGAATCATGAGGTTTATGTGAAATCGTTATTTATTGTATTAAATAGTATCCACCTCTGATTGCAGGAAGTTTAGTTACTGCCCTGTGCTAAAGAGGTTAAAACGCGGAGCTTTAGACTGCCACCTATAGATACTGTTGATATAGGTTTCTATTTAATGGGGTACTTGGGAATGCCTATTAGACCCACAATGATAAAGCGTCTTGGTGACCGCACAGACAAGATGATACTCGACGTCGACTGTCCATCACTTTGAGATGTTACGGTTAGTAAGATGAATCGTAGAGCGCTGGAAACTACCTCGGTCAGATGAGTTAATTAAACAGTAAGCTAACAAAGCCACCACGCTTATTCCTCGAAGGAGTAGACAGAGGGATGTACAGTACATTTCACTGATTATGTAATCAGGAAGCGAGTAGTGCAATGTCTAATTGCCTTACATTTGGTCCTCAAGCCCGCAAAAGTCGAACTAATAAACCCATCAACACTTTTACAAAAAAAAAGAACACGTTCCATATTCAAACCAAAGTCACGTACAACTAAAATGTCATACATAGGTACCAACGTCACAATAAAATGTCGCATTCACATGACAGGAACATATTGTACAATTTTTTTTATACGGCCTTCGATGCAGTGGCTATAATTTAGCTGCTTCACTGCGTGGCTGGCCCGTGCCGCAATTAATCGTAAACTAGATATAAAGGACAGTTGTAGTAGTTTATTATTAATTCTAAATTTTATGTCGAAACGTTTTCCATGCGTAAAATGGAATAGGAAAATGTGGAGATAATGTTTTCATGTAACAGCCACTGCCGAGTATGAAAGGGCCACCTATACACCTGTACCAGTGAAGTTTATTTTCTATTAAATACCCAGTAGAAGACTATTTCGCCTGGTAAGTGAACTACCGTGTTTCCGACAACCTTTTTTGACAATTGGAGACTCGATAACCACCTTTGACTTCTTATAATTAGTCATCTTTTTGATCTAAGCACTGACAGAAGACGGTTTTCTTGGCCGGTAGGTAGTGAACTCATGATTCTCTCGTTTCCCTGCCCTTATTCTAATTTATCTAGTGGGTCGGCGCAGCATGTCTTTCTCTTACATACCTCTCTATTACTGGTCAGCTCAAGACAGCGCCAGGTTATAAGAAGATAGGTAAATAAGTAGTAAATGTATACCTACTTACACTCTGTATTAACTTAACCTGTTTGCCCAGTAGTCAAGTCAAAACCCTTATTTTCTTAGGTACTCAAGATTCCTAATACAATCGCTCATACATTATAGAGTTTAACCCAACACGCTTTAGAAAAACCATAGCTATCATAAAGAGCATTTTCGGCCTAACGTATTCATGTATTCAGCCAAAAGGGCCCAAGGGTTCTCTAACAAAAACTTACAAATTGTTTTTGCCCGAATAACGTTTGCCCTCTGACCGAGTGTTGCCAGTTTTTTACCCAACATTGTAAATCTAAATAAGGAGATATTAGATTTGTTTAAGTATTAACTTTTTGTTAAATATAGTCCGAGTTCAGAGTTTTCATTTCCAGATAGCTGTTGAATGAATTATTTGGATTGTTTTAATATTTCGTTTTAATTAATTGTTTCCCGGAAAACAATTGACGATCGACGACTTCTCCCTCGCACAATTATGCTATCGCCGTCATGTTATACTCGTATCATGCAAGTGCTCTACTTAATAATTTCAACCGACTGTAAAGAAAAGAAGGATTACGTTTTAATCTATGATTTTTTAATTTTTTCACATGCGCGTTAGACACTGTCGCAAACGGATACTTGCGGGAAATAAAATTTCTTACTATGAATCGAAATCAAAATCAAAGATGGTAGCAATCAAATACAAAAACAATTGACATTTTCGTCATGGGTGTCACGTCCATAGTTATCGAGGGCGCTCTAAGCGAATATGGGTGACAAAATTAAAATCAAAGATGGCGGATTGCAAAATTATTTTCATTTTTAAAATCACTGAAATGTGTCAGGTTTCGTTGAGAGGGGAAGTACCTAGCACAACCAAACTTTTTGCTTAAAAGGTCCTTCCTATCTATATAATGTTATTTACATAAGTGGATGAAATAAAACTCCTTTTTGTATTTAATTTATATCCTGACGTAAACTATCCTTTTATGAATATTACCTGTACAAAATAATTTCAATGTTTCACATCTGCCAGGCGTCCCGCGATGGCTCACAATTTTTAAAATATGTGACGCCTTATTCCTATTGTAACAATTTTGCGGTGGCAAGGCGACGAGTTTCATTATGCGGAACATTTTAATATTATATACATATACGATTTTTTTTTATTACGTCATTGTATGGTGGTTCCAGAAAAAAGGAATAAATAGAATTAGAAGTCGAATGGATAAGCCCTTTTTTTAAGTCGGTTAATAGTCGGTAGTCGGTCGGCAGGTATAATAGGTTAAGCATCATCTCAAATAATTTAAGTACGACAAGGTGCCAAAGGGCTCCCCCTTTGGCACCTTGTCGTACTTAAATTATTTGGCCCCGCGAACACGATTTGTTTTTGTTTTTGCTGTGAATATCTGAGTTTTGCACAATAAGACTTTGGCCTTAATAACAACACAAAGGACTTTTTCATTGCAATTTTAGCTTTGCTCACATACCTACATAGATTTGCTATACATTTACTTGTATGCAATTATATTGGATTGATGGGTCATTGACCCTAGATAGAACGCAGGAACTTTTAAATAGTGGGGTATTTACGTAAAGCTTATTTTACAGTACTTTTTATGTGGTCCTTTTGCGGCGATGCATACCAGTACCACGAAAACAACTAAGCTTTTATATGCTGTCATATTGAAATATTGTGTATTGAATGGATTATAATAATTATCTGAAATAAATGAATTAATAGTAATTAAACGAAAAGAGTTAAATGTGTGAAAAGATGGGGATGTATTTTGGGTAGGTTGAGATTCGGAATTTTCTTCCTAGGTTCCTTTTAACAACATTACACAACAAATTCCATATAAAACCACATAAAAAATCACATCCGTTATCAGCTTATCTGAAAGGCTATCATTATAATGAATAGGCTTTTTTATATTTATAATATCGCTAAGTCCACGCAGTCACGTCCAACGAAATGGGATCACGTAGTAAACGCATAATTACAATGAACGCTCCCCGTTAGATGCAAAGGACCGTGGAATGGAACGTTTAAAAAAAATATTAGTCCGGTTATTGGCGCGAATGTTGGCGCCAAATGTTTTTGACGTAAAGAATTTGAATTTTGAAGGTGATATGGCAAAAAGTTTTTGTTGGTCCTGAACATCATTAAAATTCAAATTCCTAAAGGTCCATAAAGAAACGGTACCTAAGCCGAACCACCTAGTCCCATAACGATCACAACGGAGCAAATCAACAGCATTTTCTTACATTTTTTACCTGTTTTTTGTACCTATATAATATGTTCTTTCTAACTTTTCGAAATAGTCAGATAAATGTTTCCGCACTACGCAAGTAAAAATGTTCGGTGTTAGAGTTTTCCAAAAACTAATAAATTTGTTTTTTATTTATACTTAGTTTGTTCTTAATGATTAGGTGGGTAGACTTTTGAAGCGATTGAACGAGGGCATTTACGTACCTACAACTAAAGTTCTTACTTCACCATTGAATGGCATTGATATTCAAACGAAATGATGAATTAAAACGGGTATTCATTATTAAAATAACTTATTTAATCTACTTGGTAATTTAATATAGCTTACTTAATAGATAGTTACGGCATATTCCATTGAGACGAAAACATGGTATTAAGTGTTTACTATGTAGCTTGCAGTTAAGTTTATTATCAATGGTTGGGCAATTTATCTCCGGGCCAACCTTGTTCTACTATATTTTACTTTAATTGTCTATTATTAACATTTCATGTTTGATTTTAGTTGAAGTTAATTGAGGTTACTTTCATTTTAAATATATTTCAAGGAACTTATGAAGGTTTAAGCAAATATTACATTTTCAGATATTTGAACATCCCTAAAGACCAAAACCAATGTTGATCCAATGTTGGTTCCAAGACGCGAAGCAGGGGTAATACGTCAGTTTTTAATCCGTTTTCAAATTAAAACTCGGACGTGAACCGTTTGGGTTTTATCGTTTTCCAGTTTTATTTATTTTTATGCCATGAAAATGGTATACTAGGTACTGGTGGATTTTTCGTAGAATTTTGTGCCATGGTTACCAGAAAGATTTTCTACAATTCTGAATTTCGAGTTAGCTGGAAGTTATCTTAATTTTTTTTCCGATGTTAAGGTTTGGTTTTACTCCGCATTTATTTAAATAACTGTGTTGGCAGCTGTTGTATAATTATTATGTCACTAATGTAAAAAAATATTTGTTGGACTTGTAGAATCCTTACCTACTTAATAAACATAAAATAAAAGGTTTATGAAAAAACTAAAAATGCAGAACATGAACAGCATATTATCGTGTACGAAATTAAATAAACAAATAAAAAAACTTAATTTATTCTATTATCATTATCAGTGTACTATCTACAATTATATTGAACATAGTTACAATTGATATAAGGTATTGCATTAAAAATATAAAGCATCCGTCATACTTAAAAAACCGGGAGCGAGGTAGAAACAATAGTGTGGGTCAAATAAAGGGAAATTCTGACTGGTAAAAAAATTGTAGGGACTGATTTTCTAAAGATGACAGCCTTTTTTGACTATAAATAAATAACCCCCTTTTTATCGATCCCAACTTTCATCAGTGTGATGATAGCTTTATTATAGTTAGATAACGTAAGATCTTCTAACACCCTAAGAAGAAAGATGATTTACTTAATTGAATAATTAGAAGTATTATGTACCTATTTGCCTATAAAATTGCTTTGTATTATTTGTACATTTATATTCAAAATTATATTCGAAATACATTTAATATTAATATGAAAATACAATTGTTGTACCATTTTTACTGTTTTTTTTTACAAGTGACACAGTATATACACAATAAAATTATTACAAAAGTGGTCGTGGTACGGCTCATTCATTAATTTCTTACACTATAAATTTATATTAAACAATCTTATCGTAGTCTACTGTTATTTAATTTGACATGTGTAATTTAATATTAATAATCACAAGCCTTTTAAAGTATTTTTTTTCTAAATGTCACTTCGTTGTACTTAAAGCATTTATACAAGAGATGCCAAATTGCTATGTCCATCTTGCGCTGTCAGAATATTTTCATACAGAAAACATAATATAATTATAGACAATATGTTAAAAACACCCTGCATGTCCGTGTTATTGCCGTTTATGACATTAAAATGTGCCTTTTAATGGCATAATTGAAAAAAAAATGTTAGACTTTCACTTTAATTTATGGATAAGTAAAAAAGGTAATTTTATCAAAGAACGCGTGCCTTAAAATAAGGTTTTTTTTTATAGACAAAATAACTTTTTTTTTTAATAGCAATATCGCAATATTTCGAAGTTGGAAAAGAAAATATGTACTACGAAAATATACTACGCGACAATTTGGATATTGATATATATAGTAACTTAAATTATTAAACGAACTAATCTTAATTAATATTTGACTGTTCTGTTTGGTCTCTTGTTAACATGCTTTAAGTATTAAACAAACATTGAATAAAAGAAACGTAGTAGAATGTTTTCTTCACATAACAACAATAAAGATTTTATTGTATATCAGCATGAATTAATTAGGAGTGTCACACATTATTGATAGAGACAGTATAAAAATCACAAGTTGATTTTTTATGTTTTGCCTTAAACAATAGCATGCGTCAGTCTTAATGAGTCCAACATGACCATATGTTTCACTGCAGATTGTTAACTGTATAAATGGTGGACGGGATACCGACGCTAAAACGGATACCACGTATTTGGTGCATCATTCTGAACCAAAAAAATCAGCTGTTTCCTACAAAACAAACTGCAATACGTACACGGTCTAAATGAACAGCCGAGTTTTTTAAGTAACTGATGAAAAATTTCTACATGGAGGGGGGTGTTTTAATTTAATATAAAAACTTTTTTACAAAAAATAACCGACTTCAAAAAAAAAATACAAAAAAAAAAATGGAAAATAACTTTACTTTCGGAAGTCGATGACAATAGTTTGTTTCATTGAGTTTTTTGCCACCGACTAAGAACAAACATAAAAAAACAACAACCGAATTGAAAACATCCTTTTTTTAAATCGGTTAAAAAGGCCTTTTAGGCTACCAATAACATTTAATTACTTATACCTTTCAAAGTTTCGTTCCGATTCACCCCTGAGTTGCGTTTGTATTTTAAAGGTTATGGAAGATTAGGGCAGGCCTAATCTAAGCTTGCCCTTTAAAAAACTATCGGGTGCATGTAGGTGGGTACTAATTCACAACCAGGTTAAGCTTGTGCTGCAGCCACACGTTGTTCTACTAAAATTGATTGATCAAATATTCTTAATGAACTCTTTGTAATAATTAGAAAGTTATATTCAGTAAAAACATTCTAGATGGAAATCATGAATGCATAGTGAAACAGGGCCTTAATTTACAAATGTCACGTTTTTTTCTGGCCATAGTCATTCCTCCATTCGGCCTCATCACTTCACAGACTAAAAAAAGTAATCGCTAAATAACCTCAAAATTTTGTTCCAACCATTCTTCTTTGGCTCTCAATTACCTATTATAACCTAGTTTTACTATCTGTTGTTTTTTCAACTGGTTCCTCAACGTTCTTTCTTCTGTCTTGATCTTCTGCTTCTTTCAACGAGTCTGGTAATTTGAGGTTATTTGTCTCTGGTAACGTGAGAACGAGGAACCCTGACAATGCCGCCATTCCTCCGAATAGCATTGTTGGAAGGTATTCGTAGAACCTCGTCTGCGGAAGGGAAATTAAAAACATATTTTACTATTACATCAATTAATAAAAACCATTAATTATTGCCGGAAACAAAATACCTAATGTATAATTAATCATTTTTTTTTATTTGTTATGATTGCTGTTTGTTATTGATGTTGCAATAGGCGGACCAATGTCGGAAACCATACAGCCTTGTCAATCTTTTTGTATTTTGTTTTTTTGCGGGCCACTGACTACCTGTAATGACTTTTGAAGATCTACAATTGACAGCTTAACCTTACTACCGGCTTAACGTGTTTTCTGAGGCACGGAGGAAATTCAATATTTTATTTTTATTTTATTTATTCGGGAAAACAAACAATTACACATTAAGAATTACAAAAAGATAGGATACAGAAATGATACAAATGTGAAATCAACCACGTTCTCCACAGATACAAAATATGATATGTAATGGGACCCATCCCACCCACCTGAAGATCGACCCAAGTGGCTGTTACTATTTAGCCACAAGCTCTTCGAGCGTGTCGATGACAATTTATTTTGCATATGTTGACGCAATATTGGCCATGCGAATTCTGCTCACTGATACTATCATAAGATCATCAAGTGAGCAGGTGTTTCAGCATGCAGCGCAAAATGGATGGTGGGCTATTGTCTGTGGAGACACGGCGCATACACGCTTGAGATCTGAGCCCTCCATGAACCCCCATATGTAGAGTTTGTCTTCCGAGATGTTTTTTTTTAATAGGTACTTACAAGCAAAGGAGTTTGAGGTGCAACAGTAGAACCTATCCTTCCAATAGTAGAACACGCGGCTAATAGAGATGTTCTGTAGTTTGTAGGAAACACTTCAGCAGCAAACACATATAGCGAGTTGTATGCTAATGTTATGAAGAACTTTCCTCCAAGGTATAGAAGAATTGACCAGTTTCCGGCTGTAACAGAAGACATAAACGATTTAGTATTTGATCGAAATAGTAATTATTTTAAGGTTGAAATGCCATGGCTATACTATTGGTTCCATACTATAGGCTCTACACTTAATGAAGATCGTTGTGACCCATTGAATGAAAACACTACAGAACTGCCTCATTGGGTGTTGTGGTTGCAAGTGCGACTGCTGAACAAGTGATCCTGGGTTCGATTCCCGGGTCGGACAAAGTGTCAGTGGGTTTTTCCATTAGGAATTTCTCAGTAGCAGCGTAATCTGGATCTGTGCTCGGCTTATGGCATTAGGCTGGCACCCTATTACATGGGACTAACATTACTGGCGAAATGTGGGTGTACTATTAGGTACACCTCTGCCGAACCCTTCGGGAATTACAGGTGTATGTTATGTTGCTAGTGGATCTTGGGAGAAGCTTATGTCTCGCAATGGATATCTTCACGCTGATATGAAAAATCCAACAAAAAAAATACTACCAAAGCATATAGAATTGACACAGCTTTGAAGTTACAAGCCCTCTGACATGACGTCACCAATACATCAAACAAAACAAATGATAATCAACAACACAGTCGGTATGAGGATGTAATTATCTTGTTTATCTAATAAAATAACAATTTGTGCAAACACATTAAACAGTTTACGGTATAAAATTACCATTTAAATACACACGTAATGCGTACAATAACAAAACGTTAATAAGGCTTGCGAAAGGTTAGTTCACAATCAATAGGCTGTAGGTATTGAATAAATTAAGTAATGCGTAAACTTTAAATTTAACACTTGGGTACCAGTCGAGTGCAATTAGACAAAAAGATGGAACGAAGTTTATAGTGGTCGGATTTTCATGGTACTTTTTTTGTTAAGTTTCTAGAGGTGTGAGGAAGAAAGTAAAAAAAACCTTTTTGCAAGAGCAAAAAGGAATTTTCTTTATTTTGTGTTGTTGTGTTGTGGAATTGGAAGGAATAAAAGCTATACTTTTCTATAAAAAATAAGATGTCACCATACCTGGAACAAATCCATAGTTGATCAAAATCAATCCGGTCATGAAATAAGCGGTAGCAATCACCCTCTTCCTGCCGAACCTGTCCAAGAATATCAGCTTGCAGATATTAGCTGGTGCTTCTATCACCAATATCACGATATAATTCACATAGCTGTTTCCGGATAACTCTATGGCGTTTATCGAAAGGCCGTAGTAGACCAAAGTCGAAGATATCCATAGGAACGAGCATGTGAACAGCCTCTTCCATATCATTGGCGATGTTAAAAGCTGGTTGAATGTTGATTGGTTTCTTTCTATATTCTCACATTTTCTCTCATCTCTCTGTTTCGTTGCATGCTTCTCAACCTGCTCGTAATGTTCTTTGGGGACATTAGCTTTGTTCATCTTCTCTGATTTGTTGAGAACGTTTAGACCTTCCTCGTATCTTCCTTTGCTGAATAGCCATCTAAAGCTCTCAGTGAGGGTCCAGATGTATACGAAGACGAAGACAGCGGGAGTGTAGATGATGAAAAGAAGGTAGCGCCAGTTGAGAAGCCACCAGGACAGCAAGGTGACTGTGACTCCTCCGAGGATGAACATGGTGTTGAAGAGGAGGCTCACGAAGACTCTGCCTTTAGGCCCGACCAGTTCCAATGCTGAAACAAGAAGAAATGGCAAGTTAGTAAAGATAAACTGAGCTTTAAGATATTCCAGCCGCAATTTTTTGAAAAGTAAAATGGTTTTCTTTCTTAATAATGATGTTAAAACTCCGTTTATTTTTAGAATAGATATTGCCGTTAACTAAGAATTTTCAAGTGTCGATGACTCTTTACAATACATCTTTCGAAAAATAAACAACCAAAGCCTCGTGATTCCAATCTTTAAACGCTTCATTGAGTTTACGCCAAAAAGGAAAAAGGTGTGAATGGCAAATTTTTTGGTCCCCATGAAGCAACAACCGAACTACCGGTTTCCCATGAACACTGCAAGAAAGGATCTAAAACAAAGACCGGAAGATGAGATACAAAAAACCGTAAATTAGTTTCAACTGAATTATAAGGCAATCAATCGCGAAGGTTATTTGGGTGCTGATGGCTAAACTTAGATTAGTAATATTGGTGACAATTCCGAGAGTCACAAAACGTTTCTTCACAAGACGGTTGACAAGGAAAAACAGACTTAAATGATTCTCAGAACATCCCGAGATTCGTTTCGAATAAGTCTCAATATACATCGAATAAAAACATCCAATTTTGACTGGCGAGTAAATTAAAAGTTCCATGTAAGACGGAATAAAAAATAGTGCATTGTGTATTGATGAGTCATTTTCAGTTACTTGCAATTGCATGACTCATGTTCCATTTATTTTGATGATTTGATATCCCATTTTAATTGTCTTCTTATCAAAATAGATCCATTCCAATGTTGTACACATTGGCTAGAAAGGAGGTGACTGTTGAGATGACGTGTTGAGAAGTATGGAAAAAGAAAACATGCTGCGCCGACCCCAAGTAAATTGGGATAAGGGCGGGAGAATGATTGTATTTGCGAAAGTAACTTTCTGTCTGTTTTTATTTTCACGGCAGGCAGGAAAGATCATGACCCGAGTACTACTATATAGAATACTTGTCTATGACAGTTCTACGATCCCGTGGGATAATTTTCGACCTCTACACGTGTAAAGCCGCGGGCATATTAAGATAGTAATTGCCTTTTAACAATCCATGTTTCTACTAAAATAATAAAAATACAAACAATGAAGTGAATGTTGATCTTTTTATGAGCTATAAAAACTGCTTTAAATTATTCAGTGTAAATAAAAGAAAAGTAATAACAAAAAGTAAAGTGGTTGATAAAAATATGTAGAATGAATGGCGATAGTTTAAGATCGCTAAAACATGGCTAAAACGGTACTATTGCAGTCATTGAAGCGGCAAATTGTTTAATTTGTCCAAATCGGTTCAATGGTCTTTTGGTCAGCAACGTTCATGTTTTGAATCTTTCACCATTTCAGATAAAGGTTAAGCTAAAAATACATCCTTCTCCGTTCGGAGAAAACAGGAGCGAGAGAATTATACAGGGTGGAAGGGACACCGACGCTAAGCCGGTTACCACGAACTCTACATCATTTTGAAACCACATAGAAATTTTTCGTCGGTTATTAAAAAAACGAGTCGGACTCGCGCACCGAAGGTTACGTACAAACGTAGTAAGTTTTAAATTATTAAAATATTTTTATTAAATGGTGTAACTGAAAATTTACAGTTTTCGCAAATTTTCCTTTATCTGTGCTATAAGACGTTGCTTCGTAGCAAATTTCAAGATTCTGAGTTCACGGAAAGTAACCTGTAGGTTTTGATTTCCTTGCGAGTGTCGAAAATTTGCGGAAATTTGCGGCATAAACGGCTGTATCTTTTGATTGCGTTGGTTTAGAAGTTTGATTTTTTCACAGATCCAAGGGACAGTAGACTTGAGTATTTGATATAAATTCCAGCTTGATACCTCCACGCATTCCTGAGAAAAAGGGTCTTGACAGACAGACAGATGGACGGACACCAAAGTGATCCTATAAGGGTTCCGTTTTTTCCTTTCGAGTTAGGGAACCCTAAAAACAGCTGTTTCCTACAGAAAAAAACACCCTGTATTGTCAAAAAGTGTACGTAAAACATGCATAAACAGCCTTAGTCACCAGGTCCCGTCTGAGAGAGGGGGATGTTATACAATTAAATACGGGGGCTCAAGATGGATTAGTAAATGTCACAATACATGCCTTCGAATTTATTGGTTCTGGGACAAAATGGTTTATTCCTCACGATGTTTTCTTTCACAGTTTTGAGAGCGATGAAATAAATCAGGCATCGAGATTTTAAAGAATGATAATAATCTTATGAGATAAAACGGATAAAAAGCATTCAATACATCATTCTGAACCTCCCCACATAAAATTTTTTCATCGGTAATTTAAAAAAAAACGCAAAAAGCGTCGGTGTCCTTTTCATATTGTAAACGATTGTCTTTCTACACATCTATTTTAGTATTTACAACTTTTACTTAAAAAGAACCAAAGGACTACAATTTCAGGTTCGAGGTCGCGATAATTTCGGAATCCTCAAATATTATTCCAGGGTTGTTACTTAGGCCTGAAGTCTATTTGTTGAGGAAGGTCCCAAAACTGGGTCCTAGCCAGTTTGTTTAGGACTAACTCTAACTAATTTCGGTATTTGCCTTGAAAATAATTTGGTGACAGAATTGGGGTAAATACTGGTGCTTTACTTTTTAAATTGAGTTGTGTGTTAATTTGGTTGGGTAAAGGGAGATATTCTGTAAAGTTTGGTGGTAGGGTTTGGTACGAAAATAGATCTAAATTGAAATAGACCTAGAACTTTCTTGCTTTGACTGGAAGAAAATTTGGAGCCACAAATGTATTATCCAAGACTGAACAACTAGTACTCTCAAGTTTTGTAAAACTTTGAACTTTTATTAAAGAAAACTTTGATATGCCCAACCCTGTCGAGGGACTGAAAGCCACTGGAGCTAGTGGAGCAGATAGTGCGATAGTCTTAAGTTGTATATTTTCAAAGTGAGTTTATCATCTACGAGTATTATCGCGATAGTCGACACTTTCATTATGCCCAGTAATGTCCATGTGCATGCTAAGTCTTATGCAGTGACTATCCATTAAGGGTTCAAAAATTGTTTTTCGTACGTGGAAGATACTAGTCTGGTGATTGAAGATAAATTATTCCTTCAACAACAGACAGGATCAAGAGATCGAACGTCAACTCTAAAATGCCTGGAGGAGCTACTAGTCCATGAAGGCATTAGAGCGATGGAATGTAGTATTCTCACCGATCGAATGTGCATCACCTTTATACGCTCTAAGATTGGCATCGCCGATAAGTTTACCAGGTTAAAATGGCTCTGACCGGGTCACGTTTCTATGATGAAGTCGGACAGATGGGCGAAGATAGTCTCTCAGACGAGCGTCGTAACCGAGGCAGATCTAGAAATTCTGGCATCATGATCTGGACTCAATCCTTAAGAATTGGTCGGACAAACCAAAAGATAAAGGAAAGTGGAAAGCCATGGAGGAGGTGTTTGCCCAGCGGTGGGACAGAATAGTCTAATTAAAAAAACATCATGATAGGTATAACTAATTATGTACTTTTATCAATAATGTTAGGTATTGGTCTTTGTTTATAAGCAACCATATTAGATTCTTATGAAGGAAGGTAATAATAAATGTCAATAAATCTTTGTCGCAGTTAATCGATTCTGATTCTTTGTATCAATTACCAATTACTGTTAGATAGACGACCATGTTGCAAGGAAACACATCAAGTAATATGTTTGTTTTATCTCCAATATCAAAACAAAGCAGCCATTTGCACAATTAAAACCCCAATGTTAACACATTTACTTGCTTTTAATTTGAAAACATATGGTTAGTGTACTTCCTCTGTGAGATTCAACTCCTGTACCAAACCATAACCATCATCCAAAACGAAAGAATTCCCCATAATCACTATGTACAGCATAATCGATTTCGCGTTCGAAATTAGAACATCATACCCACAAACTAATTGAATGCAAACTCAGGTGTAACCAATGTTGGTCATGCTCTAACCCCAACGTTACCGACACGTGATGAAAAACACGTTTTCACACTATTTATCCGATTTTTCAATAACGAGAATATCAGTTTAGAATTTTCAATACCGAGAATATCAGTTTGGAATTTTCAACAACGAGAATATCAGTTTAGAATTTTCCACTTACGAAATAATTTGAGTAAAGAATCATGTTTAAATTTACAACATACTCAATATATATGCCTAGTTATTTCCGTTAGAACTGTCACTTCGCCTTCGCCGCTCCAATCTCAAGGAAAATGTTGGTACTTCTGCTGTCAGTGTTCCGCGTACAATGACCTTAGTTATTGAGCCGTGGTTATGTTAGCTGCGTATGTATTTTGATACCATTTACTTGAGGTAACATTCTTGACTTGGTTGAATATCAGTACTAGCTTGGCTCGATGATCCATCTAAGTGGTACGGCGACCTCTAGATAGACCAACGAAGTTACTACAATTATTACTGCTGAGCTTTAGTCCTGAGTTCGTTTCCCGGGACGGGCAAACTATTATTGGGGTTTCCTATCAGCATTTTCTCAGTAGCAGCCCGGGGTGTGGTTTGCGCCCAGGCTCACCTCCTTTTAGTTGCGATTTATGCATAACCGAAGAAAGGTGAGTGTACAGAACAGTCATAATAATATTAGTAGGCCATTACCCACAAAATAGGGGGTTATAACGGAGTAGCAATCCTCATCCCAGTGTTTTTGGATCACCAATTCTTTTGCTGAAAGAGACAATTTTCAAAAACAGAATGACTGTAGTTTAAATTGTCAAAAAAGCTCACTTACCAAGTACAAAACACGCTGTATAAACTCCCCCACCGAATGCCGGTTCCAAAAATTCAAATACAACGAACATGTCGTAATTAACCGACAATGCCCGAATAACTCCGAAGATGCCATTGGCCACCGATGCGAACACAAGCGCAGGCCGTCGGCCATATTTATCTGATATGAGTCCGGTTAGAGGGATGGCTACGAAGAATCCAGCGTTGTGGACCGTACCGACTAGGGATCGCTTCCAGTCTTGACAGGCGAGGTCGAACTGGAAATAAAAGAAAAAGAATTTATCATTAGGTAAATAATAATTAATCAATGGACCAAAGGAGGCTTTTTTACAACGGGAAATTCAAGAAACACAGCAGTGGAAGCTTTAACTAATACAGTAACTGAGAAGGCTAAGGATCGGGTTTCCAATGTTGGACCCTATTTGCATAAGGTTGAAGGTTGGTTTTAAGGCCCATGCCATAAAACCTAACCTTCCACGAAATCAAAATTTTTAGGAAAATATAACAATGAAACCATGGTAGAATTCTTGGTTTTTAATTAAGGACAATAATTACACCCTGACATACAAACTTCACTTCATTTCTGCACAAAAAGAACGTAGGTAAAGAATGTATAGGAATGTTACAGAAAATAATAATCGAAGGACAAAACACAACATACATTGCAAGTTTTCCAACAATCGTAACGTCCAATTGAAACATGAGAATGAGTCACGGCGCATTATGACATAGGACGCATACTGTGAAATTCGATTATAAATACTTTTCGATACTACGGAAATCAAAACGCGCTCTTTATTCACGGTCAACGAATCAGTGAAATGCCATTGTGATTTAGTCTTTTGTGTCAACTCGTTTTTTTTTTGTGCTATTTCAGCTTTAATTTAACAGCCTTCAGCATTTACAGTTTATAGAAAGCGTTTATAATTATCATGTGCTAACAGATTTATCAAGCGATTCACCAATAGCTGAGGTTTCGAATGTCTGCTTTTCTGAATTGAAACACAATGGTCGGCAATGAACTAGACTATCGCAATGCCCAACTGGCACAATTTAATCGTGTGAGGTTCAAATAGCGGGGAGGGAGTCAGAAAAAAATACTATGCGACGAATAAAAGGAATTTATTGTGGGACGTATGAAAATTTTTTTTACCAATACCGGATTGAATTGAATTGTGTGACCACGTAAAAACCCAAGAAAGCGAGTTATATTAAAAAAAAATGTTTTCTGTCTTGTGATTCTAAACCTCTCTGATCTGGAGAGGGAGGGTGTTTATACCCCTCCCTACATACCACCACTTTTATAAGTAGCCTAAAAAACTTCACGTGAATAAAGGATGGCCCTTTATCGAAGTATACACCGAAACGGAAGACCACAGGACGTCTTGGAACAATGGGTAGTCTTTGTTTTGTAAACCAAAATAACTATATTCTTGAAAATCACCCCCTTACATGCACTAATGCAACAAAACACACAACTGTGTCACACGTGGCGCTGTTTGCGTTATCCAACATCGGACTTTTATTAAGGCATTTATTTGTGTATCGAAACTTGTGGCTAAATAATAACAGTCAGACGGGTCCATCATCATATACCGAGTTCCTTCTATGCCTCGGAGAGCACGTTAGTCCTAGCTGTCATATTAAGAAGCTCGAAAACACACTCTTAAGTGGTTGTCAGACTACTCATAACGACTGACAAAAATCTACCAATCAACCCAGTTACTGGGTTATGGAGGTAGTGGCAGTTACTCCATGTATACGGGTATTCAGGTGCATCCGGATCGACTGGAAGCTAACCCCAACATATGTAGTTAGGAAAAAGGCTAGGCAGATGATGGTTTGTGTACCTATCGAAAACAGGTATAAGAAATAATATAGTCGTGCACTATTCAACAGACAAGGTGTTAGTTCTCACAAGGCTTTGCAGTAAAGGTGGCTGTTGGCAACAGGCCAGCATTGATGGCACGACCTTCACCCTCGATTGTGTATGATTGTACTTTTTTACTAACTCAATTATAGCGATTGCATTGTTGGCTGTGCGACTTTTTCTGCTTAAGCAGGCGATTATTTTTAAAAACAATTATTCTGCTACTAAGGCCTCCAACTCATTGCTGGCCTTATCTACAGTCAATGTGATGAATTGAAATCCATTTACCACGCGCAAGTATGTATCGCAATTTAATAGAACGTTGATAACAAATAAATATTCACAGTCAATGTTACCAAGCAATACACAGTCATGAATGCAGTTTTACTTTTAATTAATTTCGAGATAAACGATATGATATACTTAATCAAGTTGGTAGGTATTGAATTTTATATCTATGATGAAATCTAATATGTAGAATGATTATGTACTATTGTGTAAAATTATTATGATTTCGTATAATTATTCAATTCCAACCGTGGTGATTCTGATGGTTCGAAATATTTTGAACTGTTTCACGTGGTGCGTTGAAATTTTTTTTAAAGAATTTCCGACCCCTCCCTTAAGGCATCACTCCTGTGTGTACCCTTTTCCGTCACATTATCTTTCTTACACTCATCATCTTTCTAGTCTATGATAGGGTTAACGTCAACTATAGTATGGTTTAACCGAATGCAGCTGAATACACTTTAACATTCTCTTACTGTCTCTTGTAAACCCTTGGTCTATTTTATTTTTCTTTTTCTCTCTGAACATTAGCTATGGTTTATCTTCTAAGCTAGTTGTGCCCAATTGCAAGGTATTACATAATTAACCCTTTTCAAGGGAGTCCACATGGTTTCTTATCCGTCTTTCATCACGACCATCTTTGCTGGCCTTTTTCCTTTCACTGCCGGGTATGCAATAGACTTCCTCCCTTTGTGCCAAGCTTCCTTGATCTGTGCGAGTCTAATCCAAGTCTTCCCCGCGATCTTCTGTAGGTCGTTCACCCATCTAGTTGTTGCTCTACCAAGACTACTTAAAAATAAATTTAAAAAAAAACCTTCAATCCATCAAAACACTATAATAGAGAGTTCAGAATCTTAATTAAGAAGCCTAAAATGTATCGAATCGATGTTCTGTGGTGCACGTGTAATAATTTACTGTAGACCAGTTGAAATACGCACATAATGAAACCGATGCAAGCGTGCAAGGATCCGATACGGTTCAACGATAAGGAATTTTAATATCGATACCTATCGTATAGCAAAAAATGAATGGAGTTGCCGTTTATTGCATTTTTTGCGAGTTAATTTCAGGAGTGATTCAGAAGCTGAAATTGCTTTTTATGATTTTCTGTTTGTTTTATATATTTGATGAGAAAAGACAAGTTGCAGATCATGACAGCCGACAGCTTACAGGTTATTAACTTAAATAACCTGAATATGGAGATTTCGATGGATGGACTGTGTGAAGGATGATATGGCTACAAATAAGGTGACTGCTTAATAGAGATGTATGGAAGAAGAAGGCATGCTGCGCCGACGCTGGTGATGAAACGTTAAAATTGCTCTCAATTTGAGTTACCTAAGCAACTTAAGCAAACATCGAAAGAGAACAATTCGATTCCGGTTGATGATAATAAGCTCACCCTCAATTATTTAACTGACAATATAGGTACAGTTCTGCGTAATCCTTTGGGAATAAAAGGCGTGATGTTATGTATTGAATATTTATTATGACAAGATTTTCCTAGTATAAACAATCAATCAAAATAGGTACATAATCGTTATTGCCCGTTCATTATTATTATAAGACAATTAGATTTTGCAAGATGGCCGATAAAGGTAATATTAAGACTTGGATTTTACGTAAACATAACATCAATTTGTCAAAGGAAACCACAAATTAAGTCGTGTGATAATCTTGAATATAGAAGATGCTTTTTTAATTATGTATATACGCTCTATGCGTATAATTATACATAATTTTATTGTGGTATAATGTCACCTGGGTAATCATTAGTCAACTAGTGGATAATAATTGAATAAGTTTATAAAACGTCATACACCCGTATCTTTAAACAAGTCAAAGTGATTACTTAAGTAAAAGTAATTACTTACTATGCGATTTTTATTCTGTAGTAATAGCTTGATGTTAGAACTGTCAAAAGTTAGAATTCTTACAATCGTATTTTTTCAAGTTAAAGTAATTAATTGAGTTTAAATAATTCCTTATACAAACCTTTTTAGGCAATAGACAAGAATTTAAACGAAGTAAAAACCGTCAGAGAAAGCAAAACTAAGAATTCTAACTTTAAGCAATTACTATGCCACAGAATAAAAATCGTATCTTAAATAAAGACTTACTCAAGTAATCACTTTGATTTGTTTATAGATACGGGTGTTAGCTTTGCTTTTTTGACGGTTCTTACTTCGATCAAATTCTTGTCTTTTGCATAAAAATAGTTGCATAAGGAATTACTTAAATTCAAGGAATTGTTTTAACTTGACTATAGATACGAGTGTTAGAATCATAAAGTGAAAAGTTCAAAAATAAAAGTAAGTAAAATAATTTATGGCTGTCATTGGAAGATCTTTGATAGTCGGAAGTCCTTCAGCAAGTTACCTAGTAACACACTGTTGTGGATGTTAGATAGGTTAGACTGGAAGCCGACCCCAACATGGCTACGCAAGACTAGGCACATAATAATGGTCATGTCAAGGGTAGTTTTAATTCTTTCAAAGCTATTCATTGCAAATGATATGTTCTAAAGTGGTTTTTTCGAGTTTAACATGATGCTTACAAGATGACAAACCTTGTGATTTGAAAATTTTCGTAAGTATTTAATTTGTTTTATTTTGAAGAATGTTTTAAGCACTTTTGAAATGGATTTTCCCTTTCACAGTAGGCGGTTGTGGTTAGTGAACTATTATTTTATACAAAAAAACAAATAACGCATTTAATTTGTACTTTAAACGCTTTAAAGCAAGAGGAGTCAGTGTCAATATTTCGGGTCCAAATAGTTCTTGAACGCAGTTTAAGGAGCAGATGGCTTTTATTTTCATCGTTAAAATCCGCCCTTAACGTAACATATAAAAACCCGTCAGGTTAAACCTGTTAAACATTGCGCTGTAAACTTCAATTAACTGAAGAGCAATTGGTAACAATTTGAGTATTTAAACGAACAATGCATTACCACCATAGCAATTTACGCCGAATCCATTTATTACGGAAAATTATATAATCATTATAATAAATCCTAGTTACGTTGCTCACAGAAGCGTTACGGGACGTTTTAATAAAGGAAAAAAACATATAATGAAGCTGCTGTTGTGTGCATTTGACTGATTATTCTTTGATGAACTTGAAATTCAACATGGCCGATTTTCACGACTAGTTTTTTAGTCTAGAATTGCTTTTGGTTTCAGATAGCAAACACGATTGTTGGCAGTATAATCTGGTGGATTCTCAAATCGAACGATGTATTTTTATGTTTGTTCGGTCGTATACAATTATAGATTCCATAAGTGACTTCCAAATCGTTGGCGAGTAGCTTTTAAGAAAGTTTTTTTTCTGATTTGATTGAATTAATTATATTCTTGTATTGGCGATAGATTGTTATCTACTGCAAGCTGATATCATTGCTTAAAGTCTGAATTTCATTGAGGCTCGTGTAAGTCACACCCATATTTCAATAAGAGTAAGTATTTCACCTTCACTAGCCTTTTCGTCGTCACCTCTACGCCGCCATCAGTCACAATGACAGTATTTAGCTTGTTATAAATTGGTCGTCCTCGACTCGTGATTTTTCCTTACTAAAGGTACTTCAAAACCTACGGAATGCTCGAATCTAATATAGATGTGCAAAAAAAAAAATAAGTCGCCAGATAGTATTTTTGTGCTTAGATAACTTCCAGTCCAAAACTATAAAAATGTAAAGTAAAATAAAATGTGACTTTCTCCGAATGACCATTACTTCTCAAAACAGTAAAAATTTTCAATTTGATTTAGGTTGGCGACAACAAAAACCCCAAAAGTACCAAAAATAAAAATAGTATAAAGGTGTAACTGCAAAGCCCATTGCCCCGTTGTCGTTTTCATAGAATCGCGTAGTGCAGTTGTGTCACTGCGGACTGTTTTAATCTGGGGGGTTACCATGGTGCTTTAATGCAGGAATGTTTTCGTTCTATTTCGAGAGTGGGAAAGAGATGGAGCAACTAGAAAATTCCTAGCGATTGCGTGAGGCTTTGCTACTATTGTTTGCGGCTGCGGTCGCTCAGCGTTGGTAATTTGGGTTCTTTGTTTTTTTGTGGGGGAAAAAATCGTTCTTGGGGAGAAATTAGTGGGAAATAAAATTCTTGGGAAAAAAAGTGAGGTAAACGTCCCCAAAATATCGGACTGTAAAACTTAGGAAATCAAGATATGACAAAATATGACCCAGCAGGCAGATAAAAGGTGGCGTGAATCTGGTGGGGGTGGTCTGCACTGTACGTGTAATCCGTCGGTTTTGTGAATAAACATAATTTTATATCTTCCCATTTCTTTAATTTTCTGTTCGAAAATTGAATGAGGAAAAGTTGGAAAATTTATGTTTTTGGGGGAATAAAAATTGATGTTACGGAATACAGTTACCTGTGCCAGGGGCCAGGGTAACTCTTTCGAAACTCAGCAACCCTGCCTTCGGGAATACCTTTATGATTCACAAGGTCTTCCATATAAGACGTAATTGTTGCTATCTTTAGTACCAGTAGTGTTCATTTATAACGAGTTATTGTTTAATATTAATAGTCACTATGACTTCAATGGCAAGATAATTGCTATATTAAATCATAACAAGTTGATTGTATATTATTAAAGTTGTAATCGAATAAACATTAGGATTATATGGGACTACCTTATGCCTGCGTATAATAATATCTATAATATCCCCCGGGATTGTACTGCTAGGATAAAAAGTATCCCATTTAGTAATTCTGGTTATAAAACATCTGTGTGTCAAATTTCATCTAAATCATTTCAGTAGTTTCTGCGTGAAAAAATAACAAACATCCATCCATCCATCCTCCATCTAAAAAGCCGTTATTTTGAAATTACAAACAGACACTTCCATATTATTTATTTGCATTGATGCATAGATAATACATATAATATTTGGTTTTGGTTTGGAAGTTAGGGGTAATCTTCGGAACAACTGATCCGATTCCAAAAATTCTTTCACTTATGGCTAGCTAAATTATCCCCTAGTGTCATAGGCTGTATTTAAAATGTTGCCGTGGGGTGATTACTGACCATAACGCGAGCGAGGCCACGGGTAAAAGCTAAACACACGTAAAGGTAAATAAATAATTGTTTCGATCATGTAAATATTGACACAGACGAGTGGACTTAGTCTAATGAGCAATGGTATTCAACAAGAAGTGAACGCGTGTTTGTTTGTGTTAGTTTGCATTGATTACTGTTACACTGTGTGGCATCATAACAATAACAGGCATGACCTTTTGCCATAACATGTTATGCAATTAAAGGTTAAGACAGGATAAGCACATTTCTTTAAATGGAGTTGACACTTAACTCGATCAAAATACTTGCACAGCCGGCTATGTGAAGAGAAGAAGGAAACGCATAACGAGTACGCGGTTCTTGTTTGTTGAAAGAGATCATGGGAGTTCGTTTGCAAGGATATCACGATGACAAAGTTTGGCTAAACTCAGGAAGAGTCTTCATCATCTGCCTAGCCTTTTGTCAACTATATTGGGGTCGGCTTCCAGTTTAACCCGATGCAGCTGAATATCAGTATTTTACAAGGAGCGACTGCCTATCCGACCTCCACAATCCAGTTAGTACTGGGTAGTGCGATACCCCTTGGTAAGACGGGTTGTCAGACTTTCGGGCCACTGACTACCTGTAAGGACTGTCAAAGATCTACAAATGACAGCCGGGACTAACGGCTTAACGTGCTTTCTGAGGCACGAACGAAACTCGGTATGCACCGGTATGTCGGTGGTCACCTGTCCACGGACCAACCTAGGCAAGTAAGGGTTAACCTAAAGATCGACCCGAGCGGCTGATATTATTTAGCCATGATATCCTCAAAACTAAGGAAGAGTAAGGTAATGTAAATTCAACGAAGTTAATTATTTATCGTTTTGACTATCAAATTCAATAAATTGTCACTACAGTACTTTCACAAGTTATTATGCCCTGTGACTGAGACTGTAGCTTAGTTTATTTTTTGTGTTTTGTCATTCAAAAGTGCCTGTAATGGTCTAATTGAAATAAATGCTTTGAGTTTGAGTTTGTCCTAACAATTGCAACCGTCATTCTTTAACAGTCCTTAGAGCGTTATTAAATGGCAATCATCCGGAAAACTGATGTAGTGTGTGCATATACTTGTAAGTGTTAAAAGGGTTAAGTGCAACTTGTGAAAAAAAATACACACAAATAACAACAGAATTCATTCTTACCTCTTTAACAATAGAGTGTTCTTCTAAATACACATAAGATTCACAGCCAATCTCCGTTGACGTATCATAATAGTGTGGCGAACATTGGCTCAGGTTGGCCAAATGTGACGCATTGGCAAAAGGGGCGTAGCGCAAGCACTTCGCTGGGACCCCGTCATTGTCATGGGGGATGGTGAAGTTTATATGTTGGGGGTTGTCTTCACATTCTGGTACTGAACATCTGGGGAAGAGAGAAAACACGTGTTAGAAGAAGTAAATTCTTTGAAATGTCAGTGAGGCTGGCTGGCAAGGGAGGAACGATGTATGTTTTGTGAGGAATATGATTGACTGGAGAAGGTGGTGAATATGATGCAGTCATTGCTAATGGAGAGGTGTGAAGACACTGCTCCTGAAAAAGTGGGAGAAGACAATAATCACACTCTGAAAATTTATCTAGGTTCAATTGACGAATTCACGTATCGGAGACCCTAGCACGAGTTTCGACGTTTTGCGGTACATAATGCGTCGATTTTTAAATAAAAAATTCTCGTTTCACAAATATTTTTTCATAATTTTAAGAATTTATTCATATCTATGTATGATATTGATTGTGCTGGTTGCATACAATTTATCTAAAATGCTGTAGCATAATTATTTTTTTCGCTTCAAAAATCGATTCAAAGATCGTAATTGATCAAATCTATATATATAAAACAAAGTCGGGTTTGTTACAACACTTATAACTCTAGATCTGCTGGACCAATTTTCATGGTTATTGATTTGTTGTATTTGTCTCTGCCTAGAATAGCAGAATAAATCTTAAAAACAATGAAAAATCGACGAATAAAAAATTACGAAAGATAAATAATTTTCCCAAAATGTTCCTTGGTTTCGTACCTGTCAAACATTTGATGTCCATCCTGTCAAATACTGTCAGTAGTGACAAATGATTGACAAATATTTATGCGTGCGTTCAGAAACTTATTTTATTTTGATCTAATAGAAAGGTTAATAAACTATTGTCTATGTCGCGAAAGCGTAAATTGTCGGTAGATAGGTGGTAGGTAGGTGGTAGGTAGGTGGTAGGTAGGTGGTAGGTAGGTGGTAGGTAGGTGGTAGGTAGGTGGTAGGTAGGTGGTAGGTAGGTGGTAGGTAGGTGGTAGGTAGGTGGTAGGTAGGTGGTAGGTAGGTGGTAGGTAGGTGGTAGGTAGGTGGTAGGTAGGTGGTAGGTAGGTGGTAGGTAGGTGGTAGGTAGGTGGTAGGTAGGTGGTAGGTAGGTGGTAGGTAGGTGGTAGGTAGGTGGTAGGTAGGTGGTAGGTAGGTGGTAGGTAGGTGGTAGGTAGGTGGTAGGTAGGTGGTAGGTAGGTGGTAGGTAGGTGGTAGGTAGGTGGTAGGTAGGTGGTAGGTAGGTGGTAGGTAGGTGGTAGGTAGGTGGTAGGTAGGTGGTAGGTAGGTGGTAGGTAGGTGGTAGGTAGGTGGTAGGTAGGTGGTAGGTAGGTGGTAGGTAGGTGGTAGGTAGGTGGTAGGTAGGTGGTAGGTAGGTGGTAGGTAGGTGGTAGGTAGGTGGTAGGTAGGTGGTAGGTAGGTGGTAGGTAGGTGGTAGGTAGGTGGTAGGTAGGTGGTAGGTAGGTGGTAGGTAGGTGGTAGGTAGGTGGTAGGTAGGTGGTAGGTAGGTGGTAGGTAGGTGGTAGGTAGGTGGTAGGTAGGTGGTAGGTAGGTGGTAGGTAGGTGGTAGGTAGGTGGTAGGTAGGTGGTAGGTAGGTGGTAGGTAGGTGGTAGGTAGGTGGTAGGTAGGTGGTAGGTAGGTGGTAGGTAGGTGGTAGGTAGGTGGTAGGTAGGTGGTAGGTAGGTGGTAGGTAGGTGGTAGGTAGGTGGTAGGTAGGTGGTAGGTAGGTGGTAGGTAGGTGGTAGGTAGGTGGTAGGTAGGTGGTAGGTAGGTGGTAGGTAGGTGGTAGGTAGGTGGTAGGTAGGTGGTAGGTAGGTGGTAGGTAGGTGGTAGGTAGGTGGTAGGTAGGTGGTAGGTAGGTGGTAGGTAGGTGGTAGGTAGGTGGTAGGTAGGTGGTAGGTAGGTGGTAGGTAGGTGGTAGGTAGGTGGTAGGTAGGTGGTAGGTAGGTGGTAGGTAGGTGGTAGGTAGGTGGTAGGTAGGTGGTAGGTAGGTGGTAGGTAGGTGGTAGGTACTAGGAGAGTAGGCTAGGTGGGTAGGTAGGGTGGGTAGAGTAGGTAGGGTAGGTGGGGTAGGATTCATTGACTGTTAGGCGGTACGAAGTTCGCCGGGACAGCTAGTACTTAATATATTAAGCTGTATTTCAAACTCTGTGTTTTTTGGATAAATAAAGATTATAAAGCTTCAAAAAAGAAAAAAAAACATCGAATTGTAGTTTTTGCAGTAGTAAATGAAATCAAATCAAAATATTTATTTGCTAGAATATGGTACACAGGGTGTTTCAGTAATTTTGTTTCAGCATGTCCTGCCATAACATGGCGTGCAAATGTATTCACAATCTGCGATGTCAAAATTAATCTAGCTTAAAAATTACAGATTCTATTAATTTCTCTTCTAAAGATAAGAAGGTAAGATTCAGTACTTTGTATTTTGTTAGTGTTTTGCACGATGAGACAGCTGTTACCGGGGAATACTGATATTTTTAATGCTTGATTGCTTGCATTGTTGTTACTAACGAGGCATGCAGGTTTCTAACACTCCTTGACGGTCACCCTTCAGGACATGACCTCGGTACATGCGTCATTATTTCTCTGGTGGCCTAATCAGTATTATAAATCCACTTGTAAATATTATGCTTACTACGCTAATGAATTTGTTTGGTGGTGAATTGTCTCAGCTTTCTCTCTGATGGGAATAATCGAGATGTCTTTTCGATCCTTTGTTAAAAGTAATCGACAACGGCCAACGAAAATTAGAATCTATAGGAAATATCGTAGAAACTAAAATTTAAAGACATTTTACATCCACCAACACGCACAGGACCCGGGTAGTGGACAACGTGTGTCTAAGCAATGAGAACAGTAGTCTGATTATGCAATGAGAAATTATCTCCCTCCAAATATCAACCATTTCTCGCTGATAACAGGAAAGTTTTGGTTCCCCAGATCGAGAATGTGTCATATCTCTATTATGATAATGTAGAATAGATTATGTCTGTTGTAGTTGCGTATGTTACTTTATACATCAGATTACTTCATTGAAATAATACGTGTGTTTCTATACATTTTGATGAAACAATAAGATTTCGACAGCATGTTATAATAATATACCAACATATTTGAATTGCGAAAGGTTTGAATTGGTATGTATTGTTATATCATGACGGAATTTATAATACCATCAACCCTCCAAGAATTAGTTACATCAAGGATATTCCAGTTACACCAGAACTGATTATCAGTAATGTATGATGTTTAGTGATAATCAGTAGTGAATGATGAAGAGATAAAATTGATGACGTTGATGGAGGAAGAGAAAGAAAATAAAAACCCTCCCCTCTTACACCCCACTTAACCCTGTTACTCTTTTCATAGAACTTGTTGTACCGACCCCAAGAAACACGGGATATGGGCAGGAAGATAATTATGTATGAGTCTTTATAAGAGTTGTATGTAAGATAATGGACCATGGTTTGACTGTGGATGTCAAAAGGTACTCTGATATCTTTTGCGAATATTGTAGATTACGTGTGTTAGATTTCTGATTATGATTTTTCTGTCTAGGTTGCCGGTTGGTCACTACAAATGCCTACAAGCATATTTGTTGAGTTCAAGCTTCAAGACGAACGTTACTAGGCCATCGCCTTCACACAACACAGTCGTCTTAGCGTGAAGATTAACACTGTGACAAGGCGACGCCTGTTCCACTGTGTACCCATTGTCATTCTAGGTTATCAATGAGTTCACAAAGAAAGGTCGTAATTCTTGTATCCATGTTATGTAAAAGAAAATCAACTTTGTGCTAGTGTAATTAAAGTTGCCGTTTTACCAAGTACTATGGAAGAAGTCGCTTAAATGTTTGAAGTTGTGGAGAATATTGAATTTTATATGTGAGTCTTAAAGTGACTTTTACTTTTAAAAATATATAACATTTGTTTACATGTTTAGAAACTAAATTGCGAACACAGCATACGTACTTTTGATGACATAATTTTATTATTTGTGTATTGACATATCCCACGCGCGTATTTGTTGGACTAAGGAAGTGTGTCATGTTATCATTTTCGTCTAATGAAATAGTTTACCTATGACCGTTAGTTTACTGGTTAGGTAGAATGTGTGAGATGTTAATGTGCCTCCAATTGCTAAAGTTTATGAAAAGGGCATTACAAAAACTCTAAGAACTGTTAAGCCGTACAATTCAGGATATGACAATGATCCCAGAGAAATAGAAAATTATGGCTATTGACATTTATCTTACTTTTCAGAAAATATACATCAACATTGTCTACTAACTTTCTCATTAAATTCTGTGATATTATTACACACACAAATGGTATAGCAAATTCTGATAATATTGTTAAGATCAATATTTTTCTCGGTTCGATCGCCGTTCAGTATACAGATCAATTTCATTACTATCTACATGTTAATGTATGTCAAGGTACTAAGGATATTATTACCGTCTAATAAGTTTGGTCAAAATCGCAGTAGCTATGTATGAAGTAGTTCTGACCCCGTTCATGTGCGAATGTGTTGTCTAAACATAATAATATATGTTATGATTTAATTTTAGCAATATGCTCAAGGTGCTGAATTTGCGAAGGACATTTTAGCACTAATTTTAGATTTCAAATTCAGACTCAAAGCATTTATTTCAATTAGACCATTACAGGCACTTTTGAATGTCAAAACACAAAAAATAAACTAAGCTACAGTCCCTGTCACAGGGCATAATAACTGTGAAAGTACTGTAGTTGCCCATTCGAAAGCAGAGATCCTATGGGCAAGAAACTCCATGGACACTCTTTTAAATCAAATTTAATGTTAATATTCTTGTTCCCTACTCCAAAATTGATCACTCAACGGTAAGGACTCTTTGTGAATCTTTGTTGTTATTTGTCTTATGCTTTGTGAATGAGAGATTTGCGTTTGCCATTTGCTTAGTGCATGTGTTATAGATCACCCCAGATCTGTGTGGTGTGTGGAATAATAAGACTGGTAAAAGTAAGAAATTAATATCAAGTTTAAAGAAGATTTCAAGTGGCCAGTTACAGGAAAGCTGAAAGGGTTACGTTTGTCTCGGTATGGGCACGTGATGAAGAGGGATGAAAGTCATATTAACTAAAGGTGTGAAGAAATATATGGTGATGAATGGAGAGGGAGAGTAAGCCCAAAGCAAAGATAAGTGGAATGTGTAAGTGATGATATGAAAGAAAAGAGAGTGAATGTCATGAGTGGCGACTGTCAGGCAGAATAGAAGAGAAATAACATTGGATAAGGACAGGAAGATGATCGGACACCTAGCAAGACCATCTCTTTGAGCTTCAGCCCTTCTATTTGTTAGGGCTGGCTTGAAAAGCTGGTGGTGGTTATTTGGCCCTGAGAAGGGCCGTTAGTCATGGCTCTGAGGAAAGCCGTTTGAGTGTACCATCGTGGTGAAAGGATTGGTCACCAGACTCTGCGTTATCGAGTTCTAGCTGTCCAGGGTGCGCCGAGCATCCAAATCGCAGAATGAATTGTGTTAACGCCGCTCGGTGAGGCTCCTATTTGACCAACCTGGAGGTCAAGTGTGAACTTTTTCAAACAGATGTCATTTGTTTCACGAAACGATATAGTAGGAATAATTCCTTACATGCAAAAAGTCGTACCATCGACGCGAAAGAAGAAGAAGAACCCATTTGTCTTCTGCCGTCTATTTTATCTGCAGTACCAGTGTTTTGATAATTATTACCAGTGTTTCACTTTAAATATTCTCATACTTATTATGAAGGCAAATGACAAAAAGACTCTAAAAATTTTCAGTATGTTAATCACAGTTACAAGTGCACCCGTGATTCATTCAAACTAAACATTCATTCAAGAAATCAAATTACAGTTTATGCAAAGTGATGCGTATTGATATAAAACTCGTGAATCAAACGAGAATGACATAATTTAATTTGACACATTGATGCGATGCATGCCGTAACGATGCTTACATGTGTGCGTTACAGTTTGGGGTTTCATAGAAAGAATATCGAACCAAGTGCGTATCGAGGAATGTGCCAAGGTAGCCCGCGAAATTAAAATTCAGGTTGTATGTAAATTTTAATTCCTATTGAATGACTTTTTCATGAAAAAGTCAAAGTCAATGGGATTAAATGATCTTAGAGAGTTGTGTTGATGATTTTAATTCTACATATAAATTACACACATGTTACGATCGCTAATCATATTTTGTCCAACATACAGCCTGAAACTGAACAGCAAATTGCACGAAATTGCAAAAAACGTAAAAAATATGATTTTCATGTTCTTTGGCTAAACTTAGAATAGAATTAAATTGAAAATGGAATTGTTTGTCACAGACAGCTAATGGAAAAGTTCGATCGTCTAAAGACATGCCCAAGAATAACGCACGTCACCAAACAAAAAAAAAAGTTTTTTTTTTTAAATGAAATTATTTAATTTTTAATTTTTGAAAGTGATTTTAAATCCCGCCCTCCCACTATTTTCAGGGGATTACAGTAGTGATGTTATGTATGTAAACACTTTTATACGTGATATCATGTAATGTTTTAGAAATGAACGGAACTGTGATAATAGAACAAGTAATGATAATATCAAGTCCTCATGTTAAGGGATATTTAGGGGGTAAGTAGTGTCTTGTATACTACAATACTCGATGAACGATGAACTCTCTCATAGATAGAATCTGATCAAACGGAGTGAATTATGTTTATTTTCTAAATTGGTTTTTATAAACACTTTTACACTTCGAAAATAACATATTTTTTTAAACTAGATGTATTTTGTACCTGACTAATCTGAGAAGAAACAGCCGAAACAAATTCGGAGTACGTGTTACAGCTCATTCACACGAGGACGATTCGGTTTATTTTTGACGTATCGTCTTTTTTCACGATACGTAAGTAATATTTTTTGACGGTGGCTACGTTTTTTAAATGCCCGCGTTCACACGCATCTCGAATCGCGATAAATGACGGACACGTCGTAAATCACGCATCGTCTTTTAAAAATCACGTAAGTCAAAAAATCACGAATCGTGTTTTTTGTGACGGATTTGCTGATGCTCCCGAAAAATGACAAAACGAATAGGAACATCAATTCGTTTTTTTTTGCAATGTGAACGTCCATCCGTCATGACGTATCATGTTTTATGACGAATCGTCAATGACGGAAGCCGTGTGAATGAGCCCTTAGTTCCTTGGTAACACTTTGACCTTGATCTGGCCTGGCGTGGTACGAAGTTTCAATAAAATGGGAGACTAGGTGTTTTTGTTTCTACTGATTTGCGACATACTGTACAGAGTACGTGGGCTGGACTGTCTCATTGGTTGAGTGGTCCCAAGCGAGACTGCTGAACATGAGGTCCTGGGTTTGATTCCCGGGTCGGGCAAAGTGTTATTGGGTTTTTCCTATCAGGAATTACCACGGAGTCTGGATATGGGCCCGGTTGATAGGCAATAGGCTCGCCCCCTATGACATGGGACTTAAAACATAACTGGCGAAAAGTGGTTGTACTATTAAGTAAACCTCTGCCTATCGCTTCGAGGATTACAGGCATGATGTTCTGTAATTAATTTCTAAATATAGGTAACTCATCATCCATTCAAACAGATTTAGTACTTTAATGTTCTAAACTCACATAAATCAATATGGAAATCGATATGATTGTCACGACTATTATAATGATATACATTTCACGGTTTAAGCAGAGGTGTAGGAACACCTCTGCCTAACCCTTCGGGGATTACAGGCGCGATGTTAAATTACAGAGCAGTTTTTATTGATAGTTTATTTAATCTTGTTTTGGGTTAATAAAAACTTTTTAGTCTAGTAAGCACAAATATTTGCCCTTTTTACATTGACATTTATACACACTATGCCTACTTCTAGTGTAGGTAGATACCTACGTGTCAAGTGTCATTTCATCTTGATTACGTGAGAGGAGTTCCTTGTGTATGTGATACATTACATAAAACTAGTTTAGGTCTTAAGATGCTTTTGATATTTATTAATAAAAACTTATTTCAGACTAACTGGATTGTGTAAGGAATGATATGAAAGAGAAAGGCGTAAATGATGCCGTGACGGTTGACAGGGGAGAGTGGAAGAAGAAAACGTGTTGCGCCGACCCCGAGTAGAATGGGACAAGGACAGGAAGATGATTTATTTCAGACTAGCTGTTTCCCGCGACCTTCGTCCGCGAAAAATTATTATAAAAATAATACTTCCCTATTTGATTCGGATTGGTAACAATTTCAAAGGTTTTAATTTTTTTTTTGTACGGAAACACACACTTCAGTTTTATTTATTAGTATAAACGGATGATACTTATTTCGGATATTTTCAAAACATTATTTTTATGTTATATCACAATTAAAAAAAAAATACCAGCCTGTAACTGTCCCACTGTTGGGCAAAGACCTCTTCTCATACAGAGAAGGCACGAGCATTGATCACCACGCTTGCTCAATAATAGTCTACTTTTTGTTTATTGTGTTACACAACCAATTAACTAGTGCAGTTTGTTTTTTGTTAACTAATCAAAAAGCAGTATATAAAGAAGAATGCCTAAACTACCTATGTTGACCTCTTATTGATCATGATGTTTTTTTTGAAAATTCAGAAAATCCTTTCCAATATTTTTTTTTCTTTTTATATTTATACGGATACTTATTCTGTTTTATTTTAAAGGTACCCCTAAATTTTTAAAACTGGTCTTAATCAGACATCAAACTCATGATCCGTACGTCAAGAAAGTGATGATTTTCACTTAGAAACAATATCACGAGTCGAATGTCTTTCCACGCAACACCGTGTTTACTAACACAACCATTACCTGTATACCTGACCTATCCACATGCATACATGAGTTCTTATAAAATTAAGTATACATATTCCTGCAAACAGATATAAACGTGACTTCATAATTTTGAATTAAAAAAAATAACTCGAAAAAAAAAAGAAAAAAATTCTGCAGTTTCATACAAAAGTACAATATCTCACGGCCGAAATGTATGGAAGAGCTGATTATGACCCTAGGGGTTTCTAGATCTGACGGGGTCCATTAGGACCGATGCCTGCCAGGGTTGCGGATTTGTTCGAAAGAGTTACCGTGGCCCTTGGCACCTTGGCACAGGCAAGTGAAGGAACACGGGTGGGTCGTCAGTAAGAGTCTGACACGCCCTCCCGCTCCACCCAGAGCGGGAGAGGTCATTTGATGATTTCCCACGCAAAAAAAAGGGGGTTTCTAGATTGACAACTTGAAACCATGGTACAAGTTTGTGTTACGATGTCCCTTTCTCAGAGTTTATATAATTACTAGCTGTTGCTCGCAACCTTCACCCTCGTTAACTTATTATAAAAATATTACTTCCCTGTTTGAATCGGATTTTTTTGTCAATTTCAAGGGTTTGAATATTTTGCACGGATCTCTAATCCTTTTTCTACAAAAAAAGTAAGTTACTCCTTAAAACATCTGCCAGTAAAAGTCCCGTCAAATCAGTCCAGCCGTTTCGGAGATTAGCCGGAACAAACAGATAGACAGACAAAATATTTTTTTTTTTTGTTAAAAGTACCCGTTTATACTTATAACAAAAAATTCAGTAAACAGCTGTTATTTTGAAATTACAAACAGACACTTCAATTTTATTTATTTGTATAGATAAATCCAAGTACCTATCTTAGTACTAAAAGTTTGGTCGGAACTAGCCATATAACTGACTTATAGAAAGTGTTTATTCTGTTGGCGGTGCGGAAAAACTGTTTGACTTATTTTCAAGATATCAATGTATTTTTGGTCCTTTTGTGGAAACAAGGAGTTTCCTTGCCAACAGTTACTACAACAGGTACCATCAAAGAAGTTTTACACATTTTCATATAAAGTAGTTAATTTTAAAAAGGTACCGATTTCCTCAGGAAAAAGATACATGTTCACAATATAAATATGTAAATCTGGACAGCAATAAAATATCTACTACAATAAGAAAAGGGAAAATATTTATGTGAATCAAAGTATTGGCAGTATTTTTTGCGGTAATTGAAGAAAAGTTTGTTACTTTTATAATATTTTTGAGATTTCTTAATAGTCGCTTGTTACACAGTACAGTTATATAATAGGTATTAAAATACATAACAATACCAATAAAAACCTCACCTATATTTGAGATCCATAACTTCAAAGTTATAAACTGAAGAATACATTCCCGCCAAAAACACAGGAAACAATATCAAAAGGTAACTGTAAACATTGAACTTCCCAAAAGGTCCCAGAATTGTCAAAATATCGTCCACAGACACTTCCGAATTCGGTTTTTTTTCCGGATCCATGATTGAAGCACAGCACTATTACAATTAAAACAAAATACAATAAATACAACACTTTGGTACGTAATTAATTGAAAATTTTGTTTGAATATCGAACGCGCGCGTGCGACGTTGAACGTCGGGCCGATAGTGCGCGCCGCGAACTCGATCTATGCTTTTTATTGTTCATGTTAAAATCATTGGCTATCGAAGCGGAGTTTACTTACGATAACATTGACTATGAAACTTTACTCTATTTATGACTGCTATTACTATGAGAAGTTTACTTATTGACTTGAGACGTTAAATTGTTGACTGGTCGTTAATTTATGAAATGAACGATGCACGATGCGCGGCAAAATCCATGAGGAACGGATTCATCTCTGTTGGAACGGATTATAGATAACAAAGCTAGATTTTCGCCACTAGTCACCTTCATTGCTATGGACCAGAAGTTTTTGGAGAAACAAGTATGTTAATAGTACCTAGCGAACATCTTTCGAAAATAGGCAGTCAGTGGCCCGAAAGTCCGACAACCAGCCTTACTAAGGGGTATCGTTTTACCCAGTACTTAATGGATTGTGAAGGTCAGATAGGCAGTCGCTCTATGTAAAAAAAATACTGGTATTCAGCTGCATCTGGTTAGCATGGAAGCCGACCACAACATAGTTGAGAAGAGGCTAGGCAGATCATGATGATGCTTAGCAGAAGCCTGACTTAATAGACAGAACCTATCAACTTACAATTAAGTTGTCATGCATTGCATTGTCGTTCGTTGTTGCACATTGAACTGTCTTAAAAAGTAACGTCAAACTTAAGCAAGTCAATACTTGCTTAACTTTGACGTTACTATTTAAGATAATGTTGTCGTAAACTTAACGATCAATTACGCAAAGACTTTCCTTTCAGGAATGGAAAGTTAAGGCGGTGCGACATTGTGTTATGTCTTTTGAGGTAACCGCAGATGAATTTCACGTTCATTGGTTATCAGAATTTGGGAAAGAGGCTTTGGAAAGAGACATTAAGTAATCATAATCTAGTTAGCTTTTAGTCACTATTGCGGCTAACATTTAGTACAATCAATTTTAAAATTCAACGATAAATACGAAAATAAGAGAGATGGGAGATGGCGGGACGAGCTGGACAGGACCAACGATCAGTGGTCCACCTTAGCCCTGGATCGAAGAATTTGGAAGTCCTGGGGAGAGGCCTTTGCCCAGCAGTGGGATGGTACAGGCTAACAGTAACAGTAAATACGAAAATATGTTTTATGCAGTTCTCAGAGGACTGGGCTGAAAGCCTGAAAATGTTAACTCAAGCCCGGTGAGACATGATATAAAGTTAATTTCATATGAAGAAGATAGTCTTAATCTTCAATACCCTTTCAGTAATTTATAGTTATGAGTCGAGCTACATCATCTGCATAGCCTTTTCCCAACTATGTTGGGGTCGGCTTCCAGTCTAACAGGATGCAGCTGAATACCAGTATTTTACATGGAGCGACTGCGTATCTAACCTCCACAACCCAGTTCGTAATGGGTATACGATACCCCTTGGTAAGACTGGTTGTCAGACTTTCGGGCCACTGACTACCTGTAACGACTGTCAAAGATCTACAAACGACAGCCGGGACCAACGGCTTAACGTGCTTTCCGAGGCACGGAGGAAACTCGGTATGTAACGGGTGGTCACCCATCCACGGACCAACCCCGGCAAGCGCGGCTTAACCTGACGATCGACCCGAGTGGCTGTTATTATTTAGACCACTCAAATCTGTGTGGTTCTTTCTACAAAAGATCACCTCAGAGATCTGTAAAGTCCTCATGTGACTTGACCAAAATTATGTATAGACTTTAAAATAGACTGTGACCTCTGAGTTTGTTTCGGCTGTTTCTTGTCAGAGAAGTCAGGTACGAAACACCGGCCTCGTCTAGTTATAAAATTGTACATTTTGATATTAGAGGTGAAAGTTTGTTTTTGAAGCCGAGGCGAAATACACATACGAACCGCAGGCGAGGGTGTTATGGAGCCGAGAACTGCAGTAACAAATGCCCACGTGTATCAAACGACGTTTTTCAATACACTAAGTTTTTTGGTTTTAGTTTTTAGTCGAAATTTGTTCAAAGTCCAAATTGCTTCAATGGGATAGAAAAAAAAATGAAAAATAAAAATGACTGTGGGGGCGAGCCGTCTCACCACGTGTGGAATTTTCATTTCCGCAATAAAGTGCGGGAATATAAGAAGAAAACCACGAGGGTGAAATCCATAGCATGTTGAAACTAACCGTAGTGCGATAAGAGCCAGATTTCGAGGAAGTGTATTGTAAAGATATTTATTTTGACGTTTAAAGATGTTTGTAAAAACCAATTTACAAAATAATCATCATTTACTCAGTTTGATTGGATTATTTCTTTCGTTCACTGAGTATTGAAGGTGCTCAAGTTGAACACTACTTACCCCATATCCCGGAGGACATATGAGGACTTGATACTTTTGATTACTTGTTCTATTACCGCAGTTCTTAGAACAAGGCTGAAGCTAATCGTTTCCCTTTATTTACACCTGTTTCTGTTGGTGTTATGAAATGGTAGTCATGTTTTGTAAACAGCCACGTAGCAACAGAAGCCTTTGTTTGACCGCGAGTTATCGGTTGCTATGATCTACGGTTAGGTAAGTACTACGGTACAAACTAAGTTTTTCTTTGATCAAACTAGGTTAAATCATAACATAACGCCTGTGATCCTAATAGTAATTAGGCAGAAGTGCACCTAATTGTACACCCACATTTCGCCAGTTACGTTTAAGTACCATGTAATAGAGAGTGAGCCTATTGCCATCAACCGAGCACAAATCCAGACTCCGTGGCTACTAAGAAATTCCCGATGGTAAAACCCAATAACACTGCCGGACACGGGAATCGAATTCAGAACGCCATGCTCAGCAGTCGCGGTTGCGCCCACTCGATCAACAAGGTCGAAAATCACAATCAGTCTTTCTAATTAAAAAAATAGTAATTCTAATTATGCCTTCTTTCTGAATGGGTATGGGTCGCTCCGTGTATATTATTATACATTATTGGTATCTGTATCCGGTTAGACTGAAAGCCAACCCCAACATTTTGAAAAAGCTTAGACCGATGTAGAGAATTGTAAGTGATTTTAAAATTTTCAGACAAAGGATTTGCACCCCTTTTTTTTTTGGTAACGGGGTGAAACCTTCAACAAGCGACCGGGCTTTGGGGGTGAGGCCAGTGAGTGTGAGATTTCGACTTCACTAAAACCACCCCGGTGGTCACCATCCACACATGAGAGGAGACACCGTTTTCTTTTAAAAGACTTGTCTGGAGCCCCCTCTGTGCAAGAAGATTGGCTCATCTAGCAAGCAAGCTACTGCAAGCTTTGAACGTATCAAGAAAATAAAAACAAATGTTAATGTAAGAAATTTAAAAAGAGACAAACCTCATAATGTACCGATGCCCAGAAAAAAAACGAAATCCTTTAAAATTTTCGTCGACTTTTTGACTTACAGGCAAAAAAATCACCATTGTCTAACTGAGTTCTAACATACTACTCGTACTATTGTACTTAATAGAAAATAGGTCAATCAAATTTTATTAGCTGTTGAAGAAAATTGTGGTAATTTAAATATTCTATTCTAAATGCAAGTATTAAGTTAACAACACTATTGTGATATAAACTCTAGCCGTCATCAGCACCTTGTGCCCAGGTGTGACGGCCTAACTCTTCATTTCTGTTCGCAGTTTATGACGAACTAAATTTTATTTTATTTTCTTGACAAAATAGAACAAGGCAAGGGTCATCATTCAAAAAAGATACCCGAGGAAAAATAATTGAAAATGGAAGGGCCGTGAAAATAGAACTAAAATCCATCTAGGAAAGAGCCCAATTTGTGATGAGGTCAAAGTTTTGTAGGAAAAAGAAATTATAGCCTAATCTGCTCAATTTTGCAGGTTTCCGTAGTTAAGTGCAAGTCATCGCAATAATGCCAAACTTGTTGACTTGACTTTGACGATTCTTCTAACTAACAAAACACAGTTGTTGAGTAACAGCCTCGTAATCACAAAACGCATCTCCTTAACATGGCTAAGTAACTAAGCAAACAAACAAGGAAGGTATGCTTGCGTATTTAATATTTACCAGCGTTGGAATGTCCTTAATTTTTGGCACACTTTCTAGTGTTTCCTAAGTCTAATTGAGTGGAAAATTGCAGGGCATTGAGTCTTTGCAAGGCTACAACAGCGTATCGATAACAATGATGAATTTGCTTTTGGACCGAAATTGGGCATCTCCTGGACTGTTAATGGTTGGAAATCAAGGACGTCCAAATGGATCAATGATTTTTTTAGGGATGTAAGTTCATTGTGCTGTCAAAAAATAGAGGCACTGAACAATACTGCTAAACTGAGTGAAGTGCCATGGATTTCTGTCATGATTTACAAGTTACTTTTCTTGGAGGTAATCGGACAATCACAACAGACTTATAGCAGTGATAGCTTAGTGGTGTGACCGTTGAACTGCCAAGTCACACGACTAGGTAGGTCTCGAGTTCGAACCCAAGACCCGCACCTCTGATTTTTGGGGATCATGTACGTTTTGGATAAATATGACTTGCTTCGGTGAAGGAAAAGGTTTTGACGAAACCAGCATGCCTGAGAGATATTTCTCGAAGGCATGTAAAGCCAAGTCAGAGGCTGGCATAAAAATTCTGACACCAGGTTAGGCACTAACCACACGATAAAGAAAAAAGAAAGAACAGATAAATATGTGAAATACATACATAGGTATGTTGTGGATGAGCCGTCGCGCATGAGGACGCTCGGTCCTGCACCCAGCCTCCCAGCCATCTGAAGACTTTTAAATAAAAACTCGTGTGAACCCACACTAACTTTAGGCTAAACCACAATAATATAATTTGTTATTTTATTAGCTAACTCGAAACCGCAGTCCTTTATTGAAGATGTTTGTCGTGAATAAACTCAGCACTTTGAATTACCTGAATTGTGGCTGCAATAATGATGTAGGTCTACGGAATTATCGTTCCGTAATAAAATCACAGTCCAATCAACAGTCTCTCATTTATTGGTCATATGAATGGAATATGGTCATAAAAGAATATATGGTCATATAAATGGAAATGGAGGGAGGCCTTTGCCCAGCAGTGGGATAGTACGAGCTAGCTATAATAATAAATGAATGGAATTATCTCAAGGACTTTTTTCTTGGGTGTAGATCTGCAAATGTAATTAAAAAGTGGTGATTATGTTAATCCTCCTTATATTTCTGTTCAAACTTTATGGCAGGTCGGATGTTAGGTGCGAGTGACGGTCTGCGCACTATACAGCCAAGACGATGCGTCCTCTGTGCCCCGTTGATACCTAAAATTGTATTCTGCGCAGCTTTACGTTAGATTTTCCGAGCTGCCATTAAGTTTGAACCTTCATAGCTGCACAGACCGTCACTCGCAGCTAACTTCCGAGCGAGCAACTGAATTTGACCTCCTCTTAGGCATTGACTCCCTTCGTCTGTGCTTATTTCCGCGCTCGACCGCCTCATCTAGGTGGGGTGTGGATACAAGCCCACAATGGATGCATCAATGCATCCTCCCATCTCGTAGCCAAATGACCGACACTGCTACTTTAAGCAAAATCAGTTGATAATAAATCAAAGGTAATATACAAGAATCGTACCATAGTCGTAAGTGTTTCCTATTGGACCTTAACATCTACTATTCAGTATTCTTAGACATTGCTTTATCAATATTGTCACCATTAAATTTCCTACTTCCGGACTAAGGCCTCTTCTTTAAGACTGACTGTTCCTCAATCTATCTTCTTTCTGATGGTGTCTTGCCAACTGGCTGTTTGTAACTTCCGACCATAAAGTTACGGTCAGGAACTGCGTCCTTACCTGTAAATCTGTGGTGTCTATGATTAACATAAAATATAAATTAAATTGAAGAAGCTAAACGTGGTGCCAAGTATTGAATTCACAAGTAACCGTTATTTAGTGGATCCAAAAGTATTGTATTGTATTGTATTGTATAACGGGCTGGTATTCGCCACTCCACGTCCAAATCACGTATTGTGCGCACGGGATCCAAAAGTAATAGGGAAATGAAAACGCAGTTCATTTAACCTATCAAAGATTAAAGGCCCTCCTGCAACACAAGTTACTAAATACATAATTATGTTTAGACCTAATCATGTTATTACGTGTCTGTCATCTCATACGATTGACAGAAACAAACGTATTTAATTTAGCGATTTGTAGTGCCAGCGGGCCTTAAAATTCAGTTATCCCAAGATGTCAACGGCCACCAAAAAGATTTGTGTTACGAAATGTCTTGCATTTAATCATGTAAGAGGTACTGAGCCAAAAATTTCTTAATATTTTTCTGTCAGAGCCGAAGTTAGAACTTCAACAGCCTCTAAATCCAGCTGAAATATAAAAGCAGATTCCTTGCCAGAATCAGATAAACACATAATGCAATAGCACCAACAATTTACATTGGTGGGCACACGACTTGTATTGCAAGAGATTTCCGTGTTTTATACCGTTGACGTGAACTAGTATTCGATATTGCGCGTCCTGTAGTTTAGTGATGTACATTTTATCGATATTTTCGTAAAGGTCAATTTTTTTAAGTGAACTTCCGTAAGAACTTTATAAATAAATAACTAATTATTGTTAAAGGTTTTATTGCTTTTATGGATTTTAACCTTGCGACTAGTTTATTTTCACTCGGACCCCCGGTTATTTTTAACAAATTTTGAGCCGGAAATGAATGGAACGACCTTTCTTTACTTACTAATTCGCAAGGTGATACCACGGATTATGACAGAGGCGGCATCAGTAAATCTTTATCTATTGCTTTATTATAGTAATTATATTAAAAAAAGGTCGAGTGAACGATTATAAACTACTTAAATCTAATTATTACGATTAACCGTTGGAGGAGCTCGTGACTAAATAATAACTGCCGCTCGGATTTATCTTCAGGTTACGCCGCACTTGCCTAAGTTGGTCTGTGGATTACATACCGAGTTTCCTCCGTGCCTCTCTCCCGTTCCGGCTAGCATTTGCAGCATTTTGGCAGTCGTTACAGTGGCCCGAGGGTCTGACAAGCAGTCTTACCAAAGGGTACCGTATTACCCAGCACTAACTGGGTTGTCGAGGTCAGATAGGCTGTTGCTCCATATAAAATACTGGTATTCAGCTGCATCCGATTAAACTGGAAGCCCCCCCGAACATAGTTGGAAAAAGGATAGGCAGATGATGATATTATGATTAACCGTTGCCAACACTCTTTAATTGCACATTTCTTTTCTTCTTGGTGTCGCTCTTCGTAAACAAAAACTGACCAGTGGCAAGATACTACTTACTGTAGTTACTTCAAATCCAAGGCATTTGAAATTACAATTTTTCACTAATTTCTATGTCTTAAGTTAAAAGATTACCGTTCATCTCATATCAATTAATATGAGTACATTAATTATAGTAAAGCTCATTAATGTCGTTGTTATTGAATACGACTTTTTAGATTCAGGAGTTATTATGGTCAAATTTATCGCAGGAAAGATCAGGATAGGACGATCTGCATATATTTACAGGAGAGATGTTTCCAAAAATTGGATGTGCCCAGAAGTGGGACGAAAAAAAAACTCATACTTGGTATGAGTTTTACAAACACAATCATAATCCAATTAAAGAAAGAAGCAATTAAGCAAAAAGTGGTTGGATCAATCACGACAACTAACAATTAAACACCAATAATAACTCATTTCCTTCAAGTAAACAGGCTTGTCCCTAATGAGGTGGCTACTGCATAATTTAGAATATAATCTTGATTGTAACGTTTATGTCACAGTACGACATAACTTTAAGGTTTCACTGATGAACAGTCTCCGTACTAACTTTGGGGAAAATAGAGTTGATGCATTTTAGAGTATCAACTCTGCACTCAAGCCTATGCTGTTTATTTTCAGAACTTAAATGAGAAGATATAACATTTTATAAATACTAGCGAGTTTTCCGTATAATTTTTGCATGAGCCTAATTTTTAGCCTAGTGGTGTGACGGTCGGACTGCCAAGTCATAAGTTTCAAGTTTGAATACAAGACACGCACCTCTGATTTTTCAGATTCATGTATAGTATAATTATAACGTGCTTCGATGAAGGAAAACATCGTGAGGAAACAAGCACGCCTGAGAGATATTTCTCGACAACAGGTAAATCCAAGTCAGAGGCCCATGGGTGGCATAAAAATTTAACACTAGGTTAGGCTAACCCAACCACACGGTAAAAACAGAAGATTTTTTTGCAAGAGTTCATTTAAACATTAGATACACTATTTGAAAAACGATCGTGTTCGATGAAACCTTTAAATTGTGTCGTACTAACATGAGTGACGGGAAAAACACAAATGAATAATGTAGTAATTGAGTGATCGTAACATTTGTCTAGTAACCGGCACAGCTTCGGACCATTAATGAGAGTAGGTAACGAGGCAAGATTCCGAAATGACTCAACGATCTGTGTAGGAATGATTTGAGTTGTCAACACATTAGACGGTGTAAGGAAAATGCACCCATGATTGAACTATCAAATGTGATTGCAATCTAAATTGCCATTCTATTTCGCAACTTTATCTTGCAACTCACGTTTAACATAAGACTAGGCGTTTGTTTTTTTTGAAGCTATGGGAAAATTGAACCTTTGTCTAATTAATTTTGGGGCATGCAAAACCCAGTTTCGGTTCTATAGCAGAACCCGGTTTTCCACGGATTTTACTGTGGTATCGTAACTATACGAATTGAGCTGTCGCTTAGCTGTTTTTTTTTGTAATTTCTATGTACAGAAGAATATTTGAAAAAAATATTAATATAACCCAAAAAATGATTTTGTTGAAAATTTTAGGCCACCGATTTTGCAGTTTCTACCCTTAAAACTATCGATACTTTCCACCACTATGTCCCATCCCTATCCAACTCTATTCTGGAGCCGAGCTCTTTGTGGGATTGAAACTTTTTGACTCAGAGGGATTGTTATCCGACAAGTAGCTTCAAACGTATGCCTTGCTTCCCACTGTCTATCTTATACGTTTGTACAGATACTGTTATGATTTTACGTACGAAATATCTTGTAGTAGTGTTATAGTTTTCTTCATACACTTGGGACGAGCATCTACATGCGTGAAAAACGCGTTTTCTGTGGCACTAGGCAATAGTGTAGCTTCCCTCCCATCCGTGAATTTTTTTTAGATTTTATGAGTAGTTTTAGAGATGCGTAAAGTTTGGGTGTAGGAATATCCAAACTTTACCTCTTAATATACATGGTGGAAGGGCCCCCGACGCACAAACAGTTTGGACGAATTCAGTACATCATTCTGTACCCCCCTGCCCCAAATCGGTATTTATCATCGATTATTAAAAAAAAAACAACTGTTCCATATAATATTTTGAATGTACATTACACTTACACACTATACTACACTACTACTACTACTTTACTTTTTTTTTTGTGTTTTGTATTTTTGTAAAACAGCAGTTTTAGTTTTTAACTTTCTGATGAACTGAATACGTGGTGACCGTTTGTGCGTCGGTGTCTTATCCACCGTGTATAAGCATAGTTTTCATACTAGCAACCCGTATTCTGTATCTGTGCTTAGTTGATGCCAAAAAGCTTGTCTCCTGTTATACGGGACTTGGATATTCATCCCTCAATATCTTAGTTTCAATGGAATTTCTCAGTAGCAGCCAGTTTGAATTTGAGCCCGGTATATTCTAAGGTAATAGGCTCGCCTCTAATACGTGGGACTTAAACATAACAGTCAAATTGTGGGTGTACTATTGGTACACCTCTGCCACACCCTTTCTGGATTACAGGTGTGATGTTACGAGAGTATATTTATCTTGTAGTTTGAGTCGAACCAAGAGGAAAAACGAAGCCATTCATTCTTGTAAGAAAACCATGTTTCTGTTTGAAAATTCTGAATGAAATTATTCTGAATGATAATGATAAATCGTCATTTGAAATGCCATAATGACTAAATTAATGGCATTGTTCAGTTATTGATTGGCGACGGTAATTAATATACCTAGTAATTAATATAGCTACTCATTAATTAATGTTGCCCGTGAAATGTATATCATTTAAGTCGTGACAATCATATCGATTTTCATATTGATTTATGTGAGTTTAGAACATTGTAAAGTACTAAATCTGTTTGAATGGAAGATGAGTTACCTATATTTAGAAATTAATAACATTAATAACACAGTATAGCACGCCTGTAATCCTCTAAGGGATAAGCAGAGGTTAACTTAATGGTACTACACCCACTTTTTGCCAGTTATGTTTTAAGTCCCATGTAATAGGGGGCCTATTGCCATCAACCGGGCACAAATCCAGACTTCCTAGCTGCTACTGAGGAATTCCTGGTTGAAAAATCCAATAACATTTTGCTCGACCCGGGAATCGAAACCCAGGACCTCATGTTCAGCAGTCGAGCTTGCGGCCACTCAGCCAATGAGACAGTCCCAAAAAAAAGCAGTTAGAAGTTCATATTTAGATATCATCTCGCCAGTAATCCCCGAAGGGTCGGGCAGACGCTTACTTGGTACATATTATAAGAACATCTCGGCCTCTGTACATTTCGCTCGTTATGTATAAGTCCCATGTAATAGGGAGCGAACTTATTGCCATCAACTAAGTACTAATTGGGTGTCCGGGCTGCTACTGAGAAATTCATGATAGAAAAATCCAGTAGCCCAACATTTTGTCCGACCTGGGAATCGAACCCAACATTTGTTAGTGCTGGCTGCTAGACCAAAGCACAGCTATTTTATAGATTATATTTGCAAAACAAGAACGACATGGAAAGATCTACACACTTCTTTAATATGTAGTAATATATTTCCTAATTTTGCCTTTTTAAGGGAATTTCAAAACGTTTAGACACTTCCCGTAACCCAAGGGCTGACTTTTACCTTGGCCAGAGGCTAAGCGTTGCCATACTACGTGGCAACGCCGCCAGTCTCTTGTTGACATTACCAGTTGATATGTAATAATTTCCTGATCACATCAGCGTTTACTGCAAGATCGATACAAAAAACGGTATTAAGTTGACTTTCGAGGTTTCTTTAATAATTCACAATTAGGTACAACCAACATCATGCTCTGCCGACCTTCACCTGCTCCTCAGTCCATCAAGTCATCTAGCCTACAGGAATGTCTACGGGAATCCCACATGTAAAAATAACACAAGGCATCGTACGACAAAGCTACTTTTAACTGCAAAACCTTGGCCTTTTCAGTACTCCTTTTAATCATTTTATACCCTCAATGAAGCTAACGATTAAATTTAAATGCGCTGACTCGGCGACGGTAAACATATTTGACGGTAATTTGAGTTGCTAAAACCTTTGATGTTGCTTTTTTAACTAACCAATCACGGTTAAGTGCTATTATTGCTGAAAACAATAGGACGTTTGGAAATTAAAAAAGAAACTTTGTAATTATTGAACGAGAACTTGTAACTTGAAGGTGGCTTCCTTGTAGGGCTGACAACTAACCATTGTTTGTTCTGTAACGTGCAAGGCTTAAACATTTATTAAAAAAAGGACCTTAAAAGCAGATCGAAAAGGCAACATTCTCTATTGACAAATCTGGGTCAAGTAAAAACAAATGACAATCATGAAAAGAATCTCAACACTACAATAAATGAAGATGAATATGAAATGAGTTGGACGCGGTTACTAAATGGTGAGAGGTTTGTGCTTTCTTAAATTTACACTTACACGGTCACTTACGGGATATCTTCCGTAATTTTCCGTGATAGTCTTCTTCTTTATCGTGTGGTTAGTGCCTAACCTGGTGTCAGAGTTTTTATGCCGCCGATGGGCCTCTGACTTGGCTTTACATACCGTCGAGAAATATCTCTCAGGTATGCTGGTTTCCTCACGATGTTTTCCTTCACCGAAGCAAGTGATAATTACTCAATAGGCACATGATTCCGAAAAATCAGAGGTGCGTGTCCTGGGTTCGAATTCGAGACCTATGACTTGGCAGTCCAACGGTCACACCACTAGGCTATAACTGCGTGACAGTGTAACATTACTTATAAACCGTGAAAGCTTAAAACAGTGTTCATGTCTAATTTTTAAAACCCACTGACTTATTACTTTATGAACTGGCTACATGTGGGTGTACTAAAGGCTTCTTTCCCTTCGGAAAAATCAGACGTGATATTCGTTCACCTAATCCAAAGAATTACGGTGCAATTTCACAACCACATCAAGAAGCTTAATTTTAAAATTTCATCCCTGGCAACCCTACACCTCACCCAGAGGTCTAAGGACGAATGGTAATTTACTTGAATAAGTTCTGAATTATGAATACTGAAAATCTGACCCAAGGAGTGCTGTGAAAGTTTCCTCAAATTATAAGTACTTTCTGAGGGTAAACAGATTACTTGCCTTATTTGAGGTGCCCGAAAAGGAAAGTGTAATGATTTATAGCAATTTTCATGATAAATATATTCGGATTTTTTAAGTGTCGGTAAAGAATTAAGTGTCATTTTTTTAAACTTTGCCCCGCACTATTAATTTCTCCTGTATGTACAAACGTTTAAACTCACATAATATACATACATACGTACAAACAACCAGACCTGGAATAACTGTCTGTAGGTCATGTAAATATTTGTTCCGTGCGGGAATCGAACCCGCGACACGCAGCGCAGCAGCCAATCGCTCAGCCACTGCGCTACCGTGCTGTGAATGATTGATTAATAGGGTGTTTTGTTGAAGAATTTCAGCTAGTAACGTTCCCACTGTTAAAATTCAGGCTTTCTCTTTCGACTCTGTGAGTTTTACATGTCATCTTTTTAGATTTAGAATAGAATAGAAGAAGGGTTGATACCGTTTGGTAACTTTCCCGTTTGGACAACTAAACAAAAGACGTGCAAAACAAGTGAAAAACAGTGCCCTTTCGTAACAATTTTAATCTTCGTACAATATTGAGTCCCGTTTCGCCAACTATAATTTTCAACTGTTTTTTGTACGGTACAGTCAGCTCCCAAAGTTATAAGGAAACTTCTCGTTGATGTTGCTATTTTTTGTCTCTCTCTGGCACACTAAGGTTTGTTACGAAAGAACTTAATTTGGAATTTGAACTGAAAGTACTAGTATAACAGAATCATGAAGTAGATGTTGGTGCCGCGACCACCAGTCTTACAAACGGGTTTCAGTCATAAGATAGTTCATAGTAGATAGGTTAGGTACTTCATACTATTTCAATTAAAAATACAGTCTGTATTTTTTTTTTAAGTATCAAAGGTTGGCTTCCTACAGTTCTAGGAGGTACCTACTATATAATATCAATTATTGAAATACCACATTGAATTTATGCAAGCCTAGTACTTTTGGTTGGGTTTTCACCAGAAAGACCGTTCTGTTACAATTTGTGACTTTTTATTTCAATGTTTATACATTTTTAAATACGTAAGTGTAGTTTGTTTATTATTGGAACTGCTACAGGAACTGATGGACGCTACTGAAGGCGCCAAACTAGTGGCTCAATTCTGGGCCGACACAATTTAGATTGCCATCGACACGCTGAGAAGAAGCAGATTGGAACGATTTGTTTACTTAGTTATAACTTTATTAGTCATATTTTTGTTTTTTTCCCCATAACAGGAAGGTTATTTTGGTGTACCTACCTTGTTTGGGTATTAACGGCAAGTTAAAAATAAATAAGAGTGTACAGTTATGTTAGTATATTATTATATATTTTTATATTATATTAGTTGTGGTATTTCTTAGTAGTTCTTCTGGGTCCTAACTGTACTTGCCGAATTTTTTTTTACAAACGGGAATGAATACACGCATACTCAAAACTTTACGAAACGAGATTCAATGTATGAAAATCAAAATAGACTTTTGTGATTGTATTTTGTTTAGTTGTCCAAATGGGAAAGTTAGGACCCGGGATGTAGCCATGAAGAATCGTTTGTTGAAAGGTTGTTAAAATTATTGTTTCTTGCTATGTTGTTCAGGTCAGATGGTAGTTTTTTTTGTCAAAGTTCCAACATTTTCACGAGTTTTTTTTTTAATACAAGTTTTTAATGTCATAACTTTACTTTAAATACTAGGGGCATTAAAGGGGGCCTGTGTACGGTGAGCTAAGGGCTAGCTCGCCGTCCCTCCGTCTTAGGACGACAGGCCGTGTCGACGGCGCGTTCGTGTTCCACGCGCGCCTCAAAGAGATGTCAGCATAGGGAAGGGGCCCGCAAGGGCCGATGCCTGCCGGGTGCTGCGGGTTGTTCGAAAGAGATACCGCGGCCCCGGAACACAAAGGGCGATGAAGGAACATGGGTGGGTTTTAGTCAGGAAAAGTCTGACACTCCCTCCCGCTCAGCCCAGAGCGGGAGAAGTCATTTGATGATTTCCCATACGGGGAAAAAAAAAAAGGGGCATTAAAGGGAAAACTAATCAGTTATCGTCATAAAAGATTAAATATAACATGTATACGATTTATCGTCATAAAAGATTAAATATAACATGTATACGATTTCTCACACGTTTTCAGTTTTAATATTACCTCCAAATATGGAACCCCAAAAGCGACGCGGGCTTGGCCGGTTTTTCTCTAGCGCGTGTAATGTTAATCTTTTGATTAATAATAATAATTTATTTTACATTTAATTACGCAGCCTTATCTATTACTAACTTTTCTTGTGCGTGTACTTGCGTACAGCGTGTATTAATACAAAAATGTGCTATTATAACAATTACTATCTCTAGACATGCCCTCCAAATGAGTTATTATTTAAGCAGTAGGTACAGGTCTGAATCCCTGTTGGAGCATAATTCTTTGGAAGTGAGTGCGTCGTCGTGTCGGGAATATCATAAGTACCCGTGTTATGTTATTATATTACATGCTTTAATTACTCGAATATGTACTACTTACAGTTCAACATCTGCCTAGCCGTTTCCCAACTATGTTGGGGGTCGTCTTTCAGCCTAAGCGGATGCAGCTGAATACCAGTATTTTACATGAAGTGACTGCCTATCTGACCCCTACAACCCTGTTAGTACTGGGTACAATACGATACCCCTTGGTAAGACTGGTTGTCAGACTTTCAGGCCACTGACTATCTGTAACGACTGTCAAATATGTACAAAATGACAGCCGGGACCAACGACTTAACGTGCTAATTCTGAGTCACGGAGGAAACTCGGTATGTACTGGGTGGTCACCCTTTCACAGACCAACCTAGGCACGCACGGCTTAACATGAACATCGACGCGAGCGGCTGTAATTCTTAAGCCGCGAGTTCCTCTTACATATATGTATGTAGTTGTACAAGCATCATTTGGTGCGTGCCAAAACTCGGATTGAATTCTGCTATTTTCTTTTTCGTTTCAATTTTGCAGAATGTTCCCCAAATGGTGAATTGTTCACCAACGCCCCCCCCAACCCCCCTCTTTCAATGTTATTTAAGCTTCAAAAACCCCCGTAGCTCTATTTTCAGAGTAGGTTAGGTTAGTTACAACTATTATTTTTATGAGAATAATGCCTAAGTTTTAGTTACCGACGGAATGAGAAAAAGGTGTTGAGGAAAGTTTTGATTATGAATGTGGCTATAAGAGTAGCGTAAGATCAAAGAAACGACGGGATGGACTGTGTGCAGGATAATATGACTGGCCAAACGGTGACTGCTGAGATGACGAGTACCTATGGAAGATGAAGACATGCTGCGCCGACCCTAAATAAATTAGGTTGTCCTAATTCACCTAAGGGCAGAAGCACGATAATATGGTTAAGTGTGATTACTATAATCTTGAGGGACGTCAAATAATTCTTATAAATCCGACAGTTAGGTACGATGTCAACCGACACGATAGTTTTTACCAAGAAAATTTTCTAATTGTCTAATTACTATCAACCAACAATATAACTGATAGAATGATAAATGTTTTATTTTATGCGGTCAATACAACAAAGATGCAGCTATTATATCTATACTTGGTGACAAAAAGGTCGTTTAATTACTCAATAATCCTCATTTGAGAGGTAAAGGTTTGTTATTGACGCCCAAGGACATTTAAATACGTAATAACATATACCTAGAGAAGGGGAAAAGTGAACAACATGTTATGCTGCTAGAAATAACGAATCATCAAACTTGAGGGTTATGCCTTTTTACCCGACTGACCCAGGAGGACGGTACGTAATGTATTTCGCACTATGTATGTATTTATGTCCGTTCTATTGTGACCTCGTAACTCATAAACGGGTGAACCGATTTGGAAAAACTATACGTCGTTAGATAGCTTAAAAAAACAGAAATATAAATTTAAAAAAAATCGAGTTCGATTTTTTTTTTCTTGAGTTTATATGAGTACATGAGCGGACTGCTTTCTGTGGGACGTCAATTTTTTTTAAAACGATGAAGGACGTTTGTTCCATAGAAAGTGTACTGAAATCACCAAATCAAGCAATTAGCGGCCTGAAGACAACTAGGTACTTATACCCAGTCGCGTGCCTAGGGGCCAACAATAAGGCACCCCATAAGGCAATCGGACATCATGAAGGGTAGTAGATTATGAGTGCAAGCCAAGCTTATAGGCTTGTATGAAAGTACCGCCACTACTTACATATACCGCATATTATTGTGAAGTATAGCGCACTTCGCATTTTATTTGGATGTGGTAAAAACATGTCTGGAAAATAAAGCTGTGTATTACGTAAGTTGTTCAGTAAATACTGAACTACTGGCTGTCATAGTTACATTTTTAGCAGCTGCTTAGTAAATGCTAATATTTGTTGAGCTGTTTATGAATAACGTGCATAGGTACGTTAATAGATTATATTTGTCCAGTCTACGTAGCTAGATTGATTTGGACACTTAATATTTGAACCTCATTATCTGCTTAGTCTTTTTACCAACGATGTTGGGGTCGGTTTCCAGTCTAATCGGATGTAGCTGAATATTATAATTTTACATGGAGCGACTGCCTATCTGACCATCACAACCCAGTTAGTACTGGGTAATAGAATTGTATATACTCTTTGTGCCAATCTCTACGCTCGTGTACCAGGCTTATCTAAGATTTACCCGCGACGGCAACATTGTCGTCTACCTATCTTGTCGCCGGACAACCAGCACATCATTATCTGATGATACCATCATTATCTGAGGAGGCCCATGTCTAGCTGTGCCTGTAGGCTGATGCCTGGCACAGCTGGACATAGGCCTTTTCAATCGCACGCCACTCAACTTGATGCCTATAGGCACAGCTGCACATAGGCCTCTTCAATCGCACGCCACTCAACTTGATGCCCACAGGCACAGCTGGACATAGGCCTCCTCAATCGCACGCCACTCAACTTGATGCCTACAGGCACAGCTGGACATAGGCCTCCTCAATCGCACGCCACCCAACTTGATGCCTACAGGCACTGCTGGACATAGGCCTCCTCAATCGCACGCCACTCAACTTGATGCCTACAGGCACAGCTGGACATAGGCCTCTTCAATCGCACGCCACTCAACTTGATGCCTACAGGCACAGCTGGACATAGGCCTCTTCAATCGCACGCCACTCAACTTGATGCCTACAGGTACAGCTGCTGCACATAGGCCTCTTCAATCGCACGCCACTCAACTTGATGCCTACAGGCACAGCTGGACATAGGCCTCCTCAATCGCACGCCACTCAACTTGATACCTACAGGCACAGCTGGACATAGGCCTCTTCAATCGCACGCCAATCAACTTGATGCCTACAGGCACAGCTGGACATAGGCCTCTTCAATCGCACGCCACTCAACTTGATGTCTACAAGTACAGCTGGACATAGGCCTCCTCAATCGCACGCCACTCAACTTGATGCCTACAGGTACAGCTGGACATAGGCCTCCTCAATCGCACGCCACTCAACTTGATGTCTACAGGTACAGCTGGACATAGGCCTCCTCAATCGCACGCCACTCAACTTGATGTCTACAGGTACAGCTGGACATAGGCCTCTTCAATCGCACGCCACTCAACTTGATTTTTGGCAACTCTCATCCAGTTGCTACCAGCCACCCTGCGAAGATCGTCGCTCCACCGAGTCTGACGGCACCCCAACTTACGCTTGCCGATTCGCGGCGTCTACTCAAAAACACGTCTACCCCAACGGCCATCGGTTCTACGGCTAATATGGCTTTTTATTATTATTTAACAATTAAAAACAAATACATACAACAAAAAATATAGTATTTTTGCCCTCCATTGGCCCCTAACAGAAGTAGGTATCTACGTCTTGCCCTTGTATAGTATGAATATTTGCTCGAGGTTGATATTGCGTAGTGGTGGACAGTAATGGAACATTCCTACCGCCTCGGTGGTGAAGCTATGGCCATGGTCTGAGCGGTAGAGGTTTCAAAGCGTCGCGTCGAGTGCTTTTAAAATGTTACCGCTTAGATTGGCGAAGGTGTTAGAAATGTAGTTTGTACATTGCTTATTTTTGGGCAAGAAAGTCAAATAGTGTAAAGTGTAACCCGTAGGAACATAGCATAACATCATCGAAGAATGTAATCCCTGAAGGGTTAGGCAGAGGTGTACATAATAGTACACCCACATTTCGCCAGTTATGTTGAAGTCTCATGTTAAAGGGGTGAGCCTATTCCCATCAACCGGGCATAAATCTAGACTCGTGGCTGCTATTGAGAAATTCCTCATGGAAAATCCCAATAAAACTTTGCCCGACCTAGGAATCAAACCCAGTACCTCACGCTCAACAGTCGCGCTTGCTTTACTAGACCAATGAGGCAGTCAAAGACCCATAGAGACCCGGTGAGGCCCGTGGGAATTAAAGTAGAAATAACCCTGACCATGTTGGGGTACATTATCTAACAGTTTCATCTGGAAGCCAGCATGAACAAACTTTTCGAACGATTTCACACACATTTTTACCCGACTGCGTCAGAAGGAGGGTTGTGTTTTTCGAGAGTATGTATGTATGTATGTATGTATAATTGTTTGGCACGCTCTGCGGCCTGAACGGCTTAATGGATTTTAGCTTGAGAGGTGTCGTTAGATTCGTATTTACTGTGAGAGTGACACTGGGTATATTAAAATAAAATAAAAAACTAAATGGCGGATTTTTGGCGCCAAATTCAAATGTCTAGAAAAAACCAAGAACCAATACAGATATTCTCACGATGTTATGGCGAGGGCAAATTCATAAATTTACTCCATTTGTATAAGTTGCTCAATGAAAATGTGCAGAAATAAACTATGCGTTTAATTCTAATGGAAACTTAGGGAAGCCTAAAACTAGAATTAATGGTGTAAAACATGTATACGTATGTGTGTACCTATATTGGAAGTTTACTCGTAAAAGACGGAAAGCGAAAGCTTATTAGTAGTTACCTACTTGTTCTTTTCCCCACTACCACGACGAAGTCACGGGATAAAGTTAGCCTAACATTATATGGAGTATGGAGTACTAGCTGTTACCCGCGACCATCATCTGCCTAGCCTTTTCCCAAACTATGTTGGGGTCGGCTTCCAGTCTAACCGGATGCGGCTGAGTACCAGTATTTTACATGGAGCGACTGCCTATCTGACCTCCACAACCCAGTAACTGGGTAATACCATACCCCTTGGTAAGACTGAATGTCAGACTTTCGGCTTCTGACTACTTTCAAAGATCACAAATGACAGCTGGGACCAACGGCTTAACCTGCTTTCCGAGGCACGGAGGAAACTCGATATGTAATGATGGTCACCCATCCACGGATCAACTTCGGCAAGCGCGGCTTAATTTGAAGATCGATCCGAGCGACTGTTATTATTTTGCCACGAGCTCCTCCACGAGCCCGCGACCTTCCGTTTGAAATTATTATAAAAATATTACTTCTCTATTTAATCGGATTTTGTTAAAAATTTCAATGGTTTTATTTTTTGCACAGAACCCTTTCCTTTTTTAAAGTTACTCCTTATAACATCAGCTATCGGCCAATAAAAGTCTTGTCAAAATCGGTCCAGCCGTTTATTTGATTAACCGAAACAAACAGATACACGCACAAAAATAAAAAAAGTGTTTTTTTGCTATAATTACCGCATATACTTTCATAATACATTCAGTAAAAAGCAGCTATTTTTAAATTACAAACAGACACTTCAATTTATTTGTTTGTATACGTAGATAGTTTCGCTTATTCTGCGTCCTCACTCAATAGTAAATATCTATAGCCTAAACTGACGAATTGTCAATAAATAACAGACGTCACAAAAAATCACGATAACACGTGTAAATTATATATATAATAATGTTTGCAGAATACACGTGCGACACACGATGGTCGAATGTGTTTAAAAATAATTCGGAACACGCAATAATGTGTCTGTTATAATAAATACTACATAATGGATTTGTCATCATTGATTTCCGTAAACCACCACCTGTTTAAAGTGAATCGAGTGATTTCATTGTATGAACAAATAATATATATATGTTGTTACATAATAATTATATCTTTAGTTTTCGGATTCGTCTGGAAATTATTACTGTAACAGAATTGCTTTGTTGGTCTAGTGTTCGAAAGTGTACTGGTATGTTTGATGACTTGGGTTCGATTCCCGGGTCGGGCAAATTTTAATTGGGATTTCCCATCAGGAATTTCTCAGTAGTAGCCACGGAGTCTGGATTTGTGTCCGATTCATGACAATAGGCTCACCCTCTATTACATGGGACTTAAACATAACTGGCGAAATGTGGGTGTACTATTAGGTACACCTCTTCCCAACCCTTCGGGGATTATATTTCTGATATTTCTGTTGTTTTCATTGTGTTTTAATTTGTTCTTATTCTGTTTTTTTTTTTGTTTTTTCGATGTTACACTAGCTGTTTAGGCGCATAACATAGTGCATGTAGTGCTCTTCTTTAAGTGATGGGGCACTTAGACTTAAGTTTGAAATGTTATCTTATTTTTATGTAATAGTGTACTCATTGTTGAGAAGCCAAATTAAATAAATAAATAATACAGGCGTGATGTTTACTGAATGATAAGTTATTGGAAAACGTATAGACTTTCCATCTCATTCTTATATTGACTTTTCATACTGCATTCAGTAAAGACATCAATAAAAGACACCAGTAATACTTTTACAATTTTCCGGCAGTGAAAACAAACTTGAATTGCTTGGCAATGAAATCCTATACTATTAAATGAGTATTATTTGTGTGTTAGATGTATTTTTAATAACGGCTCTAACGATTGCGATGAATATTGCAATAATTGTAGCGGGGTTCTATGGTAATATAAATATTACGGCGGCGAAAAATCGGTGTAGCTACGTCTCGTTCTGGGAAGATCCGTTTTGTCTATTTTCACCTGAACTGAGCTCGGTTGCCTTGCTAAACAGTTATGTGAGTATAGCTAAGCACAGCGGTTTTAAATTATAATCATGCGTAGGTGAATTGAGCCCATAATATTTGCATGAGGACATTTTGCAAACAATAATGACAGCAAGACTTATAGGATAGTAATCAAAACACCCACGTCTGATGTACAAGTGCTTTTGGTGCCTTGTTTTGTGATTTAATAGATAGTTTTGCATTTACCGGGTGACTGTACCAGTTGCAGGCATACAATATAGGTAGCAGAATCCCTAACATCGTGAGGAGTATTAAGTTATAAGTGGAAGTTCAGCTCTTAGGCTTGTATCAAGTACCACTACTGTCTATGTGTCTAGTAGTTTTATTTTTATAGAGGTAGTCTTCCCTCTATCGGAATATATTGCATCTATGGGCACGGAGCAGTTTGGGGGTAGTCATCTGCCTAGCCTTTTCCCAAATATAACTATTTGACCTCCACAACCCAGTTACTGGGTTTCTTTCTATAACGTGTGGTTAGTGCCTAACCTATGTCAGAGCTTTTATGCCGCCCATGGGCCTCTGACTTGGCTTTACTTCTGACCCCGTGGAGCTGGTACTTTTTACAAGCTGTATTGTTTACTCACATGCATTTGTTTTTACTCACCCCCGGGAATTACTGACTGTCCCTACCAGACTTTTAATTTTGTTAGCCAATTTCCAATACCGTATTTTGTACGCTATATTGTAAGAATCAATATGTAATGTTAAAGGAGTTTTGTTGTTTAATTAAAATAAGTTGTAGAAAGAAGGTTGTTTCAGAAAAATTAATATCGAGTGATTGACAGACGTCAATGACAGAGTGATATTTTGACAATTAGCCTAAACAGACTTTTGATTACTCTGACATTGACGTCCGGTAGAAAAAGATACGTGTCAACAGATCAATTATATTTTGTAATTTTGAAAATAAATCTGTATCCACTTATGTAATCCTTGAGAGTTTGATTAAATTATGTAACATTCCTACAATTCAGAAGTGGGATTAGCAAAACCCACAGGCTATTTTTGTGCTAAGTGCATCCTGATAACATTTTTTTTTCTCGCTGTAGATCACGATCACGGAGTGATGAGAGCTTGATTCTGACGAATCGAGAACATACCGAGCGGAGACGGAATATGCGAGGTCCTGGAGGCGGGTATCACAGGAGAAGTTTAGATTGTTCGCGGGGAAAGCGAAGACGACAGTCGTCGACATGGATCAAGGCGACATTCGAAATCAAGGCGACAGCGGCGTCGTTTGAGTAGGCGTTGCAGTTAGAATACGTCAACGGAATCGACACACGTGAGTCGTTCCAAGTTAAAAGGTGATAAGTAATACTCAATTACTGTTGATTGAGTTGATTAAATCGATATCGAATAATAAAACGGGGAGCAGTAAGTTGCCGTTATTAGGCAATGTCATATCAGAGTTGGATCGCATTATTAAAGGGCAGACTATTGATAAGTACATGGTTAGGCAAGGTCGAGGAATGCGCGCGATTGTATAAGGGGTGCGAAGATAATTTAAGTCATTACGCGTTACCTAAATTGAATGGTGTTGCTAAAACATGGTATCAAACTCTGTCGTCAATGTCGTTTTCATGGCCGATTGAAAACTGGAAAACTTAAAAATCAGAATCTTGTCGAGCGACGATTATACGGAACTTTTAGCTGAAATGTTGTCAAAGATGTGAAATGAAGGGTAAGCGTGCATTGTCTGATGTGTGGTATGGATGATCATAGTTTGAAACTAGGAGTTGGCTACAAACTGTGATGAAACCGAATAAAATAGGTGAGCCTTGTACAATTTACCTTATATTAGGCATGCAAACATTAATGAAATAAAACTATATTGAAAATAAAATTAAATAATGGTTTACAGTTAAAAACAATAGTTGGCGTAGTGCATTCATAATATAAAATATAACCTTAAATTTTGCTTAATACAATTAGAATAAAATCAGATAAATTAAAATAATGAGAACATTAAGTATGCCCATATCAATTAAATTATTCAGAATCAGATGAATTAAAACAAAGAGAAATGTGTGTGTGAAATTATATAAAAAATTAAAACAAAGGGATCATTAGATATGTCAATATTAATTATATTATTTTACATTAGATTATTCAATACATAAATCAGTTTCATTTAAGAAGTAATTTAAAGAATAATAGCATTTTGCAATCAATAATGTTGTTTTGATTTAAATGATATTGGGTACTTTATTGAAAATTATTAGGCACATACTAATAACACTCTTTTGAGCAAAGCAGTATTACGTCTCACAACATGTAGTAAGTGCTTATACTGACTCCTTATAGGTCTCTTCCTGTTTTCTGACATTGTCGTGAAAAGGTTCATGTTACATTTAATGAAAATTGAGACCTCTAAAATATATACATAGGTACATGGAAAAGTTAAAAGTTTAAGGAACTTAAACACAGGAACGCAACTATCCGTCACTTTCATATTAAGTATTGCCCTTATGCAACGTTTTTGGGCTTTGAATACCTGTTCTCGTTGCCTACAGTTTCCCCAAAAGATTATTACATATCTTAGAATGGACGCGACTAGACCATGGTATGCAACTACTGTTTATTTACTTATTTATTTGGTACACCATCAGCAATACATACTAAACATTTATAGGAGACAATAAAAAAAAAAAAGTACTGGTATGTATGCCTATTACAGGTATACGCAGCATTCGCCATAGTGACAACAACATAAAGTTGATAGATATATATATATATTCACATACTGTTGTGGTGATGTTGACCTTTTTCGCTAAATTATGTAGGACATAAATGCGGATACACTCAGTTTTTTTTACAGACTTCCTCTGCTTGAGGTTTCTAAATCAACTGGCTATCTATCAGTATACCTAGGAATTTCGCAAGCTTTTACTTGGTCTATGCTACAGTTATTATATTCTATTACTATATTCGGTACTGATGTGCGTTGATAAAAGTGCATTACGTTAGTTTTTTGCAGGTTAATTACTAAGTTATTTTCGTCAAGTCAATTCACAATGTCCCTAAGTGTAGTATTTAAGTCCAGTTTGTTTTTATTCATGGCTGTACATTTTACTAGTGCGGTACTGTCATCAGGGAATAAGACGTTGGAATTAAGGTGTTTAATGTGATGAGGTAGGTCATTTATGTATAGCAAGAATAACAGTGAGCCTGAGGTACGCCATGTCTGATAACTCTTGCTTGGGATTTATATTGTTTTCTCACGCCTAGTGTTAGTGCAAATTTTAGAAATTTCGGTGTAAAAACTTGTAGTTACGATAGAAATTCGACGTCGAGACGTTTATATTGTAGATGTTAATGTAATTAGGTCGGTATGATGTTCTAATCGATCATGTTTACACTGAAAACAAAAACAAGTTTAACTATAAAGAAAACCAGTGATGAATTAAAAATTAGACGACTGTAACATCGAAATTACGCTTAGATTCTTTGTCAATGTTTCAATATTACAACTCGATGTGAGCGATGTTCGCGTAGATGCCATAACAATGTCTACACAAAACTTTAGCAACTGGAACCGAGTAGTGCCATCAGTGCCAGGGCTCCCTGAATACCATTAGATTCAGTTTCTTAAATGCTAGAATTTAAAAATACTCTCAGAATGATTTAATTGTTTATGGTGAGTGTGTTAGTGGTGTAATCCTTCTTTGTGTGATGTGCTAAGTTTGAATGAGTGAGTGTGAGAGGGTGTGTCTATTGTTGAGTGTGATATGTGACTTTATGAGTAGATGATGAGTACATAATGAATGGATCTTTACGCGGAATTTTAATTTAACTTTAACTTTACGGAACTTGTTAAATCAATGGTGAACGAAATGCTTGATGCTGACATATTCTTTGGAAGTGGACAGACGAACTAAAAAGGCAGTGTTCAAAACTTTAAAAAGAATAATTTAACGGAAATACCTATACTGGCATTTTATGACGTTCATTTTGGAGACCGAATTGCAAACGGTTGTGTCAAGGCATGGTATTGCGGGTATTTTTATGCCACGCGGCTATGATGGTCTGTTGAGACCAGTAGCGCATTTATAGTCACAAAACTACGCCAGACGGACAAAGCGAGCCCTATTTCGATTCAGAAACGCTGAAACGAATAGGTTTTGAGACTTCAATTATAAATAATGATCGATTGTAATGTGCTACGAACGACTAAAAGGGATCTAGTGCAATAGATAGAGGCACATTACTTAACAAGTTCTCAATGTAAACGTATTAAAGCAGGTATCTAACAGAGTTAAGCATGTTTCGAATGTCGTAGTACTCCCGTGGGCGAACGGACAGAGTGAAAGATTTTACTAAGCAATTTTGGATGCTTTATGTATTAAATGTTGATAAAATAACAACCGTTGGGATGATTATGTAGGTATGTGTGGACCATAGACAAGAGTCCTTCGGAATTGTTGAACGGTTATAAAAAGAAAACAACAAAGGCAAATAGGTTGACAATAAAGGCAAATAAGCTGAGTGATATTATTTACGTTAGGCGACATGAGACCGAATTAGTGGTAAGGAATTAAATGATCTGAGAAAGGAAACAGTGAATAAAATTGAGTATGGACGGACCGCTGCAAAGGAACGTTTTGATAGAAAAAGAAAAACACCAACTCGGTCGGTATCTGTAAGTATAACGAAGGTGATTTTTTTAGGCTAGTAAAAACAGGATCTGACAATGGTAGAGTAGCAAAATGTAAGGAGAGAATGGTCCATATTTACAAAATAGTAAAAATATTGCCCAATGACAAATTTTTGGTTAAAGATATCCCACTTACCAAAAGAGGTAATAAAACGGTGTAAAAATGTTTTTTTTTTAAATAGATAAAATACATTCGTGGCAAAATTAACAAGGATTCGAAAGTGAAAACGACAGCGACCCCAATGATAGTAATGATGAGAATGATAATTGATATTAATGAGTTTTAGCGAGAAGCAGATTATTGTGATGAGATTAATTAAGTATAATAGTATATTGAAAATGTAATTTGTTACTGTTAATTTTGACTATATAGGTTACGAGCGTCAGTGTCTGTGACATAGATGGCGTAGATCGTGACAGACTATATAGGTTGCGAGCGTCAGTGTCTGTGACATAGATGGCGTAGATCGTGACAGACTATATAGGTTGCGAGCGTCAGTGTCTGTGACATAGATGGCGTAGATCGTGACAGACTATATAGGTTGCAAGCGTTAGTGTCTGTAACATAGATGACGTAGATTGTGACAGACTATATAGGTTGCGAGCGTCAGTGTCTGTGACATAGATGGCGTAGATCGTGACAGACTATATAGGTTGCAAGCGTTAGTGTCAGTAATATAGATGACGTATATTGTGACAGACTATATAGGTTGCGAGCGTCAGTGTCTGTGACATAGATGGCGTAGATCGTGACAGACTATATAGGTTGCAAGCGTTAGTGTCTGTAACATAAATGACGTAGATTGTGACAGACTATATAGGTTGCGAGCGTCAGTGTCTGTGACATAGATGGCATAGATCGTGACAGACTATATAGGTTGCAAGCGTTAGTGTCTGTAACATAAATGACGTAGATTGTGACAGACTATATAGGTTGCGAGCGTCAGTGTCTGTGACATAGATGGCGTAGATCGTGACAGACTATATAGGTTGCAAGCATTAGTGTCTGTAACATAGATGACGTAGATTGTGATAGACTATACTTTATAAGTACCTACGATAATGTACATTGTCAGTTATGAGCAGTCTGTATTGTTATACAGATGACTGCAGATCATGACAGATGACCACAGAGAACAAATGTTTACAGTTAAGATTATAAAATGATCATGATGCTCAAAAATTAAGTTCATTTTACAAATGTGTTAATTCTGTAGTAGATTAGGTCTATTGTGAGCAATCAGTGCTAGTGATGGTATGGTAGCACAGATGACTGCAGATCACGCTAAGATATAAAATATGACAGGGAAAGCGACTGTGATGTGATACATAGGTTATGAGCAAACAGTGCACAAACCAAAGAATAGATATTGGTATCGATTGCACAGATGTTTGCAGATCATAACAGACTATGCAAGCTAGTTTAATTTAAATTTTATAGTGTTGTGTGAGGACCCACCCTAATAAGGATGGCCGAGCTGTAAGAATCAATATGTAATGTTAAAGGAGTTTTGTTGTTTAATTAAAATAAGTTGTAGAAAGAAGGTTGTTTCAGAAAAATTAATATCGAGTGATTGACAGACGTCAATGACAGAGTGATATTTTGACAATTAGCCTAAACAGACTTTTGATTACTCTGACATTGACGTCCGGTAGAAAAAGATACGTGTCAACAGATCAATTATATTTTGTAATTTTGAAAATAAATCTGTATCCACTTATGTAATCCTTGAGAGTTTGATTAAATTATGTAACATTCCTACAATATCTACCCTCTGTACGTTAAATTGATAGTTTTGCGTCAACGTAAACGTTTACCCTATTTCGCCTACGGCTAATCCTGCGATTGAATGCCAAGACATCTTACCTATTAATATAAGCCATAATATGTTGTGGACATGACAGTTTCGAAAATGGGATTTGCCTTATTATTTACATAGGTAAATACAGTATGTGAAGTCGGTTAAATGGAAGTTCCATACCAGAGTCCTTCCAGTTTGTTTTGTAGGAAAACTTACAGCTAATAACAAAGAATGGATTTAGTTTTAGTAAGATTAAGCACGAAACACACCAAAGTCTAGGTCTTCAACACACATAAGGCTAAGCATCAGCTTAGTTGCAAATAATTTGCATTCTCTGTAATATCATTAATGTTATAAAACCCATATGTAATAAATATAAATATGTGTAAATATTTGTGCATTGTATTTAAATTATCTATAATATGTAGTAAATAACTTAACTTGTTTTATTTTAATTTTTTATAGTATTAGCAGTACACTACTAACTACAGCCCCTTTTTATTTCATGTCCGCACAGTCCATCCTAAGGTTGTCTGGAAGATATCGCTATCAGCGAAAAGGCTGTCGTTGTAACCATAAAATTAACAATATTGTAAAACCGTTGTTTCAATTTTGGTGTACAATAAAGTATATTATATTCTATTCTATAAGACAATTAATAAAAAGACTGCTTGCAGCATCAAATAAATCCGTCAACATAAACTTTACCCAACAGTGAACAAGGATCTGTCGGCGTGTGATCAAAATTGAAACTACAACCGCCGCGCCGCCGTCTTACTTTTTCAAAACATTTCACAAAACAGATGCTGAAAGGTTTTCATGTTTTTTGGCAGTTGAATGACATTTTCCGGACAGCGGTGTAGGTAAATTGTCTGTGATTTTTTTTGAAAAAATAAGATGGTGACTTTGGTTCAGACAAAAGAACCATGACGCACTCTGCCTACAGCGCATCCCTGACGAGATCAGGCCAATGGCAAAAGATCTTTCTTTCTTCTTTTTTGTGTGGTTAGTCCTAACCTGGTGTAAGAGTTTTTTTATGCCACCCATCGAGATATAAGTACTAACGTACTAGAGAAGCTACGTCAAATAACTGAATTGTCCTATTCTTCGTAATTTGAATCTTTAGTTCGCTGCAGCGCTAAAATAATAACAATTCGTCTAAACCGTAACTAATTTACTACAGCGCTAGATTTGCTGCAGAAGTGTATTTATTCTCGGCAAAAAGGTCTTAAGCGCCATGTAAATCACGGCACTTACGCGTTTTCTTCGACAAAGTGCAACAACATGTCTTCCCTATAGACTATGACAGGAGTACTACAGAATGGACAACGTAGGTATTTTGCCTACAGGGTTTATTTCATAAATAATAAACAATTTATTTTTTTGATATATTTTATTTAGTTACCCTTAAATAATATGAGTTTAGTCATCTTTTGCCTTTTTGTGGAATAATCAACGCTTTGATCTGTTTTTGCTTCATGTTTTAAACGAATAGTAGTATATTTATTAATAATCGCCCGAATCAAATGAATTCTATGATTCAGTGTACTTGGTTGGCAAAATGAATGCTGAACCAAAGATGTAAATACCTCCGTGTGAATAAAATGCTCCAAAGTATTTACAGTAATGTAACTGTAATAGTATTTCGTGGAGAGGCTAATTCCACCACTTTGGTTTATAAGTTTTCGTATGATAGTTTCCGTGATCACACATATTTTGTATACGTCTTCTGAAGAATATAACAATCCGCCCATGTCTTTAATAGTTATAAGTTTATGGTGTGGCAGCCTTTCTGCTGTTGTTAATGCGTCCACGCATTCTTCACATTTTAATGATTTTGTGAGAACATACTTATCATCCTCACGAAAATGCAACGAACATATGTAACTATGATCGGATGGTAGCCAGGTCTCTTCACAGCGATTGTTTTGAACAAATCGGATCCATTTTTCTCTATTTTTATGACTTGGACGTGGAAATCTGGATAAGAATTTAAAATAATTAATTACATCCAAAACTAATTAAACATTAATGTAAAAACTGTCTGGTTAATTATGATACTATAGGAAAATTTATTAAATCTTTTTCTACCTAAATATGTATAATTATTAGTTTTAACAGGACTTAGCACGAACCTTTCATTTATTTATATCTGCTGACGTTTCGATGTAGTTACATCCACTGTGGTTGCGCACGACTAGAAAAAAATATATAAATGAAAGGTTCGTGCTAAGTCCCGTTAAGACTAATAATTATCTGTTTAAAGTGCGATAGTTTAAAAAAACTAAATATTAATATCATCATTAAAAACACAACATACGATATTTTCACCGTAATGTCATTCTAATCTACCTACATTGCACTCTGTTTGATTAGTCTATGACAAACAATACAATATGGCGCGTGGTAATTATTTAATTTGTAAAACAAGGAAATTAGTTTACTTACCGATGAAACGTAATTCCTTTGCACTTTGCCGTGTTCCTTGAATTATTAGTACAATATCTCAACACACACCAAGGCATTTTTCGTCGATTTTTTCTATGAATTAATTTATTATTGTCAGAAGTACTAGGCGCGAAAGAGAGCTAGAGAGCGACTGAGTGAGGTGCGGCGCGATCGCCGCAGTTGAACGAGACAAAGTAGGAATTTACGGTGTCTTCTCTAGTACGTTAGTACTTATATCTCGATGATGCCACCCATGGGCCTCTGACTTGGCTTTACATGCCGTCGAGAAATATCTCTCAGGCGTGCTGGTTTCATCAAAATGTTTTCCTTCACCGATGCAAGTGATAATTATACAATACACACATGAATCCGAAAAATCACAGGTGCGTGTCTTGGGTTCGATCTCAAAATCTATTTCTTGACAGTCCGAAGGTCACACCACAAGACTATCACTCGCCAAAGATCTTTGTAGCCCTATAACTTCAATTAAAAACTACTAAAACTCTCAACCACGACTAAATTCTTACAACAGCTTAAATGAAAACTTCATTTTAATTACTCCAAAGCTTACACTATACCCTCTAATATTATAACAAAAATGTCTGGTCCTCATAAAAGTGGGATCAAGCAAATCTGTTTCTAATATCATTGGATAGTAGTTTGGAGCGAGCGCCTTGCAAGAAACTTCTACGCCCGGGTACGCTCACTTACGTATATTGCAGTTAGCTACTACACAGTACAAACTAGAACTACTGCTTATTAACTGACTTTGAAGTTTGTTATCAAATGATAGAGAATTTAGCTCTGGGGAGATTTATGGTTGTTTCTTTGTATTAGATGTGAATGATAGATATTAGAGTATCCTTGTAATTGTATAATTAATTGTGAAATTTTCGTTTCTTTCTATACTACCCCTATAGAACACTACTATATAAAGGTTTGTATGTTTGGATGTAGGGATCTTCTGAACTCCTGATCCGATTCCGAATATTCATTCACTACAAGCTAAATTATTTCTGAGTGTGATAGGCATAATATAAAACGCTGTCGTGGCATAATTTCCGACCATAAGTTGGATGAAGCCGCGGACAAAATCTAGTTGTTTTATGAAATATTTTTATGGCGACGTTAGTTTCAATTTTCGAAAATAAACTTGTTCAGCTATAAATGGAACATTGAAAGAAGCAAACTAAATTTTTCTGGTTAGGTTCCGTACTTAGTAGGGTACTGTTTTGTGTCGGAAATGGTGTTTGTTTTAGGTGGGTCCTGTCAAAATAAGGGGTGGAAGGGACACCGTACCGAAAACTGTAACCACATACTCAGTACATCATTCAGAACCCTCCACATAGAAATTTTTCATCGGTAATTTAAAAAAAACAGCTGTGAAACCGTGTAGGTATAGCACTTTTGTAGGAAAGAGCTGTTTTTTTTTGATAACCGACGTTTGATAAACAACATACTCAATGTTGTTTCCGTTTACGGTACGGTGTCCCTTCCACCCCGTATATATGTATAGGTAGCTTTCCTTTCTCAAAAGAAAAAAGAGAGAGAGAGAGAGAGTAGATAGTACAAATATTATAGTAATTTTATTACAATATTAAATTAATTATCAATATTAATAAATTTATCAGTTGCTTAATGTGATTTTTCTTCTACGTTTTTCGATTTTTTTCCCATTTTTCAATTTTGTATTGTTTTAAAATTAATATTATTCTTTTATTATAAATGTTTTAATGTTCTATCTATGATATTATTATTGAAAAAGTAATTTTGACTTACTTTTTTTTTCATTTTTCCGAACCTCATAACTCTTGCACGGGCAACTATGGGCGCGCGCTGATATGTAGAATTATAGCCATCAAGTCAAACACGAAGAATATAGTAGTTTGAAAGCCTGGTCTTTAAAGACATGGCCAAATTTTAGCAGTTTCTGTTTCATTCCATACAAAAAAAAACCTAAAATATTTTTTTCCGGACAAACTATCAGTTTTAGAGAAAAACTTGTAATGACAATTATTCATCGGAATGACAAGATCTTTCGATAGGTATTTAAAAAAAAAATGTAAAAAAAACGAATGTCCCTCATATAGCAGTTTCGATCCACTGTGCGGCATAGTAGTCCGTTTCATGTTTCTTGCCGTGCTTGATACGTTCATAGCACTGTCATAGTATGGTACGGTGTAGTGGGCAGAATCCTTTACACTCGTCTTTTATACGACAAGAATAATGTTCCCAAATACGTTCCAACAAGCCAGTACCTAATCCATCTATATACCGCTATTCAGACAGGCTTTCAAACAGCTTCTGAGCTAGAAGCATATACTAGATATAGTATGTCAAAGGCCTAACACCATATAGTACCTGTAATCTTGATCAGCATAGTGAGGTGATAGCGGATAGGCTACGGTCTCTGCTTCAATCACACAAAGAGCCTTTATGCTGGTATCAACTTGTAGGGATGGGAACGTTGGATGTTTATCGATGTCGATGAAATGGTTTGATGTGGATTGAAAGAGTAAATATTTGTGCAATTATTTATGGTGTGACGTTATAAGCGTTACTGTAGCTTAGGATAAGTGCATTTTGTTAACTGTTCTGATGAGAAATTCGATTTTGCTTGCCATACTAAGAAATAAAATAGAACATCAAATTGCTAAAATGGACCATAATTCATCTTTAAAGCCGTACTGAAAAACTTAGGATAACTTAAATCTAAAAGGTTTTCAATATTCTTTTGCTGAAACTAGGACACACAATTTTCCTGTTGCAATAACCGGCACGCTTATAGCAATGCAAAAAGTTTATTGTAAATTAGACATGTTTGCTTGATGGGATTTCCAATCGGCAAAATTGACGAACGTTCATACCCTGTTTCTTTACCTTGACTTAAGTAATGAATTCTTAAAAATATTTCTTCATCCTTGTTCCTTTCCTCTTCTTGCCCTTACGAAAATGCAGCAGTAAGGAAACATTTGTAATATAAAAAAATAAAATGTACAAAAAAATCAAACCAGCGTTTATATTTAGTTTAAAAAACTATCGCCTCATTGAAGATCTGACTCGCAATAATTAAAAGCTAAAGTAATTTTATTCATCTTATAACAGCATAACTAGAAGACGAGTTTCTCTAATTATTGTAATGAGGTATGTCGATGTAAAATATTTTTATTACAACTTGCAATAATAACATATCGTTTGAAAGCAATGGTTTCTTTAAGCTTATTATCCTTAACTAATCAACCCAATGTAAACCGATACATACATGATTTTATTTGCCTATTATAACGCAAATCATTATAGAAATACGTTGTTATCTTTTGTACACGTTCACGTTTTACGATGTTATCGTATTTTACGCTCATGGCGAACCACAAATGACAATTCTGTGTCGCAGTCGCAAATCACATAATAAAATCTGTTACCACGTTATTTTACAAAAAAATGCTTTTTTCAATCATGGATTTGAATTGCGTTAAAAGGCACGCGCGTAACATTTGTCACCTGTTTCTTTCGCGTGAGTACCGTTGCGTCGCAAGTTGTGTCGCAGTAACTCGTGGCATGCGCGTGCTATGTTTTTTTCATGTGGGGAGTTCAGAATGATGTACGTCGGTGTCCATTCCATCTTGTTTAGAACGTATTGAATGCAAACTCAATACTATTAACTTATACCAAAACCGGTTTTAAGAACTCATGGCATTACGAGTTGATAAAGAGACCAAGCAGCCAACGATGAGCCGCTATTACATCGATAACTTTTCTATCGATATGCATCACATCACTGTGTGGCGATTTAGAGAAGTGCAATATTTTGGGAGGCGCCGCGACCCGGGTGTTACACACAAAAGGGACGGGACCGCGCTATTGTTGCACCTAGATACCATCGCTCGACTCAGTCTTGAACCATGCACTTGAAGAGCTTCTTATTTCTTAGACGTGGCATTTTTTTTGCAGGAGACCTCTGCGAGACGTCTTGCTGTTTTGGTCTGATATCGCGAAGCGTGGTGATTAAATAAACATTTCCATCTGTGAGATGATGAGCTGATATCATTATTTTGACTATTATAAAGGTACGTAGTACATAATTTAAAGTACCTACTTACATATTGGTAGTCGCTCCACGTACAATACTGGTGTTCAGATGCATGTTATTGGGCAGGAAGCTGAATGAAATGGTGATGATGGTAAAGAGATAAAGAACATGTTTCTTAGTGCTGTTGGCAGACGGACCTACTTTGTTCGTACCTTCTTTTTGGATAGGTAAATAATACACACATCAAAAGTATCTAGGGATCAACATATATTTTTGCAATAACTTTTCTCCTGATTGATATTAATTAAAATTTTCTTGAAGGATTCATCAAATAAAGTGTTTTCGTTTGTCACAGTAACGATAAACCAAGTCACCTTTGCATTAATAAAGAAATTTGCCATTTTCCTAATAAAGGGATTTTTGACATTTGAACCACTAACATTAAAGTTCGAAAAAAAGACTGAAATAACAGTTTTCTTTAAAATTTTATTGGGTAACTTAAACAATTAATAATCCGTGTTTCTAACGCGAACACTAACAACACAAGAACATCGGTTTGGCATACTCAAAATGAGTTCATCCAAATCACGCTGTGGAATGGCCGCCCATGTTCGTTGCAACAACAAAAAAAGGTCTTCTTGCGACTGGATACCCTCCATATTCGGCAGAGCTCTTCTCTGTAGCATATCCCATGCATGCTCAATCGGGTTCAAGTCTGGCGACTGAGCAGGCCAGGGCAGGACATTGATGTTAGCTGCGGCGAGAGTCTGTCTTACAACTCTTGCGGTGTGCGGTCGTGCATTATCATGCATTAACTGAAATAAGGGACCGATTTGCACTTGTAGAGGAACGATGACGTCTGATACAATCGTCTCAGCATAAATTTGAGCGTTGAGGTTGCCTCTGATCCAAATCAACTCAGTTCTTCCGCCGATCCAAATACCCGCCCATACCATGATGGTTCCACCACTATAAGGATGGACTTCCTGGCAGGATTTTAATCGCTGTTGGCGTCCAGGGGTTCTCCAGTGTCGTATGTATCGTACGTCTTGTATCCGGTCTCATACCAAAACGAGACTCATCAGAAAAGCACACGAAACGCCATTGTTCTTCTGCCCAATTTCTGTGTTCAAGAGCCCATTGATATCGAATCCTACGATTGTGCATTGCTATAGGTGGTACCCGTAGCGGTCTTCGGGAATGAAGGTTCACTTCATGCAAGCGGTTTCTGACTGTTTGGTCGCTAATTATGTTCCCTGAAGAGTGATGAAGCCTCACGGCTAACATCATGGCGGTTATTGTTGGAGCTCTTCGAGTTAAGATTTGAATGTATCGGTCTTGTCTCCGTGTGGTGCAGCGATACCGTCCTCCATGGCGCTCAGCCACGGTACCAGTGCTTCGGTAACGTGTCCAAAGTCGACTGATAACACTCTGACTTGTATTCAGAGCTAAAGCCACAGTACGTTGCCGGGAACCAGCTTCTATCATTCCCACGGCTCTGAGCATTTCTTCCCTGCTTAAATGACGTCGCCGCTCCATAATAACGTTGGTTTTAATCAGTAGTAGGGAAACAGTAGCACTAATAATGTCTTCAATGCGTTGTATGTTTTTATAGGGAAAATATTGACAGCTTATTTTCATCTTTTACTCGAATTTGATTGAGAGTTCCTGATTCAAATTATGAAATGCACCAAAAAGGATCCATATAAATTTATAAAATCATAAATTTATTACAAAGCCACATCTCAATCTCAAGAAATCCGCATAAAAATGCTTGATCCCTAGACACTTTTGATGTGTGTAGAAGTAAAGGTACAAAATATGGTTGCGCACAGGGTCTGATTAATCGGGTTTAAAGGATACCTTAAAAAATAACCCGATTAAAACCGCACAGGGTAACGTTTTCGGTCCCTGGTTGTATACTTCTGCACAGCCTCTCTCCTATAATGTTTACCTGACTAAGGCGAAGCCCGAAGGAACTTTATGTTTTCAGATCACGTATTACAATCATCAGCATGAAATACAACTTACACGTGGACCTCGTGCCATGGAAGGCAAGGATTTGTGACGTAATCAACCTACAGCAACAAAGAACAGACAGCCCGTCAAAGGCCTTTGTTACAACGGTTTCACTAATTGGTCTAAAACCTTGGTATTTTGGTATTGTTAGTTACTTTGGTATTATTACTACCTCGTTGGTTTAGTGGACGTAAGCGCGAATGCAAGAGCACTAGGTCCTGGTTTCGATTCCCGGGTCGGGTAAAGTGTTATTGGGTTTTTACATCAGGAATTTCTTAGTAACAGCTACGGAGTCTGGATTCATGCCCGGTTGATGGCAATAGGCTCGCCCCCTATTACATGGGACTTAAATATAACTGGCGAAATGTGGGTTTACTATGACTTCCCTGCCTAAACATTTGGATATAACAGGCGTGATGTTTATGTACCTGATTTGATGATGATATGTTGTTGACTTTAATGTTAATGCCAATTGCCGTATCCAACTTTCCAACATCCACGATTCATTCCTTCTAGCTGCATTGTTACGCAGAGCGCTAAAGTTTGCTGTAGGCCGTTTTCACACCCCAAAAAACACGGTTTATGGCCATGTGTCTAGCTTTAAATGAAAAACAAGAGAAAAATAGCACCGCCTCTGTTTCTCGAAGGCAATTTTTGTGAAATTAAAATGCTTTGTGGCGTGTAGCGACTAGCGAGCCTTCTTTTAATGTGTGCTTTTCCTCGGAGCATTCTGGGGTTTAGAAAATATTTTTGTACGACTTTTAATGTTGGTATTGCGAATACGAGTTTCTAAAGAAACTACTTTGACTGCTTCTAGAGAGGTAATAAATAAAAGTGTAACTTTGCCTTTGCCTTTAATGCATTTCCGTCCAAAATTACCTCTAACTTAACAATAATCTTTCGGCATTCACAATATTATTATGTTTCCAATAATTATGTATTATTCACGCCAAAAGTCTGACAACCAGTCTTACCGAGGGGTATCGTATTACCCAGTACTAACTGGGTTGTGGAGGTCAGATAGGCAGTCGCTCCATGTAAAATACTGGTATTCAGCTGCACCCGGTTACACTGGAAGCCGACCCCAACATAGTTGGGAAAAGGCAAGGCTGATGATGATGATGTATTATTCACGCCAAAATAATTAACTCAAGAGCCCTGCAACGCTTTCATCAAAATTGCACAACAAAATCATATTAACCCTCTTAGCAATAATCGTGATTACGCGCCACTCGCGTCGAACCTAACCCGTCAAACGCGAGTGACACATCAACGCCCATTAACCTGTAACCGCGACCATACTTTGCAACAATTAATCATGAGCAACATCAACGTCATCGCACCCCTTGCATACTTAAGTAATTACTTAAGGTTGGTTAAATATTTAAAGTAAGTTTGAACGTTGCGGCGAAGTTTAATGAGCCAGGTACGGTTGAACTATTACTATGGTAATGATACTAAAATAGAGGTTGATGTTTTGTTGTTTTGGTTGAGAATGGAAGGAAATTTAATGGGGGAGCAAGCAGCTGTAGTCGTCTTCAAAACTTCTTCATAAACCATGTTATGTAGCGCTCAATACTTTGAAAATATGTATCGTCGTGAATAAGTATTTGTGCTTTGAATAACTTTTTTTACGTTTCGAGCGTAAATTGCTGCTTTTTGCTGTCACTGACGGGGGGCGTAGGTACAGAGTATCAAATTTTTATCCATTAGATACAAGATTGACAAATTAATATTGAACCGATATAGATGCGGAGGCTTTACGATCATTACAATAAAACCAGAAAATATTTTACAAAAAGTTTATTATACAAATTGTGTATTCAACAAAAATGTATTTGTACCAAATACAAATGTAGTAATAAATAATAATAGGTATCATAAAAGCACAATAATGACAATCACTGATGCACTACAAAATAATAATATTATTATAATAATAATTACTTAAACTCAATAAAATACCAAAAATGTATTTTAATATTAATAAACTAAAAATGCTGGGTGCAGTAGTAATTCGGTTGTATCACTACAAAAGGTATGTCCATATACTACGTCGTTAAAAAAACATAATTTTCCAAAAGGTTTTTACAATTGTAAGAAAATAATCTTAGTTTGTCAATGCATGTCTTTTAAAGCAGTGACAAACTTTTGAATATTTAGAAAAACATTTTGACAAAGTTTAATTAGTAATAATTAATTTCTAACTGTCTCACTTTTGGAAAGGCACTCCTGTAATAACTTCTAAAGCAAACGTTCATTAAGGATTCTATCTATAATTAGTTAATAACTAACTTCCAATTTCAGAAAGTTAAATCAATTTACTCCGTTGCAGCGATGTCAAATTCCATGACAACGTCAAAATGACGTTTTCATTTTGTTCAATAAATCACAATATATGACATGACGTTTGACATCATTAATTGTATTAACAAGCCAGAGGTTATAAGCAATAGCTTCGTAGCTGTGAATCCCCGTAAAACGCGATTAACTATGCATGACAGTTGACAATTATTTACAATTTCAAACCTGCAACAACATTGTGATAATCTAACACATCGAAGTAATTAAAATTATAAAAGATCCAATCGAGAAACTGATTAAATATACATTTAGTTTTTCTAAGCTGACTATTATGTGAATGACGAATGGTAAACTGTCATTGTAACGATGTTCAGCATTGAAATCACAATAGAATTTACGATTAAAATAATGAAGCAATCAAGCTGGCAACATAATTACGTGATGATTTAGTCATTAGATATGAATTCATCACCACAATCATCATTCATTCGATCAATCCATTTGTTATGCATGCCATGCATGTTAATACGTGCATGCGTATTGAAAAACTTTGGTTTAATTAAACCTTTATCGGAGATTTGTAATGTTTACGTAATCTTGTGATTAACTTTGTTTGTTAGAACTATTTGAATGCGTCAAAAGAACGATTAAATGTAATGTGTTGAATATTTCAGTGAACAATAAAATGTTATTTGTTAAAAAATATGTGATGATTCTTGTGAATATAATAATATGCCGATTAAAACGAATAGTTATAACAATTGTAAGTTACATGGGATGTTATAATGGGTGGTCAATGTCTTTATCAACCCTGTGAGGTTACCATGACGTCTTAAAGCAGGAATGTTTAATGTCGTTCTAATGTGGGAAAGAGACAGAGCTATACAGTATGACTAGCGCCTCTTTCCCACACTGGAATAATACTATAAACATTCCTTTAAGACGTCATGGTAGGCTACGCGTTATATGATTTAATCAACAGACTTCTTTTTAGAGCAACTCGATGGTAATAAAAATAATACAACATAAAAAAATACATTTTAAAGCATAATAGTAGAATTGTTTTTGATAACGACATTCGAACGTAGTTTATGGACGATGTTTTCTTTTTATATTGGTCCCACACTAAACTTAAGAACTACTAATCATAGAATGTGGACACTTAATACAAAAATACTGTTAAATATTAACGTAAATATAATTAAATAAATTAATTGATGTTGGTAGTTGATGTTTTCAGCACAATTTGATCGTATTTTGAAAGCAAATATACGTTGCAAGTACAGTCGGTAACAAAAGAGCTTGAAATTGTAGTTGAAAAAAATCTTAATTAAATGGTAAAATTTTAGGCGCAGTAAGATACACATGTTGCGTCACCCTGATTTTAAATAAACAAATTTATTGAAACGAAAAATAATTTTTAAAATTTATTGAAACGAATAAATAATAAAATCCTCTTTCACACAAAAAAAAATAAAATCACACCAAAATTTACATTCTATTTTGCCACTCGACCTGTGTGGAAACAGGGTAACCCGAACAGTGTGAACTCCTTACTTACTTCCAATTTAGATATTTTAAGTAGGGTTCGAAATTATCAAGATAATTATTTTCTTTGATAATTATCATGTTAATTCATGCTGGTTCATCTCTTTATTTTTAAATTTTTGACTTAAACCGCTTTTCTTGCTTTTAACAAACTCGAATTCAGTACAAACAGGGTCTTTATTTTTCATGTCCTTTATGCCCTTTAGAGAGAAATAGTAACAAACAGAACGAAATATAAATGGACTAAAAATCTGTTGATTTAGCAAAATGTTTGAGATCGTTTTTTTATTAAGTCTACACTCAATGCGTTTGTAATATGGTTTAAGCGACAAATCAAGTTCGTATACGAGTACACGTAAAGTGACATTGGTAATGATTTTTGTTATTATCAAGATATTAATTATCAAGGTATAATTATAACGATAATTATCAACATAATTTATCGATGATAATGTAATTATCACTTCGGAACCCTGATTTAAGCTTTATGCTGAAAAAATCAACATAACCTGGCCCAACATTGGACATCAACAACATCTTTGTATTTTTTTTTACATTTTCTTTTTTATTCAATAGGTATCCACTCCTGCAATGCAGGGCAATGTGAATGGTTTTTTTTATTAATATAAAAAATAAGATATCATTAAGTAAAAATTAAGTGATTTATGTATTATATTCGAGTTAAGTAACCAAATAATTGTAAGACATGGTTTTGAATTAACAAGTACGAAAAATCTTTTTGTAATTTTGATAAATGCCCGATTACGCAGTCAAATTCAGCAATAACATAAAACACGTTTCACAATCGATTTAACCATGCACTGACGTTTTAAAATACGGTCATAAAAATAAATATCGGATATTAAAACACATTGTATCAAAGGAATGTGGAAGGAGGCTGAAGTACGCCTATTTGATCAAAAGCATATCAAAATGGTCATAAAATTGCTATTCGATTTTGTAATTTATAGGATGGTGGTAAAGTCTATAAGAGTTCTAAATTCCAATTGTGTTTTCAATAGGTTTTAAGTTAGATAATATTCTGTTCCTGGTTAACGTTGCTGAAATGAACTGTATATTCGGGCACTTAAGGATGAAAACTTAATTCTTTAATTAACAAAAGTGCTTATTTCCATTGTTACTATTTTAAAACCCCATTGTAAAGGTTTGGCAATTTTTTCAAGTTTCTCAATAGAAATAGCTTTAACAAAAAAAAAAAAAATCTTATTCCTTGTTAAGTTTTTTGGTATTTCCAATAAGTATGAATGAAGTATTGAAAGAGGAACTTAAAGAAATTCAAGTGATTTCGTAAGGAGCCTTAAGTTTTTCAGAAGCAAATTGTTCGTAAATATTGATACTTAATGGCTTGGTAAAGTGTCTATAATAGTCTACAAAGTTGAAAACGGGAATCAAAGTTGAATTTTATAACTTCATAGACTTTTTGGAACAAGACAATTCTGACGGTAGAGGAAATATTTACGATTTAGAATTTAATTTGTAAATGAATTAAACATAATTTAAAAATGTTTAAATTAGTATTATCCCACGGTTTTTTGGGAAAATTTTAAGTGTATTGTGTTAATTAATCTTTAAGTATTTTGTGTAAGTACTTAGTCTTGTAAGATCAGTAGATAAGTATAATATAAAAGTGCATTGTAAAAAAGGACTACACATAATATAACATAGCGACACATTGGATCATCTCTACACAACGAGGTTTCACTGGATCTACGAGCGATCCTTTTTGGTGTATTCTTAAATCTCCAAAAAAATATAAATACTCCAAGCGTCCCGCGTCCTAGCCAAAGCGAACGCTCGCGCGTGTGTACGTGATTATCGCATTCATTTGTTCGGAAACCCTGGAAGTGCCCTCGGTCGTTGCAAACACGCGTTCTGTTTTGCCGAACAAAATGAAGGCGACGGTCGTTTTGGTTAGGACCCGATTTCCGGGTATAGTTGTTAACCAAGTTGTTGAACATTTTTATAAACTTAGAGCGTATAAAACTTAGAGGAATTAAGAACACACCATCACAACTAGCTTTAAAAATCAACTTTTTACAAACCAGGGAATAGCAACCTTTTTCTCAATTTACCAGCTGCATTTCAATACAAAAAGTTCTAAAAGGTCCCTGATGATGTCTTTATAATTTTGGACATTTATACCTACTTAATTTAGTTTTTTTTTTAGGATAAACAGCCTCAATTCTTGGATTTGTTCCTGGAGAGTGCCTCTGCCTCCTCGATCGTGTCTGGCAGCGTCATGTTCCTGGTCTCTGGAAGCATCAGGACTAGGGTGCTGGATATCAGGCACATGGCCGCGAAGATCACCGTTGGCATGGATTTGTGGTATAAGGACTGTAAACGAAAATTCCTAGATTATTTTCAGAAAACTGCCGAGGTTTCTACAATCATTTTGTTATTTTGGCAAGATTGTTTCTGAGGGATTTCCAATTTATGTATTGAAAGACAGACGGTTTGTTACATGGAAAGCGTAAACTGAGGTACATTAGTTTTTCCAAAAGGTTTTGAAAATTCTCCGAATTGAGCAGATCAGAATGTTTTCTATTATGTTTAATGCTAAGAAATCAGAAGCTCACTCGAAGTTTCGGCTAGTCTTCGGTCTAGCTCAGTAAAGTCATTTATTTTATCTGTTCTTCCTCACTCATGCCTTGTTTTTTGAAGTAATTTAGAATAGCTTATTTTATTACAACTGACAATGTCTTGCGAGTAGTTACGGGTAGTCAGAATCCCGGAAGTCTTACAACTGAGTTGTGGAGATCAAATAGGAAGTCGCTCCTTGTAAAATACTGGAAGCTGATCCCAATATACTTGAGATAAACCAAGGCAGATGATGATGTATTGTCAGCGTCTTTCGTTCGCACACAGCAGCCTGTGAACTGAAGATGCCTAGGAGCCTGATAATGCACGATATTCGTCCATCTTCTGGGGGCCCTAAACATATTTTCTGTGCAGATGATGATGAATATCTTACAAAAACAACTTCTACTCACCAACAAAGGCGTCATCGGCGCAACAAGCGAGCCGATCCTGCCGGCCATAGAACACATGCTGATAAGCGTCTGTCTCATGTTGGTGGGGAACACCTCCGACACGTAGATGTACACGGAACTGTAGGCGAGGGTCACGCTCCATTTGCCGATTAGGTACAGGGGGATGGACCAGTAGTCGTCTGGAGGAGAAATAGAGATTACTAGACAGGCAAATGTTAGGGATTCTCTGCCTACTTGGTCAAGATTGAATGATTGAATTGAACTATTAAGATATTAGACTGGAAGCCGACCCCAACATAGTTGGGAAAAGGCTAGGCAGATGATGTTCCTATTTAGATATTAGTCAGTATGTTTTTTGAAGATGAATCTAACAATAAACTTTTTTGCAAAATAAAAAACGACTTCCATAAAACACTAAAATTCTAAATTAACTTTACTTTCGGAAGTCGATGACTTTGTTTGTTTCATTGTTTTTTTTTTTGCCACCGACTTCCGAAAGTACCTAGTTATTTTAGACTTTTTCAGTATCTTTTTTGCAAGTCGTTTTTTTGTTGCAAAAACCTCCTCTTAGAAGTCGGTTCATAAGTGGAAATATACCACTAATTAAGTCATCAATTGCATTGTTATAGCCTCTTAAGGTACGAAATCATCTCACATTGATGGCATTGCTTGTCGTTTCATTTGAGCATCTTACGAAAACGAGAGACGATCCAACGTAAGCTAGATAAGATGAAATAACGTGAGAACAAATGAACAAAGAGAAATAGGTTTTCAAATAACGTGTTTCAAACATAACAATTATTTTTAGGAATGAATGGCTCGCGAGAAAAACGTTTTTATCAGTATCGAGATTCACGTGTATAATTATTGTTAGTGATTAAACAATAGATATATTTATCGTCCCCGATTGCTTTCGGACATTAGATCGTGTCCGTTCGTTTATGAAGCTAACACACACGTGTAGAATGTTTCGCCACAGTCGCAAGGTCGACGGACTGACGCGTCAGCGAAGACCACTTTCTCATTGGCGATTTATCGCGCGACTATTGAAAGTAACTAAACATTTTTATGGTTTGCTGTTACGGCTAGTTTTACACCTGGTCATTAAATAAACATCTTAAGATTTCCATCTAAATGACTGTACCAAGATTTATTCGCGTGTATATTTTTATGTCGTTTTTTAATAATTTATGTTTTCAAACCGCCTCTTATGCACCCAAAGAGATTGCCAATGAGCTAGACCTTCAAATCTAGTTTCTAGTTACCTAAATGTTGCCATCACAATCGGAGGCTGTGATGTCATGATAATGATAAACACAAAGGTCTGCAGTATTATAATTATGTTGATGAAGATGATTCTACAAACATCGCGATCTTTGTTGAAATAACACTTCATCTTTAATCACTTGTAAACTAAACTGATTATATCCGCATTTTGTTTCCGTAGTAAACAAAACTTGTTTACAAACGCATAATATGATTACTATTCAGGTTTTATTTATATTCTAATGTTTTGTATAGGCTTGTTTATCTACATCGTTCGATAATCTTGTTTAAATATGAGTCATTGTTTGTGTTATCTATATACATATAATAAAATGGTAAAAATCCAAATCGAAAATCTACTGCATAGATTATGTTCAAATTTTGCACAAATATACTTTAAGGGCATATTATTATCACGCTTCTTGCTTAAGGGGGTGAGCAATATTGCACTTTGTCCGTATTCTTTAATTGTTTCACGTTTCATAATCATATCATAGTCATGACGTGCATGAGAACGGCTCTTTAAATCATATAATTTTATTATGTCAACGGAGCAAACAGCCTAGCGGTTTCATGACCGCTCTTTAATCTATGGGGTCGCAAGTTCGAACCCCAGTATTATTTTTACTTTTGGTGATTTTTTGATTATTTTTTTTACTGCTGTGAGATTTCCAATATTTGTTTTTGTATTGACATCGTTTGTATATCTAATTTACTCTTTTTTTTTTCAAAAAAATCTCCAAAAAGTGATAGAAAAGTACGGAAGAAGTAATTAAATTGCGTTATGAGCAGGAAAGTGGTGATGATAATTTCACTCGGTAAACAGCCAACTTCTCACCATTAAGCGTTTTTTCGGTACTAGACAGGTTTTATTTACAATTTATTGTGGGGATACCCCAGAGTGAAGAGGAATTATATCCGTAAGAGCAACTGTTTCACTCGCGGCACGTCTTTAACGTTTGAATGTGTCTGCACTTGCACTAAAACTTCGGAGCAAAATATTAATAATAGCCAACATAATAGTGGTGAATAGACAAAAGGCTTCCTTCGACAGTTTTTGTGACATTAATCTGCGTGAACTTTTTTTTGTCGATGGAAAAGTATACGCTTCGGCTATCATCGTCTATCTTCGGAAATACGAGATCTAATAAAATTGTCCTGTTCTTCTTCTTTCGTATCGTTACTTGACTAAGTTAATTGCGGTTTCAGTTCTCTTTCTTTATCATGAGGTTAGTCCTAACATGGTGTCAGAGTTTTTATGCCGTCCATGGGCCTCTGACTTGGCTTTACATGCGCAGTCGTGAAATATCTCTCAAGCAGTAGTAGTAGTAGATTTTGACTGTAAGTCCTCTAAAACGTAGGTGTATAGACACTTTGGACACTCCAGCAAGTCAGCCATGGTCGGTCAATGGTGGAGCTCCGTATTCACCAGGGTGTCACACTGCGGCGAGACGTTCGTGTTAATTCGGAAACATGAAGATTACCGAAGAGCATACTCATTCTGGTTCTATTACTATATACAAGATTTTACAGTATTTTTCAGTTACGTGTTTTTTGAATATTCTCACTTAGATTTTCCATCGGCTGATAAGCTTTAGGAGTTGAAAGATTTTTTTTTAATATTCAAGGATGTTATCCGTTGGGACCTATGATAGATCATCATCAACTTCTTCTTAGCGTACATAAAACAAAGACGTACTAACAGGTTTTAGTTTAAATTAACAGTAAGTCAGTTTATTAGCATATAATTTGTAGAGGATGTTAGGAATATACTACGACTTCGCGTTCTAGTGTAATGTTCCCTGACAATGCCAAAAGAATACGCGGTCACGTGAGCGAAGCCGCGGGCACAGCAAGTAATTAAATATAGCTCGTACTTCGAATGACGGAATTAATCAGCAGGTAATCTATTTATAGATCATTTGTAATTTTTCCATGCCCCTCATATTTTTTTTGTTACTTAATTCATGTTATGCTAAGCTCACTGCGTGCGCCCATTTTGTTTTCGATTTATGGTTTTTTCCACATGCTTCGTTTCTGTCTAAAGAAAATATTTTCGTTACGATATCGTAAATTAATTAATTATTTGGAACTCCATGTCTTTATTTAAATCTATACTAATGCTATAAAGCTAAAGAGTTTGTTTGGTTGAACGCGCTAATCTCAGGAGCTACTGGTTCGAATTGAAAAAATCTTTTAGTGTTGGATAGCCTATTTATCGAGGCTATAAAACATTATGCTGCGAAAATATGATCGATAGATCGTTTTTAGAATATCCGTTTTAAGACTTTCTCAATTTTCAGGTCCGGACGACGGACATGTGCATGGCTATAAGTAGCAGTAGCCTCCTGGCTCTTATAACTGCGATCATATATCCATCTAACAAGAATAGTGATAATTTTCTTTAATGTTTATTACAATAGCCTTCCGATGACAGGCTGTTGGCAGATGTTCAGATATAAAAGAAATATGTCTTTGCCTATCACTGTGACACTAAAGGTTAAGAAAAAATATACATCCATCGTGTTTTTTATATCCCATAACTCTAGGGTTATATGCTATAAGTAAAAATAATACAAAAAGTCCAAGAATCTGACACTAGACTCTCGATATGAGTAGGTATCTAATTTGCATTGATAAGTACGATTAATTCATTTCCATTCAAAGCAATGATTCATATTTACAGCTAAGAAAATGCGATGTTGTCATATTTCACGTAAGGATGTAATCGTGACTTTGTCGAATTATTTTGTATTAAAAAAAAAAAAAATGATAGTTGAATAATAATTCATATGCCAGTTGATTCTTTGATATGGTCTCATTCATACCCTAGAGTTATGGGATATAAAACAAAAACACCTTGTATAATAATAGTAAACACAGAATGAAATATCGTTAGCAATGATGAAATATCGTTCAATGCTCGTAGTAATTTTTGTGTCACGATAGAGTGACCAAAAGTGGAGATAGATTGAAATATATGTTTATTAAACATTATAAATTGTACGATTGAACAAACGTTACTGGCAACGCACTATACATATTAATGATATGTGTGGCCTTGACCTAGTCTTCTGTATCGGTTTTAATAGGTGGTTTTTAACCTCTAGTAATTAAATTACCATAAAATAGAATTAAATCTGGTCAGGGAGCTTGCTATGCGATCCCACTTGTTGGGCTCATTATTAAGATAATTAGTGCGTGTATGAAAGTGGTCGAAGTAAAAGAAGTATGTGAGGATCGTAGCAGATGTGTCTGTTTTGTTTAAGGCAAGATCGAGTTAAACAGTCAATAAAACAATAGGTACTCACTTCTTGGCAAGAAAGCAAACAGCAAGCTCATCAGCGAACAAGTCAGATACGTGGCCACCAGGGTCTGCTTTCTCCCATACTTGTCCAGCACTATCACGACCACGATGTAAGCCGGGATTTCCACCAGCGTCACCAGCATGAAGCTCACGTACCTATTACTGCTCAACGACACAGAGTTAATCGACAAGCCGTAGTAAACCAAAGAACATGTCATCCACAAAAACGAACAAATCATCAGTCTTTTCCATATTATACTAGAACGTATTGCCTTCGACAGCTGAGACTTCTTATCAGTGGTCTGACTTTCAACTTTCAGTAAAGGATCTCCTAAACAGTCCAGCTCAAGTTTTCTAGGATCCAAATGGTTGATTTTTGCTGCTTTTTTGAGGACGGTGACAGCTTTGTCTCTTTTGCCTTTGCTGAGGAGCCAGCGGGCGCTTTCGTTCATGAACCAGATGTAGATGACGACGATCAGGGCTGGGCAGTACAGGATGAGGATGTAGGTGCGCCAGCTGTCGATGACCCATGCGAGGAGGGCGATAAGAACCACGCCGATGACAAAGGTCATATTGCACATGGCGGACACTATGACTCGCTGCTTGAGGCCGACCAGCTCGATAACTGTAAAGAATAAATTAGTATCAATATGGGCATGTGGTGAGAATCGCCGTATAAGGCAAACGATGTTGAAGATAGTATTGTGATGTCTTTCCTAATAGGTTTAGTGGAAATTAAAGCGGAAATAATAAAGGAATACTCGTATTTTATTGTTTTAAGGACTTTATTATTCTTAAGTGTTGTATTAGTGATCTTTGTTTAGTAATAATTATATCAAGATTGTCTCCATTTAGAGATTAAATCGGTAATAATATGGCGGCTTATTTTAAGCTTATTATCATGACACTGGAAGACAGCATTGATTAGTGTACTAATGATATCTTTTATGATTACTCGATGTTTTAAGATTTTAATATTTTTTTTCGGTGATAAACACTTCGATAATCTTAATTCTTTATCTTTTGTAACCATCTTTACCCATAGGCCTAATAATCAAGGCATCTTAGCAAAATGTTGCTAGAACTTTTTATTACTGCTGAAATTATATTGGTCTAAGTTGGCAACTACCTAACTTGCCGAGTTCCTAAGTCGTTAACTAATTCTGAATGCTTTCCCTAGGGAACTAAGTCAACTCCTCCGAATATATGAAGTACCTGAAGTAGTATTGCAAAAACTTATGGAAAATTTGAGACAGTTGCTAGATGAAGGGTAATCATGATGATCCAAGAAAAAATAAAAATACTTACTAAAAACATAAGCCGACGGATACAGTCCACCGCCAAACGCAGCCTCCAAGAAATGCATCGCTACATAAGTCAAATAATTTGGCGCAAACGATCTCGCGAAACCAAATATGAAGCTTGTAATAGCTGCAAAGCCAACAGCCACTTTCCTTCCAAACCGGTCAGAAATGGCCCCAGTAAACAACATGGCGACGAACATCCCACAGTTGTGAATGGTTCCCACCAAAGCTCTCTTCCATTCCTGACAGCCGAGGTTGAACTGAAAGATGAAGAAGACTTAGAAACTGTTCAAGTGTCTTAAAATTAAGTAGCATGTTTAGAGCGTGGAGTTTACATATTTGGCGCAGTGGCGTCCACCTCCTGAACTTCGATTACTGCGGACAAATATAGTATTATTATGTAAAGCCAATAAGTTTGTAACGAGTCCACGTGTAATTTGTTAGGATGTTCAAATCACATATGGACTCGGACTACGATTGCCCATATAAAATTTTTGGGCGATGTTCTACATGTGAAACAAAATATATCAGATAAAGATGAAACGATACAAGGCTCTTTTTTGCCAAAATCAACAATATTAACAGAGCAGTTGACATGAGAAAGTGGAATACGCAAACAGACAGTTTCATGTTACACAAATAAGGATAAGAGTTTCTTTCGCAAATATTTTTGTATTACTTGAGGTAAGTACTTTACGTACGAGAAAATATTCTCAGTTGGAAGGCTCCATATATCAACTGCTATGCTTACAAGGCTAGACAGTACTCTTGAGTCTGTATTCTAGAATGAAACTTAAGCAATAATCTGTACTCAAATCTTACAATTTTGAGTTGGGATTACTGCTAGAGAAAACACTAGGATGTGGTTAAAAGTGGGCGTTTTGAGGATTGGCTTATGTATCTGTTGACAAAGCACGAAGTGCTTAATCTCTTGATTCCGTTGAGTATCGTTCTAGAATAAGCCTATTATAAATTAAAGTCAAAGTTTAGACAAAGCATTTTAAATTGTGCGGCTTTTCGATCTATTGAAAAAAAACTTAGTCTAATTAGATTAAAACCTCGTCTATTCTACTGACCTCTTTAACAAGTGAATATTCATCCTCGTAAACAAATTTCTCACAATCCATGGTTTTGTTCAAGTCGAAGTTCTGAGGCAGACACTGGAACTCGGAGGTGTTAAGAGGTTGGTACATCTTGCAAGATTCCGGCTTGTCGAGAATATGGTTCGTAGGGATGGCGTAGTTGATCCAGGAGGTATCGTTGAAGCGTTGCTCGCAGCCGTCGATCTCGCATCTGTTGGTAAAATAGTTGTTGTTTTAAAACTAGTTTTTGCTCGCGGCTTCGCTCCCGTTATGTACGGAAAATATACAACGGGAACTTTTTAAATGTAACGTATGACACTTGGGTATAATGTAGCTTCCCGTTAGTGAAATATTTTTTCTAATCGGATCAGTAGTTCCGAAGATTTACCCCTACATACAAACTAATAAATTTACAAACAGATTTTAACTCTTTATAATATTAGCGATTAGCCACACTCTGATTTAAGAGACAAATATGTTGCAGGAGAGTTTTTTTGCATCACTTTTTTTTCCAACTTAAATACTAGAAAGCGATGTTACACAAATAAGGATAAGCTAGCTAGGGCGGGTGTTTTGAGGGATCTTATGAAATTTTTATGTTCAAAAAATGTTGATTCCCAGCCGAATTTTACATAAAGGCATTTTGAATTTGATCTACATCTTGTTCTCCGTATAAGACCACCTAGTACCAATTTAATCTACCGGACTTTTTTATCATATTAGGTTATCTTTTTTGTCAGTATTTAAATCTTGAATTGCGTGCCGTCTGCAAGGCATGGAAGGTATGCGTATAAAACATTTATTACAAAAAACAACGGGAAAATCCTAATTAAGTTCATTACTATTTTTTGCAACGACAATCATCTTTTTGTAATACCTTAAAATAGACGAGTTGCAACAAAAACATATCGCACATTAATTTCCTTAACGTCACTAGACAAAAATTATCGATTTTGAGATAAGTAACGCCATCTATACTATGAACTGTTCCCTATTTTTGTCAAAAACACTGGCTTTAATAGTTCACGTAAAATCCGCTAGATGGCATAATGACGTTATGTTGTTTCGTGCGAAACGCATGAGTTGTGACTGCAGAATGACACATTCACCATTACGCGACGAGTTGTCAACAGTGGATGTTATCAGTGCAAGGAATAGTGACACTTTACGCATTGAGACGTTGAAGCAGTCAAAGAATCGGTAAGTTTTAGATCTATAATGATGCCATAACGACATTTTTTGTTTAGTGTCTTTAATTTTATAACAGTAGCCTGATATTTTTTGAAACAGTTAACAACATAATGACACTATAATGAAAATGTCGTTATGATTTTTGCAAAGTAGCTACATTTTTTAATGCATATTGACATATTAAGCTTACTGACGTTATACCCCGTAGTCAGTATAGAATTTACGTGCGTAATATCGACACTATACGCATAGTGACATTATGCTTTCGAGAATTTTAGTTCTCGCTTTACTGAATTATGTATATTTTTTGCTTAATGGCATTTGGTACCTATACATATAAAATGAAAATGCATCTAATTATGATATAATTTGCTATAAAGGCACTAATAACAACCACATTCTTGTGATCTTGGTAAAAAAATTAACCAATTTCGTTTGTGTCGTTGAGCCAGTTACGAGTATGTAGTACTTTTGTTTATTCTTGGCAATTTGATTTGGTTCAATTATTTGTTTATTTTTTACAAACGTAGGTAATAATTATTGATAATTTTCAAATAAAATTACTTTTTTTCAGTAAACGATGCCACTACCTTCTCAGCGAATTCAAAAGCTACGAGACATCGTTGGAAGCTGTCTTGAAACTTACAACGCAAGTACCAATGAACAAAGATCTCAAGATATTCCGCAGATTGAACAATTGGAGTATAAGACTTCATACAATCCAATGAGTAATTTGGAGTTAAGGCGACGTGTAACTAATGACAGTATAGAAAGGTTAAAAAATGTTAAAAGACAATTATTTACAAATATGGAAAATTACTCTAATTACAATATAGAAAATGAACCCATGGAGGCAAATCATATCGATGAACAATGTACATTTGAAGAACAAGAGAACATTGAACAAAACTGTGCACCATCAGTATCTACTGTGCCCGAGTATTCAGGTGACAACATAATAGGCAATGAACCACTGAAAATCGCGGCTAATAGAAGAGACTCATCCACATCAAACCTAAGTAATGGATCAAACGGCGATTTCTCACCAGCTTCTGATGATGATCGTACGTACTTACCTTCAAGAAAACGACGTCTTCGCAAGTGTTCAGCAAGTTCGTGTGATTCATCCACGTCATCATCATCCTCTTCGTCAACGTCAAGTTCCTCATCGTCAGACTTTTCATCAAGAAATGCCACTGTTACCAGCAAAGCACTCAACGAACCAGGCAATAATTTGATGCCAGTTATTGAACTTGAAGTTAATGCAAGCAATGCCGTAACCGACACGCATTTACATAATACTCTATCAAACGTAAATAATATTGTATCAGACATTGAAAATAATGATACTAGCTTAAATGAACTTGTTCCTGATGTCCGTCCCCAAAAGAGAGCACGTGTTCAAAACAAAAAAAAGCTAGCGAATATTTTACGAAATAAGGGACAATCGTACGTCTCGGCTTCTTCAAAAATCGTGCCTGAAAGAAAAATAGGACCGCCGTGTAACGAAAAATGTCGAATTAAGTGTCGTGAGCTGATTTCAGAGGAGATTCGCCAAGGTCTTTTTGATAATTATTGGAAAATGGGCTCGTTGATGCGACAGCGAGATTATATTGCTATGCATATGACCAATATTGTCCCAAAGTACCAATATAAAAAAGTGGACAGCAACAGAAAACTTAAAAATGCATTCTACTTTCATGTAGATGACAAAAAACAGAGGGTCTGTAAAACTTTTTTTAAGAATACCCTTGGTATAAATGATCGACCAATAAGAACTGTTTTAGATAGTAAAAATCAACAAGGAACTGCGGAGATCATTGAAAAAAGGGGGAAGCACAACAGCACCGGAATCCCTACGGAGATGATAGATAGAGTTAAAGAACATATCGAATCTATACCAAGAATTGAAAGTAATTACCTCCGGAAACAAACGACAAAACAATACATCGATGGTGGAAAAACCTTGACCGATTTGTTTAATGACTACAAAAAGGATTGCATATCGAGAAACGTAGCTCATGTTAAAATTCATACTTACCGCAAAATATTTAAATCAGAATATAATATTGGTTTCTTCGTACCTAAAAAGGATCAATGCGATGACTGTGTGGCCTTTATGAATGCTGATGCTGCTGGTAAAGAAGCAATGAAGGATCACCACGAAAATCATTTAAAAGAAAAACAACTGAGTCGCAAAGAGAAAGAACAAGACAAAAAAGATATAGGACCAACGCGTATTGTTTCATGTTACGATTTACAAGCAGTGATGACTGTTCCGAAAGGCGATGTGTCTATATTTTACTACAAATCTAAATTGAACTGTTTGAATTTCACAATTTCAGAGCTTGGCAAGGATCATACAGAATGTTACTTTTGGACTGAAGTAGAAGGAAATAGAGGAGTGAACGAAATTGCATCATGCGTGTACAAATATTTACAGAAGATGTCGTCTTCCAACCCTGACGCCGAATTTATATTTTATTCAGATAACTGCTGTGGTCAGCAAAAAAATAACTTCATGTTTTTCATGTATGCGCATGCTTTAAAAATGCTACCAATTAAATCAATTACCCATAAATTCCTAATAAAGGGACACACACAAAATGAAGGAGACGCGGTTCACTCCACAATAGAAAGAGAAGTAAAGAAAATGTTGAAATCGGGACCAATCTATGTACCAGCTCATTACATAGCTGCCATGAGAAGTGCCAAAAAACGAGGACAACCTTATATTGTAAATGAAATGAGTCACACGGAATTTTATGATATTAAAGCAGTAACTGATAAAGCTATTACGAAAAATATGGATGGAGAAAAGGTGAAAATTGCAGATATAAAGATAATCAAAATCATTAAAAATGAAAAAGAAGCAGGTAAAATACAGTTTTTTTATAAAACCTCTTATGCCGACACTGATTTTAAGGAGATTAAGTTAGAAACCACTAAAGTCGCAACACGCAGACAAGGGACAACTGCTACAGTATCTGATCTGAAACCACTTTACACGGCTAAATTACCATTAGCTGAAAGGAAAAAAAATGATTTGAAGTCTCTTGTTGATCATAATTATATTCCTAAATACTACGCCTCATCTTATTTTGACCATATTCTTTAATTTTTTTTTTGTTGTTTTAGTGTGGAGTAGTATTCTGGAATATGATTTAGAAACTAGAATATTGTTATATTTTTCATACTTAAGTTAATTTTTGATCTCAAACATTGTGTATTTTATTTAATAGTTACTCATTGCCTACCAAAGTATTATTCTAATAATAAGTATAGTACATAAATATGGCAGAACTGATTTTTAAATACTATTTTTAGTAGAATTAAGGTAAAATTGTTACTATTTAAGTCATTATTGCTTTATAAAAGCTTATAAAAGGGCCTGTGCATCGCGCAGAATAGTGACACTATATTAGTTTTTTCAGTTTTTTGTTACCAATAAAAGGTTTTTTAGTTTTTCAGATTTTTGTAATAAGTACTGCTACTTTTATTCCATAATAAAAACAAAAGATATGACCGACATAATAACTCTACTTTTATTTATACCCTTTCCAATATTATCAAAACTTTAAACGCTTGTACTGAAAATGTGTATATTTTGTTTAGTGACGTTAAGGAAATTAGAGTGCGATATAAGGAAAATAAACTCGAAGATTATTTTGGTACTACGAGAGCAACAACCGGAGCAAATTGAGACACTACGTCAGGTATCCTTAAATAAATTTAAAAAAGTATAGTTCAATCACCTGTCTATAACAAGAGAGAACGATTAAGCTTCAACGCAAATTAATATAATTGAGCTAAATTTTGACCAAGGAAAAAATAGATTTAGCACTTTACCTTTTGATGATAAAGGAAACAATAAGTAAAGTAACGGAAGATTTATTTAGAAGTGAATGATGTGACAACAGAAAGGGGAGGCTGGAAGAAAAAACTTTTTTTCCAAAAAAATAACCGACTTCCAAAAAAACACTAAAAATAATGGAAAATAATATTAATTTCGGAAGTCGGTGACTATTGTTTGTTTCATTGACTTTTTTGCCACCGACTTGCGAAAGTAAAGTTATTTTCCACTATTTTTAATGTTTTTTTTTATTTGGTTATTTTTTGGAAAAAAGTTTTTATTTTACCCTTTTTAGTTATCGCATCACACACAAATCCTTGTCAAGTATCAATTTCGCAATTTCTTTTACTTGGATGACATATTTTTTTCCAACTATTTTGATTTAAAAACCAACCTACTGAACCGATTTTGATGAAATTTCTATGGGACCAATCGGGAAGTACTAGTATATCCTTTCATATAAAAGAAGAATTTTTCAAATCGGTTCATAAATGACGAAGATATGAGGTAACAACACACAAAAAAAGTACAACCGAATTGAGAACCTCATCCTTTTTTTGAAATCGGTTAAAAAACGAGTTATAGCCCCAAGTAAGATAATGATATCTTAAGCAGATGTAGAAACGGATATTGAATGATTTGATATAATTATTATATCTCGTAACATCTATTGTTGACTGTGTCGTTGGTATGATTCCCAGGTCGGGCAAAGTGTTATTGGGTTTTTCTATAAATTTCTCAGTAGCAGCCACGGATGCTGGATTTGTCCCCAGTTGATGCCAATAGGCTCGCCTCCTATTACATGGGACTGAAACATATCTGGCGAAATGTGGGTGTACTATTAGGTACGCCTCTGCTTACCCTTCGGGAATTACGGGCGTGATGGGATGGGTGGGTTTAGATAACCATCCATTTACGACCACTATTATGCATAGTGGATCAACAGATACACAGTTTCCTTGTAAATGAGTAATTTAAGTGTATAATTACAAAGTATCATAATTCCACGTGGTGTAATTAACACGTTTAATTTTACAATGTATCGTGGTATCATCAATATATAAATGACATTGCAGTAAAAAGGATAACATGAACATTAATAACATAAAAAAATATTACTGAATCCAGGAAAGAACAAAAAATGTTGTTTGTGAATGTGAAGTTATTTTTTTTTAATAATCTCTCTATGGCAACCTATACATACAAAGTGACTACACCTTGCAACCTCTTAAAAATTCAGGAGTTTGTTATAGAAGACGTAAATAATCAATATAAATTACGGTTCCTGGTCAATAATAATAAACGCTGCTTTTTTAGTTGTTTTAATTTGACACTATTTCAGAATGAAGCCCTTTTCAAAAGCGGAGAATCACCCGTTTAACGAATAAACGTCTGCGTTTGTTTGTGTGTGTGTGTGAAAGCGCGGTTATAGGGCTAGTATTAGACGGGCCGCGTTTTAATACGGGTGGTGTACGCTTATCGATATCGGATATTAAGAAAAAAAAAATTATCTACCCATTTTATTATTGATTCGGGTCGAGAATCTTTAGCATAGTTACCTACTTGAATTTGACGAGGATGCAAAGCAACACCTTGTATAGTAAGAATAAATAAAAGAAAATTATTGTATTTACTAAATTATCTAAAATAGATGTAATTTAAATGATGTGTGTACATCGGAAAGTGTTATACAAGGTGGAAGGGACACCGACGCTTCCCACGTAAATAATTTTGACTTTGACTTTGACTTTGAATACGTATTCAGTTCATCACCCAGAAAAAAAAATATCGATAAAAGATTTCTATGTAGAGGGTATTTTTTTTTAAATGATCTTTTCCATACATTTTGACCGTGTAGGTATTATGTATATTTTGAAGGAAACAGCTGTTTTTATAACCTACGAAAAATATCTACATATTCAATTCAATTCTATTCATTTATTCAATAACAATTTTTACATCGTGTCTGAATTCCTATAACTAAATATAAAAGTAACATCATACATGCAATCCATATTTAAAACATTAAAATCATCCAAAATACATTAAAATTAGAATAATAATAAGAATAATACGAAAATAATTTAAATTAAATTAAGAAAAAGAATAAGAATTAGTAAAAAAAAAAATCCATTTCAATTTACAATTCATCAACAGAATATAGACACTTGTTTAACAAGAACCGTTTAAGCTTACTCTGAGACCCACTTGTATATACTAGACTTTTTATTTCTGTCGGCAGTGTCGGCGGCATATGTGGTGGATCAGAATGATGTACTGACTACGGGGTTAACGTTTTTGCGTCGATGTCCCTTCCACCTCGTATAGCACTTTTCAATGTACCCACATCATTGACTCAAACTCAAACTCAAAGCATTTATTTCAAATAGACCATTACAGGCACTTTTGAATGTCAAAACACAAAAAATAAACTAAGCTACAGTCCCTGTCACAGGGCATAATAACTTGTGAAAGTACTGTAGTTGCCCATTCAAAAGCGTAGATCTCTATGGAGAAGAATGGGCAAGAAACTCCATGGACACTCTTTTAAATCAATGTTTTTACAAAATCTTTGTTACATCATTCATGTCGAGATTATACATACATGTGAGAACGATGTAGAAAGACGTGCGAGTAAGAGCGTCCAGAGTAAAAAGATAAAAACAATTATTAAAAATATTGACGAAACATAAGCAAGTAATGAGACTTCAGATGAGGTCATTTGTAAGGTCCTGAGAAACGAAATTATACTCAACATCTTGCATCGTCCATAGAAGGTGAGGCGTTATACAACACAGTTACCTAACCGACTGTGAAGGCTAAAGGAACAATGTTTTTGTAAACCATAAATAATTCATTAATTGTTTCTTGAATTTTCAAACGTATTTCTATGATTCTTGTAGAATTGTTTTAGTTTAAATTCCAGCTGAAGAATCAACAAATAAAACGGCTAATGAACAATCTTAAATAGACGCCGTATTTACAGTAAATTAAAAAACTATTGAAGAATCTAAAATAGGCTACCATACCGGTATCGGGATATCGATATCGGGGTCGGTATCTGAATTGGGATGTACTATGTTTTGGGTCCAATAAAGACAAAACGGAGGTTACTACAAAAACAGACCCTGCATTGTTTCTATCGATGAGAAAATATTAAAATGTTAAATTAAAAACATCTTGCACCGAATTATTTTTTTGTATGCGTGAAGAAGTGAATTTTCAAGTCCTTATTTTTCGATATGACTGAACCGATTTTAATGAAACTTCATACCCATAAGCAGGATACATAGGTCTAAAAAGTTAGTGAGAAACATTTTCGCAAAATTGTGTTACAGTTAAATTAGACCGATTTTAAATTTTCCATAGAAACAGAAATTTCCAATTATCTTTTTTTTTATATAAGACATTTCGAAAATTTTTTTCACTAACTTTTTAGACCTATGTATCTTGCTTATGTGTGTGAAGTTTCATTAAAATCGGTCGTTTCGAAAAATAAGGACTTGAAAATTTGTATGAAATGCCGTACGGCGTATACGCTCTTAAGGACTTGCAAAAAGAGCTAGCAATGGGTTCAGCTGTTAGTGAAGTCGCGATGATGAATCGTACTGTATGCTAAAGATGGAAATATCTTCCAAGTAATAAATAACATCAGCCTGTCCCACTGCAGGGCAAAGTCCTCTTCTCATATAGAGATGGCAATTGGCAACGACTACCACGCTTGCTAAAAGCAGATTGGCAGTTTTCTCACGATGTTTTCCTTCAACGATGACAGTGACGTCGTAAACAATCTTAACTTTACAGCAACACCAAAGCATAACTCACCTATAAGCCAGTTCCTGAGCTTCAAAGATGAATCCACATTCGAAGAAGCTGCTCAGCAGAACAGGGAAGAGAAGAAAGACGAAGTTCAGCAGGTTGTATCGGCCGTAAGGACCCAAACTCTCGAGGATTGAGTCCAGGTTTATCTCTTTCTTGATTTCCTCCATGGTTAGGTGCTCTGCTCGTCTTGGTGATTATCTTGAAAGAAGAATTGTAGATTAGATGTGGTGATAAGGTTGTGATGATAGAATGTATAAGGCTGACGGGGAGACAAACATCGGTATCTGAATTGGGAATAAGAAGTTGAGAACTGATCAAAATCTTTTTAGCATGACTTACACCCATATCTATAGTCAAGTTATAGTAATTACTGCAATTTTTTTTTATGCAATAGACGAGAATTTAAAAGAAGTAAGAACCGCCAATGAAAGCAAAGCTAAGAATTCTAACTTCTTACAGTTCTAACATCAAGTAATTACTAAAAACTACGTAATAAAAATCGTATCTTAAAAAATTACATTTACTCAAGTGAACACTTTGAATTGTTCATAGATACGGGGGTTAAGGTACCTTTGACATTCTTGAACTTCGCGGGCTAAATCGAAGCAAGCTCTCAATATAGGCAATGCTAAAGTTTTCAACATAAAATTCTCGATTTATAAACCGATTCCTTTGCTAAGAATTTTTTTCTCTTAATAAGGAAGTAGTGGTGTGTGTTTCTTTCGCATCAGTTGTTTGGATGAACAGTCTGACTACCAGTGTTGCCAAGGCGTATCGTGCTACCCAGTAACTGGTTTGTGATTTTGTGAATGTCAGATAGGCAATGGCTTGACGACCCGAATGGCGCAGCGGTAGTGAGGCTGCCTTACGTTCATAGGGTTCCGGGTTCGAATCCCGGTAGGAGCAAGTGTTAGTGTGACAAGGCAGATGATGGTTTCTTTCTTCTTTCTTTATCATGTGCTTATTGCCTAACCTGGTGTCAGAGTTTTTAAGCCGCCCATAGGCCTCTGACTTGGCTTAACATGCCGTCGAAAAATATCTCTCAGGCATGCTGATTGCCTCATGAAGTTTTTCTTCACCGAAGCAAGTGATACTGATTATACAACACGCACATGAATCGCAGATGATGGTATAGTTGAGTTTTCGATGCTAAGATTTTTATTGAAATGATTACTCAATCATTTCAATAAAAATCTTAGCATCGAAATCTTAGCAGTCTGTAGACCTGATCTGGCTCGTGTACTCACACGAGCCAGATCAGGTCTACAGACTGCTGAATCTTTGCATCATTAACTTTTGCATTTATGTTTGTTTATCATTGAATTACATTAAGATTATGACAGCATTGCTGATCTAATTCTCCTATTGTCTGAGATATTCACAAAGTACAATTAGATATAGAACTTGCATATGCGAAGTCATGCGCAGTTAATTCGTCATTCTTTCCAAGATCAGAATGCACTTGTGTAATTGGAACTAAATCATTGGTTCCACTTAATTTCTAGTTATCGCTTTGTCCTAACACGTAAACATAATTCTGTACAGCGATTTTAATTAAGCTGTTAACCTTTGCCTAATGTCTGTAGGTTTTTTAGTCCTATCCTTTATAAATGCATCAGTTACGCATATCGCAGCAAATACTGGTATATTCAACAAGAAAACCACAGTCTTTTGTATGTACAGCAAAGGACATAAAAGACTTAGGCTTTTGCGAAGAATCCAGGCTTTATTGCTGATATTTCCTAAGTTCTAACTAAAGCGACTGCTATCCCTGATTTATTCGAAAAACCGGAAGGCGACCTGTGTCAGCGCGACCACGCGTTCGGGTTCACCGAATAACATGAAAGCGACGCGCGCGACGATCCTTATGAGCTCATGAGGTTGCGATCTAACCAAAGCGATCGTTCTTAGCCGAATTTATTCTAGAAAGAGGGTCTTAAATTGATGTGAGAGAACCTAAGCCACGTACTTTTGTTTAGTTCTTACGTTTTTGTTTGTTTAGCTCATTATCATCATCAGCAACAGCCTGAATTCAGCAAAATCTCTACGGTTCTGTGCCAGCCTTTGTTTATTGTTTTATCTACATCTACCAAGAACCGGTTCCATGGTTGATCACACATCACACTGCATTAATGATTATAATATTAATGATATTCATTTCGCAAAGTATTTAGGTCATATTAAATTATTATTCATGTTTTAGTCACCCACACGCCATGATCATTTTAAATGAGGTATTGTGTGCACGTTGTTATTTTTTTATGATTATTGTAACCAATAGTTTCTTATTTATTATCTTTATTTTTATTTCATGCGGTTTTAGTTCTATTTCTGTTTTATTACTTACTTTGTTTTGAGATAAATTGGTATTTTTATGTTTCACTCAATCTATTCTTGCGCCGTTTTGTATATTGAAATGGAATATGCTGGTGGTAAAATAATGTGACCAGTTTTTTATTGTTACACATTGCACTAAGTACGGAGATAAATGAATTAATAACCACATAAGAAAAGATTGCATGTAGTTGGAGATGAGAATGTTGAGTTGGATGTGTGGTCTGACAAGAATGGAGAAAGTAAGGAATGAGTATATGAGAGGAAGTTTTGTGACGGTTAACATGAGAGAATGCCTGCTTGGAGCTGACCCCAAGTAACTTGGGACAAGGGCAGGAAGATGATGATAAGAAAAGACAGTCAAATAGTTTTGGAATACAAAAATCGTTTTTTCAATAAAAATTATCGACTTCCAAAAAAAAAAACACAAAAAACAGTGGAAAATAACATTACTTTCGGAAGTTGGTGACTATGGTTTGTTTCATTGACTTTTTTGGCACCGACTTCCGAAAGTAATGTTATTTTCCAATTTTTTTTGTGTTTTTTTTAAGTCGTTTTTTTTTGCAAAAGCGTTTTTATTTTCTTTCTCTTTCTTTTTTTTATTTTTCACACAAATCCTTGGCATGTATCAATTTCGCAATTTCTTATACTTGGATGACATATTTTTTCCAGCTATTTTGATTTCAAAACCAAACAGCTGAACCGATTTTGATGAAATTTCTATGGGACCAATCGGGAAGCAGATCCATTCAGATAAAAGAAGAATTTTTCAAATCGGTTCATAAATGACGAAGATATGAGGTAATAAACACAAAAAAAATATACAACCGAATTGAGTACCTCTTCCTTTTTTTGAAGTCGGTTAATAGATAATTAAAAAAGGGCAATGTAGACCTGTCTAAATAGATTTCGTGTTTTCATAAATGCTTATATGTAACTATTTTCGTAAGACATTTGAACTATTGCATGTACTTCTTCTCAAATTTATTCTGCTTCATCTGAATAGTCCCTAATCCACAACAAAACCAAATGAACTAACGCACTGGTTTGTACTTAACAATTCGTTATAACCGTGGCTCGAGGTAAACTCTTCCTGGTTCAAATCCCACATGGTCACACGCTGTCACGTCATAGGAATATTAATGTATCTGCGAATGATTCACACACTCTACAAGGCTTGTGGCGCTTATTGTTTTAATTATTGTGGTTGGATTATTATAGCGCGATATTAATAGCGATTTTGTTTTTATTATTAGTATAATAGAACACCGACATGTTATCAGCCCATCAAATAAAATGGCAGCTGTTCGAAAAATTTTGACCGTGTAGTTATTGCACTTTCGTAGGTAACAGCTGTATTATTTTAATTACTAATGAAAAAATTCGATGTGGGTTCAGATGATGTACTGAATACGTGGCTAACGTTTGAGTCCGGTATCTTTTACCACCCTGTATATTACAACAAACTTCTATCTGTAACGATCAATGATCATAAATTGACAGCCGGGAACAACGGCTTAACGTGCTTTCCGAGGCACGGGGGAAACTCGGAATGTATGGCTGGTCACCCATCCACGGACCAACCCAGGCAAGCGCGGCTTAACCTGACGATCGACCGAGCGGCTGTTATTATTTAGCCACGAGCTCCTCCTCCTCCTCTTAACTGTTTATACCTAGTATCCTAAATAGCTTACCTATTCAATTTCATTTACAATGTGAGTATAATAAAACATTGTTTTGTTTGTCACGTTCTAAATATAATGTTTTTGTTCTATAATTAGAAAAGCTAGACCACAATATAAATACGGACAGTAGGGAAACTACCTACAAACGCTCGAAACGGCACACTCACACAAACATGCGCAACGACGAGACTCCTAGATGACCGGCGCGGTGCTCTCAGTAGTAAGTGCCGCGTCAAGACGAGTGGTCACGTTTAAGTTTATCTCCGCGATCTTTTTAAAAATGCCAGGAACGTATTGCGTAGTACACGGCTGTTTGAACTCGACTTCATCAAAACCGGAGCTATCGTATTTTAAACTTCCAAAGTTAAAGATCCATAGTTCTACAAGTTGTTGTGTGTTATTATTAAATTGTTTTCCGTGTTTAAACCATCGTCTTTTGCTGTGATTAACCGACGCCATGAGATTAACTTTTTAAATTGTATTTGTAAGCTACTTATTTAAATTCGACTGATTGATCACTACAGAACAAAAATGTAAATAAAAAAAAAACAATATCAAAAACATTCAAAGTTACAACCCTATTGCTTCAATGGAGCGTAGGTAATTATGTCCTCAACTAGGCTTAGTTTCCATACTGTCCATATTTATACTGTGGCTAGACATATCGTATTTATATCGCGTGTAAGTAATTAATATCCATTCGACTTTTCCTCAATAGGGCATACAAAGTTGTAAATGATAAACACGACGGTTATATTGTTTTATGAACTTAATAACTCTTTGAAGTATCAGGACTATTATACAGTATTGGAAGACATGTAACATGCATGTCACTATGAAGGAAAACTTCGGATCGGTCCTACTAGATCGCAGAATTCGGAAACATGTGACAACCACCAACCCCTACTGGACACGTATGCATTTTGAACAACTCTCGCTCACGAAGACGAGAGCTGTGTTCCCAGCTGTGGAAACAGTGCCCACTGAGGATTCTTGAATTAAATCTTTAGCTATGTAATCGCAAGATTAAATTAAGAACACAAGTTTTTAATACGGTTTATAGGGTATATTTATTTGAATTCAGAATGTACATTGTTTACAAACTACAAATAGATCTAAAATAACAAAAAAATTAAGTTGTACTTAATTTTAAACAAAAAAATTAAGTACAAGTATCAAAATGGAACAAGAATTAGTATTGAATAAGTATTATATCGGTTTGATTAGTACAGTGTAAGGTCAATATCGAGACAGTAATCTTATTACATCCTATTAGGAAATTGGAACGTCCCGTACGTCAGTAGGTAGAACATCAAGTACAGGGTGAGCCCATATAATATTTTATTTCAATTACTTTAATAAAGTCTATGTACCTATAATAGTCTCAGTTTAATTACGAGTATTCACACGACAGGAACGATTATACAAATTATTCTTTATGTAAGTACAATTATTACAAAGAGGTAAAAGTTTGTAGGTTTGTTTTGTTATAGGTTATAGATTTAAAGCCGCAAGCAACAGCTAGTAATCTATAAATAAACTAATTTTTTAATAGAATTATTCTACAGAAATAGAACCAATCATTTTCAGTTCTAATAAAACAAAAAACAGTTAAATCTACACCCTATATAATTCAAACCACACGTGGGCGCACCCTGTATACACAGAACTAATCCATAGTTATCTTAATTGTATAAATTAATCGTCCAATGGGTGGGTAATTGTGGTGATTAACCGGTGCTAGATACTCTAATTGACCTTTTAATTTATGAATGGGAGTGACTTTACCAACTAGGATTGGTGGGGTGACTCATAACATAAGGCGGTGGGAGCTTAGGAATTAACTCTCGGTTTTTTAACCGACTTCTTAAAAAGGAGGAGGTTGTGTATTCCACCAGTAACTTTTTAACCGAGTGCGCCAGAGAGAGGGTTATGTTTTTCGAGAGTATGTATGTAAGTATGTATGTATGTACATATGTATAATTGTTTGGCACGCTCTGCAGCGTGAACGATTCGATGGATTTTAGCTTGAGAGGTGTCGTTAGATTCGTATTAATTGTGAAAGTGACACCGGGTATAAATTTGAATCTGAACACTACATAAGCTGGGAGTACCTCCACGCGGTGAAGGCGCTAAAAATTTGTTTGGCTAATCGACTGCGAAATCTTTCACATTTGTAAACTAAAAAGCTGGAAATAAAAAAAAACCTTTAAAAAAACTAAAAAACCACACTGCGGTAAAAAACTCAAGTTAAAAAAAAACACTAAAAAGCTAAGAACAAGCACATTCATTTATTAATAATCTCATCGTTAATTGTTTTCTAAATAGGTATATTTATAGTTACTCGACAGATATTCAGTATAATCTACAGTAAAACTTATAGAATTACTCATTAAAAATCATATATATTCCACATTCATTTTATTTTATTTTCATTCATTCATTTCTGTTCATCTTCTACCATGCCGATCGGATCTGTGAATAGCGTTTTGCTCGTTTTTAGGTTCAAAAACCAAGTCGAAAAAGTGTCATATTCGATTCGATTTCGATTCGATTATTTGTGAATAGCTGTGCTGTTCTTACACTAAACCGTAATTTTATTTATTTAGAAATAAACACAGTAATGCTAAAAGTGATTCATTGTCCACATATGGTTCCTACCTACCACATATGGTATGATAGAGGAAAATATTTCGCAATGTAGCGACAAATACCGGCCCTAACCGGTTGTCAAGTTTCTGACAACCGGATAACTGGATTAATCCAGTTCAGCTCAATGTTTGATACAGTATATTTTTGGAAACGCCTCGTTTGGTAATTTTACATTGCCACCTGGTATTATTTCGGTACTCGACTGTTTTTGATATGAATAAATTCAGGAGCACATTTAAGTTTAAAATAGGACTCCAAAATTATGTCATTAATATCAAAAGAAAGTTAAAGCGTTCCGTAGTTTGTGCATAACTCCGTGGCGAAAAGGCAAAAGTTTGTGTATGTGTAATTATAAAATGTATTTTTTAAACAAATATAAGTACAAGGCGGAAGAAACAAAATGTATGGAACAGCTTTTAAAAAAAATACCGATGGGCGATTAACTTGAGAACACCTTAGATTCAAGAAGTGGGACAAACACACTATTTCAGAACCGCAGCAACTCTTGAAAGCCAGAACAGTGGCCACCACCAGAAAAGCGGCGAGACAATGAAGCTCGACGAAGTCCTAAAGAATTTAGCTGTCTTGGATCCCGCAACGAAACTAACCACAGAATAGCGGATGAGTCGGAAAAATAAACCAGTATTGTATAAGAATATTGTACCCTCCAAAACCAATGAAGACATACAAAAACCCCAAAAATCACGTCGCACAACATGCAAACAGGATGTCCACATAATCAATTCCGTACTTAGTTCTGCAACACTGTGTGAGCATTATAAGGCATTATCCACGGTGATGGGCTGGCATGTGGGCTGTGCACTGATGCGCGATTCCTTGTAGACTCACCACGAAGGTCGGTGTCGGGTGACAGCTTCGTCAGATACTCTGTAGTACGATGATATGGGTTTGTTTTGACTTGTATTGTAAGATATGGGTCTGATTGTTGATAGGTAAAAGCGGGTGGACAGGACTACTGTTTGAAGAAATGATTTTGGTAGCAGCTGATACTGAAATTGTGATCTTATTGAGTAGGACCGTTAATCAAGGTAAGGCAGTCGCTCTAGATCAAGTACTGGTATTCAGCTGCATCGGGCTAGACTGGAAGCTAACCAAGTCAGGAAAAGGCTGAACAAATTATTTTGTTGAAATAAGACCCACTGGGCTTATTTCAACATCATATACCATCATATATCATCATAGACTGGAAGCTAACCAAGTCAGGAAAAGGCTAAACAAATTATGATGTTAAAATAAGACCCACTGGGCTTATTTCAATATCATAATTTGGGCTTACAATGGCCGCTTCAGCAGAATTATAGTATTAAAAATTTACTGCATAAGCTCTTAAAAATCTTTGATACCTATAAAGGTATCAAAGATTTTCAAGAGCAAAATACAGCTCAGTTACTTTGCGAATTTTATCAATATAACATTAAGTACCAAAGGCTCTAAGTAAGCTACGGTTCACGGCTATAATTCAGATACGGCTGAGAATTTTTCACGGTACAAATGCCTACTGACCGTTCGCTTAGCCGTCACCAGGCAAAACCGATATCCTTTGGTAAGTCCGGTCATTCCAAGCTAATATGTTTCTGATTGTGATCACAGTATGCCGTTACTAACAAGGAAGGATGTTGCAGCCCATCCTCTTAATATAATAAGCATAGTAGCATCCTCCAGCATCTCTAACACCCGTATCTATACACAAGTCAAAGTGATCACTTGAGTAAATGTCATTATTTAAGATACGATTTTTATTATGTAGTTTAGTAATTGCTTGAAGCTGGAACTGTTAAAAGTTATCATTCTCAGCTTTGCTCTCTTTGACGGTTCTTACTTCGTTTAAATTCTTTCCTATTGCATTAAAAAAATTGGGCAAGTAATTACTTAAGCTCAAGTAATTACTTTAACTTGACTATAGATACGGGTGTTAGTAATTAGAATAAACTCAGGAAGTCATGGACTGGTCCATTTGTACTGTTGAGTTAATGCTTGCAATTCAAACCTTGCTTGCTTGCTTTTCTCAGTAGTCGCAAGTCTCTATTTGTGCCTGACTACAGGCTTGCCCCTTTTACATGGAGCTTAAAACATAACTGGCGAAATGTCTTTTTTTTCTATGGGTAGGTACAGCTCTGACTAAACCAACGGGGTTTACAGGCACGATATTCATGTTCGCAAAGATTTGGTTTGGCTGTTACTACTCGAGAACATTTCACGCGACGGTTTTGAATCATGGAACTAAGCACAGTATTCAGATCGGGTTTGCGTTCGGTCGTCAGTTATGAACGGGACAAAACAAGATGTGGCGGATATGTCAGGCGGTTGCTAATGAGGCCAAAATTTGCTCGTGGAAAACAGCCCATGGCTATTAGTCTCTATTGAGCTCTCATAGATATCGGGGACCAACCATGTCACGTAGCTTTGCTGATTTTCACCCGGGGCGCCGTCGATAAACCAGGCAGAATATACAGTCTCGTCGCTGAGGGCACATTTTGCGCTTTCAGCACTTATGATGCAACCGGCAATTATTGTCATACGGTTGTCGTATTACCCTGGCGGTAATTGCAAGTTGCCCAACTTGTAGCAATCATAATGTTACGTAATCGTAGTTGCGCAATTATCACCAAACTGGTTGTTGGTTGTTGTTGATGTATGGTGGAATTGAACATAGGAATTGCTGGTTTTCATTTTGTGGGAGCTACTCGTATGAACGTAAATGTGATTGGTGGTTAAATTTATCTGTATTCAGGTAGTGGATGATCGCTTTCTGTTCTTCAACAGACTTCTTCAACTTGACTTGTCAACAGACTTGAATGTCGATATTAATTGTGATAACTTTTTTCATGTTTTTAAATAACGCAATGAAAATCTAAAGATTGATGTTTCAAAAACGCACAAGTTACTGTCCTATAGCGCATTTTTAAGCTAATTAAAATAAGGCTTAACCAGTAATTGGATTCCTGGCTCGAAGCCAAGTTTACGGTAAAAGTCGAGTGGACAATCGGAACGGATCCATTCGTGGAATTTAAACGAATCTCGATGGAGAGATTAAAAGTAGATCTACTAATTTATCGTTGCATCAGACGACAGAATGCTGGAAAATATATTGCTGGGATAAAAGTAAAGCTTGTTTATCAATTGTTTGGTGTTGTGTTTCGTAGCAAGACTAAATTGTGAGCAAAATAGATAGAAGAATAGGTGATATTTAATGGGTTTGCAAGTTAAGACTGCATTTTCTTTCCAAAGGGGTTAAGGGCCTGTGAGTCTCATAATAACAACACAGGACTTTGTCATCATCGTTTTCTACGATATAATTTTATTTTGTCTAAGCCTAACTTAACTGCGTGTTATTAGTTTTAAGCATTCATTCATGTCTACTCAGTGCAAGGCCTCTACGAGAGACAATAATTACAATAAGCACGTCCGACTTTTACAAACTCGTAGTGCCATTACAAATTTTGCTGACTAGATGTTATTTTCTGACGCAAGGGCCGTATTCGTGAGACTCGTGCCATCGACGTGTATTATTCTATTATCAGAAAAACACGTGATCAAGACTTGTTGTTTAAATGCAATAAGACACAACGAGCTATTAACTTTTCCTCACCGTTTAGCTCGCGAGGAGGTCGGACTTTATTTCACGGGAAATATAGTTCTGTTCAAACTTTATGCCAGCTTGGAAGTTAGCTGCGAGTGACGGTCTGCGCAGGGATAACGGTTCAAACTTTATGGTGGCTTAGAACATCTAACGTAAAGCTGCACAGAGCATAATTTAAAGTATCAGTGGGGCGCAGAGGATGCATCGTTCTATCACCCGCAGCTAACTTCCGACCCGCCATAAAGTTTGAACAGAACTATGCTGTATTCTAAGTGTGTCCTAAACCAGGTTATGGTCTATCCGTATGCAACATCCGTTCAGCTGTTAAGGTGGGAAAATGGAACATACCAAATATTTATAGTATGTGTACATTTCATCGTAAGAAAATCCTTTACAATGACAGTCAATGTGAGGTCAGGTTGTGTTGGAAATGTAAAGATAGCAATCATAACCCATCGTGTGTACGTCGGATTTATGGAGGTAAGTTGATAATCCGATCCATTTCTCTTATATCAGTTAAGTCTAGACCGTCCAGATAACAGTTGTCATAAAGATTAACTATGGCCTTGACCAAGAGATATAAGATTATGTCTCTGATAATGAAGACAGCATTTCTGTTAAATGATTGAAGAGTTTTATTGTCACGCGAATTTTGAGGTAGGTAGGTATTCTTTTTTTTTATCGTGTGGTTATTATCTAACCTGGTGTCAGAGTTTTTATGCCGTCCATGGGCCTCTGACTTGGCTCTAAATGCCATCGAGAAATATCTCTCAGGCATGCTGGTTTCCCCACGATGTTTTCCTTCACCGAAGCAAGTGATAATTATACAATACGCACATTCCGAAAAATCAGAGGTGCGTGTCTTGGGTTCGAACTCGAGGCCTATGACTTGGCAGTCCAACGACCACACCACTATCCTATCACTACTTGGTAGGGTAGTATTAAAATTACCCAGAAAAGAACTGGAGCTACCAGCATACCTTGCAGAGTAAGCATGCTGAAGTGGCAGTGAGCTGGCCATGTCTGTCGAAGGATCGACGGCGGAGATAACGAGTTCTGGAGTGGAGACCGTATCTTCAAGTGAAAGCGTAGGATGTCCTTAGCCACATGGACCAAATACCCTTAAAAATGTGGTTGGGAGAGACAGGATGCGGAAAACTGAGGATAATGGGCTGTGGCGCAGTTTGGGGGAGGCATATGTCCAACAAAGGATTGTACTAGGCTGAGTAGAGGCAGGTACCTCCGACTAGAAGAGTTCTACTACCATAGACTATACTATATACTACCATAGGCAATCGATCTAATTTGCTGGTTAAGAGTGTGAGTGCAGAAACCATGGATTCTCACATGGGTATGGGCATTTTAACAATGGGGCTAAAAGAAGTCTAAAGGGAAAACAGTGTCGTAGTTTTGAGGACACTGTCTGAATCGATATGCAATCTTAATTAACATTTTAATGATTAAACTATAAAATATTTAATTGTTTAAATACTTAAACCAAATTAAATGACACGGTTTCATATCAAGAATTGTTTTAAAAAAAAGATTCAACGATGTTAACCTTGGCCTGAAGCAAACTGTCGAACTGCGTGACGATAGCATTCGCATGATTCGTGATCGATTAATTTGGGACATTTAGATGCGATTGTTTCACTCGATTTGTGTCACGACTTTTTTTGCATGTTTACAGTAACTATAGGTGAAATGCTTAAGTAAAAGCACACTGTTGGATATCAACGCTCGGGTCAGCGTTGAGAGTTTAAATTCCAACAGCGCATTGGTATTTTCCTGATGGAAAAACCCAATAACACTCTGCCCGACCCGGGAATCGAACCCAGGACCTCATGAGGCAGTCAAAGGACAGTGAAAGGACTGTGTTTTTCAAAATTAATACCTTTTAATAACCAGACTGAATGAGACTTATCTGCGGTTACAACTTACAGTTTGTCTGCTCTTTTATTTCCTGTGGAGATCTTATCTACACAAAATACAACACCCTAATATAGCACTTCTTTACACTTTCAAAACGTTCGCGTTTTAAAATTTTAATATACCTCTCTCACAATTTCATTATTGCTTTAATTATCTAAAGAATAAAGATAAATTTATTACTTTTTAAGTTTATTCATTGAACTCACGCGGTGTTGCACAATGTGCGGTGAAAGAATGACTGATATAAGGGAAAGAGTGAGTCGACAAATGTGTGAAAGAGATGCAACGAACTTAAGGGAATTCCCACTATGAAAAAGGGGTGGTTAGGTATTTCCCATGTTACACTTGATAATAAGGGAGGGGTGGAAGGGACACCAACGCGAAAACGGAAACCACATACTCAGTAAATCATTCTGAACGTAGAAATTTTTCGTTGGTTATTTAAAAAAAGTCATCTGTGCCATATATTTTGATCGTGTAGGTATTGCACTTTTGTAGGAAACAGCAGATTTTTTTTTAATAACCTACGACAAAATTTATATGTGCGAGGGTGGTTCAGAATGATATACTGAGTATGTGGTTTCCGTTTTTACGTCGGTTGTGTCCACCCTGTATAACTTTTTTCTAAGTTTTGGGTAAACCAGCCATACCTAACCTATTTCTGGTACAAAGTACACTTTCATACCAAATATTGCCAACAGAATCTCCAAAGTTTTGACTTCGTTAAAACATTTATTAAACCCATAACCTAAAGATTTTAATAAAGTGATGTAATAAATAAAAGTATGTGAACAATAAGTAAGAAACATTCGAAATAACATAATATCATGCCTGTGTTTCCCCCAAAAATCAGGCTAAGGTGTGCATTTATTACACCAGTTATTTTAAGTTCCATGTAATAGGGGAAAACCCTATTGGCACCCTCCAGGCATAAATCCAGACATTCTGTTGCAAAAAAAAATCTCAACGGACCCGATAACACTTTGCCTAACCATAGAATCAAATCCAGGTCCTCAGCAGCAGTAGCGCTTGGGACGACTACACCAACGAGGTAGGTATCAATTTGTTGTATTATGTATTGCTTAGGTACATATAGGTATGTACAAAGCCATTTAATACCAAACTACTTATCGATAGCACTCAGGCGACTCGTGAACGAATCATTGATTCCATTTAGATCCTATTGTTCAGTTATTATTGACTATTTAATAGTTCCAATCTTCGCTGTGGATACTTAAGATGCGGTTTGTTCTCACGGAATTCGGATATATTGTATGTAGATACATAACATTACGACTGTAGTCCCCGGAGGATTCGGCAGAGGTGTACGTAATAGTGTACCCACATTTCGCCAGTTATATTTTAAGTCCCGTAATAGTGGTCGAGGGGGGGGCATTTTCAATGACTTGTAGTTATTATTATTCAGTAAAAACGTGGTCATTAAACCATATCACCTTCACAATAGTTTGGATACACGTGGTTTTATACGATTCTAGAACTTTCGAGATTTCTAGTTCCCGCGCTTATGGCAACAGAATGTATTGGCGCAGTTGAATGAAACACTTCTTTGAATAATGCATCTGGCCTCTAAGATATTTATGTTGTTTTAATAATAGACGTACTTTATAATGGCACTACATTTTATCAACGACTTTACCTATGCGGAGGACGGGAATTATCCCACGGGAACGAACTACCGATGTAAAGCCCTGCGTCCAAATGCAGGTGTCTTTCCCTGTGGTAATTTATCCAAATCTGCTCAGCCGTTAGGCATGAAAAGGTAAGAAAAGAAAGACAGACAGACATTCTTTCGCAACTTACTAATTATAATATATTATCAGTAGGGGTACCTCAATATGGAATTCACTAAAGAACAAATGAGGGGCAGAGTTACTATTAAAACTTACTTTGGAAAATTACTTTGACAGAGAACTAAAGAAAAACTTACTTTGGAATAATTTTCGGTTTCCCTCTTAATTAATGTTTCATAGATCACTGTTCGTTGAATTCTATAAGTAAACTGGACTTAAAATTCCTAATTTTGTCCTTAATATATCTTACATAGAGGGCATCGGAGACAGTTACTGAGTAAACATAACAATAGATAAAAACAAACTCTCTAAAGAGTTTATATTTGACTTTTCGCTATAATAAGCTTTGAAAGGTTGATTAGATAATACTGACACAAGTTAAATATTATCGTAAATATTTACTACCAGCTTATGCCCGCGACTTCGCCCGCGTGGAGTTCGGTTATTGTCCAACGGGATCGTACTACCGGGATAAAAGGTAGCCTATGTGTGAATCCAGGTTATGGACTATCTGTATGCCAAGTTTCATCAAAATCCGTTCAGTAGTTTTTGTGTGAAAGAATAACAAACATCCTTACATCCAAACATACAAACTTTTGCGTTTATAATATTAGTAAGGATTTTTATGGGTTTAATTTAAACAACGAGCTAAAATATTTTTTAACCAGAATCTGCCTAGCCTTTTCTCAACTAGTCGAATCGGCTTGCAATCTAGCCGGGTGCAGCTGAATACCAGTATTTTACACGGAGCGACTGCCTCTCTGAGCGACAGAACCCAGTAACTGGGTAATACGATACCCCTTGATAAGACTGATTGCCACACTTTCGAGCTACGGAGCTGACTACCTATTACGGCTGTCAAGGGTCTACAAATGATGGCCGGGACCAACTGTTTAACTTGCTTTCCGAGACACGGAGGAGTCCTGATAGGTAATGCAGGGTCGGATCCACGGACCGACCTTGTTTAACCTTCGATCGAATCGGGCTGCTGTTATGGTTTAGCCTCGAGCTTCATCCATAATATGTTTATCGATTCCGTTTACTCAGTTCTCGATTCGATAAAAGACGACGCGGCAATCGAGACGAATGCTCCAAGAGCGGGTCTTACAATAAAGACCATTTTATTATATCGATAAAGGCAATCTGAGAGTCCTTTGTACATTAATAAGCTGATTTTATAGCTTTGTATGCAAGTTCAATAACTTGAATGTAGATACGTGAAGATAAAAATAGGTTTATCGATATATCGATAAGTGCAGATAGAAAGTACTGGATGGTGATAGTGTTGTTTAAGATAACAACGTGTTAGTTAAGGCTTGGAATTGCTGACATGTTTGGTTTGTTTATTTGATGAATGTGTAGACTTGGTTACAGAATGTGTAACAGTTGTTAGCATTTTTTTAAATATGTACGTACGACAGATAAAGTTATCTACGTTATTCGATAAAATCATACTGCCACTGTTTGTAATATCTAAATTTTAGTTTTACTGGGGCTAAATAGAATTTACTTTTTGTATTTGGTAATAGATATGATCATCGCATTTCAGAGTGTATTATTTCCTCTTATAGGAACCTAACAGACCCAGCCGTTAGCCGTTGAGCCGTTGTACATCTAATACGTGGGTCAATTATCAAAGTCCACGCGGGCGAAGCCGCTGGCATAAGCTAGTAAACTATATATTGCAATTTGTGTGTATTTCTATTAATTTTGTATGCAATAAAGAATAAGAATAACACGATTCAGTACATCATTCTGAACCTCTATTTTGCATAGGTAATTAAAAAAAACTGCTCTTTCCTGCAAAAGCAATACATAATTATACGGTCAAAATGTATGGAACAGCAGATTAAAATAAAAACGATTAAAAATGTATATGTGCGGGTTTGAATTGATGTACTGAAAACATGGTAACGCTTTAATTGCTGAACAGATTTCAATGAGACTTGACACACAGGACACAGATCACCTGGATTAGAACAAATTATCGGTAGAACGATCTCATGGGATAATTCGTCACCTCCACACGGGCGTAGCCACGGGCAGATCTAATAAACTAGAACCATACGATAATGTAGATAAATACTATTATACACTGACACAATAATAATTATACTCGTGTCAAACAATAAAGGTAGAAGATACAAATGAGCACAACATCAGACTGTCGCAACCAGTATGTATTGAAACAATGAAGGCACACAAAAGTTCAAGTACAATACATTGTGACGTATGTTAATGTGTCACACGAGCGTATGAAGTATCACAAAGTGGTCACGTGTTTAATGTTTGGCGAATTGGCAAGGGTGTTGGAGGAAACGACTGTGTTTTGGTTTCGTCAGGATGTGCTATGGTAGACATGGAAGGAATACGTTCTATTAGAAACCCCTTGCAAATCATCTCTATCCTCTATCCATCTATCATGTATCCATCTGCCAAGCCTTTTCCCAACTATGTTGGGGTCGGCTTCCAGTTTTACCGGATGCAGCTAAACCAGTATTTTACATGGACCGACTGCCTATCTGACCTCCGAAAAGCATCGGATATTGAAAGTGGTGGGAGCGAGAGCACACACGCTTGTACATTATAAATTATAATGTCTCCCGCATCAATGGAAAGTCTCCGCTAACATTGGCCTCCTTGACCGGGACTGATCGGCAGACAATTAGTACATCTCTTTAGCATATCCTCCTACTGTAAGTAGGTGCACATCATCGTTGGTCTACGTCGCAGCGAGACGGTTTTGTCAACAGCTGTCATAACTTCTTCTTATGTGATGTCGTAAAATTCATCATCTGCCTAGCTTGTTGCCAACTATGTTGGGAGTCGGCTCCAGACTTACTGGATTCAGCTGAATGCCAGTATTTTACATGGAGCGTCCACCTATCTGACCTCCACAACCCAGTTTATTGCCTTGAAAATTGAGTTAGCGGTACTTTTGGGATTTTATCATTAACTTTGAATCCTCCAGTTCCCAGCCACATTATTTTGCAGGCAACATGCATGACTGCTGATGGACAATTAGAGCTAATATCGTAATCCTCTTATCGGCACTTATATGGATAGATAGCTACAGATAACGGAGTGGGATGCATTAAGAGGGCTTTCACAAATGACGTCACTTCCCGTGACTCACTTTCAAGTACCTGTGACGCAATCAGGAATATTTTGAGTAGTCTGATAGCAGTTTTGCTGTTTTTCGAGATAGATTCCTGTATTCCTTAGTAGCAGCCACGGAGTCTGCATTTGTACCCGGTTGATGGTAATAGGCTCGCCCCCTATTACATGGGACTTAAATATATCTGGCGAAATGTGCGTGTAATATTAGGTACACCTCTGTCTAAGCCTTTGGGATTATAGATATGATGTTATGTTATGTTATGTAAGTAATTACAGATTATAGTAAAGCATTCTGGTTAACCTTACAAAACGAGACTCAAATAAGTATGTATTAAGGTATTCATATGTCTACATTAATAAATTATATCGCACTTAGGTAATAAATTAAACTTTATCTTATTAATTACCGTTAATTGCTCAAGATTATCGTCTCAATGAATAAGTGGATTGTTTGGTTTGAATCTTTGAATGAGGCGACTGTGTTTGACCTTGGTTAAAAAATAAAGTTAAGTAACGATTTCTGACCTTTGGCTCTGGGTATACACGGATTTTTAAGAAGGATACAATACAATGTAGGGCACTTCCTACATACACATATACATATTTTAAATGGCTTTGGACTATATTATATTTTAAAAGGATTTGGACTTTTTACCTGACAGTGTAAGGCTGCCTGCCTTATTCATGAATTTCCGTCCAAAACCTCAAAATAGCAGCATATTATATTATTTTTGAGTTTATTGTAGTTTGGTCTTGACTAAAAGCGATTATCAATAGTTATTATTCATTGTTCAACCATTTCAATGGGTCTTCGTTTTCCTCCTTTTCACAGACTAAATAAAATAAATGAATAAATAGTTTAAAAATTAAATCTGACAACGTTTTTTCCTCTTTAACAATGGCATGTTAATATTGTTAGAATCACCTGTTTTTCTGTACTTGAAGTGTATTCGTCATAGTACAAGCATAAAATCCATTATTTATGTATTATACTTCTGTAACGTGTAATTTCTTGATAATCTTACTGACATTTCACTTCCGAAATCTTATTTATTGCGTCTTTATTAATAGCTTATTGGTTCATCTAGTTTGCATGATGTTGAGACTGTATTTAATGATAGAAAGGAGAAAGTGACAGACGTCATAAACCATTAATTCAATAATAACGCGTCATTGCGAAGACATATGACATCAACACATTCACAAAGGACATACTCGTACATGGTGGATAACAGCCGCAGTCCATTTCCGCCCACAGAGAAGAGGCATCTGCCCCACCAGAGGACACGTTTTACGCTAAAAGCTAAGCTTTATTAAACTAGTATAATAATAAATACAATTGATGTGAAAGAGTTTATAACTTTTACTAAAAAAAAACAAATCATCCATATATAAACGTGAAGAAAGGGATTTGGACAAAGAAGGGTTCAGGCTAGGTGGAGCGACAGTCATTGTTGGGTGACTGGTAGCAATTGGGTGAGAATCTCCTGAAGATGTGTTAAAGTTGAGGGGGGCTCGCAGTGCATTGAACGAGGAAATACAAGGTGTTGCTTTGCATCCTCGTCAAATTCAAGGAGGTAACTATGATAATGATTCTCGACTCGAATCAATAATAAAATGGGTAGGTCATTTTTTTATTTTTTTTCTTAATATCGGAAATCGATAAATATACACCAACCGTATTAAAACGCGGCCCGTCTAATACTAGCCCCATAACCGCGCTTTCACACACACAAACAAACGCAGACGTTTATTAGATAAACGGGTGATTCTCCGCTTTTGAAAAGGACTTCATTCTGAAATAGTGTCAAATTAAAACAACTAAAAAAAGCAGCGTTTATTATTATTGACCAGGTACCGTAATTTATATTGATTATTTGCGTCTTCTATGACAACCTCCTGAATTTTGACGAGGTTGCAAAACTACACCTTGTATAAAAAAAAAAATTGTTACTGCTTTTACGTGCAGAGTAACATAATATCACGCCTGTAATGCCCGTAGGGATTAGTATTAGTACACCCACATTTCGCCAGTTATGTTTTAAGTCCCATGTATTAGGGGGCGATCCTATTGCCACCAACCGGGCAAAAATCAAAATTCCGTGGCTACTACTGACAGATTCCTGATGGAAAAACCCGATAACACCTCGCCCGACCCAGGAATCGATCCCAGGACCTTATGTTCAGCAGTCGCTCTTGTGACCACTCCGACCAACGAAGCAATCAACATAAAGCAAATCGATTATATAAATAAAATACGTAAGTCCCTAACAGATATTAAGGAATACTTATAAACTCAGTATTTACGCAGTTATCAACTTGAAGACTTATTAATGTTTTATTTGCCTGCCCCAAGTTGCGTCTGAATAAAGTTCCGATTTCTGTTAGCATAAATCTCATCTTATTTATTATTTGTTTGTTGATCTACTTTGAACGGAATTAAATTATACATATTATATTTACAACTAGTTCTCGTGTAACTTCGCTTTGGATTGTTTCAGAACAAAGTAATTTGGTGTCCATCTAAATTAGTTCAACTCCTAGTATAGAAAGCAATCCGGCGCATATTTTTTCTATATTAGGGAAATAAAAATTGAGATAATTCTCGACAGCATGTAGAGCTAAGTCAGAGGCACATTGGCGGCATAAAAACTCTGACACCCGGTTAGGCACTAACCATACGATATAGAAAAAAGAGGGAAAAATAAGCTAGGGTCCAATCACCTGTGCAAAATTGAGAGGAGGGAGAACAGGCTCACGAGGGCATCATTTTGGGACAAGCCTGACTCACTATTTCCAACCAACTGCTGAATGTCAGAATCAACAGTGGCAACCACCGGAAAAGCGACGACACATTCATTGTGTCGTCGCTTATAAGCCATTCCGAAACCATAAAAAAATCCCAAAAATCAAGTCCCACAACATGCAAACAGGATGTTCACATAATTTAAATCCCGTAACTAAATTAATCAAAAATACTGAGCTGAAAGAAAATCCCAATAACATTTAGTCCGACTTGGGAAATAGCGAATCTAGGGCCTCGTACTCTGCTGTACAGCTTGCGACCATTGAGGCAGCTGTCAATAAAATATAGTGAAATAGAAACGATTACACCGACAGACCGGTAGCACGTATTCATAATTAAGAATGTATAAGCTCATAAATAAGCGAACTGCAGAGAGTGTTCCGTTTTTCCTCTAATGTATTTTGTGCATTAACTTTGATTGGTTTGACGTACAAAACATTATTCGGAGATAAACTGGCGTCTGACGCGGTTTAGTTTGACCTTCACCCTGACCTTGGTGGAATCGGTTGTTGCCAAGGCTAAAACGAACTATGGATACTTCTTCACACATAACATAAACATGCATGCTATATGCAGTGAATGATTTTATGAAACCAGCAAGAATTATACTAGAAGAACAAGATTAGTAGCGGTGCTGGTAGGGACATATAATCGTGCTTAAAACACCCAGCTAGGTCCTTCACTAAACGGAGAATCTAACGATTTAAGTCTTTCCTGCGTTCTAGGTGATAATGGTAGTGATACTAAGCGAAGATCCTAGCTAAGTCTGACACAATGGTTTTTTTTTTGATATGGCACGCAGTTCAACCTAGGGTTGGCTTCCGCTTAACCGGACAATCCTGTGGGTGCCTTGAAATTAATTAAGGCCTCCAGCCAGGGCAAAACTTATATACTAAGCGACAACTCGCTAAGGGCACCCCCTGTGGGGTACGGACCTCGGCTTAGGGCGTCGCTGGGGGAGGGCAGCAAGGGGACAAGCTGGATCTGAGTGATATTATTTGGGGGCTACAGGCTCAGCAACGCGGGCTGGCTCTTGCAAGGGTCGGGGGGGGGGGGGAGGTTTGTGTTTTCTAAGAGTACTGGTTTCCCTACTACTTTCTTGAAGAACGGTGATGGGGTCGTCAGGAGTGTCTAGGGTACGACCTGGCACAATGATTTTGTTTCACGTCTATTTATACGTTTTAAACAATGTTTAACGTTTTGAGGTATTTTTCTGCTAACACTGTTCGGCTCTCATCATCATTCTCTTGCCCTTATCTTAATTTACGAGTACTATGCGTGGGCGCAGCATAATGTATCTTTTTCTTCCATACTTGTCTATTAGTCACTACATAGCACTACTTAGTATTATCAATTGTAATTTCCCTTATCATTTAATCAAAGTCGACTCGTGTAATGCCAGTCTTAACACATTAAACTTGCTTATAAAATAGATCACAAGGCTTAGTAGCTATTGCGATTAGATACAGATATCTCATCATTAAATTGTACCTGTAAACAAGGCAAATGTTGTAATCTCTGAAGATAAGGCTCATTCATTTTGATGCAAATAACAAACTGGTGGTTCTATATAGAACGCTCTTTCATACTTCACATCATCGAAGTGAAAAAAAAAAAGAAAAAAAAAAAAAAAAAAAAATCATTTAAAATAAGTAAGACACAGGAAATAGAAAAAAAATGGCCTTCTAGCGTAGTTTCTTCAAAAAAATATTGCGGTCGTTCACGCTAGAATATATTTTGTAATGATATGATTTATTCTTTCAATGTCAGAGGTTATGAAATTTGACATTAATTTTTCAAGAAATATTATTCGCAGCGTTCAGGATTTGCATCACATTGTGAAAAGGATAAAAATTCGCATTTTAAATCTGCATATTTTTTTAATTTACATTTTTGCTTTTGTGTGTCGAAACGAACATTATTTCCAGTTTTACATTTATCTATCAAAGTTTTAAATATTTACAGTTATTATGGAGAACTGAAGGGATATACTGTAGGTAGATGTGTTTATTCCAACAGGATCATGTAAACGAAATATCAAAGTGACAACTCGTCAAATGAAGCATTTTAGATTTTGTTTCTCAAAATAGCCGTTTTGAAAAGTTGTATTGCAGTGCTGCCATTAGTTATTTTACTCTTTGAGTTATCTTTTGAATTTAAACTTATATGTGTTTACATTTTAACAGTCCAAGAGAAACGACGCAATACAAACAATGATTCCCTTGAAAAGTTCCGTTGTTTGTTGACAAGTAAAACCCATTAAACGAAGTTACCAACGTCATAGCAATATATTTTATAATAGTTATTAACTTAAAATGAAGCCACTCCAGTAAGTGGAACTCTATTAATTAATTAAATTCTTCAGTTTTTATTGCACGCTCTAAGCATTCCACGGTTTCTTCATCTTGCAGTGAACATAATAATAAATAAGCAAGCGTTTAATCAACATACCATAACGTTTTGAGACATATCATATAAAATATCCATTTAAAATATCCATTTAAATAGGCACTTTTTACTAAACACAGCGAACAATCTTGAGGGGACCCAAGGTAATCCCTTGTGGAATGAACGGAGCAGGTAAGGTCCGATCAAATTTCTTAGGGGTCTTAAAACCGGGAACAAAGAAGGGACTGTCATAATCGGGTGTGGGAACAGAACTAAGATTTCAAAGATCAATAAAAATGTGTCGCTTGACAAAGAATAAGTAAACGGCGACAATGTTGATGAAATAAGAGAAATATAACTTGAATGAAACGTAGGTTACACAAAACATAGCAACATTCCTACTTTCCCCGAAGGATTAGGCAGAAGTGCAATAATAGTCCATATTTCGCCAGTTGTGGGTGGATGAAGAGATCTCGCATGATAAGCTTTTTACTAATATACGAAAATAGAGACATAATTTAAAGCTTTCAATGAGTTCCAAATAGACTGCTCAATCTACTATATGCAATCGAATATCTATTAATTCAACCGGGTTAAAAGATGCGGTTCGGAAGGCCATATGGTCAACATCACGCTAGGATTGGCTTCGCGTTATGAAACGGCTTAATTCTAAAAAATCCTAGCAAGCAACTATTACCATAAATATTAATGATGTGAAATTAGTTTTATTATCAACGTTAGTTTTGCTAGTTCTCATCACTCAGTGTTGTTGTATCCACATGTTTTACAGTTATTATTATCACATCCGGGATAGATCTCGACTTGTTCAGACTCACTCAATATGGCGGAACAAAATTAGTGTAGTGAACTTATTTATGTACTAGGTTCCGTAGTGAATACTGCAATTCTATTTTCAAGTTCCTAAGCGTTGTTGCATGATGTGTGTGAGGTCTATTTTTGGTTATTTTTTAATTAGTTTGTTGACAGCGACAGGAATTAATAGCAGACTCCTCACAAATTGGAGGTCCGCTAAAATACCACGAGCAGAAATGGGAATGAATGAATCACTTCAAACCAAATAAAATTGTACTGGCTAATACGCGTTTGTCAATAATATAATCAAGGGCCGATATCAAACCTGCCACAACGACGTCACATCCGCTTCAATAGGTAGAGGCACCCAAAACCACAAAGTATAATACAGTTACAAAAGATCCACAGCTGACAATGGACAATAACAAGCCAACAGTTACAGCGACGCCGAGCGAAACAAAAATATTGCTGCAACGTTACGCGTACAAACTGTTCCGTCCGGACTGTTCTAGATTATTCTGTCTTTATTTACACCTTCCACACACCTTACGAATGTAACAGAGACTGTTTGAAAGAACCATTGAAAGAAAAGTCGAAAAGATTGTGATGTTTAGAGCAACTGTTAAGCAGGATCGATCGATTTTTCAACATGATGAAGATGAAGAACCAGATTAAACACATAAGTATTACAGGAGAATAAGAAATAAAATCAGGTCGGTGGATTCCTTGACGAATGATATGAACGAAAAGGAAGTTGATGAAGGCGACGGAGGAGAATAGAAGAGAAACAATTAGTCTCGGACTTATTTTTTTTCTTCTGTTCTAAAGCCTCCTGGACTGAAAAAAAAACAGCTTTGGGTTCAAGTTGCTTTACCAGACTGTCTTTATTCATAAAGAATCATGGCATACAATAATTGAGTTGGTTACACCTTTTTACTGTTACTTGAGTCAAGGGTAGATAGAAGAAGAATACTCCCCTATGACAAGTACCTCAGGCAGAAAAAGAATTATAGTTCCTATCACAAAGCAACTAAGACTACTATTCAACAACAATAAAACACAGCTCCCAGAGCAGATTGATCTAAAACTCAGTCGTCCTCTTTGACTGCGTTGACATTCGTTTCTTATCGAAAACCAAATAAATTGTTGTGATTCATCAATCGGTATGATTAACGTTGCGAAAATTATCTTATTTATAAATGTATTGTGTGTTCAAATTATCTATTGAGTGGCTCTTGAATTTAATGGGTTTATCAGAGTTTTAAAGAGGCAATGCCCTGATTCATTCGGTTTTTAATCTCGTAGAATGTCAAACTGTTAGTAGTTTCTATAACATCGGTGTCCTTAGGAGCATCTAATACTTCCACTGGTTCTATTGCGTTCTCTTTTCAATTTTCTTCTTAATTTTTTTTTGTTAGCCTATTGAGTAACCCACTGCTAGGCAAAGGCCTCGCCTTTCTCCTTCTTAACCTTTCTATCCTGCGCAATATCAATATCTTCACCTACAATAAATATTTAATTTTTCATGTGACTGAAATCTAAACTATATGTATTCTCTTTTTCTTCTATCTTCTGGTTTGAATGAGGTAATCGTGTCAGTTAAAACAAAGATACGTTCTTTAACAAGAATTATAACTGTATTAATGTATTCAGATTAATTTAACTGTAAGATACTTCTCGAAATCTTTAGATTAACATAAGACCTTCATCAAACGGTATAGTTAAAACGAATATCGTGTACTCAACAAATAATAGTTTAACTAACCGAAAAGGTACTCGTTGAATATTTATTTTTAACCGACTTCAAAAAAAGGAGGAGGTTCTCAATTCGGTTGTATTTTTTTTTGTGTTTGTTACCTCATATTTTCGTCATAATATGAACGGATTTGAAAAATTCTTCTTTTATCTGAAAGAATATTATACTTCCCGATTGGTCCCATAGAAATTTCATCAAAATCGGTTCAGTAATTTGGTTTTAAATCAAAATAGCTGGAAAATATATGTCATTCAAGTAAAAGAAATTGCGAAATTGATACTTGACAAGGATTTGTGTGTGATACGATAATTAAAGAGGGTAAAATAAAAACTTTTCGAAGTCGCTGGCAAAAAATTGAATGAAACTAACAATAGTCACCGACTTCCGAAAGTAAAGTTATTTTCCACTTTTTTTTCGTTTTTTTTTGGAAGTCGGTTAAATTTTTGAAAAAAAAAGTTTTTTACGGCCATTTGGTTTGCTTGATTAAAATAATAAGCGTAAAGATTCTTGCGTTGACTTTAAAAACGATATATCGATCCTTAAATCGTTATTAAAGTCTACGTAATAAGTTTAAACGAATAATATGAAATTCTACTTTGATTGACTGTTCACGGACGACCATTTTATTTTTCACGTTGTTGGTCTCGGCTGTCATTTGTAAATCTTTGACAGACTTTACAGGTAGTCAGAAGGCCGGAAGTTTGACAACCAATCTAAACAAGGCGTAACATTTAATAAAGTAACAGCTGGCTTTTGGAGGTCAGACAGGCAGTCGCTGCATATAACTGCACCCGAACATAGCAGCAATATATTAAGAAGAAACTAGTGAAATGAGGATTAACATCGTCCAGTTTTACATTCTTCAAATCGATACTTGTTAATTTAGTATATTGCTTCTTGTATCTTGACAGGACACAGACTGATAAATGATTGTTTCGGCTACTTTTCTATCTTATCTTCTATCTAAACGAAAATCATTCAACAAATCGACTGCAAATCCGACGAAATACAACGGAGTATAGAACAAAACAGAAGAAGATAATTATCGTCATAAAAGAAGAACAGTCTCCAGAACTTAAAATAAGGAAGCTTAGTCCAATATATTGCCATTGTGGGATCGTCTTCCCTGGCAACAGTGAATCATACGAGTTATTTTCGGAACAGCTGCTAACGGAATAAAAACTTTGTTACAATGACTATAACGCTGTTTTCAAATATTTACCCGTAAAGATCAGAGTAACAAAGTATAAGCTATATTAATTCCTTTTAATTTAAGACTCGTACATTTCACAGTTCCATAAAGTGCTTGAAAGTGACCTTGGTATTTGAAATTAAACGTGTTGAGATCTTTTGAAGTGGTATTCCTTTGCAATTTAGTTGCAAGAACAATGCTCATCCTACAAAGAGGTGTTTATGAAATGTTTCGTAACTTCGGTTAATCTTGAAAATTTTGTATTAATCCTACCAGTTTTTAACTCTCTACGTTCGAGTCAGCATCAACATTTTCTGGTTTCACATCATCTTCGTTTTTGTGTTTAACAGGTTTGGTGGTTTCATTATTTTCGTCAGCTGGACAGTTTTTGCTTCGTACGGTAACTGCGGCAGATAGTTATGGCTATTCATAACGCAGAACTCCCACTGTGTTTGTATTGTAAGACGTGTCAGGTAATTTTTAACAATACGAACACGTTAGCCAAGACAATGAAGTTTGCTCACGCGAAAAAGCGATTCTTCAACACTAAATTACTAAAGTAGAAGACAAAGTTTATCGGTCTTTTCGTGTTGTCATTAATAAAAATTATAGACGCTTTTACTCTGTTCGATTTATGGCACAGGAATGACTGACAGTTATTGGTGATGAGGAAGAACAAAAGATTTACACAGACAACAGACGTTTTTTTTTCAAAAATTGTGGTATTCGAAAAGATACTTGACACTTTAAATAGGTCAAATTATTTGAAAAATATGACAGCATTTAACTGAATACGTTGACGGTTAAAAAGAACCGTATGTTACGACATTCGTTACATTTCTGAAGTTACGTGGAATGTGTAATCCAATTTACTAGGAATATATTATTATGTATGAAAAATACACTTGGATGTAAAAGGAATGAATTTTAAAAATAGCCACAAAGTTTTCAACTCGGTATCGACTAAAAATAATCGATTTAAACGAGCCGTACTAAATTAAGGTACACCGCCACCACTACTCTGATTTCACATTCGATTTTTGAAGTTTTTAAAAAGTAATACTTACAGAGTAACTTATAAATTGTACACCATGACCCAATTCACAGAACACCACGTTGGAATGTGCAGTTTATAACCTTAAAACAATCACGACGACACTTGAAAATGCACCTGTTTTGTACACGATATTGAAGAAAGAAGTTTAAAAAGCAGCTGGAGTTAAATTGACACGGATTTTTGTACGATATTTGGGTAAGAATGGCCGGCCGGCGAAGCGTGCGCGTCGGACTGAGGCAAAACGTCTAGCGGGCTCGACACTGCATTGGTTCCGAGCGGGTTGGCTCGTCACACAAACGTCATTTTATCGCGCGACGCGCTTACGCCGCTTACCTTTCCAACCGTTGGTATCGCTTGCTCGTGCTACATGTCTGTTTATTCAAACCGCTTATTTACGTATTCCACTGTGCGACCGGCGTCGGATAGCGAATTTCAAGAAATACAGTTGTTCAGATTGTTCAGTGCTTCAGATTGTTGATGTGTTGGTCGATATATGCAATGTGCGCTTAATGTTCAATGCATTTTAACATAATCTCATCATGTTGTGCTGCGATGAGAAAAATACCACAAGTGCTTATAACTACATTAGTATCGATTTGCTATCTAAATGAATGAGTGACGATGACCCCATTAGATATTTTTTTATTCGAATGTATAGCGTGATACTCGCGTGATCGTGTGTACGAAAAAACCATGAGTCGAAAATGTTCAAACAATTATGGTTTTTAGCACTTTTATAATAGGGTGTAGAATACTATAAATTACCGAATCAGCTGTTAATGAGCCAAAAAGACGTTGGTAGTATTCACACGTGGCGTGATGTGGACAGATATTTTGTATGAAAACGCGCGAAAATGTTACAAATTACATAAACTGTGAAGAAGTGCGACATTTTAATGAAAATATTTGTAATTACTTATGAAATGAACGTTCCTGATCGCTTATGGCGCATTGTTGAATAGGTACATAATTTCTGGTGTCGTTACAAAAAAGTACCTACGTTAAGTCGTCAGCCACATGTTTCTGATATGCCTTTTTATTCCTACTGGTTCATTCCTGTTGATACTGCAAAGATAATTAATTTTAACTACGTAGGTAGAATGGTATGGACATCTACATTTTTATCCGAATAAAAATACATAATTATTTAGGTACTTTTTCCTGTTTCAATCAAGTACTGATTAGCAACGATTTAAAAATAATGTACTAATTTATTCGTTCCAAAATGCTAAAAGAGTTTTTTTTTTCACTGTTGCTGCCTAGTTCAATGTCAATACCTATCATATTGTATAGTTTGGGTCTCATTATCATAATGTACTGAGTGACATAAACGGTACTTAATGGTGTTTTTAATTACAAGCTTTTCTTTAACTTGCAAATGTTTGTTTGTTGGTTTAGGTCAAATCTTGCAACTGAATTTTAAATACCTAAGTATTTGAATTTTAATTGAGCTGAAATTTTGCATACACGATTAGTTTAGATGACAATACGCTTCATAACATACATGACTTGATCCTGCAGTCAGGATCGTCTCCTTACGAGAGAACTCCTCAACGGGTAATAGCACGCTAAGCTTGGTTTCTTTGGAAGCATTTTGTGAGTGACTGTTTCGTGTTAAACACTCTCACTCTTTATCAAATTACTATGGGTAGGTACACACTTTAGTTGGGTACTTTCTATTTCATATCTCTTTGATACTTAGGATTCCTAAGTAATAAAACTACATCTATCCTAAGTTATCCTAAGTTAGGATTTCTACATATTATGATACAGCAAAAAGAAGAGAATTTCCAAAGTTACCTTGAAAAAGTATTAAAAAAAAAATTCGTTCCTCAAAGTATTTGTTCACCTAAACATAATCTATCATGACTTGCTCAGTTGTAACGATTCATTCCGCATCGATTTCACCAAACATGTCTTCACATCAACATCGTAAAACTTATATGGAACAAATTCGTTCATTCCAAGTTTCTAGTACTAAAAACCTATGGAGAACTTTCTAGAACGTCTGTCCGTCCTTTTAAGGTTAAGAGCTATGAGCAACGGCGTCGAGCTCATGGCTGGCATTGTCTAGTCAAGGTTCTCCATTAGTGATGTATGATCCGATCCGCTATTTTACAGTATCGATACAAAAGGAGTATCGCCACTCTGATATTTTGGATCTGATAGTTTTTTGCGGCTGTCATGTGTAGATCTTTGACAGTCGTTATAGGTAGTCAGTGGCCCGAAAGTCTGACAACCAGTCTCAACAAGGACTTTCGTATAAGCCAGTACTAACTGGGCTGTGGAAGTCTGATAGGCAGCCGCTCCATGTAAACTACTGATATTCAGCTGTATCTGGATTGACTTTCCAGACTCCAGTCGACCCCAACATAGTTGGGAAAAGGCTAGGCAGGCGATGATGACGCACGATTACGATAAATGCTTGTACCGATATAAGAGTATCAGAATCTGAACGAATGGGTCGTGTCGTGCCACATTGTTCTAAATGACAAAATCAGTAGGTATATTCAAAATAAAACAAAGGACTATGAAAGAATTCCTGGAATTTTGCCTAGATTGTTAGAGGGATTAATAAGTCCATTTGTAGTCATAAGGGATTTGTATCGATCTAAATGCAAGTATCGTACATCCCAGAGGACAATACGATACGATTTGATATTCGGAGAATCGAAACCAAACAATTCGATAGGATTCTAGATTCGGATCGCAAATCGATCGAGAGTATCGATACGAATGCAAGTTCCGAGCAACCCAATTCTCAAGACAGGCTAGTAGACGCATTGACACGTTTTAGATGAGTCATCCGTATAACATTGATAGTCCGTTCTTTATCAGTTTACTGTATAAAGTCATTGGCATATAAAATTAGAGTAATTTCCTTTGTGATATGCTCAGTAGGTTCAGTCTCAGACTCTAAAGAGTGTTGTAAAGAGTGTTGTTGCGTCTTGTGTTGTTGAATTAACACCAGCGATTTTAAGAGGGTTTTCTTCACATTTTTTCATATTTAGTCTACTTTATATCTTTTAAAAAAAATAGGTAGGTAGATTTCACGCGACTATATTCTCTTTGTTTGTCATCGTCGCTATCATCTTCTGTTGAACCCGCTGTGTAACTGAATTTTGAAAAATATTTTCGTTGTCGATCTCCTCATCCTCTTGGTAACATGTTTTTTTTTTTTAAAGTAGCACACATTATCTCTCATTCACCTTTTAGCCTCTATTATTTTTAAATACTTATGTATATTATCCATGAACTGTGCCCACGTATTAGTATACGGCCCACAGAGAAGCCTGCATGTGTCTTCTATGTGGGAGCAACTGGGTTTCATCAACCGGAACGGTTGATTACGCTATATATGTATAACATAACATAACATCACGCCTGTAATCCCTGAAAGGTTAGGCAGAGGTGCACCTAATACTAGACCCATATTTCGCCAGTTATGTTTAAGTCCCATGTAATAGAGTACGAGCCTATTGCCATCAACCGGGCACAAATCTAGACTCCGTCCGGCTGCTACTGAGAAATTCCTGATGGCAAAACCCAATAACATTTTGCCCGACCCGGGAATTGAACCAAGGACCTCATGCTCAGCAGTCGAGCTTGTTACCACTAAACCAACAAGGCAGTCACAACGCTATTTATGTTTAAAGAACTAGCTAACACATGATTTCCACGTATTTTATTTTGTGGGTAGTTCGTTATTCCGTTCATCTATGACGAGGTAACAAAACACCCCATACCATCATGTATTTGATCAAACCCAGCACCTAATTACCATAAACCCATCACCACTACATACGCGAAGCCATGTTTGTATATAATGTTTATATACATGTGGTATGTGTGCCCTTGTTTCGACAAATAGATTGTCCATTTTTAACCTATTTGCAACCTTAATACTTGACTAGTAAGTACTGCTACATCTATACATAAATACACGACTTTTTTCCGTGAGGGTAGGCAACAACTTCAGAAAGGCACCTGGAACAATCTTAACATACTCCTTTCGCGTCGTGCACATTCATACATCTGGTCATACACGCCAGCCGGTTGCTAGTGCGCACGACCTATCAAGCTATGACAAACCGGTATAAGCGGATCTCTCATTGCACGGGAAATCTATACAAAACGAGGCCATGTTATACTGGACATGTATAGTTTTATGTGTCGCCGTGTGTACTACGTACCTAACCTTTCCAAAGGACATCACCAACAAGGTCAGTGTATGTCCCTCTAGGGAATCTCATTTCGGCGTTGCCATTCACATTTGCCTTGTAAAACTCTGTCAAAACCAACTAAGCATACGTTTGTACTTTATTAGTTAGTACTACAAATAACTTCTGCTGGTTTTGCTTGTCCTAGTCCCATGGAGCAAATGGTCTTAATATGTATTTCGCTTCCACATTCTCCGGTCAGTCATAAAAATATGATGTCATAGCTTTTATACGGTCAAGGAGATCTGCAGTAGCGTGTGTTTACCAAGTCTAGTTCAAGACCAATGTTTAGTTTTGGAAATTAATTGGCTAATCGAGTTGCTTTTTTTCGTCAAAGCATTGTGTGGGATCAGCGACATTTTTAGCCATTTACAACGCCGTCGATGTGGTAGGATTCCGGACCTAGTTAATTTGACTTAAATATTGTGGGTAATATCGATACGACGAAAAAGAAGAAGACAAGATAGAAGATGATTTTGATCGAAGTTTTGCCATCTTATTACAAGTTCCTTGATTAAAGTTCTTTATGGTTGATGATCAGATCTCAAAATATTTACAAAGCAAAACATTATTGAACATACGGAGTTGCTAATAGATTTTTAATGATCTCAATCATGATTATAGCCGATGGCAAACAACTGCCGAAATTTAGAACAATTAATTATTATTCTGGACCATTGTATTGAGGTTTGAGGCCCGTTAAATACATGGGGCCCTTGACCATGTATCTAATTTTAGACGGTTAGTCATTGTCAATCCAATTGTACACTCATACTGTACTAGAACAGTAAATAAACCGTCGGTCGTAATATTAATTGTTCTAACATTGACTTATTGCTGCAATAGGTTCATTTGGCTATTCTATTTATAATTGGTTCCTTAAAGTAATGATAAAGTGACAATTATGGGTATCCTTAGTACACTAGCTGCGGTCGTTTACCCCAAAAACATTTTTTTTTGTATACCTCAAGTTCCGCTAGCAAATTTAATTTGAACCTGGTGGGCCACCGTGACGTCTTAAATTAGGAATGTTTTAGTTTTATTCGAGTGTGGGAAAGAGATGGCGCTAGACATCCTGTATAGCTCTGTCTCTTTTCCACACTGGAATGACATTAAAACATTCCTGCTTTAAGACGCCACGGTACGCCACTGTGTGAATTATTTTAGTAATTGCCCTACACAACTGTCATAAATTATTCCTAGCTTACAAAAACATTAGCTGGCAAAATATTTGAACGTACGTTCTTTTAGTTTGAAGCCTGTAAAACTATGATTCGTAGTCGCCTGATTCAATCAAGGTTCCCAGTTCTTGTCTATAGATACGGATTCCCATTGCCATTCTGTTGTTAACTGGCAGTGAGTTTAGTATAAATATCATCGTCCTATAATAATCCCACAGCTGGGACACAGGCCTGAAAAAGAGCGGGCTATAATTCATCACGCGAACCCATTACTGGTTGGTAGATGTCACATGTCTACGAATTTTCTGGTCTAGGACATGTTTTCCTTCACTGTATAATACGTAAGTCAGCTCCGTTACCATTGGGCCATCTCCTCCTCCACCACCCGGCAGAGCTTCGAATCCAGGCATTACAGTGTACTCCGCTGCCACGGCTAATTGCCGCTCAGCGGACAAACCTCCGGGCCGATCTCATGGTGACATGGAGAGAGCGACTGTCGCAACCCCGTGCAGGGCACGCCATGACAGTGGCGATAAGTCCCCTCTTTGAGGAGTGGCTTGAGAGGCGCCACGGCGTCCTCACCTTCCGCCTGACGCAGGTCCTCACCGGACACGGTTGTTTCGGGAGGTTCCTGCACCGAATCAGGCGGGAGGAGGCGCCCGGGTGTTTCCACTGCGAGGATCGACCGGAGGACACGGTGGAGGTCTGCCCCGCTTGGGCGGAGCAACGCCGTGTCCTCATGGCGGCGACCTCTCGCGTCCGGCCCTGGTTCGAGCCATGGTCCGGAGCGAGACGGAATGGGAAGCCGTCACCTCCTTTTGCGAAGCAGTCATGCTAGCAAAGGAGTAGACGCGGGCCTGTGGACGGTGAGCTAAGGGTTAGCTCGCCGTCCCTCCGTCTTAGGACGACAGGCCGTGTCGACGGCGCGTTCGTGTTTCACGCGCGCCTCAAAGAGATGTCAGCATAGGGAAGGGGCCCGCAAGGGCCGATGCCTGCCGGGTGCTGCGGGTTGTTCGAAAGAGATACCGCGGCCCCGGAACACAAAGGGCGATGAAGGAACATGGGTGGGTTTTAGTCAATAAAAGTCTGACACTCCCTCCCGTTCAGCCCAGAGCGGGAGAATTCATTTGATGATTTTCCATCCGAAAAAAAAAAAAGGCATTACAACTGGTAAGAAGATTATCATGTCATTATTTTAACTGACATCTAAATGAGAACCTGGTAATGTATTCGACTGGAAAAACAAACCAATGAAACAAACAAGTCATGGACTTCCGAAAGTAAAATTATTATCAATTTTTTTGTGTTTTTTTTTTTGGAAGTCGGTGTTTTTTTTTCTTGATCCAGATCCGAGACGATGCTGTTACGGAGGTTTGTATTGTAAGTGTGCGTTCGAGGATGGTGAACACTTCGACTTGAGGCGCTGCTGATCCGATGCAGTGCTTATACGAGTTTTCTTATCCGATGTCAAAAGGATTCGGACTACGCGTAGTAATTTACGCTGAGGAACACCTGTTAATATTCTTACAGCATCGTTTTGTGTAACTGCTACACCCTGTTTATATTATCATAGCAATCTGTTGTGTAATAAAAACTTTTTTGCAAAAATTAGTTTTTATTTTACCCTTTTTAGTTATCGTATCACACACAAATCCTTGTCAAGTATCAATTTCGCAATTTCTTTTACTTGGATGACATTTTTTCCAGTTATTTTTATTTCAAAACCAAACTGCTGAACCGATTTTGATAAAATTTCTATGGGACCAATCGAGAAGTAGATCCATTCAGATAAAAGAAGAATTTTTCAAATAAAAAAAAACATACAACCGAATTGAGAACCTCCTCCTTTTTTTGAAGTCGGTTAAAAACGACTCTCTGCGACGAATCATAAGAACTTGCAATATTTTAATGAGCTTCTGCATTCTTGTACTGCAAACGTACAGAAAGGTATGTTATATGTTCGGACCGGACTCTAACAGATTAAATAAAATATAACATTACGCCTGTAATCCCCGAAGGGGTACCTAGTAGTACACCTACATTCCGCCAGTTATTTTCATGTCCCGTTTAATAAGTGGCCATCCTATTGCCATCAATCGGGCATAAATCCAGACTACGTGGCTGCTACTGAGAAATTCCTGACAAAAAAAAAACTAAAAGAAAACTTTTTTCGACTTTGGAATCGCACCAGGAGCTCATGTTCACCAGTCGCGGTTGCACAACAACAGCAACATTATGTTCTGATATTATATCTGTCTGTGAACCTTAGGAGTCGGCTATTGGTAGATTTTGTAGATAGCCAAGTATAGACATTAGATCGGGATGCACGCTTCGTAATCCGTTCAGTATGGACTACACAATTTGAAATTAGCTTTGATGCAAAGGCCTCTGATTTGGGGCAGATTTCGGATTCCTGATTGATTTTGACGAACATGGCACTAGATTAGCTTTCTAATGTTTTGTGCAGTAGTGACTTATACAGTTAATTAACGTCTGAATGCAGCAACCCATCAAAAACCTTATTTTAAATGACAATAGAGATCACTGTTATTTGACAGAATTGTCGGTGGCAACAATCCGACAGCAACCTTATTATAACGACAGTAAAGATCAGTGTCATTTTGACAGTAATGTCCAACCAGAAGTAAACTAACTTTGAAAGAACAGTAGCTGAGATAGTTACTTGTCATAGATATTTTCAATAGGTTGCGTTGGGAAGTCTTGCTATGGAATTAATTCTAGGCGCTTTGGTATGAGATTTTTGCAGGAACCGATTTATATGGTTAAAAGGTTAACCGGTTAGCCCTACAACCCATTTGTTTGATTACCCTTTATAATATATGGGTTAACCATTTAAATATTGCTGATTAACCCTTTCTTGCCTATTTTTTATGAACTACAATGAACTCTGTGCGTGAACCGGTTACTTCATGCTGTTGAACACTATGGCACGGGTTAACCCTTACGCTAGGGTTTTTCGACTAACAACAACATGAACATCACACTTGCAATCCCCGAAAGGTTGGGCAGAGGTGTACCTAATAGTACACCCACAATTCGCCAGTTATATTTAAGTTCTATGTAATAGATGGCGAGCGTATTGCCATCAATCGGGCACAAATCCAGATTCCTACTGTGGATGCTACTGAGATATTCCTGATGGAAAAACCCAATTACAATTTGCCCGACCCGGGAATCGGACCCAGGACCTCATGCTTAGCAGTCGCAATTACGAGCCCTCGGCCAACGACGCAGTATTTCTACTAACCCTAAAAAATAACCTGATTAAAACCTCTATACGGGTAACCTTTCTGTCCCTGATTTTTTGTTATCGACGTAATGAAGATGAACAGAATTCACATGTTAGAACTTAATCTGTATCTCATTATTATCTTGCATGCAATGTATCATGTACACCATGTTTAAACAAATAAAAATTTACTTACTTCATAAAATAAGATGGAAATAATTAAAAGTTTTTTTTTATTATACTACTCGTCTTTGATGTTGTCATCGTTTTATTTCACACCCTCTTAATTTTTACGAAAACTTAAGATGATTAAAATGAAAATACGCCTTTCGGGACAGTGTACCTAGTATCGGAGCTATATCATCATCTGCCTAGCCTTTTCCCAACTATGTTGGGGTCGGCTTCCAGTCTAACCGGATGCAGCTGAATACCAGTATTTTACATGGACCGACTGCTTATCTGACCTCCACAACCCAGTTCGTACTGGGTAATACGATACCCCTTGGTAAGACTGGTTGTCAGACTTTCGGGCCACTGACTACCTATAACGACTGTCAAAGATCTACACATGACAGCCGCAACCAACGCGCGGCGTCGGCATCGTTTGTATCGATCCAAAATATCGGAGTGGCGATACTCCTTTTGTATCGATACTGTACTCGTAAAATGTCGGATCGGATCATACAACACTAATGGAGAACCTTGTCTACGACTGTCAAAGATCAGTCAGAGATAATAATTATGCTAGGTGGAAAACAAATGAAAAACATCTATATTTTTAATTGTTTTATTTGTACCGTTGAAGTTTTTTAAACATTAGAAAAAAAACTTTTCAAAACGAAAATAAATGCTTATTTTTATTGTTAGCTGTATGAATAGTAATTTGTTTAGCATTGATGGTATAAATATAGATTATTATGCACCTGGTTATGATTACAACTTAATTAGTTAATTATATTATAGGATTTTTAATCATTAAATGATTATTTACTAATGATTATGGCACATGGTCACTGTTAAAGCTTAAATTAAATTAATATTTATATGTAACATTGTTATAATTTTAATAATTGTGTTACAGTTTGATTACATTTACCGACAAATATTTTCTAAACAAATATTTTGAGTGTTGCTTTGAAAATTGATTGCACAAAGTAATGCACCTGCCTGAATTCGAACCAACAACTCATAAGTTTACACCCTAAACACTGGGCCACCGTGGCTCTTTAATTTTTTTATACATACGCTTAGGTACTAGCTATGTAAGAAATACTCATAGCATACAGGATGGAAGGGACACCGACGCGACGGTGAAATAATTACCACGTACTCAGTACATCATTCTGAACCCACCAGCTATAGACATTTTTCGTCTGTTATTTATAAAAAAAAAATCGGTTGTCTGTAAAGTCGGTTCACTGACGATAGTTGAACGTGACAACGTCACCGATTGTGCTTCTTTTTCGCTCGTTCCACGCTCTCGCTTGCACTTCAAGCCTTAAATGGAACGCCTCAGAGCGAGGTAACGCCGCATGAGTCATGTTTTTTCGTGCGTGCAGCCGGCTCCATCGAATTATAAGACGTGGTCACGTCAAAAAAAAAAAAAATGTATTGAACAGCTGATTGTTTATCAATTAACGGTGACAAATCTCTGTGTTCGTCTAATTGTGGGGGTGGGGGGTGGGGGTGGTTCAGAATGATTTGTACTGAATACGTGGTAACCCTTTTAGCGTCGGTGTCCCTTCCACGTTGTATAGGTTCACAACACATCTCACTCATAGCACTCTCACTCACTGGATTACCCTGTGAATGTGTAAACATGCAAAAACCCACTTACACAAACATTAAACACCCTTAATAACAGAAGTCGTACACGGATTTTTTGGCGCGTGGCCTTTGTTGGAACTAACGCCGCCATCTAGTTTTTTCAATACTATTTCCACTGACAATTTGACACAGGTTTACCAACAGCGCCCTTCTGTCAATGTCACTCAAGCGCCAAAAGATCCATGCAATACTGTACGCGGAGTAAAATTGCAACCATTATTAACTTCATGTAAACAAAAAATCTTTGGAAGTACTTATTTGTTTGGTATAAATTACTCCACGTTTTACAGGGTAACTTTTGAGGGTTTTACAGGGTAACTTTTACACTTAGATAGTTATTTAAACTGAGCAATAGATATGTGCGCGAAGATACTAAGCCTAAATAAATGTAATTACCAAAAATACAATAATATACTTAAAGCAATTGGAAAGATTTACTATTCGTCAAGAACGAAGAGGTTTTAAGTAGTTTCCTACAGCACTTAAAAAAATTACTTAGGAATCGGATTTCCTCAAAATTTTTAAAAAGCAAGAATTTCCACGATTTGTTACATACAAAATAATAAACAGTAAAAAATTACATGCTATTTATCACTTGGGTTATAAAAGAAAATAAACATAAGAATTCCTTGGAATTATATAGCCAAACCAAAAATAAAAATCTTTCAGAAATACTTCTCTCTCCCTCACACAGTTCAAAAATCTATTAGCTTTTGACAAAAAGCGAGACAACACTCTTCCCTGCATTTGTTAAGCGTTGTTTTTCCGATGTTTTGCTTTGGATAACATCTCGGCTTCTTCGATGGAATCTGGAAGAGGCACGTTGATGGTTTCTGGCAGCGTGAACACTATGAGACCAGCAATGACAGCTAATGTACCGAAGAATATCGATGGCAAGTTGTCGTAGTATAAAGCCTGGGAAAAAATAAAGACAGAACTTCAATTGGCTTCAGAACTTAATTGCACTAAGTTACTTCAAGTTCACATATATGACATAACATCACGACTGTAATCCCCGTATAGTTAGACAGTGGTGTACCTAATAGTACACCCACATCTCGCCAGTTATGTTTAAGTCCCATGTAATAAGGGACGAGCCTAATTTTCAACCAGGCACAAATCCAGACTCCGTAGCTATTACTGAAAAATTTCTGATGGAAAATGAAATCAAAATTTGCCCGACCCTGGAATCGAACCCAGGACAAACATTTCGGCTGCCATTTGGCTCTTGCCGATAAGCATAACTTCAGTTCTGTTAAATTGTGCTGTCGGCTAGGCACAATTCAAGCTAAACTCTAGGCAATATTAGATAAAAAGAAACCAGGAGTCAGATTGGATTTAAGAAAATTCCCCTTCGGCCGATTACGAACGGAATTACGAAACTAGTTTCAACCGAGACTTTCATGCAATACTAGACATTCATTCTAAATCTAAGACAGAAGCTTCATCACTTACCAACAAAGGAGTCAAAGGCGCCAACGTAGACCCAACTCTGCCAGTAGAAGAGCAGACTGCTAGCAGTGACTGTCTGACATTAGTCGGGAAGACTTCAGACACGTAAATGTAGACGGAACTGTAGGCTACCGTGATAGAGAACTTGCCGGAGAGGTAGAAGATGAGAGACCACCAGCTTTGATCTGAGGAAATTGACACAAGGTAAGTACGAGTATTTATGGGTGCTCCAAATATTCGTGGAGGCCGTAAGATGGAAAGAAGATTTGGTTCTATCCGACCAGCTAAAGTGAGGAAAGACGGATATAAAGTATTACGAGTATTGTTAGGAGGTGCTATACCTGTATCTTTTGCTCACTAGGGTTCGACTGGCATGGCGCAATTTAAAGTTGAAGAGAGTTTAGAAAATTATTGTCTGTTTTCATAAACTGTATTTGAGTTGAAAACTGTCAACACTGTTTTAAATTACGTAACCTCTCAACTCAATCCAAAAATCAACACTAGATAATCGAAATTTATCAAAGCAAATCAGAGAGCATGATAATTACTTCTCGATTCGTAAAATCGAAATCCCGAATTCGTTTATTCGTCTGAATGTTCGCCAAACAAACCATTTCGCAAACGCAAAGTTTGTGAAAACCGCGGAAATTATTTATGTTTTACTATTGCCGTTTGCCGTCGGCTTTGGAATCGGTTTAACTTGAATATTCCATTAATTCAGGCTGTTATACAAGCAGTGATTACTAAATAAACAGTGGAGCAAAATTCTCTCAAAACTCGTGTCAGAGTTAGTTTCCATTGTAGCACGTGTGTTTGTCGGAAAATTGCGTTCAGATCCGAGAACGTGCGCTGCCCACGTCAAATCTAATTTTAGGGGATATAACGTGGTTTGAATCTATGCATCCGTAAGTTTTCCGTATATATCTTCTAGCAAAAGGGACTCTCTGTCATTGATCGTTGTAATAATCTCTCCTTGGAGATACTGCCATAATCACAGACCCTTGCTTCGCTAATGTAACTTCCTAATTCTGGGACAAAGGGATCCATCCGGCAAGACAACTCATCGCTTCACAATGGGAACACTCCTACGCCTCGTAAACTGTTCCCGGATTATCTAATTCGCCTTTTGTTCCCGTCAAATTATGTTTGTTCGTTTGATTGTAAGCGAAGTAATTGTGAACACAAACTACAACTCATTTGGTTATAAAATTCACGTTTAAACTGTGTTGCTACAGATAAGAATTGAATTGTTCGTGAATTTTTGGGATGAATTAAACCGAAATGGTTGAACAAACCCGGATATTTGTTGATAGGTCTTGTTTACTCAAAAAGTTATACTGACATTTTAATGTATTATTCTATCCGTTTCGTGGTTATGGTATGAGAGGAAGCAGATGAACAATAATTTTAATGATGTGTATGAATTCTGCTCACCTTTAGGCAGGAACGACAAGCTGATACACAGGATCGCGCTCAAAATATAAGTGATAATCATGACCTTCTTTCTTCCGAATCTATCGAGCACGGCCAAACAGGTGAAGTTTGCTGGAATCTCTATGAAAGCCACTAGCATAAAGTTCACGTACTTATTTCCAGCCAAAGATACAGAATTAATCGACAGTCCATAGTAGACAAACGTGCATGTAATCCATAGAAAGGAACATGATACCAATCTCCTCCTTATAATGCTTGATCGAATCACTTGTAAGAAGACTGACGACTTCTTTTCAGTTTCAATTTCTTCTTTAACTTCTATCGGTTTTTTCTCCATCTCTTGAAGTGGGGCTAAGGCTTCATCTGACAATTCTACTTTATTCATTTTTGCTGCTTTCCTTATAATTGCTACTGCCTCGTCATGTCTCCCTTTGCTTAGCAGCCACCTGATGCTTTCATTCAAAATCCATAAGTAAAAGAATATTAAGCAGGATGGGGCGTATATGATTCTGAGGAGTGTCCTCCAGTCTTGCAGTACCCATGATAGTCCAGCTAGGGACATCAAGCCACACACGTAAACTACGTTTATGAGGGTGTTTCCAAATACTCTTCCTTTTGGTCCCACAAGTTCCATAGCTTTAAAAAAATAATTCGTTAATGTTAAAAGTTATTAAAGATATACAACACGTGAAAGAGGTTTTAATAACTGTGCTCTGACTTATCGAACACATTGACTTAAGCGAATAATGAACAGAGATTCACTATAAACTACAAGGAAGTATCTGACATAAATAATTACAGAGGCGTCATGAAGACACGTTACTCTAATTTAACAGTTTCATTACGACATTTAGACTTATTCTGTTTTCAAATAAAATATTATTCTTCTTCGATTTTGGCATTTCTATCCATGACACGCATGGTCTACACATACGTTACGTTTGAACAATGAACGGCTAAAAATATGAGGAAGACCAAAGAAACGATGGATGGAATGTGTTATGATCGAAAATGGTTGGTCAAACTGATCTTACCCAAAACAAAAGCGGTAGTATAAGCACCAGCTCCAAAGCCGGCTTCCAAAAACTCAAACGCTACCATCATTATATAATGAGTAGAAAAGGACCTCAAGAAACCAAATATGCAGTTCATGAGTGCTGCTATAGATAGCGCGACCTTCCTTCCAAACCTATCTGAGATGATGCCAGTTAAAGGTAAGGAGAGAAAAAGGCCGGAGTTATGTATGGTGCCTATTAACGTCCTCTTCCAATTTTGGCAGCCGAGATCGAACTGAAACAAATAGTTTGTTGAAATAACAAAAACATAAGAAAATTTGGAGATGAAAAGTCTTGGGGCAACTTGCATCACAAGCCCTAAACATGTTGAAACATAATTCTGTCTTTATCATTTTCAAACGGTTGGAATGAGATGAATGATGCTTCATATTCGTTTGGCTCAAAACTTATTTAGTAATTTGAGGTGCAAGCTGGAGAGAATTGAATTTACAATCATTCTTTCTTAATCGTGTGGTCAGTGCCTAACCTGGTGTCAGAGATTTTATGTCGCCAATGGGCCTCTGAGTTGGCTTTACATGCCGTCGAAAAATATCTCTCAGGCATGCTGGTTTCCTCACGATGTTTTCCTTTATCGAAGCAAGTGTTAGAAAAATCAGAGGTATCAATAGTTGAAGTAGTTGCATTTGATAATGATAAAATTAATGATCAACATTATCAAATCGCGCTTCCGTAACAGTGAATGCATTAAATAAATGTGCATTCACGCAGCACGTGCTGGTTCAACGTAAATAAAATGATGATAAACGACATTATCGGTCTATTAATGCGATAACAGTCTGCTGGACCAAATATTGATAGGTCGCGTGATTGATTGAATTATTACGTTTGTAGAAGGATATTTTTTTGTTACTGCCGTCAGATTTGTTGAAAGGACAGCAGCTTCAACTTTTTCTGAAAGTTCATCTTTGGAACTAGTGTTTAACAAGTTCTCATTTCGGTTTCTATGGTGGGCATGGGATGATACTTCGCTTGTGCTAAGTATCATCCTATACCCACAATGAAAAATGATACTGATCAATTCAATGCAATTTCACTATTTAAATTTCTTTTTTTTCTAATTCAGGTCGACACACTTATATTTGCATTAACATAGGCAAGAAAGTCTCTAATGAAAGCATCGTTAACACTTACATCTTTCACAGCCGAGTCTTCATCACTATAAACATAAGAAGAGCACTTTTCTTTTACCGCAGAATTAAATATATCAGCTGTACAAGTACTATTACTAGTAGTGATGTTGTTCTCTATAGTCTGGTATCGCTCACATTTGGAGTAACCATTCTTTTCTTTTGGTATAGCGTGGTGTAGCCATAGGCTTGTGTTTGTCGTGCTTTCGCATTCTTGGACTGCGCATCTGGAACAAAGAAAGGTTCATTTAGAATTCGTCAAGTTAAAATCATGAAGAGATTTATTTCTGATAAGCATATTCTGATATTCAGCCACGCGACAACACGGTGAATGATAAATGCAACAAACACAGATGTGTGATACATGATCAGTTGAAGTCGATTTTACGCCGAGAATTGTGGTCACTCCCCAAAACAACATAACGGTTCAAAACATGAGGATCAATTTTCAAGCGGTCTGATGTAGTTGGTCGGAGTTACTTATTTTGGCTCAAACTCAGATTTGATGCCACCAACTACATGAAAAATGATTCTATTGTTTTTCTTATATTTTATTTTTTTATTTTTTGGTTCTTGCAGATCTAGATACTTCTTTTTTGTTCTCATTTAAATTAGGAATCCGGAATAATTACAAACTTATAATTAACGTTTGAAATGTACATAAATACTCATATAAATACTAACTTTTCATTAATTCATGTTGTTTACAATTTCATGTTAAAGCTTTGAACATGTTGTTTGCTTCGAAATATTGGGTAAATACGGTTCTAAAATATTCGATATTTTGCCTTTGAAATTACTGGATGGTAATTACTGGCGCATCGGCGATGATGCTATTAGAGTTAGTAGTTAATACAAATTGCCTGAAAATCGCCTGTGGCTATTGCCTGCTGGTGAGATGATAGGGTCTTTTATGTAGGTACGTTCTACTACTGTTATACAGTATAGGCGTTCTCTCTATTAGAGTGGGTCTGTACACTACGTGGGCCCAGCGCGGAACAGTTCCCAATTTTTTTTTAATTTCTAGGACATATAGCAAAATTTTCCTTCACTGTCTTACCAAGGGGTATCGTATTACCCAAGTACTAACTGGGTTGTGGAGGTCAAATAGGCAGTCGCTTCATGTAAAATACTGGTATTCAGCTGCATCCAGTTAGACTGGAAGCCGACCCCAACATAGTTGGGAAAAGTTTAGACAGATGATGATTGCGAAATTTTCCTTCTCCGATGAGAGTAGTGGTAATAAAATAATTAACATATACATACTAAGGCGAGTAAGTTACCCTACGGCACCCGGTAGAAAAAATAGATATTCTTTATTTTGCATGAAACCCTGATAGATACAGCAAAAACTCTTCTAGGAAGTATCAAATGAAAAGGTCAATGAAACGCCTGGGTGACAACAGGAAAATGTTCAATAAACCCGTTATTGACACTGAATTATGATCGATACTTGTCACATTCCAATCAATAAATACTACACCTTATTAGGCCAATCAAAGCAATTTGTTGCCAAGTGGGTATGAAGAGTTGGTATAGAATGAAGAGGATCTCAATATAATAATTAGCCACACCATTGGGGTTCCACAACACAGCATTTCAGGCAGAATGCATGGGCATCTCCCTGGCCGCATCGGCATCCTAGCCAGAAAGGTTAAGGACCACTCAATTCGTATACTCTCAGACAGCATGGCTGTACTGCTAGCGCTAAACAACCACACAGTGAACTCTGGGTTAATACACGAGTGTCACCAGCGCCTGAACCAGGTGGGTAATCTCAACAAAATAACCATTCAATGGATTAAAGGACACAGCGATTCCCGGGGCAATGATACAGCGGACGAACTCGCTAGAAGTGGATCGAGCATGGCAGAAGTGGGACCTGAACCCATCATGCCACTCCCCTTCGGTTACCTACGCACACTGGTAAGGAAACGCACTAGTGAACAACACCACAAGCTGTGGCTGGACCATGGTGAGTGCAGGCAGGCTAAGGAAGCACTTCCTACGATTGTTTTTACGTTCATGAAGGGGCGTTTTGTGTGTGGTCATGTGGTGTAAAGCGAATGGATATTTTAAGAAATGGGTATGTAAGATGAAATCTGTAGGTGGCACTGGTGGCTGAATAGTCGTGTGGAAATCAGTTTTCATGGTATGAAAAATGTCGTGAACACAGTTTTGAGTATGAATAAAAGTGGAAGAACACCAAGAAACGACGGGTGGAATGTATGAAAGATGATATGGTTAGAAAAAGTGGGCGGCGGGACTTCTTAGATGATTTGACTTTTAAAAATAAATAGGCATATGGACAAGAAAATGAAAACGGAAGAAGCCTCCTTCCGTTGGTACCAAAACGTTAAACAATTGCGTAGTGCCCTAACTTGAAAATCTGACAAGTATGAAATACCACATGGCATGAAATCCCCTTTACGCTAATCGTATTGTTCGTATTAAGTAAGTTGCGTTTACTAGGTATACACATATTATTAATTAAGACATTGTGACATGATCGAATTTTCATCCACTACCCATTTATTAACCTCAAAAATTACTCTCAATAATTTTCGTACACCAAATGATACTCAATCACCTACTGAAAAATATCCGTCTGTCGATCGCGTCTCGTAATGATAATTAATATCAGTCGCGCTCATGATTGATTGCTGGTCTCCCAGCTGTTTGTGATGGCGTCTCAGGGTTGTACAAGATTTGGGGGCTGGTCGAAGATGGAGGCGGGGGAGGAATGGTTCAGTTATGCTGGGGTTTTTGTAATGAAAGTTTGCGATTAAATTTTTTTTAGAATTACAGGCTTCAGTTGTGTGGATTGTAGATCGAATCGAAAATTTTATTCAGAAGTTAGGGTATTTTTGGACCTAAAAATATCCTGTTTTGAGATCCTCTTCTTCATCTTTGCATTGAAAACATCTTTATATTGAAGGTATAAATTATGCAGGAAGAGGTGGACAATAACTTCGACGATACTATATATTAGTATACTAATATTCTATATTTATATGTGTTGGCATATAATTTTTATCTTTGTTTGTGAGGCATAGTGTCACAAGTGTGCCCAAGGTCTTCATCGTACGACCTGGTCGTGATCTCCACGTGCTTACCGCACTACAGCGATAACCGAGCGTCGGCCCACATCCCGGTTCTTTGATAGCGTATCGGTTTTTTTTTGTTATTTTGATAGGTTAGGTTTACGTTGAATTACGAAAATACATCGTAAATTCAGGTGCTTAGGACTTAATTTGCTCGGTACTTAATAGGTCTTTATGGTGCAAAATTATCTGACGAAATGCACAGTCGTTGTTTTTATTTGGGTTTTAACTCTTTAGTGCACTCTCATTACTAATTAAATAAACAGAAACCGGGAAAAATCACCAAAAAATGGCCATTTAGCCGAATGCAGGGTCGTTTCCATGTTGAAAATGATGAGTAAAATAACCCTTGATATATTTTGAATTATTTAACTTACGCCTTATTAACACGTTTCTTCAGATAATACTTTAAATGAATTTGAAACACACGTGTTTTGCAAGTCGGCATACAAAATTGTCGAACGACAACGAATCAGCCCTATTTATTATTTAATGCATTATTCTCGGTATTTATAACATTTCGTCTTACACCAGGACTAATACCATATAACGTGGCCTGGATATGGTAAGCCGAGACTGATCGGTGCAAAAGGTTTTTAATGGGTTACAAGGCTCCATTAATGTAAAGAGATAAAATGCATGATATTTGAATAAATGTTTATTGGTTTAATGATGAATCAGAGAAGACCACTACAAAAGAAATTAGAGATGGCAACAAATAGAGAAGCATAGAAGGAGCACAAAGAAATTGAAGAAAGGGCAAGAGATTGACGGCGGTTGGAAATCATTCTTATTTTTTGATTTGCCAAATATCGTAGACCCAGATAGTTCATCACTGAGAATATGAGAGTATTTTTAGTATTTAGGGAAGTCTCGTGTTGTATAAAGGGGCTTCTTATATGAGGTGCTGACACAAATACTATAGTCAGCTGTAAATATGCGTTTTCTTGTTTTATTCTGGGTAACTTATCTCTTATCTCGAGTCATCACGTGCCTGAGAGCTGCGGGACCGTGGCATCGTCAAATCAGGTCAAGAAAACCGGTGTAATGATTAAGTCCCCTAAAGTCATTGTAAGCGGTTGTCGTGGTATGAGCACGTGATGCGGAGGTATGAGGAGAATGTAGTGAGGAAAGTTTTGAGTATGAATGTGGGTGGGTATAAAAGTAGAGGAAGACTAAAGAAACGATGGATGGACTGTGTGAAGGATGATATGGCTAGAAAGGAGGTAACTGCTGAAATAACGAGTAATAGAGAAATATTTAAGAAGAAGACCCCAAATCAATTGGAATAAGGGCAGGAGACTGATGATGCTTATGACGAGAAACACCCATTACTCGTTGGAGGTATAGCAGTTGCTCTCTATGTCGTTGCCGGTTATAACCATCAAGAGACGTAGTTGTTGATTTTCTATTTGGTTCTGACTTGAAAACCTTCAAGTCAGAACGCTTCATCAAGCCTTTCAAATAACTCTTTTGCCTCGCCTCATCGAACCAGTCGTCGTGTTAATCATCCGAGACATCTCACCACCTCTTTCAGGGCCACACTCCAAATACAGGTCAACGGACTATTATCATACTCGTATACATCACACGAAGTCATGATGATTTTATCTGACAACAATACCTGAACATTGTTTCGGGAAACACAAGACTTGATAAGTGGGCTTGAGACTCACTACGGCTGAGTGGTCTTCTGCATGTCACAGTTATCTCGTTTCATGAAAACCGTGTAGTTTTTGCGTGACCAGATAACATACATACAGACGCAACTGACTACCGCACCAACGCGCGCTAAACAATATATGTAGGTACATTTGTGCACATAGCATACCATTTACAGTGTAACAACAAATAACAAATATTATGTATACGTATATATATACCATACTGTCTCAATGGACGGTTGAATCATTTCTCAAAATCATATTGGCACTATAAAGTAGTATTTTGTCAACAAAAACGTCATTAGTATCTAATCCCACAAACCTCCGTACATAATCCTTAAAGCCCAAAAACCTTACAGCGTAAGTCTTTTGACAGAAGGGTAATATGACTTCGCAACTAAAACGGGCAACTTCAGGAGCCAGGTTTCAAAACTAGGGCAAATCCACATATGCCGGGACTCAAGCTGCCTAATCTCTGCTAATGTTCTGATGAACATTTACATACGGAGGCATATGGGACACTACTCTACAGTGTTGCTGGAAATTCTAGCTACTTCCCTTTATGACGTAGCTCGTAGGTAGGAAGTTGGATGCTAATTTATTTCTGACTGCTTTGAAATAAATCGTGACGTACATTAATCTGTGGCTCTATGGCATGCAATGCTAAGAGTCCGCGTAATAATGGTCAGTTTCCCTCAATCGTCAAAGTCAAAGTCAAAGTCGTCAGTTAATTTAATTCGACAGTTTCGTTGAGTTTTGCTAATTGGACGGTTTTGTGAATTCAATAGTTGCGTTAACTCGACAGTTTCCATAATTTGCCAGTTTCTTCGATTCGTCAATATCTGTACAATTTTTCAGAACCCCGAAAGTCTCACAACAAATCTTTCCGAGGGGTTTCTTATTAGCCAGTAACTCAGCTGAGAAGGGCAAACCGGCAGTTGCTCCATATAAAATACTGGTATTCAGGTACGTTTTTTTTATACACGAAATAGGCTTGCGTTTGGTCGAAACTCGCCTATCGAACTTTGAACATATCTAGATTATAACTCGGCAGTGAATTTCACAGACTGGCGGTTTACACAATAAATGTGGAAGCATAGCGCTTTGTTCGGGTCCGAGGAACTTCAACCATATAACGGTGAGCTTCGCAGTATCTCTGCTCGTCCGATGATGAAATGGGGATTGGTGAATTAAATTACACTGGAAGCCGACCCACAAGTTTATAGACGGAGTAAAAGCTAGGCATACACGTATGTTGATACATTTATATGCAAGAAAAAAATATAGAAACTCTGTTCCATATTTCTCATTCCCAAAATTTACACAAAATAGAACACACCAGTAGTACGGAACACAGCTGGAATGATTTGAGTGATGCAAATATATGCAAATGTGGTGCATAGCGAGTCTGTGAGTGACTGTGCCTTTCGATCTACTGCTTTGACGATTTGCGTTTAAGATGCGAGGAGGAATGATGGTTACTTACCAGTGTTGCTTTTGAGGGATGCAACGTTAACGTTACGTTTGAAATGTATGTAAAATTAGCTGTGTGCATAGGTCGTCGGTTTGACATAAAGACTTAACTTCACCTTGTATAATTTTTATGTCCTAGAAACAACAATTCGATGACAGTCATGTGTCATCTCCAGAGATCAGAATAGGTAGAGTATATTTTCCTAAAGTTTGAGGAAGTAAGTAACATAGAGTTGATAATACCTCGTCTAAAATCCCGGAATCATAAACATGACGAGTAAATGCCGGGATTTAAGAAATTGCAAATTACCTATTGCGCTTTGCTTAATCATTACAACACATACACATACGTTACATTTGAACTAAATTATTATATTGAAGAATCTTAATATGTTTTTCGAGTTCCGTACTAAAACTGTTAAATTTCGTTTTAATTTATCTATCTAGAAAATAACATTTGAATCCGACACAATTTTAGTACAGAACCTTAAAAATTAGCATATGATTCTTCAAATCAATAATTTGTAACTATACTCAAAGTCCAGTTCATGTTTTTATAATCCCGGGTTTTAATTGTTATGTTTGCGATTCCGGGATTTTAGACGAGGTATTAACAACTGAATGTTACTTGCTTCTTCGAACTTAAGGTAAATATACTCTACCTATTCCAATCTCTGGTCATCTCCTAACCCGCCCTGAGCCCGAATTCTGGATAAATTATGGCCCACTTTCTTTCAAACAAGAGACCTATATTTTGTGGCTAATTATGTTCCATACATCTCAGTCGTGCATCTTACGCCCTTCACCAGGCCTCAACTCCTTTCGTTTGAAATCTCAGAAAAGCTGAAAGAGGACCACTCAACACAATTATGTTATACTTGTTTCAGAATTTTAATCGCTTTACAAATAAAATATGTAATATTCATATTATTAAATATTGAAACTTTGTCAAAATATTGACTCAACCATATAATATTATGTATTTGAATAAAACTGAAATAACTATGTTTATTGTGATTCTAATACCTGCGATATAACGGAGAAGAGTAAATAATTTACCTACTATCATGATATGTATTTAAGGATTCGTTCATATTAATATGGGCTGTTGGAATATTGAAATATTGGCTACTTCAAAATGAAAAATATTTCTTGCAAAATACTGCAGTCACAATTTTTATTTTGCTATAGACTAGAATTAATAACTGTCCGTTTTAATTAAATATTTTAGCTAAGTAAGGGAATGGCTAGCATAAAAGTGCTATAATTAAAGCTCAATTTTTTTTTATCGTGTATTTGGCGCCTAACCTGGTTTCAGAGTTTTTATGCCGCCCATGGGCCCTTGCCTTGGCTTTACATGCCATCGAGAAATGTCTCTCAGTCATGCTGGTTTCCTCATGATGTTTTCCTTCACCGAAGCACGTAATAAATATATGTACAATACGCACATGATTCCTAAAAAACAGAGGTGCAAATGAATGCACCAAAAAGAATGCATGGTGTGAATTTTTATTGCTTGAATTTTACAAACAAAGTAACAAATATTTTGGTTACTCAACAGTTCTCCTCTTTAAAACTGTAACTCACAATACACAAATCAGCATGCAAATTGTCATCGTTCGTAGGCCATCTTTTACCTCGTCGAGAGCTTTCTGTTACGTGTTTAAATTGAAATCGCAAGATTGCATCGCTGCAGCTGTTCGTGTGAAAGGAATCTAATGTTCGTCTAGTTTTATTTCCTTGTGATAACTCACTTAGTCACACCTCACACACACACATAGACTCACTTTGAAGGTCTAACACCTTCAAAGTGAGTCTATGTCTAGTTTGTTTACTTTAGTTAAGGTTAATTGTACATATAATTTCTTGGAATGTAATGTCTAGAATATACCAGAAGGTGTAATTACATACCACACTTACGATACGATTATTATATGTATATATGGCAATACGATTCGTTATGACAATTCAAGAACATTCATTGCGTGATTTTCGTTACTTGGAAGACGATTTTTTGAACAGAGCACGCAATAGATTAGGATTACCCTCCAAAATTCTTGTGATAGAAAGTGTGTTCTGCATTTGGGGTGCTGGTTAACTATGAAAAGATTTCAACCACACGATGTCACTTTTCCTGTCTTTTTTGCTGATAACCTAAAGAGTAAATCCACGAGCACTAATATGTATACACTTTGCGAGTTGCTCGTTGAATAATGATTGTAAGGTTGGGTCAATTTCTATTTCACAATAGTTAAGGTTCCAAAATACTATCTTCGTAACAATACCAAATTATAATCAATCCAATATCGTATTAAAGAAAATAACTTTGTTGCTAATTGATACACAAAAGAGATTGTAAAACAATAGAGTAGTTTATTTGATTACTATTACTAGTCTAATCTAATCTAAATAAGGGTTATGTAATATTCGCGTAATCAATTATATGAGTTCCTATGACACAACTACATTGTTACTAATTGTCACAATGAAAAATACTTTGTAATGAAGTAACGATGATGCAAGTACAGTCATACACTATTGTTTGTTTGCACATAGTGATGAGCGAATTTCGGATGTCTTTTCATAGTGTGTAATAAATAATTTACTCATTATTGAAATACGATTGCATGTAGCGGAGATGAAAATGATGAGATTGATGTGTGGAGTGAGAGAAATGGATAAAGTAAGGAATGAGTATATTAGAAGAAGTTTGAAAGTGGCGCCTGTTACAGAAAAAATGAAAGGAAGCCTTTTGTCTTGGTATGGACATGTAATGAGGAGGGATAAAACGCATGTAACTAAAAGAGTGATGGATATGAATGTTGATGGATTAAAAGGGAGATGAAGGCCAAACAAAAGATGGATGAGTTGTGTGAAGAATGATAAGAAAGAGAAAGGAGTAAATGATGCCATGACATCTGACGGGGGAGAATGGAAGAAGAAAACGTGTTGCGCCGACCCCAAGTAAAATGGAATAACTGCAGGAAGATGATGATATTGAACATGGGAATCTCAATTATGTTTATATTAGGTTATGTTTCATTTCACGGTGAGCTGTAGAGATTAATGGCAGCAACGGCTAGGAAGACAAATCTACAGGAAAAAAAACTGTGAAACACATAAGTTTTTTTTTATCCACTATCAAATGTACAAGTTTTGGTCATTAAGAGTGAAAAAAGTAAATAATATTAGAAAAGAAGAATTGACTAATTTTATAATGTCAAAATCACGATTAATTGTTTCTAACTAGGACATGCACCCGGTTCTACAAATACCTTAAAAGAATCGAATGTAATGACAAAGAATCGAGATTTTTTATTACATGTTGAATATTAAATTACTTGTACAGTACTTATACGCATAAACCTTCCGAAAACAAATCTCTATGAAATGATTGTTAAATATGAAATAAATGGGTTGCAATGTTCGAAAAAACAATGCTGTCACAAACAGACTCAACAAAGATGCACTAAAAATACATTTTCCAAATAGAAACAATCTCATCGTGGCATTCTTCGCCAAGGCTACTGACGTGAAGGTCAGCAGAACGTCTTCTGAGAATCTCTACCAATATTACGACTGTAAATACGATTCTATATCAATGTTGGGTAAGTTGAGATAGTAATATGTGTGATAAGAGGGTATTGAACAGTAAGGTGATAACGTAGGTCAAACAGAAGCAAGTATGTGTAAGTATTTACCTTTTGATTTATGTCTTGCGGTGATTTGTGCGAAATTGAATACTTCGTTCGTAAATATCGTGAGTATGAATTTGGGTACAAGAGTAGGAGAAGGCCAAAGAAAATGTGATGGACTTAGTGAAAGATGATATAGCTGGAATGAGAATGACTCGTGAGATGACGCCTAATGGAGAAGTATAGCAGAAGAAGACATGTTGCGCCGACAACAAATAAATTGGGGTAAGATAGGAGAATGAAGAATGTTTTGCTGTCGAAGATTGAAATATTGAGATGCGTACTGATGCGTCAAAAAGTGGTCGCATTGTCATTTCAATAGCTACTAACTGCTCACTCATTCTGAAAATCGTATTCGTAGTGTTGATCCATGCGGGATATGCGAGTTCCCTCTTCTTAAAACTAAAACTTTTTTGCTCGACCAAGATACAATTTTTTTTTGTTCGATTTACCGTCCATACATTGAAATGTCGTCACGAAGACACATTCATACAAAAGAATCTTAGGTTTTGCGAGGTACCAAGAAATAAGTATTCAAAATAGACGCCCAAAAACTAGTTGGAATTTATAATTAACTCTTTAAATGATTTAAAACATCAATTTTTTGTCAGTTTTGTTGTAAATATATATATATGTTTATTAGCTTTATTTAATCCCTTACATGTATGTATTTCTTATCTACAGTTTTGCGTACTTATTTATTTATTAGTTAGTTAGTAATGTTAGTTTTGTACTTAAATAAGTTTAGTATTGTTAGGTGTAAGGGTCGCCTTTTGCGGTGAAAGCCTCCTGCAAACCATTCCAGGTGGCTCTATCCTTTGCCCGTCTGGACCATAACTTTCCGGCTATTTGTACTCTATCTTTTAAATGGTCTACCCTTCCTTCTTTTTTTTCATATATTGGATACCAATTTGTCATTATTTGTGACTATCTTTCATCCATATGTCTTTGAATATGACCTGACCATTTCAATTTCAGTGTCAGGACCTGTTTGACCGCAACTCTCGCCTTTGTTTTTTTCCTTATCTTCTTTTCATTATAAAAACATTAATACTTACTAAATTCCTTGCTGATTAATGTTTTAATAGTTCAGATATGTTTTATATTTATGTGAGACATGAAAAATATGAAAACAAGGTTTCTGATGGAAAATTATATAGCAATTGAAATAATTTTGTGCATTACAGCTGCATTGTGGCTTTTCCTGTTTATAATTCTCATTGCATGCTATGTTTGCTATGTGAACAGGCAAGGATAATTATGAAATTAAATTTGATGTTATCGACTAACTTCACGGTATACCGCGAAAATTCTATCTATATTGCAATAGTAATAATAAATTGTCTTAAAAATAACTGGCAAAATCTTGATGCAGGTAGTTACGCAATGACAAAACTTATTTATGCAAGCAGATATGCGACAGTCTCGCAAAATGGGTCGAATCGGTGCCCTGAGGAACCCCAAATTTTTACGACAACGTCTCGACGTCAACGCGCATGCGCAAACTTGACTGAGGTGGCGTGAGGCACGCCAAAATCTAAAGCAATATAACCCCAAAACGAAAACACACCGATTCATTAAGATTTACTCTAAATTCCTAAGATTTGACACTGTTACGAGATCAAACGCCTTAACAGAAACCATTTTCAATTTTGATTCTGCATACTTTAAGTCATAAAACTAGCAAAAAAAAAAAGACTTACCTGTAATTGATGTCTGAAGCCTCAAATACGAACACAGAACCATACATTCCCGCTAAGAAGCACGGAAATAAAAATAAAGCATAGTTTATGATGTTATACTTTCCAAAAGGTCCCAACTCTTTCAGGATAGCATCTAGCCCAACTAACGTCGTTTCTTTCGACATTTTTAAATACAATTATTTTATCAGCCTTTATTAGAACACTTTAAATATCACTCGGAATTGTTTTATTAATATTTTTATTTATAAAAATACGAATAACAACACGCGGCGTCGAGATGTCTCGATATTTATGTATAAAATTTGACAGCTACGCACGCATGCGTATTGGGACCCTTTACGTGGTCATTTTTGCGAACAAGTTGGTTGCTCTTTTTTCACCGAACGAGTGGTAACGGCAGATGTCTAAGCTTGTATGCGTTTGAATCAAAAATAAACAAGAAAAACCGTCTAAAGTCTGTTGACGACAAAGAGTACTGTTCTGATTGCGCGACAGTGACAGAGCATTTATTTGCAATTGCGAGTTAATGGGAGGGAAAAAGATGGATACAGGTTGATTGTTTCGCTTCAAAAATAGTAAGGGCTTTTTAAATTGTGGTGAGAATAGTCATAGTATTTATGATAGCACGATTAGTTATTTTAATGATAGTGTGAATTGTAGTAAAGGATAACTGTAGGTCAATGAATTTCACTATCCTAAATATAAGATAAGAATATTATTTTTAGGCCTATCAGTGATGTAATCTTACATTTATTTTTAAACTCAGTTGTTTAATGGATGATTACTGCGTGAATTTATTATTTTTAGCACGTAGTTTGTCTTAAACACAGATTCGTAACGATAGAAAAATGTGGAGTTTTTTTTTGTATGTCTTCAAACACGCTAGGTGAGAAACTTACAAATTGAAATTGGAATCTCAGACATTTTTGGGAGTTCGTTTTTAAATAAAAAATCACGTTACATAAAAAAGCTCAAGGTTAAAGTATTAGCAAATCCTTTCCTTACTAACATTATAAACGCGAAAGTTTGTTTTTATAGATGTTTTTTACTCTGTCCCGCAAAAACTACTGAAAAGATTTGGATGAAATTTGGTACACAGATAGTTTATAACCTGGATTAACATATAGGATAATTTTTATCCCTGTAGTACGATCTCGTGGGACAATAACCGAACTCAACGCGGGCAAAGCCGCGGGCATAAGCTAGTAAAGAAAATATTTAAATAAAATCTAGGTATTCGTCAGCACGTGTTATTTTTTCCTTATACGTCATGGACATGCAAAGAATTATCGTAAATTAACACGTGAGTTTGAAAACAGTAAATGTATACTGAATTAGTTATACAAGATGGAAGGGACGTTGAGGAACAAAGGATACCCCACGTATTGGGTACGAACTCGGTGGTGCGCGCGAATGTACTTGTATCTCCCGGGGCCCCGGTACATGGTAGTAGTAGGAACAGTGGTTTTTTAGTCGGTTAAAGTCCGACATAACCCTCCGTTTGCCCCAGATGGAGGGTATCCATGAGGAATTCCCACTCAAAAAAAAAGGTACGAACAACGTTCAACGTTCCATACATTTTGACCGTGTAGGTTTTGCACTTTTGCAGGTAACAGCAGATTTAAAAAAAACCGATGAAACATTTCTATGATTGCCAGAATGTTGTAACTACTGAATTTTAAGAATATATTCATCATATCTATGTATGGTACGGATTGTGCTTGTTGCAAACAATTTAACTAAAATGCTATAGGGTGATTGTATTTGGTTTTTAAATCAAAATAACTGGAAAAAATATTTGTTATCCAAGTAAAAGAAATTGATACTTGACAAGGATTTGTTTGTGAGGATAACTAAAAAAGGGTAAAATAAAAACTTTTTTGGAAGTCAGTTATTTTTTTGCAAAACAGGTTTTATCGATTCAAAAATCGACGTATTTACGTAACGTTTACACCGCGCGCTCGTGCTAGGGCCTCATAGTAAAAACGTTTAAAATCCAAGTCACTATACGGATGATAATGGTCCAGAAATGAGACAGTTATTGTATATTGTATATATATCGGTAGTGTCTGGACTAGGACTATGAACAGTTATTTTACCTCCGACAGCAGCAACCCAAGAGCAACCCTATTTGGATGGAAATAGAGATCATTGTGGTTTTGACAGTCATGCAAAATCAGAAGTCATATAACTGTGAAATACCAGTTCAAAAGGGGCACAGTACTTAAATGACTAGGATCTTTTGTGTTCCTAATTACTTTAACATTGGGCAAACAAAAACGGAAGAAGTTATCATCCAATTTGCTCACTTTGTGTGAAATTGGTTGCTCTATTAGATTTTCTAGAATTACTATTGTAATTTAGGAAAAAACCGCGGTATTATGTTGTAAGAAAGAGTACATCTAAATTACAAACTGGGGTTTCCTCTTTAACGAACAGTTCCAATTCCGATTAAACAAATGTCATCATCTTCCCGCCGATGTTCGATGCCACTTGTGGTCGCAAATTTCTTGGATTCTCCCCTGTCAACCCCTTACGCCATTATCAATCCTTTTTTTCATATCATTCCTCACGCAATTCATCCATCTTTTCTTTAACCTTCCTCTCCCTCTCCATCCATTTACATTTATATTCATCACTCTTTGACTCGTTCGAACATGCAATGAAACAAAACGTCAACATCGCTTGCTCGAAAATATAAAAAAATGCACTTTTAAAGATTTCGAATACTATTGTTGGTTTTCTTTCTTAACCAGCTGGTTTTCCACAAGGCATAACATACCACCACGCCTGTAATCCGCGAAGGGTTAGGCAGGGGTGTAAATAAAATAGTACACCCATATTTCGCCAGTTATGTTTAAGTCACATGTAATAAGGGCAAGCCCATTGCCATCAACCCGGTACATATCCAGACTCCGTGGCCGCTACTGAGAAATTGCTGATGGAAAAATCCAATAACACTTTACCCGACAAGGAGAATTGAACCCATGACCTCTTGTTCAGCAGTCATTGTTACGATCACTGTACTAACGAGACAATCCACCAGTAATTGTAGAACACCGTAGCAAAGTAATGTTTTTATCACAAGTCATTTAATGTGTCAGTTAAATATGTATATCAATAAAAAAACAAAGTAACACATAAGCATAAATCCTAAGATAGTTATATATACTTTGCAAAGATTTGAAAATGTAAATGCAATGCAAAATATTAGGTGCAAAAACCTATTGTGTGACGGCCTCGAGTAAAAAATATTTATTTATTGAATGCACAATGTACACAAGCATAGAGTTACAGCTGGGCTTAAAACTAGTGCGTATATGACCCTGTTAGGGCGCAGCAAGATAACTAAAAACTACTATTATTGCAGTGAATATCTATTATTATCTAATATGGTGGAGAATAGGAACTTTCACAATAAGATATTACATTAATTAAACTTAAATGATAAGTCCTCTCCACATATCTTACTTTTGCTGTGCCCGACAGGGTCTACGATTGTTTCCAAAGAAATGTTTACCATCTAAGCCTACAAATACAAAAAAGAATTGAGCATTAAGTATTGAGTAAATATAAGGAAATTTATTACCTATATTACAACTAATATAATAAACACACAACAATAAATTACGAGAACAAACATTACTTCCAAAATTTCATCATCTGTCTAGCTTTGTTCCCAACTTTATTGGGGTCGGCTTTTAGACCTACCGGATGCAGCTGAATACCAGTATTTTACATGGAGCGACTGCCTACCTGACCTCCACAACCCAGTTAGTACTGGGTAATACGACAACCCTTGGTAGGACTGGTTGTCAGACTTTCGGGCCACTATCTGTAACGACTGTCAAAGGTCTAGAAACGAAAGTCGGGACCAACGGCTTGACATGCCATCCGAGGCACGTGGGTAACTCGGTATAAAATGGGTGGTCATCCATCCAAGGACCAACTAAAAAAACGCACCAAAAAAAATAATTAATGTAATAAGAGAAAATCAATATTAAAAAAATGCTAAGTGAATACGTATTAGTGTACGTGGCTGTATACTAAAAACCACTTTTGCTCTCGAAACACCGCAATATAAACATAACAACATAAAACATAACATCACACCTGTAATTCCCGATGGGTTAGGCAGAGATGTACCTAATAGTACACCCACATTTTGCCAGTTATGTTTTAGTCTCACGAAGTAGGGAGTGAGCCTATTGCCATCAACCAGGCACAAATCCAGACTCCAGACTGAGAAATACTTTGCCCGACCTGGAAATAGAACCCAGGAACTTATGATCAGTAGTCGCGCTTGCGACCACTAGACGAACGAGGTAGTCCTCAATATATAAAACCGCTATACCAGGCCACTCAGAAAGTATTGCGATAAATAGTTTTTATATATGGGAGACTGGCCAGTTAGAATCTTTTTCGAAAATATGATTACTTGTAAGTAAGAATATGTGTGTTCCATTTTCAAAATTTCCCTCCACATTTTTTGCGAGCCAATTCAAAGTATCGTGTCTTACTGAAAAATGGATCTGCGCCGGGAACATTTTAGAGCTATGATTTTTTACGATTTCAAGTGTCGCCTGAAACCGGATGAATCGTTCGATAGACTTCAAATGGCATTTATGGATGAAGGCCCCTCCAAGGCAACCGTATATCGTTGGTATAACGAATTTAGGCGCGGTCGACCAACCTTGGGGGATGAAGAAAGAAGCGGTCGCCCTTTGACGGCTATTACGGAAGAAAACGTGCTAGCAGTGAAAAATTTAATCGAAGATAATAGGCGAATTACATATCAGGAGATTCAGCACATATTAAAGATTGAATCGGGAAGCGTTCACGAGATTCTACACGGGCATCTTCGCGTGAGGAGGATAGTATCGCGCTGGGTGCCGCACTACCTCACCGACGCTCAGAAGCAGGCCCGGGTGGAATGGTGCCGTGATATGCTGAACAAATTTGAAGCAGGCTCGTCTCGGCGTGTTTACGACATCGTAACAGGTGATGAGTCCTGGATTTATCAATACGATCCAGAAACCAAGCGCCAGTCGACAGTTTGGGTGTTTCAAAATGAACCAACGCCTACCAAAGTGAAGCGATCTCGAAGCGGGGGGAAGATTTTGATCGCCAGCTTTTTTAATTTGACTGGCCACTTGGCCTCAATTCCCTTACGAAATCAAAGAAGCATCAACGCCGAATGGTATACTACCAAATGTTTACCAGAAGTTTTTTCTGTTGTGAGCAACAAGCGACCAAACACAGGGCTCCGCGGACTACTGCTCCACCACGACAATGCGCCTGCACACACCACGCTCAAAACGAGGGACTTCCTGGACAGTACACCAGTCAAACTCCTGGGTCACCCTCCTTACAGCCCTGATCTAGCACCGTGTGACTTCTTTTTATTTCCAAAAATAAAAAATCAGCTCAAGGGGATACAATTTTCGTCGCCGGAAGATGCGCTGGCTGCGTTCGAGCAGGCTGTAAACGAGGTGTCTGTGGCGGACTGGAAAAAGTGTTTTGAAAACTGGTTCAGACGCATGAATCTTTGTATAGAGGCTGGTGGAGAGTACTTTGAAAAGATTTAATAAAAATATATGTACCTGTAGAACATTTTTTTTTAGTATCGCAAAACTTTCTGAGTGTCCCACGTATATAGAACTTTACAACTTGTCCTAAATCCAAAACCCAAAATACATCCAAAAATCAATACGAAAACTTACGGTTACCCAACAAAGTGACATACTCGTAGTAAACTAAAACACTGACTATCAGGCGAGCAATCTTGGCAACAATGAATGGACCACGACATTATCTCGCAGTCGAGACACAATGGAGCATGGTGCGATGGGTCGCCACGTGTAATAGATAACGTGCTGCTACAGTTTCATATCGGGGTAAAGATACCTGTGTTCACTTACCTATGTGCTATTTTGGTGTGTGTTCTTTCTTCTTTATAGTGCGGTAAGTGCCTAACCTGGTGTCAGACTTTTTATGCCGTCAATGCGCCTCTGACTTGGCTTTACATGCCGTCGTGAAATATCTCTAAGACATGCTGGTTTCCCCACGGTGTACGAGTATGTTATCTATATGTTCGATTGTTTTCTTTACATTAACGTAGCTTTGTACTAGCTTTGATCGAGTTTAAAGAAAAATCTTTAAAAGAGCAAAACATTAATAAAATACACGTTTATTACCCGAATATCTCAAAGGCCTTTCCATTGAGTTATTCGGGTTATAGATTTTCATACTTTATTGCACTTTCGACGATTAATACACATATACAAGGTGTAGTTTTGCATCCCCGTAAAAATTCAGGAGGTGTTCATAGAAGACGTAAATAATCAATATAAATTACGGTACCTAGTCATTAATAATAAACGTTGCTTTTTTGTTGCTTTAATTTATCACTATTTCCGAATGAAGCCCTGTTCAAAAGAGGAGAATCACCCGATTATCGAATGCCTCGCCTGCGTTCGTTCGTGTGTGTGAAAGCGCGGTTATAGGGCTAGTATTAGATTAAGAAAAAAATATATCATCATACTAAATATATATATTTTTTTATTGATTCGGGTCGAGAATCATTAGCATAGTTACCTCCTCGAATTTGACGAGGATGCAAAACTACACCTTGTATACCAACGCAAAATTGAAAAGTTAAGAGTAGTTTATTTGCACAGTAAGTTTACCTTGATAACACGGTGAATAGATAACAGACTGCTATAGTATCTTATGGGCGTTTGTGTTTACTTAGATACGTTTATTTTGGTGTATATTAAGGAGGAAAATTGTGCCCTGCATTGTTTTATTTAGATCGCTCTCAATTGACTGAGATTTAGTTTAGAAAAAAGAGCAAACACACACTCATATTTATTTACCCGACGCCCCAGAGAAAGATTATATTTTTCTAAGCTCTACATTTGTCGAACTTTGAATAGAAATTATGTAAATTGAATCATGGTATAGATAACGTGCGGCTGTAGTTTTTTACAGGGGTCAGAAAATCTTTTTTTTGGTATCGGTGTGGAAAATACCCACGGATGTCCTCCGCCCTGGGGTGGGCGGGTCTGTTAGACTGGAACTGGCTAAATACCACCCTAAGGATATCTGTGTTAACCTTTATGTTTTGGTTAGGTACCTTTACTGCCCAACTAAGCCCAAAAGCGGTATCTTATTGAAAGCGAGTTTCGAGATGATTGAAGTTTTGTTAAAATAGTTTTAAGGTAAAACTGAGATAAGAAAATCTTTCTTAAGGTTTTTTTGATAAGTTTTGTTCATTAGATGCGTATTTTTAAAGCTATCCCATGGCATAAAACTCTACATTACGCTTTTTTTTTGAGAAACTGCTTTTGCGCTTAGTAGGGCAGTATATGTGTCTACTGTTTCCTTGTAGGTTGTTTTCGTATACCTATATAATGTTTCGTTTTCGGCTGTGCAGTTTTTGGGTTGAGTCTTTAACAAATGTGTTTTAGAAATGTCAAAAAACCATTACACAAACTTACTATGTAACCAAAACGTCTAGTTCAGGGTGTTATTTATTGGCTTGAGAGGCGCCACGGCGTCCTCACCTTCCGCCTGACGCAGGTCCTCACCGGACACGGTTGTTTCGGGAGGTTCCTGCACCGAATCAGGCGGGAGGAGACGCCCGGGTGTTTCCACTGCGAGGATCGACCGGAGGACACGGCGGAGCATACGGTGGAGGTCTGCCCCGCTTGGGCGGAGCAACGCCGTGTCCTCCTAGCGGCGATCGGCGGCGGCGACCTCTCGCGTCCGGCCCTGGTTCGAGCCATGGTCCGGAGCGAGACGGAATGGGAAGCCGTCACCTCCTTTTGCGAAGCAGTCATGCTAGCAAAGGAGGCGGCGGAACGTGAGAGAGAGCGTTCCTCCTCACGTCCCAGCCGCCGCGGGAGACGCACCGGGCGTCGGGGGCCACGTGGTGGCCCCCGGCCACCGTAGACGCGGGCCTGTGGACGGTGAGCTAAGGGCTAGCTCGCCGTCCCTCCGTCTTAGGACGACAGGCCGTGTCGACGGCGCGTTCGTGTTCCACGCGCGCCTCAAAGAGATGTCAGCATAGGGAAGGGGCCCGCAAGGGCCGATGCCTGCCGGGTGCTGCGGGTTGTTCGAAAGAGATACCACGGCCCCGGAACACAAAGGGCGATGAAGGAACATGGGTGGGTTTTAGTCAGTAAAAGTCTGACACACCCTCCCGCTCAGCCCAGAGCGGGAGAAGTCATTTGATGACAATCCGGAAAAAAAAAAAAGGGTGTTATTTATGCATTAACTTCAAATTAGATTTTACTTTGAGTAAACTATTACGACAGTCCTAAAATTAATTAAACACTTTTATGACCACCTCGGGATTTTTTAGACTTGAATATTTCGCAAATGTCATGATGTGACACTTCAAATCATGTGCTTTCTAGGAATGTTATGGGCAAGCAACGGCTATCGACGGTGTGCCAAATGACATGAAATAAAGTTCACCGCCCTTAGCCGTACTGTCACGTAACGATACACCGAGTTGACGTCAAAAGGCGATCTGTCCCGCAACGTGTTAAGTAATTCCCTTATTTTTATATCACCTAATTATGTATAAGTAGCATGTTGCGATTTTAGTAAAGACGAATGCTTTTGATAGATATACAAAGGAACATTAATATAATTGACGCTTTTTGTGAAGATAGTGCCTATACGAAAGTCAAAGGTCTTCCATATATGAGGCGTTGAACTAGTCGCCCTACAAATACTTATAAAACCGTTAAGTAAGTATATAATACTGGTGTAAGTAGTACGTTCGATATTACATAATAGCGCAGGAGCGATTGCAGTAGCTGATTGCAAATCATTGAAACAAGATAACTTATTGAGTATTGATTTTAGTTATCTGTCGCAAATAGTATCTACCTTGGTTGGAGGAATGGAGCGTCATGCCAAGAAGTCGATTTGTGACTGTAACGAGTTGACACGCCGGCCTCACCCGCCGGGCAAGGCCGGCGACCTTATTTTGAAACGATCTTGCCGGCGGCTTCCGCCCGCGCGTATTACCCGGCGGCACGCCTCTCCGCTCATTCAGTTGCCCGCCTTTGCTTTTCTGTAATTTGTGTCTTATTTAGCTATTCCGTGTCGAACGATATTCAGTAAATATTCAAAGTCAGAGCTGGTTAACGCCATAAATGTCTTGACTGTCGTGCCGCCGGCAAAATTCTCCAACTCGCAACTACTAAAGCCGCCGGGTTCGTGCCGGCGGGCTGGCGGCCCCGGTGTATAGACAGCTTAACACATTATAAATTAAAGTTGCTTTTTGTGTCTGTCTGTGATATCGAGTTGATCTTTTAAATTATGCAATGGCATTTGATGCGGTTTCCACTATTATTAAGAGAATTTATTCCGGTAGTCGTATTTATTTAACTACGCAGTTTTGTTAGGTATTTGAGCTCTTGCTATGTATTATCCGTCAGAGGGCGAATAAAAAAATAAATAATTAAAGACGATGTCTTTGAGATATAATAATATGGCATGGCTAAATAGTAAAAGCCGGTCGGGTCGATCGTCAGGTTAAGCCGCGCTTGGCTGAGTTGGTCCGTGTATGGGTGACCACCCATTACATACCGAGTTTCCTCCGTGCCTCAGAAAGCACATTAATCCGTTGGTTCCAGCAATTGTACATCTTTGACAGTCGTTACAGGTAGTCAGTGGTGAATGTCTAACAACCAGTCTTACCAAGGGGTATCGTATTACCCTGTACTAACTGGGTTCTGGAGGTCAGATAGGCATTCGCTCCATGTAAAATACTGGCATTCAGCTGCATCCCGTTAGACTGGAAGCCGACCCCAACATAGTTGGGAAAAGCCTAGGCAGATGATGAATATGGTTTTTTATGTTTTCTATTTATTCGAAAATGAAAAAGAAAACCTTGTCTTGGATTATCTCCTTTATAACAACTGCAGTACTGTAACAAAGTTATAATAGAAATAAAAAATAATGAAGGAACATCTCACAAGAACGCAGGATATGGTACAAGGTAGAACTTCTCTAAGAAAACAAAATAAATGGCAGGATTTTATGAACGATTCCTACGCGTATCGTAGTGTGTAGCTTGTTAACTGCGATAGTGAGAGGCATGTGTCGATAAGATGTAATGAGTAATTTTTTTCTTCAGGTTAATTTTATGATGCTAGAGCTTATGACCGCGGCTTCGCCCGCGTGGTGTTTGGCAATTGTCCCACGGGATTCTACTATCGGCATAAAAAAATCCTATGTGTTACTCGAGGTAGTTCGAGGTAGTTCGAGGATAGTTCGCGGTAGGTCGGGGTAGTTCGTTCAGCAGTTTCTGCGTTAAACAGTTACAAACATCATCCATCCATCCTCACAAACTTTAGAATTTGTAATAGTAGTAAGATTAGCAGTTTAAGTCAAGCATTTGGAGTCTGAATTTGTATCCGGTTTTTGTCTAAATGTGGGAATTACAGACATGATGTAATGATAAGTTTTTTTAATAGATCCTTGAAATAGTATTCTTTGTACAAACAAGTACTAGTATCGTGGTTCATGCGCTTAGTCTGTTTGGGTATGCACATATGTTTCTCGAGTCAGTCGATTTGGTCTGGACTAACTCGCAACTACTCGCGAATCGCAACAACACCAGTTTGCAGATCGCCATAGATTTGTAAACAGTTATTTGAAGGAATTATAAATATGGTTTTTTATGTGTAGCTGCCGTAGACTTCAATTAATACAAATTCTAATCATAATTCAAAAGTCGCTGTTCTCATTCATTGTTATCGATAAACACTTTCCCACCTCTACATAACATTGTTACCCACAAGCCATGATAATGAGCGATCTATATTTTATAGTAACACAAAGCGCACGTTTTACGAGAATACCATCAAACCCATACAGTTCTGGTGAAAGCAGTACTCCTAGTTTATGGGAGATTTTTAGTAGAAACATGGTGATTGTTCCCATGTCTTGCTTGTTATGAAGGTATGTCCAGCTTTTGTTGTCGAATTTATTTGCTTGGAACTATCATTTTTCTTTCTTATTGAAGCAATTTATAAAATGTTGTTCGTGTAATTCTGCGTGTCATGGAAAAGTGAATTGCCCTCTGTGTTTTATTGCTGCAATGCCTGATCATGAACATATAATAAGTTTTGAATTTCACATCTAAATCTTTTATATCTGTCTTTCGCTGAGGGATATATGTATATAAAAGAACATTTGGCACAATCAGGCAATAATATTCCCATTACTAGGAATATTGGAATGCCACATATCTTCGAAATTCTTGGTTATAGAACACTAGCTGTTACCCGCGACTTCGTACGCGTTAGGTCCATGTTTGTAGCACAATAAATGAAGAACTTTCATACAAACTTGCGAGAGCCCTTAGACCTCCTTAATCTGGCCCAGTCGCAAAATTCGTTAATAGAGGACGTCTACTAACTATAAACTACCTCCCTGCCAAATTTCATCTTTATACGTCAAGCGGTTTGATATTTCGTGATGAGTAAGTGAGAGACCTTTCGCTTTTATATATTTCGATTTGGAGATTATAACGAATAAGCAGACAGACATAAATAAAAATGTTTTTTTTTGGTTTTGTTTTAAGCATCGCATATTCATTTGTATTCAGTGAAAAGCTGTTATTTTGAAATTACAAACAGACACTTCTATTTTATTTGGATAGTTTTTTTTTAAAAAAAAGGTGTTTATTTAAGCCTGTCTTTGTATAGAGAAAATGATCTGCTTAGCTACATACTTTTTTTTAACTAAGTCACAGTACAAATTATCATCATAAACACAGTATCAATTGGTCCATTCCGACCATCAAACATTTTAAAACTCCATAAACTTTATTGCACCAAAGTACCACCACATCAGTATAATATAATACAGGATGTTACAGCAGTAAATTATACAGGCTGTTATCTGGTGAGGACACACGCACGGCGCGTCGATAACGTTATGTTATTAGTCGAACATGCCCGTGACTTTGATTAATAGGCGCCATGTAGCTTAGTTACGTTGAAGGGGTAGGCACGAGAGGTAGTGACGGGGTGTTTTAGTTTGAGTGCTGTTGAGTGTATCTTAGAGGTTGAGGTTTTTAATGCTAGGTAATGTTTTATGATGCTCATTAACCTTTTGAACGCCATTGTCGCAAATACGTGACAAGCATGCGCGTGCCCTGTACGCCAACGAAATTAATATGTGACAAAAAATGCGATGCACCATAACACGAAATAAACAATTAAATCATTACTTTGGTGTGTTTTTATTTGTATACCTTAAGTATTTAAGCTCTTGTCTTGTCTCTTTAATAATATTGTTTATCGATAAATTTTTGGAATCCGTATTCTTTTTGTAGGTATTTCCTTTGTAAGCGGTGAAATTGTGGCTTGGCGTGGAAGGCACGCGCGTGCCTTTATGCTCTGGCGTTCAAAAGGTTAAAAACAGAGGGAAAGAGATAGCTAGATGACCTGGACGCGAACTGCAATGACGGGTCCAATGTGGCGCACGAAAAGAGTACCTGAAAATAGGGGGAGGCCTTTGCCCAGCAGTGGGACATTTAAGGCTAATAAAAAAAGATATCATCATAACGACATAAGGCAAAATTTGTGAGATCTGGATTGATTTTGCCCAACCTCAATAACCTTGAAACAAAAAAAAACTAAATAAATAATGGGTATTTTCAAAAAAAGGAATAGTATAATTTTCGTTACGAACTCTATGGCCAAAAACTATATTTATATTTCAAGATCAAAATAGGCAAGACCGTTATTTTCCTCTAAAAGCTTTCACCAACTAACTTATTCCCATGTATTTAACAACACACTGTATACTAACCAGAGATTAACTAATCCACGTATATCTGATATTCTGATCTATCACAAACGCAGGTACGTCGTATCGATGCAAAGGAGCCGGCACAGAGCTTATTGTTTTGATATATTAATTATCGCTTCACAGATATTCCCCATAATTAACTCGGTTATTCAGAGGTTAACCGGTTCAGTTAACCTTGACAAAGGATTACTGGCTAATGAAATATCTTGTATTTCCGTGTGTACTTGTGGGTGGTAATACTGTTAGATGAGACCGAGTGTTGAAAGTTTATTGATAAGATTGAGGTTTGTTTGTTTTATGAGTCAATACAAAATAGTTTCTTATTCGACAACATCACGCCTGTGATCTCCGAAGGGTTAGGCAGAGGTGTACCTAATAGTACACCCACATTTCGCCAGTTATGTTTAAGTCCCATGAATTAGGGGGCGACCCTATTGCTACCAACCGTCCACAAATCCAGACTCTGTGGCTACCAACTACTGAGAAATTGCTGAAAGAAAAATCCAATAAAACCTTGGGAATTAAACCTAAGACCTAATACATGCGATCCTTGCGACCACTAAGTCAACGAGACAGTCGAGGCAGTTTCTTAACTTATTTAAATAAGACTAAACTATCTATGGTTTATGCAGAAATAGACGATGACTTAAAAAAGCTCTGTATATCATTTTCTTCTCTTTGCTAATAGATATGGCTTGCCTAATCAGTCAGGAAAATCTATCTAAGGAGTATCTAACGCACTTAAATTTCTTAACTTGTCACATGTAAAGGCCGTCTACATAAATCTTAGCACTTATAAAAGCCAGATAAAATATAAAAAAAAAACAAAATCGATCAAGGTTGACTCCAGGGTTCTGCATAACATTTAAAATACAGGGTGTAAACAGCATGCATGTACATCAAACTAAGTAACTCTACGCAAAAATTATTGCTGGGAAATGGCTTTTTTTATGTGGTGAAAAATCACGTTTTACGGTAAAGCTCAATGTAACGCACTCAAAACATTGTGCCGATAGATGCATTGAATATAGTAAACGGGTCATGGAGGTATTTACAGTAATGTTATAACCTTATAAACTAGTATTTAAAGAAAAAGTTGAAACTTTGACATCCAATATCTCTGTAACTAGAAGGTTCCCAGGTATGGTCCAGAACAAAAAAAATATCGCATTGACGAGGTGAACAAGTGCCTTTCTATTCAGGGTCTATTTACACCCTTTATATCTGCAGTCATAATAATTATGAGAACAAGTAATCACACATTCAAAGGTTATCGACCTTAATAAATTCCAAGACCTTTGATTCAAAACTTCAACTTACTAACTTAGAAATAAGTAAGTAAATATCGTAGTTTTCAAACAGCACGCTACGCCCGAGGGGGCTATTACAGTAATCATGCCTGCCTGTCAGTACACTGTTTGTGATCACGCCATACCTGCCAAGTTGTGGACGATCGATAGTGTTTAATGAAAAGCCCAAAACAAGTACATCATCCGATCGCACGGACGAGCGTCATTCACCGTCACTCCGCGCGGCACACCTCCATATTAATCTTCGGCGCCTCCGCCCGACCGCGCGGGCAAGCGATGTTCTGTGAAAATCGCCTAATCCGACCCTGGCCAAACTCGATTACAATACATTTTGCAATCAGCCATTGTTATCGTTCGACAATACTTCATGCTCGGATCTACATAATTCACTGCCCCTGGATTAAATATATGATGAGAACCGGAGTAATGTGAGGGACGATCCTGTCGGAATAAAGGGATATTGATACCTGTTAGTTCTGGGTTTACGCCTGTTGAATTCGCCTGTATTGTGTTTTATTAGACCACCGGGAGTAAGGACTTCGGAAGGAGTGAGTTTCTACTTATAACTGTAGTGGCGTTAAGAAAGTTAAGGGGCGTTAATTAATTAGGGGAAGTACTTGAGTCCCTGGAATTTTGGTCTTGGTAACTCAAAACTTGGGTCATGAAAGCTCCAAGCCAGAAGGATTAAGTTCCATTTATTAAGTTCGACTACTTATCGAAGTAGTATCAAATTAAATACAAAAAGGAGGGTTGTAATTTTGACCGGTATGTATGTTCATCTGTTCCCTCATAACTTCTAAACTACTCATCATGATTCGATAAAAAAGGGGAAATCGTCTGAAGCTAATTAGGCTACGTGACGTCACATGTTTTTTTTTATACGGTGTGAAAGAGACACAGACGCGAAAACGGAAAACTTACAAGCAGATGTAAAAGTGATGAGATTATTAATTGGGTCGCCAACAAAACACTAACACGCTTTTAGCGAACCAGGCAAAAACTCTAATTTGGATATTCTTTTTTTGTAATTTGTTCCAATTTCCTGGTTATTCTAGTCGGAACAAGCTCCATTTTCGTCTCAAGTACAATCGAAGAGCACGGCCATTGAACCGGACATCTATTGTTTGCGATATGCATACCCTATTCGTAAGTATTTATGCATGTTCGGATTTCATGTCAACGTCTGTATAGTGGAGTTGTGGTTAGAGGGTCAGGCGAAAATTGTGATTGAATTGAAACTTTTTAGACCAACATATTGATACTATTAGCCTGCGTTATCCCACTGCTGGGCAAAGGGCTCTCAATATGAGTTCTAATGACTCTTCAGTGCCTGATTGATTGCTGGCAAGTGTCGTATACTCGTTATTATATACCAAAAGTTGGATGCCGCTGAATTACTTTGCGCTTACTGAAGTGTTTAGGCGGTACGAAGAATATTTTTTATATACGGTTTTACTCTCAGATAAGTGGAGGGTACTATATATTAAAGAATACTACAAAAGGAGTATTTACGTCGCGTACATTAAAATTTAGTAACGAGCATAAAATTATCACAGTGGTTGTGACAGATGCAAAATCGGATGTAATATTTTTATTTATTGAATTAGGTTCTCCAAGAATTGTCACACCGAATACAGAGACATAGCACATTCACAAATTTAAATAACAGCGTAACAATTACTTATAGGTAAACACCACATGCACAACATAATAAATTACAAAGATAAGCTAACTTACTAGGTAATAAGCACCAATAAATTAAATCAAATTTAATATCACATAATATAGAGAAAAACAGGTAAAATACATAAAATAACATTAAATACAAACAATTTTAATAATATAACTGAACAAGGACTGTATTTATTTGAAGGTAAACTATATTAAGGCACAAAGCATTATCGATGTACTATTTACAGCTTCAGTAAGTACACTAGATCCAAGGTCCTACGATCGGACGATATTAGGCAGTTTTCTTGTTCCTATCTATAAATAAACAGGAATTTCATTAAAAACAACATAATTAAATTCTCACAGTCCCACCAATACATCTACAAAAAAGAACTATATAGATTGATCAATATAATATATTAAGAACAGAATTCGGACGAGGAACGCAATAAAGTAAATAGCGCGTAAAATGAACATAGCATCCAGTGAAATATCGCTTCGCTAAGAAAAACAGGGGGAAAACCAAGTTACGATGTTATTACGATTAATACTATTTGTATTAAGATTTGTTGTGCTTTTCAGTTTTCTTGTTGTTGGCATAAAAGTAATATCATAATGTTTTGAAAATAAATGGTTGTTGGGAAAGGTATTTTTCCTAATTATTGGTGAAATTATATTGGAATCAGACAGCAATTCCGGTGTATCTTTTTAAAGAACTGGTTTGAATCACAATGGAACAGTTTGCACACAAATGGTTGCGTTCCGTAGCACCAAGCAATTCATAATATTTTTAAAGCTCATTCCATTCATAGGTCAATTTACACTAAACAGAAAAACTAAATTTGCTTTTCATAGTATTTTAATGAAAAACCAAGTTACTGCTGCAGTTTCACAAAAAAGTCCCGTATCTCTACAGCTAAATCATCTGCCTAGCCTTTTCTCAACTATGTTGGGGTCGGCTTCCAGTCTAACCGGATGCACTTGAATACCAATATTTTACATGGAGCGACTGCCTATCTGATCCACAACCCAGTTAGTACTGGGTAATACGATACCCCTTAGTAAGACTGGTTGTCAGACTTTCGGGCCACTGACTACCTATAACGACTGTCAAAGATCAACAAATGACAGCCGGGACCAACGGCTTAACGTGCTTTCCGAGGCACGGAGGAAATTTGGTATGTAATGGGTGGCCACCCATCCACAGCTCAACCTAGGCAAGCGCGGCTTAACCTGAGGATTGATCCGAGCGGCTGTTATTATTTAGCGACGAGCTCCTCTATCTCTACAGCTAAATATCAAATCTTTTTCAAACATTTATTCCTATTTATTTATTTATCAAAACTTTATGCACAACGTTATGGGCAACTACAGTACTTTCACAAGTTATTATGCCCTGTGACTGGGACTGTAGCTTAGTTTATTTTTTGTGTTTTGACATTCAAAAGTGCCTGTAATTGAAATAAATGCTTTGAGTTTGAGTTTGACAAGTAAAAACTGTACAAAGGCGGACTTAATGCCTTGGGCATTTTTAAACATATATTATATAAATGCCCAAGTCCTATATAATAAATATATTTACATATATATTTTATATTATATTCTCTTTACTCCACTACAAACAATCTTTCAGAGTTACAAATCTTTTGTGAAACATTACCATAACCTTTGCAAAAACTGAAAGTGCCTGTTTTACAGACCCGGTAAAGGAAAATTGAATGAAGAATCCGAGTTAAACACTCCATAATAGCAAACAAAATAATGAGTATTCCGAATACTTGAACATAATCACATTCAGGTCGGCTGTTGTAAAATTTCGTTTTATCTTGCAAGCCGGGTACGCAAATTTCGATTAAACCTTCAAAGGTTTCTGGTACATTTATTCGGTGGAGTTAGTTTTGGAACGAGTTCGGAAGTTTATCAGCGGCCCCTACTATTTTTTTTGCTGTTAAATTATACATTGAGGTTTTTTATTGTGTTTTAATATCGATATCCAATTAACCATAAGGTCTGTGAAGTTTCACTAGCTAATTTAATTTGAACTTCTATAGCTGAGAAGCGGTGACTCAGTGGAGTACCTAAGTAACACTGGGCCATATTACTTTGTGCCATTCATACTCTCAAACTCTTAAAATTGTGAAGAACTAAACCTACAGGTCACCTATAGAGCATGAGGTCCTGGGTTCCGATTCCCGGGGCGGGCAAAGTGTTATTGGGCTTTCCATCAGGAATTTTTCAGTAGCAGCCACGGAGTCTGTGAGAGATTTGTGCTGGGTGGATGGTAATAGGCTCCCCCCCTGTTACATGGGACTTAGATATATGTAGCTGGCGAAATGTGGGTGTACTATACACCTCTGCCTAAACCTTCGAGGATTACAGGCGTGATGTTATTTTATGTTAAGACAAGATCTTTTCTCAACACGAAACAAGCGAAGCAAAACTGCAGATGTTTTTTTTTCGTTCAAAAATCTTTGTTGTAAGAACAGGACTTCTGGAAACTTGAAGCATCAAATAAAGTCACTTCAGTACGATAGTAGGGGGCTTCGCCAACCTTCCAAGTAACTGGGAGGAGCCGCGATCCTCGAAGGATACGTGCCGCGTTTAAGTGTTTAAGATCTCGATTACGTGTTGCTGACTTTGCTTAATGGCCTCCAGGTGTTCGAGGTTGCTGTTGTTGGTGGCCAGTTCTTGCTGATTTTGGTGACTGACATCCAGTTGTTGTTGATTCTATTGGTAAAAGATAACCAGAGATTCAAGGGCCTAGAAGAGTGACAAAAGCTCTAAATCTTTTTGGCGTTTTGGCATTTTGGCATCCAAATGCGTTTCGTATTTTAGCAACGACTTTCGACAGAATCGACATTAGGTAATTGGCAGTTTATGCCAAACAAATGCATTTATTACTTTTTCATAATTGCTATTGCTCATAAAGTGTTACTTTGGCAAGGCCTTCAGGTTACCATGTGGTTCCAACTTCAGTTGGTGACATCTGTTGCTGATCTTGGCAGTAAAAAATGGTGGATCTATGTAGGAAGCTATGTGCGGTGTTTTAGGATTAAATATGTATTTTACAGTTCCAGGTCGGTTTGATTAAAGTAAGCCTTTCGCAGTCCATTGTTGGACATAGGTCTCTCCCAACTTGTACCACATCACCCTGCCCCCTTCCGCATCCAGTTTGAGCAACCTTTTTAAGTTCGTTAGCCTACCTTGCAGGGGGGCCGTTACGGGTTTCGTTTAACAGCTTAAAAAAGTCGATATAACTGGCAGCTTAAAAAAAAAGTAAAATCCAAAAAAAAATCTACAAAAAATCCCGATTACTCGATCACTGATTTGGCAAAACGTAGTCGACAAAACACGTACCTACGGATTCGCGCGTTTTTCACACTGGCATCAAAATGGCGTCGGTGTACTAACGAAGCTCTTTGTTGCACCTGTTGGCCCTTGGATATAGAAAGGGGGCGACATTCTTTAAGTGAACGATAGTTTGACTATTATTGATCGTTTAATCAAGACAGGAGTGTGAATAGGGAAAGGTTTGGAGGTATAAAGATTGGATAGGTACATATTGGAGTTGGGTGATAGGTTGGGTGGAGGTGATATGTATTAGGAGCATTAGTTCATGAGAGGATGTTTGTTTTAGTGGGTAAATAAGAAGATATGGTGATGTGGGTACTAGATTATATATCAGCTATACTGTCCCACTGCTGGGCAAAGGTTGCGTCACCTACCTGCCTTCGCGGTACGCGCCCAAGTCGTTTCACCACCTCTATCTGAACCGGCCTAGGCAGTGCCATCCATCTTCTAGCAACCATTCTATGGAGACTTTTGCCCAGGCGGCTGACCTTCATATAAGAGCTTTGTTTTATTTTATTTCTTTATCGTGCGAAGTAAGCACGTATCTACTCTTAAAAATTATTAACCTAGTTACAAGAAGAAACTTTCAGAAAATTACAGCATTTATAGCCGACATTAGTAACAGTCCAGTTCAGAACAGTTCCAAACAAAACCAAGACCCAACAACCTACCAAGTCCCAGTCTCCTTAATCTCAAAGTCAGTTCCAAAAAAAAAAACATTGCCAAAGTTGAGCGGGCGACTCCAAAGTTTTCTATGTTCAGGGGTTGAAAACCTGGGAGTCGAAACGAGACCATTATTTTAGGCTTTGCTGACCATTCGCCGCGTTACCTGTGGAGATTTATAAAAAAGGTTGTTAAACCCAACGGAATATTTTACAAGCCTGGTATTCGTGCGATTGGCTTTCAGAGTGATGCGGGATTTTATTTTGTAAGAAATTGTCTTGGGTATCTGAATTTTTCAGATATGATCCAATCTGCCTTCCAAACTTCTCTGTGATCGGCGTCCAGTAATCATTAGGTTCGACTGAAATACTGACTTCTTTTGTAACTGTATCGATGGCAAAAAGTTCAGAGGCCAAAAATTCGGTTTTACGAACTCCGCTCACTGACAAAGTTGGCTTGGTTATTGGCTTGTGATGCGGAGGAATGAGGAAAATGTCGTGAGGAAAGTTTTGAGCATGAATGTGGATGGGTATAAGTGTACGAAACGATAGATGGACTGTGTGATGGTTAATATGACAAGAAAGGAGGTGTCTGATGAGATGACGAGTAATAGAGAAGTATGGAAGAAGAAGACATGCTGCGCCGACCGCAAATAAATTGGGATAAGGGCAGGAGAATGATGTTTACTAATGAAGTCATAAGGTTATTAAGTGCGCAGGGGAATGCTGCTAACAAGCAGTATGTTATGCATGGAGCTATTGTCTATCTTACCTACACAACACAGGAACTGGACAAAATAGTAAGACTGGTCGACAGACTTTCGGACTTCCGAATGCTTGCTGCGGCTTTTAGAGGCAATCAGAGATTATCTATCTACATATTATGTCATGACAGTCATACGGCGAGGAGTATATGAACTTTGTTTAAATAACATGACTTTGACTACCTCATTGGCACTGGGTTCCATTCTTAGGCAAAGTTTTATTTAAATTCCCAAGAAAAGAAGAAGAATAAAAACTGGCTGTTTATAGTGTTCGCAAGCGCCACTGGTCGAGCAAAATGATTTTTTTTTTTGGTTTAACATCAAGAATATCTCCAAAATCAAAATATTTTATTTCACATAGGCCTACTTGGGCCCTTATAAAACGTCGAGTACGGTTCGCGTTGGTCGTTTCCATGGAGAAGCTACATGGTTACTCTTTTAATATCATTTGGTTTTACAATATTTTTATTTTACAGCATTAGTAGGTACTTAAGTATGGGAGGACATCGTAGGCCCGACAATAAATCGTTGCTACGTAACAACAGACAACATTATTATATTGGAATGGTACATAACTGGCTGAATGTGCGCGCACTGCACTAAGACCACCTCTGCTTAGCCCTGTGGGGAAAATTGGATTGATGTTATGGTATGTTATAAGAAGAATTAACAGTTTACTTAAGAAGGATAACGTGACCTTTTAAAGGGCCTATTATCTTTAAATGTTGGGCTTATTATTGCTGCTTTAATTAAACTCATTAATTAAATTGTATTAGCAAGGTATGTTACTGACTGGCCTGTTCCTAATTACTTTAGATTGTATATCGTCCTATGAGGAAAACAAATATTTATTTTCGTCAAGGATCTGTGGAAATATACCAAATTACGGTGACCAGCACAATATTACTGTGTCGTGACTTTGGTAAACAAATCAAACGAATTTGTTAATAGTAAGTAGTCCTAGCCAGTGTCTGCATTGTCTGGAAAGGCTTATGATACTGAGCAAGTTAGAAGGTAATCATGCGCAAGGCAGAGCACCGGTAAGATGGTCAGACGCAATCAAGAAAGCTGTTGGAGGCAGCTTGAACCGTGCGGCTCACACTGCAGGAGACTGCATGGCTTGGAGACGTGTCATACGAGGTCGCGATCATCAAAAATGAGATAAAGAAGAAGTAGTTTTCATTGGTGAACACCAAAAAGACACCAACAGGACTATAATTATTCGCTCGTCACGACAGGAGAAAAGAACAATTATGTTGTATGCTTTACTTCTTTCAAAACGACGTTAGCAAGCAGAACCTCAGTTGAGTTGCCAAACCCAAATAAACAAGGGAAGGTGCTGAATTGCTTGGCATCAAATAATTCATCCACATAGCTGACAATGGAAAAAATACCCAGCATACTTCTTTCTTTTGTAAGCTTTTGCCAGGTCCGTACCGTACGGCTTTTTCAAGCTCAGATAAACGAAACCAAAATTACCTGGAACTTAAAACTCTGAAAAAATTGCAAAATTCTTAAAATCAACTGTCATTAGAAGTACAAAGTTGTGTGTTGTTGATGTATGACGCGTATCTTCTTGTCATCAAAGGAATACAGTTTAATAAGGCACCTGCCGATCTCCGATGTAAAGTCGCCTTTAACGATTCCGACGTCGTTTTGATTTCGCATCCAACATCGTTATTTTACTTGTGTGGTGTGGTGCAAGTGAAGAGCTTATGGATATGTTGTGTTTGAAAAGGTTTGTTGGTAAATTGTTAGCCTAACAGTGTTTACCCCTGCTCATAACCTCAGAGATGCAAATTGTGCCAGGAAGCATGCGCGTGTGTCGCCTGCTTCTTTCGCGTGAGTACCATCACCATGCAGGTCCTGGTGCGGTATCTCGTGTCATGTTCTGAACAATTTTCCTCATTTGTTTCCCCGCAGTCGCTGACCTAATACGCGTGCCAGCGTTCAGCGTGTAGGTCTTGGCCAAGCGGCTATCTGTTAAACGCATAAAATACTAACACCAGTTTTTCTTGAGTTATATCGTGAATAAATTCAGTCTAAGTGCATCCTAAGTTTCATAAGTGCATCCTAAGTTTTTAATGTAACATTATGTAAAACTTTTTCATTCTTTCCTAAACAGTCAATTATTTAACCAAGCATAATTAATTATAAACCTAGCTTCTTTTCATTCATAAATGAAAAGAATAATAATGTTTTTATTCGCCAACCTCCTGTAGTCTACACCAAAATTTTCAATTGCAAATACTTTACAAGACGTTTTAATATATAAAGTATGTTGTCGACGTCTAAAATAGAAGGATTACTTTCTAACGAACATGTACATACATGTTTGTTGTTATATCTATCCTTTCATGTATACACGTAAGGTAATTTATACAGATTACCTACACGTAGGTGAATTCCATAGAAATATTAATAAGTTAAGAGATTTACAATAAAGGGTAGGTACCCATATGAGATGGTGTTTGTGTTGATGTTCTACAGTAAATAAAGGTACTTCTCATGTTTTCATGATTGAAAGAAAGAAAGAAAAAGCATTTATTAGTCTCGCACTGGACAAAACAAAATGGTAATAAAACAACATATAACAACATTGCATAACAAGTCTGCATTATGGAGGAGCTCGTGGCTAAATAATAACAGCCGCTCGGATCAATCTTCAGGTTAAGCCGCGCTTGCCTAGGTGGGTCTGTGAATGGGTGACCACCCATTATATACCGAGTTTCCTCCGTGCCTCGGAAAGCACGTTAAGCCGTTGGTCCCGGCTGTCATTTGAAGATCTTTGACATTCGTTATAAGTGGTCAGTGGCCCGAAAGTCTGACAACCAGTCTTACCAAGGGGTATCGTATTACCCGGTATTAACTAGGTTGTGGAGGTCAGATAGGCAGTGGCTCCACGTAAAATACTGGTATTCAGGTGCATCCAGTTAGACTGGAAGCCGACCCCAACATAGTTGGGAAAAGGCCAAGAAGATGATGATTACAAGTCTGCATTAATGTCACGTTTTCTAAAAGCTTTATTAAGAAACATGCTCACTTAAGAAAATTATTAGACGTTAGCAAAATAAAGGTATTAGTGTAAGTGGACCTTTGAAATATATCCTACGCTCTTTGTCATAGTTTTGGGCCTACAAAAAAAATAGTAAAAAAAAACATAATTAAATTAATGGACCGGAACGCGCCCGTGGACCAGTGACTTGTGGTCTTGTTGTTCGATTTCGCAAAATTAACTATCGGCTGTCAACACGTATATTTTTCAATAAAACGCAAACATAGTGTGGCCCAATCTTACAATAATTGTTTTCAAACCTCCGGCAAGTGTAAATCGATCTATAAACTAATTAGCAAATTCATCTAAAAGTGCCATATCATAGTGCCAAACCCAAGAGTGCAAGGAATCTTCGCGGTTGTGCAGACTGCATAAAGGCGAAAGTCCGGCGAATGCGCAACTGTCCCGGTGCTACCAACCTACCGACACGGACGGACGGCGTTGCGTTCCAGCGACCAACGCGGTGCGCCTGCGTCGCATTGCGAGGGCACACGACTGGTGGTGCCACCCCGACCATAACAAAGAACTATTTTCGAGTAATCGATACCGTGAGCTGAACTTTGATTATTTAATTTTTGCTGATCGATTTTTATCGTTTGTTTACGGACTCATTGTTCACTCAGTGAGCTACGACGAAGTTTCTACTGGACAGTGCACCTAACACTGTTGTTTACTTGAGTCTGTTGTTGAATGGTTTGACAGCTTACATTGTTAATAACCAATTGTTCTATATGTTAAACATGGCTGGCGTACAACGCTCCCCACCGAATACGCCAAAAAATGCAACGAACACACTGACCCATATACAGACTCAATCCGAACCTGATCTTAAGTCGGCAATCGAGGGCAGCGGTCATGTCAACATTAGCAGAAATAAACGCGCTCGACAAGAGAAAGCACATCAGAGCGGTGCAGCATTAAGTTCCCAAGAGCTAGAAGACCAACTTGATGCATGGCAGAAGGAACGTGACACTAGCGTTTCAAAATTAACCAAGACCATATCGGAACAGACGATTTTAATATCTAAACTTGTCTCTGATACTGCTGAAATTAAAGCTCAAAACAGCAAAATTCAGGCATCCAACATAGAGATTCGACAGTCAAACGAAGAGATCATGCAATCGATAACATTCATGAACAACAATTTCGAAGATCTGAAAAGAGAAGTTGAGGACCTAAGAAGAGAACGGCAGGAACAACAGCTGTACATAGAAAATTTAGAGAGGAAAATACACGACATGCAACTCATGTCACGCTCTTCGGGTATCGAAATTCGAAACATTCCAGCAGAAAATGAGGAGAGTAACGCTAGTCTCATTACAACCGTTTGTAACATAGGCAAGCGAATTGGAGTTGATCTTGCTGAACCCGAGTTTCGCGACATCTACCGTCTACCGGGGAAATCGACCAATCCTGCAATACCACGCCCAATAATTGCCGAATTTACCTCAGTTCAATCCAAACAGACATTATTATCAGCTGTCCGATCTTACAACAAAGATAAACAAAAAGAGGATAAGTTGAACACAGCAATTATTGGTATTCCGGGAAAATGTCAGCCTATTTACATCACCGAACAATTACCTGCCAACACCAAAAAACTGTTTTATCAATCTCGGGAGTTTGCCAAAAAGTACGACTATAAATATTCCTGGATTGCCAATGGGAATATCTTCCTGCGAAAAGTACAGGGAGATAAACAAATTTTAATTCGTTCAGAAAAATGTCTTGAGGCTATACTCACAACCAGTATATGACTAGTAATTAAGCTTCTTATTATTGTTATTACTCTCATTATTTCAAATTTGTTTTCAAATCCAAATGTTAGTGAATGTATACACAAACAACAGCAAATCTCACACACATACAAACCCAAACACATAAATCCACAATACTCCACTAGCACTATTTCTCAAATAACATTAATCAAATATGTACAAAATAACATCTCTTCATTATTACATACACCACAGAGAGCCGTCCCTGATATTTTAGTGGCTCTGATAGGAACCCTCGACGAAACTAGTAACAATAAACTTAGCAATAACAATAATCTTAATCCAAATGGCTACTATAAATAACATTAATGATGAGCTAGACAAGCTTCACCTAGATAATTCATTTTTAATTAACCCAGATGATTGCGTTAAATACTCAAATCATAATAGCATAAAAATACTCCATATTAATATACGCAGTATCAGTAAAAACTTCGACAGTCTTCAAACACTTATCTATACCACTAAAGTTGATTTCGATGTTATTGTCCTGACAGAGTGTTGGCTGAGGAAAGTGAGTAATATACCGATAATTGACGGTTATCAATCACACCATTCCTCAAATAACTCTAACCAAAATGAAGGCGTAGTAATCTACCTAAAAGCCCAATCTACTGCCACTGTATACGAACCCAATATGGTAAATGCAAACTGTCTTATATGCAAAATAAAACCGGGACTTGCGATTGTGGCAGTTTACAGGTCTCCCTCGTATAACACCAGAGATCAATTTGAAAGTTTTCTGAATAGCTTAAATGATGCCTATAATGATCTATCTACTTATCAGAACGTCGTCCTTGTTGGTGATCTGAATGTCGATATCAGGGAAGAAAACAGAAACGACCGTAGCTTGGACTATTTAATCCTAAACGCATCTCATGGACTATCACCTACCCATCTACTCCCAACCAGATTGGAAAGTTGTATAGACCACTTTTTCATCAAGACAAAATTAGACACTACCACCTTAATTCTGGAATCACATATTACTGACCACAAACCGATAGTACTATTACTTAAATACACTATCCCTACAAGTATAATAAAACCACTGTTTCTCGTACAAACCACGACGCTATCAAAGACGAATTGGGAAATACAAACTTTGCAGATATCTACAAGTCTCGTGACGGCAACGAATCTATGAACATACTTTTAAAAATTATCTCTACAATCATAGCCAAACATACAACACAAGTCATCCTTCCTAGGAAACAACGAACCTTAAAGCCTTGGATCACCGCAGGTCTTCTGAAATGCATTAGGAATCGAGACAACATGCATTTAAAATCTAAAAGCACGCCAGATAACTTAATCCTAAAAATCACATACACACGCTATAGAAATTTTTGCAACGAATTGCTTAGAAAACTAAAACAAACGCATGAACATAATGAGATACAAAAAAGTAAAAACAACCCTAAAGCTCTATGGAAAACAATCAAAGAAATCACCAATACTCGCCCAATACGAACCAGTTCAGATATATTGTTGAAATTATGTGACACTCCTACTTCTTCCATTAATAGTGTGTGCACTTTTTTCACCAATGTAGGTAAAAACTTGGCCTCCAAGATACATCAAAATCAACATACATCCATCAGCAGTCATTCCCCCGAAACTTTAACAAAAACTCAGCCTTGTAACTCGATTGTCATTACTGAAATAGACGAAAGGGATGTGGAAGCAACTATACTTCAGCTACGCAGTGACTGTGCAGTAGGTTGGGACGGTATCACGTCATCGTTCCTAAAAACGCATCGTCATGTCCTGGTCCCACCTATAGCCTACATCTTTAACCTCTGCATTCAGTCAGGAGTTTTCCCGAATGCTCTTAAAAAAGCTATTCTCCACCCAATTTTCAAGGGAGGGGACAGAAACTGTGTTAACAATTACAGACCCATATCGGTCCTCACTTCACTTTCTAAAATTTTTGAGAAAATTCTCAATAAACAACTTAGAAACTTCCTTGACAAATTTCATCTTATAGCGGACAACCAATACGGCTTTCGTTCGGGAGTATCAACTGAAGACGCGGTACTAGATCTTACGCAATTGGTTGCTAAAAAACTCGATGAAAAAACGAAGTGCCTGGGAATTTTCTTAGATCTCTCTAAAGCGTTTGACACGGTTTCTGTGCCCAAACTTATCTCCAAGTTGGAATCCTTGGGTGTTCGTGGCAAGGCTCTTGAAATTTTCATAGACTACCTTAAAAACCGTAGTCAACAAGTCCAAATTGGTAATAATTTGAGTAACGAGGAGATAGTGACTTACGGCGTACCACAAGGTAGCATACTCGGGCCGACATTGTTTCAAATCTATATAGATGATCTTTGCAACATGACAATCCCAAACTGCAACATATACACCTATGCAGATGACACCGCAATTATCGTCCACGGTCCTTCTTGGGAAGCTGTTAAAAGCAACGCTGAATCCGCCCTACGTAGAATCATGCACTGGTTTAACTCTAACCTCCTGACATTAAATCTGGCCAAAACTTCATATGTTCCTTTCGCCATCCGCTGCAACATGAAACCACCAAGCACTTTCTCCTTAACGGCACATTCATGTAAAAGTCCTTCAACACATTGCTCCTGTCCAAAATTAAGAAAAGATGACAGCGTAAAATACCTCGGCATCCATATAGACAACGGACTAAGATGGGACAAACACCTAGACACACTTACCACCCGAACAATGCGACTTATCTCTATCTTTAAATCACTCAGGGGGTCAGCTGACCATGATGTTCTAAAAATGGTGTATTTTGCTCTGTGCCAATCGGTGCTAGGGTACTGTATCAATGTGTGGGGTGGAGCCAAAAAGACAGGTCTCTTGAGGGCTGAGAGAGCACAAAGAGCAGTCCTTAAAGTTATGACAAAGAAACCACGCAGATTTCCAACAGCGCAACTTTATGCAGACTGTAAGGTTTTAACTGTACGACAGCTATTTGTGCTTCAATCAATTCTTAGGACTCATGGCAGTTTGGCTCCCCCCGACCCCAAAAAACGTAAACATATAATTCCCAGCATTAAACATAAAACGAAGTTTGCAAGGCACCAGTTTTACGTAATAAGTACGCACATCTATAATAAAGTCCATAAAAAACTAAATATTCTCGGTCTCCCCAGGTATAAAATAAAACGTACAGTAATTGAATGGCTGCTAAAACAGGACTATCATGAAACGGAATCACTTTTAACCTACATCACCTAGTAAACATCCACTCTGTATGTTTACCTTATTTTTTGGACAAGCGCTAAGCACTCCCATGTCCATAACACACTACAAACATACTCTCACTTCATTCACTACACTCAACACTATCACAAAACACCCCAAACACCTCCCACACATAATCATCAAACATTTGCCCTTCTACAATTCACTTTCAGACTCTCACATTTTTAAAGTTTACCACATGTTCAAAAATGCACCCATTTGACACAGTCCACCGGCGCGTCTGCCACAATAGAATTATATAAGCATATCCTATAGCCGGGCACTGTCTCCTAAGATACAGGCCTAGCCTAGTTTAGGGGACAGGGTTGAGCCTATTGTACGTACTTATCTATCTAATGCTAAATTAAGAACTCTAATCTGTATACAGTGCAATGTACTTGATCTTTGTGGTAATAAACAATTTATTATTATTATTAATTAATAAATTAAATTCGTCAAAAAATCGTGTTCTTTACAAACAGAAATAGGAATAGGAAAACACTTTTTTTGTTTTTTTTTTTTTGGAATACATTTTATACCCCTGATTTGCAAGGCTTTAACGACTATTGAGATAATAGGTTAAAATTCAATAATATTGCGTGTAAGTTAAATATTAATGTGGTCTACATAAAAAAAAAAACTTCCGGAAGTTTTCTAAATAATGGTAAAAGCAGCATTAAAATCCGTTACGAAATTTTGTAGAAAAATCACGGTCACACAGGTGGATAGGACAAACGAAAATTCTGTTTATAGATACACCAAGATAAATAATTGTTAAACATTTAAAAGTTCAGTCTGTTTGCGTCAGCTTCTAAATGTATTTCAGTGCAGCTCGGCACTTAACTGAATCACATTCTATTTATATGTAATACAAAAAGATGAAACCGTTCTATATTTTATTTTATAATACATTTGTGCAAAATGTAAATAGAAATTCATCAAATGAATTGAGTCGTTTCGTTTTATACACTGCTGTGCTTTGTTTACCAGAATTCCTGTTTACACTGGGTAGGCACATCCATATTATTAACTTGTTTCACATGGATTTAATAATATTCTTCTGAGGTGTCGATGATTAAATTGAGAGAGCCCAAAATTCAGCGACGAGTTTGGCACTTTCAGTAGCTTCCTTCAGCTCCTGCGATGTGCAAGCAATAGGACAGGCAGACACGATATCAAGCATCTCACCTTGAAGCAACACCACATTTACACTCCAGGGAAGAGTCATCTATGAATCTCCACCTAAACAGGTTGCTTCGGCCAACCTTTGTCCGGAGTCTATTCAAAGGCTTCCAGGTCAGCTATGGCAACTCGTGGCCAAGTTTTAATAATTAGGCCATAATTAGGTAATCGTTTCTCATAAGCGACAGTCAACAAATTAGGTCTATCGCGCTACACACCATTTCACTTGATTCTTGACGACTCTTTTCCAGCTGGTAGTCACCCTTCACACCATCGTCCCTCCACCTAGCCTGAGGGCGTTCAACCATATTGCCAATCATCAGCACACAATAACACATCTCAAATGTTTTACAAAAACATTTTCTTTTAACTTACATATATTCACCTTAATAAGAATGGTCTACTAAAATCAACGACATTCTTTCTTTTTCGTGTGGTTAGTGCCTAACCTGGTGTCAGAGTTTTTATGCCGCCCATGGTCCTCTGTCTTGGCTTTACATGCCGTCGAGAAATATTTCTCACGCATGTTGGTTTCCTCACGATGTTTTCCTTTACCTAAGCTAGTGATAATTATACAATGGGCACATGAATCCGAAAAATTTGAGGTGCAAGTCTTGGGTTCTAAATTGAGACCTGTGACTTGGCAGTCCGACGGTCACACCACAAAGCTATCAGTGGTTACAACAACAACGACATTTAAATATACTTACATTGGACAGGACACGTCACGCGAGCGAAATCCACTTGCCACATGGTAGCTTTTGGTAGAAGTGCAACGTGTCAGAGTTGGCATTTTTGTCATTTGCTATATGGCTTCAGTGACACGTGTTTCGCTCCTCCACGTGGGGTCCTCGGGAGATGTTGACTCTACGTGGAGTATCGGTTTGGGTGGCATGGCATGCTAATTTTCGCTTTTCCTGCATGTGCATATTTTTGCGGGCAGGAGGGTGGGTGGTGCTGCATCCTGCATGCAAGCCTGGATCTATTTCACGGAATGAACACCCACTATTTTCGCAAAGTAACACCTGATTCCATAACTTGGCTTCACTGAGATTTGTGATCACTTTTTTCTGTAACCATTCTTCTAATAAGCTCTGGATAATATTTAGCTATTTTTTATATCATTCTTTAGCTAAAATAGACCTCATAATAGTCACAGTGGCCCCATTCACCCATTGACACGACATAACTTATCCAAAACGAATTCAACCAACCAAGAGACTTCGAAATCTGTAAACTGATACGAAATTCCCCCTTTGTAAGTTTAAAAGTTAGCAGATGGCACAACTAGATAGATATAATTCCCCAAGTTTGGATAAGGTGGGTCCCCGGGGTATTCGGCGATATGTAGACTCAAATCGAAGTGTTTATAAGGGGATTTAACTTTATTTATGAATGAAAGGCTTTGAATTTTGAATTATGATGGGTTTGTGATCTTTTACTTTATGTGTGTGGAAGATCGAAGAGAGGTTTTCTTTGGTTTCGAAAAAGGAAGCCCGAAAACTGTATAACATAATTACATTAATGGTTTTCTTTGAAAGTGTTAATTTGAAACGATTACTATCGGCGATACATCAATAGGAATTTCAAATTGTACCCGTTTGATGGCAAAGGGCTCAGCCCATGGACATGGGACTTAAATATAGCCGGCGAAATATGACAATGTGTGTACTATAAGCATACTTATGCTTACTGCCTACCCTTCACAGGATTTGACGCATGATGTATAAACATAACCGCAAAAGGTAAAGTATGGTAAGCCATAAAACTGTGCTTTGACAATAACAGGACATTGGCCTTACCCCATATCTGGGTTGCGGAGGTCACATAGTAACTTATGCTTCGCGTAAAATATTGATATTCAGTTACTTATTTTACGCTGACTCCGGTAACTTTGCTTCATTCAACTTTGTGAAACTCTTTTAAATTTTCTTTTGTAGAAAAGCATGAATAATTTATAATTTAATGACTTCTTTATAAATTGGGTTTTAATGTCGCCAGACCAACAATCATTTAAACAGATAAGTTGAAGATATCATATATTCGTTTCGTTCATACTATAGTTTGTTTTACAGTTGCTCAGAAAAAGCTGTAATTCAACAGTTATAAACAATGTAATTAACTTGTCTCCCTTTGACCTTCACGATCAAAAACGATTCGCTTAAACAAACATTCATAAAGTAATATTTGTGCAAAACTTTTGGCCATCCTCAGAAATCACGGACTAACCTTTCAAACGCACACATACACAAACGAACTTTTTAACTGAACACGTAATTACTGCACCTGGTAATAGATGGCGTTACTAGTACCAAAGCACTTTATCTACCGCGGAAAGAGTACAAACGATTTTGTTTAGCCACAACTAAATACACAAAAAGTTAAACTTTTATATACACATCAGTATACTATGTACTATACTATATGTATGCTACGATAGCGTCAGTACTTCAGTCCGCTACGAGCCGTCGTAGCGTTGCTACGAGTCTACGGCGGTGCTACGCTGGTGTTACATAAACTTGGAACAATGTCACAATGCCGGTAAATAGGAAATGTGTGAGAAAGACTTAATTATTTGATAAAAATATATATATTCTTAATTCGTTAAGGTATAAGTGAGTAAAAATTTGTGCTAAAAACAGTGAGAAGTCGTGATTATGTAGCGGTTTTCAGCTCCTTCCTTTCGATTTTGAAATCGGAAATAAGGTAAGGCGAATTATATTTTATCGTTTATGCGAGGATTTCCATTGAGGTCGTACCATTAAAGCAGAATGTGTTAAACATTTATTTTAATGGTTTCACAAAGTTCAATCGGATGGAATGTGTTTTCCGTTATATTTTATTTACGTTTGACATTTCCCGTTTTAGATTTAATTTGACGTTTTGTGTTTGGGAAAATGTGTTGTTAACGTTTGTATAACAATGGTGTTTAAAATCTATTGTGTATTCCGGGTAAAAAGATTTTTAAAGTAACATTTTTAGGGCAGAATATTTTTAGATGTTGGTGGTTTTCTGGCTTTCAGTCACTGTTATGTACCTAGGCAGTGCATGTTTTGAACAGGCGATTGCAAATGATACAATGACAACTATAAACCTTATTTTTTTATCCGTCGTTGATCTTTGACTCCCCTGCATATCATTGAGAGCACAAACGTGCTTCGGACCTTTGGAAACCTTGACTAAGAAAATAAAGTCACCATCAGGTGACATAATGTGGTGATAGTTCTCATTGGAATAGGTTTAACCGTCGTCAGGCCCATGAGTCCCAACAATTGGTCCCAACAGAAATACCCTAGCGATATCGGTATGGCTTTGTAATGAGCTTGGGTAGGTCATGGCAGTCCTTCCGTGTTATTCAACCGTATCTGCAGTATTTTATTTCACAGAGGAACCTCAGTTTAATTCTCTATACATAACTTAACATCGCGCTAGTAACCTACAGAAGATTTGGTAGATGTGTACCTATAGCACACCAGTTATATTTAATGGCATATAAGGGGCGAGCATGGGTAGTATTGTATTACCCAGTACTAACTGGGTTGTGGAGGTCAGATACACAGTTTAGTCATGTAAAATACTGGTATTCCGCTGCATCCTAAAGTAAGTGGAATATGAACCCAGCATTGTTGGGATAGGCTAGGTAGATGATGGCGATGGAAAGCATTTTAGAAATTCCAACGTTGCGGAAGTTCGATCCACCTCGATTTGGGGCAAATGAGTTTGGTTTTGAGCTGTGAGCAATGAGGTTTTAAAATGAAGTTTATTGAATAACACTGTTGATTTAATTTGTTGTCAAAGTCACTAAACTGACTTAGACTGACACACACACATCTGACATCAACAGTCTGTATCTCACGCGATTTGACAGAGATCGTATGTAGGTAGTGACAGGATTTTGTTTTTGTAATGACCGTGGAGAAGATGGCAGGACGTCTTGGATGGCTTTCTCGTTAATTGTCGAGAAGAGGCGCAACATCGAGAGAAGTAGAAGGAACGGCGGAAGGCCTTTGCCCAGGAGTGAAACAGTTCAGACTAACAAAAAAAAGTGAGCACATAAACCATGGTTTTCTTTGTAGGTATCCCGAATTGGCAACAAAAAGTGTCTATGTTGCACTATTTGTGACACCAACCAACAAGAACTGGGCTCGCGTTGTAGATAACGGCCCAGACAAGCTCACGAAGAGTAGGCTTTCCAGCAGTGGGAACTTACCCACAGTTTCCTATATGCTGATAATCAGTCTATAACGTATGTTTTGCTGCGCTATGTTTGCGTAGCGCCATATAAATGACGTTCAGCCGATTATATTGTAACCATGGAGTTTCCTGACGGTTCTCCTCCGAAAGAAACGACCAGCCCAAACCGTGCATCCATGTTTAGACATTTCATAAGTGCTCATGTACATTTATGTGAAATAAAATGTTTTTTGAACTTTGGTAGAAAATCTGTTCAATGTGTAAAATTGGACAGGTTTTGAACCTGTGATCTAATAGTTTAGAAGCGAATTCACGAATTTCTGAGGTACTGTCATGTTTTTTATATGTGATACAACTCTATTAGAATATTGTGATTTTCACCGATGCCAAAAATAGCTGAATCGTTGTTGGAATTATGAAAAATACAATTAGACGAAACGTTTACGTTTCGTCTAATCATATTTTCTTGGTAATGTCGGTTCCGGGGTATGGAAACAGTAATTAACTGTAATTCCTATTACTGATACGATATTTTACAGGCTTATAATAATATGTATTTTCCTTAATAAGTTCGTAAGAGATTGTGATGTAAGAAAAGAAAGAAAACATTTTTATTTGACACTAGCCACAAGTGCACACAATATAAAATAAAAATAAGCTTCAATTTCCCCGGCTCTAGTCCGATTTCTGAAAAAAAAAATCGTTAAAACAGAAATTTACTATTGGTAGTTACTCACAGTGGCTACAGTAACATAAGCTTTATCGTTCCCATTGCGGGGCAGAGACTTCCCTTCTGTATGAGGGAGTGATCTGTAATCTACCAAGCGAGCCCAGTGCATGTCACATGCCTTCAAGCTTTAGTCGTTGGACATGCCGGCCGGTTTCTTCACGATGTTTTCCTTCGCCATTTTGATAGAAGGGCCGTTAAGCCAGCCATTGACGACAGCTAAACTGCACACGCAAAACTGAACATGCGTACGAGTAAACATTACAGTTATCCTTGGAACGGAACTCGGTTATACATGAAGGTTTTGCATGCACATTTACAACTTTCATGCAAAACCTAACCTTTATCAAAATTATTGAAACAACAGACGATCATTTCTTAATCAATACGAGACACCAAATGGTCATTATAAAAGGCCATACCAGCTTTAAAATGGTTAAATATAAAAAAGCAAGCTTGAAATAAACCCCAGCAACACATAATTGGAACCGTAAACAAATAAACGAACATACTTAAATTCTTTTTAAATCCATAAAATAATAATAAACGTGTGCATAGCTCAGCCTTTCATTATGGCGCATTCGAAATATTTGGCGCGCTTTTGTGCCCAACCCCTCATGCGTGAATGCAATACAAAGCGTTTAATTGTGAAAAAATAATTAAATTCCCTGCTTTCTATATATTGCATGTGTGTCAACGTAATCTGTGCATGTATTTAGAATGAAAACATAACATCACACCTTGTAATCCTCGAAGAATTAGGCAGAGGTGTACCTCATTTCGCCAGTTATGTTTAAGTCTCATGTAAGAGAGGACGAGCCTATTTGAATGAAAACTAACCAGAGAGTATTAAATTGTGGAGAAAAGTATCTGTTAAGAATTACTGTTCAGAAATCACTCATGAATGTTGATTTAAATTAAACTAGCTTGGAATAGAAATAATTATGAAATCAACCAGTATGCTAGAAAATGGGCTAGGCTTAACACGGCCTGGTATAACCCAAGGCAGTGAGCCTTGCTACGATCTAGATGACTGACATTTATTATAATTGAACATCATAAACTCATGAATGTTGATTTTGACTAGCTTGGATTAAAAATAATTATGAAATCAACCAGTATTCTAGAAAATGTGCTAGGCTTAACACGGCCTGATATAACGCAAGGCAGTCAGCCTTGTTACAATCTTGATGACTGACATTTAATTGAACATCATAAACTCATGAATGTTGATTTAAACCAGCTTGGATTAGAAATAATTATGAAATCAACCAGTATTCTAGAAAAATGTGCTAGGCTTAACACGGGTGTGTAATGTATGATATAATAACAAATGCTCTAATTTCACTTGAAATAACGTTCATATAATATAATTTTCATATGCTATAAAATCATATAACCTAATTTCATATGACCTAATGTTTCATATGATATAATTTTCATTTAATATAAAACATTTAGTATAACGTTCATTTTATATAATTTTCAATATGTATAATATTCTTTTTATATAACATTCATTTGACCTAATGTTCTTTTGACCTAATTTTCATGTTTAATGGTCACAGTTCTAACCTAACTCAAATGGCACCTAACCAAATCTTAAAATATTCAATGCATGGTTGAGGGTGGCCTTGGTCGACGGAGCCCCGCTTCGCGGGGCTCCTACTTCTGGATGGTTTATAAAAAAAAAACCTCGAAGGGGATGGCGGGGTCTATTCGCTCGCTTCGCTCGCTCACACGACCCCGCCATCCCCTTCTAACCTAACCTGTCCAAGTCGGGGTGCCCTAAAATCCAGATTGCATCCAATTTCTACTGGTTACAATAGTTGAGGGTAGTAGGTGTATAGGGTATAAAGCGACGCAACGCATTGACGTAAATCGTATCAGATTTCCTAAATTATATTAAAAGTTATTAGAGATTATGAATATTATAGTAAATGAATAATATACTACATGAATATTATGTCAAATGTGCATTATAGGAAATGTTTATTATATCATAAGAAATTAGATAAAATGAAATTATATCAACAATTCATTATCTCAACTGATCGTTATATTAAACAAAAGTATATTAACTGAAATTAGGTCAAGTGAACGTTAGATTTTTTGTTATTATATCAACCGTTACACACCCGCTTAACACGGCCTGGTATAACGCAAGGTAGCCAGCCTTGTTAAGATCTTGATGACTGACATTTAATTGAACATCATAAACTCATGAATGTTGATTTTAACTAGCTTGGATTAGAAATAATTATGAAATCAACCAGTATTCTAGAAAATGTGCTAGGCTTAACACGGCCTGGTATAACGCAAGGCAGTCAGCCTTGTTACAATCTTGATGACTGACATTAAATTGAACATCATAAGCTATTTCCTATTTCAAATACAGGTCGTGTCAATATGTAACAAGAAGATTGTCTTACTGAACGTTATTGGCAATAGATGTAGTTTTGCTTTATAAACGCAGAGAGGAGTCTTGTGTCCCAGTAGTGTTTATGTTATTGACTGCAGCTCTTATGCTAGCTTCATAAACTGACTGGTTCGATTCCCTGGTCAGGCAAAGTATTATTGGGTTTTTGCATCAGGGATAGAAATTAAAAAACAAAAAAGCAGTAGCAGCTCAGAGTTTGAATTTGTCCCAACCGGGTACATATTATCAATAAACACATAGCAATAGTCTCACCCCTATTAAATGGGACTTACACTTAACTGGCAAAATGTGAGTTTACTACTTGTATACTTACCTAAGTTATGTTTTGAGCTTCATAAGTAGGTTAACCACTCATAATGGCTTCGCATATAAAGGTGTGGGTTTGTAATTTCATAACGTCTCAGGTTGAAGAACGCAATTAGTTGAAGAATTTAAAATTAATAGCTCTTTAAATTAACCATTATACTCCGAGTTTGAGGAAACAAGGTTTAATTGCACTTAATTTATTAATCTCTGTGCGGTGTTGTTAAAATAGAACTTGACTTAACCTGTGGGAGGTTTTCTTCACAGAAAATGGGGAAATAAAATTTGTTAGTACATTAATGATTTTGTGCGCTATGGAAAAATAAGTTTTAAAATGATAATAAATAAAGAAGAAAGTGCTGTAGCTTTATTATTATTATTTTTTTCGAATTTCGAACGCTGTCCGCGATGTTTTTTTTTTTTTGTAAGTCTCCGAAAAATCGTGTTCATTTGAAACAACATTTTTTAGAGAACTCATTGTGATTGCGTTTATTAGTTTTACAGAATTTTAATTTTACACTAGTCAGTTTTTCTACAGAAAAAAAAGAAAAAAAGTTTCCTCCCTTGGTAGGAGTGTCGTAAAAGATATATCGGTACCTCAATCTTCCGAGCATGAATTATTGCAATATTTTCTCACAATCTTTTCTAAACTGGTTTATAAGGAACCCTATGTACAGCATATTTTCACATAAATTTCGTGGATGATCAATTAAAAAATGGGTGTAATTAATCCTATAGTGGTTTAAAAACAGATGTCATGTGTCTCCACGATACTTTAAGAAAAGTTCATTACAAATAAATCAGTATCAACTTTCCAGGTCAGGTTTCGGTATCATAATAAGAACTGACACTAAATGAGCAGCGCCTTCATGAACACCGTGAAAACGGGAAATCTTAAAACCTTAACTTGTTCTAATTCAATTTATCCATTAGATCTAAACTGAGTTATAACAAAAGTTAACCTTCTCTCAGAACTGCAAAATCTTTTCATGATAAGACTCCATTCTTTGGAACAAAGTTCCGGGAAAAAACTAAAGAGTCGTCTTTAAAAGAAAAACATTTTTTTATTTTCCGTCTTATATTTGGGCACGTCGCATTTCGAGTAGGCACACTTTTCCGTGCAAATATTTAAGGTAGAAAAAAAATACAGCGATTTGATTAAAATTGTTTACTTAGGAGCAACAAATGGAAGGTCTTTTGCTCAGTATTTTTCATCGGCCGGAATTAGGGTTTTTCACGGAGTACCCTCCAGATGTAATTACTCTATTGGGCTGGTGAAAGGGCTTTACCTTTTAGGCCCTTAGGTTGCGTTTTTGAAAAGGGCAACGGAGCAACGTATTGTGACGTGTGTTGAATATGTTTCAATTGCATTGAATATTGGGTTCAGGAAGATGGTATAGGGCAAATGATGTGGAGAAGTATTAGTAGAGATTTTTTCACATGTAAATCTTCCGTGTTTTTTGTGCTACGGTTTTAATTATGTATAGGAAAAACACTGCCTACAGACTGACGCTTTGAGCTAGTGATCGCAAGTGTGACTGTTAAGCATGAGGTTGTTATTGCCTCGGACACCATGGCCTTTCGTGCAGTAGGAGTGCAGGTCCGATAGCAAGGAACGCCAGCATTAATGACATCATCCGTCGTGCTCTTGCCACTGCCGGGGTGCCAGCCGTTTTAGAACCCAACGGCTTAGCACGCGACGCTGGAAAAGAGACCAGACGGTATGACCATAATGCCTTGGAAGTTGGGTCGGTCTTTGGTGTGGGATGCAACATGTGTCGACACCCTTGCGCCATCCCATCTTCCTAGCACGGCGGGCTGTGCTGGGGCGGCTGCTGCAGGTGCTGAAAACCTCAAACAGCGCAAATACAATAACCTCATTGGTAGCTATGTGTTTGAGTCGTTTGGGGTTGAAACACTAGGGCCACGGGATCCGAGTGCGCCTGAGTGCGCACATACTTCTTCGGGACATCGCCAAGCGGTTGGTAACTCTTCTCATGACCAGAGGGCTGGCCTATTTTTGGTAGCCTTATGGGCACTATTCCTATTGGCAGCGATGTGGACGAATTTTTTGACGCCCTCTAATACTTTTCTTCTTCTATCTGTACATATTTGTAATATTTTTTAAATAAAGGTATGTTTTTGTTAGAGGAATTTCTCAGTAGCAGCCATGTAGTCTAGATTTGTGCCCGAATGATGGCAATAGGCTTGCCACCTGTTAAATTTAACTTAAAAAGACGTGAGTCGTGAAATTTTATACCAATAGGTACACCTCTGCCTAATCCTTCGGAAAGTGCATGCTTGATGTTATGTATTGTTTGTTAATTAGGGAGATATAATAAACTATTAAATGTCAACAGGTAAATAAGATTCATAATATCAAATATGGTGATGGTTTTTATTTCAAATCAATACATCATCGTTCGGAACATGTTGAATTCACTGCACCCACACAACAAGGACTTTCTTTTTATACCATAATTCCACGAATCAACTATTGTTACGCTCTCAAAAACTTTACCTACGTACATACATTAAACCGTTAAAATCCAACGAAATTCTCACATCATTTAAAACTGCATGGGAGAGTTTTACTAAAGCTAGTTGGTTACCTGAAAGTTTAACTTCAATCAGCGACTTAATCTCTATTAGCTTGCTAACTCCTCTTTTGTGAAATATCTGTTCATGGGTAGTATCTGCTTTATAATTTATCAGCGACCCGCCCCGGCTTCGCACGGGTGCAATGCTGATACTAAATATATAAATAAACCTTCCTCTTGAATCACTCTATCTATTAAAAAAAACGCATCAAAATCCGTTGCGTAGTTTTAAAGATCTAAGCATACATAGGGACAGACAGACAGACAGCGGGCAACGATTTTGTTTTATACTATGTAGTGAAGTAGTTTAGTGATAGGCGATGGACAATGATGGTTGATGCAAGACCTGTTCAGACATCATCTCGTTATCTGCCTAGCCTTTTCCCAGCTGTGTTGGCGTCGGCTTCCACACTAACCGGACGCAGCTGAGTACCAGTACTTTACATGGAGGGACTGCATATCTGACCTCCTCATCCCTGTTTACACTGGGTATTACGATAAGACCTTTGGTAAGACTGGTTTTCAGACTTCCGCGCCATTGACTACCTAACGACTGTCTAAGATCTACAAATGACAGCCGAAACCAACGGCTTTCCGAGGCTAGGAGGAAACTCGGCATGAAATGTATGGTCACCCATCCCCAGACCAACCCAGACAAGTTCTGCTTAACCTTGAAGATCAACCTGTGCGGCTGTTATTATTTAGCCACGAACTCCTGCTTCTGGTGTATACAAAAGCATCAGCTGGAAATCGAAATCGAATCGAATCTGGAATTGGAATCGAATGGAATGAAAAATGAAATGAATCAGGGAATCGAATCGAATATTTTTAAATAAGCTACAAATTAATACTGTCAATCGAAGTAGGTTTACTTTTTCTTTTTCTCTAGAAAAATCTGTACTTTAAAAGTCTATGGTTGGAGCAAAGTGCCTAAACGGACTTGCGGCGGTAAGGTAAGGTATCTTAGAATATAAACGCGGGGTCGGTCGATACAGAATATTTTAGCCAAGGTTTTGGACTCGTAATTGTAACGAATTCTAGCACAGAAGAAGATAAGAATAAAACTTTTTTGCAAAAAAAAAACCGACTTCCAAAAAAAACACTAAAAAAGTGGGAAATAACTTTACTTTCTGAAGTCGGTGACTATTGTTTGTTTCATTGACTTTTTTGCCACCGACTTCCGAAAGTAAAGTTATTTCCCACTTTTTTAGTGTTTTTTTTGGAAGTCGGTTTTTTTTTTGCAAAAAAGTTTTTATTTTACCCTTTTTAGTTCAAATTCCATCACACACAAATCCTTGTCAAGTATCAATTTCGCAATTTCTTTTACTTGGATGACATATTGTTTCCAGCTATTTTGATTTCAAAACCAAACTACTGAACCGATTTCGATGAAATTTCTATGGGACCAATCGGGAAGTAGATCCAGTCAGATAAAAGAAGAATTTTTCAAATCGGTTCATAAATGACGAAGATATGAGGTAACAAACACAAAAATTTCCAGCTATTTTGATTTCAAAACCAAACTGCTGAACCGATTTTGATGAAATTTCTATGGGACCAATCGGGAAGTAGATCCATTCAAATAAAACAAGAATTTTTCAAATCGGTTCATAAATGACGGAGATATGAGGTAACAAACACAAAAAAAAAAAAAAAAAAAACATACAACCGAATTGAGAACCTCCTCCTTTTTTAGAAGTCGGTTAAAAAGGGGTAGGATTTTGGTGTTATTTTCGTGTTTTTGGAGTTGATTTGAAAGAATGATAGCTACGTAAGAATATTATCACATTTCGTCGCCCAGCAGTGAAAACCACGTAAGTGTTTATAACAAAATTTTACAGGAGGAAGAAAAAACTGTCTACTGAAAAAAAAATGTATGAGTGGGGAAGATATTACCTTTTGTTTTTTTTAGATTTTCATAAAATCTAAAAAAACAAAAGGTAATATCTACAATTAAGTTAATGTCTGCAATTAAGTTGCCCTATTTAAAAAAGATGTAGTTTGTCGCTCTGCGAACAGGGACTTGAAGTAGCTTCCTGATCTTGTTAGTTATTGTTGCATCTTATAATTTGTATTATTGTTTACAGAACACATTATATAGTTTCTGTAAAACATTATTGTTTATTGTTGTAATTTACAACTGGAATTTTTTTTGATGTTTCCTTGTAAGTAAACAATATTTCCTAGTAACATTATTGTACTATTGTGTGGAGAAGAAGTTTTGTTCAATCTCATGCTCCCCACGTGTTGAAATTCTAATAGACTTGTGTATTAACCTTTTAAAATTTTGTTACAGCCCTGCTGTGGCGTTTTTCTTCTATTTTTTTCTTTTTCTTTCGTCTGATTATAATTTTCCATTTCATGGATTCTGGATTCTCTCATCTTCGACGCCGAAATCTTGAGGTCTAATTTAACATTTTTTTTTAGCCAGACATCTGGCCCAAACTTAATTTACTTTTTTCACAAAAGATACATTTTTGGCAAGATAATACCTTTTGTTTTTTTTAGATTTTAATAAAATCTAAAAAAAACAAAAGGTAATATCTTCCCCACTCATACATTTTTTTTTCAGTAGACAGTTTTTTCTTCCTCCTGTAAAATTTTGTTATAAACACTTACGTGGTTTTCACTGCTGGGCGACGATTTTGTTCTAATGATTGAACCTGCTTAGCCTCACTATAGGTCAAATGAAAGCCTCTTCTGAGGAAGTCGAAAAATACATTCGTCAGTCCTACTTGTTCACACTTCATAATCGGCCCATTAGCTTCCCAGTACAAGCCTCCTTTTTGAAAGAAGCCTAAAGGTGTGAGCCGTAATCCACACGCGGACTCAGTGGACCCTAGGCGTCACATCTTTTCTCTTGTTCACATCGTGCTGTCGATTTTAGAAACAAAGTTCAGTTTGTCAATTCCAAGTTTCCTCACGTTCATCTCCTTTAAAGGGTTTTTAGAAAATGTGAAATTAGTATGAATCGGTTTCTACGTAACATCAAGCTTGTAATCCTCGTAGGGTACGGCAGAGTTGTACCTCATAGTTCACCCACATTTCGCCAGTTATGTTCAAATCCCATGTAACAGGAAGCGAGCCTATTGCCATCAACCGGGTACAAATTCAGACTCCGTGGATGCTACTGAGAAATTCCTAATGGAAAAATCCAATAACAATTTGCCCGACCCGGGCATCGAACCCAGGATCTCACGCTCGACCAATAGACCAACGAGGCAATCAGCAGTGTGCTTTTATTTAGTCATCCTCAGTAAGAGTAAAATATACGTAAGCTTACAGGCGTGATGAACTTCATTCCATTAGCCTAGACCTCAACTTTTCTAAATGCGAAATCTTTATAGTGAACAGTACCGATGGACAACTGACTCTTTCTCAATTTAACGCAACAGCCTCGGACACCACGGCCTGTCATGCAGCCGAAGTGCGGGCCGTTTTTCGCGGCATGCGAACATAAACGACATAATCCGACGAGCTCTTGTTACTGTCGGCATTCCAGCTATATTAGAGCCCAATGGCTTCGCCAAGACAATGGCAAAAGACCGGAGGGCATGTCTTTGTTTCCTTGGAAGATGGGTAGGCCTTTAGTGTGGTGGGACGCAACTTGTGTGGATACTATTGCGCTATCACATCTTCCAAGCTCATCGTGCTGTGCTGGCGCTGCAGCTGCGTAGAACCTCAAGCAGCGTAAATATAGTACCTTTGTGGAAACTATATTTTCGAGCCGTTTGGGGTTAAACTCTGGGGCCGTGGGGGTCCCAGTTCAGCCTTTTTAAGGAAATTTCCAAATGCCTAGTTGACGCTTCTCTTCTAACCAAGGGTTCGCGTTTACCAGAGCCAGAGGCTAAGTGTTGCCATACAACGTGGCAAAGCCGCCTGTCCCTTGGGCACATTACCAGCTGACAGCGTTGAGGAGGAGTTTTTTGATTCCCTTTTACCGTTTGAAGTTAGTTTAGTTTAGTTATTTTAGTTTATTTAATCGTTTTTAATTGTTATAATGTATGTATATAGTCAGTATATTCCAAATAAAGTATAACCTCCTCTAATCCTCTACGTATACGTAAGTATTACATTCTCTGGTTTTATAAAAATAAGATAAGTCATTTTTTTAATGCGATAATTTCAATGATTTATTAATGTTCTGGAACTTAGAAAACCGGCCATATCCTGAAATACACCGCACAAATAACTCAAAACATCTCAAAACAAAATAATTTCGATTTATTACGTAACAATTTTTCGTATGTCACCGCTGAGTTCCGCAGAATCACGTGCGGATAATTTATCTCTTCCCGAATATTCAGTCATGGAAATTGTGGAAAAAGTGCTACGGTCCTCCGTTTAGGAACACAGTTATATTAAAAAAAAGTTCCAACTCAATATTATCGTTGACGATTGCCGATTGGTCCGGCAGCAGGTGTTATGATTAATGGCGTGGGTATATTAGACGAGTGGAAAGCGTACTCTCTGGGACAGAAATAAAGGTTTCTAGAAGAATACTGAAACTGAAAGACTGACTGCTTTTTTTGTTGAAAGATGAGATTTTTCACAAGTCTACCGATTTTTTGCTTACCTATCTTTGGGTTGTTTCGATGATCTGAGGAGAACACGAGCGTACGGTGTAAACGTAACGTATTCACATCGATTTTAATATTAAATATAGGTACTCGTTTCACCTATAATTCATAAGTTTGAGATTTTTTTCACATCTATGGACGATACTGATTGCTATTATTGCAAAAAAAATAACTAAAACACTATGTGATAATTGTATTTTCGATTTTTAAAACGGCATTTTTTCGTTACGTTTACACCGCGCGTGCTAGCTCCAGAATATTGGTATTAAATATGTACTCAATCATTGTTTTAGCAACATTGTTTATTTATAAAGACAGTTCTTGAAATCTAAGTAAAAATATCAAAGACAAACAACGAAATTTAGCACAACAGTAGATCATTGAATGATCCTCTCGTAGCCCTAATACGTAACCCTACCTTTAAATAGAGCATACAAGTTTGTATGGAAGTTTGTATTTTTTTTTTCCGATAAAAAATCCAATCGACCACAAAGCTAAATAATAAATACAACACACGCTTTTAAGACTTAACCAAAAACCGATCGACATAACGACCATTTGATAGAACGTTTCGGATCCGAATAAAAAACTCCGAAACTCGAATATAAAAAAGAGTACAACCATAAAAATGTAGGTATTAAAACGTTCTGGTAATAAATTATTTATGGTTTCACCCGCTTCCCGTTCCCTTGATAAAAGTTTCATGAAAGATCCGAACGTATGGGTTTTTCTAACCATAACATGTGAGCACGTATTACTTATCAATACGATAGATATATTTAGCGGCCATATTTTTTTTACAAAGTTGATGATTTCGGGATTCATTGCTGTGTATATGAAAATCGAGTGAGATGGGTGTTTATTTTTTTTGTGAGGTTATGCTGGTTTGGCTGAAATTCTGTGAGGGAATGTGAAGTACGGGTTTGTTATATTAATGTTATTACACTTCTAGAACATGGTTTGGGTGATTAATTTAACGATACATTATTAATGAGGACAGTGGTTTTTTAGTGTACTTTCAGATGTAAAACCCACTACAACTCATTAAAATGCGTTTATCGCTAATATATAAACAAAACAATGTTTTAGAAACATTTAGTGCTAAATGTATTATCATACCAGTCATATCATATCAGTATTCCTAAGGGGTATCATATTACCTAGTACTAACTGGGTTGTGGAGGTCAAATAAAAAAAATGAAAAATAGTAGCCCGCCGGTATCGGGATAGGGACCAAGCTACCGGCGGTCAGGGCTCCAGAGAGAGGAACCTCCTAACAATACGAGCCGTGTCCAGAAGTACCGCTTTCTGAATCAAGCCCATTATTATTGTTATTATTGGATTCTTTATGGAGCGTTTGGTGATTAAGGGAAGAGTCGAAGTAACAAGACCACGTGGTCGATCACCAACACGATGGACAGTCTCCATCAAATCTGTCACCAAGAACTCGGTGGCAGTATGTGCTCGCCATGCGGCTAATAGAGACCGGTGGAAAAGGATCGCGAAGGCAGTGAATGCAGTTGTGGACGACCCCCTATGACCACGACCACTCTGTCAAGAGTGAACGACTAAGAAGGAGACTTATAATTATAGGCTAAAAATAATTATAGGCTAAAAATAATTATAGGCTAAAAATAATTTTAGGCTAAAAATAATTATAGGTTATAATTATAGGTTTATAACTGCATGTCCTTGTTTTGTTTTACCGGAGAACAAGATTATTTCAAAATAAATCGTCACACAATATATGCGTTGTGTCCACACCCGTCGATAATCTAGTGAACATTTTGCTGTCCCTAATTATACAGAATGGGGCTTGACGTTATCGAACACGATCCAATATAAAATTCCAATTACTGGCCATCGTTAGAATATAAATTCCCGATATTCTTTGGAATAATCTGATGTAAAAGAACTGGGAATGCTGGATGGGGCGCATTATTTTTGTTGGCTGTATTTTTTTTTCGATTTGCTATTCACATTAAACTTTGTTAGTTGCTCACTTCAAAATGTCGTGAGGAAAGTTTTGAGTATGAATGCGGATGGGTATAAGAGTAGAGGAAGACCAAAAAACGATGGATCGACTGTGTAAAGGATGATATGGCAAAAAGGAGGTGTCTCATGAGATGACGAGTAATAGAGAAGTGTGGAAGAAGAAGACATGCTGCGCCGACCTCAAATAAATTGGGATAAGGGCAGGAGAATGATGAGTTGCTCACTCAATAAACGGTACCTGAAAACTTGTGTTAATTTAAAAAAAAAACTTTCTCTCTCTTAGATGAGTGAACTTTGATGACCAGGTCAGCTTCCTCTCTTTTTCTCTACAGATCTATATTATTCGTCATTTTTTTGATGTCAAGAGCTTACACCCTAGTCTTATTTATAGTTATCTACATATGTGCCTATGAGCAAATGAATGGTTGCATAACAAGAGCTAAAAACTGTGACAACTTATGTTAAAGTTCCCGCATACATGATCATCTGACTAACTTTGGCCCATGTTGGGGTCGGTTTCCAGTCAAATCGGATGCAGCTGAACACCAGTATTTTACATGGAGCAACTCAACTGCCAAAGCCCGCATACATACCTCAATAACATTTATTTAATCCTCAATTCCAACTGCTCAATTACGCCTAGTAACAATATCTCATCTAGCACACCGATATCCGTGGTCCATTGAAAGTGGGACTCTAACGAGCTTGAATGTATGCGCATACATTTCCCACTCCCGATTGAATGGAACAACGTTTCGGATTTGTATGTTTGTTGGATGTTCGAGATAAAGATAAAATGTTCGATGGTTCATCAATCATGGATCTACATGGCGGTAATGGTTTAAAGGTTTGGTTCTGATTAGGTGCTCGGTTTTGTGGGGTTATTCTGTTACAGTTTTCATTTCAGACTAATCACAGTGACGTGCTTTTGAGTATGTATGACCTAACATAACATCACGCCTGTAATCCAAGAAGGTTTGGCAGAGATGAACCTAAGAGTACGCGTAAACGGCAGTTATGTTTTAAGTCCCGTGTAATAGGGGGCGAGCCTATAACCGGGCACAAATTTAAACTCCGTGGCTGCTACTGAGAAATTCCTGACGGAAAAACTCAACAACACTGTTCGACCTGGAAATCAAACCTAGGGACTCGTGCTCAGAAGTCGATTTATGTTTTATTTATTTATGTTCTGTATATTCACAAAATATTGTTGGAGCTGAAAATGCTTATGCTCATTTTCATGAAAACTAAGTATAAATGCACACTGATTGAATATCAACTTACGGCACTAAACTTAGCGTTGAAAATTAATTTAAGCATCAATTAGCGTTACTGTAAACGGTCCTTAGAATTGTTACAATGCGCAATAGTCTCTATCCGTCTCGATGTAAGCATTGTGCAATGTCTTTGAGAGTCAGCAACCGCAAGATAGTCACAGCACATAAGCGCTTGCTTAGCAGGACGAATTTGGTTGTACCTATAGAAGTAAATGGCTAACTTATTATTTAAGAATTTGTCATGACGTTCTTAGCTACGGTACATGTTGTACAGTGATGAAAATATGATTCTAGTCTGCAATAAACATACAGTGAACAGATTTGATTGAATCTTTAAGTAGTTCCGTAGGTTTTCTAAAAAGACTCAGTCGTAAATCTGTGTCGATAAATAGATATAAAGTAGGTATGCACTTTATTGTAACACTAATATTGTAGCACAGCTCTCGTACACAACTGCTAATTCTATGGTTTTACAACGGCGGTATTACAGCTGATAGCAAATAGTTAGTACAAGGAACCCTGCATATCAGCTAGAATGAAGAGATTGATATACAATAATTATATCGATAACATCTACCTTCTTTTTTTTTTTTGAATGGCATCTCGCAGTTCAACTTAGGAGATTGTCGTCTGCTTGACCGGACTATCCTGTGGATGCCTTGAATTTAAGGCCTCCAGCCAGGGCAAAAAAAAACTTACAAACTAAGCGACTACACGCTATGGTCACCCCCTGTGGGGCTCGGACCTCGGCTTAGAGCGTCGCTGGGGGAGGGCAGCAAAGGGACAGGCTGGATCTGAGACATCTACCTTTAGAGTAGCACCCACATTTACCAAAGAGAGACAGACCCAAGTAGTGTTACATGAATACCATCAGCATATCGAAACCGCTATTTACTTCTCAGATATATTCGATACCCTCTGTATAGAGTACTTAGTGTATTGAATGTTCTCAATAGCTCAGTAATGACGGCTGCCAGGGTCATCGCAACAAGTATCATTGAGCTACCCTCACGATCTTTAGAAATCAATTCAATGCCATTCATAAGCAACCGATGCCCCATTTCTATAACAAGCGGAGTCGGCAAAAATACAAAATAATTTACCGAGATAAAAAATGGCTTGGTACCTGAATAAAATTGCACTTAGTGAATTGCCAGTTTTTAGAGTTAAAGCAAAATCTAAGCATTAAATTACTTCTATTTTATTTTATTTTATTTTATTTTAATGACAAAATATGACGTAAACTTAATGTATATGTGTAGTATACAAAAAGTATTTCATCTAATTGAGTTTTTAATTACACAAAGCAGGTAGGTATTATTAAATAATAATATTAGATATATGCAAAATGTTATAAATTTAAATTTATTAAATAATAACAAAAAAACAAAAACAAAGTATTCATTGTTAATAATATTTCATTAATTTAACAACTTTAAACAAGGTACTATTCTTGCATTCACGCACTGTGGGTATGTATGCTGTGTGTATGGCTGAGCGCTGCGGGCTCTCCGCCCTCTATCCCAAAAACAGTTGGGCGTATGAAAAAAAACTTACACAAAATCTGCCGCAAATTTTATGCTGTACAAGTTTTATTACATTGTTAATATCATTGGAGCTATAGAAACCGAAATAATCGCGAAAAACCATTGACCTTGAATAACTTACGCTGCAGACACGACATTTTATGAGACTTTTGAGACAACTTTTAGAACACCAAAATGAAGTTGTATACGAACTTATTATCTCTCATTCCGTGGTTGACCCCTTTTTTTGCTTAAGTGACGACTAGAATTGTATTGAACAAACAAAATGGCGGCCTTACTTTAGCGTATGGCCGTGCGCCAAAAGATACGTGTGCAGCTATAACATGTACCATAATAGGACTTTAGACCAGAGTAAGAGGAGAATTTGATCCTTTTCATCGTTTGCTTGACTAAAAAGATTAATTGATTAAATTAAATACCTAATAAAATAATTATACAACCTAAAACTTTGTTACTCCAAGGGTATGTATGTAATTCTATATTCTATGCAAAACTATAAATCCTTCTACCATTTTAAAATACAGTACACACAATAGACAAATCTACGAGTATCAGTGCCGATCTACACAACAAAACCGATAACGGACACCAAACAAATGATAGCCCGCAACATATTCCGAATCACGTCATACAATAGCCCACGCAATGCATAAAATTCAACGAATTACTGTCGTTGGCCAGCGCCCGTTCCAACCGTCATGTGTACGCACAAAACAGTAATATATTATAGTGGCGAATTGTGATTTATGTGATCGGGCGGTATTGGACCAACAAATTGATTCAAATGCTATGTATTGAATTGTTACTGGACGGGGTGGGATTGTTTTTGGGCTTGTTTGTGGGTTTAGAGTATTGGTTACTCAAAAGGATTTGCTGTGGTTTAAATTTTACAAAACAATAATTTTGATACAAGCAAATACAATATTGCAGCCCAAAGCACTGCTCACAAATTGTTTGTTTCAGTACTCAAGGTCCGACTATGTTTTTTGTTTTTGTAAATGGACCACGTTACAATTTACGTCGTTGTGAAGTCATTTCCCAAGGTGACACTTCTGTGTATGAACTACATTCAGAGTTTTTTGTTCCCGTGCTCATTAGCATCAGAATGATCTCACGTTAATGTAGGTACAGTTTCTACTGCTATACTTTGTCTGATTACTGCTTCTTTCATGGCGTTATCCTATATCTATGTTTTCACTGTCTTATCAGTTTGCATAATTGTAAGTAGCCGACGACAATTCAAAGTCACTAACTGACAGCAACGGAACAAAAAGGTGCTCATAGAAATTAATCAGCGATAGAGAGCTAGGATCAGAAAATTGGAAAGGGCCTCGACTGTCATGGTATAGGCATGTGAAGAGGACGAACTAAAAGTCGCTTGTTACTAAAAGAGTGATGAATTTAAAATTTGATGGCTGGAGTGGGGAGGAAGACCAAGGAAACGATGGATGGATTGTGTGAGGAATGATATGAAAGAAAAAGGAGTAAATGAAAGCGAGGCGGTTGACAGTGGAGAATGGAAGAAAAAAACGTGTTGAGCCGACCCCAAGTAACATGGGACGTGAACTAGGATAGTTTGTTTATTGTTTGTCACCCAATCTGCATTTATTAGAAACGTGTTTCAACCAACAAACCGTCGCTCTTCCAAGAAACTTCCTGCAAAGGTCAACGCCCGTAAAACGCCTGCGGCAGGCATGCGATAATAATAGTGTTATTTACGAACAGAATCCAAACTTTAATGATCTTCATCATAATGAAACTTCTAGAGCTGAAAACAGATTCATTCGTGAAATTATCTGCGCAATTGAACGTTAACCGGCTAAAACGGACTTTACACAAGTAAATTGATGGATTATGAAAATTCTTTTAATATTCTCAGTCGACGCTGAATATCCTAAAGTTTGAACTCAGCTATTGGCTTCGGGTAAATGAATTTCACTTTAGACTAATGAAAATACTTTGATATCTCCTCGGATGAACGTCAAAATTCTCGCCTTTTGAATATTTAAAAAGTCTAAGCCACTATTTATTGGGATTCTGTGATAATGGTTGTGGGGTAAGTTTTGGGCGAAGATGTCTATGAGGAGTTTTGTAATGATAACGGGCAAAAACTTTGCAGGTGATTGGCGAAAATAAGAATGTAAATGCTAGAAGTGTCGCCAAATATAAACTGAATGTTTTTCCTTTGATTAGTGTTTTTGTTAATTGTTCCTAAAGTAGTAATTAGCGAAACTGTTGCCGAAACAAGACGAAACTGGCTGTTCTTCTTTTTCAAAGACGCCAATTTCATATGATCCGCATATGAAATTGCTGCATGATTTGAGTTGTTGTATAAAAGATTTTGTCAGTATTAGTTTTGAATTAAGAGGAGCTCGTAGCTAAATACGAGTAATAACAGCCGCTCGGATCGATCGTCAGGTTAAGCCGCGCTTGCCTGGGTTGGTCCGTGGATGGGTGATCACCCATACATACCGAGTTTCCTCCGTACCTCGGAAAGCACGTTAAGCCGTTCCCGGCTGTCAATTCAAGATCATTGACAGTCGTTACAGTCAGTGACCCGAAAGTCTGACAACCAGTTTACCAAGGGTTATCGTATTACCCAGTACTTACTGGGTCAGATAGGCAGTCGCTCCATGTAAAATAGTGGTAGACTGGAAACCAACCCCAACATAGTAGGGAAAAGGCTAGGCAGATGATGAGTTTTGAATTAAGAACAGTTAATTTATATTAATTGATATTTTTATCGTCTAATCTATCAGTCATTAGGGGAATAATTTTTGTTTTCTGTAGTGGTTACCCCTTTGGGGTCATGGATACACATAAGCATTCCTCCGCAGCCCTTAAGAGATTACAAGAGGAAACAAAGGTCATCTTTCAAGCTCATTGGTAATACAATCTGTGTACATTTGATCCAAGGCCTTGTTTAGGGTAGTTGCACTGTGGTTGGGGCGGTAGCGGGCGCGATGGCGATAGCGATTTGGTAACCATAGTGCATCGCTTTACAGCGCCAGCGGGCCGTCAAGGATAGAAGTTAAACCACAGGGTAAAACAATAGACGATCGATCGTCAGCCACGCTTGACCACTTGGTTCCATCGTAATATGTAGGCGCCCTAGGTAGGACGCTTGCACGTGTGTCATTTCTTTCTTTGTCATGATGATTCGTGGCATATTATAACATATGTATAACCTTCATTTGTTTTCTTGTCAGTCACGACAGCAAAACACATGACGTGTTGCTTGAAGGTGTGGCTTCAACGACAGCATCTGTGGACGGTAGTACTGGTTTCCTAAGGTTGATATTCTTCTTTAAATTTTGTCCGATCAAAACGTACCTACCTGGACAACTCTGACATTTACCTCATTTATGTCCTGGCGAGTGATTTCACGCCCGCCTCAGCACCCGCGTCAGCTTGTCACACTGAACGAGGCTTAATTGTTATTCCAATTCCACTGAAACACAGACCACGGCCCAAACCGCGCTAAGCTCAACGCAATAATTAATTCATGATATCTTAAAAGCGGCTAGTCTTAGCGACCCCAACATAATTCGCTGGTACTAGTCAAAGATCGCTTTCCTTTAATATATTGAAATGTCCTAATTCTAAATGTTAAATTATGCTCTAATTTTCCCTTTTGTAATTGTTTTGAGTAATTGGAAGTAAGTGGTTTGCTTTTGTCACAATAATTATATTTGTATCTTTTGTATTAGTATTATTGGCAGGCTGGAGGTCAATGACCGATGTCTGGTCATTGACCTCTCAGTTCGGCTATCTGATTGTAATCCCAGATTTCTTTTACACCGTTGTTTCCGAATGCTTGCGAATATTTTGCGATGTTATTAACTACGAGTCTAGTAGTTCCAATCGCGACTGTTCAGCACGTAGTCTTGGGTTCGATTCCCGAGTTGGGCAAATTGTTAGGGGGTTTTTCCGTCAGGAATTTCTCAGTACAGGTCACGGACTCTATATTTGTACCTGGTTGGTGGCAATAGGCTCGCTCCTATTACACGGGACTTAAACATAACTAGCGAAATGTGGGTGTAGGTACTATTAGGTACATCTCTGCCTAACCCCTCGGGGATTACCTAATATTCTATAGACATCATGACGCTGACAGTTGCTCTTGAAGGTTCTTAAATGTTCACTTTCATTGGTGAAATTTGCTTTACATTACATCAAAATAGATATGCGATAAATTCACAAGCACTTTTTACCGGATTTTATGAACTGCGTCAAACTTTTTAAACTAAGGTAGTGTTATGTTTAAACTCTCACCCCCTTGTCACGTAAACAGTGTATTGTATGAAAAGCAATGTTTAGTGTAGAAATACCGAGACAGCGACGCTGGGCGAGTCGCGTGAACGTATACAAAAGACTTAGTAAAATATTCATATTTGTCGAGCGCCACCCCTTAAACGGTAGGGTTGTACCACTTACCGGATCTTTATACATTGTTACTCTTTGACGTGTAAGTTTTAATTGAACATGCTGTTTGGTATAAACTGTCGGAGGTCATCATCTGCCTAGCCATTTCCCAACTATGTTGGGGTCGGCTTCCAGTCTAACCGGATGCAGCTGAATACCAGTATTTTACATGGAGCGACTGCCTATCTGACCTCCACAACCCAGTTCGTACTGGGTAATACGATACCCCGTGGTAAGACCCGTTGTCAGACTTTCGGGCCACTGTCTACTTATAACGACTGTCAAAGATTTTCAAATGACAGCCGGGACCAACGGCTTAACGTGCTTTCCGAGGCACGGAGGAAACTCGATATTTAATGGGTGGTCACCCATCCACGGACCAACCCAGGCAAGCGCGGCTTATCCTGAAGATTGATCCGAGCGGCTGTTATTATGTTAGCCACTAGCCCCTCCGGTATAAACTGTCGGAGGTAAGGAAATTTTAATGCGGAGTTTGTTTAGAGATTGATGAATTGTTATCGTTATACGGTACGTTCGGTTTATTTGGTTTATTCCTGACTGCCACCACCGGTCTGCCACCAGTGGTGGCAGTCGCTACTATTTTTCTCGTCTACCACCACTGGTGGTACTGGAGGTACATAAAAAAAATGGGACTGGAACTGTTAAAGAAGCGCAATGATAGCTTGAATGGCAAATAATGACCCACTCACCAAGAGAGGAGTCCCGGGTCCCACTAGCATCTTTATAGTCTGTTTTAGCTTTTGCAATAAGTTTGATTTCAATGCAAGATACTTTTTTCATTGAGTTACACAGTTATTACCAAAATAGTTTGCGTTTATTATAGATTTATATGTGTGTGTGTATGCATGTGTGTGTGATGTGTGTGTGTGTGTGTTCTGTTCAAACTATGGAGGCTCGGTCACTTAAATTCAACTGGCGAAATGTGGGGTGCACCTCCGCCAAACCTTTAATGATTAGAGGCGTGATGTTATTTATTTATTCAGAAATACATTCTAAGCTTACAGTTTTTACAGAAACGCTTAAATGCTACTAATAATCATATTACAATGCATCTCATTATGTAATGTTATTATGAAAAATTATATGAATACAACACACACAATTAATTATTATTCTATTGTTTTGAGTCTTCAGATAGCTTTGTGGATTAATAAAATTAATGGTTTTTCTATAATTTTAAAGCATACAAATAAAACGCCATTCGTATAAAGTTTAACCTCGAGCAATATTCTCACTTACGTTTTGATTCGCAACACCAGTCATTTCCTACACGATGAATGATTTATCAGTTCAACGACCGAACGAATGAACCAAATGGCGCATGCCGCGGAAAAAAATAAAGATATTTTTCTATGAAACCTCCGTGAAGGATTTCTGCGTTGAATTTATTCATAAAGAAACGGTTTTTTTTTCTTTTTTTTTGCGGTAAAGCTTTGCCTGTTGACGTAGAAATGTTTCTTTATTGATATTTTTAAATGTAGGAAAATTTGAATAGAGAGAATATGAATCATAGTAGGTGTTGGTGGAAATCGATGGTACATATGTTTGGTTACCAAGTTACCAATAAGTGACAAAACTCAACTATCGAAATATGGGTGTTTTAAATAAGTAGATCTGTGCCCAACCCTTTGAGAATAACAGGCGTGATGTTATATAACTGTTTCACGTAATTGTCTGGCTAATAAGCAAGCCATCTGAGGGTAAGTGTGTCGCAGGCCAATACCGCTTATGAACATTTATATAGTAATTATCTATATCATATGACACAGGAATCAATACTTAATCATTCCTGTTGGAAATTAATTTTCTGAGAAAACCACTCATTGAGCGTAGGACGTACGGTAATTACGTCATCTCTGTGATATTCCAGTAGTTATGTCATTCATTTATGTAAATTCTTCGTCAATACTAGTAATACAGATACAAAATAAAAATAACATATTTTGGCCGCCATTAATCAATTGAGAGATCGAGAATTTGCTTTTGAGACTCCTTAAGCATAGGAGTACGGTAATTACGTCATCTCTGTGATTAATTCTAGTAATTTAGCTTGCTTGTACGTAAACTTGGTTTATAAAACAACATAATCATTTATCAATGTACAAATATTTTGGGTGTAAACTATCGCATTCTGCGTCAGTCTAGTGTATACGAGTAATATGTAAACTCACGCCTTTTTCCGCCCAAGGGGAGTTAGCAGAATCTACAAGAATGCCAACTGTTATGTGATCCTTAAATACTGCTTTTGCTTCGTCAACTTTCATTCCGATTATCAAACGAGGACAAAGCAAAAGGGGTCGGCAGCACGCGTGTTTTAAGCATCTGACCTTTTTGAAAAACATCGTTAGTAAGGTCAGTAGTCATCCTACATGTGTGGACATCATGACTTTAATAAAAATCACTACACACACATCGCACACAATTACGATTAGGCCTGTATTTCATGAAGAGGTACGTATCTGTGTAATTATTACACATGTTGCTACGGAGAATTTCCTCTTTGAAATATCCAATAAATCTTTGGCGACCAAGAAATCTAACACAGATCTTCACGCTCTACACCTCACATATAAATAATTAGTTACCAAAACAGGCGATATCTTACATTTCACTATCAACTTGTCGCCAAAAAGCCGTCGAAAAAACAATTGAAAAACAAGCCAGGTCGCCGACTAAAAAAATCAGCAGCCCTAGTTTTTTGACGTTGAGTTAAAACAATCTAACAATACTCCCAGTGGTTTGACAGTCCAATTATCATGGCTTCGCCTCGATCTACCCTGTTTTCGATGTCTGACTTTTTTCCAGGAAAATAAGAGATGAGACCGGGGAAATAATTGCTGTAGCTTAGGTATTGATTTAGATTTTTTCCAAGTATTTTGTAAGAAGCTTTTATTTGATGCCTCGTTTTGTTGAACTGCAACAGTTAATATCGATTTTGTATTATTTTACACCTTTAATAAAAAGATAGGATGTTTTATTACAACTTGTTTTTTCGATAAAATGTTTTTCATTGTTTTTGATAAAGCTGTTTCATCTAAATCGAATGAATACACATTCAATTCAGTAAAAACTTGAAACGATTGAAACATTATTTTATCTGTTGTAAAATAAAACAATCAACCCTAAAAACTATTCACACATCAAACTGACATATCTATTTCAAATTCTCCCTGTATCGCTAACCATTACGTATAGTTTCACCAACTTATCTTAAAACTACACAGACAAAACCCGACCCTACAACTTCGGGATAGAGTGTAAATGAAATGCATTATAAGTGTATGAGTACAGATCTATTTTCGGAGATGGGACAGCCAATTTCGTCGCATGCCCGCTTGAACATATCCTCTTGGCGGGCGATGTTCAGTGGACGGGTGTACCTGCTCTTGACGTTTATTGATGAATACTTGAACCGATGGGAAGATGGGTTACGGCGTACTTGGCAAGTTAAGAAGGATGTATTGGAATTATTTTTAGTTGAACTGTAAAGGCAATCAAGAAGAATATGGAATAAGGGAAGATGGTCTCCGTTTTTTAATATTATCGTGATGCATGAGCTATACAATTATACCTGGTGCTCTAGTATAAGCGCATGCCAAGTATTGTCCCAGCTTTTCCAGAAGACCATCTTTGTACCGTTACTCGTTAAAAGTCGGTCGTTCAATGCTCTTTCTGTTCTCATTTTTTGTAAATGATGAAAGTCATACCAAATCATGTAGGTTTGGGTTTCATCTGTACGCACGGCAACCAAGGAGGCTATGTTATACTGTAAATGTAAAGCTTGATGTGTCGCCGTGTGTACATCCATCACACATCATCATCACGTTTTTTTTTTTAAGTACCGATTTTTTGTCTCGACTTTTGGAGGTTAATGTCTGCTACACAGTTTTATACTAATGCAGTTGTTATCGAACACAGAGTTTCTGTAGACTAAGTTTTTCGTTCAATAAAAAATATTTATTAGGTATTATTACGTATATCTCAGTCTCTTTCAACAACACCCACAAACAGAAGACACTTATAATTCTGCACCGGACATCATTTCCGACTTTTAAACTACAGCTTCTAAGCATAGCCTAGCTATATCTACTAAGGCCCGATGACGAGGTGGAGATGAAAATCTACCAACAAAAATACTCCAGAATCCGCAACGTAAATAACATCGAAGTAAAAGTTAAATCGAGTGTACAATAGAGTTACACTTTGTAAGTACTCGTTAGCTCTTTTAGACTCCAGAGCCCTCCATGGTTTTTTTTTTTTTTCATAGAACGAACACTCGATAATGCTCGTGTAGTTAGGTATTTTTGCCTAAGTAGCGGCATGGAGTTTAGATTTGAGCCAGTTTAATTACAATGTTCTCGCCACCCATTACAAGGAACTTAAATCATCAACATCGTTCTCCTGCCCTGATCCCAATTTATTTGGGGTCGGCGCCGCATGTCTTCGTCCTTCACACCTCTCTATTACACGACATCTCTGCAGTCACCTCCTTTCTAGCCATATCATCCTTCACATAGTCCATCCATCGATTCTTTGGTCTTCCTCTGCTCTTATAGCCATCTAAATTGATACTCAACCTTTTCCTCACCACATTTCCCTCATTCCACCGCATAACATGTCCATACCACGATAATCGACTACCACACCACTTTTCAGTCACCAGCGCCGCTTTCAGACTTCCTCTTATGTACTCATTCCTTATTTTGTCCATCCGCGTTACACCACACACCCCCCTTAGCATTCTCATCTCAGCCACATGCAAATACCTTTCATTCATCCCTTTTGTGCCCCAACATTCTGATCTCGGCGCCCATTACAAGGAACTTAAATCATCATCATTCTCCTTATCCCAATTTATTTGGGGCCGGCACTGCATGTATTGTTCCTCCATACTTTTCTAGTACTTGTCATGTCATCAGACTTTCTAGCCATATCATCCTTCACACAGTCCATCCATCGTTTCTTTCGTATTCCTCTACTCTTATACCCATCCACATTAAATAATCAATACTTAAATATAAGTGGTAAAATGTGGGCGTACAATACATCCCGAGCTCAGAATAAAATCCCGAAATAATCTACACCGATAGCACGCTACTCAGTCGAACCGTTCGTTTCAGGTCGTTTCTCCAAATTCTGCCTACCCAGTCGAGTATAAATAGGCATTATGATATGATATGTCAGTCCGATAATATCCAATGTTTAACATGACTGGTAAAAGAAACAAACATATATGCGAATCATCAGCATCATCTTTCTGCCCTTGTCCCATTCTACTTGGAGTCGGCGCAACACGTTTTCTTCTTCCATTCTCCCCTGTCAACCGTCACGGCATCATTTACTCCTTTCTCTTTCATATCATTCCTCATACAATCCATCCATCTTTTCTTTGGCCTTCCTCTCCCTCTCTATCCATCAACATATTAATTTTCATCACGGTTGGCAAGCGAGTAATTATCGTTATAGATGGGGCGAGGGAATGTGTCGCTGTCTCTTTAACATTATCTCGTCGTTTTTATGACGTTCACGGGTTAATAAGTCTATGGACTTGAAATCTCCATGGTAATAGTGTGCTTAGAAATAACAATGCAAAACAAAGGACCTGATTCTTTTGTATAATATCACGCTTGTAATCTCCGAAGGGTTAGACGGAGGTGGTATAGGCATAGTACACCTTATGTTCAAGTCCCATGTAATAAAGGAGCCTAATGCCATCAACCGGGCACAAATTCAGACAACAGGTGGGTTACCATGATCTGTTAGTGCAGGAATGTTTTAGTATTATTCCGAGAGTGGGTAAGAGAGGCTGTCACTTTCCCACTCTCGGAATAGTCCTAAAAAATTCCTGCACTAACAGATCACGGTAACCCCCCAGGCCGCCACTGAAAAAATGCTGATGGAAAAACCCAATAACACTTTGCCCGGCCTGGGAATCGAACCTGGGACCTCGTGTTCAGCAGACGTGCTTACGACCACTAGTTTGATTTGTAAGAGATATATATAAAAAAATCTGTCAATGTGTCAATTAAGTCCCATGTTCCACTTGCCTCAATTCCCAAATAGGATAAAATGTGAAGATTAACGTTAATGAAAAGGTAATAATACAAAACATGATTTTAGTATTTAATTTATGACCGTCGAGACGCATCTATACTCTGAGCTCTCTCTCATTTAATACTCATAATGGTATTAATTTATTATTTTCTGGCAAAATATATTCTCATGAAATATCAAAATATCGTCTTCTAGCTTTTGCTCGTGGTGTCGCTCCCATTATGTACGGAAATTAACCCACGAACGATATATAAATATGGAACGTTTTAAATGTAGTGAAAGAATTTCTGAATATCGGAATCGGATCAGTAGTTCCGAAGACCCCCTAAATATAAATACAAGTTGTAGTTTTGCATCCTCGTCATAATTCAGAAGATTGTCATAGATGACATATATAATCAATATAAATTATGGTATTACGGAGAATCACCCGTTTCTCGAATAAACATCTGCGTTTGTTTGTGTGTGTGAATGTGTGGTTGATTCTCCTCTTTTGAGAAGGGCTTAATTCTGAAATAGTGTCAAATTAAAACAACTAAAAAAAGCATCGTTTATTATTATTGAACAGGTACCATCATTTATATTGATTATTTACGTCTTTTATGTCAACCTCCTGAATGTTGACGAGCATGCTAAATTACACCTTTTAGAGAAACAAATATAACTTCTTTATAACATAAGTATCAATATAATTTATATATACATAACTAAGAAAGACTTTACGAAACGATTTCGTTACCCAAAACCGAAGCTCACTGCTAAAACTTACTAAAAGATGCTTACCAACAAGAATACTGTGAAGTACGTAACTGTTAATAACATCAGAATAAAAGTTTAATCGAGCGTTCTTGCAGTTACACGTCAGCAGTTTCAAACTTCATACTTTTTCCGCCGCCCTCCGAGATATTTACTTTTCAATTATGGTGGTTGTTCATTTATCATCGTTGGCGATAAGATTGTTTTGTAATTTTGTATCTTTGTTGTGTTTTCTTATTCTGTTAGCTTGGCTTGAGCTATAAGACGTTGGTTGCGGTGTGATAGATTAAATGAAAAGAAAAAAAAATACCCTAGGTACATAGAAATTGGGAGAATTGGGAATGTTAGCTGAGTGGTGCACGCCTTTCGGTGGCAATAATGATGACTGCGCAGGATTATTATCAATCTATCGCATAAAATATAATTGAATTCCTTCTTCTTCAAATTCTGTATAAACAATCTCCTTGTGATGCCTACTATAAAATGACTACAACACTAAAATATCTATGAATTAAACTACAAACACTTCTCCTCCGTTTTATTTTTACTTGCCCCCTATTAGCTGGGACTTAAACATAACTGGCGAAATGTAGGTGTATATGTATATGTAGGATACATCTCTGCCTAACCCTCTCGGGATTACAGGCGTGATATTATGTTTTACCAACCAACTTTAAGCAGTTTTGCCAACGAATATTTTTAAACCACCTATTAAAAAGGCCAATTGCATCAAATCCGTGGATCAACATTTTCCTACACGTATCTCTAAAAATAGCATCGATTAAGCAGCAAATCCCATTTAAGCCTACATGACGACGATGACACGACTGAATTTTAACTATGAACAAAAAACATAACATGGCCACAGGCTAGGAATAAACAGATATGCAATATAATATGTAATAAGAGTGTACATGGAGTTTCTTGCCCATTCTTCTCCATAGAGATCTACGCTTTCGAATGGGCACAGTACAGTATTTTCACAAGTTATTATGCCCTGTGACTGGGACTGTAGTTTAGTTTTTTTTTTTGTGTTTTGACATTCAAAAGTGCATGTAATGGTCTAATTGAAATAAATACTTTGAGTTTGAGTTTGAATACAGGGTAGTAGAGACATCGGCGCACAAACGATTACCAAGTATTTAGTACATCATTCCGAACAGCATATAGGAGTTTTCTTTTTTTTTTTAAATCAGCTGTTTCCTACTAGTGCAAATACAGTCAAAATGTATGGAGCGGCATTTTTTTTAATTGCCGACGAAAAGTTTCTATGTGGGGGGGGGGTCGGGTCGGAATGATGTACTGAAAACATGGTAACCGTTTGTGCGTCGATTTTCCTTCCACCTTGTATAACACTTGGGCTCCACTTCTTAATGCAGCCGAGTGCTGATCAAGTTTCTAACCTGTTTACTTGTTAAAGAAACTCCTTGTGGAAGAATGAAAGAAAGAAGGTGAATTTCGCACTTGAATGTGGTTGCTTACCACGTTCAGTCTTCTATACCGCGTTCAAGTTCCGTTACTGTCAATATTTCATAACAATGATTAAGCTTTTGAACACAGTTCTTCGGTGAAATGCGCTCTCAGGTAATCAATCAATGGGACCCAGATGTGGTTCCTTGGACTGGCAAAGCGAGAGGAAGTGGTTCTATTTAATTAGCTCAGGCGAAGATGAATGTTTTTTCCCTATGGTAGCCAAAAAAGCACAGCTAGCCTAGATAGCCTAGATTGGCTGTGAAAACATTTAAGTACATTCCTTAAAAACACTTATCTAACCAGGAAAGTCCAGCCTTATAACGACTAACTCCTCACCTAAAAATATGGCCCAATCAATTTATTTTATCGATCAATTTATTGGACATCTGCATCAGCCATACTGTGTCTAAATGCCCTACCTAAAGCCAATTACAGGCACGCGACTGCCCATTCGCGTTAATTTGCGTGATTAACCTTTTTGCTAAAGGCTAATGGCGATTTTTTTTCGACCGCTGTCAGTCTAAATTCATGTTATTTTATTGCTGTTTTTCATTATTTTTGTTTAATTTTCAGACGCCTGTTGCGTTTTAATTACTGATGTGTTTAATTTGAAGGTTGATTTTTGCTTAATGTGCTCTAATTTGGGAGTTTTATGTTGTGATCTTTGGGTGTGGCCTGTTTTTTGCTGGTAAAGGGTTGGTGGACGGTATATTTTTAATATGGCTTTTATTTGTGACAATAACATGGAAGACGAGCGGGAGCGGAAGACCAAGGAAACGATGAATGCATTGTGTGAGGAACGATATGAAAGAAAAGGGAGTAAATGATAGCTTGACGGTTGACAGAAGAGAATGGAAGAAAAAAAAGTATTGCGCCGAACCCAATTAAAATGGGACAAGGGCAGGAAAATGATGACAATGATTTGTAACAGTAAGAAATGTATGGCTAATTACCTAATCGCTTTTAGATCACGATGTAGAGATAAACTTATTTGCTTATAGTAACATTGCTACGAGCTACGGCTAGCTATCGTGTGGCTACGCAAATGCGCCACGCTGTCATAACACATCCCGAAGATTGTTTTTGTGTTTAAAACCGCTTAAAATTTTACACTGGGATATATTTAATGTTTATTTTCAGAATGTTGCTTGTTGGTAACGCGTGTATGTGTAATAACATCTCGGCTATAAATTCAGTATTCTTAAGTGTCTCTTAAGATGTACATAAACATTTACAAAGTTCACTTAACCGCCGCAATCTACCAACCAACATATACAAAGTACATAACCTTAACCTTTTGCAATATACTTTTAATCTTTACGGAAAGCGGAGCACAAACAAGTATTGTAGTAAAAATATATACTTTAGAAGTTGCAGCGTTCCGCGGTGTGCTTTACCAAAGGATTGTCGTGTTCTACCCCGAACGAGAGATTTAAAGTAAAAATTTTTCTTCAGGTACTTTAAAAAAAGAGCTTTTAAAAAAATAGCCTTTAAAAAAAGAGCTTTTAAAATTGATGGAAGTCGGATGTGTATAAGTACTCTGAAATATGATAAATTGTAAAACACTGTTTATGTTCTAAGTGAGTAATTTGAATTTAAAAAAGGAAACTATTCCGGTCATATGGGTAGATACAGGGAACGGCGCAGCCTTCCAAACAAAAACTACAATATCTGTCATCAGATATGACCGTCCTATTATGACCGATCCTAATACCTGATACTAGCTTTTGCGTGCGACTTCGCTCGCTTTATGGTGGGTAATTATCGTGTTTTTTTTTTAATAAAACCTTTGGCATTCGGGGATAGTGTAGCTTGCCATATTCAGTGAACGAAATTTACGGAATCGGATTAGTAGATCCGAAGACTACTCCCTATGTCAAAACTTAGAAATTTTATATCTTCATAAATTAGTATAGATGATGGAAACAAACCTGAATAGAGAATTCTCTGATTCAATTTACACATCGGTTACACTTGTAACCAGTTTTATACAATGTAACAGAAATATTAGAGCCAATTGATTTTGTGTGAGCGAGTTTACTGGGCATAGTTCCAATATCAAATTGTTTCTGTGAATTTTACAACTCGTATTGCAGTTTCATAACCTCGGTCGCTGCTTGATTTTTACGTGAATACTTTTTTTCTGGTCTTCTCAAAAGCAGTTACGAAATAATGTGGAAGCTAATTCATTCATGTACCTTCAAAACAATTTGCTATAACTGGTCAAAAAGTCACTACAAAATTGCCCTATGGCATCCAGTGTGACAGCCGAAATTCTGACAACCAGCCTTACTCATAGATTTTGTATTACCCAGTACTAACTGTATTGTGGAGGTCAGATAGGCTGTCGTTCCATGTAAAATACTGGCATTCAGCTGCATCCGGTTAGACTGGAAGCCGACCTCAACATAGTTGGGAAAAGGCTAGACAGATGATGAGCATCCAGTGGGCCAGTGGCTTTCGCTCTTAGAGAGTTTCGTCATTATAAACATATGAATAACATTATCTTTTCTGAGCTTGTGCTATTTAAAACTCTTTTGTCTCATCTTATTAAGCCCTGTACTCTTTAGTTTATCGATCTACATTGTTAACAAGCTTATTCCTTATTTGGCATGCTATTAAAAATATGGTAATCGGTTGTCATGGTATGGGCATGTCATTACGTGAGGAGGAATGTGGAAAATGTCGTAAGGAAAGTTTGCGTATAAACGTGGATGTAAGAGTAGAGGAAGACCAAAAAAGGACGGAGGGACTGTGTGAAAGATGATGTTACTAGAAAGTGTCTACTGAGATCACGGCTAATAAAATGTATGGAAGAAGAAGACAAAAACAAAGAAGGGGAAAAAAGAGAAAGATGATGATTCAATTTAATATGTTTACTCTTCTCATGATTGTAATATTTTTGTTTACCAATCACACCAGAAAACATTCAATTTCAACACTGGATAATTAAGGCAAGGTTACAAAAGCAAATAATAAATATTTGAACTTCCTAAACCAACAATTACTAAAGATAACAATGAAAAACTTCCCTTATTTGTAACATTGCAACAGAAAGGCAAACAAACAATTATTTCACAAAAGAGAATTATTTGCTCTGTAATTAAAAGTGACCCTAATGAAATAGTGTCATTAATTAGTTGTTTTTTTTTTCGTAAAGAAACAAGGCGTTTTCTCATTCTGCCAGACTTTTCTTTGGTGTTAAATTAACAAGATTATTTTCTTTTGTTTAGTTTTAAAGATAGGCTTTCTTATTGATCTTGTCGTTTGACGAAAGAGTCTATTCTTGCGTTGGATTGTTTTAATTAGAGGTTAAGAGGGGCTTGCCCTTGTTGGTATCGAATTATGTATTTTCAAAGCTTTCTTGCTAAATGTTTTCATTTTAGATATAATAGGGACACTACGCTAATGACAGATTTGTCGAGCTGGTCCCGCCATACGTGGTCTGTCTCGACGCATTCTGGCTAGCCAGAAGGCGTCTTAGGCGAAGGCCTAACCTAGGTCAGGGCTCCACGTCTTCGCCGAATTCGTTCGACTTTTTCATGAAATAGTCATTCAATGGGATTTAATGGACTAAAAGGGGTTGTGATGATTTTAATGATTATAACTCTATAAAGCCATGTTTGTTACGATCGCGAAGACCTGCTAGTTGCAAAAAACGTTAGAAAATTTTCATTGCGCGGGTTAGCCTGGCGTTTTCCCCTTAAAACGTGACACCATCTTCGGCATTTGTATGTTCGATTGTCAATTGTTTGTTTATGACGTCACTATCCAAGAAGCAACCGGAGTATTGCCGCCCGCGCCTCTGTGTGGCCAGTCTAAATCTTGCTACCTACTAATAAAGGACGACGGGCGGATCAGACGGAAACTGAATTTTAATTTGATAGTGATTTGAAACTGATGATTAATTTCAATAGAATTTTAACATATTTTATAGTTAGCTAATATTGTGTAGTGAAAATAAATAATTAATTTTAATAGTCTGTACAAAACGAATGCCATCACACATTTAACATTAAACGGTAATAAAATCCATTCTAGCTTTCATTTCTGTTTCGAAGCCCACTTTCCGTTTGAATGTCATGAGTTACGTACTCGTTATTCCTCTTTTTGCTTTTTTATATTGTAATGACATCATTATTCGTTACATTTAAATATCACACGTTTCTGGATTTTTGTAGCCCGTATTTATAAGCATGTTGTTTGGCTATAATTTTATATTAATATCAAGGTTTGAATTGATTCATTGCCTCGTTGGTCTAGCAGTTGCAAGCGCGACTACTGAGCATGAGGTCCTGGGTTCTAATCCCAGGGCGAGCAAAGTGTTATTGGGTTTTTCCATTACGAATTTCTCAGTAGCAGCCTCGGAGTCTGGATTTGTGCCTGGATGATGGCAATAACATGGACTAGCATGAATAGCATGGGACTTAAACATAACTGGTGAAATGTGAGTGTACTATCAGGTACACATATGCCTAAATCTTCGGGGATTGTAGGCGTGATGTTATGTTATATGAATTCATTCATCACGAATGAACGAATGAAATCATTCCTCTTCAAGAAGGATTATTGAGCTACGTAGGTTGCAAGTGCCATTTTCCCGTATCTGGATACTGGATACAAATTGGGATTGCGGAGCCATAATGAGTCTGTCTCACCTCCTGCTCTGCTTGTACCCTAAATGACTCATGACAGCTTTTAATAGTGTTGTAACCGAGACAAAGTTTCGGGCCAACGGTAATCTAAAATTTCAGAAGTCCTCAACACAATGATAGTCATCAGTCCCTAGTTAATAGGCATCATCAAACAAGTGACGCATGACATTAACGTTATACGCATCAGCTCGTTATATCCCCTGGAGAGAAGACCCTAAATTAGGATCTCTCTGTAGCCTTGCACAAGCGGCGTATTTCACCAACTTTCCTGTACTCCCTCTCAAGGTTAATCAAGTATATCTCATCATCTGTCTAGCCTTATTCCCAACTTTTATTTTGGTCGGCTTCCAGTCTAACCGGATGCAGCTGAATACCAGCATTTCACATGGAGTGACTGCCTATTTGACCTCCACAACCCAGTTAGTACTGGGCAATACGATACCCCTTGATAAAACTGGTTGTCAGACTTTCGGGCCACTGATTACTGTCAAAGATCTACAAATGACAGCCGGGACCAACGGCTTAACGTGTTTTCCGAGGCACGGTGGAAACTGGGTATGTAATGGGTGGTCACCCATCCACGGACCAACCTAGGCAAGCACGGCTTAACCTAAAGACCGACCCGAGCGGCTGTTATTATTTAGCTACGAGCTCTTAATCAAATATATCTCAACTGTATAAATTATATTGTCAGTACCCAGCCTTGCTTACGTGTAATCGTAGGTAAACATCCTGATTTCGAAACAAAACCTACCTTGATACGAATCGTAACCGAGCAGAAACACCCGAAATCGAATATCAAACTTAGGATACAAGAGATAAAGTACAGAATCGTTTGTTAATTCATTAATAAGATTGTTAACCTCACGCAAGTGCTTTCCGGGGCGTGATTTGTAGCGTCAAGCGATTCTGGTTGAAGAATAAATTTGTCTGTTCGCGAAAGTACTGGAGTTACCCGAAACACTGAATAATTGCTGAATAGACTTGGTGTTGTTACGGTTTTTGATAAGACTGCAGTGTTTATAACTAGTTTATTTCGTGGCAGTTGATTTGCATTTTGGTTTTACTTGACCCAGTTCGTTCAAAAGAGGTTTGTGTGCTGGCCATTCATCCTGTTGTTTCGTTTTGGTTCCTTTGAAGTATAAAGTGGCCAACGGTTTTGTTTCAATGGGCACTGATTAAACCAAACTAAAACCCTGTTACATCCGACCGTTCGTCCTAGAACCGAATATTCGAAGAAATCTAACATCCAAACACAATGCATTGGACCAGCCTGGTAGTGTGTGGTCGATTCCCTCTCATAAGGAGCAGAGGCTTGTGTCCCAGCAGCATTACAGGCTAAATACGTTCTTTTGAGTTCACTGACGGTCGCACCCTTCCACTATCCCCACTTCCACCCTTATGCCCTGAGCAATAAGGTTGTAAAGTGGCCGACCGTCAGTGAGCGCAGTAGTACATGGTGCTAAATATAGATACTGTCTAACCGTTCTTGAAAGTAAACAGCAACCTAAGTAAAGTCTACGACATAAATTAGTTCGTTAAGTCATTGTCCTATGACAACACAACGACAGTAACCGTCATATTTTCATCGTCATTCTTCTGTCCTTTAGCATTCATTAGTAGTTATTATCATGTCTTCTTCTTCCATACTTCTCTTTTACTCGTCATCTCAGCAGTCACCTTCTTTCTAGTCATATCATACTTTACTCAGTTCATCCATCGTTTTTTTGGTCTTCCTCTAGTTTTATATGTTGTTTTTAGCATGAATGTGGATGCACATTCATGCTCAAAACTTTCCTCACCAAATTTTCCTCACAGCACAACGACTGTAATCTTCTCTTTCAGTTTCATTATTTAGTTAGGAACACAGTTAAGTCTATATTTGCTTCACATTACTTGTCTAGTACCTTATAAGCCTGAAATATATGTCTGAGTTAATTCGCAGGGCTAATTCAATGAGTTGGGTTTGCACTCACAACCTCTTGATTGCCATTTCGAGGCTCAGACGTGGGCTATAATAGGCTTGTTGTGTCTGCAAACAGATCAGGAAATCACCTCTGAAGGGGCTTAGGCAGCTATATAGGTATTCTACCTGTATAGTTAGTGTCAGCTTTGTCATAAGCGCCGAGAGATTGGGATCAGTGAGGAAATTCTCAGTATTAATTTAGACGGCTCTGTAAGAATAGTAGAAGAACAAAGAAAAGGTGGACAATGGGGTCAATGATGATGATGTAGAAGCGAAAGATCCCAATCTAGTCCTGATCATATTATAAAGTTGGTTGTACACTCTCGCCTAAACATTTCACTCCGAGGTAGAGAGATGTAGTAGCGCTCGTTTGGACTCGATTAGACTGCTCTTCATTTGTCGGCTTACTGAGAGACGTCTCAGGAGAGACAAAGAGAGCTCGGTGTAGAGTGTACAGCCACCATTAAGGTGAATGAAAGAAGAAGACTGCCACGTTGATGGAGTCGTCGAAAGCACGACTGCTGAGCATGAGGTGCTGGGTTCGATTCCTGGATCGTGCAAAGTGTTATTGGGTTTTTCCATCAGGAATTTCTCAGTAGCAGTCGCGGAGTCTGGATTGGTGCCCGGTTTATGGCAATAGGCTAACCCCCTATTACATGGGTCTTAAACATAACTGGCGAAATGTGGGGGTACTATTGTGTTCATCTCTGCCTAGTCCTTTGGGGATTACAAGCTTGATGTTATGTTATGAAAGAAGAAGATATGACACGCTAAGCCCAAATGTTGAGAGCTTATTAACATTAAATCAAATGAAATTCAATCAATTTTCCGAGTCTTGAAGAGGAGTCATGCAATGGATAGCATTCAATTAATAATAAGGTACGAGTAACTTCAGTAATTTAAGGCACCACCTTTAGGTGAACAGCATTTCCGAAAAGAACATTCCTGACTCAACTACTTCTCAGCAAATCGAAATTCAATGCCGTGCTCTCAAGCAATTCCGAAAGCGTTTCCGAAGAAAACGTTTTGAGAAAGCACGAAAATTTTCTATAGAATGTTCTACACTAAGACCTGAGTGGAATGGGCAAGAACTGCCGGTACAACTTAGATCGAGTGCCAAGCATTCACCGGAGTATGAATAGTGCATGTGCGACTTGATTTAACTCAAAGTTTCTCAACAAAATAAACAACTAATTCACGAATAGTTGTTACGTGTGAGAAGGAATTGTGGGGAGGTGCGGCGAAATTGTTTTTGGGTTTTGTTTCTTCTGAAATAGATACAGTTTACAATGAAAGATGAGTCCTTGATTTTGGTAACTCATTACATAGGTTTCTAAATAGATAAGACACAGTACTCTAAAAATAAATTTGAAAAAAAGAAAGACATATATTTTGCACATAATAAAGTATACACGCATTTTGATTTATTTTTGAGATCATTTCTTTTGATGATGGATTGCTGAATGCTTCTTGGTGCTATTGGCAAACACAGAAATGCTATTTTTTGATTCGCAAATAATGATTTTAAGCTTGTAATGCTCACAGGACAGGGGTACAATCGCATTTTCAAGAGGTGGCCAGTTTATTAGACACACGTAATTAAGTAAATGCAAAAACCGATTAAAAATGTAGCATTGAGGATCTAGAATAATTTATGTAAGTCATATCACTCACTTCAATTTAAGGGGTGTACGTCGAACTCTTCCCAAAAAATCTCATTCACTTACCTAGTAAAAGAAAATTATAAGAATATGCTCGTAAATGTTTGCGTTCGTCGTAAAAGATTTCATTTTATGACATAGGACGTAGGTGAACGTAATTGTGGAGGTGTTCTTAGTATACGTACTGACGCCATCAAAGTAAGTACTCACGGTTGTTCGGGATCGACATCCTGCTTGATTTTTTTGGATTTACATAACATAGCATTACGTTTGTAATCCCGGAAGTGTTTCGCAGAGGAGTACCTTATATTACCTAGTAGTACACCTAAATTTCGCCAGTTATGTTCAAGTCCAATGTAATAGGGGGCGAGCCAGCAAACGGGCAAAACTGTGACTGCTACTGAGAAATTCCTGATGAAAAAATCCAAAAACACTTTGCCCGACCTGGGAATCGAACCCAGAACCTCATGGTCAGCAGTCGCACTTGTGACCATTAGACCATCTATATGGTATGTAACTACGTTGTATAAATGGTTCAAAGTATGTGGAAAAAAAAATCGAAACATCCCGTTAAATACGATGAAAGAAGTTCATCTTGATCCATTTAACAAGCTTGCTCCACATACGATCAAACTCCAAAAGAAGCGTTCGACCACTCAACCATAGCCAGAGTAAGTAAAGACTCCCCACATTGCAATTTCCAGATATTTGATAAGGAGTAAATAGCTGCAGTCTTTATAGAACATCCCCTCCGCTGGGACTGAGACTAATTCACCACATGGGCCCAGAGCAGGTTGGGGGATCACACAAATCTTTGAATTTTAGTTCTAAGACACCCCAGTTTCCCTATGATGTTTTCCTTCCACCTTTTAGAGAGCAGCGCCGGTCGGAGCCGGTGCCTGCAGCCACTGCTCTGGAGGAATATGACCGTGTGGTATAAAATTACACTTCAAAAACCTTTCAAAAGCAAGTCTCAATCAAACAAGTCTCCTATAAGTTCTAGCCTTTCCACCACTTCCTTTTCAACCATACAATCCACACCGCAAAACTACAACTCCAAACAACACCGTAAATTCAACAAAACGCACGCTACGCTGTATAACATAAAGGGTGTTGCCACAAAGCTTCGGGATAAAGAGATTAATCATAGGCCGTGAACGCGGTTAACCGGCGTTTCGGTGAATCGCGTGTGGCGTGCCTGTGGTAGCGGCAACACGTAGTCAATGTATGGCATTTGAAGTTTTAGTTTAATTATTTTGTTGTGTGGAATAAACAATAGTTGTGATAGTAAATTTAATGTGAGTCTTCATCTTTATCGTGTGGTTGGTGAACCTGGTGTCAGAGTTTTTATGCCGCCCACGGGCCTCTGACTTGGCTTTATATGCTGTCGAGAAATATCTCTCAGGCTTGCTTGTTGAATGTGCGTAATGAATGGTATTGATGTTCCAAATTAGAAGTACTAGTTGAAAAGCTATGGTTTTTTTGGCATATCGTGAACACGAATAGCATCTTCTTCCTTAGCGTGTCAATGACAATTTAAATTGTGTCGGACCAGAACTGAGCCACGAGTTTGGCGTTTTCAGTAGCGTCCATCAATTCCTGTAATGGATCATCAGGACACGCAGGAGATGATATTAAGCGCCCTATCGATTGTGGAACTGCACCACAGTTTAGTATGATTTGCATAACCAGACTGTAGTATTCCCACCGCTGGGACTCAGGCCTGAGAGGGCAGGCCTCGAGGAGTTAAATTCACGACGCAGGCTGCATGTGGGTAGGTAACAAGTGCCTCCTTGGGTCCGAACCTATTTAGACCAACCATTTGTATTCCTGCATAACAACAGCATTATTTTGGCCGGTGTAGTCTTCATTGAGTGTCTGGTTGACTGGCGCAATGCAGTGACGCGTAAGTTATACCCTAAGTGATAAGAGCTTTGTTTCCAACTCAACAGATATATAGCTCGCGTTGAGAGTAAAGGTGGAGGCTCGGTAATACACATATTTTCCCGTTCATATTTTTTTCTGAAATTGTGATTCGACAAACATTACGTAAAGATTTATTGCTATATAACTATTTGTGAATTCCCGAACTTCTCATAACTATTTATTTATTTACATCGGACAGCATTAGTCCGTTTTGTTAGTAGAATACCTTATAACTAGTGTTAGTAGTACAAAGAAAAGATAAAAAAAAACAATAAGCAGATGCAGGTAGCAAGGTGTCCGCGGCAGGATGTGCAGAGAACGATAATGCCAGGAATAGGCTATCTGACCATTCTCCCCACATAGTGCCTCAGAATAGGGGTGTAAGGACTCTCCACCACTGTTTTCAGGATGCTATTGTCACTGACCCGCATTCTACGCATCAGTGATGCGACTTTTTTGCGAATCACTGGATGGAAGCCGTCAGTTCGGTTCTGAGCAAACATCTCCGATGCGCTACAGAAACGGGGCAGTTTCAATAGCGTCCTAAACACATTATTATATTGGACAAGGCAGCATCCTAAACACGTTATTAAACTATACAAGGTGAAAGAGACACCTACGCACACACGGTTATCATGTATATACCTAGTACATTATTCTGATGAAACATTTCAATGTGGGGACACATTGAAATTTTTCATCCGTATTAAAAAAACTGCTGTTTCCTACACAGTAAAAGTGCAATACCAACACAGTCAATATTAATGAAACTGCAGTTTTTTTTTCTTTTTTAAATTACCGATGAAGTATTTCTATGTGGGTGGTTCAGAATAAGTACTGAATACGTGGTAAACGTTTGTGCGTCGGCGTGGTTCCGCTTATATACTCAATGAATCTACTCCGCCTAAGCCTATCATAATCCTCTGTTGGAGAACTGATCATTTTTCCGATTTTTTTTTTGTTCGAATTTCATTTTACTGAAAATTATTGACCGATGTCGACGTCTTTTTTTGCTATATGCATTATTTGACATATTTTCAGATCATAGAATTATCATGTGTCATAGGTATTATTTTACCGAAATATATTTCGCCGATTTACAAAATAACTTTTTCCTATTGGCCGAAGCCTCCGTTGAACTTTTTTCATTTGGCAAATGATTTATTTGCCATATTTTCAGCACACCGAAACAACATTTTATGGAATATTATTTGGTCACAAATATATAGCTGGTTACTTGGTAGTATTTTCAAGATTAAATTAAAATAGTGTCATAAAAAGTCAATATGTTGTGCTACAAAATTTAGTGACAAAGACGAATCGCTGCAAAACCGATTTCACGCAGTCTTGTCTGCCCTACCCCTATAGTGTAATTTAAGCCCGCGTAGGCGTGGAGGGGTGGGGCGGCCCGCGAGCTGAAGAGCAGGTGGTGAGCGTTAAAACCATCTGCGACGATAAGCTTGCGTGGGGCCGCGCAAACCCTGCAGCGCCGGACCCGTGACAGAAAAAAGGCTTGCTGCATTTTGCATGCCTGCTTGCATGTTGCATGCTTCTTTGCATGCTGCCATATGCCTGCTTGCATGCTGCATGCTTGAAACAAGTATCCTTGTATACATGAAATAGTGTGCACAAACTTTCTAGGCGTTCGGTGAAATGAAAATAAGGTAATCAAAACAATAATGACTGTTCGGAAACATAATACTTCGATCAAATGCTATTTCGACCAAATGAAAAGTCGGAGTAACGAAAAAAATCGAATTGATAATAGGTCAACTGATACAGTGGCAGGCGTGACTTCGATGAAGTAAAAAAAACGAAACGATAATAGTTGAAAAGTTTTAGGTGAAATGAAATTTGGTCAATTTTTTTTCGAACTTATGATAGGTAACGCCTCTGTTGGCCATAGAACACAACACCCTGATCTCGGTCTGCCGCATCCAATCAGTCCCAGCCACCTATATGAGGTCGTTGGTCCTTCCAGCTGGACATCGAAAGTTGGTTCATTTCATTTAATCATTGCATTGGTTCAGAATAGGCCAATGCCGTACATAATTCATGAAGTCAAAATATTTCGCCGGTTCTTTAAAAAAAAACAACTATTCCATACATTTTGACCACGTAGGTATGCTGAAACAACTGTTTTTTTTAATAACCGACGAAAAATTTAGGCGGTCTGGATTCATGCGATGTTCCTTACTCCCTGTACTATACTGAAATAAAAACCATAATTCTCTAACAAAACAGTACACAATAGAAAAAAAACTTAGAAACACAACACAACACGCCAGTGATCAATGTTCCCCTCACCGAGAATTCCGTGGTCTGTGGCCGTGGCGTGGGTTTGGCGGCAAAAACGCAGACTGACTTTATTTATCGCTGGAGATTTTTCCTCAACAGGAAAGCGTTTTATAGGTGTTACGAGGTATATTAACTACGTGTCTCGGTGTGCGTCAATAGGACACGTCCTGGATTGACATGTTCTTTTTCTGTTTAAATGAGGTGCTATTTGACGTCAGTACTTTTTTTTTGCTTCTAGCTTTTGCGGGGAGGTCGGAAATTGTCTCTATGTCTATCCGTTTGTCCAATTTCATTGATAAAGGGACGTTTAGCCTTTATGGTTCCTTAAAATTGACTTTCACATTAACGCCCTAAAAGTACATACACTCATCATCATCTGCCTAGCCTTTTTCCGACTATGTTGGGGTCGGCTTCCAGCCTAACCGGATGCAGCTGAATACCAATATTTTACTTTTTTTTTAAATTTTTAGAAGAAGTACATACACTGACCTTATGATATTCTGAAAGGTCAAAGTACCTACTTACAACCAATGTCGACGAAGCAAACGGAATATATACATATAAGGAATAGGGCATGAGAAACGTGAGAAATCCCGGGTTTTACGAAGGAACCGAAACCGGGTTCTGCATGCCCTAATAAGGATCATAGTACTTGGCGATCTGTCGTGTCTGTCAACCCCCAAAGGGAAAAAAGGAGAGAGTTTAATGGAAGCTTAGAACCGAATGGAATCCGAATTAGTGCATTCTAATGCCCAACAACTTTACCCACCCCGTTTGACTACAAAACCGTGATGTTACGTATGTGCTGTGAAAGCGGTAAACCCAGCAGTTAACTCGAATAGCAGCCAGCGTACGATGTAACTTTATTTGACTTTTACTGCATTGCTGCCATGACGTTGTTGCTATGAAAACTATTTACTTTATAGCTTGCATGACGGCAGTTGAGCAAAGGGTTGTGTTAGGATGACATTTGTTATAAGGCTCGTTTAGATCTACTGTGGTCTTTTGGTGCTTTAATGGCATTTATAGGGAGGTCAATGCCTCCCTTTCGTTTGTGAAATAATAGTCAATAGGAATTGTGTTAAAGAACAAGTTAGCAGTGTAAAGATCCTTTTAAGCGAATTTCGTCACCAATAATCAGACTTCCTTCTGTCACAAGGGATAGCTATTCGCAATTATTGTCTGGTATTACCTCTTGCTAGTTTACTGGTAACGGTTATTTTGCGGCTTTATAGTAATGGCGATGTGATAGTATTTTAGATTATTAACTTAAGAGTAAAGGCTAGAAGCGTTTAGCCCATACAAACGTATTCCCCAGTTTTCTCCCTAAAAAATGAAACGAGAGCAAATATTGTTTACTATATAATCTATTTCCATCCTTACCATACCTCTGTGTTTCGATTTTTCCAGAAGTTTAGTACCTAGTATTAAAAGACGGGGGAATACGTTTGTAAGGGCTCAGCGCCACAAGCGTTTTCCCCCAAGTATGAAGTGTATTATCACATGATCATCAAAACTTTTCACACAACTATTATGTGCTTAATGCCTCAGCATCTCGTGTTCATATCAAGACAACCTAGAAGTTCTCGGTCGACCAAAACCATTTTCAGACTATCTCTTGCGACTTTGCAAGTCCTAGATTACTAGCGTTACATCATGTGTAGTATAAACAACATGGTTCGACGTGCAATCGATGCACAAGTAAGTACCGTGAATACATCGACGTGTTTGTATAAAAGCTTGGTGAGCATCGCGTTGCGTGCGCTGGCTTGTTTGACTTTACTGTTACGGGGGAGTAAGCGTGAACGAGGCATGGCGGTATTGCGTGACACGATATACGTGAACGGTTCGATCAATTTATTTTGTATAAGTTATAAACGTGGCTTCACCTGTGTTATGCTCACTTTTCTTCGTCTAAAATGATGTAAGACATCCTTATATTGCGTCTTTTTAACCGACTTCAAAAAAAGGAGGAGGTTCTCAATTCGGTTGTATGTTTTTTTTTGTTTGTTACCTCATATCTCCGTCATTTATGAACCGATTTGAAAAATTCTTCTTTTATCTGAATGGATCTACTTCTCGATTGGTCCCATAGAAATTTCATCGAAATCGGTTTAGCAGTTTGGTTTTGAAATCAAAATAGCTGGAAAAAATATGTCATCCAAGTAAAAGAAATTGCGAAATTGATACTTGACAAGGATTTGTGTGTGATGCGATAACTAAAAAGGGTAAAATAAAACCTTTTTTTGCAAAAAAAAACGGCTTCCAAAAAAACACAAAAAAAGTGGAAAATAACTTTACTTTCGGAAGTCGGTGGCAAAAAAGTCAATGAAACAAACAATAGTCACCGACTTCCGAAAGTAAACTTATTTTCCACTTTTTTAGTGTTTTTTTTTGGAAGTCGGTTTTTGAAATTGAAAACTATTCAGAAGTGAGTTTTGTGTGTATTTGTGTTAAGATTACAACATCGCATAACATCACGCCTGAAATCCCCGAAGGGTTAGGCAGAGGTGTACCTAATAGTACAGCCACGTTTCGCCAAAATGTTTCAAGTGCCATGTAATAGGAGAGATTACAATCAGCCAAATAAGATGTGCTTGTTCAGTGACAAGTCATAGCGATCCAAAGAGCTGCGGTGGCGTGAAATTCAGAAATAACTAATTAATTCAGACACCTTGGTTTTTACTTCAAGAGCATAATATTCATATTATGTTTCATACTTGTTACGCCTTTCCGTGATCTGTGGTTGTAGGCAAACAACAAACGAATGTACCTAGGTATCTGCAGAACCTAAAATATGTTCTTCGCAGAATCGAACTTGGTACAGAAGCCGTTTCTTAAGCTACTATGCCAACCATGTTAACGAAATCCCGTATGTTTAAGAATCTTATACTTACAATATGTTTACGTCTCCTTGTAAGGTGTGTTCCACAACCACATGCACAAACAACAATTAATAATTGTCGATTATTATTCGTATCTGCTGCCATATTATAATAAATTATAACATAGCGTGAACTTACTTATATTTAACTTAAGCTGCGACTTAAGCGCGGGCTTCGAATGCCCGGTGCGTGTCGCGATACGCAACTTAGGTGCTTAAGAAACTATTGTAAAGGTGTTTATGTAAGTTATTGCGACCTTAATAGGTAATATTATGTTATGCCTACAGATTGCTCCTTGTGAATTCATTCAGCAAAACCTTTTGGCCACAAACTACACGATGCGACTCATGTTTTGACAGCGACTGCGGCAAAAACATAATTATGCAAGTAATTGCTTAGGGCATGTGCCTAAACACCGTGGCGCGACTTGCAATGCGAAAGAAACAAGTTACACACCCACCTCTTGACGCAACTCACATCGCCTAAGATCGGGGAAGAAGAAAACGTAACATAAATACATCGATTTTTGAAAATAAATAAATCAAAAATAATAAATCGAAAATACAATTACCCTATAGCGTTTCAGTCAAATTGTTTGCAACAAGCACATCCATAGATATGTAACGTTCGCACCGCAAGCTCGTGCTAGGGCAAGAGCGCGCGGTAGTCTACAATTTAAATATCAATTTAGACGATTTTGTTCTGATTGAGTGCCAAAGTAATTATAAGTGTTGATTGGTTGGTTAGATTATTCGGCTCAAAAATTACAACAAGATCTCATAAACGATAAGTGCTTAGCTTCAGCAATCTGTCACTTAAATTAATTAAAAATAGAGCCTTTACTTACTCTGAGCTTCTCAATACATAGACGAGTAGTAACATCGTGAGTTTCTAATGGTTGTTACTAATAACATTTTCTAATGGTTGTTAACACTTCATTGCCATTTATCATTAACCAGGTCAGACTGTTTTGCGACATAGGCCTCCTCTATTTCCCTCCACGTATTCCTGATGTTCTTTCAAAAGGTTGGCGAAGAACTGCTCTAGATAAGAACCTGTCACTTAAAGCACGTTAATTAAAAATATTTTTTATATTTCAGTCGTTCATTAAACTCAATTTCAAGAAACGAAACTCTTTGCTCGTTTACGCCGGAAATGTGGCAAACTCCTTTGCCTTTGTCGTGACTTTCTGAATTATTTGAACTAAAGTTTAATTTATCTTTGTTACAGATGCCAGTGAAACTATACAACCGCAGTGAAGTGCAATCAAAACGTTAGTTTTCAGTGTAAAATGGGAAAAGTGTCAATTGTACTAACATGAAGATGTATAGGAAATTATTCTGGACGTTAATACATGGCTTCGCTATGTTGCCTACGATAGCAGTAAGGGGTAAGTTTTGATAAATAAATTAGTACCTTATAGTAGAGTCCTTTAGTAGTCTTTTTCTATGTAGTCAGTCATCGTGGCTGTAAAAAAAACATACAAACTACCAACTGTTTTGTGTTCTGTGAAATTATTACTTATGAAGGTAAAACCTTCTGTAACTGTAGTAAGTCTAGTTCTTACTAGACCTAGAGCATAAACTTAGAAGAAGACAGCTGCAATTGAATGTTTCACCTTTACCAAAAGCATTATAAAGAAACAATAAACTTTTAAACGTTCACTGCCAAAGAAAGACTCCATTAAAACTTGAATATGAGGTATATTCAATATAAGGTGTCAGAATCATCTGAATAATCGCAGAAGATGCAACTCCAAAATCGTACTTAACTTTTAATAAGTGTCATAATTTAAGAAACGTGCCAGCATCACCATTCTCCTTCTCTTATCCCAATGTCTTCATTTTTCATACTTCTCTGTTACTTGTCATCTCATTAGACACTTCTTTTCCTGCCACACCATCCTTCAAACAGTCCATCCATCCATTTCCTTGATCTTCCTCTACTCTTATACCCATCCACATTAATGCTAATAACTTTTCTCACGACATTTTCCTTCATTTTCATTTTAGTCATTTAAGAGACGTGTCACAACTTTAATAACAATCTGATTTTAAACTTTCGCTCTAGCTGTAAAACCAAAATAAAATAGAACTTATTTCGTACTTGCTACTAGGTAATTATTTATCTGCAATATCTTAAACTTGATCAATATTAACGGACGACTCAAAGGACCACAATGTTTGTGCAAAGTAATTTGAATACTAAATCAAAGGAGAAGGGTCGTAAATAGTTACCATTAAGAGTGACTAAACAAAGTGCGGTTTTGAATTTCAAACACGAAGATTTTTTACACAACTATTTTATACTCGGTGATCAATGCTCGTGCCTTCTCTGTATGAGAAGAAGCCTTTTCCCAGCAGTGGTACAGTTACATGCTGGTATTATTATTTATTTTATACTTTTGAAAGTGAAACAACTAAAATATTATAAGAAAGAAAACCATAAAAGCCATATTTGTTACGTTCGCGAACATTATTTTAATAAAAATACAACCTGACACTGATCTGCGAATTGCAAAACACGTAAGAAAATTTGAATTTCGTGGGCTACTTTGGCTTTTCCACCTTCACAACTAATAATTAAGGCCTCATTTTAAGCAAATAAGCTTGTGCTAAGAGACTCTGCTCTTCTTTACTAGCAGCACATATTAACTTGTATCAATTTATAATTTTCAACAATGACCACCGTTACTCACCCAGCCAAACGCTATCCCAAAATCATTTTTAACCCCATTATTATAAGTCACATTTAACATTAGCTCACCATGCCATTAACTAAGCACCACTTTACTAAGTGATACTGATTGACATTAAGTGGTCACTAACGCACCGCCAGACGTACGACCCTGGCGACCAGCCAAAACTAGGCTTTGGACTATTTACATAAACGGTTACGTGTGGAGGGTATCTAAGATTGAATCTGTAGAACTTGTGATAGAATCTTTAGGGATTGGGCAGACTGGTCCTTATGTTTTGCGGATCAATATTGGACCAAAATCTAGCCTTCTATGGTACAGTCACGAACACTAATATACACACACACACACACACACACTACACACTACACTACACACACACACACACTACACTTAGTAAAATTCAAAAGCGATTTTTCGTCAAATAAAGATTTCAATTTTGAATTGTGGCCAGTGTAGAGATATTTAGTCATTGAAAATACTCTGTTTGTAACAAAATAAAATATCAATCAATGCTGTAGAAGAAAATTACTTTTAAAAGCTGCTACGTGTGCACATATCATTGCTCATGATCGTACATGTGGCTAACTCCTTGTTTGAGAAAACTTTTTGAATTTAATTTTGATGACTTGAATGGTTGTCGTTACTGTGGTCAACGAATCACAGCAGTGACAGCTTGATAGCTATAAGACATCCAACAACCCGCACTGGGATCCATTTCCCCTCACAGAGTGGAGGCCTTCGAACTAGCAGAGGAACTTTATAGACTGCTAGCTAGTTTACGAGTTGACCAGTCGTTTAGTAATCGTTTTGTTACAATTTAAGTTAAATAATGACCGTAATCGTAACCATTTTACAAATAATTCGAGCCATAAGAAAATAAACAGTGAGAAGTACGTAAAAAACCCACGACATACGACGAAAACATCCATTACTGCTACGTCAGTCAAAACGTGTTAATAAACTCAACATATAACCCCACAGAGTAACGTAATCGAACTTTTTACCAGCTCACTAGGGGCTGAAGCCAGCGACTGTTAAAACGTCAATTCTCCCTTTAAATTATCGCATACTGTTGTGGAAAATTGCTACTGACACTTCAGAAAATTGTAGCCGACTACCAATCGATATTTACACCTTTTAAACATCCTTACAGTACAAATTTCAGCTTTATGTGTTAGGCAGTAAGGGTGTAGAGATTAAAGATAACCGTCTCCCGAGTTATTAAATAGTTTGCTAGTAGTTTGTCAGGCTGAAAGTATTTCGTTAGTATAATTTGCTCAGTATGAATAATGTGTCTCGGTGTAATTAATGTATAATGTAAAGCGATTAGCTAATAGGACCGTGTTTTATTGGTCTTTTCATACGTCTTTCTGTTTAGTGTTCGGATTGCAAAATTGTTGTTTCTCGTTGTTAGGTTTGACCTCCAAATTATTTTAAGTTCCTTACCTTTCCGGAACCATATGTCGATTCAATACACATTAAGAATAAGTAATCGATGACCGGGAATATAATTTAGGAAATTTAACACGATCACATCAATACTTATCCTTCTGTTCACAAAGAAGAAGACAAAGATAAATCACAAAAAAAAACAGACATTAAAATGTAGGAAGAATATCAGACACAATGAGAACACCAATCTAACTTTAACGAAACCAGTTACGTTTGCCGTAATTATAACGAAGTCTTATTTCCTTCAGAATAAGTAAATAAATGTCTCCGTCGATTCCGGGACGGAAAAATGGAGGAATATTGACAAGAGTCGCTTATTATTCCGCTTAAGTTGGACGAGTCAACTGGAGCAATAAGTTATTTTGTTGCTTTTGCTTGTAAGGGTAACAGCCCGTTCACACGAGGACGATTCGTTTTTTTTTTGACGTATCGTCTTTTTTTACGATCCGTTAATTTTTTTGAAGGCGGCAATGCTTTTTAAATGCCCGTGTTCACACGCATCACGAATCGGGAAAAATGACGGGCACGTTTCTAATAAAATTTAAAAATCACGTAGGTACATCAAAAAACAGGAATCGTGAAATTTTTGTGATGGGTTCGCTGATACGCTCGCTCGCGAAAAATCAAGAAACTAATGTGAACATCAATTCGTTTAATTTTTGCCGGTTAGTGATAAAACACGATTCCGTATTCAATGTGAACGTTCATCCCTCATGACATATCGTGTTTTATGACGGATCGTCAATGACGGAAGCAGTGTGAATGAGCCTTGGCCTTTGTTTAGAAGTCAGACAGTTCAGGCTAATAAAATATAACTGGGTCTTTTGCAGTTTAACTTTTAAGTCGGTTAAATTAAGATTACCTGTTCGATAAATATATAATTCTCAGACCAATGTATTGTATTAATTGGATGTCAGTAATCAGTAGTGCAATGCCGACTTCTCTGTTTCCCGGTCACTATAATCTGGATATCTTCAAAGTTTGGGCGAATCGGTTTCATCTAGGCAAGTGTGCTGCACTCTAGGCCGCATCATCGCTTCACATCGGGCGAGTTGCGCCAAACGTAGTGTAAAAATAAGTCATATTCTGAATTTGAACAATAAAATCTTCCTCCATCTGCTTATGAACCTAGCGCTTAGACTATAGAACGTCAGCTTTCTTATAAAACTGCAATGCGAAGAAGATCTTGATACCTTCATCCGGATTTAATATATTTCTGTTTCTTTCTATAAGAAAAAGCACCTTCACTTTTGTGTCCTATTTTTTGTACTGAATCCTTCTGTGACATTAATTTATAATTTTCTATGTAACATATAAATACCTCGTACCTAGACTGCCTCGTTGGTTGACGCAAACGCGACTGCTGAGCATGAGGTCTTTGAGGGTTCGATTCCCCGGTCGGGCAAATCTGGATTTGAGCCCGGTTGATGGAGATAGACTCTCCCCCTATTACATGAGACTTAAACATAACTGGTGAAATGTGGGCGTACTATTAGGTACACCTCTGTCTAACCCTTCGGGGATTACAGACGTGCTAGTATGTTATATAACGGTACCACAGAACAGGTATAAAAGCTACAAATCACATTTCTTTTCCTACATAAACCCAGGTGTGAGTATGTGAATCCATTTGCTAAACGGATCGATCGGATATTCGTGACCAAAGGGATATAAATAGCATAAAGAATGAGGTTGTACCACAGACTAACCAAATGATTCAGTAATCGACGGATCAAGTCTTATTGTGGCTGGCTTTTAAGCTAGATAAGTGGATAAATTTGGGCTTAGCTTACATCTTATCTTGAATTAGAGTGTCTTACTTTTGGCTTCTCGACGGTTAGTTCGCTAAGGATTGAATTTACCTTTCCGTATTCGAAGAATAATGTCGTGTTTTTGTACTTTGGGGAAAACTATTCTTTGTAAATATAATCATCTGCCTAACCTTTTCCCAACTATGTTGGGGTCGGCTTCCAGTCTAACCGGATGCAGCTGAATACCAGTATTTTAAATGGAGCGACTGCCTATCTGACTTCCGCAACGTAGTTAGTACCGGGTAATACGATACCCCGTGGTAAGAATGGTTGTCAGACTTTTGGGCCAGTGACTTACCTGTAACGACTGTCAAAGATCTACAAATGACAGCCGGTACCAACGGCTTAACGTGCTTTCCGAGGCACGGAGGAAACTCGGTATGTAATGGGTGGTCACCCATCCACGGACCAATCCAGGCAAACGCGGGTTAACCTGACGATCCACCCGAGCGGCTGTTATTATTTAGCCAGTAACTCCTCCCATAGACAACAATACATCTATACGCATTACCTTTATAAATATACTGTTATAAATTTATTCGAAGTACAAATCGTTCGAGATCAAGATTTATCGTAGCGAGCTTTTAAGTGGGATTGGTCTCTTGTGAACCAATTTAGGCTTCAAGTATTAATTATATTTCAGTTTTGAATTTCGTTTGAACACTAAACTAGCTGCATTATTTAATTCTGTTCCTTTATGACGCTCTATAAAATCTAGATTAAAATCGATTTTCAGATTTTTAACAGTCGTTTGATAGTGGCGTGGTTGGTCGTTTGGTTTTACTTAGAAAACGAATTTACCAGTTTTTCGCACTCATAGTTCAAAATTAAGAAACATTCTCCATTTCTATACATTTTTAAGTTTTGCGAAGAAGCGAAGAAGGAATTCCTGATTGGATGTAATCTTCAAAAGCGTATATTTTTAGTTTTATACCAACTTGTTTGCCGCTGTTTCGCAACAAGTATTGGAAGCTCATTTTCTTCGTAAACATTTTCTGTTACGGTAAACAGGATATTTCTTTATTCATAATATTTTTATGGAAAAGTACTGCATCGGGTAAAACCCGAGCGGAGTGTTTTCAAACTCGGTCCATTTTATATTTATACAAATTTTCCTTCTATTATATTTTATGGAACATTGAGATAGATAACCAAGAGTATCAAGAGATATTTTTTCTGTGTTTGTATATGAAATTAGTTATTCTAAATATCACGTTTCAGTAAGTTAACAGGAAATGATGGTGGCTGCTGAACATGAGGTCCTGGGTTCGATTGCCAGGTCGGGCAAAGTGACATTGGGTTTTTCCGTCAGGAATTTCTCAGTAGCAGCCACGGAGTCTGGATTTGTGCCCGGTTGATGGCAATAGACTCGCCCCCTATTGCATGGGACTTAAATAAGTATAACAGGCGAAATGTGGATGTACTATTAGGAAAACCTCTGCCTAAACCTTCGGGGATTACAGGCGTGATGTTATGTTTTGTTGTTGTTATTTTGTTTGTTATTGTTACTTTTTATGTGAATCTGATTAACATCTGTCTCTTTCCTAAAGAAAGTTTTGTCAGTGAGCAAGGATAATAATTTAAGAGAACAAAATACTTTTCCTAGTGAAAACTATGAACAAAAATAAATCAACGACATAATCCAAAGATTCCTTCCAATTAGAATTCTGTCACGTCAGAGTAGCTCTCGCAGCTAAACGAAGAAAGAAACGAAAAAAATAAAAACACTCATTAGACACTTGATTGTGTTTTAAAAAACGACCCAGCTTAATTAATTAAAGACGTAAGTCTTTTTTTCTTTGTAGAAAATTAAAAACAAAGTTTTTTTAGAACAATCAGTGCTCGCATTTCATTTGTTTGGAGAAGATTCTTTTTATAAGACCTGTAATAGAATCGGGCTTTCACTGTGAGATTTGGCAACCGGATAAGAATGTAGTAATGTAGCCTATTTCTATTGGTCATTTATTACACACTAGCTGTGCCCGCGGCTTTCACACACGTGAACGCGTGTTCTTTTGGCATTGTCCGGGAACATTACATGGGAACGTGAAGTTGTTGTATATTCCTAACATCCTCTACAAAACATATACTATTAAACCGACTTACTGTTAATTTAAACTAAACCCTATTCTAAGCATCTTTGTTTTAAGTATTATAGGATCTCGTAGTCTACTTCTGGGGGAATCAATTAAGATGGACATCGGCACGCTAAGAAGAAGTTTATAACGAAAACAAATAGATGCAATTCATGATCCTGATAGGCGCCGACGGTCAATTTCTTTAAAAAAAAAAAAAACTTTTAACTCTGAGACCCGATGGAAAACAAAAGTAGTATGCAAAAAACACGTTACTGAAAACACTGTAAACGCTTGAATTTAATTCACTTGCCATCAACCGGACACAATTCTAGAGTCCGTGGCTACAAATGAGACATTCCTGATGGAAACCCCAATAACACTTTGCTCCACCCACCACAAATCGAACAGGACCTCAAGCTCAGCGGTAGGGCTTCCAAAGCAGTCTGGTAATCTGTACTACAATTTTCAAGGCCTTTTAACATACGAATTTTTCTACCTTAAACAGAAACTATCGACTTGAAAAATATTGATAAGCTATGCATTGGATTATGTATTTTCTTGAATACTTGATAAGACGCGGCATTGTTTGGTAGTAAAGTGAGTCGCGCGGAGCCGTATTTGAAGAGAAAAACAGAAATGCAAACGATATCAATACAAAAAAAAGGAAATCACTCAGCATCAAAAGATATTCAATCAAATCACAAAAAGTGATATTCAATGTTGGGGCTCGAACTTACGACCCCGTAGTTTACGGAGCAGTCATGAATCCGCTAGGCTGTTGACTTCGTTGACATAAGTTTTAAATAGCCTTTCTCATGCATGTCATGACTGAAACGTCAAACAATTTAAGAATACGGACATAATGCAATATTGTGATAATATCTAGATAGCGTTAAATTTGAAGAAGGCTGTAAGGAATATTGGTACGAAATTTGAATAGAATGATAGATTTTACGCTATTTCAGAATATCGGTTTGGGTTTTTACGATGTTAATATATGTATATGGATATAGATGTATAGATATTCTGAGCCTTTCCCTCATGTCCTACTTTTTACATAAAGTGAATGGTCACCTTTTTATAAAGGGACTGAATTCGCAGATTATCTCTGCCTGTGCAAAATTTTTGGCGCAAGTAAATCTTCCTGTTGTACGTAGTACTTATTACTTCCATGCAAAAACACAAATGGAAAAATAAAACAAAATTTGTTTTCAGCTATTCCGACTACACTACGACTAAAACCTATTTACGTAATTGATTCAATTTATCATAGAAATCGCGTATGAGCTTACTAACTAAATTTAAAAATCAATGTGTTTTGCGTCTGTAGGTCGATTTTAATAAAATTAACGCTAAATGTTACTCACAACAATACTTCTTGACTTTCAATATTTTAATTTTGTAAAATGAGTGGTTTTTACGTAATGTGGGCCCAAACGAACAAACAAACTGACAAACCTACAAACAGAAAAACATTTTAAAAACTATTTCTTTACGTTTTTTTACTTATTTCCCGCGCCTTTCAGTATTTTTTTTGCAAAAATCTGTAAAGTATATACACGGGAAGTCTACGACTTATTTATATTTTAATGATAGATTACATTGAACATTATTGTGGTGATGAAGTTTGGTGTTATTTCCATTTACGCCGTAATTATCTTAGTGGTTATTTTACATCGAAACGTTTTATTTGTGAGTCATAGTAAATACACCCAGTAAAAGTTAGTGCTAGTGCGAAAGGCGGTCTGCGGAATTATTAGTCTTTATGTCACTGCAATCACATATCGTAAAAACTCGTATACACAGGGTTCCATATCAGCAAAAGATATTTAAATTTACTCTCAACAGCAAAACTAAATTTGTTTTTAATAGTATGTTAATGAAAAACGAAGTAACTGCTGCAGTTTAACGCAAAAGTCCTATATGGTTATATAACTTGAAATATTTTTTTCATCCCTCAGTTACATGTATGGAGAGTCACCCCTATTTTACTTTTATAGATTGCGGTTCATAGGAGACACCTACTTTCCAAATTTTAACTATGTGGTGCCAACAGTCATACGGGCGGGCGGACAGACAGACGGATAGGGCGAATTTATAAGGGCATTTGGCTACGAAACCCTAAAAGTGGGTACCAAACCCTGAACGAAAAAGATAAAAGCTCGCTTTTAGCTATAAAAGAGATGGTAACGTGATGAACGAATTTAATTAACGTAATCAATAAAATTAAACTTTTATCGTTCAATTTATACTAATGAAAGCAGCGCCATTGACGAGCAACGAAATAATTACGTTGACCTCGATATAATATACGTGGAAAAAATTGACCATTTTTTATAACGAAAACATACAGGACCAAGTATACAATCGAATCAATCGTTTCACGCAGAATTTTATAATATTTAAAATAAAAGTGTATTCTGGCTCAACATGGCTGCACGAGGTTGGAATTTTGTTTAATGGATCGGTTAGGATTTGTAATAAAACTGTTTCTCTAAAGGAACTTCTACTTCATTCCTTGAATCTAAGCCAATCAATAACCAATCTATTCATTATTTCACATTTTAAATTTAAAAAGTTGGAAGCAGGCGGGATCCATTTGAGTTTGAAAATATAAAAATGGAATGGCCAGGACACGCACCTCTGCATGATTTTTCGGAATCATGTGCGTATTGAATAATAATCACTTGCTTCGGTGAAGGAAAACATCGTGAGGAAACCAGCATACCTGAGAGATATTTCTCGACGGTATGTAAAGCCAAGTCAGAGGCTCATGGGCGGCATAAAACTCTGACACCAGGTTAGGCACTAACCACACGATAAAGAAGAATGGAATGGCTCCCGCCTGCTTTCAACTTTTTAAAATTTAAAATAATTATGCTTGTACTTAGCTTTTTAGTGTTTTTTTTTTAACTTAAGTTTTTTACCACAGTCGGGTTTTTTAGTTTTTTAAATTACTTTTTTTTATTTCCATCATTTTCGTTTACAAATGTGAAAAATTTCGCAGACGATCAGCCAAACAAAGTTTTTGCCGCCTTCACCGCGTGGAAGTACCTCCCAGCTTATGTTGTGTTCAGATTCAAAATTTATACCCGGTGTCACTTTCACAATTAATACGAGTTTTACGACACCTCTCAAGCTAAAATCCATCGAGCCGTTCAGGCCTCAGAGCGTGTCAAACAATTATATATACATACATACTTTTGAAAAACACCCTCTTTCTGGCGCAGTCGGGTAAAAAAGACTCAATTCAGTAAAAAGACATGTTGGTCTAATCGGCAAAAGCGTTACTGCTGCATAAGGGTCTTGGTTAGATACCCATGATGAGAAAAATGTTGTTGGATATTCCCATTAGGATCACTAGTAGCAGTTCAGTCTGGATTTGTGCCAGGTCGATAGCAGTCGGCTCGCGTCCTATATCCTCTTCTATCTCAAAGTAAAAGTTGTTAATTATCATGAGTATTACACTCCTTTAAAGAATAACATAACATCGCGGCAGCAATCCTAGGAGGCTTAGGCAGAGGTTTACCTAATAGTACACCCTCATTTCGGCAGTTGTGTTTAAGTCCCATGTAATAGGGATTGAGCCTATTGCCATCAACCGCGCACAAATCCAGACTCCGTGGCTGCCACTAAAACATTCCTGATGGAAACATTATTATTATATTAACACTTTGCCGGACCCGGGAGTCGAACCCAAGGCCTCATGCTCAGCAGTCGCGCTGGCAACCACTAAATAAACGAGATAGTTTCTCTTAAAGAATTTCTTCGTTTAACCAAATATATAATTTTACAATCTTCTAAAACGAAAACGTAATGAAGACTCCAAGAAAACTCATCCACTTCAAAACAAACATCAAAGTACCACTAAAACTGCAGATGCACATTATTTACAACCAATACCCGTCTCAAAATATACAGTACATTATTAATAATAGATATAATAAATATAAAGTGTACTGTGAACCAGCTGTGAGAACCTTTGGCCCATTGCCACAAGCTTGTAGTGGTGTGGAGCGCATGTTTTCTATATTATAGTTGCTGCGACGCTTCTCAGAAATTGAATCGAATAAATATTGAGGAGATTTGTTATGATTCCTTTTAATATTTATCTGCTTTTTGAATTTATGTGCAGTTGTTTGGTGAGGAAGAGAAGGATCTAAGTTTTAGTCCATTGGTCTTTCTTTATCGTGTGGTTAGTGTAAGTGCCTATTCTGGTGTTAGAGTTTTTATGCCACCCATGGGCCTCCAACTTGGTTTTACATGCCGTCGAAAAAATCTCTCAGGCATGCTGGTTTCCTCACGATGTTTTCCTTCACCGAAGCAAGTGATAATTATAATTATTTTCCTTTGGTTCAATCAAATTATTGTTGTTACTACCGAAGTGACAAACCTTCTGGCGAGCCACCAATTCTATGGTTCACCTGGAAATCTTTAAACTGACTAATCATACTCATTTATTGCATTCATGTACATAGTTACAAGTTGTTACATATAAAGTTAGGTTTTATTAATGAACCCTGCTAGGGCACAGCAATATTCTTAATTATCTAGTTTAAAGTGCTACAGTGTGGCAATGATAGGTATTAGCAAGCCACTGTGCTTATACTAAAATACTTAAGATAAAATTAAAGTTCAATCATTAAATAATAATCATTATAAACATAGGTAGTCAAAATTTAAAATTCAATCATTAAACTATTAAGCCAGGTGTCTCTACTGCAGGTACAAAGGTCTCAAATCGAAGTTTACAAGGAAACAATGTGTTTCTGCAGAGCCACGCAAACGATATCTGACTTCATGTCCTGCTCTTTGTGTAACTCCACTTCGGACATTGAGGGACTTATTCGAAGTCACAATGTGGCAAAGGTTGAAGTTCATCTCACACCAATAAAAACTCATCAAGACAACGAAGAAGAACTGAAATTTGCTGCCCGAACGACGTGTAATAAACCACTCGATATCCATACACTTTCAAACACACTCGTCTTAACTTTATCTACATTTATTTTCAAGGGACTTGAAGTAATAATGTCGTTTGAGTTAAATGTTGCTTATCTCGCTTACAAGCGCCGTGTGTCTAGCCTCGGTAACAATTATAATTTATGACGCCTTTAATCCTGTTACATCGCTGGTTATAATGTAGCTCCTGGTTCTACTGCTTGCGGCTCTTACTGTATTTACAAGAGGCACTAAGTAGATTAAGGATTTACTTTACAATAGGTAGGTGCTTCTTCTATTTTTTGTCTACTTGAGTCTAAATTATGCTGAGAATTTTGATGCAGTTTTCATCACAATTTTGGAAATTTATACCGAAGGTTTATATACCTGAATATTAAAGTTGCATAGTAGAGAAATCGTAATGTTTTTCGTCAAATCGTAAAAAACCTTGCGAAACAGGGGTGGGGTCACTAGTGCTGCATACTCGGCCAGGAGTCCCTAGCCCAGGATATCCTAGTTTGGATTCTTGACTTCCACAAACCTTTGTAGCATACTATATTGTAATTATACTTTGTATATATATATTGTAATTATACTTTCTGGGACAAGATAAATCGTTATTATTTTTATTATTTTATATATATGTATATATATTTTTTTTTGGCGCATGGCCACAGGAACTAACGACGCTACCTTGCTTTTCCACACAAACTTTTACAAAATAAAAAAAAAATACTGCGCACTGCTTGCATTATCATTCAAGTGCCAAAAAGGAATATAAACCTGGTGTTACTTACAGGTAAGTTCATCACCCCTACAAAAGAAGAAAAATATACAATCAACAACGAAACCTCACCCATTACAATTAAAAAATAAAGAACACAGTCAGGCGTCATACCCGATACGCAATCTCGAAAGTCTAAAAAAAAAACACAGAATCAAAAATACCCGGCATTCATGAACGAAAAGAGTTAATCGGCCGAACATTTGAGTGCACCCAACACAGCACAGTGTGTGATAATAAAATCCATTATAACGGAAAGACTCGACACGAAATATGCCAATTAACTTATGTAAATGTGAGTGGATACTGTGAAAGAAAAAAACCTTTAAAATTAAATGATGTGAAAACAATGCAGTTTGCATTTTCAGCGTTTTACGAGTCAACTTTTATGTTGAGTTGTCTGAATTTAATGATGCCACAGTCTGTTTTGTTTGTTGAATCAATTTTGTGGTCTAACGAGTTTTCATTAAAGTGAGGTTGAGGACCCGTAGGAAATTTTAATGTGAATGGTTTTTTAAAAATTGAGTATCCGAATTATCATCATCTGCTTAGCCTTTTCCCAACTATGTTGGCGATGGCTTCCAATAAAACTGGATGCAGCTGAATACGTACCAGTATTTTACAAGAGGCGACTGCCTAATTGACCTCCACAACCCAGTAAGTACTGGGTAATACGATACCCCTTGGTAAGACTGGTTGTCAGACTTTCGGGCCACTACAAATGACAGCCGGGACAAACGGCTTAACGTGCTTTTCGAAGCACGGAAGAAACTTCTTATGCAATGCGTGTTCACCAATCCACAGACCAACCTAGGCGGCTGTTATTATTTAGGGACATAATATCTAGTGTGTTTTCACGATAGGTGTCACTTTATATTATACTAGCTAAGCCGCGCTACTTCGTCTTACAACACTAAAAGAATTTATCAATTCGAACCAGTAGTTCTTGAGATTAACGCGTTCAACCAAACAAACAAACACTTCAGCTTTATAATATTAGTATAGATTCGTTAGTTAGTTTGATGTCCCACGTGGGTAACAATATAACTAACAAATATAAGGCTATACTGTTTCCTACAAAATTGATTATAACGTTGTAAGGTGCAAGGCTTATATTCGGCACTAGACATTTTCCAACACGTTAGGTTGACAAGAATGAACCGGCTTCGTTTCAATATCACGAGAAAACACGGCAATGTTCTGGGTGTCTGCCAAAAACGTCTGCTCTATGACATTTTCCGAGGCCTAGTTAGGTTTCCTAAGGAAAAAGAATTTGTCTAAGCAGACAAAAGTGATATATACCTAATTATAAATACACCAACGAATACTTTAGCACAGAAAAGTGAATAGGATATTTTTTATAAAACTTTTAGCATAGACAAAGATTGTTTCCCCACCCCAAAAATTCACACACCTCCGAAACAGTCAACAGAGTGACTTCTATCTGTATGGTACTAGGGTTGAAATTAGTACAATTGTTATTGTAATGTAGTAGCATTTCATTTGGCTAAATGAACTGACAGTTTGCCACCCACTTGTGAAACAATCCGGGGAACTTGGCCCGGGTACCTTTGTTAACCGATTTAATTCAAAAGTTTTGGTCTGGGAACGTTTTTTGCATTTTTAGGTTACGCCACGAGAGGAAATGTAGCATTAAAATTCTTTATCGTCCAACGGCGTCAGTACAAAATTCTTACGGAATATTGTTACGGACAAAAACACCTTTTCAGTAAGACTGGCCAAGGCAAGGCCAAAATTAAATTAGCCAGAAAAACTTCATAGATTTCGGTATCTAATGCAAAAGAAACAAAAACATATTTTGTTTCTCTCATTATTTAAGTAAGCATCTAGTATTTACACTACCAGCAGCGGTCGTTGACCTCACAGGCAGTTACTTGAATAAGTGATGAGTTAAAAACATGTTTTTAATACCCATTACGTCTGTCAAGTTTCACCAGCTAATTTAATTTTTAATCCTGTAGTCACTTTCGTATCGTCACTCCCTCACTCACGTCGAGGCAAAAGATACTAAGTGAACTATTGACTGTAACGTTCTTCGTCGATGCGATTTCGACTTTTAATTACTCTGAAAGCAATTTGCATAGTTAATTAAAATCTATAGGTATTACTGCAGTAATAAGTTTCCACTCATAATTTAAACACGGTGAAATATAATTACTTTTTGCTTAACTTTACTTTAAACAGAATCTGAAAAGTTATATTTTACTTTACGCAAAATCTATCGTTTTAAAAGTTGAAAAGTCAAACAGCTTTTGAAGTTTGGAAACTAGAATTAATATTCTGTTTATAGAAGTTCAAGTTTATATAGTTTAATATTTATTACACGTGTTAAAGGCAGCGTGGGTTCTACGTTGAGAACCTCTTGACATTTTTAAATGTTCCAGCACCGTAGTGAGATCGGGCCTTTTGGACTCGGACAGTTTGTCTTAAGTTAGTTTTTTTTTATATTCATTTGTTGTTCTCTTTTTATTTAATTATGTTTTATTGGGCTATGCTTGGAGTCTCTCTGAGGGATCGCACCCGGAACGAGGTGATTCGACAGAGAACCAGAGTTCCTCGATATAGCTCACAGAATAGGTAAGCTGAAGTACCAGTGGGCCGGCCATATTAGTCGTAGAACCGATGACCGTTGGGGTAGACGTGTTCTTGAGTGGAGATCACGAATCGGTAAGCGTAAAATAGGACGCCCTCAGCTGCGGTGAAGCGACGATCTTCGCAGGGTGGCTGGTAGCAAATAGATGAGAGTTGCCAAAAATCGATTTGAGTGGCGTGCGATTGAGGTGGCCTATGTCCAGCAGTGAACTGCTGTAGGCTGATGATGATGTTTTATTGTTTTGTCCCGTGCGAGTCTAATAAATGCCACAGAAAGCCTAAAAGTCAGCATTACCCAGGCAGTACAGGTACAGTAGGTACAGCAGTACAGGTTCGTGGGTGTTCGGTTCTAGGACACGTCCGTTTCCTTACGATGACTTTCTTCATGGTTTTGAGAGCAATATTGACATAATAATTTACACTTAATAAAGTGATTGCTTCAATATGTATAAACTATTCTTCTGCGGTGAGGTTTTCATCTAGACATGCTGCAAGCTGATATGATATGACGACATAATCTGTACCTTATTAAAGAGGCTTTTGCCATGCAGTAGTGTAGCTACAGGGTGATGTAGTGTCGAGTATTTCCGTATTTATACGTCAGATGTGTTTAATTTTATAGGAAGACATCAAAACCGATCCAGTCAAAATAGGCCACCAAGTAAACACGCAGTTACAAACAGGCTGTTTAATTAAATAGCGCGTAAATGCGTGAAATTCGCGAAATGGTAAGCATTCATCGTTCAGCTTAATAGAGTTCCAAAATTAGCATACTTGAATTTTGATTAGCAGTAAAACACAGTTGAACTTTGTAACTGTGCTCTGCCAAGCTTCCATTAGCGTTGGGTTAATGGACAAAACCTCTGTCATTATGATTGTGTGGTGTTCCCATAAATTGTGAGCCGACAGATTTTATGACCAAATTTGGTTATTGTTAAATGAGTCGGATTTTTTGACTGAAGTGAAGTTTGGTTATTTTTTATGTTTGTTCGGATTTAATGACATCGTGTGCACTGGAAATGTGCAATGTTGTTGTGCAGTGACACAGTTGTGCAATGATATTGGTTGGTATTAAGTCTCTACGACGAATTTCCCAATAAATGTGATATTTTCGGCGCACCCTTGACAGCAGTCTCGGGCTCCCGACCCGCCTCACTGACTTTGCTCAGCTTGGAATTGCCTTTCAGTTAATAATCATCATCATCTGCCTAGCCTTATCCCAACTATATTGGGTTCGACTTCCAGTCTAACCGGATGCAGCTGAATAAAATAAATAATCTTTTAGTTACAATCACAGACATAAAAACGCAGTATAAACAGCCTTTCATGTTCCTACTGCTGACACAGGCCTTCTGTCTATAAGGGGCTACTATTATACAGTACTATATATTAACCAGGTTACAAAGTAAAGGTTGGTAGATGTCACATGTCTTCGAATTTTTGGTTCGAAAAGACACAGGTGTATAATTAATTGTAAAGTCTGTTTTAAGCTTTCACGGTTTATAACTGAACTTACACTATCACTTACGGGATATATTCCGCGATTAATGTTTATATTGAGCACCCGATATTTCGACGCTGTTGCAAGCGCCATCACGAGATGACGGGAGCTCAATATAAACAATAATCGCGGAATATATCCCTTAAGTAATAGTGTAAGTTTAATTGTAAAGTGTCTTGATTTTTGCCCTGTAATAGCCATTTGGTGGCTACAGGGGACTTCAAGCTGACAGACAAAGCGTGGGTAAACTGTCATCTAGATCTACCTTTACGGAGAATGATGTTGTTTTCATTCTATAATCCGGGATCTTATGCTTATGAGAAATTTTATTTTTTGTCAGCTATGCTAGTTATATACTTCTTGTAAGTTTCGATGGATTTCTTTCGTTATGCATGTCTACGCCATGGAAGCTTTATGTAAGTTAACACGAAACAGATGCACACCCATGTTTAAATTAAACCTGCAAACACGATTCGTACAATCGTTTATAAATCCTCTTCCAACATTTATTCATAACGGCCCGTCTTCTCATTTCAAAACCCCCAACAAAACATTACCATAAAAAACAATTCGTGTAAAACATTCAAATAATACAATTATTACGGCGAAATAACAATAAACGGTCACAAATCCGTCCTTCTTCGGGACGAGAACGAAACACAATGTTCAGAGAGAAGGGACCTTTACAATACGCGATCCCTCGGGATCTCGCTTTTATTAATAAATCTTTCCGATGCTTCCTTTAAGCGCTGAATAGCATCGGAAACCCGGAAAGTCCTGTTTTCATAAAGGATAAACGCTATATTTCCGTATATCGTTACGTTGCCAAGTCGTGACTAAATGGTGTTTAATTCAACACACGATGTTTCTATTGTTCATTATGACGGAATTATGATGAATTTTTTAATTTTATCGCTCGTGTGTTGATGAGATTTTTTGTTTACTTAACATTGTTGATTCTTACTTTTGTTTGTTTGAAGATCACAGTGAACCGGAATCAATAGTTGATTTCGGTAGTCTGTAGATGTGTGTCAATTCCCGTCACTTGATAATTTCGAGCTCGTCGGTCCTTGTAATCGAAGAATATTATTTTTATAAACTCGAATAACCAAAGTGACCATTCTAACATCAAACCGATGATAGAAAAGTGAAATAATTATAGTTTAAAAAAATAAGCTTTATCTTCTTAATCGTGTTTTTTTCTGCATAAAAAATAACTAGTTCGCCATCTTTGGGAGTCCGCCATATTGGATTTAGAATGACGTCACTTAGCTAGCCAAACATGTAGTTTGGATGACATGTCATGTCATCCAAACTTAACATGTATGCAAGATTTCAGCTAATTGGGAAACCGGGAAGTGGTCAAATTTAACTTCTAAGATTTTATTACATAGTTAGTTACAGGTGAAGCTTGTAAAAGCGTGTTAAAATGGCTGGGACATAAGCAATCAAATAGCTTACGTCATTTCCGATGAAAATCGTTGCAGGAATATGAAGTGCTTTAAAAATAATTGCTATGTAGTTTTTCCTTGAAACTCACTGGTTTCCTTGAAATTCTAAGCACATGTTGATGACAACATACTTCCTAATAGCATTCTAAAACTATCCGGCAACCATTAAAATCCATCGACCATGACTCTCGTCACCCTTTAAAATGTTTAAAAAAACGCCAAATCCAAGCGAACAGGAAACGAAAAAGAGAGAATAAATAAAAAAAGTGTAAAAATCACCCTTCCCGAGTTTCAACTGTGATTATCTGGAATAGGTGTAATTAATTTGACAGGCCCGGAGGCTGGCCCTTAATTACGACTTGGAATTAAGACGCTCGAGGAAATTATTTGAGACGGTTCACTGTGACAACTGAGTGCTAGATGCTAATGTGCGTTTTTTTAGGAATTTATAGACTATGGATGTGTAAGAAGAGTAATCTGCTTTATTGTGTGGTTAGTGCCTTACCTGGTGTCAGAGTTTTTGTGCTGCCCATGGGCCTCTGACTTGGCTTTACATCCCCACGAGAAATATCTATCAGGCTGGTTGGTTTGGATTCCTCACGATGATTTTCCTTCACCGAAGCCAGCGATAATTATACAATACGCACATGAATCCGAAAAATCAGAGGTGCGTGTCAAAACACGGCCTATGACTACGGGGACCTATGTATGACTTGGCAGTCCGACGTTCACACCACTAGGATATCACTGCTTTTAAGAAGAGATGTATTGTCATTGCATATCAATGTGGTTTGCGTTTTTTCTTTATTAATCCGAAGATAAACGATCATTAGGCCAGTAACGGTTCATATATTTTGTTAAAGAGAAAGGTCGTTTCTCAAAGAATAATTTTATTGCGACCAATAAACATTATTATTTATTTTCTTCTATCTCGACAGTACATAAGAGGTGTACGAGAACGCAGGCAACTATAATATACTCTTGAAAACAATTAGCAGTTAGCACAGCATAACTCTTTAGTTAAAACCTCTGTGACAGACGAACATAAAATAAGATTATAAAAGTTTAGTTTTTCCCTTTGAAAACGGGTTTTTAAAAGCAAATACCTACTTAACTTTTACACGTGGATTAAATGAAATAATTAATCGAAATAAGTGAATATTCGCCACTGTATCCTAATTTGAGACACTTAACACGAAAAATTCAAGAAAATCTTTTCACCCATAACATACGTAGAAGCAAAATCTTGTATCTCCACATCGCCGTCATTCATTCGTGGCATACATATGTAAAGTATTTCTCACAGCTTTAATACAAGCCGTATGAATATTTTCAGGCGTCAAGATGAATGTGTGGTATTTTCATTGTGCATTCAGTATTTGGGGTGTTAAGTGTACGCGGTGTATTGTTCGGGGTGGTTAAGTTTGGGATGTACTCGATGGTTTTTTTTGTGGCTTATAAGTAAGTTTGTTACTTGTGTAGTGAGAAAACCAGACAAAGTAGTTGATTTTCGCAATGTTTATCCAGAAGATTTTTTTTATGGTTTAAACTAAAATGGGGCTGGGTAGGCAATGTCTGCCGGATGACAGCCAAGTTGTGGGCCCGCATATCGCAATACTGGAGCCCTGTGACAGCTAAACGGAGTCGCGGCAGACCGAGAAGAAGATGGCGGGACGCCTTGGTTGACTTTTTCGTTGATTAGCAAGAAGAGGCATGGTACAGGAAGATGATGATGCCTTTCCGTTCTGTTTCATAATTTTTTAGACTTGGAAAAAATAAACTTTAAAATATGAAAGAAAGCAGTTTGACGTCGTTAATGTTTCACAACAGGTAAACATTATTTAAGTCTGACCACAAAAAAAAAAAACGTATTCTATCTTATAATTAGCTTGTTCTTCATTTGCAGTTGGAGACATTTCAGATACACTCATTACCCCATAAACAATCTAGTCCTCGCAACCCTATATTCCACAAAACACACGTGTATTGTATTATGACTCATGTAATTGCCAAGCTCTGTGTTGCCAAGTTAAAGTTAAACTTACTGCGAACAACGAAACTAATGTACTAAGTTCTAAAGTCAAGAGTAATCGATAGTGTAGACCCGCAAATATGATGCCCATACATCGGTACCTACTACGGAAAATATAAATAATGAAGGAAGGCTCATCCAAACAATATTCTCTTGTACCAAAAAGGGTATCTGACTCAGTCAAAGATTAAAATCGTTAGATCTGTACTCAGTTGGACGAAAAGTGTCTACCTTGAGAGTGAGTTTGCACATCCCGCTTGGAACAACATAATATAGGGTTAAGCAGAGGTGTACCTAATATAATAGTACACCCACATTTCGCCAGTTATGTTTAAGTCCCATGTACCTAATAGGGGAGCCTATTGCCACCAACTGGGCAAAAATCCAAACTCCGTGGCTGCTACTGAGAAATTAATAATGGAAAATCCCAATGTCACTTTTCCCGACCTGGGAATCGAACCCAAGACCGCATGACCTCATGTCCTCAAGCATACAAACACATGCTTAAAAAGTTTACTTTTTCATCATTGAAATAAGCTACTTTGTCTTTTAACCATGAAATGCTAAGAGCATGGGAGGCAGACTTGCCACGCCTTCAAATGTAAGACATAAATTGTGTGAAAGTGTACCATAACCTTTGTGGCGGCGATTAGTCTTAAATATTTTATCGTCTGTGGTATGAGTAAGTTTTGTTGGAGGACAGTAAAAAGTCGAGTAATTAGGTGTGGGCTGGCGTGGAAGTTATTTGAGTTTATGTAGTGTAGTATTCGTATAGTTTATGTTTATGCTCAACATCATGTTGTCGAAGTTTTTTGTCACAGAATAAAGCATGAACCAGAAAGTTGCGGTCTTATTTAAGATGTGTGGTATAGACCATTAAACTGAACCAATTTCTCCATGGGACCAAAAACGTAATAGAGAAAAAACATTCTGCTGTGCCCTACAAAATTTTGACACCTACTCCACACAAATGGGACAACTGTATTTCTTTTTCAGTTTAAAAACCTATAGCTCATTCCTGAATATGACAAAATTTTTTTGATACATGCTGCACCGTTCCCAGTTTTGGGCCTTCCAACTTCAAACTTGAAACGCGCGCGCGTCACTTATTTCCTTCTTGTGAACGGACGCCCAGCTAGATCTGTCACAATTGTGACTTGTCGTTCGCTCTAAACTTATATATTCTTCAATTTGTTTTTCTCTGCAGTCGCTGTTGCAAAATGCGTGTCACTTGAGCATGTAGTGTGTGGACCAGAGGTTAGGGTGATAAAAATCAGGAAGGTACTAAAACATACATGTTGATTCCACAATGTACTTGTTTAATGTGTTTTAATAATATATGGGAGTGATATTTTACGAACACATTTTACTAACAAAAATCCACGAAGCTCTAAATTGTAATAATTCACACCTTTCTACACATTATTTCGAATTACATATAATTTTCTTTCCGCTTACATTTTTCAACGAAGTGCGCTTCAACACAAAAAAAAGATAAATAATTACGTCACACACTGCATAATTATGCCGACCGCGATGCCTCGTTCGAATCGCGCACTCGCTGTGCCACTAACCCGCAACACTCGCCCGCTAAGTACAATGTGTGGATTTAAAATTCCATTTCCGTGGACGTGATCGCATAAGTTCCGATCCGGATTCCGGAACGGCGCCGTGTTTGTGCAGTTCCACCGGTTTTAAGTGTTCTCCTTTTTGTTTGTCAGTTCCGCGGTTATGTTTTGTTACAGTTGCGTATTGATTGTACTTATTTTAAGTGGAGAGAGGGTTGGATCGCTTTTTATTTCCTCGTATCGGATTTTTGAGTTTATTGAGGTTGATTGCCAGTTTTGTTCGGCAAGTTGGAGAGTAGTGCTCGATGTGCAAATGTTTGATTTTGTGGTGAACATGAAGGAGTATTGGTTATTTGTGGTGGATGTTTCTATCTAACAGATGAACGAAAGGACTTTGTTTATTGTAGTTTATTAAAGTTTAGCTTATTATGTTCGTAAGTTAAGTAAGTTCGCTTAGGCACGCTAGTGAGAATGGTGATTTAAAGTTTTCTTATTAGTTGTGAGAACTTGTACTTATATCGAAAATGTTGGTAGTTTTGAATACAACGTTCAATTCGATTATGAATATTTTACATTTATATTCAAGATTTTTTTTTTATAAAACCTGCTAACAATTCCACTCACACACTCTAGAAATAAAACCTCAAATATACCTTTACCCGACAAAATACTTCAAGCCACATACCTTAACAAAAACTTAAGCGTAATACTGAGAAAGCGTTTGCCCGAAATTTAAATGCCTACATCTTAAGTCGGATGACCTTTACGGCAACCCTTTCTTGACTATTTCCAAGACTATTTGTCATCCGGTATTATCCCTACCCGGGGAAAACCGGGTAAAACCATCACTTATTTGAATTAATTGCTGTGCCCGAGATCAAAACATGGGTAGTCTAAGATTTAGACATTTTTGCCAGTAATGCAATTCATCTTAGTCCATTTTAAGCGCGTGTAACATAATTCGTCTAAATTAGTTCTAGATTTTGGTGTAATTTGTAGTTTGTGGTATGAGTTATGTTGCGGTTTTTTTGTTTTTCTTTTGGTCGGAAAGGTTTTCTTGTCAGCAACTGTTTATCTTATCTGCTTATCTTCTTTACATGATTTTCACCAGGTGCGGTACATGTTATGCCCATTAACCTACACTCCAAAACTTTACCTCCTCATAATAATATTAGTGTAGACAAACCAAAATCAGGAAAAAATATCGTTACAATAAAGATAACCTCCAAAATCGCTGAACACTTCATAAAACCGGCGCACACATTTACAAACCACCCACGACAATCAGACGACAATTAAAAGCCATTTCTAATTACGTTTGAAGATCGAAGTTTACACCATTTCCACAGACTCGAAGAAATTACAAGTAGCTACTACAGTCTCTAAATTAGACAATACGGTGGAATAATCACTGGATCTTACCCTTTCATCGGTTTTAGCTAAACACCGCTTAATCCAATTGTGACGCAATATTCGTAGGTACTAAGAATTCTTGGGAGGCTGGCCCAATTTGATGGGGAAAGCGGGGAAGAAATCAGAGATTTTGAAATGGAAAATTTTCTTGGCAAAGGAGTACCTCATAGTACACCTATGTTTTCCCAGTTATGTTTTAAGTCCACGTCTCCTTCTTAGCGTATCGATGGCAAATAAGTTTAAATATTATGTTTAGCTCAAAACTCAGCCACGTGAACTCTGCTCACTTGCAAATACAAATATCATGTCAAACACTAATGTACAAATGACATGTCCGATGGCAAATATAAATATAAGTCCACGTAATAGGGGGCGAGCCTATTGCCACTAGCTGGATAAAAACCCAGACACTGGGCAGCTACAAAGTAATTTCTAATGGTCACAACACAAACCGACCTAGCAATTATCCCAGAGCAACATGTTCCAAAGGTCAAGCTTACATATAACAATAGCCATACAGACTCTTCTTGCTTGGCAAAGACGTCCGGACACTTTCAGGGATTTTTTTCTCATACCACCTCAAATCAGTCATGGCGGTACGCCTCTAAGTCGTCTCAGCAGTTCTTCCTGGGCTAGCCTCGGCAGAGTCGTCAACCTTCCGCCTGGGTTACGCTACAGTCAACTATAAATATTAAAACAGACATCGATGGCTAACTTCAAATCGATGGCTTAGGATGGTCGAAATCGACTGACATCGGAATTAATATCATAGGAAGGAATCATCTCACTTCCCATGATTTGGCACGTCACTCACATCTGACCTTGTTTACTTATCAAAAGTAAAGCTTGGCCACTGGTTTGGAAAAGTAACGCCCAATTTGGACATCCGGGTAAAGTGATGTTGAAAAGAGTTTCGATGAGTAGATTGGCTGTCAGTTAAGTTCTGGTGGTTTGGTAAAATACGTATTGACAGACTGGATGCGGAAGTTGGGAGACTGGGTGTTGTAGCACAGCTTGGGAAAGCCCATGTCCAGCAATGGAGTGCGATAGACTTATTTTATTGCTGATTTAATCGCTTGTTAAAGCATTAAAATATGGAACTACTTTTGGCATCTTGGTAAATGATGATCATCGCCGTCAGTCATCGAAGTCAACTACTGAATATTGGGCTCCCCAATCGAACGCTATGAAACTCGATCTTTGACTATGCTAATTCGGCAGGGAGTTAAATACTAGTCACATTCTTCAAGAAAATTGTGAAATTAAAAGGCTTGCTATCCGCTGTAATTACACACCTTTTATCTATCCACGAGTACCACAGAAAGTACATTTTTATCGGCCCAGATCAAAAAGGTATGAGATTATTTCTTTTAATTCTTCTCAAGTCCACCATTTATGCCATGTTTCCAACATCCGCTAAATCGCCAAACTTGGACCGGAACAACAAATTATTTACATTGTCTTAATCAAGTGGTTGCTCCAACATAATGAAGGCATGCACTAATTGAGTCTCGACCCCTTGCTAGACCACTATTGTGTTACGTTACATTTTAAATAGCTGCAGGAAACTGTTACATTTGTTCGAGATTGGGTGGTCAACGAAAAGGTAACGCAATTTGGATATTTATTTATTTAGGATCTCCAACAAAGGATGTACACAGATCATGGAAAAAAAACTATGGATGACAAAGGTATCGCGTAGGTGTACTCTTTCACTTACAGGAGACCACAGTATGCATAATAAAATTACATCTAAGCTATCAAGAATAAAATACTAATAAAAGACATTTAAAAGTTTACAAGAATTAAAATAAGAACAACATTTGGTAATATAATTGGTATACACAAATTGAAATAATTAACAAATAGATAATTTTTTATACATTGCAAGATATTCACAGAAGTCAAAATTGTTTTTTTTTTTAGCTACCGTGTTATTTTGCCTACATAGTCTATGCATAGCGGCGAAATGACCTAGGTTGGTTTTTGAGACAGGAACTTAGAATAACCCGTAATGTATTAGACCTAGGAGTCCAGGTTGGAATTTTAATCTCTAATGAGCTCAAAAGTTCACTGCAATCTATCGTTCCGCTATTTTGTGAAGTTTGTACCTTTGCTTCTGAACAAGGCTAGGCAATAATGCATTTGAGTAAGTACGTACTGCAATAATGAGAAACAACGTTTTGCCACTGAACAGGCTCCCTAAATAAGAGATCGTTTTGGGGCGTACGGGCGACAACTGCATTTAAGTTAGTAAGTTAGTTTTTGAAAACGTTGTTGTTTGCTTTTGTTTTTGAGTTATTATGTTGAAAGAGATGCCGTTGTTTAGTTTATTGACACTCCGAAACAACTCATCCGATTTAAAATCCAAAATTTTTACTACCGATATAAAGATGAATTATTATAGCCAAGAGTCTTATGCTTCTTCTACGCGGACAAAGTCGCAGGCAGAAGCTAGTTCAGAATAAAATAAAAACATAACTAATTGTTATGCCCGGTTGATGGTAATATGCTCGCCACCTATTACATGGGACTTAAACATAACTGGCGAAATGTGGGTGTACTATTAGGTACAACACTACTTAACCCTTTGGGGATTAAATGCGTGATGTTATGTTTTCAGAATTGAAAATATTGACAGTAACGCAGAGGTTTTGGAACATGATTGTGTCACGTGACATCATCAGTATTAAATGACAAAATATCTAATAATACTTAATAATATATAAACAACAGTAGTAGGTAATAGAAGTTGAAAAATGTACATAAGGCCTAAGGCTAATAAGAATCTTCTGAATGTGAGAACCGAATGGTCGTAAAAACAATTCCAGTAAGTATTACGTGACTCTAATATTAAGTAAATAGGAGTTATCAGTTGCCTTCTTATGAAGCAACACTGATGTTCATCTTGTAAAGTGCTGATATTCTAACACCCGTATCAATAAACAAGTCAAAGTGTTTACTTGAGTAAATGTCATTTTTAAAGATACGACTTTTATTATGTAGTTTAGTAATTGCTTAAATTACAATTGTTAAAAGTTAGAATTCTTAGCTTTGCTTTCTTTGGCGGTTCTCACTTCGTTTAAATTCATATCAATTGCAAAAAAAAATTGGATAAGTAATTACTTAAGCTCAAGCAAATACTTTAACTTGACTATAGGTATCTATCGGTACGGTATGGGTGTAAGTGTACCCAACAAACAAAGTTATCATTCATCAGACAAATCAAAGCTCAAAAATGGTCTAAACTCGGCACAGAGGGCAGCCGGTCATAGTGTTATCAGGTTTTTCTATCATGAATTTCTCAGTAGCAGCCACGGAGTCTGGATTTGTGCCCGGTTGATGTCAATAGGCTCGCCCCCTACATTAGACGGGACTCTAACATAAGTTGTGAAGATGTGGGTGTACTATTAGGTACACTTCTGCCTTAAAATCCTGGGATTACTGTCATGATGTCATGTATTGTGTAAAAATCGAAAACACAATTAATTTAGCCTTCAAACTAATCCCCACATAGCCGACAAACATTCCCAACACGCAATTACAACCACTAGTAAGTTAGATTAACCAAATAACTTGAAAGCAACATGTAAGATTCAATGTCGATGCAATCCCATTACTGAGATTGGAATGGGCCACGCTAATGGTAGTTCGGTAAACCATGAAATTGTGAGTTCTCTTGCTGAATGAGAATCGAGGTTTTTATGGTATAACGTATGTTTTATTCCTGGTTTTGTGAGCTAAAGGAAAGAGGATTCTTTTTATTTCTGGCTGAGAGTTGCGTATAAGAGAATTTGTTACATGAAAGTTGAATATGAATCTATCAAAACGTGGCAATGCTGCCAGCCTTCTGGGCATTATTCCTGTTGACAGCGATGTGGACGATTTCTTTTTTGCCCGCCCTTTTTTTTTGCTTTTTTATTTTTTGCCTTTTTTTCTTCTTTTATCTGTACATATTTGTATTTTTAATTTAATATTGTGTTGTATTAAATGTTCGTTATTTATTGTCTAAATAAAAGTTTTTCAAAGTAAAAAAAAAAAATCTATCAAAAAGAAAAAAAAACCTATTAAAAACCAAATTTCTTGTTCGTACTATTTTTACCTCTTACAGTATTTAATTGGGATAAAGATAGGAGAAAAATATCACGCCTTTCCTTTGAAAGGGTAGCCAGAACTAGTACACGGATATTTTGCCAGTCATAGTTAATCAAAGTAATAGAGGTAAGCCTTTTACAATCACAAATACTACAAAAAAAAAAACTAAAAATAAACAAATACTATTGCCAGGGCAAAAGTCCAGATTCCATTCTGATTTTGTGAAATTTTTAATGGAAAAACCAAATAACATTTTCTGTAAATCTGTCGGTGTAGCCGCTCAACTGGCGCGTTTGCGACCACTATGTCAAAGAATAAAAAAGTACAGATTTGTTGTTTTGAAGGATTTTTTAGGAAGATTGCTGTAAACCATATGTGAGAAAAAAAAACCATATGTGAGAAGGAACAAAGTACAATTCCGACTCCAGGAAAATCGACTGAAAATGTATGAAAAAATGCTTGTATGACGCAAGAGGTAGTTGTTTTGGCTCTGAGTGTGTGCATGTTTTTTGTGAAAAAAACGTAAACCAAAAAATACATACAGAAAAATATGTATGTATACAGTCCGAGGCAACTTTTTATTTGTCATCACATATTTGATTCCTGTCTCTTTTAATCCTTTACCTTTACTGATCTATCAAACCGCTACGGACGGCCTGCAGACATTGGCTAGATGTCCTTCTGTAATATTTGTATGGAGATGTCCGTGTCCGTAAGATTTTGTCTGTAGATACCGGATTTATCGAACTTTTCTTGAAGTAGGTGTCTGAGTTCGGTGTCTGGAGCCAATACGTAATTTATCAGGAGTTAGTTTTATAGATAAGATACATCATCTGCCTAGCCTTTTCCCAACTATGTTGGGGTCAGCTTCCAGTCTAACCGGATGCAGTTGAGTACCAGTATTTTACATGGAGCGACTGCCTATCTGACTTCCACAACCTAGTTATTGCTGGATACTACGATATCCCTTGGCAAGTCCGACTTTCGAGGCACTGACTACCTGAAACGACTGTCAAAGATCTACAAAAGACAGTCGAGACCATCTGCTTAACTTGCTTTCCGAGGCACGGAGGATACTAGCTATGTAATGGTTGCTAACCCATCCACGGTCCCACCTAGGTGAGCACGGCTTAACCTAAAGATCGTCCCGAGCCGCTGTTATTATTTAGGCACGAGCTCCTATTGACAGATAAGATACAGTATAAAGAAACTTCTAGGTTCGTCGTTCCAAAGTAAGCTTTCCACGAGGCAAGATTTAGGTCAAGAGCGAGCACATTTATTAATGAGAAAACCTTAATAAGTATGTATTATATTTATAAAAATAAAATATGCTAGTCCACACCACACGTGTCAACTGACAAAAACCAACAAACGTCGTCCCATTTATAACCTGTCGTTTAATTAATATTTAGTAACATTACATCGTTGGCTTCCGGCTTAATATTTTGGTTGTTTGTCGGTTAAACATACTCCTAATTTATATAATGATCCGGGTAATACTGGATTAATGTACCCTTATAACTTGTTGTCGGTTTCTTTGCGAATATGTAGAAGCTAAATGATAGGAAGATAATTTATTTGGTGCGGTCCTCGATTGTAAATATTTCAGCCACTTTTTTATCTCCCTGTGACGTTTTAGGATCGCGGTGTGACCGGCATTAAGCCTTGTGCGAAAATGGCAGAATATCTGGCTGTGAGAATTTCAAACACAATATGACGACAATAAGATACAGCGTTATCCCGTAGTTGTTTATAAACTAATGCCAGAGTAACAAAGACTGAATCCCAATGAATTTTTCGTTATGACAACTCACACTACTAATATTAACACTTTTAAGTGGGATTTGTAGTCCTAAAGGTCACGGACAAGGACGCACCTGGCTATAGTTTTCTCCTACACACGTTCATGCATTACTGTACAAACAAAACTGCTCATCCATAACCTATCGTCTATGGCGGGCTTTAGGGCCCCTGGACAAGTGGAATATCGCTTTAAAAACGTTTCGGAATTCTAAAACGATTTTAACTGACATATTAAGCTTTTCCACAGTTAGCTGAACACTTTAAATATGCAGTATAAGATGGCGCTAGGTGTCAAGCAAAAATGCCTCGATATGTCAAACTTGTTACATTTATTTTGGCTCTGTATTTTCCCGCCTGCACAAATAGGTTGGTTGAAGTAAATGTATATATAATTATATATATATATATCTTTATATAGTCTTTATATATTTTTGACTCATCGGTATCGCTGTTATATTGTAGCTTCGTCTGCGTATTTTTGTGGGTTCTTAATGTCCAAAAATGACAAGGATAATGCTAAGTGACGGCTTCTTTGATCTAGTGATCGCAAGTGCGACAGCTGTGCATGAAGTCCTGGGTTCGATTCCGTGGTCGGGCAAAGTGTCATTGGGTTTTTCCATGAGGAATTTCTCAGTAGACAGCCACTGAGTCTGGATTTGTGTCCGGTTGATGGCAATTGTCTCGCCCCCTATTACATGGGACTTAAACATAACTAGCGAAACGGTGGGTGTACTGTAAGGGTCACCTCTGCCCAAATCTTTAGGGATTATAGACGGGATGTAAAGTTAATCATTCTAAAACAAATGTTAGGTTGACAAGATTGCTATCAAATTGCATTGCTCTATTAACTATCTCAGATTAAATCCCGAAACTAAAGTTGCAATTAGGAACACAACAACCCGTCACATGGGTGATTCATTAAACCGATGTCACTGTGGTGAATGAATTGTGGACCAAATTAATTGTTACACGTTTGTTTAGATTGTTTTACTTGTTTACAAGTCACCTTGCTTCATTGGAAAATCAAGTTGAACCTTTGTTCTTTTGCATACTTAGTTTGGTCGTTAGTCTGCGATTGCTAAGAATGGGGCACTGGGTTCGATTCCCGGGTCTGGAAAAAAAGTGTCATTGGGTTTTTTCATTAGGAATTTATTTCTGAGTAACGGCCCGGAGTTTAGAAGTTGGTGGTGCGATATTCCTGTGCCTCGGAGAGTCGTACGGTAAGCCGTTGGTCCAGGGGGTCTACTCTCTAAGTCCGTCAACGAAGATACGGGCCCGTACGAAAGTAGATGGAAACTTTGAAATTAATGAGTTTTGAAAATACATTGGGAGCAAGGACAACTGTCCAATCGTGTTGTCATTCATTTTTAGTTCGGGCCCCTCACTAATCGTATGTCCGTAAGTGATACGGAGTAGGAAATGCCCGTATCTGCGGCCTAAACTACGGGTTTCGTGCTTAGAGAGAAGACCTCCTGATTACTTAACTGTTGTGTCGGATTGCCGTCCCATCGCATTGTGAGAGTAGGTAAGAGAAGAGTAAACCTGTGCACTCAAATTGTGCAAACTTGTGCACTTTTATCAAATCAAATCACTTTATTGCAAACATGTACAGGGGTTGGAAGAGGGTTAGATTAAAGTTTCAAACATGCACCCTGTAAGGGCACTGCAAAATAAATAAATTTCATAATATCTTACGCGCCGATGGGTCTACGCTGAGGTTAGACACTGTGGTGTGGCCACACCATCACTGCGCCTTGCTAAAGCTTGCTTCTTGTTAATACTACCTGCTTTGACTGTAAGTATGGCATATCAAAATGAGTAAAAATAATGGTACAGGTATGAGGTAAGGTTCATTGAAACCGTTGAGGACAAATTGCGGACGCAGCTCTGGACACGGACACCTTCATACAAATTCTACTGAAGTATTCTTTATCGCTTCGTGTCCTCAGCTAGACTGCGATTGGCTCGACTTATCTTTGACCGAGACGACGATGAAACTCGTTAGGAAATATTATGACATCTTTGTATAAACCCAATATTTTCTGAAGTTCGTTGTGTCTCATTTACGGCCGGCCCAACTATTTATTTAATTTACAATAAATGCACATTTTTATAGATAAAATCTAAGCACAGTTTCTAATCACTTTGAACTTGACTATTTGCAAAAAACAATTGTTTTTAATGTTGTAACTATTTTTGTTTAATTTATTTACATTATAGTTTCTTATTATTTCACATAATATTACTATTAAGTTGCGTAATTTAATTATTTTGTTCATCGACGGCAACTAAAACCTGCGCAGCGGAAACTCTTTGGTTAAAGTTTTCATGCAGTTTGTTATTTACGTTTCCAAATTCAAATCACATTATTGCCCAGCGGGCAGTAATGAAATTCAGTACAATATTACTGCCCTAGGGCAGTAATGACTTGCTTTACCTTCGGTTTGCATGACATATAATTTGGCATTTACGAGCAGGTGGTGTGAAAAATATTTTTCGTCCATCCCAGAAAGTCAAACATCACCAACATACGTCTATCCAACTCCAATAAATCATACTTCGGTTTACTACATGTAGTAGATTTTTATAAAGTATCTATCGAGTATCGTAAAAGTCGTATATTCTTAGAAAGTAGGTCAAAATGAGGCAGACAGCATTTCCTCGCTATCTCCTAGAAATAGGATATTGGAACACAATAAAAAGTTATTAAAAGTACCTTTACTTAGTCATTTTCTTTTAGGTCATTTTACATTTTCATCAGTCGACATCAAAAATGAATTAAGGGTTCGCTTTTATAATTCAATCTTACAATAATCTTCCAAGTAGTGATAGCCTAGTGGTGTGACTGTTGGACTGCCAAGTCATAGGTCTTGAGTTTGAACCAAAGACCTCTGATTTTTCGGAATAATGTGGTGAAAGAAAACATCGTAAGGAATGCCTTAGAAATATTTCTCAACGGCATGTAAAGCCAACTCAGAGCCCCATGAGCGGCATAAAAACTCTGACACCAGGTTAGGCACTAACCACACGATAAGGAGAAAAAGAAGAACAATAATTTTCCGATACTAAATATTTATGTCCTTGACCAATGCTTTCATGCCGAATTGCGTTGGGGTTTAATTCGTCATGCAAACTGAGATTGCAGTAGCTCTGTTTAAGCCTTTAAATACGTATGAATCATTCACATTGCACTTACATCGAAAAATGTATCCAATGTTCATCAAAATAAAGCCTATCTTATTCAGTATCTATAAATCCATAGCTCATGGTCGAGTTGTGACAGATACCCTTTATTTTTCCACGAAAAAGGTATTCTGCCATTTAGCCCGAAATATAAGCTGTCAGTGTGACAAAATTCATTTAAATCTTATAAAATAATAATTCCAGTAGTTTTTGCGTCACACGGATTGAGAGACAAAAATTTTGTTTCAGCCTATGTTTTTCGCTCTCGTAACTAAGCATTTTTTTTTGGTAAATAGTATCCTATGTTAGTTGAGAATAGTGACGCTGTCTGTTAGTAACATATTTTTTGTGATAAAATCATTATTAACAGAGACAAACGTACAAATAAAAACTCTATATTTTTGTAATATTTGTTTAGGAAAATACACACGCGTGTAATTCCCGAAGGGTTAGGTAGAGGTGTACCGAATAGCACACCCACATTTTCAGCAGTTCTGTTTAAGTCCCATGTAATAGGGGACGAGCCTATTGTCATAAAAAAAATTAAAAAATATTAAAATATATTATTGCCACTAAATGGGCACAAATCCAGACTCCGTGGTGGCTATTAAGATGTGCCTGAAGGAAAATCCCTGAACTAATATGAATGCTCGCGCTTGCGACTACTAGAACATCAACTGCTCATATCACTAAATAGTATAAAACAAAGTCGCTTCCCGCTGTCTGTCCCTATGTATGCTGTAACGTGTTTTTAAAACCGTTACATGCTTTTCACATGTTAGTCGATTTCGGAACGATTTTTATACTGTCTTTTATTATCGGCGATGGTTTTGTTCGGCAACTGTCATTTTGACGTTTCACTTTACGACCTGTTTTCGTCATGGTAACATAATTCGCCAATTTAATTATACAAATCCGGTACAATCTCGGATATTTTAGGCCAAATGATGCCATAATTGCGAATACCATAATTGTGATCCTTAAACATCCAGGACGAGGTGTTCTGAAGGATTCTTAGTTGAAGGTCCCATTAAAGGTCTGACTCATCGAAGCGTTCTATCTGGCAAGTATTTTTTTAAATGTAGTGTGCGTCTCCACGGCGCCCGAAGTTCTTTTATTGTTACACATACATCTTTTTATTTTTAATAGGAGAACACACACACACATCTTTTTTTTGCTCTTGTGCGATTCCTTTCATTCCTCATACAATGCTTAGATCTTTTAAACTACGCAACGGATTTTGATGCGGTTTTTTTGATAGATAGAGTGATTAAAAAGGAAGGTTTATATGTATAAAACATGTATATTATGGTAGAGAAAACATTAGTATCTACATTGCACCCGTGCGAAGCAGGGGCGGGTCGCTATATTAGTGTAGCCGTTTCTAACAATCCAGATCTACTATATATCTAACCTTGGTTGCCCTACTGCTACGCGCCTCATGTGAAGATCTTTTACCAACTTCATCTTTAGATATCTTGGAAAACTCGAGTGTTTTGCGGTTGTTAACTACAGATATAATAGCTACTTAAATCAAATTAATTTAAACGGAGATACAATTTATATATTATTACTAAAGTTATAAGAACAAGGTGACATTAAGGTGTAATATTTTAAGTTTATATTCGGGTCACCTTTTAGTCTGCAAAGAAGAGATATGGCTGTTATTTGCAAAGCGTCATATTCTTTCTTGAGTATGTATCAAATTTATTTTACTTAGAAGTCTCATCAGACGACTAGTAACGACAAATGCAAAACATTAGGTAGGTGTAGTAAGTTTATCATATAAAATAGGTCTTTAATTATTTAACATTTTATGTACACACAAAATACAGAAAATAACTGAAAAATAGGTACAAAGGTGATGCTCATCATGCTAAAGCATGCTAAAGAAATCTCTTCGAGCATATCTGCGAAAGGCGAGTAGATAAAAAAGAGACGTAAGCAAAGTTTATAAAAGAAGAAGAGAAAATGGAATACATAAGAACAATACGAATTGTTTCGTGATTTTTCGGGAGCGAGCATTAGCGAATCCGTCACAAAAAATTCACGATTCCAGTTTTTTTTATGTAGGTACGTGATTTTTAGAAGACGATACGTGATTTGAGACGTATCCGTCATTTTTCCCGATTCGTGATGCGTGTGAACACGGGCGTTTAAAAAGCATTCCCCCCGTCAGCAAAATTGACGGATCGTGAAAAAAGATGTTACGCCAAAAAAAAACGAATCGTCCTCGTGTGAACGGGCTGTAATACAAATCAAAGAAGAAAAAAATACCCATTAAACGTTAAAACGAGTACGTTTGAACACCGACGACTGAATTCATATCGTTTAAGAATCTCATGGTTGTTCGACGATATCGCTCGGTAAATGGATATCCCGTCGACATCTGCGGGCGACAAATTACCTATTCTATCTGTCATCTCGCTACGGAACGCGGTTTGTTGGGGTTCCGTCGGTATTTAGTTGTTGTTTTCTTTTTTTTTTTTCTATTTATGTTATTGGTTTCTGATTTGAATCTTTGAACTGGCTGTTGGGCAGATAGTTAAGGATAGGTATCTCAAAATTTATCGACTGGTTGACTCGTTTTAATTTGATAGCATCATACTTAAAGTTTGGTTTAACCGGTACGAAGAAAATTGCGGACGTGGCCCCGGACACCAGGCTCTAAAAGGTTTAAAGTGTTTCGCAGTGTCCGGTCCGTCAGCCCATCTATAGACGATGGAATAGATAGCGGTGGCGAGCTGTCATGCAGTGCTTCGCCGCTGGTAATAATCAAAAATACACATAATGATTGCACGTGTTTATAAAGCTTGGGTTACGACACTGAAACAAAAAACTAATTAGAGCTTTATTGCAATGCAGCAGCAGAGAGGATAATTATTTTTAATTCGCAAACAATAATGCACAGTTTACGTTGACTTTTCTGATTGACATGCCACAATACTTTGAAGATAATGGACACTTATAAATTAACTAGATGTGGCCCATGACTATATCTGCGATCCAAGTAGTTAGGTCTGGCAGTTTGAGCACTATAAGCGACCTACACAAATATCCTACCTTTGGTATTGTTCGTCGTTTCGTTGAGCTCTTTGAGTTATGAGTCGAGCTACACGATAACTGACAAATGCTTGCACTGGCTGGACAGGTCCACTCATCTGCATAGTCCTCATGTGAGTTTATCAAGATTATGTCTGTACCTTTAAAGAGACTATGACCTCTGAGTTTATTTCGGCAGTTTCTTCTCAGAGTAGTCGTGTAAAAAATACCGGTCTCATCTAGTTTTAAATAAAAAAGAAGACGTAAAAGTGTTTGTAAAAACCTATTTGCAAAATAAACATCATTTATCATTTATAAGATGTAAATTAGCCTGTTCTTCTCCAGGTCCCAGGTCACCTATTTGTCAGATTTTCTAAAAGTGGTTTAGGCGTGAAAAAGTCTTAAAAGACAGCTGTCTATCTATTATTTTGACAGACTTTTGTATTTATAATAACACTAGCTTATGTCAGCGGCTTCGCCCGTGTGGAGTTCGATAATTGACCCACGGTATCGCCCTACCTCGATAAAAAGTAGCCTATGTGCTATTCCAAACTATAATCTATCTCTGTGCCAAATTTCATCCTGATCCGTTCAGCCGTTTTGTCGTGATTGAGTAACAAACATCCATCCATCCAAACTTTCGCATTTATAATATTATTATAGATTACAACTATATTAACAAAATCACAGTATACAGAACCCATCAACAATCCGTACAACCAGCCCTCTTTTCTCACCTTATGTTTTCTCGAAATATTTTCGTTGGTTCAATGATTGATGTTCGGTTGACACGTCGCCGACTAATGCCTGCTAGAAGATGGATATGTCCCCACGGTATTAGCTACGTGTTTCATTCCTCTATATTATTTAAATACGAGGCCGTAGGGGGGGAGGGAGGGATTATTCGGTGATGAATAGGTATTTGATTGCTTTTAAATATATTTGCTTTCTTGGTCTGAATGTAGATGTCTGTCTTGTTTGAGGGTTTTTTAAAGTATTTTCTGGTTGTTGCAATGTGTTTTAGGGAATTGCGATGTATTTATCTGTCTGCTGTATAATATGGAGAGTCGTCGACGTATTGTCCCAACTTAGCATTAAGAACCACAAATAAAGAAGCAGTACGTATACTGACTTTCATATTCTTGGAGAAAGGTGATCTAAAAGCGGCATACTACCGAATTATGTCTCATAGGTTAACTAAGCTCAAACTAGTTATCTCCCGTGTCGGGTGCAGTAACGTGTTATTGGTTTTTTTTTCTATCAGGAATTTATTGCTGCTTTGATGGCCCGGATCATGGCAATAGGTTCGCTCCCTACATATAACTAGTGCTCCTGCTTAACCCTCCAGGGATTACAGGTATGATGTTGTTTTAAGTAATAATGTCAATAGGTCCGGAATTATTAACATAGTTACATCTTCGTGACCAACATGTCTACCTGAACTAGCAATGTCCCAAAGGCATCCCTTACTAACATATGCCTCGCCTAAGGCATTCCAATGTTCAGTAACAGTAATTGGGATGCCAATAGTCAGCAATATGACAACGGAGTCAGTTGCTTGCAAAGGCGACCCAGCACACTTTAGTCTTTGAATACTTATTTTCTGTAAAGCCTTAGACCAACTGATTCGATGGTTGAGTGGTCGCAAGCGCGACTTCTGAGCATGAGGTATTGGGCTCGATTACCGGGTCGTTCAAAGTGTTATTGGGTTTTTCTCAGTAGCAGCTACGGAGTCAGATTTTTTTTTTATTTTCCGGTTGATGGCAATAGGCTCGCCCCCTATTACATGGGACTTAAACATAACCGACGAAATTTGAGTGTACTATGAAGTAAGTGGAGGTGTCCATGTCCGAAGCCAAAGACGTCCGCAATTCCTCCGTACTGACTTGACCGAACCTTAAGTATTTCTGGTGTCCATGTCCGAACCTACAGATGTCCGCAATTTGTCCGTAACGTCTTGACCGAACTTTAAACTCGACCCTAAATTATATCCACACAGCAAACGACAACCTCTCGTTATGTTCTCTCAGTAAACAGAACCCGACATTAAATCGCTAACAAGCTGGTTGAGCGATTAAAGAGCTTGTTGACATTAAAATATAAATAACGTTTCAAAACTCCGCTTGTACACAAGTGACTTAATGTCCGTCGACTTCGGCGGATGTAAAGAGTGACATTTTATTTTTAAACTCTTTTTCTGTTTAACTTTTATAAGAATTGTTAATTCGGAACAAAAATTAAAACAATGAGTTAGCTTAAAACAGTTTTAGATAGAGGGATAGCATAGTAGTTTATACGTATAAACACTAAACTTATTCTTACACTAGCGGCCCGTCCCGGTTTCGCACGGGTATTTAACAAAAATGGGACGGGATAGGATGGGATAGGACGGAAGGACGGGATAGGACGGGATAGGACGGGATAGGACGGGATAGGACGGGATAGGTCGGGATAGGACGGGATAGGACGGGATAGGACGGGATAGGACGGGATAGGACGGGATAGGACGGGATAGGACGGGATAGGACGGGATAGGACGGGACAGGACGGGACAGGACGGGATAGGTCTATTAAAGAAATTTGACACTTTGTTGTGGCTTGATGTGCTGGCGTCTGTACTTATTGTAAAAGTATTGAACCTCTTTTGATGAGCGTGTATGGTGATCACCTGTTACCTACCTACATGGCCCGGTTCGGTGCGGGTGGTAAAGTGGCCACAACCGTCGCAGGCGCCGGGTGCTGGCCGGCCGGCGGTCAACGATTGCGCGGGGGTCGACGCACCTTCGGGGCCTTGCGTGGCCTTCTGTTTGATGCAATCATGCAACCCTCATGGCCCTCATCTTCATTGCTTTACAAACTCTTTTGTGATAATGAGATCTTACGCTTTCCTGTCTTTAAGCATCGTGTGTGTACAACTGTATGAGGTAGTGAAGTTAGCTAAGAGCTTTTGTCCAGTATAGTGTTTGAACTAAAATTACGGGTAGCTTTTAAATTGTGTAATTTTGAGATCTTCGTCGCCAAGAAATTATTATCTATACTTATACTTATCTATAATACTATAAAGAGGAAAGATTTGATTGTTTGTTTGTTTGCATTGAATAGGCTCCGAAACGACAAGACCGATTTGAAAAATTCTTTCACCGTTGGGAAGCTACACTATCTCCGAATGTGTATTATAGCTTATGTCACTCGGAGATCCTTACAAAAACTCCAATAATAAAAATACCTTACACTCCTATAATAAAATTACCTAAAAATACCTTACATCGCGCATCTATCATCAATAGTTCAGCAGCGCACGCGAATAAAAAAATAATAAATGGATGTTACAGTAGAAAAATTATAACAAATTAACAGTGGGCTAATGTACAATCCACGACGTTTCCACAGAATACTTAGCTTGAAGATACGGTGAAGACACAATAATCTTCAATTACAACAACATAAATAAAAAGACAAAAAGAATAATAATAAGCAACGACAGGAAGAGACAAAGAGAAAATTAATAATACTAAATTTAATTTACCTTTACTTAATTTATGATTATTTAACTTATGACTATATATATGACAAAAAGGGAACACAAACATTACTAGTTACGCAATTGCAAACTATTCACTAACAGTTTCTTACATTTTTGGCGGTCTAAAGCGAATATGTCTATGTAAACAAAATGTTCATTATAAGTATTGACTATTCTATATTTGAATCTTCTATCTAGTTTGAATATTTAATACCTTACTTAAAGCTTAGCAGGTAAAGTGTAAATTAGTTTACAACGGAACTCTGTAAAAATAAACATTTATCTTCTTTTCTTTCTAAGATATAAGAACGAATTCACCCCGCACGACTCTTCAATTATTCACTATAAAATTAGAAGTAATTGGAGTCCAGCAAGGCAATCTAGATAAAAGCCTCGAATGAATATAGCCCATGAACGCTTTAAGACGACTCCGTACCGCGTTTACTGCCTATCCTGAAATATGATAGGTGCGCGATGTAATCTTTTTGAGTATGTCCAAGATTTACTTTACGACGATATTTCCGTTTATGCCGGCCGGGTTTATGTTAGTGTATTCTGTTTTTAAATGGTTTACTTTTTATTTCTGTTTAGCTGGGTTAGGGTAGACACTTTATAGGTAGGGAACTTTTTTAGGGGTCTGTAGTAAAAGATAAAAGTGACTTGGATAGGGCTTTTATAAATCAACGTGCGTAAACAGTACACTTTTTTTTATCTAGCTTTGGAAATGTAGGAATAAGCATAATCTGTCTACAATATTTACCACTGCTGAGAAACTGAATTCCTCTCCTGTTCCTGTGAGAGGCAGGATTGAAGGTGGTGGAGGTGTGCCATGGCTAAAATAAGACCTAAAGCAAATTTTGCCCAATATGCAAGGTAAACAGACTCTTCTTGAAGCCTTCAACCAAGGATTCTGTAGATACACACTAAGTAACTCTACGCAATATTTTTTGGTGGGTAAGGCCTTTTTTGGGGTGAAAAATCACGGTTCAAGAAAGGACTCAATTATAATAATAATAATTTTATGTGATTATTTAAAAATGTAAAAGTAAGAAAGAAAAATAAATAAAGGAAATAGTAATAATTTTGCAGTACTCCTCGATACGGCTCGCATTGTGAGGAGGTTCCTGTCTCTGGAGCCCTAACCACCGGTAGCTTGGACCCTGCTCCCAATACCGACGGACAACTATTTTTTATATTTTTAAATATTATTTTTTTAAGAAATATTAAAAAATGTAAGCAATGTGTAATGGAAATAATAATTCATTTATTCTCAGGTAAATAACACCCATTGCCACATACAAATTAACATAAAACTATAAATAAATCAAATAAAATTAGATAAAAGTCCATTAGGAGCAAAACAAATCAAGTAAATTAGAATAAAATAAATATCAATTAAATTAAAACGGAATTAAAACGAAATCAAATTAAATTAAATCTAAATAGATACTTCAAACACAATCAAGACAAATTAAAATTAATAATCAACAAAATATAATCGAAACAAACATGACATTTCAACAATCACCAATCATCTTATCAATGTATCGTATTCACAACATTGCGCTGATGTTTGAATAGGAGGATGGAGCTATTTAAAGTAAATAACACTAAAAACTTGTTTAATAAAAAAAAAAACTTCTTGCACCACAAAGTATTTAATACGTTTTCCGTTAATCACATGTGTTCTGTTTCTGTTATCTTAATTATCTTCAAAGGATTAACAGGAATAGAGTCATGTTTCAACTACGTTTAGTGATAGTCTTATATAGCGATTTATGATGCAATCGAGCTTTAAACCTAGAAACATTAATTAAATTTAAATAACTTACCTATTTAATGCATGCATGCCTTTAACCTTCGAGTGTCCCTAAACATTCGTTCAACAACATATGAATTATACCTTCCTGGATTCGTTATGAGTTTACATGTTTATTGGTATAAATATAAGGAATAAAAACTGACCTGGCCTCACAGTGACCTGATATGTTTTCATTTTGATAATTAAAAAAAATACCAGCCAATTGTGACCGACTAGTTATGAGCCTACGGGTGCACACATGACATTTCTTCATTTTGTTCTTATGTGCACCCGTAGGCTCATAACGACACTCGAAGGGTTAAAAAGGAATTTTAAATAATTTTTAAATCCCAATTTAAAATGGTGTAAAATCACGTCAACGTTATTTTAATTAATTTCGATACACAATCGGTATGCGCGAGTGCTTTCAAGCTCATTATGTAGATGACATTCGTTTTAATTTATTAAAATTAAAGAATCAATTTAAAATTTAAGTAAAACTTGCTGTTTACAGACGGATAAATCGGTTATCGCTACGTTTTAATGTGCTCTGCGAAGCGTGGAGTTGCATCATGAATAAAGACTGGCCACCATTTCACAAAAGCCGGAAATAACTGTGAGACTGTCATTAAATACTTAACCTCGCAGATCGTTAAACTTTACATAAATATACAGAAACTCATGTCTTTTTTAAAAAGGGGAAACTGCAGGGTAGAAACTGATGGATTGACTGAAATAAATGAGCATCAAATCAAATTAAAATCAAATAAAATAATTTATTTGCAACGAATGTAGGTTGCAATAGAAACAGGGAGAAGAATGGAGTGAGCCATGTACATTCTGCCTGGTAATAGGCACGCAAAATTTATAAAAAAATGTTAAAAATCATCATCATGTCTGAATTACATTAAAGGTTTGTGGTGTGTTATGGGAACACCCACATTTCACCAGCTTTCTTTTAAGACTTTTCCTGATCCGGAGAAAATCTGAAATCAACGCTATCAACGCTGATGGCTCTAGCACGAGCGCGCGGTGTAAACGTTACGTAACTACGACGAATTTTGAATCGAAAACAGAATTATCCTATAGCATTTTAGTTAAATTGTTCGCAATAAACACAATCAGTCTCATCAATAACATGAATAAATACTTAAAAATATGAAAATTTTATATGTGAAACGAGTATTTTTAATTTAATAATCGACGTATTCAAAATTCAAAAATTCAAAAAATCATACGTAACGTTTACACCGCGCGCGCGCTCGTGCTAGGCTGTACTTGCAACATAGCACTCACTTTAACATTTTTGGGAAAACATGAAAAAAAAATGCTTTCCTTTATCTATATGCTACACAACAGTAGGTAGGTACAATAGCAAACGCCGATGTATAAGCCTGCAACATGAGTCTCCCAAGGGACTGAATGACACTCAGGCTAATGGTACACCATTCACGCTGTATTATACCCGGAGGTGGCAAATTATGTACGATTGGCTTATCATTTATGGCTTTTCAGTCATTACAGGCATGATAATAAGTGTTCGTTATGTTTTGCACCACAGTGTTTTTGTTTGATTGTAAATGAGGAATGTTTTACGTTCGTATCTACGAATTTTTTAGGCCAACTTGGGTCGCTTTGAATTCGTTTTGGTTACGTTCTTTTAAAATGAGTTCCAAGATGATTAAAATAAGCCACACTTTTCCAACGTTAATGCTGATAGAATGGCACTTTTTTGAACCCAATTAGAATGTATGACTCTATTGATATCGGTCACAATCGGAATAGCTTCCATATCAGTCGAGCAGAAAAATATAAGTATTTTTCTGCTCATGAGTTCTACTGATAAAGATAATGTTTAAAATCTAAACCAGGTTCTTACCTGGGTTACTAGATAGGAACCTAGTTTTGATTGTAAATAATATACATATATATAAATAATGTATCTTTTTTAGCGTTAAACATGCCACTTTAACATGTACAGTCACCAACAATTTTTGATTTTACTACTAGTGGTCCGCATGGTAAACTGGTTTGGTAATCGTGCGCATGAGATTTTGTTTTAAAAACGAGCAGACGCAGCTTCGATTGACTGTACCTATCAGAACTAAAATCAAGTATGAAGACCAGACAAGCTTTACCCATCTTTTTTAACCAGGGGGGTTACCATGATCCGTTAGTGCAGGAATGTTTTAGTACTATTCCGAGAGTGGAGAGTGGGTAAGAGATGGCGCTAGACAGCTGTCTAGCGCTGTCACTTTCCCACTCTCGGAATAGTACTAAAACATTCCTGTACTAACAGATCATAGTAACCCACTAGGTCCAAAATACAAACAAATAGTTGAAAGGCGATATTTTGTCACTGTTTAAATCTGTTTAAATGTATGAGCCTCAGTACAAAACATTTATAACAATCTAACATTTTAATGGCTGCTCACTAAACTCTCTTTGCTTTTAAAATATTATGCAGCGTCACTCGTTTGTCCAGCCATTTAATTTGTTTACTGTACCGTAAATTTTTGGATTTTGCATCAACAGTTGTTAAATGCACGGTTTCCGATTGGACAAAACATATAAATCTGCTTTTTTGTGTTCCACAAAATAATAGGTTGAGTGAAGGATGGCAATTGATGCGTATTGTGTTAGATTTTTTTTGTGAATTTTTGACGAACAATGGGTCTAGATTGGGCCGATTATGTTTTTCAACTGGCTGTGGAAGGGTTGATTCATTTAGAAATAAATAAAAGCTCTTTTCATATCCTGGTTGGCAAGTTTTGTAGAAATATAGGTTGGTGTAACATAACATAACATATACGCCTGTAATCCCCGAAGACTTAGGCAGAGGTGTACCTAATAGAACACCAATATTTTGCCAGTTATGTTTAAGTCCAATTTAATAGGGGGCGAGCCTATTGCCATCAACCGGGCACAAATCTATACTCCGTGGCTGCTACTGAGAAATTCCTGATGGAAATCCCAATAACAATTTGCCTGACCCGGGAATCGAACCCAGGACTTCATGCTCAGCAGTCGCGCTTGCGAAAAATAGACCAACAAGGCAGTCGAACCTCGTAATAAAAAATGGGAAAAGCTTGTTTGGTCTATATACTTGATTTTAGTCCCGGCACTCTAGAAATTGGCTGTGTCTTCAAAACCTTCATTCGCTTTGTTTAGCCTGTGATAGTAAAGTAGAAGATGTTTATCACCTCTTGGTGGAGTGTGTCAGGAATGGGCCTGAAAGAAATGCGTTAGTTAGTGAACTAAACATAAATAAGTTAGATGTAGGTATATTTAATATGATCTTAGCGAAACCAATGTCGCCAGAGGCTGCATTAGTATATTCATTGGTTAATTTGTAAGTTTGTTAGTAATTGGATTAGTTTATGATGGAACTGGCGTAACATATTGTTAAAAGTTCCTAAAACAAATAAAGAAAAAAAAAAAAACCTTCATCCCAGTCTCGTGACAAAAACACAAAGCAAACGTGACAATTTTGTTTCTTTATCCCCATCTGACCTCCTTACCTCCGCGATTTGGAACAGCTTTAGGGAAACACGCTTTTAAATTTTAATTTAATTACTTTGTTTGGACTTAGCACACGGTTCCTTGTTTTCTTAACAATGAACAGTTTCGATTTACATCACTAATTGGTAAACGGACGGACGTTTTCTATAGACTGGATTTAGATTAAATATGGGTTTGACACCGTATAATGCTGCCGTGAATGAAATAAAGTAACTTTAATATAATGTAAGTTACCGTTACTCGGCTCTTTTCACAAGGATTTGCGATTAACAGCACTCAAAGAATGAAGAAAAAAAAAATCGATAAATGAAGGGAGGTCTTTACCCTTCAGTGGGACACAAATGGCTTACAATAATATTAATTTACCGTTATTTTAGTTACGAAGCCAGAATATATGTACATGTACACGTCTTGAAAAATCTAATACCTTAATTCAAAGAGTCATGGATGGCGCAGTTACCCGAAAAGTAGCAAAATGCGGAAATTAGAAAAATGAGTTTTTCAAAAGTCATCTGAAACCGTTGCGTCGCAGATAAAGTTTGTACAAGTCCATTTGATCTATCAAAAATCCTGCCCGATTTAGTCACAGAAAATTGGCAACAAACCCAATTTCCTCTTTCCGCCACATTTAACAGTAAAACACCGAAAATAACTGCAATGTTATTCGAGTTCACACTTCGATTTCTCATTTTTTAACCATATTCACTTAGCGATTGGCTGCCCGACTCGACATCGGTTTGGCTCCGACTCAAATCGTTATCAGCCCCCTGAGACGTGATATTGAACTGTTGAACTGTTATAAGCGGTAATAACCGGATTTTGGCAGTATATGCCTATGGGTAATATACCATTACATGGGAACTTTTTCGGTGAGCCCCAAGAAAAAGTTGCGCTTCAAAATTGGAAATATAAGATGAAATGAATTGGACTAATTTTGTATGAACATAGAAGACATTTTGTATGTTAGACATTGAGGAATTTAAATTCATACATGAGCATCATCATTGTCTAAACTTTTCTCTACTTTGTCGGGATTGAAATCAAATCAAATCATTTATTTTTTAGAACATGGTCGGTATGTATATAACATGGTCTTGAGTTTATATTGATTGTGTCATCATATTCTACCACATGGGCGTACAAATGTTAAATTAGATTGGTGATCAATTATATAAAATAAAATAATAATGTTTTTAATAATTATAGCTAAAATTAAAAAAGGAATGTTATTTACAAATGAAAAAATATAAATAATAATTGAATTAAATTAATATGTCAGTGTCATTTAAGTAGTCATTCAAATTATAATAGCATTTATAACATAAAAATTCTTTAAATTGCTTCTTAAATCTAGCCAAATCCAACTCTCTAATGGATTTATTAATTTTATTATAAATTTGCGGGGCTCTGCAGAATAGGCCACGCACAAGAGATGCACACAACGCATAAGAGACGCATAAGAGATGTCTTGGCTCTGCGTCCGCGTAGCATGTCATTTCGCCTGTTACGTTGTACGGTATCAGATAGATAAGATTGGCTTCTAGTCTAACCGAATGCTGCCAAGTACCATAAATTTACATAGAGCGACTACCTATCTGTCCTTCATAATCCATTAACTGGACAAAACGATACCCGTTAACGAAAATATCTACAAAATTAATGTTTCAGTATCGTTTAATAATTTAAAAACATAAGTGCGTGTGAAAATAATTCCTATAGTAAAAAAAAAAAGTTTAGAACGTTGAAAATATAACCAGGCAAATACAGTGAAAACAGAAACAAATTTTAATTTACATTTTCAAAATCTAATGAGGGAAAATTCAATTGTTTCTGTGGTCTGTTTGTATCCTTTGGGATAATCAGCAGATCAGATAATGAAACAAAGTTGTATTGAATTTACTTCACATTGAGTAGCGAATGAAAATTGTATTGCATTGGCCGACATGATATGATTGGTGAATTTGAATGCGCGGCTATAATTATACCAATATTTTGACGACCCGAATGGCGCAGCGGTAGTGAGGCTGCCTTACGTTCATAGGGTTCCGGGTTCGAATCCCGGTAGGAGCAAGTGTTTGTGTGATTAAGCATGGACATTTGTTACCGAGTCATGGATGTTTATATGTATAATAAGTATGTATTTACAAACAAAAAGTATCTATGTAGTATATCAACTATCTAGTGTCCACGACACAAGCCTCGTTGCTTAGTGTGGCACTAGATGGCGCTGTGTGTAATGTCTAGCGATATTTATTTATTATTTATTATTATTTATTTTACTTATATATTAATAAAAAAACCCAAAAGGAGGATACGGTTTTTGCGCGTATGTATGTTAGTTTGTTTGTCCGTTCCATTGTAACCTCGTAACTCCTAAACGGATGAACCGATTTGGAACAATTATACGTCGTTAAATTTGTCTTGGTGGCGCGAGTGATATTGGCTACATAAAGATAAAAAAAAACAAACCAGTAATGTTAAAGTAGACAGGAAAAAGTGTAAAAAAGGTAAACTGCCCTGTTGATCTAGTGGTGCAGCTGCTGAACACAATCTGGGTTCGACTCCCAGGTCGGGCAAAAGCTGGATTTGTGCTCGGTTAATGGCAATAAACTCGCCCCCTATTACACGGGACTTAAACATAACCGGCGAAAGGTGGGTGTACTATTTGATACACTTCAGCGTTGCCTACTGAAGATTGCAGGCGTGATGTAATGAGTTTATGTAATGAAATAGTTTTTCATTATCTCTTCTTTTTTACCCTCACCGCAATTCCTTATCAAGTATTCAAGGTGTAAAGCCCTGTCATTCGACGTCCACCATCTTCTCTAGAGAATTAACGTTGAGTAATGATCCGGGTGTTGTAGTGGGCACTTACCCTAATAGTGTCTGGGTTGGTAAACTACTTTCTTGTTTGATTTTGACTTGTGATGAGGGATTTTGATGAGAATTAGAAGTGTCAGCCTTGTCGGTTGATATAAAAAAAACTATATCGAATTTAGTAGAACACCGACTGATTTACCATAATAAATAGATATTTATTCAATATAATTAAATATATATGTATAATTAAAATATTATAATTAGAATAGAATAGAATAGAATAGAATATACTTTATTGTACACCAAAATTGTTACAGAACGGTTTACAAAATTGTTAATTTTATGGTTACAATGGCGGTCTTATCGCTGATAGCGATCTCTTCCAGACAACCTTTGGATGGACTGTACGAACATGAAATAGAAAAAAGGGGGGGTAGTGAGTGGTGTACTGCAATTAATATACAAAATTTAATATAATACAAGTTATTTACTACTTATCATGTAATATAAATACAATGCATATAGATACATATATATATGAATATATAAATATTAAATAAATATTTTGTTTCATAAAATAAAAAAAATAAAAAAAATATTACAGAGAAAGAAAATGATTTTCAACTAAGCTTTTAAAAGCAACGAGTGACTGAGCTTGTCTTACTGACACCGGCAATTCATTCCATAAACGGACAGCCTGGACCGTGAATGACTGGTCATAAAATTTGGTGGAATGTGCAGGCATCAAAAGTCTCAAATTCTCCGATGATCTCAAATTTCTAACATGAGTGTCATGAATAAAATTAAAACGTTGTTTGAGATAAGCGGGCGTTCCGGGATTAAACAGAATATTGTAGAGTAAAGATAAAATATGCGCATTCCGGCGAAGGCGGATAGGCAACCACTTGAGCCTAACGCGAAACTCTGAAACATGATCATATTTGCGTAAACCAAATATGAATCTGATACAAAAATTTTGGAGTCGCTCAAACTTATCTAGCTGCACTACATTGAGATCTGGATAACAGGCATCAGCATAGTCGAGGATTGGGAGTAGAAGGGATTGAGCGAGCGCAGTTTTAGTGGCAGTCGGGAGGAAATTGCGCAATCTGCGCAAAGACCCAGCAGACCTAAACAGTTTGCGGCTCACTTCTTGCAACTGGGGACCCCAGGACATGAAAATGAAAAAAAAATGTCATGTTAATTATAAATATATATATATATATATTTAATTATAATTTTTAAAATTAAATCTTTTTCAGCATTCGCACCAAAAACAAAAGCCGTTTCCGAGTTCATATTTGCTCGGATAACGACTAGGCGATGGGTACTTTAACACCCCGTGTATAGGTATAAGTTAATAAACACATATTATGTTTAATTTGAAAATTGAGTTCATATATTTTTTTTGAACTGTACTAGTACTGGGAAAAGACCTACCCGAATTCGCTCCAATTCTATCGCTATTGTGTTTCTTCACGCCAATTCACGAGGAAGTTATCGAAGGCAGATACCTTGGACAATGGCGGGATCGCCATAATTTCCTTTATCTGCAGCGAGCACATCTAGTTTGTTAAGTTTATAAAGGCCCACAGTAATACCGGCATTCTACCAGAGAGAGAAAAGAGAGAGAGAGAGAGAGAGAGAGAGACAAAGTAAGGCCCGATAGGTAGGCAATAGATTTACCCACACAATGGACTTGGAGCTTGCGAAATTTAATAATCCTCAATCAAAACATCTCCGCTCAATCAATTTCTAATTCTCTTTGTCACTTCACCTATACTGCTAGACTAATATCCCATACATTTCACGTTAGGTACTTAGACCTACATATATAGGAGCGAGTGATTCCCTCTAGAGGCGAGCCTTCTTGCGGTTTGGCGGACGGTCAACTCGTTACTGGTCCCCCGAAACCGGAATTTTAAGATGTTGCCCGTAAACATACATATTATGTAGTGTGTGTTCACCTTAATAATCTGTACACATGAGTTGTCAGCCAATGAGTGGAAAAGATTGATTGGGTTGTGAGCGAGTTAGATGGCTAGTTTTTGGCATGCTCAGATCTCCAAAGTAAGTACTGGTATAAATGATGTTTTTTTGCAAATAGGTTTTAACACACTTTTACACGTCGTCTTTTTTTTTTAATGAGGCTGGTGTTGCATACCTGACTACTCAGAGAAGAAACAAACTAGGTCATAGTCTATACTATTTTTTCTCTCTCTCTATTTTGAGCTATTTTAGACCAATCCAGCCTTTAGGTGTGAAGTATATCTCAGCATCTTTGCCTGGGTCTGCCGCGATATCGATTTTCTGGTACCAACATTTGATTGTAGTTCATTCTACGATACGTTAAATAATAGTTCACCTACATTTCGCCAGTTATGCCTGTCTTCTGCTGGCGTTTCGTTCTTCTAACACCACCATCAGGTGAGACGCTAACCACACGATAAAGAAAGATCATCATCATCACTCTTCTGCCCTTATCCCAATTCATTTGGGGTCCACAGAATGTCTTCTACTTCCATACTTCTCTATTATTCTCTTAATGGTCACTGAAGTCATTAAAACTACCCTTCATTGTTAATAATGATGACTTCGTATGTTTGGCTTGAAGGTAGAATTGTAAGCAGTTCTGATTTATTTTGACGGTATTGCCACTTTCCAAATCAATCAAGCAATTGATCAACTTCGCCTATCAAAGTCCACAGTTGGGCATAGGAATCTCCCAAGCTGCGCCAAACCATGCAGCAACCTGATTGAGGTCTTTGACCCATCTAGTTGTTGTAAGTACCTAATTTAATTAAGACCTGGAACGTTATACAATTCTGAGGTTCAAAGTATTGTTGTTGGGTCAGAATAATTACCCTAGAAAGAGATAGTTTTACTAACTTTTTGGGTCCAAGCCAATTGCTTTAGTCGCGAAATATTTTATTGTGTGTGGGTATGTTGTGAACTTTTGCGGATCTAGGTAGCTTTAAAAGATTTACTGGTTCACACATGTATTCTCCAAGGAGTTGGGCACAGGTGTATTATAGGACACCCACCATATCGCCTAAATATCCCATGTGAAAGTGGCGGGCGTTTAACAGCCTTTTATCACACTCCGAGCCGATAGTGAGAAAATCCTTATTTAAAAAAAAACCTAATTGAAATTACTTTGCCTGGCTATGTAATCGGACCCAAGAAGCTCAGCAGACATGTTTGCGACCAGACAACGAGATAGGTCTTCATGGACAGTCAATAAGGACCAACATTTCATTTCTAAATACACGTTCCATCCTTAGTTGTTTAACCTTCCTCAGGGCACGAAAGTCAGACAGCGCCAAAAGTTTATTTTCTCACAATTTTGTGCTTAGATTTTGTTAATTTTATCTTCTAAGAATGCAAATCAGTTTATAAAACTTCCAAAACACGTTTTGACACGTAATTTCTTTTGTGGCTCCGAGAAATCGTTCGAGCGGCCAGAGGGGTCCGACCTTTTTGGAGAGATTTTAGAAAAAAGTAAAAATTAAGTGAAAATGTTTGGAGGTCCCTAGTGTGGGGATTTTGAAACAATCCGAGAACAAAATTAGTCCCTAAGCTAGTTGGGTCCTTTTATTGTTTAAGTTGGATAATTATTTTCCAGGGACATTTATACGTCCGGTTTTAAAGCCAGGGTTTTATTCAACTTATTTCGGGTATTGCTTGATAAACACACGTGAAATTTAATGAGTTTAAGTGGTTCGTGCTATAAATTTACAGCGGGGTTGTGGACACAAAATGTGATTTTAACCCTAGTTTAAGAATTTATGTTTGAAAATTTATAAAGTAATGAGGGACCTTTCGTTATTTATCTTGCTGTCGCAGTGCTGTAGAGTCTAAATAAGTTTAGTGTTTGCAAAATATAAAACCTTGTTTACTTGACTGTCTCGTGCAAAGCAGACCCTATTTACTATTAAATTATATGAGAAAATACAAAAGGGTTTTTAGGATTATTTTTCTTTTTTTTCTTTACGATTTGCCTTACAAAACGCCTGATCTTTTGGACAGCTTTCGTTCTTCTTTTCACTTATCCTTCATCTACCAAAGAACCAAAATCAAATCAAAATACGCTATAAACATCCCGCAGTGGCCGGCCAAAGGGGTAAAAGGGGTAATTACCGAAGTTAAAACAACTTACCCTCAGTAATTCGCCTGTGACCGGTAATTACTTACAAGTCCGTAAGAGTACGGGCTACGGAAAGGGGACTCCGCTTGTAAATTTGAAACTTTAAACGTTGGACGTAACGGACTGGTCGGGAATCTTACGGTAATTAGATATTGTGTGATGTATTATGGTGTTAAGGGACAGGCTGCAACTTTCTCTAAACTATAATCGTATTTGGAGGAAGAGACGAAGACTTCGCTGTAACCAGATAAACAGGGTGATAACTTTACTAAACAACTCTAATTTCCTAAAATTCAGAATTCAGTAATTACTTTCTCTAAACTGTAGTTTTACTTGCCAGGACAAGTCTGCTTCAACCAGATAATTATTGGGATAAATTTACTACACCGCCTTTAACTTCTTAAAATTCTAGAAGAAGCAACTTCATTGGCTTTGCAATGTCCTTTTGTTCAATATACAACTTTATTCGTTTGTTTTAATGAAGCAGTCAGGATTACTCAATATTAATATTGAGTTATTTTTATCAACAGAAAGGACAGCTCCGCATTCTAGATAAGCAAGACAGAAACAATGGATAGACTGAGTGATAGATATGGCATTAAAGGAGCTGTCTGATGAGATGACAAGTAATAGAGTAGTGTGAAGAAGAAGACATGCTGCGCCGACCCGGGAAACGGGCAGGAGAATGATGAAATAAATGATGGGTGATATCTAATACCACAATTTTAATAATGTAGTGGTATAGTATTTTTAGGAAAGTGTATTATAGATCCTGTTGTACGTTTATAATGATTATAAATTTGTTATTAGACCTGTTTCGCTCCCAAATAAAAATAAAATAACAGTACGTTAAAAAATATTTTTCTTTCCATTTTCCTCCCAAGAAATAATATCAACATCCACTCACCAACCCCACAAAATGATCCCTGAAATATTTATACGAATTTTATTCATGATGGGGAACAATAAATAATTCACGGACTGTAAAAATGTTATTTAAATTTGGTTTAAAACGAACAGTGTCCATTAATCAGTTAGCATCGCACTGAATTCTGGTGTCCGGAGTTTGGGAAATGGTGGCGTCCAATTTTTGGACGGGCCAAAGGGTTTATCAGGACGGGATAAGGGTTTCAGAAGTGGATGTATGATGTAAGTTAAAAAAATATTGAGAGGATAGTTATATGTTAGTTGTGGATGTTTAAGTGGTTAAACTTTCAGTCTTTGTTGAGGCTAATTTCAGATTGTTTGAATCAATAAAAACGCAAACACAATGTGCTTCTTTATAAACAGAATTTGAAAGTAAAACTATATGGTTTATTCTTGTTTTTAGGTTGACTGCTTCGTTATTCATAAGGCGGTAGGTTCAATACTCAGGTCGGGCAAATAGTTATTAGGTTGCACATCATGAATCGTCGCATTCATAATATGTTACATGTATGGCCTGAAAACTGGAAAGTGTTCTGTGTGTGAACAAACATAACGCGACGATCGCATGTTAGCGCGACGATCGCATTGTTTAGTGCTAGCATGAGTAAGTTAATAATAGACATTTTAATTACAACATTTACAACAACATTTACAACATTTTAATTACACTGAGTTTCACAAGGGTGTTTAAATACTGTACGTAGTCTGACATGCCCTCCTGTGGTAAACCCAAACGATTTTTGTTAACAAATTAGTCCACGTAATCTTAAAGTACGTGAAATTGCAGAAGAGCGCCTTCAGTAATCTAGTTAGACGCCTAGATAACTTAAATGGACCAGACCCTAGGACCAGTCACCATTACCCTTTGAAAGTGGCGAGTAGCCGTCGAAACTCACCCTTTGGCCTTCATTATCTTAAAACCCAATTTAGGGGTTGACATTGTGATTACCTGGACTTAAAGTTTTAAAAATTTGAAAGAACTGTACGAACAGCTTTGTATTTTGAATCCTGGGTAAATAATAAATAAGTTCAAATAAATAAAGTTCCTGATGTCTGGTAGGAACTTTAATGCGATAGTGTGGCATATTTTATTATTATATTAGCTATAGTTTTAGGACAGTTTTAGTTATCATCCTTTATTATATAAAACTTAATTAATGAATACTCACAGGTTAAACAAGGCAAGTGCACGGTCGTACGGTCCTAAATACATATAATTCTGAATATGGCAATAAAATTGATACTGAAATAAATAAAAATACATCAATTACTAAAACAATTTTTACTTCCCTCATTCTCAACCAATATAAAAGCTTATATATCGAGAAAGATATATATATAAAATATGTGTCTTGTCGCAATATCCTTCAAGGATCGCAAACAAAACAATCACAGCATTTGATATGAGAATCAGTCATCGAAGAAACCTTTTCATTATTCTCGTCACGCGAGAACAATAGTTCAGGAGCAGTCGTACGGCTACTTATCACCGATCTTACAATCTTTACACACGTTCAGAATTTATTACTGAACTGTGGGTTTTTTTGGGTGAAGGAAAACAACTGGGAAATATTGGAGGGTAGCGACAAGTATTGGATGTTTTTGGGTAGCCAGAATTATCATAACACACAGGTGCTGCGAAATAGTGTCTTGCCAATTGCCAAGGCTTCGTCGCTATTGAAGAGAATCTAAGTGTATGATACTCTGACTTTTAATCTGTTATATAGTGTAGGTTTATCGGTTGTAGTTTTACATTTTAGGTAAGACTAGAAATAACCTACAATCATGCTTGTTTCCCTCCAAAGGTCTAGGCAGAGTAGAGGGAGACAGTGCTCCCACATTTGGCCAGTATTTTTAAGTTCCATATACAGGGTGTTATTTAATAAACGCAAGACCTCTCAGACCATAAAACTGAACAACTTTGTTTTTGTTTTTTTTTTTGTTTTATGACTCTAACTAAATTCATAACTTTTTTTTAGTTTTATTATACATCAGCTCATCGCGTCACTTCTTATACAGAGTTCATTTCGTTTTTGCGAATATCCGTGTTGCGTTTCTTTGTTCCAAAACACAAACAACTAAGACTGGCCACGTCTCTGCGAGATTAAAGTGAAACTGGGTTGTTCATATAGTTCACATGTCGTTGGAGCAATGGGTAGGCAATAATTACCAATCAGTAGATCAGAAATGCTAAGGAACCGATAATTCGGCAGGTCCAAAAAGAGATAGTGGTATGAGCTAGAATTCTTCTTTAAGGACTGGCGCGGAAAATGAAAAAACGGGAAAGTCGCTTAAAATAAGTATTATATTATGCACATAATTAATATCCTTACGTATTTCGCCTTATGACCGCTTTGCCAATCAATGTGTTAGGGAATACATTTTGGGGTGTACTCCTGGATGCACTCGTGGTCAACGATAAAATTGAACCGGGCGGTCATAGGATCTATGACAGAGAGCCAAGAGAGTGTCATTCTGTTAGAGGTAACGATGATGGAATAGGTAAAAAATAATTGGATTGATTGACACAGATAACATAAGACACACAACAAATAACAGATGACATAAAATAACGAAAACCATATGTCAATCTAGTTGAAATACGCCCCTTAGAAGGTTCAATCAAATTCTACACACATAAGCTTTAGCTAAATTGTAAATTAAATACATATAATTTAAATTAATGAGAAACGTACTAGTTTAATGAAGAATACACATACATACACACACACATACACACATACACTCACACACACACATACACGAATATACATATAGCTACTGTAGGTACAAAAATAAATTCAGTTGGCCGGGTGAACAATTAAACGTGGTAGACACGACACATAAATCGTAGACCGAGTCAGGACACAATAATATATTATTGAATGGACGACTACGATACGCGGATGTGGGAAATGTAGAACGGACTACATTTAATGAAGAAGAATCCCTGACTGGAATCGTCCAGTCAGGGATTCTAGGCACTGCTATTTATAAAAAAAGCTGTTATTGATAAAAAAAAATATTGAGGCATTTTATCTTCTTTAGATTGAGGTAGTAAGTGTATAAATTATTTGAGTGTTATTAAATGGTAAAAGTAATTAATAAATAACATGAATTACTTAACACTGACCCTTCACATACTAAAAATGTTTTTTTTTTTACTAGATGAGGTAGTTATTTTCTTTCCAACTCTATCGATCTACGGAACCATTTTCATGACACTAGTTGTGTTTCTTCGGTTTGCGGTTACCGTCGCCTGCAGAAGAGCACCTTTATGAAACTACAATATCAAATCAAAATAAATGTCTGATGAAGTATTGTCTATTATAAATATGAAAGTTTGTGGATGTTTGTTACTCTATCACGCACAAATTACTGAACGGATTTAAATGAAATTAGGCACTCAGATAGTTTAGCACCTGGATTATCACCAGATATTGGAATAAGTAGAGTATACCACCCTATAATTTAACAGTTAACAGCTTTATTTCGAAACATTAAAATCGTTCCGGGATGTTATACGGAGTTATTATCCAAATGTTACTTACCTCCTCCAAGTTTAGGCAAATATACTCCACCTATTCCGATCTCTGATTATCACATAGAACACAATTTTTATCCCATAATATGATTCCGTGGGACAAACCGAACTCGGACGAAACCGTGTGCATAAGTTAGTCGTTTACTCCTCAAAGAAACCCACCCTCTATTTGTTGGCAGAGGAAATGAAACACTCGACAAAGAAGACGGGAGAAACAAATGGCCAATTATACGGACATCGACGCATCAAACAATTATTTACTACTACGAGTATAAAACAGATTTTATAAAAAATCTTTGCACTGTCTCGGAGGTTCTTAAATTCGATTTCTATAGTATATAGACTACTTCGTTGGTCTAGTGATCGGAAGCGCGACTGTTGTGCTGGGTGGTCCTGGGTTCGATTCCCGGGTCGGGTAAAGTGTTATTGGGTTTTTCCTTCAGGAAGTTCTCAGTAGCATCCATTGAGTCAGGATTAGGCTCGCCCACTATTACATGGGACTTAAACATAACTGAAAAAATGTGGGCGTAGGTACTATTAGGTACACCTCTGCCTAACCCGTCGGGGATTACAGGCGTGATGTTATTTATATATGTTATGTTTGTTCTATAGATATACTATAAACGGATATCCGTTTGTTAGTTTAGTTAGTAACTATTATTCATTCATAGCTAAAAATATATCATTCTCAAGTAATTGTTAAACATTTCTATGGCCTTTTTAGACATAAACCAAATGTCTTCTGAAAACAAAATAATCACTTCTTAGTTCAATATATCAAAAGCATATTAATCATACAATATTAATTATGAGATAACTTGTGTATAATTAACAGAATTCCGCTTCATTATACATTCCTATGTTTATTGATTCTGGTGTTTAACTGTTGATAGAGCATTTATGCAAATAATAATTATCATAAGTTACGGTATATTAGTTACTATAATTATTGCCTTAACGTTGATTGAGAACCTGTTAAGCATTTGGTAATGATTATATTGCTTCCCCTTTGATGATTGACTGCTTATCATCTTTCTGCCCTTATTCCAATTTATTTAGAGTTGCCGTAGTATGTCTTCTTCCAAATCTAAAGCAAGTTATTTATTAAGACTTATTTTTTGCTTGGTAGAATACTGGTTTCGTATTATATTGCTTTTTTTGGGATACAAGCCCGCCACACTATTACCAAACTGCTGTAACTCCTGAAAGCCAGAACAATGGCTAAATATTGCTTACTTTATATTGCTTTCTTTATTAGCTGGCGCATTGGCTTTGATCGTGATTTATTCTAGTCTATTATAGTTATTTTTTCATTTCTAAGAAAATAATTTACCCACTATCATGCAAATGAAAAACAAAGTGAGCCATACCACCAAAAAACTCAAGCACCTACTCAGAACAACATAATCATATTCAACCCAACACAAGTTTTTTTTTTACCTGAAAACACATTTACCTCGATACCGCTCAAACAGCCTAATACCAGCCCTCCCAAAGTAAGAATCGAACGTTTTTTTCTCAAACATCGAAAACGATTTTTCAATTACGTACCCATTCGATTTTCTGAGTGGGTACATTTGGTTGCCGAGCACGTAAGCTGAAGAGTTCTATGGCACTCATTTCCTGCTCTCATGGCGAATGGAAGGGGTGGTGCCTACGGTAACCAATTAGGGGTAATTCTTTAGGTAATTTGTGTTTATTTATTTTTTGTTTGGGTATCTTGTTAGTGGTTCAGTGGTCATTAATAAAAGGACAGTAGAATTAGTTTATTTTTGTCCGAAAATTCGACTTGGTTGTGGTATATTTTGCAGTTAATTATACTTTTATTGTCAACATGATGTCTTGCCAGCAGAAACTGTCATAAATTGAATTTGTAAATAAGTTTAGCTACTATACGGCTAGATAAAAGATTCAGAATAGGGTAGAACTAGGTATACTTCATGCCAAGAACTCAAGTTTACGGTTATAAGTAATACAGAAATAAATATCCGAAGCTCATAAAATCAGGACCAAAACCACAACCATTACCTAATTATAAATCCTATAAAAATCAAGTGACTGGGACATAATGCTTATAAATTCATTAAGCTCCAAATGATACATTTAGCTTCCACTCCTAAGCTAAAGTATGAAGTATAAATGTCAAAATGTAGTCAGGTACCCACATTTAAAATGCGCAGCCGTATAGTGAATAACGTCAAAATCCTTTTTTATTTGTGTCATATTTTGGAGCATCCTATTTCACCTACATTTTTCCGCTCGGCCAGTTTTTATGCGTCCGTGAAATATTTTAATTGGCGGAAGGTTTACTGTGATGTTTTTTTTTTTAAATAAATAAAAATATTATTTTGTTTAATTCTACCGTAGGCATTTTTGAAAATAATGGTGCAAGGCGTTGTTCTACGACCTAGCCTAGTAAGATGAAAAACTTGGAATACGACAACGATCTCTTGGCGATCGACAGGAGTGAGGGGAGCGCTGTCGGAAAGAATTCGTTACAGACCTTACCTAGTTATTTAATTAGTATGTATATCAAAACCCAATAAGTCACACCCCACTCGAAACTAAACTAAGAATGTGGCCAATTTAAAATGTAATTAGGTATTCGTGGTTTAATTGCTGAATACACTATGTAAATAGCGGGCAAAATCGATGATTTCTCACACATCCATTCACAAGTGACTATCAATCTCAAACACGTCCACGTTCGATAAAGTATAGTGTCCAAGATGGCTCTCTTTTACATGAGTTACCGGGAGTGAAGCACGTTCCAAACCCGTCAAATCCATAGTGATTTCTGTCAAACTCCTGTATGTTCCGCTAATACACATCAAACACCGGTCCATACTTTAACCTGATTTTTTTAGCTTAATCTGGTATTATATATTATTTTTATTTCTGTCCTGTATTATACACAAACTCCTACATGAGTGGCCGTTAATTATAAAACCTCATAATTTAAAAACCTATTGCTTATTTTTATTTATCCCACTTTTCTGGTAGGTAGCGTAACTGATGGACGCTACTGAAAGTGCCAAACTCGTCGCCAATGGGCTGACTCAGTTCAAATTATCATCAAGTCTCGTCAAGATTTAGACTTCTTATAACAACAACCCAATCGTATTATTTCAATGGATATAAAATACAGTGTGGTTTTGACAGTGACGTAAAATTAAGGCTAAAATAACTGTCAAAGATATTGTAAATTGTTTTATGAAACATTAAAAACAAAATGGCCGCGTCAGCTCTGATTTTGACCGCGTGCCTTGTGTGTAATCTTTTTATTTAATTCCGTATATCTTTTACGTACATAATAAACTTCATTGCCTGATGTATCTGTCAGACGGGTAATGTTTGCTAAAAAGGTTACATTAATGTTAGGGTCTTTAAATTAAATTATTATTCTCAGCGTGTACAGAATGTCGGTAGGTACTTAGAGAGGTCTTTAACCTTTAGGATGGTAATTGGTCTTAAAACAATATAAAGTTACGGTTTAGATTAAAATTATGGGAAAAGTAGGTATGTGGGACAGTCGTGGCGATGCTTGGGACCTTTGGGATTGTGGGATTCTTACCTCACTAAATGGCTGGGACCAGAACCGGATATCTTTTGACTGAAAAATTAAATATAAAGAAACCTTATTAATGCTGAAATGGTGGGTACATTCAGTATTCAGCTGTCTGACCAAATGATAACATGGTCCATACATGCTGAGTTGTAAAGGTTAGATAGGCAGTCGCTCCGTGTAATATACTGATATTTAGCTGCTTCCGATTAGACCCAAACATAGTTGGAAAAAGGTTAGATATTACGTTCAGTACTAAATTATTGCGTGCGGCATGTATAGCCAAGTCCATGGGCGGGATAAAAACTCTGACACCAGGTTTGTTACCAAACACATGAAAGAGACTAAATTATTGTAAAGTAAAGTTTATTAACCTGTACGATGAACCTTTGGGGATTCCTCAACACCTATTGAAAACTTGAAAAGACTGTATAAATTATATAAAATCTTTGTCTATTGTTACGAATTGAATGAAAATAAGTATGCCAGTTTAATGTCCTCAGCGGAACTTTGTGGTGAAATTATTATTTCTTTCTATTCAGTATTTCTTGATCTTGTATGAAGACTTAATGAATATAATATATAGTTACGGAGTGATACATTTAAGGAAATGTCTTCCATCGTATGCATAGGTTTCTCAGCAAACTCTCTTATGCGTCATGCATATCAAAGGATAACCCGTAAACATCGGAAATTCGAGTTAATATCTACATACGTACCAAGAATACATAAAGTTTTGAACTACCTTTTTGATGTCAATTTCAATATAATATATTCGCGGAATACTAAGGAGTTTTCTTACATAATTTAAATTTCATAAGCGTTATCTTAAATTGAACTGAGTAAGTATTTTCAATTCCCTGAAGTGGGTTCAATACTTATTTATTTCTTCGTAAATAGGAATTACGAAAGGTAAAAGCTTTTGCGTAAATATGTAGATTTATATGTCGGTATCAATTTTCTTTTGTTCCGCGTTTAGAGGCTTTGCGTCCCAATTTTCTTAGTCCCTGGCACGAGCGCGCGGCGTAAACGTTACGTAAATACGTTGATTTTTAAATCGCAAATACAAATATCCTATAACATCATCTGCCTAGCGTTTACCTAACTATGTTGGGGTCGGCTTCCAGTCTAAACGGATGCAGCTGAATTCCAGTATTTTACATGGAGCGACTGCCTACCTGACCTCCATAACCCAGTTAGTACTGGGTAATACGATAAGACCCCCCCCTTGGTAAGACTGGTTGTCAGACTTTCGGGCCACTGACTACCTGTCTATCTGACCTCCACAACGCAGTTAATGCAATATCAAACTTAGTAAAACTAAAAACAATAATATAAAGCCTACACACTTTGGTAGGTACATAAAAGCCAACATAACGTCATGTATGTAGCTACACAAAATACCTACTTATATCCGACTCCAAATACAAAACAACCCAATACCCCATCCTTACCTCGAGGCTATGTGCAACAGTCCTTAATTGATGTAAATTTTAAACAAAAACACTTTGCGCATTAAAAATACAAGATCCCCCTTCATCTCGGTGGAGTGGGGGCGGGGGGGTAGGGAGGGGGTGAAAGGGGGGAGTCTTCATAAGAGGATTAAACACGGTAATAAGGTTTGCATCCTACACACTTGGCCGGGTCAAGTAGGGTTTACCGCCGTTCTTGTGTTATGTTCTTGAAAGGGAGCTCTTTCATATTATAATCATTTTTATGTCAAGTATATTTTCTGTTTCTTGGCAGGTTTCGGTTATTGACAGATATATGATATTTATATACCTATTTCCTTTTAAAGTTAATCAATGTCCTTTTAAAAATATGTTAGGAGAGTATATTGGATTTTAAATCAAATCATATTATCAAAATTGTTGAATAGTTACTTGTGTTTTCTATTTTTACATACCAAACTATTTCGTAACTAAAATAACTCCAGCAAGACAGACACATCACTATGGTGTCTTGCAAATAGTATTTATACTTTCAAGGTCAGTTCCTTTTTTATACAAGTGTTTGGTTAATATTAGTTTTTTAAATATAAAGATATTTCTACAAACACTATTGATCTTTTAGACGCCAGTGCACCACAGACCATTGAGTGCTTCGGTTCTATCAATGAAAAGCAAGGTTTTATTTGGTTTTTCACTAGTAAAACATCAGTAGCAGCCCTTAGGATTTGTGCCCATGTTAATGACAATGGGCTCACCCCCTGTTACACGAGACTTACATTATAACTGGTGAAATTTAGCCGTACCTGCCTACGCCTCTGGGAAAACAGGCGTGATTCATGGCATGTTATTTTAAATTAAGGAACTGGCCGTCAAGCTAATGAGTACTTATAGAAGAAAAACTCCAAAAAGGTTAATTCCTGTATAAAAATTCGGCTTAAAAGGATTACGTAATACCTGCAAACCGTTATTTCCTTCACGAAATTTTCCCTTATTGGATTAGCTGGTGATTATTTTGGTGTTGACCCCTACAAAGATTAAGTAGGCTTTTCCTTTTTCACACATGGAATGGTGCGATAATTTATAAGCAACAATCAACTCGGTCTACTGCAGTACACTTCTGGATATAGGCGTCTCCAAAGCGTGAAACACCGCACTGTCGTCGGGCTTCGGTGTCTAGTATTTCATGGCCACTTAAGGTTGTCAGTCCATCAAGATAGCTGAAGGGCGTCTCCTGCTGAGCTTGAAAATACGCCATCGGTCTTTTAACAATACTGCCATTTCAACTTGCTAACTCTCTGAAATTCTTTAAACAGGTAGACGATCGAAATTATAGTATAATATGTTTTTGATGAAATATCATCTACGATCATCAAAACTTTTAATACATGTCCGGCACGCCAAACTCAAATAGCACTGCGAATACCTTGGCAAATGGAAAATTTTCTGTAGATCCTGGTTGATACGAACTCTTTTCAGCTGGAAAAGCATAAACTATTTTAGAAGTGTTCCATCAGGGGTATGTTTAATAGGTAAGTGAAGGTTTCCGGGTTTATAAAGTTATAATTATGAAGAGTCTAAAAAGGTAATTTTCATAGTTCGTTACGTGACCCAGCTAATTAAGGAAGACAGTTTAATGAGGGACGTAGCTCATCCACCCGGATTAATCAAAATGTCAAATTTTAACTTTCACAAAAGAACATTTTTTAATCGAGAAGCGGGCTTGTAGACCCAGAGGGCACAAATGAGTGGTCTTTAAAATTATTGGAACAAATACCCAATAATACTTTTCCCGAACTAAAGCATTATACCCAGGATTTCACGATTGGCACTTGTGCTTACTACAACGACACTCACGAGGTAATCCCATTAATCAATGTATACTAAAATGATCATAAATGAAGGGAGCAACATAGCTCGTAGGTACCAGAGTCGTACAAAATTTTAATTTACAAAATAACGTAAAAGTTGAACTTTTATGCCGTTTGCGGCAATTATTTCTACGGAGGTTTTAAAATAAGGTTCGGTGACAGGTGGTGGCAGTCACGGGTTTGTGGTGTTTGTTTCCGTTTCCGTAATTTTAATGGTGTGTTTTGAGGGGGATTACCTTTAATCACGTTCACCGACACACCATTAAAGGTAAAACCGTCAGCATAATATTTATCTGAAGAATGTGTGTCAATATTTTTATTATCAATTAGGTATTGGCATTTCAAGACAAAAAAAACTGCAATCAGATAGTAAATGTATTTTTGCAATTTCGTCTTTTGACATTATTGGGTCTGTGGGCTTCAATCTACCACAACTTTGATTTTTAGAACCGAAATTTATCAGTAACTACGTGTAAAGGCTTAGTAGGAATTTTGCAGTGCTTTTAAAAAACATCTTATATAATTACGTATTTAGCCTCCGTATAAATCTACCGTTTAACACACTATGTAGCACAATGGAAACGCACAAGGGCTACTCATGCCGTGACTATGCGAAGAACGATACAAAGCGAAGGAAGCTAGGACTCAATTATGTTCAGTTTTAATTTCTGCGGCGTTTAGAAACGTTTGCTTCTATTTAACATAATTAACTTGTGGTTTTTGACTTGCGGCTTAAAATAAATATTAAAAAGTAATTGGAAAATTGGAAGTCAGTCAAACTGGTATTTGAATTTAATGGAAGTTTTGGCTAACGAGAATTATTTATCAGCCTACACTCTGCAGAACTTTTCGGGAATTTGATTGCTCATAAAGTACTATATTTTGCCTGTTATCGTTGTCCCACGTTGGGCGCCATTATTACTATTGGCGCCCAAGGTCCCACAGTTGGGCGAAAAATTAAAGTCGCTGTAATCTAATTACTCTTTACACAGAGTAGTTACCAGCTCATAACAAATGTTCTAAAATGCAGAAGTTGTAATAACATGGGCTTAAATGAAAGCCCATTTATTATGAGGTTCCTCATTGTAACTCCCGATTTTGAAGATTACATACAATACCATAATAACCAGCAGACAAGTTTTTGTCACAACCTAGTAGCTATTACTAAGGTTCGTAAAAAGTCTAACTACCAGGATATTAAATTAATTTTGATGCCTTAGACTTCAAGTTTATTTCAAGTAATAGACTACTTAAGGGTGGAAGGGAAACCGACGCAAAAACAGAAACCACATAGGTACTCAGTACATCATTCTGAACTACCCACATAGAAATTTTTCGTCGGTTATTAAAAAAATCAACTGTTCCATACATTTTGAGTATGTGGTTTCTGTTTTCGCGTCGGTGTCGGGATTCCATCCCGTTAACCCTTGTCTTGGGTGCGTCTAGCCTAGACGCACCCAAGACAAGGCTGTATGTAGTCTAGGTGAAAACAATGCAACTTTACCAAATTCAACAATTAATAATGGCAATTCAAACGAAAATGTAGTTACAGACAAGTAATGGCGAACACCACAGTAATTTAGAAATCCTGAACATCCAATATCCAATAGCAATGAATCACACTAAACCGTTACAAACTGAACGATACTTTTGCACGCTCATGCAGTTTCATAATTATTGATGTCGCATTCGGGTTGCATAAATTGAATAATTGATAAGTTACGTAATGGGTCCGTAAATTATGGAATTTATTAAGCTGTCTCCGTCATTGTTTTTACGAGGTCAGTATTGCTGTGAATGCTTTATGCTTCAGATTATCAATACGTGCCTAACATAAAGTGATGATTGATGGGAGATTTTTAGTCCAATTTGTTATTAAACGGAGCATGCTATTTCTGAAGAGTGAGACCTACTAGTTGTGGTTCGAGATTACAATTTTGTTTTAAGAAAACTTTAGAATACATAAACTCACAACTTTTTCGCTTGGGGTTAGGCAGAAATCATAGAACGTCATCCCCTACGATCCTTACATACTCCTTTCACCTCGTCCATGTTCACACATCTGATCATACTCGCACACCAGTCGCAAGTGACCTTTCTGGAAAACCTCACCAATAAGGTGATGAAGGCTAACCTCACTTTAGAATACACCCTGATAAAAAATAGTCCTGGACACTTTGAGTTTTTTTCACAAAAAAATGAATAAGTTATTCTATTTTTGTGCAAAAAACTCAAAGTGTTGAATTAATGTTGAGATTTTATTTATCTGCCTAGTAACATTTTATGATGGTGGTCCTAAATTAATGTGGCAACTATATACGTAGGCAGTTCTTTATGTATTTAAGTTCCAGTTGTACATACCCACTTTCCAAGTAAAATATGAAAATAAAACACAACTCACCCTGTGGGCTGTCTATTTCAGCTTTGTGACTGAATAAAAGCTGCTGATAATATTATTTTACGAAATTCCTAGAACTGATCCTTTGAAGTTTGTGTTTTCATTCAAAATGGTTTTTTCTGGTAGTTTATTTCTGCTTTTAGGTAGGTATCTACTGATTTATTCACAAAGTTTCCTTAAACGCTACGGGTGTACAAATTATCATTAATAAAAAAATAACTAATATTTTATAAGTCTATTCCATACGCTCTCTACACTGCGTTCGCGATTTAGTTTCGTAGCATAAAACAAAAATGTGTTTTTGAAAAAAAAAACACTAAAAATCTTTTAACTAATTTAGTTTGCGTTTCATGTGCGCAATATTGTGTATTGCTTTTGCCTATGCACCAAAAATTCTGAAATAGTAAAGTTATCAGAGCTCTCCGTTTGTATGGAAGAATAATCGGCTTGCGAATCGGAATCCTTAAGTGCCAATAACAATTAATTATACCGAAACAAGGTTTTGAAAAGACTTTTCTTTTGAGTTTTTCCTATCATCAATACACACCATAATAAAATATACATCTTCAAAATTCACTAGGAAACATTATTAATAAATTATCGAACAGGTTTCATAACATGCGACCTAAATACAATAAGATCGATACAAGTAAACGTAGTTAACCGTTGCATTCTTACTTTCTTAAATTATTCATGTGTGGACACAGCTGGAGAAGCCACTGCCATTAACGTCATCTTAAATATTTATAGAGAAATGTGAATTATTGGGAATAGAAGGGTCTATGATAGGGTTTTGAATTGTTTATAGCTTTTGAATGAGTGTTGAAATAGATTTTGAGGGCTGTGATGGGCAATTGTGATTGGACAACGTGGTTGGAATTTTGATGTTCGAAATTAGTTTGATAGTAAACTTCACAAAAATATTAAAAATGTATTGTTCCTTAAAGGCTGCTCAACTAAATTGGAACGTCTGCCACATGCCAGGCAAACTGTGGCTCTAAATAGCATAGAAGTGTGTGCCTTGAGACAGGCTGGGTCGCACCAGACCACAGAGTATATGGTGGGAATACTGACAGAAGTATGCGCAAAATCGTGAAAAAGGATGGAGTGGAGTGGAGAGTGGAGGGAGAGGCTTCAGCCATGGAGGGAAACAGAGCTGTCAATTTTTTTTTAGCAAAATTTATTATACTTTTCCCAGAACTATTTATGAACTCAATACAATATAACCCATACTTTTTATGAAATACATAAGGGCAAAGACAAGGCCATAGCTAAAGAGAAAACCAACATTAAAACTAAAAACCTAACCAAGATAAGACAGGCTATTACCACAATTTTATTAAAACCCCATTAGGAACGAAATGCAAGTGCTAGAGGAAATTACAGAAAGGTTACGAATGTAGTCCATTTCTTTAATTGCCGCCATATTGATCTCGGACTTACGGTTAATGCTATCCAAGCAATGGATGTTGCTGTATTTGCTTACAATTACGATAATTCATTGGTTTTAGAGCGTTAGTTTCGCGTTTTATTTCTGTTCTTTCGGTTTGTATTTGTTTCCCAAGTGCGAGTGTTTTACTAATAGGTCTTACGGAATTTGTTGTTAGTACTGTTCTTAATATTTTCTACTAAAAAGGCCTATTTATACTATAGACAGTTTCCTTATTCAGCATCATCTTTCAATGGGATTGAAATAAGGTTTTCGGTAGCTTATGTCAAAATAATGCTTTTTTGTCTTTTGTAATCGTTTACGTTAAAAAAAAATCAACTTCTCGAAGACCCAAGGCCTTGTTATAAATTATTCTAGTAAGACATTCTCTATGATATTACTTTCTAGCGGGAGTCATCCAATGTAAAATTTGCCATGGGATAATAAGTTATTTCATCGGGCAAAAATGTATTTAAAAAAAATCTCAAATTAATATTCCTCTATCAACAGCGCCATAAAATATTCACAAAAAATCCACTTTGATTTACGGTTCAACAGCCAATAAACAAATTAAATATTAATCATATTAAAAGTTTCCTATGTTACATCGGTTTTCACGAGATTGTATTGTTGGATTGTCCAGTTTAGGCTGAACTGCCCCTCCTGTCCCATCCTTTAGAAATTCGGAGCATCGAACAGGAAATGTTTTCAGACGCAGAGGTCGAGTTTCACTGGTGATTGAAGTCGACCCAAGGGTAAACAATTAGTAAAAGTTAAACATAGATTGGCCCAAACTCGATGTATGGGCCAGTTCCTCATTTGCAGTTCGGGAGAGCGTAGATTATAGATATGTAGGTGGCTTGTTCAGGAGTAGTCGAACACAATAGGTCAACAAGTTTGTAGCAAAAGTTGTTGGGATTTACATTTATTTTATCTATACAAATAAATAAAATGAAATCCGTTTTTAATTTCAAAAATATAACAGCTTTTTACTGAATGTATAATATGGAAGTATTTACGGTAGTTATAACAAAAAAACTTTAATTTTTGTCTATCTTTCTGTCTCTTTGTTTGTTCGGGCTAATCTCCTAAACGGCTGTACCGATTTTGACGGGATTTTTACTGGCAGATAGCTGATATTATGAGAAGTAACTTAAGCGACTGCTTATTTTAGAATTAGGGTTCCGTGCAAAAAAATAAAACCCTTGAAATTGATAACAAAATGCGATTCGAAGAGGGAAGTCACATTTTTATACTAATTTCACGCTTTCGTCTTTGTGAAATTCGCGGTCGCTCGCAATAGCAATAGTTTAAATGAAAAAAAATCAGCCTTGCGTTTTATCTCCAAGAGAGCTACAACTACTACAGCTGTGTTAACTATAATGACATAGTTACACATTTACGTTTATAATCACAGTAGGTACATGCTTGGAATATTTCATAGACAGGTGATCGTTTGGTGCAGTTGAGCGTCTAAAAACTCACTATTATTATTTAATATTCATTTAATTGTAACTGAGTGTTAATGAAAAGGAGAATTATTCGCTTGTTGTAACACCCACGGTACACAAGAGGCTAATCTTTTCAGATCCGTAAGTGAAGTGACGCCTGAACCGCTTACGCAATCATGTAGGCGACTTAGGTGACCGCCAAAACCATCCAGGGCCAAAAATACAATAAATTTTTTAAATTAAAAAAGTGCAACATGCACCCACTTTCTCTTCTTATTATCTATGGTATCAGAGTTTTTATGCCACCCATGGGTGTCTGACTTGGCTTTACATGCCGTCGAGAAATGTCTCTCAGGCGTGCTGGTTGCCTCACTATGTTTTCCTTCACCGAAGCAAGTGATAATTATACAATACGCACATGATTCCGACAAATCAGAGGTGCGTGGCTTGGGATCGAACTCGAGACCTATGACTTGGCAGTCCAACGGTCACACCACTAGGCTGTCACTGCCTAATACCTGCTTCGATCAAAACAAAACACTGCGCTACACCGTCAATAATCCCATTAACGTCCGACTGCAAAGGTTCAACATAACCCCCAAATAGTTGGCATATTTGGTAGCGAAATGACACATTGCGGGGCAAAAGCGCCGAAGTTGGGCGGTGATTCGGCCATGTGATTGTTAAAACTTCGACCGAATGTGGCCGGGTTAGAATGTAAGGGGTTAACTGTGGGCTGTATTGGGCTGAGGGTTTTCTACCTTGTACTCGTATTTCGTAGTTTTTTTTTTGTTATGTGTGTGTGACGGGAATAGTGTAGAAGTATTTTTGCTTTGCAGTTCTATTTTTTATTTATTTATCCTGTACACGGGGCTTATATATGGATATTTTTGTCCATGTCTATCCCACATCTACCTATATTTAGAATTTTACCAACTATGCTGGGGTCGACTTCTAGTCTAACTGGATGAAGCTGTAGACCACTATTTCACATTTTGCGACTGCCTAGCTGACTATCTGTGCCCCCACATCTCCATACCCTCAGGTAAGACTGATTGTCAACTTTCAAGCTACTGCCTACCCGTAAAGAATATCAAACATGTACATCTGGGACCAATGGCTTAACGTGCTTTCCTAGATATTTCGATATGTAATGGAATCATCCATTACCCATCCATGGACCAACTACGGCAAGTGTTGCTCAACCTAGAAGATGGACCGGTGTGTCTGTTACCCACGAGTGGATGGAACTGAATACCAGTATTTTACATGGAGCGACTGCTTACCACTACCTATCTGACCTTTACAACTCAGTTACTGGGTCTGGTTTCCTTTTCAATGTACACACGGTGAAATATCAAGCTATACGATCCAGTATAACCTGACCTCGGACTAATGAGAGATCACTAATTAATAATTTAAACTGGGTTTTCATAGCTTGATTGGTCGTCGTGCGTACCTAAATCATCATTCTCCTTCCCTGTTCCTAGTTTTTTAGGAGTCGGCGTAGTATGTCTTCATCTTCCATAATTTTCTTTAAGCCGTCTTCTCAGTAATCACCCCTCCTTTCTAGCCATATCATCATTCAAACAGTCCTCAAACATCCACCGAAATGATCTGAGCATAAATCGTGGGAACATACACTTCTGTAAACGTACAACTATTACTGAAGTCGAGTTTGCACGAGTTCACACGAGTTAAGATAACTTAGTTAACAATAAGACCATGTAGTTCTTGCGAGTTTATTCGTTTTAGTTCATAACAGTTCTGCGTTCTGAGCGAAATGGTTTTCTGATAGTACTTTTGGATCTTTTATGCAGTGTGTGCAAAATTGGGTTATCATGAGATCAGTTCATCTGCCATAATATACTAAGAGACATTATTTTGTAGTTTTATCTAATCTGGTTTAAGGTTGGAACCATTTTGGTTCTTTAAATTTCAAAATGTTATTTTGCAAAATAATCTCGCATGCTCTTTTGGTTTAAAATCAGTGATCTAGAATTTGTAGTATATTTTTTTCATGGTATGATGCATTTTGGAGAGTAAAACTTTTTATCAATTTACAAAGATACAATGTTCAATTATTCTTCATTATTTTATTATTTTGTTAGTATATAACTAACTAGTTCTAGTTTTTAATGACACTTGTTCACATACAAGCCCTAATAATAAAAACATAGGCACAAATACTATTATAATACAAAAATAGACCACCCAAAACAGTCTACCTTGTCCTCTTTAACCCTCTTTGCTTTGGTTATTTTTGAACGAGGGCGCTATTGTCTCTTGTATCGTAGGTAACTTGTTTTCAGATCAGAACTGCTAAAATATTAGGTTTATTTTTATTTTTCTGTGTTTAGACAATCTAGATTTGAGACTGTTTTGGACGAAGTATGATTGAGGCGCTAGTATTATAGACCAGATATTTTATTTAGGTTCTCGTAAGGAAATAAATGTTTTTCTTAGAAGGTTTTTGGCATTGTTCATAGTTGATTGTTCCTTAGGAAACAGCCTTCTTTTGTTTTTATTACATAATAAGACTATGTATATGTACGTCGATTTCTTTGTGTGTTCAGTAACAAGAGTGATAGGTTTTTGTTCTGATTAAAATGATACGGGGTGATCATTTGTAGGTCTGGGTACCAAAGTAACAGACAATAGGTTAGTCTACCTAAGTTGAACCATTGAAATAAATATCAGAAAAAAAATCTTTCATTTTATCTCAAAAGAACCAAATAATAAGATTTTATTCTTTGTCTACAGATTCCCACGTTGTCAACCGCAAGTTGGTTGACGTGCCCCAGTTCGAGAGACCCATCGGCAACCATACCTTCCACATCGGGAAGGAGGCTCTTCTTGGGTGCTCTGTTATCAACCTGGGGAAACATAAGGTGAGATAAAAAACACATTAACGTTTTTTGAGGTTATAGGCGCTGATAAATCTCTGTTATGCCAGAGTTTACCTTCAACATATGGGACGACAACATTGACAACGTACCAGCTATGACAATCTAAAACCTTTTTTTTTTGTTCCGGTGTGGAAAATCCCCACGGATGTCCTCCGCCCTGGGGTGGGCGGAGGGGTCTGTCAGACTTAAACTGACTAAAAACCACCCCGTTGTTCCCTTCCCACACTTGCACCGGGGATCATGGGAACTAGTGCGCCTTCCACGATCCCCGGCTAGTGCCGGGCCCACGTTCGCGGGCCTCCTCAAGGTCACGGGGGTAGTGAGGTGTAGAACTCCCCCGCGACGTCTAATAGGGGCGCGCGTGGAACACTGCGCGCCACCGCCTCGGGTCCAGTTTTATGGGGGGGCGGCGGACGTCTCCAAGTCCGCCGTCCCTCTGGACCCGTTTAGGGGGGCCGGAAGAGGGCCTTGTCCGCCCTCCGCCGACGCCCGGTGCATCTGCTGCGGGTCGGAAGAGTGGTCTCGACCTCCCTCAACCTTTTCGCAGCCTCCTTCTGTGAAATTACGGTTATGACTATTTATAACCTAACCTAACCCAAAGATAGAGCTGAAAAGTCACTTGTGATAACCATACATTACTTTTCAAAATAATACCCAGCAACGGTGCTAAGATAGGTAATATTACCTCCAAATACAAAGTTTGAAGGCTTGGATGGTTTGGTCAGTGAAAGAAAGTGTGGAAGAATTGTGTGAAGTGTGTGTGGGTGTGAAAGAAGTGGTGAGTGAAAGGCGACTAACAAAAGGTATTTATAAGGCTGATGTGAGTGGCAACGCCGGGAGTGGAAGCCTTAGAAGGACATATCAGAAAGGTCAGGTGCGTACTACGCGCTACCGGCGCGCGTGTTTGACTAGATGACGCATGAACGTGGACGAGGCAAAAGGAGTATGTAAGCATCGCAGCAGATGGCTTTCAGTGGTTCCTGCCTACTCTTGTGGGAAACAGTCGGTTGTTTATGTATCTAAATAAAAAATGAGGTAGCAAAAATACAGACGATAGTGAGAAACGATATCTCAACGTAATTGAAGAAAACTTGCACTATTTATGTATTATGTTTACCTTGGCAGTTCTGAATGTGTGTTAGTATACAGCATTCGTTTTAGTACATATATGCGAAACCTGAAACACGTGTCTAGTATTTTTATGTAAAGAATCAATGTACAAAATTTCAATACTGTAACATTGAAAAATGTTATAAGCTTGTTATGTTACCTGGTTGTCCGTACAAAAACATACTCACCACGCGGCGCCCCGCTGTGCGCCCGCGCCTAATGCCTATGTTGTGCGCGTATGATTGCGGATAGGTACTAAGTGTCGCTCGGTGTCCAAATCGTAACCTTTTTAAATATTTTTGGGACAAAATATATCATGATATAAACATTCTTGGAATCGATTCAGTTACTTATTCTGAACAAACTATATTCTGGTTTCGCATATACTAAAAATAATGTTGTAGAACCATAGAATCATTGGGAGACTTGTGTCGCTTTTCATTAACAATTTTTAATGCCACTAGAAAAACACGAAGCATGCGAAATGTTCAATTTCTCCTTGTCATAAAATATTTTATTCAAACTGGTAGTCCATAAAAAATCTTAACAACCTTCTTCATAACCCTATCCAACATTAAAACTTTAATGAGCATAGCGTCTCAGACATTAATTTGCTGGATGTTGGTCATTACGGGATGTTTATGGGCAGGTATCTGGAATTACGGCCGCCATTTTGTTCAGACATTACCTGGTGTCTTGGGGCACTCGAATGGTGTATAAACTCCATAGTAAGGTCAGATGGAAAACTGGGGAGGATTTTAATTTAAGTTTTTCTTATCACTTGTCCATCTTGACTGCCCCGTTGTTCGAGAAATTCCCGATGGAAAAACCCAATGACACTTTGCCCAACCTAGGAATCGAGACCAGGACCTTACGCTTAGCGGTCTCGCTTGCAACCTAGTAGACTAACGAGACAGTAACACAAACACAACTCCCAAATCTAAACCTATCTAGTAGTCGGGTTATGCAAATATTATTGACGTTTCGCGAAAATTATATCAGCATAGCGGCCTAAATTACAGCAAGCAATGTCGGCTTAGCGTTCACTATGCAGATCTAACAGTCAGTTCTCACCACGAATTCATACTCCTGATATTATATTGATTTAAGATATGCTGTACAGTTTACACCAATGCATAAAAAATTGAGACAATACATTTTTTTTTTTTGAAAAATTTTGCCCCATACTAGGATTTTTTCCTGTATCCTGGGTGCATTTAGAAACTTTTAAACTCACATACACAAACAGCCAGACCCAGAACAACTACCTGTACGCCATGCAAATATTTGTTCCGTGCGGGAATCGAACCCGCGACACGAACTGCAGCAGTCAATCGCTCAGTCACAGCGCCAACGCCGCCAACCGTGTCGTCAAAAAACTTTTTTGCAAAAAAAAACCGACTTCCAAAAAAAACACTAAAAGAGTGGAAAATAACTTTACTTTCGGAAGTCGGTGGCAAAAAAGTCAATGAAACAAACAATAGTCACTGACTTCCGAAAGTATTTATTATATTTTTATCAGCTATTTTGATTTCAAAACCAAACTGCTGAACCGATTTCGATGAAATTTCTATGGGACCAATCGGGAAGTAGATCCATTCAGATAAAAGAAGAATTTTTCAAATCGGTTCATAAATGACGAAGATATGAGGTAACAAACACAAAAAAAAACATTCAACCGAATTGAGAACCTGCTCCTTTTTTGAAGTCGGTTAAAAAAGACCGTTTCACCTTGCTCTGAGTTTAGAGTAATATAAAGTGATATTTTTTAAATATAAAAGCCCAGTTTGTCCACTGATGTAGTGGTCCACCAAACAAAAAAGATAACACAGTTTTGATGTCAATACCAACAATAAACACAGAGTGGATAAAGAAATAAGTTTCAAAGTACTCTAACTTTCTATAGATTAACCAGCTAACCTCAAAACTACGGCCTTAAAAACCATTGCTCTAGAAAACAAGGATAATTACACTCTCTCCTAAAAATTACCCTAATTTCGCAAACGTCTTTTCTAACACGGCTTTATTTACAGTAAGTACGTACTGTAACTGAAAACTTTTCGCTGTCTTTTCCACTGTCTTAATTATAATCAAAGTAATTAACATGGAGTGCTATTTTCCTTAATTATGTACTGCGGTATTATAATTAAATTAATTGTATTTTTCTTTATGAATGGTAGTTATAAGAGGGCTCGTATTGTTGAGCTTTTTTATTGTTATTAGTTTCTATTTTTTATTTAATTTTATTACCATCATCGTCCACTAATTCCATGACACTTGAAGTCGCTTCAGGGAGAGTGGAAAATTCTCTCCCGTCAATCGAAACGCTTTAATTTATTACATTTTTCATCACCACATTCCTCACACAATCCATCCATATTTTCTTGGATTTTCCTATCGCTCCATTAGGACGAAAATTTTGAGGATTTAGATTATGGCGTCCTTATCAATTGGACAGCCAGCCGGTGTCATTGGTGCCGGTGGCTGCTGGCAACAGCATAGATTGCAACAACAGCGTGGGCCTTCCATAAATGTCTGACACGAAAAAAGTCGAAATCGAAGTCGCCGCTAGCCTTTTCCCAACTATGTTGGGGTCGGCTTCTAGTCCAACCGGATACAGGTGAGTGTCGAATATGGAGCGGTTACCTATGACCTCCACAACCTAGTTAGTTCAGGGTAATAGCATACCCCTTGGTGTAGACTGGTTGTAAAATAAAGAAAGAAAGAAAAAGTATTTATTAGTCTCGCACTGGACAAAACAAAGTGGTAACTTGACAATAAAACGAAGATTTAAAAAGAAAAGTTACGAAAAAATTCAAATAAAACTAACTAAACTGTTCCTGTACGAGGCCAAAAGGCCCCTATCTCAGCATGGTGCTGTACTCGTAACATTAAAAAAGTCACAGCGCTGGTATTCTAATAGGGCCCAAAGTGATGCCACGGTCAATTAATAATAATAATGTGTAAGACTTCATTTTCCACGGAATTCATTCAGAAACTCCCCATCGCTTGCAAACTGGACTGGAGCTTCTTTTGATTCCACGCTTGCTTCGAATATCCTTGATTGCTTTACCACCAATACCATAGTCCAATTTATATAAACGTAGATTTCATGTAATATTCTAGAAAAAACTCTTGGCTGTAGAAATAAAATGAATAATAATAATATAATGAATAATGAGAATAATAATATATGAATAGAATGGAATATACTTTATTGTATACCAAAATTAAAACGTCACTGTTTTTTTTTTATTTCTTAAAGATATATAGCAGCGTAATTACTTAGCTCAGTTAATTAATGGGGCGTATTAAAAAGTGCAGGCTACGTAACAGGATTTTATGTTCTAGAAAATTTCTTGATAATTAACGAAGAAACTAGTTCTTCGTGAAATAAGCTTATTTGAATTTTAATGCTAAAACTTTCCCCAAAGGCTGGCATTAGTTTGTTAACTAGCTAAGACAATGCTCTTTAAAAACATCAGTTTTGTCTATTACAGACGGAATTGTAGGTATTTTTTTTGTAAATCTAACTTTTGAGGCGTATACAAGGCTTTTATCAATGTTTTCATGGAAAGAAATTCTGCCCAATAGACAAGCTTGACCCAGATTGTGCTGGCTTTCAAAATGTTGGTCGATTTTCGGTAAAAAACATCGTGTACTTTGTAGTCTTGTCCAGATTAATGTTAGCTTTACCACCACTTCATAATTTTTTATCTGAAAATCTAAATCATCTTCTGAAACAGTACTCGGATATGGATTAATTACATTTTACATTTTGACTTCTATATTATTAGGTGCTTCATCTAAACTTCTATACTAATAGTAACTTAAAGAGGTGCAGTTTGTAAGTTTGGATGTACGGGGTTATGTTTGTAACTACTGATCCGATTCCGAAAAATCTTTTACTAGCGCGAAGCTACATTATTCCCAATGTCATAAAGGCTATATTAAAATAGGCCGTTCCCGTGGTGGTTAGTGCCTCGTTGGTCTTGTCGTCACAAGCGCAACTGCTGAACATGAGGTCTTGAGTCGATTGCCAGGTCGGGCAAAGTGTTATTGGGTTTTTCCATCATGAATATCTCAGCAGCAGCCACGAAGTCTGGATTTATGACCGGTTGATGGCAATCGGCTCGCCCCCTGTTACATGGGACTTAAACATAACTGGCGGATTGTAGGTGCACTATTAGGTACAACGCTGCCTAAACCTTCGAGTGGAATAATTTCCGACTATAACGCGATTGAAGCCGCGGGTAAAAGCTAGTTAATTATACTTGTATAACCTTACACACTTAGCAAAACAAAGCAAGCGTGAAGCGAGAAGGTTATATAAAATCGTAATGAAGAGGCAACTTAAGTCTGTTTATTTACCCGTCTGAGTTGACTCAAACGACATATTTGTACATCATTTCTTGAATAAATTGGATATGTTTATGAAACATTCGCATACACATTGGTTTAGAAACACAATTCATTGTTTTGTAGTTTTGTTATTTCATGAGGTTTCTTCAGGTCATCTTAAATATTCACCGCGGTTGCTTTTTCCCAAGCCTGTCGTAGTCTACTGCTGGACATAAGCCACTACCAAGTTGTGCCACAATACCCGGTCGTCCGCCTTCCGAATCCAGTTAGACCCAATTTCTTAATGAATTTCGTCAGGGTATCTTGTTAGAGAGCGTCCAACACTACAGTTGCCGACATGCGGTCTCCACTCCAGAACTCGTTTGCTCCATCGGTCGTCCGTTTTTCGACACACATGGCCATTTGCAAGCTATAGTGGTAACTTCAGTTCCTTGCTGACATTACGGATCTTATTCTTCAAAGAAACTACAAGCTAATCCGCTCCATAGCGCGCTCAGCCTGTTATTTTCTCCATAGAAAAAAAATCTGTATCCTCTAAATAATCTCGTACATAAGCCAACTCGACACTCGACTAACACACATCAGGCCACAATAATTTACCACTACATGTTTCCAAAAAATCCCCAGCTCTAAGTAGAATAAACCTTTTCCATTTATATTTATTCGCGACGCCAGAAACTTCGTAATTAAAGGGTATGCGTTAATCTCAATTGCTTGGGCAAATGCACGCGGCTTATAAACTGGTGTAGGCAGGAGTGTAAGTGGATATTTAATTATGAATTACGTACTAACCTTATTTTGGCCTGATGTGTATACGTAATTTAAGCCCGGAATCTAGGTAATGGAATTTTGGAATAGGTGTAGTTGTAAGAATCGGGTGTTAGAATATTCAATGATAGGCTTGACTTGTGTCTCGCAATATAGGTACTTAATTAAGTATGTCTGCGGTAAAATGATGCTCCACGAAGAGGGAATGAGATCGAGAAATTTTAGAAATCTACACAACGGGAAACAGCGTAGAGAAATAATAATAAATAATAATAATAAATTGATTTATTGGCATAAACAAGTAATTTACGTGGTGGTGAATCACTGATGCCTGTGGTTAGGTAGTGAAACACCTGTATCAGACCTGTAATTGTAAAATGACTTCAGAGTGTCGGCAGTCATTTTACAATTATAATTGTTATGTACCAGTATTAAAGGTTTGTTAGCAAAATAAAAAAAAATAAAAGTAAGATGTAAAACAAGAACAAAACGATTAAAAATAATTACTTTCATGGTGAAGGTGTGTGGGTGTGTGTGTGTGGATGCGTGTGCTTGTGTGTTCATGTACATGTGTGTAAGTGTGTGTGTATGATGTGCCTGTAAGTGATCAGGTTAATTAAGCCAAAACCTGCAACAGACCCTCTGTCGCGTTAGGTACATATATGTCTGGTGTAGTTGCCAATCTTGAACAGTTACTTCGAGATCATATTGGTTTAGTTGGTGCACAGAGAGAATTTTGTGAATTTTAAAGATATGGTCCGAGGAATATAAAGAAAGAAAGAAAGAAAGAAAAAACGTTTATTGGCACACGCCACAAGTACACAATACAAAATATAAAAAAGCAAATATATCAAATTTAAAACTAACCAAGAAATATTGTGTGCAAAATGCCGGACAAGTAGTGCCCGACGCTGGTTTTCAACTGAACCTATATGGTGAGTGTGCGGATGTTAAAGAAGCAACGCACGGCTGAATAATGTTTTGGTTAGGACAGATGTGTCAACAAGGCGGCTTCGACGCATTGGTCCCGGAGTATACTGAGACAGAGAATGTTGCTTTATAAGTGTGGCCAGGATTAAAAATAATTGCCTTATAGTCAGTACTTGGCAGTATTCGTACGTAGACGGCCAAGTTAAGCACTAACCACACGATAATGAAAGAAAGAAGTCTACTTGGTTTACTTACAAGGCGGCAAGCCATGACTGAAAGTCGGTAGCGGGGAAGTTAGTTTATTGATGGAAATACTTCTTTATTATGTAACATAGTGCTGTCGATAAAAATAGGTCTTGTAAAAGGGATCCTTTGAGTCGATGCCTAATAATAGTGCGTAGGAAAAAGGGCTGAGAGGGGTAGGTTTTACGAAGGGTGGATATATAAGTGGTTGATGAAATATTAATGTTAAGAATGTATTTATGTAGGAGTATAATAGCATTATAAATCATTTATACAGGGTGGATCAGACACCGACGCACAAACGTATGTCACGTGTTCAGTACATCATATCCAAACGCAACTAGAAATTTTGAGCCGGTTATTAAAAATAATCTGCTGTTTCTTACAAAACTGCAATACCTACACGGTCAAAATGTATGGTAGAGCTGATTTTTTTTCGTTTTTTCTTCTACCCTGTATATTGGTACAGATCTTCAATGAGTGTCATTAAAACTGACTTAAGTTATTAAATAGGTACTTTACGCCCGGTTTCTGGAAAGCTGATAAAAATAAACTTTACTTGTGTGTAACTCTGTGAAAATGTCTTCATAGAGATAAAAAGAAAACAGCCATAAGGTTTCTATCTTATATCTTTACTTACGTTAACGTTGTCAGATCTTAAGGCCCGGACTCCCCCAAAGTGGAGACGAGCTGAGCAGAGCGTAGGGGAGACGTGTGGAAACCGACCAATCACATTCATTTATATCGACATCGTGTCTGTCGTCTTTCCTGTGATTGGTTGAATCTTGCCCATCTCGTCTCTGCTCCGTTCGTCTTCACTTCTGTGGAGTCCGTGACTAAGTCACATTAAATCTGTTAATCATCTAAAACAATGGCCAATAAAATCAATAGATGATACAATGGGCAATGGATTATAACTCAATAGGCTTTCAGAAAATACGCCTTGACCTGCTACCGGTTTTTCAAGGGTAAATGTCATAATTTGTCACTTTGTATATTATAGTACGTGCATTAGTCTGAAGCCATAGACAAAAACCGCTTTTTGTCTCTGTATTTTTATCCTCGTCTTTGTGTTGGCAGTACAAGATATACTTTCTTTATAATAAGATAGTGTATTTTTTTGCAGACGTTTATTTTTAAAATGGCTTATCGTGTTATTTACTTTCATATCTGGGCGAAGAATCAGCCATTTTTGAATATGTCAAAATGACATAAAATTGATACTCAAAACAACTGTCCTTCGCGTCTTTCTATATTAGTGTTATAACTGGAAAATACGTATAGTAGTGGCGGAACAAACTCCCGAGCAACAGAATACTTTTATTTTCGGAAAACAGATGTTACGTAATGTTAATAATAGGTAACTACTATTTTTTAAAATTTTCCTTTGACAAACACAGAATCCAATTTTAAATTCAAAACTCTTGTCTCTACAAACGGTTTCACAAAAAAGGACCTACAACAAAACTCCATGACAATAAAAAAGAATATACGAGCATAACTATAAAACACATTTGTAGCTCCCCGGAGCAATATAAGCTCTGTACAAACATAATAAATTTCAACGCACACATTTTGCTAAATGAAGAATTTGAATCACGCTCCGCTTCCAAATTGATTTGGTACTCGTCAACCACCACATTTAAATCCTGGGTCACGTTCTGTTTTATTGTGAGCCAAAAGTTACAATGGGTCGGCTCGAATAGTAATCTTTGGGTGGAAGCCGTTATGTAATTCTTGAAAATTGCTGCTACCCTGAGTCGGGCCGAGAGATGTTGAAGGACTCGGTTTGATGTACGATTTTTTGCTTCGAATGTGCATCTCGATTTCTAAACGAAGTGCTGAGTGATCTTTACCCGCAGTGAAATCAAAATCAATATATTTTATTTCACATAGGTAGGCCTATGGGCTATTAATACAGTCGAGAAAAAGTTCGGGTTGGTCGTTTCCTATGGAGAAAAACCGGCAAGAAACTCCATGAATACTCTTCTAAAATTATTTTTATTGTCAGCTGTACCAAATGTTCTGCATTCGCCAACTACACTTTCAAGCAACAAAAAGTATTCGAATGTTGTCATATTGCCCAAATTACAGCACTAAAACCCGAATTCCCGATTCCTAGTTTAAACATAATTTCCATTTAATTCCAAATTCAATGCAAAGCCATATTATTACCACGGATATCATTCGACATTAATTAATACCCCTTTTATCCCATCATAAACACGGTATGAAACCTTTTAATGAAACATAAATATAACCTAATAAAGTATACCATTTCCCACCATCTAATATATCTTTATGAGTTCGTATAATCTTTAATATGCAGCCGGAAATATGATTATCATCTCATACAAACACGGTGTTATTATACGCGACCCGATATGGGATAGTGATGGGACACGAGATTGCTTTTCTATGCGAATTATTCGATGTTAGGCGATTTTCCGAATGAGCACAGTGCGGGTCAATTTTGTGGTGTATTAAATCTGGAATGTTAATCTAGTTGAGTCGATGATCTTTACAAGCTATATAATATTAGTTTTTTAAGTTAAGAAGTGACTTTTCGTGTTTGGATTTTAGATAGCATAGACACAAAAACCCAGCTAAAACACATACATAATTAATTTGAATTTGCGATCAGAAAGTTTCCACTTTTCATGATAAAAAAAAATGTATTCGTACAGAACAAACATAATGAGCTAAATAAATGTTTATCTTCTCGTCGTAATGTAGCCAAGTTGTACCTCACAAGTCGACTAAATTATTCGATTGAAACCAACCATTCCCATCTCTTAAGACTCGTTAATTTTATACGTTTGTACAAGGGGCTTTCTTATTAAATGCAGATATAATTAGCAACATTAATGTCAACAGTAAAATAAGAGACAAAATTAATTTCAAGAAGCGGCGCCGCCTAGAAAATACCTGTGTACGATAATTTTCTTTTGTTAATATAAAGGAGACACAATGAAAATGGCTGTGGTTAGGAGTATTTTATACTATATTTTGGTTACTTTATTTTTGTATGTAACAGTTTGAGTTATTTTAGGACTGTTTTCTTGAGTTGTGTTAATACAAACATATCGTAGAAAAACTGTTGAATAAGAATCATAACCAGAGATCGGAATAGTTAGAGTATTTGCCTAAGCTTCAAGGACGTAAGTAACATTTGGATAACACCACCCTTTAATTATTTTACAACTTTATTTCGAAACACACACGTTACTCCCTTCCTTGAAATTTAGGCAAATGTACTCTATCAATACCGATCTCTGATCATAACCCTTATATTCAGTACAGCAACTGAGCCACGGATCTGAAATATAAAAGCCAATTGCTCAGTCAATGTGCCAATCGTGTTGCAAGCTCAATTTGTTTTTTAATTTAAAAACAAAAGAATTTCAAGTAGAGATTGAATTGTATGGCTGTCAAATAACCACAAAAACTGCTAAAATTGTTAATGGACGCTTCATTCGAGCCAATACTTCACCGATTATTTTTGTTCATTTTCATGTTAAATTTTTGTATTCAGACATTTCAGCTTGAGTGAGAAACGCCAATTAAAGGACAACAATTTACAGAAAATGAAGCATCTGATTTCAGCTACTTTATAGGAAGGTAATAATAAAAAGCTTATTGTATAAAATGATCAAGAGAGCGACTCGACAGTACGTTACAAATTATCGATTAAAAGTTTATTTTTTGATATAAAGTTTAAAGTTACACCAAAGGGACCATAGATCATCTTCGATGAAGGAAAATAATTATTATTAAATTATTTGTCTATTCCCGAAATTTTAATTATATTCTTAATCGTTTGATGTTAAGCAACTATAGTGCTAAAGTTAAATAAAAGTTAAAAAAGAAAAGCAAATGCTTTCGATCGCTTTTTCGGTATGGCGAAGTCCACTTTGATTTGTAATTAACAATATTTTAAGATTTATTTTATTGACTGTTTTATAGACCCTTCTAAAAACTGAAGTACGCAAATAAACATAACATCACGCCTTCAATCCGCGATGGGTTACGCTGTGGTCAACCTTATACAGTACACCCATATTGCCTGCTGAGACCCACGTTATAAGAAGTGAGCCTATTGCTATAAACTGGACACAAATTCAAATACAGAGCTTTAAGTTTTCGTCTGGCCCAGAAATTGTAGTAGCGCATGTAATAAGACAGTAATAAATTGACAAAAATATCAAATCAACTCCGCATTTTACTCCCGTAGTTCACGAACTTCTACACATAGACCTATCCCAGTTAATCTACAATATGTTGTCTTCCACATTCTGAATCCAGTCTGACCCAGCCACCTTTTTAAGGTCAGACAATCTATATAAAAAAATACTAATTTATTTATTTTCTAAAAAGTTTACCTCTTCAACACTCCAGAAACACTAAACCAAAATTAATGACTTCCAAACGAAAAGCAATAACCCGTATAATTAATCAATTAATAACGGTTGAGTCCTGATTACAAATCGCGATAATAAATTAATGGGATGATGTTTGTAAAGGCTGTGAAATATCTGAGATAATCCGTCGGTGATGGAACAAATCCTGTTGCAACAAATAGGGGAGTCATCGTACTGTGGTCCAATTTAGAGGAGGTCAATGATCTTGGATTTTTAGATGGGAAGACAAAAATAAACGATTTATTTTACCTATTTTGTGATTCATGACTTATTGCATAACGGAGCTTACTAAAGTCATAGCGTAAAATTGGTTACAGACTTATTGGAATTACGATGCTGGTATGTGGGCGGGCACATAAAGCTTCTGAGTAAAGTAAAGTAAAATTTATTTGCATAGATTGTAGGCACATAAAATAAGGTGTAACAATAAAATAGTTGAGCCTTGTACAATCTACCTTATATTAGGCATGCAAACATTAATTAAATGAAACTATACTGCAATAAAATTAAATAATGGTTTACAGTTAAAAACATATAGTGCATTCATATTATAAAATTTAACCTTAAAATCTATAGAGTGAGTAGTATTAGTAGCTCGTTCCTTTTTAGTCTGAGAAACGACTATTGGTCGGCGCGGAAAGTTTTGTTCATGACCGATATTTCAATACTGGCTTTGTTTGTTTGAATACAAAAATGTTACTAAATAATGGTTATTTAATAGTGTGTAAGAAGAAAACATCGTCGAGATGATATCGTCGCACTGGCATGGATAGAGTGGACCAGAACGGCCCAAGATAGTTATAGATGGAATCAGATGGAGGAGGCTTTCATCCAGAAATGGAAAATCCCTTAATAGGTTCAGTTTAAAAATATAGAATTGTAAATTATAGGAAACTAAAGTGTATTTTAATTTTTGATTAAGTACAGGAAAATAAAGTCTTTTTATTTTTTTGTTTAGGAGAAGACATGTTGCACCGACAAGAATAAATTGGGATTAGGACACAAGAATAATGATAATGTTGGTCATTCGCTCAAAATTTAGAAAAAACTATTATTATTATCCAGAATTTTTTTAAATTATTATCCAGGAAAATTTTTGCGCCAAACTAACCCCCCGCCATGACAGCTAAATCTCGCTCACTCAACAATATTACGCACCCGTCCCAATCTTAGTGCCTGTCTTAAAATCTACCGACCTGACACAAATAACACTCTAACTCAGCCTAAAGATTTTCTAGCAGCATTTAAAGTAATTGGACCATCACCATTGCGCATTAAATTAATGGTACCTGTCAGAATTCGTTGAAAATACTCCTCGAGACGAACAAAGGAGAGCGGGGGATGGGGTACAGGAGTACCCCATCACTCTTGAAGCAACAATGGAGTAATAAAATGTACAAGAATAGGGAAAGTGTAGTCAGCAAATGTGCGATGTTTGATAACTGTTTTGATGTACGCCCGTTTCGTTGGATCGTTTATTTTGTGAGATATTGTTGGGGAGTTTGTCTGGATTAAGTAGTTAAATAACTACTTAGTCATTTTATACAAAGTTTTCTACAGTATTTTTGGTTCTTGGTGTACTCAGAAACGTTGTACTGAAAGTCTGGTTCAAATAATAAAATTAACGAATAAAATAATCGTGGAATTGAGCTAATAACAAGCTGGGGGTGAGGTATGAAGTCACGCTTTTTTCCCTTGGGAATAGGCAGCAACTATAGAACACCATCTACAACATTTGTTTCGTTTGTGTTCATACATCTGGACACACTCTGGTTGCGAGTACGTACTTCGCTCTTGATTTTTCTGAAGAACATCAAACATGAGGTCAATGTATGTCTTTCTAGGGCGTCGCGTCGCCTCCCGGCGTTTCTGCTCATCATGATTGATAATATTACAATTTGATTACTTTATCAATTGTTTTATTGCAGAATAATATATTGCACTTCGTTACTAACTGCCCAATTTAACAACCCCAATGTTTCGTCTCTAACTCTCATTATATTCATATCAACTCATTCATTTATCACGTTAATACCTCACATCCATGCTTATAACTCACTCACTCATTCTAGACATTACTCAGTTCGTTTACTCCACTATGTCATTCACAGAACATAAAATAATATTAACAAATATTTTCTCTCTTTATTCTCATTTCTCTCATAGAAATTCTCATTACTAATGTTACTCCGATGGGGACAAGCCTCCCGGCTTGGGGGCCTGGTGCACTCCCCCATATAGAAAGCAACTCACAAAGTGAGTCCATTTGGTAGCAATACGTTACTGTGGCAGGAGCTTGAAACGTATTTTTTGGGGTATTTCGAAACCCGATTGGAAAAAGTACAAAAAAGTGCAATAAAAACGCTTGTAATGTAACTTAATTTTGGATTAGTGTTTTCTAGTTGCCCAGAATTTAAAGTATCACATTTGATTCGCAATTAATTTCCTTCGGGTTGGTAGGACCATCTCGTATAAGTACGTTTAATTTGACCATATTCTGGATATTTTAATCTTAATAATAGGATGATTGTTTATTTGTATGTATTCCGAATTTTGATGTATTCCTAATTTTAATTTTAATTATGTATTTAGAGCATGTGTACTTGATAATGTGCAAGCTGTGGTTACCTGTAATTGAGTGTGCGTTACAGGACAATTTTGTTATGATTTTCTATAAGATAAATAAATCCAAATTAAAGTTCAGTCATCAATCATCATTAATGAATTCAGTTCAAAGAAATATTTATCAAATTATCGGTAACTATGATGAATGAATGAATCCATCTTGTCATCTCTCAAAACAGATTAATATACAACTAGAATGATAGATTATCACGCTAAGAAGAAGAAGATGGCAACTGGCTCGTCCCCTACATGGAACCTAAGCATAACATCGTGGGTGTATCCTGGAAGAGGCTGCCACAGGAACGTGGAGCTTGGCACGAGCTAAGAGAGACTTTTGCCTAGCAGTGGGTGAAGTCGGGCTGTGGATGTAGATGACGTAACATGAATGTCGAAATGTGGGCGTATTGTTAGGTACACCTCGGTTTAATCTTTCGGGGATTTCAGGCGTCCTGTAATATAAAAACTTTTTTGCAAAAAAAAATCGACTTTCGGAAGTCGGTGGCAAAAAAGTCAATGAAACAAACAATAGTCACCGACTTCCGAAAGTAAAGTTATTTTACACTGTTTTTAGTGTTTTTTTTGGAAGTCGGTTTTTTTTTGCAAAAAAGTTTTTATTTTACCCTTTTTAGTTATCGTATCACACACAAATCCTTGTCAAGTATCAATTTCGCAATTTCTTTTCCTTGGATGACATTTTTTCCAGTTATTTTGATTTCAAAACCAAACTGCTGAACCGATTTTGATGAAATTTCTATGGGACCAATCGGGAAGTAAGTAAATCCATTCAGATAAAAGAAGAATTTTTCAAATCGGTTCATAAATGACGGAGATATGAGGTAACAAACACAAAAAAAAAAACATACAACGGAATTGAGAACCTCCTCCTTTTTTTGAAGTCGGTTAAAAATGATCGACAACATCATCGCATGAAAGACACTCGTTACTACGTACTTACACTTTTACAATCCTATATCATCGCGTATCGTTTTCAAGTGTCATTTGAGAGACGCCATTAATTCCCCCATAACGCGATGCGACGCTGCATCCCTTGATAAAGTGTGCTGCTTCAATGAAGAGCCCTTGTGTTCAGAAGTAAGGGCTGCTACATACTAGTTCGGGTCGGTATGACTTTGCAAAGTCTGGCGGCAAAATCAAATATTGTAACCAAGATACGGTAAATATGAACTTACTAGTTAGTTAGTCTTAACTTTATGAAGCTTTATAGGGATATGAAGAACAAGGTATAAAGTTCTACATCCTTTATAGAAATGATTGATCCTCCGACCAGACGGGTGTTGTGTCTGGTGGGCTCCTGCCCGACAGTTGTTCTCGATTTTTTCTATAAATAAAAATAAATAAATATCGCTGGACATTACAAACAGCGCCATCTAGTGCCACACTAAGCAACGAGGCTTGTGTCGTGGGCACCAGATAGTTGATATACTACATAGATACTTTTTGTTTGTAAATACATACTTATTATACATATAAACATCCATGACTCGGAAACAAATATCCATGCTCATCACACAAACACTTGCTCCTACCGGGATTCGAACCCGGGATTCCTATGTAATATTCATAAGCGGAAATATTAATAATTTGAATTGCGCGATTTAGTATTTTGATGTTAGTTCTTCATTGGTGTCAACTTGGCCATACAGCAAAATCATGCAGAGAGATGTTCTCTTCGTCACTGGTTTTAGTCGCTGCGCAGAAGCAGGACACTCGATATCTGAGTGCGCGAAAAAAGCGGACACACCTAAATGTGCAACGTGTCCGCGGTTTAAGAAGCCCATCAACCATAGAACAGGATTTGTTGAGTGCCCTGCTAGAAAACTGGCAGAATATAGGTACATCAACTCCATCGACTACGAGGGCGCGTAGAGCGTCACACTCTAGGTTAGACTTCTGCGTTGATCGCATGTTGCTGACACAACAGTAACAGACCACTGTGCTGACACACTTACCATCGATTTATTTTAATGTCTAAGCACATTAGTCGCTAGGTGCAAATTTCGAACCTAGTTTATAATTCTGATGACGCAAATACTTTCCTGTAATAATTTTGTGTTTAAGTTAATTAAAATAAGTTTGCTATTATGTAACATTAGATAATTAACAAAAAACACTGTCCTACATGTAGCATATTGTTGGAGCTCCTGCAGCCTGTGATACGGGATTATCCTCGTACAGTCATCTAAAATTATTATACCTACATACATACATGTTAATTTCAGATTCCTGATGTATTTTATCTTAAGCGATTCTGAATAAACATTTATTTATTATTTATAGATTTTCTCCACCAGACGTTCGGCACGAAATAGCTAGTCGCATCGAGAAGGGAAAACAGGAACGAGACACCCGCCGCCCCCTTTACGGGCATCATATACCACCTTCACGCTTAAAAAGACGTGAGAGCTTCGTGAGACATACGATTCCCTCAGAAGACAGTGACAGATCAGATGAGAGATGTGAATTGTGGAGGAACAGATATCAAACCCCTCCCCACTTCATCAATCCAGCAGAACACCTCCCTCCAGGAGAGGAACTGCAGTGGCCAATCTGGAAATATCTTAACCGTTTGCGGGCCACCCAGGTTGGCCGCTGTAGAAATAATCTGGCCAAATTGCGTATCATCGACCCGTCCCAAGTACAATGCCAGTGTGGAGCCCCTCTGCAGGATATTCCCCACCTCCTCTCTTGCCCATCCTCCACAGCCACCTGTACTTTCCAGGATTTAAACGAAGCTAACGAAAGAGTTGTGCGGGTGGGCACATACTGATCGGGTATTATTTGAGTTCATCGAAGAAGATTTATTATAGATGGCAGTACTGTTTGGCCTATGTTGCTGCAGTGCCGGTACACCTTTGTGAAAAGTAATAACTTTAAATTGTACAGAAACTCTACTTTAAAGACAGGTAGATCGTGACCTAAGTTAACTTTTAGGATATTTATTATTTTCCACAAAAAGTTAAGTACTTGTTGTGATCGCGCCAATTCTACTGGGGTTCCTACATGCCGAAAGAAGTTTGCGTAATAAAAGCCGATTAGTTTCGGGTCGGTTTGTTGACCTAATACTGCCGATTAAAATTTGTCAACCCGAACAAGTATGTAGCACCCCTCATGAAAGTTTTTAACGATAAAATGTTTGAAGCACACAGTAAGTTGTCGTTTACCCTTAGGTACTTAAAGTAATTAATTGGAAAAAAACTAGTAAAGTAATAGAGGTTTTAATTAAAACAGGGTAGTTAGCATTAAGAGGCAATTTGTTAGAAAAAAAACATCGTGTTCTAGATAGTAAATTTGACCGTAGATGTTAAATTGGTTTGAAATTAAAAAGGCTGTCAAAATATTTAAATGGGATCACGTATGACTAATAGGTAGCTAGTTTCATTCCAGTCACTTGTAGACTTGCCTTGGGTTTGATTCCCAGGTCGGGCAGTATAATTGGGTTTTTCCATCAAAAATTTGTCACGACGCGACGTTCGAAAAGTGCTGATTTTCAGCCGAATTGAATAAATGTCTTTTGATTTTGATCAGTAGCAGCCCGAAATGAAAACTTGTGTTAGTACCATTAGGCTCACCTTCTACAACATGGGACTTACAAATAATCAGTGAAATTTTGACTCATTATTGGTACTACCGCTCTCACTGCCGGTCGATAATTTTTCAACCTTATGACTCAGGGTATAAGGGTAAAAAGTGGTTGACCGTCAGTTAACTCGGTAGCACATCTCTGTCTTAACTTTCAGGGATTAAAAGCGTGATAGTATGATGTCTTTTACTTTTTACATTTTCGTCGCAGATGCAAAAATGTTTTGTGTTTAAGTTTCTCATTATTTTTGATGAAGCACCCCTTCTACTCATTATAATAGCGAAGAAAACATCTTGAGATTACAATGAAGCATCATTTATCTTCATTATACTTAGCTTACTATAAAAAAATACAAGATAAACTCAGTAGATACTTAAGCAAGCAAAGTCACCAGAAAAAGTTGGTCCCTCAAAACAAATTTTAATTAAAAGCCGTTTTAAAAGTAAAAAAATAAAATATTAAACAAAATCACATTAATTAAGGAGAAGATTAATTATAAGTTAAAATATTATTTGTAACAGATAAAGGCTCTCACTCGGGAGAAATTAATTTGGAGTATCCATTAATTTTGTAACAAACAAAGTACCAATTTCGCCCGAAAATTTGTTACTAGACATTGTTATTATCAATTTTGATAAATAAAAGGGACAGGGTTATTATTTTATAGCCTTATTGAAAGGAAATAATATAGTGGTTTTAGCTAAAGATTTATTGGCTTAAATAGATTAAAAGCACCTTGCATAGTGAGTAATATCAAATATCGAATTAGAGTTCATAACATTGTGAAGACGCGCAGGATAATGAATGATGTTACGAGTAGCAATTGTATTTCACAGAAAATTCCAATTTCATGTTAAAAGACATACATGCTAAATTAACATTTTTAATACTAAAGAATAAAAATACTCTAGCACTAATAATGAACCCCTAAATGACAATGATAAAGAAAACGCAACAGTTAAAGATACACCCAACGAAAACACCAAAAATCAAAGCACTCAACTAAACAACCCACGCATAAGACTACACAGTAACAAAGAACACGGGAGGTACATTAGAAATGGATGTATTTGATAATGAAAGCGTGCATTACGAAGCAGACATAACAATAATAGATAATGATGTTACTCCAGGATTAATTTCAGAGAAACTATACGAATTGGAGGTAATGGAAGAGATTATTGTGTTTGCTTTCGCAGCTAATCTTTTCCTTGGGGTTGTGATTCTGTTGGTATAATTTGTTTTGTGAAGGGAAGTGGAATTATGACTTATTTACAAAGACTCATAGATATTGTGCAGGATATGGATGTTTAGTGAAACGGTTTGTCTTATCTTTATTTTATTAATTTCGTCTTACGCCTCATATATTATTTGGACATTGAAAAGCCTGGTTTTGTTTTGTTTTTACATGTGTAAATTATTTACAAACTAATATTAGATCTAAAATAAGAAAATATATTATTTCTTCCATTTGCCGCCATTCGTTGCCTGTTGCCTGCCTCATACTTCCACAAAGTGTTGACATACCGAACATCTATTACTCCCCACTTTGACAATGTTGCAAGACTTTCAACTTCACATGCCACTTCACATTATATGGATTTCAATGTAATTGAATGATTCCTAATTGATTTAAGCACAACAATATCACTGGCCCAATTTAAATACAATTTTGTACACGTAAAATCTAAATCAAATTACATTTTACATACAATAAATTGCGATTGACTACCACAGCATTATGATAGATTATTATATATTCGATTTGTTATCTCTAGTATGTTATTTGTGGGATTAAACATTGAAATAACGGCACGTAAAATTAAACCCAAAACGTTGTCTGAAAAACTTACTTGAAATTTAATCGTAGTGAAAACTGTTTCTAAATCCGCGCAGCACTTTCTCAGATTAGCTAGAATATATTGCACAGAACCGTCGGCTTCGTTTATACTATCTTGTACGGATACCTACAAAATATGCATGTATATTACGCGAATGCATTTCAACGCCAACTCTCTTGAGGAATACAACTACATTTCTGTATTTCTCTATTGCTGTATCCTGCACTTCTATAATACCATATAAGAGAGCAAAAATAAAGAAATTCTAGAAACAAATGCTTCAAAAACTTTGTATTCTCAGTGTAACATTTCGTCAATGTACGTTCATGTTAATCCCTGTTTAAAATTCAAAGAGCCTGCGGCCTCACTGCAGTCTCGAGTAAATTAAATAGAAGACCCAGTGACTTGGCGGGATGAGATGTAAATTTTGTACTGTTGCAACTATGGTGAGAGCAAAAACTAATTTGCGCATTTTAAAATGCCTTCGCTTTGGAATCGTGGATCGTTGAGGAACGGTTTACTTTAATGAAATTGTTGTTTACTGTTATTTCGAATGTTTTTGACAGTTTCAGCTTTAGATTAAATGTTGGTAATGGAATTACTTGTGTATTGGCGACACGCTGCGAATACTGATTTGTCTCTGCAGTTTGCAAATGTCTTGAAGTTTGTTTCCACTAAACGAGTGAATGCACAGATATTGCACATTCTATACCTACTCTTCCAAATTCTTTTAGTGTAAAAACGGTCTGAACATAATTGTTTGGTGACGTATCGGACACACTATATCCATGCGAAATGTTGGGAATTTTAAGAAAATAACGCTTGTTCTCATGTAATTTCGGAATTTTAAAGTCATTCCGGGATTTTATGCGGAGGTATTGACCACGTGTTAATTTCTTCCATGAAGTTTTAGCAAATAAACTCTACCTATTTCAATCTTTAATTATAAGGGATATGCGAGAATCTACTGCATATCATCGTAATAAAGTTATTTTTTGGACTAACTTCCCATTTTTAATTTTCAATCTTTTCTTTTTCTCCACAGGTGGGTTGGCTTCGAGCCGAAGACCAGACAGTCCTATCCCTCAACGACCGAGTGGTCCTCAGTCCTCGGTACTCCGTGAACCTGGACACGCCCAGCACTTGGCAGCTGAGGATCAGACCTCTTCGGGCGGAAGACCGCGGCTGCTACATGTGCCAGATCAACACGCAGCCCAGCATGAAGTGGCAGATCGGATGTATTGATGTTTATGGTGAGTGGAACTGGCTGTTTTATTTGTCTTTATTGCTTTTATTTTGGACCAGTTTATAAAGAATATAAGGCCTAACTATTCATACACGAAATATTTTTAGAGAATCGTCTAAAGGCTATAACGGAGTCATTTCAATGGAAAAAGAAATATCTAAGTATTATGTATAAAAAATAAGTAATTTAAAATTACTTGACCCACAAAATAAATACTAGCTCCTTATTTTCAACATCCATTGCGCTAGATTACTACGTCTTTTTAAATTCTTTAAAGGGAGTACAGGTTTTACGCAAAATGTCTCAAAAAATTTAGAATTATAATAATTTCTTAGATACTTAGATAACATTTCTTTTTTCCTTGCTATGGCGACTTTACGACTTATAGAAGTTACTTTTAAAATATTTCGTGTATGAAAAGTTAGACCTTATACATATATATACGAGTTAGTTAGTTATATGTATGAGTGCTCATTTACGGAGACGCGGCGCGTTGGGCGGTGCCCGCCGGGCCTCTTGTTACGGTAGACTATATTATAATTTCTTTTTCTTTTTAGATTCTTTACTTAAAAATATAGAATAAATAATAAAAGTAATAGAATATAAAACCATAAAACAAAATAAAAAAAAAAATGATGTGTGTTTGTAGTATGCGCGTCCAATGCCTCCCAATACACCACCTCTCCGGTTTCGACGAAATTGCGGGCAAAGGTGTACCTGTAGTACATCCAGATTTTGCCAGTTATCGTTAAGTCCGGAGTATTAGAAATGAGCCATCAACTGGACACAAATCCAGACTCCTAACTGGTACATTGGTAATGGTAAATTCGTGATGAGAAAACCGAATAGCACTTAACTCAACCTGGGAATCGAACCCAGATCAGCAGTAGCGGTTGCGACTACAAGAATAATACTGACACACCAAAGCTGTATAAAACACAGATTTTGCTTTCTCATCATTAATATATGACTATAACAATGATTGAGCACAATTGTATGATTAAAATGATCCGATTGGAAAATTCAACGATACTTCAATAATTTCACACGATTCAACAATAACCGTATTTTTGAGCTAGTTTAATTTATTCTGGGTTCTTTGGTCTATCAATACTCATCTAAAAATACCCACTTATAGGTGTCGTTTACAAATAATCCTTTGTTATAAGCGATCCTTCTAGTTTACATCAAAACGTAAACGGTTTCAAGACTTTAATTAAAATCGTTGAAGTATTTATTATAGTAGAAACCGTAAATTAAAAGAGAAATGGCCGAAACTCGTACAGCAATATTGAAAAGGTGTAGCTGTAAAGAACTTAAGTAAATTACACAACAACAAACGAAATTGCAAACTTTTCAAACGGGAGAGAATATACTTTTTAATAAAAACCCTGAAACGAACGATTCCTAAACGAGTAATAGGTAAAAATAAAAAGAGAGGCAGTCTTAAGCTTATTAAGGATAGGGGACGAATCCGAAGCTTCAAAACATTTCAAAGTACTTACTTAGAACTTAGAACAAAACTCAATATCAATGAAACGTCTCGAGTGAACGCTGGAAAAGTATTTTCTTCAGAAAAATAAATCACCTTAAGAGAAGTTAACGTTATTTCTCCGCGCCATTGAAGGTGGGCGCCAAGTTTTATCGTTCGCAGCTCAAATTAGTTCTGGGGGTTTATTCTTTTTTTTTCAATTCTCAAGTTTTGAAGTATGGATTTCAATATTGAATTTTTACTATGTCTCTCGAGGTGCCGGTGAAACTTTCTGGGGGGTGAGGAATTTAATATGTAATATCGCTCTGGTAGTCACGGGGGATTTCTTTTTCAAATTATATAAAAGTCCAAATGAAATATTAGGAAGTATGGACGAGGGAGACATTTAATTGGTTTCATTTAGATGGAGTTAAGATTTGAAGTGATTTTGAATGAGGTAAAATTGATGTCACGTGTCAGTACCTAGTAGTTACAAACGTAAAATTAGACATAGCAGTTGCGTTTGGGCATGGCATTAGCAGTCATCGACCCGCCTAAATTTATTGACGTGCTTTATTTCAAAAACCAACCTAAAGCCATTTAATGTTCTGAATCTATATCTACCTTAAATTTTTTACCAATTGAAAACGATATAGTGCTCATTGTTTTGGTTCGTGCAAAGATCCCTCGTCTGAGGTAATGACCGCTATTGCCATGCTAAAAAACAATATGCATAGGTACATGTATACATTACCAAAGCTATTTTCACGATTACAGAACGCCTTTTATCCACAGACGGCCATCATCGACATTTGGTGAAAGGTAAAAGCCGTTTCCAGCGAGGCAAAACTGTTAATTGCTCTGATACAATCTATTAAGAGCCAAAACAACTTTTGGCCAGACGCCTCAAGTTTCACCTCGTCGAGTGTTCGACCAACTTGATAGCTATTGATTTTGGCTTACTTTTGTAACTTTTGTGGTGTGTAAGCAACAGTCTGTTGATAAACAGCTTATAAAGAATCTGAAAAGTATTATCAATTGGTTTTAATTCTTGTAGTAATAGATAGAATAATGTGCTTTATAGTACACCAACATTTCAACAATGCTCACTCAGGGCAGAGTGGTGGTCTTATCGCTTATAGTGATCTAGCAGAAAACTTTTGTATAGACAAGGAGTGCTGTTTATTTCATTGGAAAAGAAGATACATCCAGAGAACGAAGATCCGTAAATATATAATTGTTTTAATATCCTTAACTACTCTTTTAATTCTCAGTATTTACAAAGTAAGTTCCAAATTAGTTTGTTTTGATCTAATATAAAAGTCTGTCACCCAGTCTTACCACGGAGTATCGGACCACCCAGTACTAACAGGGTTGTGGAGGTCAGATAGGCATTCACTCCATGTAAAATACTGGCATTCAGCTAGTTAGACTGGAAGCTGCCCCAACATGGTTGGGAAAAGGCTAGGCAGATGATGATGATGTTTTGATCTAATATGGATCAACCAAAAATACCAACCAAAACAAAACTAAATGAACATGTCCTCAATAGCACATTCCCTTCCATTCCCTATCAAATTCTCCTGCCAATAAACTGAGCATCGCACAAAGGCAAAGTTAAATACCAATAAAAAACAGTCGCAACCTCTCCGATCTAACACGACACACTTATATTATGTAAATAAGAAAGTGATTCAAGCACGAACGATACACTCGAGCTTGCTCGAGTTGGCTCGAGCACTCATAAGCGTATTTTTACGACTGCTCGAGCTGTACTGACTCAGGCAAATCTTTAAATGTGGAAAAATATACTCCTGCAAAAATTGCTTGCAATCTGCCATGCGTATTCGTGTGACATTCTCACAGGTTTTTCACGTACATTTGGCGTTCGAGTATGCATGTATTGTTTTGTTATTTTTTTTTACCAGTGTGGGTGTATTTGACCTATCTAGTGGAATTTAGAGCGACGTGAAAATATCGGGAATTTGTTAATTTTTACTCGGGAATTTTGAATGTATCAGTTTTAGTTAGAGGCTGTTTGATGTTAGCTTTTCAATACCTGTTTGGAACAAATGTTAGTTAGTTATTTACACGAGTACAACCGTTATCTTTTTGTTACAGCTGTTGGTTTTCCTGTACTTTAATAAATTAGTAGTCTGACACACCTTGACAGTTAAAATTAATTCTATCCTGTATAAATTAAAAAGAAAATTTACGTAACGGAAAAAAATAAACATTAATGTTATTACAACGTGCTAAATACATAAAATTTCTACCGGTCAATAATTTTTATCATTTTCTTCCCAGTACCTCCTGACATCATAAACGAAGAGACATCAGCAGACGTGTCAGCGCAGGAGCTGGACAACGTGACCCTCATCTGCAGAGCCTCAGGGCACCCTCCGCCAAAGATCACGTGGAGACGTGAAGATCATGAGCCTATGTTGCTGAAGAAAGTTGGCAGTAGGGATTTTTACAAAGGTATGAATTTGAATAAATAGTTTATATTTATTATAATTATCTAACCCTACATTACTAACCTCTTTTTATCCAGGTATATTACAAACTTTCGTCATATTGACTACGCTCACTTAAGAATGTAGTTTTTTTTTTTAAATCAAAATTTGCATATTTGTTACGGCGAGATTCGCATATAAGGTTAAATGAAAAAAGAGAGAAATACAATTAGGTTAACAAGTTTTAAGGAGTTATAAAGTTTATAGAAAAAATAATTGTACAATAATTCTTTTTTCTATTGAATGAATTAAGTTATTATTTAATACTAATACAAGGTTATATTGCAAAGAAATACCTAGTCAAAGGCCTTACTGTAATTCAAAACACGAAAGCAACTAACTGTATTTTATAAGGTGAGTGAGGTTATGCTTCAAATACAAAATGTCTTGGAAATCATTTCTAATGTATTGAAATTTGATGAACTCACAAAAGGCTATTTAGAAAAAAATATGCTATATGAAATTGTAAGAGGAAATCTCGAGAGCCAATGGTCCGGAACATTGCATACTTGAGGCCTTCAAGTCACCAAGAAATGGAAAACAAAAGAAATCATTTGTCACGATACTATTGAAAAAGTTTTTGGAGCGAGCCTCGCTTTGATCAAAACGTTTTCATTACAAAGTTATTTTTGGATTGCGAATCAAGAATGGCAGTTATATTTTTTGGCGGTAGTAGTTTTGGTATCAATTATTTTAATACTACAAAGAAAGACAGTAGACAGTTTTGTCTTCCCAGCACTGCATGTATGCTAAGCTTTATGTGTGGCATTCGCAATAAAGCCGGCGGCATTTTGCTGGCGAGCCGGCATCGGGGGAACAGATCGATCCTGGCTTTCGATGATTGTGGTGTCGTTTCGTATTCTTTGATCGGGAATGCGTCATCACCGATGGAAAAAAAGGCACTGGCGTATTTCTTCCTTCTAATGTTTGTAGTTGTAGTAAGTTTGCAGATTCATCTTGTGTTATTTGAAACAGTGTTACGTAGAACTCCACGATCAGATATGCGGCCTTGGCAACCGATATAACGTATAAAAAGTTACAATTCGCATCAACCATGGCAAGCAAAACAATACTGAAATATGACTTGTACGATTTAAATCCGCGCTTGCCGTGTCTGCTGGCGGCACTTAGGTACCGGTGGCTTTTCGGCGGCTTTGTTTGTGGTCAAGTCGCCGGCAGTGCCGCCGGGCTGTGTGGATCCACCAAATGGTAATGTGCTACGAGCGGCGTAGGCCAAGCGTCGCCTACGCCGTAGCTGGAGCTACACGCATCGGCCGTAGATTAATTCGATGCAGCAGTTGTTTTGTTTTATTTATCAAGTTTTCAGGGTAGCGTAGTTATCGTACCTTAATTTTTAGGGTTCCGTACCTCAAAAGGAAAAAACGGAACTCTTATAAGATCACTTTGTTGTCCGTCCGTCCGTCCGTCTGTCAAGACCGTTTTTCTCAGGAACGCGTGGAGGTATCAAACTGAAATTTCTATGTGATACTTAGTTCTACTGTCCCTGGAAGCTGTAGAAAAATCAACCTTCTAAGTCAACGCAATCAAAAGATACAGCCACTTAGGCCGCAAATTTCCGCAAATTTTCGAAACTCGCACGGGAATCAAAACCTACAGGGTACTTCCCGTGAACTTAGAATCTTGAAATTTTGTACGAAGTCACGTCTTATAGTACAGATATAGGAAAAATTACGAAAACCGTAAATTTTTAGTTTCGTCATATAAAAAAAAGTTATATACCCACAGGTTTGTACGGAACCCTCGGTGCGCGAGTCCAACTCGCACTTGACCGGTTTTTTTTTCGTTCATATGGATGACAGTATAAGAACAATGACGATATTGCTAAATATGACGTTAATTACGAAGCCTTTAAGTACGGTACTGGAAAAAGTAACTAGAGAAGAGTAACTAAAATGAACGATGCTTAGGCTTTTCTTTATGTGTTCAGGTTTTAAAGCCAAGATATGCTGCGCTTACCCCAAATAAAATTGGAATAAGGCCAGTAGAACGACGATGATGAATTTTAGCAAACCAATAATCATTATCCTCTGTCACAGTCAATTACAATAACTGACATTCAAATTACATAGTATTTAATAATCAATAATTCCATTAAAGGACATCTCATCTTTAATCCAAACCTGTCGACCTCTATTTTCGTTCCGTTCATTAATCCGCCCCTAAGGGTTTATCTTCCTTAATATAGGAGCACTCCTTAACGAGACTACCCTTTGGCCTTTTATTAATAATGTCTTAGTGCGAGTACAAATCCGGCTGTCAAGCATATTGATTACTTGGCGTAGGAGGTTTCCCTAAGGGCTCTGTGAAGGACCTCCGTTGTTCACTTGAAAATATGTAAGTACCTAGTTTGTTCTTGCATGATAGTATTGATTGACTTTTAACTCAATCTCTCGATATATCAAAGTAGGGTTTGTTGGTAAGTTATAATAACAGTGGCACGGGACAATCAAGGTAAAGCTGCGCTTGCCAAGGTCAATCTGTGGATGGGTGACAATCAATTGCGTATTGAGATCCCTTTGCACATCGGAAAGTAGGCTAAGATATTGGTACGGATATCATTCGCACGTTAGTCAGAAGCCAGACAGTCGGAAGTCTTACCAAGGGTTATCGTATTACCCAGTTGTTGAATTGTGGTGGTCAAATAGGCAAGCGCTCCATGTCAAATATTAATATTCAGCTGCCCTTATAATGGAAACTGACCGATATACATCGGATGGAAAATGCTAGATGGATGATGCAGGTCCGTTATTTCTTTATTACATGTCCTCTTTTTTGTTTAAACATTTGTAGGATAGTTTTGGTTTCTCTCGGTACAAAATAATATCTAATTGTATTTTTATTTTGTTGTCTAGTGGAGAGCTACACCGGCAGTTCTCTCCCGCTGTGGCGCGTGGACCGGCGACAGATGGGCGCGTTCCTCTGCATCGCGGCCAACGACGTGCCGCCCGCCGTCAGCAAGAGAATCATACTTAATGTTAACTGTGAGTATTAATATTGTTACGAGCTGGTTATGGGATAAATTAAAACTCTACCGAATTAACACCAAATATCTTTATTTAACACAAATCATTTATAACTGAATCACAAATTTACTACTGATCACTATTCACTTAGATCTCGCACTTGTAGTTCACTTCGAGTAGCTTCATTGTGTATCCAAAATCAGACTGACTGCTCCCGCGAACCCGACCGATCCTTCGAGAAAGCTCCACAACTTTCTGGAACATTCTAGGATTATTCTAGAATCTTCTAGATAGTTCCATGGTAGAACATTCTAGTAACAATAACATAAAGACCCCGTTCATACGGCGATGAGTAGTGTGATATTTTAGGTGAAAAAGTTTGGATCACACGTCAACATATGACCCGTTCATGACCTCAGGCAAAAAAACCTGCGTCAAGCGCGTACTTGTGTCAGTCGTTTTCAATGCGTGAGCACAGTCGCACGTCGCTTCTCGATAATCATAGTAATAAATCTTTATTTATATCGACAACAAGAATTACAGGCGCTGGTTCACATATGCATATGCATATGCATTCTTATAATTATGAAAAAAGGTGTATGAAGTAGGATAGTTTTGAGGTGCAGATCACCTCACCGGGTTAGATAATTAAAAAACAGCAAAAATTTTAGTCAATACACTAAAAGTTAAAATCAGAAGTAAGTGAACAAGTTACGGATTTTTTACAAAATATGAAATAAAAAAAAAAAACAAACTTACAGAAACATTATGACATATTAATAGTTCAAAAGGTTGTACTACAAACACTTAAGTATCATTAATTCATAAGAAATAAAAATAAATTTATATAAATTATGCTTGCAAGCATAATAAAATTATGGATTGTATACAAAAAGTCGTGGCAAGCAATTTCTTTTAATTATTTTATCCGCTTTCGTTGTCACTCACGAGTGTTTTTTGAGCGTGTTACAGCTTAAAATAAATGCATTATGAAACTGCCATGTGAGTTCAAAAGTATACAGTAAAATATCGTAATGATAAAATCGCTGTTAAACTGAAACCATTCCGTTTTGGCAACATTTAAATGTGCCTTTTTCATATGTGATTTTCGTTTCAAGATATTAAAAGCCATGAAATTTAATTTTAAAAGCCATACTACATACATATAATTTACCTATTAAAAAAAATTACGTTAATTGTTGATTAAAGATATAAATAATATTATTATTCTTGTATTTTTATTTTTAAAGTTATGGTAGTTCCCAACTAATTTGTACACCAGCCATGGTCAAACATGTTGAGCCAAAGAATAAAGCCTCGTTCACACAGGCGCGCTTTGTCGCGCTTTGCGGCATAGCGGTGAAGCCGCAACGCAAAGCCTCACACACAGGTGCGGCGTGGCGCGCCTTTTGTTCTACGGAGATTTTAACGTCGCGTGACGCGCTGCGCCTGTGTGTGGGAGGCTTAACTTGTAACACCTATAATAAGCATCATACCATATATATGTATGTATATTATCTACACATGTTTTTGCAAATAAAATGAATTTGAATTTGAATTAAACAGGGCGACTTACGTTGCCACGATACTTTTATGATTATTTCTTGTAAAATAAATGTAATATTCAATATTTTTAAAAGATTATCAACTCTAATGAGCTTTATACGAAAGACGAATGAGTTTCAATAACTACATTAAAAAAGTAAAAATGTTATTCGAAAGCTTCTTTGAAAAAAAACACGACGTTCTCAGAAAAAACTGACTGACTTTGATAGAACTTTATAAGCCTGGGTTGTGTTTCAGTAACGCAGAATTTCTTTTTTGAATTCTGAGTATTAACTTACTTAAAGAGAGAAAGTAACTTTAATTACGTTCCCGGAATCAGCATCAGCAATCTATTTAAAATGTAATTCTTTTCCAATCTCCGAATCGAACTCCAATGTCATTTGTAATTGGAAAAATGAATTTCAAAATCACAAAGAAAGGCCCGAATTTTTTTTGTTCTGATCATTTAATATTGAATAATAAAGTTGATTTTAAGTAGGAGAAAATCTACCGTTTGTCTGTAAATAAGGTTAGCATGAAACAAATTGAGCGGGTCTCACCTCTGCTTCCAATACAATTAGACGATTATTCCTCTTGCCTACCTTCGTATAACTACGCTGTTGGTCCAAGTTATGAGCGAAAACTACCCTACAAAGGGTCAAAACTCATAGGTACCTTTTTAGGTAGAAAAACAACCAATACTTTTGTTTTGGTTGTTTTTCTTATTATTGATATATTATTAATAAATCAAGTAAGCATACACATCTTGATTTATGGACATTAAAATAACTAACAAGAAAAAGTGCCATGCTAATACACAGCATATTGAAATATTGAAGTCGGAATAGCATAATTTATTGTTATTTTAGACGTCTCAAACTAAAAACCATGTGTCAAACTTCATTCTTGTTTTTGACATAAACTATCTTAAATAATGTTTAGACCGCAGTTGGCGATGTATGATCGATTTATATATTTCAAACGCAACTCTTGAAAAATCTCAATAAAATATAGGCGCCCGTACTTATCCAAAATTACCGCTAACACAATGTAAACCCGCCATTTCTTAAACCTGACCCCACACAAGCAGTCGTGATAAAGCCGAATTGATCTCTCTCTTGTAAGCCGTCCTTGCGTATAATTGACTCTTCCCTGTCATTGGTTCCCGAAGCCTCTCTAAGCTGATATAAGGGATCATATACATGGAATATTTAGTGGTCTCCGAATCTAATGGATGGGCGGCTTTTGTTTTATTAATAGATTCACTGGATAATATGAAATGTTTCAATTTTACTGCCTCGTTAGTTTAGTGGCCGCAAGCGCGACTGCTGCTGAGCACAAGGTCCTGGGTTCGACTCCCAGGTCGGACAAAAGTGTTATTGGGTTTTCCCATCAGGAATTTCTCAGTAGCTGCCACGAATTCTCGAGCAATAGGCTCACCCCCTATTACATGGGACTTAAACATAACTGGCAAAATTTGGGTGTACTATTTAATCAAGTACATCTCTGCCTAACCCTTCGGGGATTGCAGGCGTGATGTTATGTTATGATGTTTCAATTTAACTATGAATAGAAGAGTTTTTAATATATTTCTGGATTGGTCCATCATCAACACTAATTATCAGAAAGGTCAAGTGCGTAGTACTCGCAAACGGCGTGTGTGTATGACCAGATGTATGGACGTGGATGAGGCGCAAAGATTATGTAAGGATCGAAGCAGGCGGCGTTCTGTAGTTTCTGCTAACCCCAAAGGGAACAAGGCGTTAGTTTATGTACGTACTAGCTTATGCCCGCGGCTTTGCCCACGTGGGTTTCGGTTATTGTCCCTCGAGACCGTACTACAAGGACAAAAAGTATCCTATATGTTAATCCAGGTTATAAACTATCTGTGTACTAAATTTTATCCAAATCCGTTCAGTAGTTGAAAGAGTAACAAACATCCATACATACAAACTTTCACGTTTATAATATTAGTAAGGATATGTATGCAAAGCACCAACCACTACCCTTTAAAGTTCGTGCTTCGTTCAAGCCCAAACACGACAACGCTTGTGAGATAGATCAATGATCTTTGATAGTAACTAAATAGATGTCAGAAATTATATAAATAAATAAATAAAATAATAAGCTTTATTGTTTAAGAGAGCATTACACTAGCTGAATATCACTAGCCTCCACACTAGGATTCCCTGTGTCGTGGAGACTAGTCTCCTTCGTCTTACGAGATAAATAGGTAGTAAACATATAAGGTAGGTACATAGAATAGCATTAAGGTAAGAATTCTTAGGCTAAAGTAAAAATATGCAAATCAATTAACAGTTAAATTAATTTAAATAAAAAAAATTATCTCCTGATGTTACCTTTTAGTTACCTGACATCACTAAGAATTACTCAATATAATTAGTAATAGGATTATGGACATAGATTTATCCATTCAATAGTACGTCTGGAGTTGCATGAATCTCTTTGTCTTTGAACGCTATCTGACTACGATTAGATTACCTAGTTTGCACGTAGGCCAGTATGAGCTGCTGTCTCGACCATTAAATACTTGCATGACAGTAGCACAGTTCGCCCAAAACAGTAAAGCTCGATTTACACTGACCAAGTGTCTAGCGAAGTAGGTAAGTACAGTGAGTAATTAATATTTGTAGATATTCGACAGTCGTTATGTAGTCGGTAGTCAGTGGCCCGAAAGTCTGACAAACAGTCTTAACAAGGGGTATTGTATGACCCAGTACTAAGTGGGTTGTGGCGGTCAGATAGGCAGTCGTTCCATGTAAAATACTGGTATTCAGCTGCATCCGGTAAGACTGAAAGTCGACCCCAATAAAGTTGGGAAAAGGCTGCGCTAGTGATGAGTAAGGGCTGTGGTGTAATCCGATCGGAAACTAGCGAGTAAACAGTCACTGTCTCGGTTCTCGAGACTCGACTCTGTGCTTGTAGTCGCTACTTGCCACTGCCCTTGACCAATGTAAATCGGGCTTAATACAATGACAGTAACAGTCATATTACTGGTGAGTAGTAACTACTCGATTGACTAGAGTGTGTTGCCTTAAAATTAAAAAAGCGAGTAGTTGCACTGCTGTGCCTAACTAACTAGTTATGGTAGTACTAGCCGACTGGAGCTACTTCGTCTGCGTAATATTTTTGATTAATGCTCCGCTCCTATTGGTCTCAGCGTGATGTATTATAGCCTATAGCCTTTCTCGATAAATGGGCTATCAATTCGAACCAGTAGTTCCTGAGATTAGCGCGTTCAACCAAACAAACAAACTCTCAAAGAGAAATGATTCGTTTTAAACAGAAACAAGTCGTTGCTATACAGGTTGCACACAATAATGCTCTCGGTTTGCTACTCACTCAGCTATTAAATCGCCCTGAATCTATCGTAATCCCTAAAATTGATAGCAGACCCTTGGTCTAGTATTAATTTAAAAAATGACACAATATTGTTTATGTTTCTTGCGAAGAAGGTAAGGGAATGACCGCCATTGCTGTGTACACACACTGTATAAACGAACACTAGCCGCCACTAGAATTAGTGCCTAAATGTTTATTAACGCTGTTGAATTTTCAACCTTTACCGCTGAGCCGAGTGTAGAAAATCCAACAGCGCACGAGCCTTTAGCAAGACTTGTTACACGTGCTGTTAGCACTTACATAGATAAAGGTAATACAGCATAACTCCCTGTTTACGACATTAGCTGTTGTTTCTCAACTTGTACGTTAACACAGTTTTTATGGCCTTCGTCCTATTAAGGCGCGAATAAATTTTTAACGGGAACGTTTCCTTTGTAATACGTAGTAATACTTGATTAAGGGGATGTAATTTTGTCCTGTAATCGGCTAGTTTATTTTGTTAGGGTATGAATGTTGGCTAGTTTGATTAAAAGGCTTTTTCCACCCTTAACTAAGAGGGGTTTCTGAATTGCTATGTTTTTTGTATGTCACTTATACAGGGTGGAACGGACACCGATTCTAAAACAGTTACTACGTATTCAGTTTATCATTCTGATGTGGGGGAACATAGAAATAATTCGTCGTTTATTAAAAAAAAAAACAGCTGTTTCCTACGGGTGTGTAATATAAATGGCAAGTATATTATCACTTGAAATAACGTTCACATGATATAACTTTCATATGCTATAAAAACAAATAACCTAATTTCATGTGATCTAATGTTACATTTCATATAAACTTCTTTTGCTCTAATAACATTTAGTATAACGTTCATTTCATATAATTTTCAATTTCTATAATGCTCTTTTTATATAACGTTCAGTTGACCTAATTTTCATATTAACTCATTTTCAGCCAAAATTCTGTAATGAATAAGTAAATATCAAGAACTATCTAACCCAAATGATTCACCAACAATAGATTGGACCTGGCGATCGGCGGCCGCTGCCGCGGCACGCTCGCTTCGCTCGCTCGCCTTTGCGCGCTAATGGTCATTGTTCTAACCTAACCTAACCCACTTGATTCACCAACCATAGAGGGGATCTGATGCAGGAATATATGAGGAGAATAAGATAACCAAAAAAAAACTAATTAAAATGTTTTTACAAAAATATACAAAAAAAGTAGACGTTTCAAAATTATATTAAAAGTTACTATAGAATAAGTTACTATAGAATTTTAATATTATACTATACTAATTGAATATTAGTTCAAATGTGCATTATAGAAAATGTTTATTAAACCATATAAAATAAGGTAAACTGAAATTATATCAATAATTCATTATATCATTTCATCGTTATATATATTAAATGAAATAAGGTCATGTGATCATTAGAACTTTTGTTATTATATCAAATGGTACGCACCCGTTTCCTACGATTTACTGAACACGTCTTAACCGTTTTGGCGTCGGTGTTTCTTTTACCTTGTATTTTCGTTTTTGAAAATAGAATAATTAGGTCTATTTATCCAACAAAGTTTGAATTGTGTCTAATACATGATATTTTGTGAAACATGGTATGGTTACATGTCCCGTGAATCGACAGTAATAATTATATCATTTCAAATTATTAGTCTGCACAGTCCTCATATGCTGGACCTGAAAAGTGACAGTGACCTCTGAGTTTGTTTCAGCTGTTTCTTCTCAGATTAGTCAGGCACGACCTAGTTTAAAACAAATTACGTGTAAAAGTGTTTGTAAAAACCTATTTGCAAAATAAACATCATTTATCAATAAATTCATAGATATCATTCATGTCAAACAATTATTCTCTCCAGTCAACTTTGAATATCAAAAGTCTTCATATCAAATTCTTCACTAAACCCCATTTTTATTAAAACCCTCGGGTTTTACGAAACGAAAGGATTTCAACAGCGGTTTGTACGCAAGGCAATGTTAGATAAGACGGGAACTGATCCCGGTTTGTGAATCGGGATTGCGGATCGGGATTGCGAGCGGGATCGGGGCCGATGGCTCGCGAAATTCACTCTACACTCTTGAACGGGCGCTGTTAAGCTTTCGAATTGTTCCTCGGATTGTCAAGCTTAGGTGTGTATTTAGTTTCTTAGATGGGGTAAGTGTTTAAGGAGTCTGAGAGCGGGATGAAGAAAAGGACTTTATATTTGTTTGAATTTATATATCTATATTTTACTATCTTTAGTAGGGTTATTTTAAGAGAGAGCTCTCGAACACAATCTCACCTTTTATATACTATCATAACATCACGCCTAGTCTCGGAAGATTAAGGCAGAGGTGCACCTAATAATATACCCACATTTCGGCAGTTATGTTAACGTTCCATGTAATAGCGGGCGAGCCTATTGACATCTACCGGGCACAAATCCAGACTCCGCGGCTGCTACTGAAAAATTCCTGATGGAAAAGCCCAATAACTCTTTGTCCGACCTAGCAACCTCCATTGAACACAACTCGTGGCTAAATAATAACAGCCGCTCGTCGATCTTCACATAAAGCCATACTTGCCTGGGTTGGTCTGTGGACCATCCATCACATACCGAGTTTCCTCCGTGCCTTGGAAAGCACATTAAGCCTTGGTCCCCGCTATCATTTGTAAATGTATGACAGTCGTTACAAGTAGTCAGTGACTCAGTGCCCGAAAGTCAGACAACCACTCTTACCCGGGGGGGGTATCGTATTATCTAGTACTAACTGGGTTGTGAAGGTGAGATGTTCAGTCGCTCCATGTAAAATACTGGTATTCAGCTGCATCCGGTTAGACTGAAAGCCGACACCAACATAGTTGGGAAAAGGCTAGGCAGATGACGACTATATTGAACACAACATTTGAAATCAGTTTTGACAAACCAAAACACAATAATCAACAACCAAAAAACTTACAGCCTACAACTCAAAATAAAGATAAGCTAACAGGGCGATGGGTTAACTGAAATTGCGACCATTGACTTTAAAATATGCTATTGTGAAGCAACATTCATACAATTGCTTCCAAAATGGCCGTCCACGGGAAATGTTCACGTGTTAACGGGATATTAGCGGCGATATTCATGCAAAGTGCCGTTGAACAAATAAATAGTTGCACCAACTATTGTGGTGGAAACGTTTACGATTGTATCTTTGTGAGTTGTACTGAAAATTGGCTGTCCTGGGAGCTTCACTTACGTTCTGCCGCGAATGGATTAGTATGGATTGAATTTTTACAAACTATAAACATAAAAACGAATTTATTATAGGAGATACTAGTATAGTTTTATATTTTAAGAAAAGTTTGGTCATATTGTCATATGACCACACTTTTCTGATACATGCTGTATGTGCGTGTGTTTTACAAAGTTGGTTATTTTTAACTTGGGTAGCTTCTTAATTCGTGTTTTTTTTTAACAGCAGTAAATTTTTTTATTGAGAAAAAGTGGCACAAAATCAGAAAATGTTAAAACAATTTTGAAATAAAATTAATTATTTGTACGCTTTTTATTTGATCTTTTAAATCTTTATCGAAATATACGCACTTTTCGTAAAAAGCTGCTAAAATTCTGAATGTCCAAAAAACCACTGCAACAAATTATACACTTCAGCAGAATTTCATTTACCCAAAAGAAAAATACACAGAAAATCACTTAACCTCCCAAACTTTTGAAAGTTAATTCGTAACGAATTCTAAAATACTGCTGTCCTAAAGATTCCAGTCTAGGCACGTTGGTCCCTAAGGCCGTCCTTCGGGGAAAGAAATCACGGAACCCCTTCATTTAGGAGCAGCTCATTTCCGTAGTAATTGTTTTTGATGCGAGTAGAATTTGTATTAGTATCTTTAAGTGATCGGACGAGATTTATAACAAAGAGGAACTAAAGTGAATAATTTATATATTTCGTAAGTGGTTGTTATTGAATTGGGGCGTGATGTTTTAAGTATGAATGGATTGGTTGCTTGCGATGACTTGCAACACCGAGGATTTGTGGATGTGTTCCTAAGTTTAGAGTTTTAGTTCAAATATTTCATTGTTTACTAGGTAGTAATTCTTTTCTCTCGGATTATAAAACTACATAATCTCTCTAATTTGGCAGATAATTTACAATATTTTGCTTAACCCTCCTATTTCTACATCCACAGAAGTAATTTTGAAGATTAATTCCTAAAGTGTTTTGCCTGTATTTGTAAAAGAAATTCTTGTTATCTGGCCGAAACATCTTCTAAGTTGAACTTTACAAATCGACCAATACCTCCTAACTGTTTTTTTTTCGAAAAATACACTTTTTTATTGTTTTGAATTTAAAGGTGTTATTCGCATGTTTCCGTGAACTCTCTTGTGTATTGGTGTTTTGTTAAATCCATAATCTTCTAAATATCACAACATTATCACATAAAAAGAATAAGTATAAAGTTTATACCTAAATTAAGCATTATTTTTTCAGTTAGGTGTTATTGGCACTTCGCCGTCGAAATGTTTATTTACTAACGGTGGCGCGTCCCTGCAAAATGTTACTAGAGCGCTAAAAGATTCCTTTAGGTGTTTTTTAGCCAGTAACCATACTGACGACTAGAACTGCGCCTTTAGCTAGTCCCTCAATATAGCAGAACACTGGGCACTATTCCTGAAACTATACAGATACTGCAGCTATAATCCGAACTATCTTGCAGCTCCAAAATAGCTTTGTATATTATTATCCTGAATCAAACACGGCACTAGTATGAATATTCTAACATCACCGGTTTAACTGAACTATGATTATTTAGTGGGTATTGATTCTGTACCTCCCTGAACTGAGCTGTCGGTTCGTCTCATTATGCGTTGTTGGTTCAGTTCAAGTGAATTAATACTGTTAACAGATTAGTTTAGGGTGTATTTTTAGATTGACGATTCTGGAGAGTCATGAGAAGATGGTTTCTGAGAAAATCGACATTTTTAACTGACGTCAAAAAAAGGAGGAGGTTCTCAATTCGGTTGTATGTTTTTTTTTTTGTGTCGATTTGAAAAATTCTTCTTTAATCTGAATGGATCTACTTCCCGATTGGTCTCATAGAAATTTCATTAAAATCGGTACAGCAGTTTGGTTTTGAAATCAAAATAGCTGGAAAAAATGTCATCCAAGTAAAAGAAATTGCGAAATTGATACTTGACAAGGATTTGTGTGTGATATGATAACTAAAAAGGGTAAAATAAAAACTTTTTTGCACAAATAAACCGACTTCCAAAAAAACACTAAATAAAAAGTGGAAAATAACTTTACTTTCGGAAGTCGGTGGCAAAAAAGTCAATGAAACAAACAATAGTCACCGACTTCCGAAAGTAAAGTCATTTTCCACCTTTTAGTGTTTTTTTTTGGAAGTCTGTTTTTTTTGCAAAAAAAGTTTTTATGATAATCAATCTCTTATGTAAATATTGAGCCATTTCTGCTGACTGCTGAAACTTACATTACATAAATACAATATTACGTTTGTATCACATAAATGGTGAGCAGTACCACAGTATTTTGCCAGTTATACACCTCAAGCTATTAGATAGATAGAAACTAAAATAGTTACGCAGCTATGTTCCAATATTGCTAATTCTAAGGGTATAAGGAGCTAAGGGTATAAGGGGGTGACATAACATCTAGTCACTCAAGTCAACCTCTGAAACACGAACGAGACTCTGATGGAAAACTCGCCAAAACGCACTGCCCTGCGTGGCGTTTTAAGGCTAAGTAGCGGAAAAACACCTAGGTGGAGCTAAAAAGAACTAAAAAAATTTTCACCGGAAACTTTAAATTTAATACAGAAGACTAGAAATATGATACTCCATAGTGCAATAGATAAAAAGGACATAGATAAGATAAATAAATAAGTCAATAAGAAGAGATATAAGACAGTAAAGCACTAACATAATTATTAAAACAATAAAATCATACAGAGGTCCAAAAGTGTTTCGAAGGAAAACTCACACAGGTACCAAACAGATCATTAAGCTCCGAGATGACAATGATAACATGGTGAGGGACCAGGCTCAGATTGTAGCTATTGTTGAGGAATTCTACGAGAAACTATATGCAACGAAATCTGCAGAACCATATCCCGATGACGATACTAGAGCACCCCCTATGGAACATCAAAGTTCGGAAGCCTTGCCACCTATTTTACCATGCAAGGTCATAAAAGCGCTATCCAACATGAAGACAGATAAGTCTCCCGGCGAAAATGGAATCACGGTTGAACTGCTACAAGCTTATGGTGAACCACTCCAAAAAGTTCTAGTGGAACTCTTTAATAAGGTCGTGTATGATGTCCGTACTCCCAAACCATGGAAGAATGCCATTGTCACCATCATTCACAAAAAAGGCGATACTTCAAAACTGCCTAACTATCGTCCCATTAGTCTTCTCTCTCAAATATGCAAGCTCTTCTCTAAAACCCTGACAAATTGTCTTGCCCGAGAACATGACAAAGCCCAGCCCATCGAACAGGCTGGCTTCGCGGCGGATATTCGACCATAGACCATATCCACACGGTAAAGCAGTTGATAGAGAAGTGCCAAGAATATAACCGACCTATATGCATGACTTTCGTCGATTACGAGAAGGCTTAAGACAGTGTCGAGCATTGGGCCGTTTTCCACACTTTCCACCGCTGCGATATCGGCTCCCGTTACGTGGCTGTGCTGCGGGAACTATACTGCTCGGCCACACTGCAGGTTGGCATGCCTACCCTGTCTAAACCCGTACAGATCAAGCGGGGAGTGCGACAGGGCGACAGCATTTTACCAAATTTTTCACAGCAGTCCTCGAAGACATCGAGAAATGCTTAAATTGGGACTGTTGCGGTATTAACATAAATGGTGCTTACCTGTCGCCTGTAAAACTTCGAGCATCTCCAGGCCACTAAACTCGGAGCCGCTCGCTCCATCGCTTCAAAATATTAATTATTGTTTCTTTAACTTCTAATTACAGCTGCCAAAACTCTGCTTTTTAAACAAATTGTAAAAAGGAGAAGTTTCTCAATTCGGCTGTTTTTTTAATGTTTGCTACCCCATAACTCTGTGGTTATTGGTCCGATTTACGTGACTGATTTTTCGTTTGGTAGAGGAAGCTCGCGCGGTCATCCTTTATCTATATAATTTTATTCACATTTGCGTGTTACTGAACACATCATTATTTCTCCCACAGTCTCACCAACAGTGATAGTGCCAAACCAGTTATTGGGTGCGCCGCTCGGAACCGATGTGATACTAGAGTGCACCGTGGAGGCCTACCCTAACACCATCAACTATTGGCTCAAGAATAGAGGGGAGATGCTACTTGATGGGTAAGTAACAGTAGATAGCTTCGAAGAAGGTTTAAGGCTAATTACGATTAAACTGCGACTGTTAGCGAGACAATAATCAACCGTTAGAGTGCATTATCATTTTCTACTTCTTACTACTCACATTAAAAATGCGAAAGTCCGTGAGGATGGATGGATGCATGGATAAGTGTTTCAAGCAAAAACTACACAACAGATTTTCATGCAATTGGGTTATTTATAGTTGGTTATCTGGATAAATACATAGGATTCTTTCTATCCTGGTAGTACGATGCCAATTACAAACTTCACTCCAAACGGGCGAAACAGGCGGCTAGACTATTTAAAATTAAGCAGCATTTTTTTTTTGTTAGCCTGAACTGTTCCACTTTTGGGCAGCGGCCTCCCACTTTCCTTCTATGTTTATTTATTTATTTACTTTTCTCGATGAGCTTTGTTTGTTTTCAGAGGAGCTCGTGGCTTAATAATAACAGCCGCTCGGGTCGATTGTCAGGGTAAGCCGCGCTTGCCTGGGTTGGTCCGTGGGTGGGTGAACACCCATACTGGGTTTCCTCCGTGCCTCGGAAAGCACGTTAAGCCGTTGGTTCCGGCTGTCAATTGCAGATCTTTGACAGTCGTTACAGGTAGTCAGTGACCCGAAAGTTTGACAACCAGTCTTACCAAGAGGTATCGTAGTACCCAGTACTAACTGGGTTGTGGAGGTCAGATAGGCAGTCGCTCCATGTAAAATACTGGTAATCAGCTCCATCCAGTTAGACTGGAAGCTGACCCCAATATAGTTGAGAAAAGGCTAAGCAGCTGATGATGATTTACTTTTCTCGATGATGCGCCTCTTCCCGTCAATTAACGAGAAAGCCATCCAAGGCATCCCGCTATGGAGAAGATGGCGGGATTAATATACCTAGTAAAAATATCTAAACCCTTTGATACACGTCCTGGCATAAATTACTCATACGGAAACATATTTGAGTTCTAAAATTAACCCGGTTACTAAAGGTACCCGGTTCCGGTTAACCGACAGCCAGAACATGTGAAAAGGCCCTTATACATACCTGTACCGTAACAATAGAACCAAATGCTATGAAAGCAGGCCTTTGTATTTAAGCTTTAAGGATTAATTACTGTTATAGACATGCATTAACAATACAGATTGTACCTGTTTACGCCGTATCGCCGTAAGTGGATAAGAGGCTTAATTACTGTTAAAACTGTTTTACGGTAATAATATTATCATCATTGTTTCTGTAAATCTGCTGTCGAAATAAATATTGTATTAAATGTAACATTTATTTATTTCCAACAATCAACCAGCCAGCCACCAGCCAACCGCATAATCGTATTTTTTAAATAGAAGCTCACTAAACTACATAAAAATATAAAAGCATTTTTCGATGCGATTTTAATACCTGGCTGCCGTTAGAACTCATAAATAGTTGTTTTTTTGACATAAATAGTTGTTTTTTTGCCATAAATATTGAGCATCGGTGTTTGGATGAATTTAGGATAGAACGGTTTTGGTAAACTTTGCATTTTTCTATGGTTTACTGAAAGTGAGTTTAGATGGTTACTATGTTTGTTTTATAAAATAGATGCTTTATCATCTAATGTAGTTAGAATTTTCATCGAGTCCTTACTACGAAAGAAAATTCTTATGTTATTCAAAATCAAAGTTTTCTTTTTGGATGCTCAAAGATTTGTTTAGTTTTTAATTCTTGTACTTTAATATAGGTGGTATTTTATAATACGGAAAACCAATAACTATACAAATAATCTGAATCAAATTTTATTTTAAATAAATAAATATCTGCTGAACGACGATTTTTCTGAAGGATCTGAAAAAATCGCAAATCTTGATATTCGGTATTTTTTAAGAAAACCTTACATCAATTCAATTGTTGATGAAAAAGGTTTTATTCTCACGGTTTGTCGTATCCACATACTGTCTTAAGATAACAAGGAGGCCCACTCGACTGCACAACGTCAAGTTTCATTACCAATAAGTGGCGATGTGGCCATAAGAACAGCGTCTGTAGTAAAACTTATAATGGTGCAGATTTGACAGGCACTAAGAATTAAAAGAATGATTCGTTTTTCTAATGGTTGCAAGTGCTACTGTCGAGCATGAAGTCCTGGGTTCGATTCCGAGGTTGGGCACCTTTTTATTGAGGTTTTGCATCTGGAGTTCTGGAGGAGAAGTCAGAGTTTTTGCCCGATGCCAATAGGCATGTCAGTTACATGTCACAACCCTATTCTTTTCTTTATCGTGTGGTTAGCGCCTAACCTGGTGTCAGATCACCATCTGGTGTATACCGCCCATGGCCCTCTGAATTGGCTTTACATACCTTCGAGAAATGTCTCTCAGGTATGCTGGTTTCCCCAAGATGTTTTCCTTCACCGAAGCAAGTGATAATTATTCAATACGCACGTGATTCCGAAAAATCAGAGGTGCGTGTCCTGGGTTCGAACTCGAGACCTATGACTTGGCAGTCCAACGGTCACACCACTAAGCTATCACTGCTTGCACCGCAACCCTATTACATGGGACTTGTGCATATCTAACTGACAAAATGTAGTTGCGTTCTCTAGGTACACCTCTGCCAAACACTGTGGAAAACAGCCGTGCTGCTTTTATTTATCGGTTCGAAGGAGCGATAGATGAAAGCAGTACGTCTGTTGATGAGCTTGGAGTTAAGGGCTTATAGTAAAATTGGATCCACAATTGGCCACATGCATCTTCATAACTTTTCAGTGAAAACTTAATTTTCACACTATAAACCCGAATTAATGGGGTGGAGTTCATAGTGGACATTTGCAAGGTCAAAACCTGCGTTGGCAAGCTATCGTGAATGCAATTAATTATTTTCCTCAGTTAAAATTAAGTAAAACGGACTACTCCCATTAGTTCACTAATAAGCATACCATTTTTTATCCCTCTTTTGCAGTGAAAACGAACGAAACGATTATATTTATTTTAATTAGATCGAATTTCATGAATGAAACTTACCGCTATAAGCCAAAAAAAAAAAAACAGTTAAATCAGTAAAATAAATGTAATCGACATGGCTCCTACTCTCATTTCATGGCCCTCTTTCAAGGGTTAAATTTCCATGTCTATTGTATTGAACGCAGTAATAAAGAGTTCATATAGGGGATGATTGATACCCCTACTGTTGAAGCTCACAATACATCCACGATCACCGTGAATTGTGGATCCATTGTGGATCAAAATCACTCGTAGCGGTCAAGTGGCACCAATGGATGGGCTTTTTATTAGCATTCTTCTTTTTTTTATAACGAGGGGGAAAAGGGATCTTTAATGATCGGTGGATTCATAAATCATCATCATACGTTTGCCTTTTGTGGTTCATTAAAGGATATGAGCTTTTGTGAAGTGAGAATAGAGATGATTGTTGTTTGATCATGTCTACAAGGCTTGCACCTATTTTTAGCTGTACCATGCGGTGTTTGTGGTGAAATTGAAAAGTACTGTAGTTTTCATCATAAATTATCCTATTGTTATGTATTTCATAAAACAAATATAAGAGAATGAAGCCGTACAGTAAATACTACCTGTAGCGACTGTCAAAAATCTACAAATAACAGGCTGGCACCGAGAAAACTTGGTATGCAATGGGTGGTCAACCCCATTCACGGATCAACCTAGGCGAGCGTAGCTTAACCTGAAGATTGACCCGAGCGGCTGTTATTATTTAGCCACGAGCTCCTCCTTATTACCTTTTATATGTACGACATTAATCTTTGTCAACTTATTTGAGCTGTTATTTTACCCTTAGGCCAAAGTACGTGATTGGTGAAGAGCGGTCATCGTACAGGGTGATGATGAAGCTGACCATCAGGTACTTCTCCAGGAGTGACATCGGTACTTACAACTGTGTGAGTACCAACTCACTCGGCAAGAGTGAGGGGACGTTGAGACTGTATGGTGAGTTAAAAAAAAAACTCGTTGAGTTTCATTTTATATTTTCTTTTCAAAGAAAGAATAATATTTATTTAAAACGGTAGCGGTACCGTGCCAATAAAGTACCGTTACTGTTTATATGCAAGCTTATACAAGGAAATACGGATCAAAAATATTGAATCATGTGTAGCTTTTACAGTTTTTTGTTTTTATTTATTTTGATGGATAAAATTATCCAATTTGCTTGATGTGAACAAACTATTGATCTCGTACATGTTTTAAGCTTACATGGTTTATAACTAAACTTACACTGTTGCATACGGGATATCATCCTCGATTTTCAATTATTGACTGACAGTCATCGCACGATAATGGCGCTTGCAACAGCGTGGAAATATCGGGGGCTCACAATAATTGAAAATCACAGTGACAGTGTAAATATTGATCTCAAGTTGTTCGTTTTTGGAATAAGTGCAGCTATTTGCAGCTCATTAGAGCTATTAACAAAACATTAAAATTAGTACAAATTAGTTACATTCGAAATAATAAAATAAAATTGCATGAGCATGCCATTTCACTCGCATCCATAAAAATTGAACCCGATAATGCAAAGTTGACGTACGATTACAAAAATAAAATATGTCCTAACATTTTTGTTACAAAATACTTCAATCCAAAAATGTGTACCTAATATAAAAACAGAGACATAAGACTCCCAAGAGAAACTGATCTCGTATGTATATTATTTTACAGAAATAAAACTATACCCCAGCTCCCAATCGGCAGCCGAAGTTAACATAGGCGGTAAGTAAATAAGATTTTAACTCCTTTGGGTATATACCGTATATACAGATATGAATAAATATATTAGTAATGTAAGTGGAGGATATTGAAACACGTAGACGTTAGGATCTTGTCCGGGGAATTGTTTTAAGGGATCCGAGATCCGTCTGGATCATTTTTTTTTCTTTTTCGAGTAGTAGAATATTTTAGGGAGATATGATTTGTTTATTATTTTGGTCGCACGATTGGTGCAGTGACTGAGCATTTGGCTGCTGCGCTGGGTGTTGCGGGTTCGATTCGCGCACGGAACAAATATTGCTATGGCCTACAGGTAGTTGTTTAGGATCTGGCTGTTTGTGGTTGTGAGTTTAAATGTTTGTATACGCGTCAAGAGAAAGGAGTAATTGCTAGCGTTTTAAAAATTCTAAGATAAATAAAAATAAAATGATAAGTTCTACATGTATTTGCCTGTAAGTAAATTCTAAGACAGAATATGGGCTGGCAAACAAGTAAGAAACCAATTATAGTAACTAGCCAACCTTTTTAAGGAACTTTTCATTACCAGTGGCTGATGCCACAATTTAAATTTTCTTTAAAAGATGTCAACGTAACTGATCACAGTTACGTTGACATCATTTAAAGAAAATTTAAATTTCTCATATTCCTGTAAATATAAATACACGGACATCTATAATATTCAAACCGAGAGACCACGCTGTTTCGATATAAGTAAGAGCTCATTCACACGGCTTCCGCCATTGACCATCCGTCATAAAACACGACACGTCATGACGGATGGACGTTAACGTTGCATGCGGAATAGTGTTTTATCACGATCCGGCAAAAAAAAAACGAATTGATGTTCACATTAGTTCCGTGATTTTTCGGGAGCGAGCGCATCAGCGAATCCGTCACAAATAATTCACGATTCTTGCTTTTTGACGTACCTGATTTTTAAAAGACGATACGTCATTTGAGCCGAGTCCGTCATTTTTCCCGAATCGTCATGCGTGTGATCACGGACATTTAAAAAGCATAGCCACCGTCAAAAAAATATGACAGATCGTGAAAAAAGACGATACGTTGAAAAAAAAAAACGAATCGTTGTCGTGTGAACGGGCTATAAGAGCGTTACCAAAGTAATGTTCCATTCATAAACCAACGCAGACGTAGGTGATAAGACAGGGGTTTTCCCGTATTTTATTTATGAAAAACCTCTATTTCAGCTAGAACATTCCCTACATTATACTCGCACTACACACCGTATTTTGAATGCTGCCGCGCTAATGTGTTGGCAAAAGCTTAGTATTCTGATATATTTCATAAAAAAAAACTATTTCTCTCTTATAAGATTTTTTCTAAACAGTTTTTCCATTCACAGGTCTAACTGAAGGAGCAGTGAAGCAAAAAACTCCGTTCAATAACTCAACCAACTTGTTACCAAAAACGATCAACATAATTATGTCGTTAATATTATTACTGTATTGTTAGCCGCCATTGTTACTAGTGATATAATTTAGTGTAAATATGTACATATATTCTACACGGCCATTAAATTTGTAAGCGTTGTAATTATTTTAGTACGTAATATAATAGCATTTTGTCAGAATTTCTGGTTACGAAATTCAGATTTTGTTTCGATTGTCATTACAAAAGCGAGTTTTTAACAATAAATGTGCGTGTTGGAAAATGTAATAAAAAAACGATTACGACGATAGGCATTAGTAAAAAAAGTGAAAAGTGCGTACTGTTTATGAAAGAAAAGCTCACAATTTGTTTAATGAACGAGGATGAAGATATTTTAGGAACCGAGGATCGTAGCAGAAGGCGTTCTGTAATTTCTACTTGCTCTCAGGGGTAAAAGTCGTGAATATTATGTTATGTATGTACGTGTGTAATGACGTGTTTAAAACTGCCACTGGTTCTACAACGAAGAATAATTGTTCGCAGTCGGAAATTATTATAGATTGATTAATACTTGGTTTATTGATACGTACAAATTGCAAATACCGGACACTGCCCATACTTCAGTAAAATATTTGTCAGTGTTTGGTGTGACAATTTGATTGTATGTGTTAAATCGAAGAATAGCAGCGTTAAGCCTATAGAAACGTATTCCTATGGTTTGTCCCTGGACCATGTCTCTATGGTTGGATTTTCTCCATTATTTGAAAAAAAAAAAAAATGTAAGAAACGAAACATTACTAATGGAGCGGTAATATTGTAGGGATGGATAAAAATTACAGTAAAAAATATTTGCGCTAGTTTTTTTTTTCAGGAAGAAAATCCCTATTTTCTGCGTATTCCCCTGAATACGTTTGTATGGGCGAAACGTAGCTAGACTTACCTCTTTAGTATCTGTATGGAGGTGTCCGTTTCCGGTAGCGTGTCCAATATTTGTCCGGACGTGTTTGTCAAATCCTTTGGGAGGTCAGAGAATTGTCGATTTTAGATCGTTACTATCGTCATTGTGAATTCCAAATTCATATTCTATCGTCAATAAAAATGTATTACAATTCTTGTTTTTGTTACCTAGCCATTTGTACCGAAACGTGTGAGTACCCAAATATTTTAGATGTAAAACATAGTAACCTTGTATCCTACACTAAGAAGTATTATCCAAGCCCTGATTATCGTAAACAGTTCTCCCATTAAACATTTTAGAAGAAATTGTGTATTATTGTTTTCCTTATATTTACATATGTATATATATACTTATAGTGCCCAGAAGGCTGGCAGCATTGCCACGTTGAATGGCAATGCTGATTCTTTGACCCAAAAGTAGGCCAGCCCTCTGGTCACGAGAAGAGTCGCCCAACAGCTTGGCGATGTTCCGAAAGACTAAGTGCGCACTCGAACCCCATGGCCCTAGTGTTTCAACCCCAAACGGCTCAAAAACATAGCTATCAATGTGGTTATTGTATTGGCGCTGTTTGAGGTTTTCAGCACCTGCAACAGCCGCCCCAACACAGCCCGCTGTGCTAGGAAGATGGAATGGCGCAAGGGTGTCGACACATGTTGCATCCCACACCAAAGGCCGATCAATTTAGGTAGATTCCTTATTTTACAAAATACGTCTGAAAAGCTGAAAATGTTCCATAAAGATTGCTCTACCCACTCGTTAATTTGGTGTTTGATTAGCAGCTATAAATCAGTACAGTTAACTTCACAATAGTTTACTCAAGTTGTTATCAAAATCATCATCACTGACCTCATTTGACATTTGGTTGCAAACGCTACTGTCGAGCATAAAGTATTGATTCGATTCTCAAGTCGGGCAAGATATTATTGGGTTCTATCATCAAAATTTTGAGATCATGTTATGTTATGTTTCAGTATTTCTAGTGTTATCTACTCGGAAGTAGTTGCAGTATGGACTGCCACTGAATTCCACTGAGGAATACACTGTATTTTCAGGAAGTTAACCGAATAACAAGTTCAAATTCTCAATTCAAGCATGCAGAGCCAATTTAGTACTAATTGCCTGTAAGCTCTCAAACGAAACAACTCAGATTGTACCGACACAAGTTGTTTCATTTGTCGAAACATTGTACACTTAGGTCCCAATCCAGAAACTATTAAAATAAAACATCAATTCTAATGATCAATGTAATTTTATTAAAAGCTGTTTATTAGTGTATTAAGTAGTGACAGTTTCGACCTGAAAGGCCAAGAGTACGTGGTCCAAAGTCAGCTAGTAAGAATCCATTTAAACATTAATAAGTATGCACTATGGATCATCATTCTCCTGTCAAATTTATTTTGTGGTTGGCGCAGCATGGTGTTTTTCTTCCATACTTCTCTATTAGTCGTCACCCCCTTTCTAGCCATATCATTTTCCACAATCCATCCATTGTTGATTTGGTCTTCCTCTACTCTAATAGTCATTTAATGTTTGACGGGACGGTTGACGCAGTGCAGAGCGACTGACTTCTGCGCAGCGTGTCGCGGGTTCGACCCCCCAAGGAACAAGTTTTGTTTGGCCTACTGTTAGTTGTTCCGGTCTGGCTGTTTGTGCGTGTGTGTGTGAGTTTAAATGTTTGTAAACACACCCTCAATACAGGAAAAATTCCTAGTGTGGGCAACGTTTCAAAAATAAAATATTCAAAAACTGTATGTGTATAAAGAATTATTTATATAAATTAAAGAACCTCCGACTTCATATGCTAGACATTCCTCCTCTTTTTACACTTCGTCCTCCCAACTAATGAAAATCTCGGAGGTCCTCACGGTTTTATGTGACTTCTTAAATTCCATGGCTTAAGGTGCTGTAAAGTTGAGCTACAAAAAGCAGATGACATTTTTCCTTGCTCATTACACGGGAAGACTGAAGATATAGCGTTGGATTGGCTGAAATTGAAAAAGTAATGTTTCACGTTGATTAGGTAACAGCGCATCCAATGCCAAGTACTGGCTTTAAGAGAGAAGTATATTAAACATAGGAATAAATCGATACTTAGTGAAAATTTTATATCAGTGATTTTGTTTGACAGAGCGTCTGACAAACGTAATGGGACGGGACAACAAATGAATAAGGAGATTTTTAGTAAGTATAAATAATATGTAACCAACTGAACGCAACCAAAATGAAGATTAATGCTTTTTTGTGGTATGTAAGTATATCTGTGTTTATAAACCTTCATCTAGCTTTCCGAAAAGCGTACTTATACAAGGTGTTGCTTTGTATCCTCGTCAAATTCAAGGAGGTAACTATGCTAATGATTCTCGACCCGAATCAGTAATAAAATGGGTAGGTAATTTTTATATTTTGTCCTTTATTAAAACGCGGCCCGTCTAATACTACCCCTATAACCGCGCTTTCACTCACACAAACAAACGCAGACGTTTATTCGATAAACAGGTGATTCTCCTCTTTTGAAAAGGGCTTCATACTGAAATAGTGTCAAATTAAAACAACTGAAAAAAGCAACGTTTATTTATTGACCAGGTAACGTAATTTATATTGATTATTTACGTCTTCTATGACAACCTCCTGAATTTTGACGAGGTCGCAAAACTACACCTTGTATGTCAATTCTGTTCAAAGTTGTTAAATAAGTAGAAATTGCTAAGTACCCCTTAGATATTGGTGCCAATACTCCCAAACGCATATACCAAAACGCTCTTCTCAAACACAGTTGAAAACTGTCCATTTTCCCTGCAAACTTCAACAAGATCAATACTGACCTTTGCAACCAATAAACTGTGAGAGTAACAACCGCGGCCCATCTGTAAATTGATAGTGTTTAATGAAATCTAATAAGAGAGGTTTAACTTACTTAAGTTATTGAGTCGTTATGGAGGAAATGAGATTCTATGTTTAGTTACTGGTATAGGAAATAATTTGTTCTGCGGTTATTGGTTTCGTATCAGAGTGAAGCTTCGAGTCCTTTTTTGATTAAAAAGTTTTTAAGTGATGGTATTGGGCGGTTGGTTACCTGCAGGGGTTACCAGTATTAACACTTGAAACATACCTACATAATTAAAAACCATGTCCAATAAACCACCACATGAGCTCCATAATGTCTCTTGAACCTTTGTAACAGAAAAACTAAGACAGTAAACTCACAATGTAACAAATACTGTTTTTTTTTTGTTATAAATTAAAATAATGAATACAACTAACTTAGCTACAGTATTGAATGACTATTTCATAAGATCCAATTTCATTTCATTTGAGGTTATTCCCAACTTGGAAAATTGTGTTAATAGAATGAATAGAATCTATACTAATATATTATAAATGCGAAAGTTTGGATGGATGGATGGATGTTTGCTACTCAATCACGCCAGAACGGCCGAACGGATCTGGATGACATTTGGCACAAAGATGTTTTATAGATTGGAATAGCAAATAGGTTACTTTTTATCCCGGTAAGACGATCCCGTGGATCAATTATCGAACACCACGCGAGTGAAGCCGGTGACATTAGCTGGTGGAGCAATATCAAATCAAAATTACGACACACATCACAAAATACAGCCCGACACTAAAACTTGCAAATTGCAAAAACCAAATATTCAGCGCAATCTTGGTAAGAGGAAAAATATCATGATAAAAAATTGCAACCGGAAAAGTAGACAGTCCTCTACTAATACACACGTAACAATAATTTATCGGAACAGAGTGTTCAAGGAAACCCATTGTAAAAATAATGGTTTAGGGGAGCGACCCCTGATGCTGGCAGTCCCAACGATTACCAAATCAAACAAGTCCATTTCGACCTTATGGCTGACAAAGTTGATCGCTAATAAGATTCTTGAGAAGGTTCAACTTTTGGTTCATAGTGGGTGGTAGTGATTTGGGTTTTGGATTGGATGTTCTGATTAGATTGATGTTCAAGAAATGGTATTTTATCTTACTTAGTATCAAAATTTGTGAAATAAACTTTAGAAACTGAAGCATTATGTGTATTCACTTTTCATTATTCAGATTTAGGTCCTGCTTTGACAGCGGCCTGTCTCATAGAAAATTCGACTTATTTCCCAGTAGGAATAAGTCTAATTCCACACTAAATTTGACTCTGAACTTATTTCTCAGTAGAAATAAGTCAAATTTACTGTGAGTTTGCTGAATGAAACTGAAACAGATGTTTTGCTATAGAGCTGTTGAAAACCAAGAAAGAAGTATGGAAGGGCGACAATGCTCTCTGAGTACCACGTTTAAAGTTCGCGTCCATTCATAAAAATACTCTCAAAAGATAGATCTAGGTATTTATTTGTACTACATTACTTAAATTCCATACGACGTTAAACAAAACAAATCGGCTGCCTTAATTATCTGCCTAGCTCTTTCTCAAACAAATTGGGGTCGGCTCCCAATATAAGTGGAAGCAGTTGGACCAGTATTTGACATGAAGCGGCTATATGAACTCCACAACCCAGAAGTAAGTGAGCGCTAACACGATTAAATCTAGGTTACTTCCAGAACTGAACTCATCACACAACATCCACAATTTCATGACCCGTAGTCAAGACAGTAGTAAACTGGACACAATGCTACTACCTTCTTTATCTCGTCAGATAATTCTAAGTGCCTATCTAAGTTCTTTACGAGCTTGTAAAGCCTAACCCGTTTCGGTTGTAAAAAGTTTAATAACTAAATAGGTTATACGGTTTTGTTACAACGACGATGTTATCTGAGTCTTAAATTGAGTCTCCAAGTTTAATTCGGAGATTAAAATCTCTAGCTATACAGGATGGGAATAGAAAATGATTTTCTGTGAGCCTTGCACGAATGCGCGGAGTAAATTTTACGTAGGTACTAAATTCGAACTCAAACTCAAAGCATTTATTTCAATTACAGGCACTTTGGAATGTCAATCATAACTAAGCTACAGTCCCAGTCACAGGGCATAATAACTTGTGGAAGTAGTTGCCAATTTGAAAGCGTAGATATCTATGGAGAAGAATGGGCAAGAAACTCCTTGGATACTCTTTTAAATCAATATGTTGTTACACAATGTTGATTACATCATTCATGTCGAGATTATACGTATATGTGAGAACGATGTAGTAAGACGTGCGAGTAAGAGCGTCCAGAGTAAAAAGATAAAAATCAACAATTTAATATTACAATAATCCATTGCAGATGCCATGGATTATATTATTATTTATTGCATGGTGATGACCAGTCCCTACTGACAGCGCCCGTTCACGAACATGATGCATGGATAAGCCATAAGTCTACTCAACCATGTTGAAGGAAACTAAACGACCCGACACACGCGCCACCATCAGCGAGACATTTGAGTGAGCATGACATTCTCTCAACCGCCAGGGCAAATTCGAGTCAATAAAAGATGTAAATGGTAGCCTAATGGTACTCACACATGTGCTATGCAATTATATATATATGATATTCCAAGAGATTGAATCTTTACAATGCAAAGATATGTTTACAATATTCTGCAGCTTCTTGAACGATTTACGAATTAGTTTCGTTTACGCTAAGAGTTCGTGTTAGGGTCTCTGCCTCTTAGACAGTTAAACATCGCCTTTTCCTTGAATAGGAAATAATCAATATTGCTATTATTTATCTGCCTAGCGTTTTCCCAACTATGTTGGGGTCGGCATCCAGTCCAACCATATGCAGCTGAATACGAGTATTTTACAAGGAGCGACTGCCTATCTGACCCCCACAACCCAGTTAGTACTGGGTGATATGATGCCCTTTGGTAAGACTGGTTGTCAGACTTTTGAGCCACTGACTTCCTGTAACGACTGCCAAAGATCAAAAATGACAGCCGGGACCAACGGCTTAGCGTGCTTTCCGAGGCAACGTAAACAAGTAACGCAACCGTCTTGCGAAAAAAGTAGAAACCAAAACATCGCAAAAATAACAGCTACATGCAAAGATATACACTGGCGAAAATTCGGCCTTTTTATTGCATTCTGAGTCACAAGAGAGCCTTAATTTAATATGGCCTGCTCGATTTGTTTACAAAGGAAAAATTTATTCATGAAATTTGTTTTGGAGGGTCCAAGCCTGCTTGGATAAAAATAAACTTTCCAAGCGTGGGGTTACTTTGACCCTGGATCCATTCGGACAACAAGGTTCTTCATATTTTTTCGGTTACGTCTCGTTTTTTTAGTGTTCTTGGGATTGCTAAAAATATCATAATTGATTGTAGTAGTTGAGATTTAACAACCAAACCAACTGCACACAACTGTGCAGTTGGTTTGGTTTTTGTTATTAAAGGGAAGGTTTGGTTAATTTTATACATGTTAGCGAAGTAATTAAGATTTTAATATCAGATATCGTTTAGTGTAATTACACCTGTACAATCTTTACAAACTGTGAATTCACAGTTTATGTAAAGATAGTTAATTAAAAAGTATCGTGAAGAAGCAAGGCTGTACTAGAACCAGTAAAAATAGGAAAAATTAACTAACACACAAATCCCACAGAGGAGAGGCTGACGATTCTTATGGATATTATCCTGTTGGTTTACTTTTAACTTTCTTGCAAGTGATATCAAAACCATCGACATCAAAAATCGTTTACGTTAATCGCTAAAATCTGATATTTCACAACAAGCCAAGAGAAAAACCTTGTATCAACACGATAAGAGTACTGTAATATGATTACTGTTCCAAAATCTATTTCCACCCCTAATTTCAGCACTAAAGTAACACCACTCATTAGAATTAAACCTTTGTATAAATCAAATGATTATGTCTTTGTGCGGTGTACAATTACCAAACAAGTATCCCCCAATACGTCATTAGTAGTGCGAACCTCCAGTCTGTGGAATTCACTGCCGGCTTCACCGTTCCCTGATCATTATAATCTGGATTGATCGAGTAAATCGATTCCTTCTGGGCAAGCGGGCTCCACCCTAAGCCGCATCATCGCTTCACATCAGGCGAGTTGCGACCAAACTCAAGCCTATTTATACTATATAAAAAAAAAATGTCGAAATAAAACAAGATCTTTCAGAACAAGAGTAATTTAAATGTAACATTTGAACGTCGTTTATTTCGGAAAGTCTTAACACCTCGATTCACGTTTTCAGTATTAATTATACAGTGATCCATCATTATACAGATCATGCATACAGTGAGCCATTTATGATTAAAAAAAAAACATAACTATTTTCACACATCATTCAAAATCAGAACTTTACGGATTAAACACACGGGAAGCGAAGCATTGTACCTTCAGTTTAAAAGTCAACAGGGGCTAAGCCCACAGCGCCGGTAGTACAAACGGGTATTAACAAAAAATCCTCTTTTTCAACGCATTATAAGTCGAAAAAAATGTGAAAACCTTAATAAATAACAAGGTACGAAATGTTGAATTTCTCGGTTCTTGGTTTGGCTTTATCTTTTCAAGGTGGATTGGGAGGCCCATAAGTTAGAAAAGATGTTTTTGTTTACACATCTTGAAAAAATGCCTTGATTGAAGATTTTTTGATAATTGAAGAATATAGAAAATTTTCAACAAAAATAACTTGAATAAGGTTTTCAACGGCAACAATGAACAAGTAAACGAACAAATTGGCGTTTTGGTCACACTATAACGCCACAATATAATTTAATAAAATTTCAAGTTTTTCATAAACAAAAAAAAAAATTAAAGGAAATTAAAAAAAAAGTCGCGAGCGGCGAAATTTCCTCTCCACACCTCTAGGAACTCAACAAAAAAAGTCCGATGAAAATCCGACCACTACAAACTTCGGTCCACCTCTTGAGTATTTTTTGGCAAAATGCATTCGACTAATAACAGTCTGTTTTAATAGGTAATCGATTAATTCATAATCAATATTTTATTCGATAATATTGATAATAATTCTCTTTATTGTGAGTATCCTCTCACGAAATAATTTAATTGTCCATTTATTTGCCCATTTTTACTTGTATAACGCTTTGTATAATTCTGTTAACATTGTGAAATACAATAATGAATATGAGATATACAAAAACCCTAGTGGTTTTTGTATGTTGTTGCTTCAAAAATACTAAACGTCTGTTTAACGACATGTAGGTACTACGTTGTACATTTCGTCTGGAAGTGATTCAATCGATCACTAACTTAACTATTGTAGTTTACTGCTAGACTTAGGCCTCTTCTGAGCTCCCCATGCTCACCTGGTCCTCTGTCTGTTGTGGGTTCACCTAGCTGGGGAGTTTTTGAGAATTCACGCTACGCCTTCTTGTAAATACATAGTTTTTTTTTTAATTGGCTGGCTTTTTAACACTCTTTTATTGGCTTCAGCTGTAACTAACTATGTAAAAAATCTTAGAAGTTAAATTCTTCCCACTTTCCGGTTTCCGATTGAGCTGAAATTTTGCATACACGTTTAGTTTGGATGACAATGCATGGTTAGCTAACTGACGTAATTTTAAATTCAATATCCACCGTTATTAACTCCAAAAGACTAAAGATATAAATGGGTATCAAATGAAAGGATTTGCTGAGAAGAATACGAGAAATAAAATTGCGTCACTCTAAAGCTTTTTTTACTGTATTATTTTATTATCTCTAGTCCCTCATGGACAGTGCTTTCTTCGAACCACGTCATTCATAAATCATTCAAGTATAGTATGACAAGCTCATATAATCCTACAAAGAAACAAATGACTCACGAATTTTAACAACCCCGCCTGACTCAGAACAGAAAATAAAAATACATTTTTAAAATCATTTGGCACTGTTACAGTCAGACAAATAGATCTGTCTGCATTCTAAAACAAAAGACTACGTTATCCAATTTGCAGTTATAAAAATGGGTAAGTCTGAAGTCCTTATTATTTGCGAATCAAGATTTTAGGGGTTGAGTCTGCCAAACGGTGCTGTTGTCTGGTGCAATATCCTGCCTGTCCCGCCTAGATTAAGTTCGTATATAACTGGTACATATTGTTGTAGGAAATTGTTTCTAGCTTAGAAGTTCACTTAATTGTTTGTGTGAACTTGGCTCGGAATTCGTAGTGCATTTTGTCGGTGAAATCTTAATTAGTTTTCAGGCATGGAAGTGCAATTTGTTTTTAGTGGCAGTCTTCGGAAAGTTGTGAGATTATTTACGAACTTAAATTACTGGTTTACGTATTTTGTGTAAGAGGTTTTTTTGACAAGAGGTCTTAAAATATAATAACTATAACCAAGTTCTACTTAAAATTGGCCATCTTGTCTTCCAAATGGAATAATAAACGAAAGAAATGATAGAGATGTCACTGAGAATTGCCCACAAGGTCATAAATCTATACTATATATTATTAATATTATAAAGCTGAAGAGTTGGTTTGTTTGGTTGGTTGAACGCACTAATCTTAAGAACTACTGGTTAGAATTGAATAATTCTGTTAGTGTTGGATAGCTTATTTATCGAGGAAGCATATAATTATTTATATAACATCATGTTGCGACCAATAGGAGTGGAGCATCAATCAAAAATGTTACACAGACGAAGTTGCGCGGTTCAGCTAGTTGATAATAAATTCATCAGCCACAAATATGAACCGAGTGTTAGAGATTTTAAGTTTCACACTTGAATGCATAGTGGTTTAATTCGTAGAACACTGTAATGCCCCGAATGCAATACCCAAGTCTTAAAGGGTAATTCTCCAGAACACAAGTTCATGAGATCCACACCAACTTACTAACAACTTCTTTAGGCCATAAACAAAACAAATCACTAAAACAAAGCACATAAGAAACTTTATAAACATATGAAATAAATATCAATCTTTGCCTGTTACAAACTTAAGTCTTGGTAATCTTTCAAGTTATTTTTTTGTGAGCAAACGTGACCTGATACCATTACGTTAATACCTGAAAGTTTGGCGAGCGAAGTATAGTGAGACTATAAATATTCGTATGAAGCTCACGCACGGTTTGGTAGTCAAGGAGATAGTTTAGTGGAAATGTATTGTATCTTCTATTGTTGTTTAATGTAACAAAAATAAAAATAGCCTACTAATTACTCCGATGGGTATTATAATTTAAATAAATACACTTTCCGTGTCTAGAATAAAAAACAATCCAAAAACTATTTTCAAAGTTTGACATTTTTGTGTCTTCTTAATTAGTGAAACAATGTGTGTGTCCTTTCATTATCAATCAGTCCAAGCTTCTGTCTTAGTTCCAGTTGGATTGACAATTGACATATCCGAACAGTATAAACCAACAATTTAAAAATAAATTTATAAAGTGTAATTTTAGTATTTTATTATTCCGTATAGTTGGCGCCACTGACTAAAACCTTCCGTACTACAAGTAAAGAAAAACAAAAAAGGAGGTACGATTTATCTACTTGTAGAATAGTGTCGTAAATAAAATCCACATTTATAATGACTATCCGTTGTTGGTTTTGCCAAAACCCTTCACATAATCGATTATTCTTGATTCGTAAATACTACACTGCTTCGTTGGTGGTCGCAAGCGCAACTACTGATCCTGAGGTCTTGAGTTATATTCTCAGGTCGGGCAAAGTGTTGTTGAGTTATTCCATTAAGAATTTCTCAGCAACAGCCCGGAGCAAGTTCGGATCGTCATCTTCTTCCTTGTCGCTAGTCACTTTTCATTTTACACAATTTTCTTTTACGAAAAACATAATTTTCTCCAACGAAAAAAATATTTTCTTTCGTATATCAAGCCTCCCTAGCTCCTATCCTAAGAGTAAAGTTGCAGGAACTTAATAACATCCTAGACTCGAGCGCAGACCACGCGAGCTTTGCTAAATGAAATATGCCATGATTAAGTTGTATGTTATACTTGTACGATGTCAAATTGAGCTCATATGCCGAGAACTTGCATTTTGTATTATATTGCAATGTTGCTCGGGGATATTCTACAAAAATGGCTTGATACTGGTTGGCTTCTTATTACTAGGTAAAAAGTCACTTGGTAGATGCTCGGATTCACTTCAAAATACTTGTGATAGACGACGAACAACATTGCAATCTACTTGCCCTAATCAACTGCTTAGTGTTGGAATGAGAGTAACGTGTAAAAATTGCCAATGTGTGTGATTTTGCTATATGGCCTTAAAATGCTGTCAAGCCGGATGGACTGGAGAGTGGCATGGACAGCGAACTTATTTAGATAACAACGTCACATAACATCACGCCTGTCATCTCGAAGAGTTAGGCAGAGGCATACCTAATAGTATACCCACATTTCGCACGTTATGTTTAAGTACCATGTCAAAGAGGGCGAGTCTATTGCCAAAAACCGGGCACAAATACAGACTCCGTAGCTGCTACTGAAAAATTGCTGCTGGAAAAATCCAATAACATTTGCTCGACCTGAAAATCGAACCCAGACAGAACCGAAGTGGTCGCAAACGCGACCACTAGCCCAACGAGATAGATGTACTGGAATATTTGTCAAAGTCCGTCTTCCGGTTTGCCGCACCACTGAGATTACGTGGATATTTAACACTTCATGCACTATGTACAGAGGCGGACTTAATGCCATAGGCATTTTTTACCAGTCAACCTCACACACACACACACAGTTCAGAGAGAGAGAGACAGAGAGAGAGAGAGAGAAAGTTCAGTTCAGTTCACAGTTTCAATATCACAGTTTCTCTATGACATATCTTCTAATAGCCTCGCTATCTTAAATCTCTTTGTTTCATTGTGGTGGAATGGATTCTAATTAATTGTTAATTTGGATCAGAAAATTCTTTGGATATTGTTATGAAAAGAAAAACTCAATAGGTTTAACAAGCCAACCGTAACTGTATATGAAAAACAAGATCTAAAATGATTTTAAATTATACATGGTGTAGTTTTGCATCCTCGTCAAATTCGAGGAGGTAACTATGCTAATGATTCTCGACCGGAATCAATAATAAAATGGGTAGGTAATTTATACATTATTTTTTATAATATCGGAAATCGGTAAGTGTACACCACCCGTATTAACACGCAGCCCGTCTCATACTGGCCCTATAGCCGCGCTTTCACACACACTAACAAACGCAGCCGTTTATTCGATAAGCGGGTGATTCTTCTCTTTTGAGATGGGATTCATTCTGAAATAGTGTCAAATTAAAACAACAAAAAAGCAACGTTTATAATTATTGACCAGGTACCGTAATTAATATTGATTATTTACGTCTTCTATGACAACCTGAATTTTGACGAGGGTATAAAACTACACTTTGTATATATATACTCTTTGCTTTAATTTAATGAAAAGAAGCGTATTATAAAAATTTTGTTTAAAAGAAACAGTTTAGTGTGTTATCATTTCAAGTGCTCTCTTGTGAAACATTTGTTGTGTTTATAGACTTTCTAAAGTCTACTTCGTTACGTTAATGTTTCTATGAAGTTTGTGCAAACTTAACTTATTAAGTCTAAATTATGTTCACAATGTTTACCAAACTTCTGAAAACATAGCATGATTTATTTTGTACACTGATAATTTTACATATTTAAAACTTTATTTTTATGTTTTGTTAGATAACGTCTTAGCTATAATATAATAGGTATTATTTATTTATTTATTTCAAATAGGTACGCCAACAATACATACATCAAACATTAAAGAATAAAAATGTATAGGATAAGGTTCTTATGTAGGTACCAATTACAGGTGTACACAAATATTATAGTCCAAATAATAGTAGCGAGTAGCAAGCGAGCAGTGTAGCGAGTGGTAGTGTAGTACAGTTGTAGTGTATTTGTAGTGGTTATAGTGTAGGTATTATATTATTATATAATTATAGTCTTATATAAATGCAAATTGATTTACGTTAGTTTTAGCATTTTAAAAGGTAGTTGCGGAGCTAGCATTACATTGAAATCGCTCCCTTGAGGGTCATGTAGAAAGAGTTAAGTGTTCATAGAAACAAAGAGATCTGCACTTCATGAAAATTACTGCTTTTCTATATAAATATCTATTTTTTTCATGCTTGCTTTGATAATGTGATTTGGAGTTGTTAATTGTAATTAGATTATATTAAACATTTTGTAAAACATGAGTATTATAATTGATGAGGTAGCTACATGTTTTGCCATTTAAGGCGTACAAAATTAGTCGTGAGTAAAATCTTAAGTTTATCATGCTCAAAAGATCCAGAAACTTTACATTATTTTTAGAAAAATAAATCAGCCTGATAAAAAAGCTATTGTTGAGAATTATTACGATGCCAGAACCATGATCGACAATCTTTATCAAATGATGTTGGCTTACTTTTTTTTAGCAAAATTATCATGATTTTTGTGTTGACCAGCAGTAGTTTCTTTAAGAAATACGGGAAAAAACAAAACACCAACTTTTACAGGCTCTAAAATATGTAAAACTAGCTTTGGCTCGCGGCTTTGGTCCCGTTATATCCGAAAATTAACCCACGGGAACGTCTTAAATGTAGCCAATGACGATCGGAAGAAATGTAGCTTCACATTAGTGAAAGAATTTTTGGAATCGGATCTGTAGTTCCGAAGATAACCCCCTATATACAATCAAACAAACAAATTTTACCTCTTTATAATACTATTAGTATAGATATAAAAAGCTTAAATATCTTTCAAACACGACATATGTATTTGGATATTAACAGAGAAAGTAACAAACAGAATACATTTTAAACTTTAATAAAACATACGAAAAATAAAAATGACCTAGATATTCCAAGAGAATATTCTAGAAGATGTTTCAGTTTAAAACATAAGCTGTCATATTACTGTGCAGGTAACCCCTTGGATATTGCACTTGAGTAAATCGTCTTGCGAAGAAATATTACGTAAAATTGCCTCGCACGGCGCAAACTTGTGTACTGTCGAGTTACGTGAGAGATTTTTATTGTTTTTAGTTTACAGATTGTTTCGAATTGCATCATTATAGTAAAGACTTTTTTTTCTAGTCCCTGAAGTTTATTTTTTACATTGACAACATTATGTTGTAGAAGTAACCATGGAGTTTAATGCCGGTTCTTCCACATGGGAAACGACCAACCCGAATCGTGCACCCTTTGTCGACGTTTTATTAGTGGCCTTAAAGGCCTATGTATATTTTTAATTATTTTGTGTTAATCCATCCAGTACCTAAGAATGAGAATCTTTTCGGTTTCGTCACGCTAAGCCACCGTAAACTCTTCATTTTCGCAGTGTTGCCAGCCTGCCAGCCAGCCCTGTGAGTCTGTGGGAGCGTTCTATACCTGAGAACATAATATCATCAACTGGCATAATGTTCCTTTCTCATCAGTATACAATCCATCTCCATCCATTTGCATCCAGGTGTGAGTCAAGTCATCTCTGAGATTATATTCATTTTGCTGCAGGTCGTCCTTTATTTTTGGACATAGAGTCGTCACATCACCCATTTTACCGAGTGCCATTTTCTTCTAAAGATGTTACTTGACCATCGTTTCTGGCACTGTCTCCTGTCCATTTTATAATGAGATTTATTTATGTCTATGTTGCTGCCTGGCTGGTATAGTGGTTCGCAAGCGGGACTGTTAAGCATGGTCCTGGGTTCGATTCCCAGGTCGGGCAGTGTCATTGGGTTTTTCCATTAGGTATTTCTCAGTAGCAGCCACGGAGCCTACACGTGTGCCCGGTTGATGGCAATAGGCTCGCGCCCTTTTACATGGGACTTAAACATAAGTGCCTAAAAGTGGGTGTACTATTAGGTACATCTCTGCCTCACCCTTCGCGGATTATAGGAGTAATCTTATGTTATGTTTATAATGTCATATACCGACCTTAGTTGTATATTTTAACGATCAGAAAATTGTCTGTATTCAACTTGGTCTAACTCTTCTAGGAATACCTACAGGCTTTATGGGATACGCGTACATTGTGTTGTGTATTTTTTTCCGTGTTTATGTGGGTTTTACTGTGTTTGTTGTGTTTCCCGAGCTGGTTACTAATAGAGCAATTAGTACTAATTGTTTGTAGTATTTATCTGTTCATTATTTTTAACTAGCTACCCTCCGGGGGTTTGTTTCAGCGGAGCTTGGGGGTCGCACATATGTGCGATTGCGCTCAGAGTACGTCTTTTGTTGAAACATTATATTTTATTACTAAATGTAGGTAATCGATGTTTTCATTTATTTCGAAATATAAGCTACTGTCTATTGCGTGAGCTTTGCTTACCTATTTAGTTCCTGAACTAAGTCAAAAACGTGTGATGATGGCACAGGTAAGTAGTATACCTGCAAAGATTTAGTGTCTCACTGCAGACTTGTTCAAAACTAACACAACGGTGCCTTATTTGTTACATCGGTTGTATAGCTTAGGTTGAAAGACAATCGTAACTCTCTGTTTTGGCCTAGCTTACTCAGTTATACTATATAGTAGACAGTTAAAAACAGTTAAGTACTTATACCGATTTCTGACGGGATCTTATTATTGGTGTAAATTTAAACAGCTATTTTGTCGACAATCATAAACATGCTTGAACTTGTTGCCCATTTTCTCGGTTCGTTTGATCACACACATCGCGCATCTAGCAAATCGATAAGCATGTTAAAACACCTGTTTCAGTCCTGCTTCAAAATCCACCATAACGAGTGAGAGAGGTTCTGCCCCTCTCATTTCCCCCTTCACATTGAGGTGATAAATAATTGTTCAAAATGTACCTTACTAAAACACTTTTAACCTGTAATATATTACCGAAAGTAAAGGTAAAAGATTTAAGGGCACAGAACAATGCTGCCCCTACCCTTGGATCGTTATCGTCCTCTGTTATGTTGGCTGGAAGTCCCTTTAGCTCATTTTAAACACGTTATTTTTGGGTTTAAAATCTTGTTGTTTGAAATTTTGTGTGGCATGATTTTTTGTTTATGCTTCATTTTTTTGTGGGAAAGAGTAAAGGTAATGAATTTTGATAGATAAAAGATTTATAAAAAAGAAAAATTAGAAATTGTCCTGATTTAGATAATATTGCCGACCCGCCCCAGCTTCGCACTTGTGCAATTTTCTTGTTATGAAGAAAATAAGAAATGCGTTTGGCGAAAAAATCCTGTGTAATGAATTGTCATTACAAACAACAATAAACAGCCAAAACGATAAAGCCATTTTCGCGTCTATAAAAAGATAGAAGATTAGATAATATTTATTAAAACGTTTGTCCAAAGCGGCTTAATTCTGTGGACTGTTGTATTGTCATCGTTTCGCAGTTGCTCAGGCTAACCAAGGCATAAGCCTTGGTTATGTATAACCAACCGATGTATAAACAATACATCGGTTGGTTGGTTTTATACGATACATCTGCTAATTCCATTCTTTTGATTGCCTATACCACGCGCTCACCGACCAGTTCTAAGCATACAAACGAGTATCTACGTATATTTTTAATGCTCTGCGATGCCTAATCTTCTATATTATTTTACAGAGAGATATCTAATTTCTTATCAGCTAGCCGGCGCAGCTATGACGCGACTTTTGTTCTAGCGGCAAGCGCACCCGCTACGTCACTATTATTGCGTCGCGCTCGGCAAGCGCGCCGCCTAGCCAGTATGTTCACGGAACCATAGAGTACTATTATTATAAATGGCACGGAACTTACAGTGACGTTGCGATTTAAAACATAGCTTCGCCGCGCTTAATATTGACTGCTCTCTTGCTTATTTTCGTGCTATTTATACTATTTCTACCATCCCTTCTTCTTAGTGGAACTCTTGTGTGTGGGGAACTGTAACCTGTGTCTGTGCAATAATTTTTCTTTCTTCTTCTTGTGTACTTCGGACTTTTCTTCATCCTTTCGTTTATCTTCACACATTCATCATCACACATACCTCCACACCTACAGTCCGTAATTCTGCCACGCAAACTCTTCTCACCGAAGATGAGAGGTAGGCAGTTGTCTCTAGAGGAATACAACTTACTAGCAATAGTGTTTGAAATCTAGGTAAAAACAATATATCTTATTGAAGGCGCCTCCTACCCAGGCAAACTTTAAAACACGTTATTAAAAAACTAATTTATTATAAAAACAAATTCAGTTGAAAACTGTTTTGTTGCACAACTTTTTACAACTTAAAACTGTTTATTTTATAAAATATATTTAAAAAAAAAAATTTCGCTATGATGTTGTTATCGGTTAGTTAGAAAAACTTTATTTTGGTTGTTTAGGATCAAGGGATTTTAAAATATATAAAAAACTAGTTTTCCTCTACCGACTCTTCCTCCTCGTATCAAATCGAACGTACGAGTACATTTAATAGGTGTGAAACATCCAAGTAGTGAGGTAGGAGCAGTGCCTGCACGGAAGGCTGGGTATGCTGAGCCGGTGTAGTGATGGGATCAACAGAAACCTATACCGGTGGCGGTTATCGCACGGCACCGCTCGTCCGCGCGGTCGGGCGGTGAAGCGGATCACATCGGCGTCGCATAGGCTTGTATGAAATCCACTGATACCTAAGACACGTTCACCGCCTCTCCGCGCGGCGCACTGCCCATGCATCCGCTTCTTCGTCTCCGCCCTACCGCGCGGACGAGCGCCATCTTGAGAAAATCGTCTAAAAAAGACGCAATTCACTGATTTAACCTTTCATAAGCTTCATGTAACATCAATTCACCGTTTATAAACCATTTTCATCAACCCACTCCATAACTTTCCAAACAAATAATACCACACGACAGCCCACTCTAAATAAAGGCAAAATTTCTTTTACGCGCTCATTTTACTTGACATGGAGGCATGCAAATACTGCCCATAACGGAGCAAACCGAATTATGCGTTGGCTTAAAAGCGAGCGTTTATCGGTCGACGTCATTTAATACTGTTGAAAGCCTCTCGCGGTGATAATGATATTAGAGGGACAGTTTGGATATACATTATGGACACGGAGTTAAGATATGAATACATATGTGTTGGTAGAATATCTTGTCGTTGAATATGTTTTGAAAAGGGACTCCAAAATGTTGAATGGACAAAAAGTGTTGTCTGGAGATATTTTGCTGATTTGAAAACGAAATCATTTGAAATTAAAAAAAAAAAAAAACATCTGAAATTATCTTAGAAATTAATATAAATGGAAGCCTAGAAGGATTTAGATACCTTATTGGTGCGTAGTATTCGCAACCAGCGTGCATATATATCACTGGTTGCATGAACGTGGATGAAACAAAAGAAGTATTAAAAGTAATGTTGTCCGAAAAATGTAATAGATTTGATTTAGTACTATCACGTCCGCCATAAACATACACATCACCAAAGTAGGATCTACAATCTTACATCCAAGACACAAGCGTGACAAGTCCTCAGTCTTACGTACCAACGTCACACGTCTTCGTGCCGCATGATCGTGTCACGTCTTCATGTCAGTTGCATTACCTTCCGTGGTACCGAGATGCCATCATAGACACAGAAGTGACCACAACTTAGAAAATGCGATGGCAGGATCACTGTAACTTGGAACTGATAGTTGTGATATTACGGAGTATTTTTGACCACCTAATAATATAGACATGTAAAATCCTACCCCTGATATACAAGGCAAAGAATGGCACCACCGAAATTATACTTTATTTTTGGGGGAAACCTGCAAAATTACTGCATCGGCGGTTGACAATAAGGAGCAACAAAATATGTAACGAACGACTTGAATTTTTACCGTAAACAAAGATGCCCACCATATTTTTCTTCTCACAATTTTATTTACTTCTCTCTTAAAAAAAAAACTGATTACATCTCTTTAGAATCGTGTCCAAACACGAACCCTGCAATTGTTGGCAAGAAAATGTTTAAAAATCTCCCCCTTCCATGACAAAAGTCGCTCGAATCGTTACCAAGCGAAACTTGCTTCTCCGTAATTGTTTTCAATTCGTTTCTTTTTTCCCCTTTTTCCCCATCGCCCTTTGTGAGGGGAGAAATCGTCGAATCATTACTATGAACGTTTCTGTAGGTGTTAAATTCATTAATGAAATCGTATTACGTTGCGCTATCGGAAGTTATCGAGAAGGCAATAACTGTGTGCTGAATGTGCGCCAATATTACAAGTTACGGATTTTTTGTTATTGTTTTTGGGGAATTGTTGAGTCATTGGTTAAAGGAATTGTTGCTGAGCTAGCTTCAGGGTTTGGTTCTTTATTTTTATTTATTCATATGCAGTGTTTGATATCGATTATGATACTAATAACATTTTGTGTAATGGTTTCTCTAGAATGTCTGTTCAGAAACTGCTTCGTTGAACTTAGATCTTCACTTGCGCTTCCTTTCACGACTTTCAAGTGATTGCGATTTGCAACGTGACTTGCATCACGCGACACACGCGTTCTTCATTTGTTTCCTTCACGTAAATACCGTTGCGCCGCGCCGCAACTCTAGCTAGCAACCGACTCTCTAGCTCGAAGTAATTCCTTTCACAACATAACATAACATCACGCATGTAATCCCCGAAGAGTTAGGCAGATGTGTACTTATTAGTACACCCACGTATCGCCAGTTATGTTTAAGTTGCCATGTAACGGGGGGCGAGCCTATTGCCATCAACCAAGCACAAGTCCAGACTCCATGGCTGCTACTGAGAAATTCCTGATGGAAAAACCCAATAACAAAGTGCACTCTCTGTTCCCTTACTCTCATATTCCGATGGGACGGCTATTCGACACGACTGTAGAGAGATCAGGCGCAGGACCAACGGCTTGAGCTTTCCGAGGGTTTGATCCCGCCAACATCAAAACTCCGGGCGTTTTTTGCCCAACCCGGGATTCGAACACAGGATCTCACGCTCAGCAGTAGCCCTCGCGACCAATAGACCAGACCAACAAGGCAGTCATTCTTTCGTAACGTTTTTTTTCAAAGTCGATTGGAGCACTAGTATTTGAAAAAAAAAAACGTGCATGTAACCGTAATCAATGAGTCCAAACATGGTGATCATTGGTTTCTTACCGACACCTAACAGCAAACCTTTTCTCTTCTAATCACTTTCATTGAACAATGCTCATTAGGAAGACAGGAGTTTCTTAACCTGTTTTCCTTGTCAATTACACGGTCATTGGAATTTCGAAGGTGCCGTTTATTTTTCCTTATAGGCGTTGCTCCGCAGCGGCTAAGCTCTTAACTGTATATACATTTTTAGCCAACATTAGAACTAGTGCCGTATTGTACTTTTTTCAATTCATTATTTGAAAAAATGTCATAAATTTTTATCGGAAGCGCTCTTCTGTTACTGTGATTCTAGGGCGAAAAGATTCATATCCATGTAAGTAAATTAATGTACTTAGCTTCGCTTTATGCCGAATGACCCAAGAATCATCTAATCGATAACATTGATAAAACCATCTTGCTCTTAAACTATAATCGCCTAACATATAAATAGGGATGTTTTGTGATCCCCATGGAATACGATTCAAAAATTTTCTTTTGCACGTCGTTAGTGCCACCTGATTGGATACGAAAATGTTTCCGGGATCGTCATCTGCGACGCGTAACTACGCTACGCACACTACAAGCAAACAAATAAATACTGCATAGCAATAAACGGCTACTGAAACCAAATGAAAAAAGCTGTTCAAAGCATGCTACGAATTGCACTTATGGAGGTAATCACATGGAGGAAATTAGTGCAATTCGCAAGTTGCATCGCCGGAGGCCCTACTGTTGTCGTGTCACGTGTCAGCCCTATACTACCTACCACCTAATTAGCTTCGTCTGCAGTTGACGCTCTAAGCAGTTTGTGGTCAATATAATTCCAGACGCAACCATGTCAGTCGTTATCGTGTTGATTAGTTAAGCTTTGGTCGAGTAACGCGTTGACTTGGTATCTACTTGAAATTCGGATGTCAGTGTTACCACAACCTCGAGTCATAGTTTAGATCGTATTTTAGGCTGTTTTCTTCCTGCTTGTATTCTGGTCATCAAATACAAACCCTTTGTTTAAAGGTTAATGTGATAATATTCTTCAAGATATGTTGAATTAGGACGAATATTAGTTTTTTTTTTATGGGAGAAGATGTGTAACCCTACCGTTTCTACGTAGCCATTCAATCATGAAACCTCACCGCAGTCCTCTGCTAGACATAGGCCTCTCCCAAGTCTGTGCCTCAACGCCCAGTTCTGCACTTTTTGCATCCAGTCTAACCCAGAAATCTCTTTAAGATTTTCTTACCTGGGGGCGTCCCACATTACACCATTGGTCCTTCGACAAATACGGCCAGCTCAAAGCCACTTCAGCTGTAGATACTGAAATAATAAATCGTCAACCAACATTCAGAACTTCGCCGCATTTACAGATTCGTATCAACAACAACCTAATCAAATTAAACCAACACAACTTTCTCGAATCTTCCTCTCCTGAAACCCCCCATAACAATAATCCAATGAAAACAAACAGAAATATAACATAAACATGCATTAACAACCACGCAACAGAAAACTCGAAAGCGGATCGGAAATGAAAAGGCGTAAATAACAACAACTGGCAGTTATTCGCGGCGAATAAATTTAATTATAGCAACGCTCAGTGATTCACGGGTATCGTACATGAATAAACAAGGGGAAGTTCTATGTTTAAAATAACATGATGCTTGTAATCCGGGAAGGGTTAAGCAGAGGTACATATAGTACACCCACGTTTCACCAGTTATGCTCGGATTTTGTGTATAATGTTTACGTTGTAGTATGCAAGCATATTGCCACAAATCCAGACCCTGGGCTGCTATTGAGATATTCCTGAGTGAAAAACCCAATAACACTTTCCCGGACCTAGATCGGACCCAAGATCTCATGCTTAGAAGCTCTGCTTGTATGAGACAGTGGATGTAAATGAAGAAAAACGTACCTTATCATATAGTGAAACTAGGGTTTTAGGAGACTTGGCATAGCTAGTAAACTACCAAGTCATAGGTCTCGAATTCGAACCCAAGACTCGCGCCTCTGAGTTTTCGGAATCATGTGCGTATTGTGTAATTATCGCTTGCTTCGGTGAAGGAAAACATCTTGAGGAAACCAGCATGCCTGAGAGAAACTTCTCGACGGCATGTAAAGCCAAGTCTGAGGATGGGCGGCACAAAAACTCTGACACCAGGTTAGGCATTAAACACACGATAAAGAAAAAGACTAGTAAAATTTCAACTCCTCAAGAAATAACCCAAAAATCAATGACAAAAGAGTACTTCTTCCATTCTAATTCAAATCGTTATTGATCATAACCAACGCAATTATGAACGAGTATTACAAAGGGGAAATAGGGGAAACAAAGTTTCTTAATGTTGTGTGTCAATGTGATTAAATTAGGGGAGTCGGGACCCTCTCTGTCTTGCGATAAGGCTGTGTCTACTGCCTTACAGTTGGATGGGTGCCCAGACAAAAATATGTGTCCCCATGAACCATCCCTACCTGTATGTTTTTGTAAATTGAAAATTCTACGAAAATCGAATGGCAAGTTAATTTAAACTAGATTATACAGACTTCTAAAACCGATGAGTCGAAAAAGTCTGCTAAAAATCTATTCGAGAGAAAATCTGATTCGGCGTTATTTAAATTGAATCCGCAACCTGACGTTTTGAAATCTGGAATTAAGTCATAATTTTGCTTAATTTGATTTTGATTCATTGATAGAACTTTTGATGAAGCTAGCTGCTATGGAGAATAGAACTGACCAGATATAACTTCACATAGACATCCTAGAAACAAGCATCTCATGCAGGTAACTGTATAAAACTCAGAATAAACTCGGATTGATTTTTTCAATTAGAGATTTCTCAGTAGCATCCACGAGGCCTTGATTTTTGTCCAGTTTGTGGCAATAAGCTCGCCTCCTATTACATGGGACCTAAACAAAACAGGCAAAATGTGAGTGTACTAGTAGGTACACCTCTGACTAAACCTAAATAAATAAACCCTCCGTTATGTAAAATTTTATTAACATATGATAATCCTACTGAACATAAAAGTCTTTAAACCATCCAGCCATAATAAACCTTTATAATACCATCGACAACAATTAACCTTTTGAAAGCATTACAGGGAACAACACCAATAAAAAAAAATACAAAATGCACGTCGACCGTAAAAGGCGGTTTTTCGCGTAAGCTTTTATAAACGTTGCAGTGAATGCAATCTTCGTACAGAACAACAGACAAGCGCGCAATGGCATTGTAAAAAACCTTTTCGCAACCGGCGTTGCAGTCGCGTGAAAAAAAAAAACACGGCGAATTGTTTGATACTGGGATTAAAAGGTTCCGTATGCATATATAAAAATAAAAATGTATTCCTGTTTTGGATGCCAGTAAGTAATTGTTTGCAGGAGTGATGGAGAGCTTATATGCTATATTTATATGTGAAAAACAGCGTCAAACCTTATGTGCCCAGTAGATAACCTACACGATTAAATATATAAATATCTTATCATTAACATGGGGTCCGAGTGCTCGCCTAGTTTTTTGGGACATCGCCAAGCGGTTGATCGAATCTTCATGTGGGCTGGCTCATCTTTTGGTTAAAGAATCAGCTTTGCCATCTAACGTGGCAATGCTGACAGCCTTCTGGGCACTATTGCTGTTGACAGCCATGTGGACGAATTTCCTGATGCTTTTTAATGCTTTTCTGCTTTTCTATGTTATTTACATATGTATACCTATTTATTATTATTTTAAGTTTTTATATATAATTATGTAAATATTCATAAAAATTAAAATAAAATATTTGAACTTATAAATTAACTACTTTAAAAGTTAATCAAATCTCAGCCAAGGTAAATTAATTTTAAATAATTATTGCTGCGGCTTGTTATTTAAAGACTTGATTAATTTCAAATACTTAGTTGTTTGTATTGGAGTTTAAATATTTGAGTTTATGTCCGATGTTTAGTTTCATACTTTTCAGAATGGTTTTCAACCTCAATTCTCATGGCCCGAAATTACGAGTATCATTTGTTTTACTGAGTGGGACTGTACTAGCTTTGATAAAATTTTAATTATTTTTTCAATACGTTTCACTAACTTTGTATTTTTGCAAAGTAAACCTCTACGTATTTAACCTTCCAATTAAGATTTTTTTTTCTCATCCGTGATTTCTAATTGACGTGAGATGACAGGCTTCACTCATTGTTAGCTTTCCCATTTCACTGATCAACCTGACATATTTTTTCTTCAATAATTTCAACGCGGAACCCTAAAAAAAGACACGATGGAAATTAGATTACGCGCGCGGTGCATACTCCGTGTTATTATAACTTTTTTTTTCAAAGTAAAAATGGGTGCAACAATGTGTGAGTAAATTGTAAATAATATTATTTCGTGGTTTTTTGAGTAAACCTATTTTTGTTTGTAGATTTTCGTTGCGAAAGGAATATAGTTTATGATTTTAGTCGGTTTTAATTTCACGATTATGTTCATTGAGCGCGAAGTTTTGCTTTGTTAATAGTTTTTATTCAGCTGTCATTTGTTAGCGTGAAGCTAGAGTAGAATAAAGAGTCGACACTCTAGCTTCGCGTATGTTGTTGCAGATTAATAAGTCGTTTTATTAGAATTATTTTTAATATAATTTAAATTGCTAAAGGATAATACAGGCTTATGCCTTCCCTGGATAGTCGTAAATAACGTTTAAGAGAGATACTTGTGTCTGTGAATCCCCTAATATAATGTCTAGCTGTTCTCATTCTATCTATTCTTTCAAAAGCTAGTCTGTCTCTATACATTTATGCTCTCGCATTAAAACAATTTTATTTTATTACTTGACCACTAACAAAAGACATACTAAAAAGTATTTTCTCTCAGTACCAGAGTCTGACGTCTTGACGGCAAAAGCTAAGATTTAAAAAAAAACTGCCAACTGCGTGTATAAAAGTTCTTGGAGACCTGATTTAAGGCACTGTATTACTGATATTAACTCAATTTCGCAAATAGCAGTATTTTTGAAAATCAACATTTAATTGACGTGTAATCGAGGTATAAGTAAACTATTTCGTGGGTTAGTCTAGTGATCGCAAGCGCGACTGCTGAGCGTGAAGTCTTATTCCCAGTTCGATCAGTATTATCAGGATTTTTTCAGTAACAGTCACGGAGTCAAGATCTGAACCCGGGTTGATGGTTATAGACTCGCTCCGACATGGGACTTAAACATGACTGGTGAAATGTACAGAAATTTACTAATAGGTACACCTCTGCCTAACCCTTCGGGAATAATAGGCGTAATTTTATGTACAGTGTTTGACTAATTCCCTCCTGAAAGCCTCACTAGAGGTTGCCGAAATTCGGCCGTAGTTCGTGTTCATTCGGGACTATTCGGAAACAATCTCCCCACAGAATCCATGTTTACTAGCAGGTACTGTTTGATCATGGAGTATGTAGAACAACTTTGCTAAATGTCATAAAACGATATAGACATTGATTTTAATATATATATTAGATAGGCTTGCGTTTGGCCGCAAATCGCCCGATGTGAAGCGATGATGCGGCCTAGAGCGGAGCGCACTTGCCTAGAAGACACCGATTCACACGAATAAACTTATTTTTTTTGGAGTTACGACGAAAATACATAACAGAAATAATTTATGATTTAAATATACGAATTTCACTCTGCTTAAAATCATAAACAGCTTTTCTTCTAGAGAAGCAAAGCTGTTTTATCCTAAAATCTTTGAAAATAACAAAGAGAACGTAAAAAGGAAAAAAAACTAGTCTATCTCGCAATAAGACCCGTCTTCAAAGTTACAAAATAAATATTGTAAGGATTTTATTTCTTTCAGTCTTCGTAAACTTTGTTGTAAATTGTTTATTTTAGTGCTGATAAATCGTATCTTTTTGAGAAACGTGAACGTGAAAACAGCGACAATGATGGGTCTTATTGTTTCCAGAAATTAACAAGAATTTAAATCGTTCGATCGGCCATGCTGCGTTAAAAAATTATCACTTGACTGTTTCGTTGACATTTCAGTAGTTCTGTCTCTTTCGCTCTTAAAGTCATAATTGTGTATTCTTCTCACTTCTCAGTGTAAGTAAACAGTCTTTATCTTTCACAGTTTTTTAGAAAAAAAAAATAATAACAACGCTTGGTCTATAAACAAGAGATATAGGTGAGAGAGGTAGAAAAGAAATAAAAACTCGTATATTAAAATATATAAAACTATGATAGTTCGTTATTTTGCCCATGTGAAACCCCACAGGCCCAGGCACACGCCATGTAGGCCTGTTAATTTATTATCTTTATCATCTGCCTAGCCTTTTCTCAAGTATCTTGGGGTGCGGGTTCCGCGCAAAAAATTAAAACCCTTGAAATGGTTAACAAAAAAAGATTCAAATAGGGAATAATAAATTCTCGCGGACGAAGCTCGCGCGCAATAGCTACCTAGCTTATTAATAAAATACAAAACAGGAATATCGTGTAGCAATTAATAAACACTGCTTCAGTATTACACCCACGGCCATGTTTGTATCATAATCTGATTAATGTAAATCCATTCAAACAAAACATAAATAGGAAGGGTTGTATGTAAAACGAGTTGAAATGAAACTCACATTACATTTCCAAACGAATTGTGAAAACATAACATTTTAGGCATTTTGCTACGTCACTGTTATCATTTAAGTGTTCGTGTAGTTGGTTTTAATTACCGTCAAACGAAATAAAATGTGTTTAATTATATTTTAGAGAAAGGTCTTTAGTTGTTGTTTTGTTAATTTAATTTTTGTGTTAAGATTTTTAATATCATCGAGGAAAAACACAACGAATTGAAAACGTAGTAAAAGCTAATTTAAGATTTCGTATCATATTTTAGTTTTTAATTTTGTTACTGATTGAAAACCCATTTTCTGTTATAAGATTTAGTTACTCCATATCTATTCTATTATGTATAATGTACAAAAAATTATAAAGCTTAAGAGTTTGTTTGTTTAGTTGGTGGAACGCGCTAATCTCAGGAACTACTGGTTTGAATTGAAAAATTATTTTAGTGTTGGAAAGCTCTTTTATCGAGGAAAGCTCTCTATAGACAATATAACATAACGCTGCGACCAATAGAAGCGGAGCATACATTAAAAATGTTACGCAGGTGAAATAGCGCTCGTTAGCTAGTAAATAAATAATAATAATAATACCAGCATGTAACTGTCCCACTGTTGGGCAAAGGCCTCTTCTCATACAGAGAAGGCACGAGCATTGATCACCACGCTTGTTCTTAGACGGGTTGGCGATTTCAGACTTATAATAATTATAAGTCCAGGTTTCCTCACGATGTTTTCCTTCACCGATGTCTGTGATGTCCAAGATAAACTTAGAAAAGTACATATGAATTGAAAAAGTCACATTGGTACTTGCCCAAATTTGAACCCACAACTTCATGCATGAGAGGCGAGGTCTTAACCTCTGGGCCATCACGAGCTTGTAAACAATAAACTTAAAAAAAACAGGTACTATTGCCTTTTATGCTATGAGTACGCAGTATTAAGTTAGAAGAGTTTGAAGAATTTTAAGGTAAATATTTTAATTATTAAATCTCCCACCTGGACACGAGTTGCCATGGCCGACCTGGAAGTCTATAAATATACTCCGGACACAGGCTGGCCGAAGCAAGGAACACAAGTTCAGGTGGAGATTCATAAATGATTCTGCCCTGGAGTGTAAATGTGGTGTTGCCCCACAAACGATGGAATACTTGATATCGTGTCCTGCCTGTCCTGTTGTTTGCACATCACAGGAGCTGATGGACGCTACTGAAAATGCCAAAATCGTCGCCAAATATTGGGCTGACTCAATTTGAATTGTCATCGACACGCTTAGAATAAGAACATACATTTAATAAGATAAAAATCTACAAATAAACGAGAAAACGAGTATATTTTAGACAGCAATAACAATTTATTTATTATCAAGAACCGAGGAAAACCAATTTTCTATTATAATGGAAACGGAATAATATTCAAAATCTCGTCCAATCCTGACACAATCGAACCTTTGGACGATTGAATAGAAAGTTCTGGAACGTACAGAATCTATTCAAGTGTGATACAAAGAACATGTTTCTATGTTGAATTTATCAAATAGTTGAACAAACTATATTAAAGTTTGCTGTAAGAGGGATGGCGATGCGTGTGAAGGGACTAGATGGGATAGTAGTTAGGGTTGCCGCGAATTATTTTCATAATAACTTGGGATTTGGGCTTAACTTGCTAGGATTCGTTTTAGTACAAACTTTTACTAAAATCGCCTCGTTGCTTTGCGTTGGGGTCTAGTGGTCGCTAGCTTGACTGCTGAGCATGATGTCCTGGGTTCGATGCCTAGGTCGGGCAAAGTGTTTTTGGGTTTTTGCATCAGGAATTTGTCAGTAGGAGCCACGGAGTCTGGATCGGTGCTCGTTTGATGGCAATAGGCTCGCCACCTATTCCATGAGACTTAAACATATCTTGCGAAACGTGTGTGTATTAATAGGTACACCTCTACGTAACCCTTCGGGGGTTACGGATGTGACGTAATGTTTTGTTTTACTAAAATAACTGTGGCATTAAAACAACATTTTTGCGACACCATCTACTAATAAAAATATTTCTTAATAGTATTGACAGTCGTGTAAGAAGAAATACTCTGCGGGTCTTCATAGAGCGCTCTTGTAAAATAAGACCTGTCTTCTTTCAAGCACCAAAAGGGTACAACCCTAGCTAAGTTATCTTTTAGAAACGGGCGCCAGTTACACCATTGCGTAACTAGAGTGTCTGGAAACTGGTATATAGTATTATTTGAACGGTGGTAAACTTAGGAGATTACTTTCAGAGAAAGTGACTAGTTAGATTATGTGCCTCTGTTTTATCCTACAGGACATAGAGTCGTGATGTTATGTATTATTTGAAATGGGGTAATTCTCATTCTCATAGATTCTAGGACTTAATGATCAACCAAAGAATTCCATGACAACATTGTTAACTTATGGATATGATACGGAAGTGCTCTCATATCTATGAACTGTCCAACTAATTTTGATACGGAAAATTATGCAAAAAGCACAGCCATTAATACACTACCACCGAACTACCGACCATTACACAACGGTCTAACCGTCAGCCTAACAAGACATCCCAAACCCTACCCGCAGCACTCAGAGAAAACGCTTCCAAACTTGTAAGAAGTTGTAAGTAGTCAGAAATAAAACGTGGTCAGGCCTTGCCTCTAACAACTGAAAAGGTCCGCGTAATACTAATACGAATGTTACCTACCCATTCTGACATGTTCTTCGTGTATTTTCCTATATGGGTCCTACAACAGACAGTATGGTCTTGTTCCTAAGGTCAAAGAAAATGTCCTAAGAAAAGTTGGGAAGTCTGGTTTCTTTGCACGGTTTGAAAAGGAATGTCTAGAGAACAATCTATGTGAATACACTTAAAACAAAGGTCATCATCTTCTGCCTAGCCTTTTTCCATATGGTAATACGATATCCCTTGGTAAGATTGGTTGTCAGACTTTCGGGCCACTGACTGTAACGTCTGTCAAAGATTTACAGCCGGGTCCAACGGCTTAACGTGCTTTAAGAGGCACGCGAGGGAACTCGGTATGCAATGGGTGGTCAGCCATCCACAAACCAACCTAGGCAAGCGCGGCTTAACCTGAAGATTGATCCGACTGGCTGTAATTATTTACCCACGAGCCCCTCTACAACAAAGGTGTTCTGCTAATCTTCTTTTGCAATTGAATTACGTTTGATTTTGAAAACAGTAGTTTTAGAACTCAGTTCTCTGAGCTACACTATCTGAATTCTCCAGGATTACACGAACAGGCAGCGAAGTATCAGTATTCTATGCATTCAGAAATAGGTTGACTTGAATAAGAATTGACCTGGAACTACTTTGTTGATGGTACCTGCTCAGTATGAAAAGTAGTACAGAATCTTGATCAGTTTAATCCGCCAAAGAAACTGAGCTACGAAGCCAGCCATAATGAAGTTACTGGGAGGCTAGAAAACATCGAAAGTACAAGTTTTTTGAATATATTATACTGATTTTTTTATTCAATTGTTCTTGCTATCAGCAATAAGACTGCAACTATACCTGCTCAGCTATGCTAAATTTGTTCCCGATAAAAGTATTCCATTTAGCTTCCACATATCTATCCAACCCCCTCGACTACCTTGTTGATCAAGGGTTGCAAGCGCGACTGTTGAGCATGAGGTCCGGGGTCCGGGGTTCGATTCCCGGATCGGGCAAAGTGTTCTTAGATTTTCCATCAGGAATCTCTCAGTAGCAGCCACGGAGCCTAAAGTTGTGCCCAGTTGATGGTTATAGGCTCGCTCCCTTTAAAGTCCCATGTAATCATGGGACTTCAAACATAACTGGCAAAACGTGGGTGTATTTTGATTACAGTGTAATGTTGTTATGTTGCATCTTTCCAAACAATCTCAATAGACATTTCACCACATCATAAAACTGTCCCTCACCAAATAAAACAAAAAAGAGAGATATGGCTGACGAATATGCAAGTGGCATAGAAGCGACAATCTGTGGGACCATCTGAATTGCACATTCTCTCTTCCTACCCTCACTTAACAAACCACGTCTGGTGCTCATTGCTTTTTATCGTTATTTTTTCCTCCCACTTCAGTTTTAGACGGTCCATGTAATAGAATATTTTAGTATGTCGCTGTTGTTTTAGTTTTGCCTTTTTAAGATTTTTTCTTTTTCTGTTTTTTTTTTTTGCTAAGAGTGTAACACCCTTATCTATAAACAAGTCAAAGTGTTTACTTGAGTAAATGTCATTTTTTTAAGATACGATTTTTATTATGTAGTTTATTAAGTTAGTACTGTAAAAAGTTAGAATTCTTAGTTTTGCTTGCTTTGACAGTTCTTACTTCGTTTAAATTCTTGTCGATTGCATGAAAAAAATTGCACAAGTATTTACTGTAACCTGAAGAAATGATGGCTGTATTAGGATTCGAGTAAATTTCTTCTACTTGTTTTTGTGTTTTAATGAAGGTCGAATGTTTTATGCTGTTAAGACACACTGATGTAGAACTGTGATTAAGATTATATATTTCAAGCACTAGCTAGTGCTCAAAATTATAAATTATGCGTAATCTCCACTTTTCGTTTCTGTTCCTTGAACTTTAGGCACATTAGCTCTACCTATTCCGATCACTGATAATAAGCCCATAAATTCCAAGCCTTTACATCCATTATAAGAAACTCAAACAATACAGTACAAGCTCAATATACGATGATACTGTCCATCACTGCAGCACGTAATCCTGTTATCCGGGATAATCCGGTTTAAAATTTAAAATTCCTTACCAAAGCCGTTTATATCCGTGATTCGCTGTTAGCCGAGTTTAATTATATTTTACATCAATTTGATTGATACCTCTGGTAATCGAGTTCGCTTGTGTTAAGTACTTTCAACTTAAAAGATAATGCTACTGATATACTATATCATAGTATGCGTTTATTCAGACATTAAATCGAATAAAATGCAGTTTTGATTGATGCTGCGTTTGGGAAACACAAGACACATCTTATCTATGAAATAGTTTAAAGAAATTTTATTGTAATCAAATATACGAGAAAGAAATCTCGATTGAGAATTAGAAAGAATGGTAGAAAAAAATGGTATGAACCAAAATAATAGACGGAAGCTAAAATATTACGGCATAAAACGTGTTCTTGGGTCCGTTGACTGTAACCAAAATTATCATCATTTGCGTAGCCTTTTCTTGACTATGTTTTTGATCAGCTTCCAATCTAACTGATTACAGCTGAATACCAGTGTTATACATAACAACAGCCTTAATGCATACGAGTGAATAATACGGTACTTTGAAGAAAAAATACTTTTATTAAATTTTTGTCTGTCTGTCGAAACGGCTGGACCGATTTTGACGGGACTTTTACTGGATAGCTAATGTTATAAGGAGCAACTTATGATACATTTATTTTAGAAAATGAATTGGGGTTCCGTGCAGAAAAATCCTTCACATTGTTAACGAAATCCGATTCAAATAGAGAGGTAATATTTTTATAATAATTTCAAGCCGAGGAAGGTCGCAGGGCACAGCTAATCATAAGTAAATAAACACCTAAACGCCTTGACCACGAACAATTATGAACACTAAATTCAGACTCAAGGTCCATGAATGTCTCTTATTGACTCAACATACAGCCACACAAGTTATCCTCCAACTTAACAAGATACTCGAAGACAAATTACCGCGTGACAGCTCTAGAATTCGATTTAAATGAATCGATTTACAGCTATATAGGCACTCTTAATTGAACCACAGGCACCGCATTCCCTACGACCACAATCCGGCCACGTTGCTGTGAAGAGCTACCGTCTGCCCCGCTTAATTGGTGGTTAATCGATTTGTAATTCACCAAGTTTGTGTGCTGAGCTCATGTATAGTTTGTTGCAATCGATTTTTGAGGAAATATTTTTTTTTCTTTGAAGATTTTATGCGATAAGACCGACCAATGTGTCATCCTATGTAAAATGTATTTAATTTATGATAGTTACTTCTATGGACATAATAAAGCTTGTTTTATTCTATTCTTTCTTGGGAGTGGAGTTGGAGGCGGCGTATGATCAGGTTTGTTGGCGTTTTCGTACCTTGATGATTTAATTATTTCAGTTGTTCGTACAGTTAATGTTAGCTTGCGTCATCTCATGACCGAGGTAAGGCCTCCACCCATAACTTCAACTTCCACTTATTTTAAACAGAGACACAGTTTTAAAAACCTAATGATACATTGAAAAAAGAAAAAACTAAAATTTTATATCAATTATGATCCATCCATTTATAAAACACACATGTAAGCATTCTTTACATCGTCCAACGCTACTCGCAATTTCAATAAGTATTTCAATTTTCTACAAGGGCCAATATTCTGCTAAAGTGCACTCACCCATTCACCGTCCAAATCCCAGGTCTCTAATACCTAAACGTTATTCCGAAGTGCAATGTCAGAGCAAAGAAGAAAATAATACATTTTTATAGCATGTACAGAACCACATCTAGGTTCTTTTCAGAGAGAATAAACATCTCTTGAGCTCACAAACATTAAGTTTCAAGTGCAAGCGGTTGAAAGCAACTACCATTGGTCGACTGACTGTAATTCTGTGAGAATTATCTGAACCCGTCCCGTTGTGGGGAGTTGGATTGCTCGGTTTGTTAGGATTTCTGTTTTCTTTCTAAACTTTTCTCACTAATTTGCTATACGGCAAAAGAGATAGGACGTTGAAAAAATTACAATCCATCGGCAGTACAGTATGACCACTTTAAGTTTACAGATCAAGGTGGCACTGCTTGTGCCAAGAACTTATCTGACACTAAAACACGGAACTAAAATAAATAGACTAAAACTAAAATAAATAGAGTTTGACATATCGATGCATTTTTTCTTGTGGTCATACTGTATCCTATAGGATTATGATCACTGCTCTAGGTCCTCCAACCCAATTTAGGTTTTAGTCTTAGAAGTCGTTACTTTGTAAAGCCTAACTGGTCCTTTGATTAGACTCTCAAAGCAGATGATATCTTTAAAACTATGCATTTTTTTGTATTATTTTTACTTATACAATATAAGCCAAAAAAGCAAGTTGTTTATAGTCCTCCTGACCGTTTAGAGATTAGCAATCTTTCTAAGATTGGCCGCCGTGACCCGTGATTGGCCCAAGTGTTCAAGTGTGTGCGCGGACGCAGGTGCACTCTCTGTTCCTTTACTCTCATATGTCCGATGGGACGGCAATCCGTCATGACTGGAGAGAGATCAGTCGCAGGACCAACGGCTTAACGTGCTTCCGAGGCAGGGGGGTATCATACCGCCAACTTCCAAATTCCGGGCTACCACTGAGAAATGTCTAATGGAAAAATCCAATTGCACTTTTTGCCTGACCCGGGGAATCGAACCAAGGAACCACTCTCAGCGGTCGCATGACCAACGGGGCAGCAAGGTGACTACCATAGTTCTAAACACAATCGAGTCTATATAATTCGTTCCATCGATGAATCTCGCGAAGTAGCTATGGGAAGTGACCTGCAGATATTGTAGTACTGAAAGATGTGAACAATTGTAGTGGCCTTTTATCTGAGATAAAATTAACTACCGACTCCCGTGTTATGCTGAGACATAACATATCAGTATATGAGGGCCTCGTCAATTGTGGTATGGGTATAGTAAAAGAAATAAATGGCCATCACTGCGCAGTGCAGGGGTCAGTTAGAGGAAGGAGAATTACCAGATTTCACTGCAGACAAATTTGACGATGAAAGCACAGGAAGCAAGCTAAAAGAAAGCGATGGTTACGTTGCTATACCTCCAGTGCTTGCAACTTTCCAAGGAATAAAGGTTTAAGGTGACATTGAACGCAGGATGTTGCCAGTAATTCTATGCTGGGCCGTCACTGCACATAAATTGCAAGCGACAACCCGCGATAAAACAGTAAGAAAGTTTTTGCTATATGTAGCACTGAGCTAATTGAAAACACTCGATGGCATTGCATTATCAGATTCAGATCCAAATAAAGTGCTAAACAACTCGCATGATGGACGAGCGCTTTTTCTAAATGAGCCCAAACATGGTATGCCGTCTGTAAACTGTTGCGGACCTCTAGCGACTGCCTTCCGTCTCCATCATCAGACCTTCGTTGACAGTCTCATACTCCAGCTAGGTCTAAAGATCTCATCAAGTTGCATGGAATGAGCCCAAACACGATATAGCCGCTGTAAGCTGTTGAGGACCTCTTGCCTTCCGTCTCCATCATCAGGTACATACAATCCAGATCTCTACTATATGTGGTATTATCATCAAAACTTCATATGTGTAGAAAATTTAAACAGAATGGGTTCACAATTGAAAACTTCAGTAGGAAAAAAAAATCAACCCTGTATTTCCCCCTTAAGGGTGTATTTAATTTTTCAAATTTAAATGGGATCAACTTTGAGATATACGCTGTCCAATAAAAAAAGAATCATTGAAATCGGACCTCTCAGTAAAAAGTTATGTTCATAAATAAAAAAAATATAATAATACGGGTCGAATTGAGAACCTCCACCTTTTTTTCGTCGTTTTAAATCTCTTTTTGTAAGTTTAAATTTGTACGCAAGATTACTCTTCAGTTCCTAAAAATATGACTTGAACAGTCGTATCTTTTCACAGACGAGTGTCAAAGTGTAGCAAAGTACTTATTTAAGCTGACAGCTTATACGGAAAATCTAATATCCCCTCTGGAGCTGCTCAATAATTTTACTTTGTCAACTCTAAAACCAAACCTTAAGACGAAAATAGAAGAAAAACTAAATCCAAGTCAAGCACAAATAGTAAGGGCCGAGTTTCTTTCTGTGTCGCGAAAGAAATACTTCCCATGAATCCCGTCTACCGCACACCTGAGAATGGAGGACGTTGACCCCTCGTTTTAGGAAGCGTTTTAAACTTTGCGTCGTCGTTTCGACGTTCTTTTATAGAGTTGTGAGAACTAGACTGTAGTGGCGTGTAATGGGTGACTGTTGAAGAGTTTGGTTTATAGATTCGTGATGTAAGATGTTATTGGTATGACTAGAGGAAGATTATTGACAAAAAAAAACTTTTTTTAGTGTTTTTTTGGAAGTCGGTTTTTTTTTGCTAAAAATTTTTTATTTTACCCTTTTTAGTTATCGCATCACACACAAATCCTTGTCAAGTATCAATTTCGCAATTTCTTTTACTTGGATGACATTTTTTCCAGCTATTTTGATTTCAAAACCAAACTGCTGAACCGATTTTAATGAAATTTCTATGGGACCAATCGGGAAGTTAATCCATTCAGATAAAAGAAGAATTTTTCAAATCGGTTCATAAATGACGGAGATATGAGGTAACACAAAAAAAAAAAAAAACATACAACCGAATTGAGAACCTCCTCCTTTTTTTTAAGTCGGTTAAAAAATGTACATCAGATATAAACGGCACGGTTTGCGAAGTGGCTGAGCGATTGACTGCTTCGCTGCGTGTCTGATACCCGCACGAAACAAATATTTGTTCGGGCCATAGATAGTTGTTCCGGGTCTGGCTGTTTCTGTGTGAGAGTTTAAATGTTTGTAAACGCACACAGGATACAGGAGAAATACCTAGTGGGAGGCAATGATTTAAAAAACAAAATAACATCACGCCTGTAATCCTAAAAGGGTTATATCAGATAGGGACCTAATAATGAAGTTAACTCCCGCATTGGTCTAGCAGTTTAAGCGCTACTGCGAAGCAAGAGCTTCCATTTCCAGGTCGGTCCGAAGTGATATGGGTTTTCCTTTCAGGAATTAGTAAGTAGCTCAGGATTTAATCCCGGTCGATAACAATAGACTCACCCTTTAGTGTAGTAGGACTTAAACATGACTGGCTAAATGTGAGTGTACCTTAGATATACTCCTGCCGAACCTTTAGGGAATTACAAACGTGATGTATTGAGCTTATCATTATAATCTGGATCACTTCAAAGTTCGAGTGAATCGGTTTCTTCTAGGCAAGCGTGCTTCACCCTAGCCCGCATCACCACTTCACATAAGGTGAGTTGCGGCCAAACGTAACCCGACTAACTGAAAAAAACTGGAGTGATATGATTTTGCCGATCGGTTATATCATAATGCACACCCTGTTCATTCAAATTTTGTCTAAAATACACAATTTCAGGACTTCGCTGTTTAGAATTGAGACTTGACATTTTCAGCTCTACGACACTAAACTTTACGGGTGCTTTTACTAATACAGCAGTATGTAGATGTAAACTGTCTACGACTTACGATTTACGATGGAACTGCTCGTTGGATAGCTTTCATGGTTTTCTCACAGTTTCATAAACTAAAGCATTTTACTTCAACTACAGAAAGTGGTGAAGAATGCTTTATTTTATGTAAACAAAAACAAAAAAATAATATTAAATCGCAACTTATTTATTTCAAGAAGTTTTTTGTACAATTACCTGAAAAATATCTAAAATGGGCAATATCCTTTATTTTCAAATACATTGTGCCGGTCAAGATATAAATTACAAATACATTTTGCTCCTGCAACACAATTTCAGCTATCACAGCAGTCAGAAAATCCCACATACAAAATATTTTTGTGTATTTCTTATTAATTTTCTCCTCCTCTCACAGATTCTAAGAAACCTTGAATCTTCAACTTCTAAACGGTTTTCGCTTTTCATGAAACAAGTTAATACACAATCTTCGTCTCAATTATGATGATAAGTTTAAAGATCACTTACAAGGGCCATTAAAATTTTCTCTTTTACAAACGTTTTGCTGTAATGTAAATAAGCTTCTTGCTTATATAAATGACCGTCTCAATTTATACAGAAACAGTTAAATTGGAAGATCTTCAGCTAACTGAGTGGCCAAACTAAAGGCTGGTCCAAAAGTTGAAGAGTATTTAAATTTGTCAATTCAAAGTTGTTACTCAAAGCTCATTTACAAAGTATCTTTTGAGAATTGGCAAAGGAATAAATCTAAGACTTGTAGTATTGTTGGTAGCTGAATAGAAGCGCTGTGCCTGAAAAACCAATTTAAACTGCTCCTGAGTCTATGTACGCTCAAGTGATGATCGCAGAGAGGGAAAATAAATAGCAATTCAACTTGAACATTGCTCTTTTTTTCCTTGGAGCCTCATAGAACTGACTGAAGAGTAATAATTTATGAAGTATTTTGAAACAAAATGAAAATTCGAGGCGATTACATTAAACACTATGGACTCATGTCCGAAATAAAGAATTTGAATTTGAATTATACTTTTATCTACAGAAATTACTTATGGATCCAGTGACAGCATCTTTTATTTTCAAATACTTTATGATGGTTTATACTAGAAAATTACTTAGAAAATTGGCATCCTCAGTATTATATTTAAAAAAAAAAAAAAACTTTTCGATAAAAAGAAGAAAAAATATTTAAAACATTGAGAACTAACATGAAAACTTTGGATGTGGTATAGCAATTTGAAAACTGCAATCGTTATCGTACAGTCGGTGGTAAGGCAGCTAAAACTTTTACTTTGAACTGGCTTAGGGTTGCTTATAGGTACTACTTTTTTAACTGACTTCAAAAACAGGAGGAGGTTGTCAATTCGGTTGTTTTTTTTTGTGTTTGTTACCTCATATCTTCGTCATTTATGAACCGATTTAAAAAATTCTTCTTTTATCTGAAAGGATTTGTTTCCCGATTGGTCCCATAGAAAATTCATTGAAATCAAAATAGCTGGAAAAAAATTGTCATCCAAGTAAAATAAATTGCGAAATTGATACTTGACAAGGATTTGTATGTGACTTTCGGACTTTCGGAAGTTGGTGCCAAAAAAGTCAATGAAACAAACGATAGTCAACGACTTTCGAAAGTAAAGTTATTTTCCACTTTTTTAGTGTTTTTTTTTTTGGAAGTCGGTTATTTTTTTGCAAAAAAGTTTTTATTCTTTATCATTGCATTCCCTAACCACTGTATTTTGTTTTAACGCTTCCGATCCCGCTTCCACTTATAACTCAGACCACAAAATCTAAGGAATACAGTGTGACAAAGAAGGTGAACTCACAAGTTTGCCTTATAAATCTAGTGAACTCGCGGGAATAAATAACTTTGCCGCGCTTTGATTCTGTTCTTTGGTGATTACAGACATTTAAATTTAAACTTTAAGTAAAAATAAAAGATGTTGTGGTCCTGGCAGCATTCTGTTGTGTTGCGGCTGTACTTATTGTTTGTTTCGCCACTGTTTGGTGCTTTGTTAGGACAAAATTGAAGAGTTAAATCCCTAAAACCGAGTTAACCGTTGGGGTAAGCTGTTGTTTTCGGGGATTTTGCTGCCATAGGTAAGGCAACTGAATAATATGCAACATGTTTTCTTTCCAACAAAGGCGTTCAAGTTTGAAGTTAAAATAAATACAATAATTTTGTTATTAAATTAACACTAAGTAAAATAATTTCCTTCTATACTAATAAATAAATAATGTTTTTAGTTTGTATGTCCCTGACATCCAAACTTCGGGACTACTTCAACTACCGATTGTGAAAAATCTTTTACTTATGGGAAGTTACATTATTCTAGATCCTTAAAACGTTCCTATGGGATAATTTCGGTACATAAAGCCGCAAAGCCACCGACCCGCCGACACAACCCGGCGGCCTAAATAATTAACAACATACTACTAAACTAGCCCGCCGACAAAAAGTTGCCGATATAGGCCGGCGGGACGGTGGCTTTGGTGTTTATTGAGCTTAACGCGAGCAAAGACGCGGGCAAAAGCTAGTTTTAAATAGTCGTCTCGTCGTTCTTTGTCACTTGTATGATTTTATGACTCAAAAGATCAAAACAAAGGCTTTTTGTTTTATTTGAATTAGAACAAAGTTGTAAGATATTTCAATATCTTTTAAGAGAGACATGAAGAAACAATGTAGTTTTGTTAATTATCTTTGTTTTAATTAGTTTACATTGTCATTTGATTGAAAAGCTTTTGACAACTTTGTTTAATATTGATTCAACAATATAATATTAAATGAATGAAACTTGTTTCGTCAGTGACAAAATGTTATTGAATTATTTTTAGAGATATTTCGAAAGGGTTTACGAGTACAAGAGTTTGTTTATTACTGTCTCGAAAAACCTTCCAATATATTTATGTTATTTCTATCCATGCCATCGACCGACTTCGGTCGACGTTGATCGATTGGTTTGGTAGTTTTAGCTGATCGACGGATACCGGGTGTTATACAATAGATCGACCGCCGATCGATGCCATCGATCGACATCGGTCGACGTTAGTAAAACTGTCGATCGACGTCGACTAATCCATTCTACCATCGATCGATGGTATCGATCGACAATCGATCGATTGGTGTGGTAACACCCTAAGACCAACAAAAGTCCCTCGGCTGAGCATACCTTACCAACACACATATCCTTACACACATACGCACATACACACACACAAATAGTTGCGTTACCTACCTCACCGTTGCTTTTTTACACCTGTCAGATACACATTCATTTGAAAAAGTAACGAGGGAGACCATAATAAACATGAGTGTCTGAAAAAATATACAATTTAAACGTGATAAGGGAACGGCCGTTTAAGAACAAAAATGGCGGTTTTTTTTGAGAGATAAGTCCGGTTTTATTTCAATACTTTTGTCGTTAATTGTGTAAATGTATGATGATAAGTTACTGAAAGGGAATAAAATTGCTAAGGCGATTTAAAGTGATGTGAAAAGTGGATTATTGTTGTGTGTTACTCTCGAATTTATTACTAAAAAATTAGGTCTCTTAAATTTATTGGAGTTTTATTAATCCTTATAGATAGCCTTTGTTTTTTTATTAAAGTATCAATCAAAAAACTAGAAATCGGAAACTAGTCATAAACCACACAATGCTAAGAAAACATACTAGCAAGTTAAACAGACACCTATTTCTAGTTGCAAATTGATACAAAAATTATACCATAAGCGGATCAATACAATACAACGTAACATTCAGGGCCATATTTCATGAAAAACCTTTTCAAAAAACTCCTGCCAGACGCCTCTGACCTCTGCCAGTGATCCCGGAAAAATAACTTTAAAAAAATAAAATAAAAAAAGATCACGATAAGGCTAACTAAGGACCTTAAATAGCCGTCCTTTATCCCAAAAAAGCGTGTCTTTTAAAAAAGCGTTCGAGCCCTTTCTTCAGCAAACAAAAAGGCCAAGAATCAGCAAACGTTTGTAATCCTGGAAGCAATTTATCAGACGGTATTGTTACACCAGTCTTCTATATTTCATCTCAGTACCTCGCTGGTAATGATACCCATTTGGACACGAGGGCTGATGGCGTGTGTTCCCGACTAGAAAACCTTTATATAAATGGATGTTATTATAGTAGAAAACTGGGCTAGTTTCCGTCATGGAATTTGTGCTGAAAGTGCTTCTGGTTTTGATGAATTCAAAGATATTTGTCGCTTTTATGAAGGGTCGTTTTGGCTTCTTAAATATGGGGTTACGAGGTCTTAACCTAATATTACATCTAGTATCTATCATTATAGTATATGCTCTGTATGAAATACTAGCTGTTGCCCGCGACTTCGTCTGCGTGTATATTTTGATGTGTATGTGTGAGAAAAAAACATAGCTTCAAAATTGACGTCGTTTCATACTAACTTTCAATCCTACTTTTCACCCTTAGGGGATGAATTTCCAAAAACCCTTCTTAGTGCTTCATGCTTCTAGTTCAAGCAACACACAGCACAGCACAGCGGTTTAAGCTGTGCGTTGATCGATCAGTCAATGAATAAGTCAGCCAGTCAGTGTCTTACTTTATATATATAGAAGATAACAAATCTGAATCGTAGAAGTGTAAAACATGGATTTTTAGTGACAAAACATGTTAACATGTTTTGTCATGTTTTTGTTTGATAAGGAAGCTCAGCGATCCGCTATTCCTTCTGTGAACTGAGTTGATGCCTAACTGTGAGTCAGGTTGGTATTATTTCATTAAAAATATAAATAACTAGACCGATAAAGTCATACCTATATGATTTATAAAATTGGTCATTGATAGTTTACAGATATTTATATCCAACGGGAAACTCAGATTGACAATACAATACAATTCGATTTTAAAACTGATAAAATATAAAAGCCGGTAAATCCCGCGATACTTTGCAATAATGTTTTTGATTGGAATCTCTGCGGCATCAACAATCATCATCATTATCAATCAAATCTGTAAAGTATAATTAAAAAAATTCAATACTTATTTATTGCCAATTTCGTAGATTTTAATTCTACGTATACGATTCGCGGTCGAATAATTTTCTCGTTTTCAAGTATAATTTTGGTTGAATGGTAACCTTTTATGTGTACTTACTGTGTTAAGTAATAATATAGATTACAGACTATAATATGTATAGTTTTTCTTGTTAATATCCAGCAAGTTTCGAATTTCTCGACCGATTGCCCTTGGCTTTCTGATAAAACTTGTGACACGTCTTGCGTCAAGAGACGCGACTTGCTTCAAGAGACGCGACGTGCGTAAAGAGACGCCACTTGCATCAAGAGACGATTTGCGTCAAGAGAGAATACTTGCTTCATGATACGTGATTTGCGTCAAGAGACGTGACTTGCGTCAGGAGACGCAACTTGCGTCAAGAGTCGCGACTTGCGTAAATTTCTTTCGCGTGAGTACCATCGCGACTCGTGACTCGTGGCGTAGTTACCTACTATCAATAATCTCTTTCATTTGTTTTCCCTAATACTCGATGTCACAAGACGCCTGTCACTATAGCGTGTGCCTAAGTGATAAGGCATCGTAGGACGAGGCCTAACTGTAACAGTTGTAGTACACCTATTTTATACTTAACCATTATTTCAACTATGTACCTTAATATTTGAGTATTAATTAACTTTTTGATTTCATGGAATTTCAAAATGATATAAATACCAATTACGTTATTAATAATAAACGTTTTCCCAGAATTTAGCTACAGTTCTAACTTAACAAATTTTCTACGAAACATAGATATTAACTGGCTGAAATTGAATGCTGTATTGGTAAAATTATCACTGATTTTCATGAATACCTGATTACGTTTTGGTCAATGTCTAATAATAAATCTTTCACTCTATTTGGTCCACCAACTACCTATATTATTCAAACAAAATTGTAATCAAACTTATTTTTTGCAAAAAAATAACCGACTTCCAAAAAAACATAAAAAGTGGAAAATAACTTCACTTTCGGAAGTCGGTGACTATTGTTTGTTTTATTGATTTTTTGCCAAAAAAGTTTTGATTTTACCCTTTTTAGTTATGGTATCTCACACAAATCCTTGTCAAGTATCAACTTCGCAACTTTTTTTACTTGGATGACATATTTTTTCCAGCTATTTTGATTTAAAAGCCAAACTGCTGAACCAATTTTGATGAAATTTCTATGGGACCAATCGGCAAGTATATATCCTTTCATATTTTTATAAATCGGTTCATAAATGACCAAGTTATGGGGTTACAAACATAAAAAACAACCGAATTGAGAACCTCCTTTTTTTAAGTCGGTTAAAAATTCAAATTCGAACGTAAAACTTCAAATTCAAAATTAAAACGCGGGCAAATTCTTAACACTTAAACTTAAAGCCTCACACTCAACAACCAGAAAACACAGACCAACCACACAAAGGATCCAGGTAGAACAGACACGTCCGTCCTACCCACGTCGTACCTACGTCTACTATTTACCTTTAATTCTCTACTAACTCCACTTTAATTCCACTTTAAGTTGTCCAATGGATCCCCCTTGAGTTGTCGGACTCACAAGTCTGCAGAACCCAACACAGATCGATTAAGGAAAGTGCAGTACAACGGTAATGTGAACTGACCTGAGGCCCTAAACACGAGCGCGCGGTCTAAATGTAACGTAGATACAATATCGATTTTTGAATCTTAAATACAACTATACTATAGTACAATTTTACCCACCCGTAAACATTAATAAATTCATAAAATTAATTGATTCGATCATTCAGCCTTTTCCCAACTATGTTGGGTCGGCTTCCAGTCTAACCGGATGCAGCTGAACACTATATTTTAAAATTGATTAGAGATGACGTGTGAAACGAGTATTTTCAGTTTTTAATCGCTCATTTTGACGTTACGTTTACACCGCGCACTCGCTAGTGCCTCAGCGCCGTGACTCCCGTCTCAGCAAACACAGAGACACACAGTGTAATACAGTGCCACAGTGTGTCCTGTTCCAATTCTGTTTCTAGTCCAACCGGGGTCATTAAATAGCTGTAGGAAAACTTTTCTAATTAGGCACTGGGCATTAATCTTCTTGACGGCCCGCGATTCGTTGTGACTGGCACAAGTTGCCAAATTATAGAAATAATTACTACAGTGGAATTTGTATTGATTGTTGAGTAGGTGGGTCGGTTTGATAGCGTTTGTAGCTTTGATTTGAGTTTTGAACTGTTTTGTTTGTATGTTTGTTAAAGTTTGTTAAATTAGGGCAAAATTATAGATGTTTACCAACTGAATAGACTATTACTGAACAATTTTCCAGCTATTTAAAAGGAAATAACATAACGCCTGTATTCCTCGAGGGGATAGGTAGAGGTGTAGTGCACTCACATTTCCACAGTTACGTTTGTTTCATTTAAACGAGACTGAGACCACTGGCCAGGCACATAATAATATAAAGATCTCAGGCAACTTAGAAATATAAGAAAACCTAATAGCAACAAAAGTTTCCGAGATAAAGGGTATGGGAGGTGACTGCTGAGATGACGAGTAATAGTGAAGTATGGAGAAGAAGAAGATAAGCTGCGCCTACCTCAAATAAATTGAGATAAAGGCAAGTGAATAATGATGATGATTATACCATTTAGAAGATAAGACTCAACTCAAAATAGTCTAATAATTGACAGAAACTTCAACATCTAAACACCTCTAAGTTTTGATCTCATGTTTGTTTAATTTTACATAATATATATATACATATATATTTTAGTTAAGTATGATTGTAACTTGTTATTTTGTTTATATAGTCTATTTAATATTTAGTTCATTAATTTAGTTTTTAGCTTAAGTTACCACTTATGTTTGTAAATGTTGGTTCACCTGTTATTGGCAACTGTATAAGCCTATTACTCATTACTACTTTATTTTATAATTTACATACAGAAGCTGTTGGTGTACCTTTTTATTAATAAATAAATAAATAAACTCTCTACTTCCACAATATTTTAAACTACAACATAAAACAAATTAAGAAACAAGTAACAGACTCGGTTTGAGACCTAAATCTAATTTGAACCCTCTATTCTTAAGGCAGGAACATCGATTTCGAACGAACTAACATTTCGCTGTTAAATGAATACAGTGGGTAGAGCATGTATTCTGTATTCCCTAGACGGAGGTATTACGTGACAGGTTTGAGTTCTTACATTCTATCTGATGGCAATGGCCAATAAGAAAGCATCGGTTGTTTTTATTTTATTTATTTTAGGGAAAAGAAACAATTGTACAATGTATGGTACAGTAGATATTATAACAAATAAACAGTGGGCTAATGTACAATCCACGACGTTTTTCACAGATTACTGAGCTTAAAGATACAGTGAAGACACAATATTTTCTATTACAACAACATAAATAAAAAGACAAAAAGAATAATTATAAAACAACGACAGTAAGAAACAAACAGCAAATTAATGTACGTTACTTAACTTATGACTAATGGTGCATGCATTATACAAAACAAACACAAAAAGGCAACACAAATATTGCTAGTTACGCAATCCCAAACTATTCACTAACATTTTCTTAAATTTTTGGCGGTCTAAAGCGAATATGTCTATGTTTACAAAGTGTTCATTTTGTTAACATAGACAAATTTGATTGGCATAATTATGTCGATATTTAAAAACATCTTTTTTCTATCTCTTTCTAAACTAACTTATTTTCGATCTACTAGACATTTCAATATTCATATTTATACAGGGTGTTACATAATAAACACAAGGTCTCTCATGTGGTTTTAGGCCATGAAACTGAATAACTTTTATTCTAAGATTTGGAAATTCATACCTTTTTTTTACTTTTACCATGAATTTTGGGTTTGATTTCCAGGTCAGGCAAAGTGTTTTTGGGTTTTTCCTTAATTAATTTCTCAGTAGCGGCCACGGCGTTTGGATTTATGCCTGTTTGATGGCAATAGGGTTACGCCTATTACACAGGATTTAAACATAATGTGGGAGATGAAATGGTTAAGTGAAATGACCTTTATGATCAGTGATCACCAACGACTTCGTATCGATTTCAAATACCTGACGTAAAACTTAACCCACAAAATCAACAACACGTAATACGTTCCCTAACAAGTTACGTTGAAAAACAACGTACGTCGCATCAGAAACAGGTACAAATAACACGGCTGTTTGTTTACGTTGTAAACGTAAACTTGTCCGTAATGGGATATTATATTTTAAACGACTACCGTGTTCGGTGTATTTGTTCTAAACATGGCCCTTATTTTAACACGCTGTGGGTGTATGTTCGTGTATGGAGCGTCGTAGCTGAGGGCGATATTGAGTAATTTCCGTATTTGTAAAATAACGGTTATAAATGAAGCCGAGTGTATTTGACGAGTATTTGTCATCGTTCCATCAATAGTGTAGTTCACCCTAACATAATCTTCTTGATAATGTGAGCGGGATAGAACGATCTAGGCTGAGGAAGCGTGGGCTAAATTTTAATTTTAGCTCTTCTCGTCATTTTTAAACCAATACATTTTAAGAACCTTAGAATCCTTCTGGTTATGGAGGTAACTTGGGCTAGTTCAATGGTACACATATCACATAGGCATCTGTCAAATTCACCGCTTTTGAAGGTATTTTGTTATCAAACTAATTACAAATTGGAAAGTGACTCTGTATGCCTGATGGTTACGTACCAATTAACACCCAAACTATTGAATTTGTTTTACTATTGTTCTACAAATCGTTCAATGTTCGAAAATAAAGAGGCAGCTTAAAAGGCGGATTTATGTCGTGTCCATAAGGGTGGTTTTCGTAACGCAAGTGTTACCACTAATTTGTGTTTGACTTTACGAAAAACCGTTGTTAATTGTCAAGGTTTCGGGAATAATGTGGTGTAACCCACTACTACAGGCATAAGATTGTTTCAATGAAGAAAACTCCAATTAGAGTAGTGGAAACTAATTAGGTCTCTACTACAATGTTTGAAGACTTTTCTTTCTTCGATTTAAGTGTTTCTGTGAAAACTCCAATTACGTTTGTTACTAAAGTGTTGCTTTAAGAACTTCTATTTTCTAAGTTACACACACAGTTACAGATGTTTCCATTCTCGCTTGTTATTTTAAAGGGTTTTCCTAAGCTGTAAAGTACCAAGTTGGTACCAAACAGCCTGGGTTTTAAGACACTTTTTAATCTCGGTGGTGCGTCCCGTGGGATAATTTTAGATTTCCAAGCTGGGAAAGTCGCGGGCAAAAGCTAGCTTTTATACTTTTGTAGGTATTTGTTACTCTAATGCTCATCATATGACTAGCCTTTTCCCAACTATGTTGGGGTCGGCTTCCAGTCTAACCGGAAACAGCTGTACCTATGTACATATATAGCAATACCAGTATTTTACATGGAGCAACTACCTATCTGACCTCCAAAACCCAGTTAGTACTGGGTAATAAAATACCTCTTGGTAAGACTAGTTGTCAAGCTTTCGGGCTACTGACACTTAACGACTGTCAAAGATCTCCAATTGACAGTCAGGACCAACGGCTTAATGTACTTTCCGAGGCACGGAGAAAACTCGTTATGTAATGGGTGGTCACCCATCCACGAACCAACCTAGACAAGCGCGGCTTAACCTGAAGATCGAACCGTGTGGATGTTACTATTTTTAGTCAGGAGCTCCTCTACTACTGCTAATACTCTGCACCACAAAACAGCAAGCCTAACATTTTCACTGTAGGCACAGGGTTAGTGACCCCGACCTGAAGCAAAGAAATTGAAAGCAGCGTTAGAATACATTGGTGACGAAACCGGTCATATCTTGGAACCAGGACACGAGACATCCACCAACCAGAACTTGGTCCACGTGGTGTGGATTGCCCCACTCCCAATCAAAAAGAGGAGGAACTACATTACTTTCACAAGTTATTATGCCTTGTGACTGGGACTGTAGCTTCATCCTTGTGTATTTGACATTCAAAAGTGCCTGTAAGGGTCTAATTGAAATAAATGCTTTGAGTTTGAGGTCTATATCCCAACAATAATGGGAACATTACAGGCTGATAACATAACATAACATCACGCCGTGTTATCCCCAAAGGGTTATGCAGAGGTATAGGTACCTAATAGCACACCCGTATTTCGCCAGTTATGATTAAGTCCCACGTAATAGAGGGCGAGCCTATTGCCGTCAACCGGATACAAATCCAGACTCCGTGGCTGGTACTGAGAAATTCCTGGCGGAAAAACCCAATAACACTTCCGACCCGGGAATCTAACCCAAAGCCTCATGCTCAGCAAACGCGCTTGCGACCCCTAGGCCAACACAGTCAACAGGCTGATAATATTCAATTATACTGACGACTGACGACCCGAATGGCGCAGCGGTAGTGAGGCTGCCTTACGTTCATAGGGTTCCGGGTTCGAATCCCGGTAGGAGCAAGTGTTTGTGTGATAGCATGGACATTTGTTACCGAGTCATGGATGTTTATATGTATAATAAGTATGTATTTACAAACAAAAAGTATCTATGTAGTATATCAACTATCTAGTGTCCACGACACAAGCCTCGTTGCTTAGTGTGGCACTAGATGGCGCTGTGTGCAATGTCCAGCGATATTTATTTATTTATTTATTATACTCGCAGTGCCGTACGACACAAATTACGTATTTTGACTATAATAGGCTCACAAATTGCAAGCTAGTTCCAGCGTCTATCAATTAGGTTATTTTCCTTTGTGAGTGGCTAGTACATAATGTATTTGACCAGCTTTCACTTGATACGGTAGAAATAAGAATATTTCTGGATTTCTCTGTAGTATAAATAAAGTAGAATAGATTAGTTTAGCTACATGGTGTTTAAGAGTGAAGTTGATCAAAATAAAAAGTATATTATAACACAACAATAGAAAAGACAACAATATTCTAGCTATATAAGGTAAATATAAAATAGGAATATTTCCACAAATACCTAACTAACTAACAAAAATATATCGGATTAAAGCCATAAAACAATTAATTCAGAACACGTTGTGTGTGTACCTTAAATTAACAAAATTAAAAGTGAAAAAAAAAAACATTGAATCATTACAGGTGAATTATCGGGAAACAAAACCCACAAAATGTTAAGTTACACACTTCACCATCGAGTATTTTTTTCAACCATAACATAAACAAATAATCCTTGACGGAACCAACTCCCATAAATAAAATTTTGTAAATTTTCACCAAACTTTAACCTTTGTTAAAGTTCAATAGTTGAGCTTTAATTCAATAGAGCGTACATTAAGCGTGAAACAATTTTCATAAATAAGCATTTTCTGGCAAACTTCCCATGACTTTGAGCGCGGTATTATTCAAATATAAGCAGATTTGAGCACTTTGGTGCAGGGCAGAGCACTGACTTTGTTCTTCGCAAGTTTTTGTCGGAATATTTGTCAATAAGCACTTTTAGTTCTTGGGATAGTTTTTGTGAAATTAATTTTCTCGCAAATCATTGTTATTGCACATAATATTAACAGTGGAAATTCATTCATTCATTAATTTCAGAAATTGTTGCTGTAGCGGCACTCCAAAAAGTAACATGGGATAAAAAGTACTATAGCGCCGGGAAAAGTACAATAGGAAAAAAGTACTATAGGATTTTGATGTGTGTTCTTCATTTGAGTCAGAGATGTCTGACTCAAATGAAGAACACACATCAAAATTCTAAATCACGCAGTTAAAGTTATCTGCGACTTAAGACTATATAGAAAAACTCGACAGCAACTATCGGGCCGTAGCCCACCAGACACAACACCCAACAGGTCAGAGGTTCCTCCCTTATCTATGGGGATGAGGGGCTTTAAACCCTGTTCTTCATACTCCTATACTGGTGACCCCGAAATGGACGTAAGCGCAGCCTTCGAGCAACGTGACATCATCAACATCACTTCAAATGGGTATCCCTGACCATCAGCTTGCAGCGGAAGCATATTGCTCGTCAGCACCCTCAGCCGCACCTAGTGACTTTGGCGCAGCACACTGCACCTTCGGCTGGTTGTGAGCTTGAAATCCTCTAGCAAAGCATATTTCTCCATCAGTTATTGTTAAAGGACTTACCTACCTCCTTCAGAAAAATACTACAAAAATCGCTTTAAAGCGTTTTTCTACTTTTAACCAGAAATTCTGATGATGATGAGAGTATAACCTGCGAAACGCGTTTATGGTCGTCGTATGTCGGTAAAAGGTTCAACTACAAGAGTTGCAAGACAAACATCGATCTGAGGATCAAAACCTCTAGTCAGTTTGACGAATGGCAAAAGTATGAAGTTGAAAAGATAATAAAAAATGTGCCTTTGCACAACCTCGCAACGCAAATCTCCAACAACTCTTGATAAAATCAAATACATTGTTCATACAAAATACGTACAAACAATTTGTTTCTCACAGAACACTTTATTGTGAAACTCCCTAGTTTTGCAGCGTATATTTTTAGATTCGCCACTGGTACTGGCCTCCCTGCAGCGAAGTGCTTACATTTGAATAAACGCGATCCGTTGATACAACTTGAATCGCAATTAAATTCAGGCTTATATTTGTAACTTTGTGTTCCTGTTTAAAATTGCTTTTATTTAGAGTGGTGCTTCGTGAATGTTTTAATGATAACGGATTTACAAAATATTTTTTTGGGCATTATGTAATGATTTTGTGAAAACTACGGATACCACTGGTTGTGGGGAAGCACCAGGCCGGCTGACATGTCGAAATTTGAGGCAGGCTTATTTCTAGCGGTGGACGTGCTTCTCCTGAGGGCCGGACTCCATCAAAGTGGAGACGAGCGACGATAAAATCTATAAAGCGTCTCTCGTCTTTCCGTTGGTTGGCCGCATCTTGTATATCTCCTCTCTCTCCGCTTCGCTGGTCTGGGCCTTGTTATGCTGGGGAGGATGAACAGAGATCTTTCAACGTTAGACTCTAAGAATTAATAGAAGAGCCAAGGCAATATGAGTGTCTTTTTGGAAAGTCGTGTCTGAGGTACCTACCCACCTTAAAACTCATACTGCATCCTTCTGTGTATATATGTACATAAGTTTAAAATACAACTGTACAATATGGTAATTGACGTCAAAAGGCGACAGAAAAAAGGAATGAAAGTTATTTGCCTGCTCTTATGAGCAAAATTATGACACGTGACAAAATAACTTCAATCAGAATTATAAAACTAAAGTTCAAACAATATAATGATTATTAAAGTTCCATACAGTAAAATAGTTATTCTAACATTAACTTTTACGAAACTATGAACAAACAAACAAGTAAGGTAACAAAAACTTACATAATTTTTGCACAGTTTTTGTCCAAGATTAACATGAAACTTATTTCGCTTATAATAAATGAAATACTAACTAAATAACTTTGTAGACGGCCGTTATAACCACTTTGCTGTTTTCAGCAAGAAACTGAAAGCACACTTGTCGAATATAAACGCTCAGTACGAAGTTTAAGGATAGAAACATACGGGAGCAAAGGTTTGGTGCGGGCGCGTTACAATAAGCCGGTCACCAAATGTGGCGACCACATTCAGTTTAACTGAATTGATTCATTGAATGACACCGACTAGTGTAAATCCAATTAAAATAGTCGGTGACCAAATACGGGCTGCAACCGAATCGGTCAAAAGACTTAAAGTAAATGAGCCATGATGCTTCAACATGTGCGAGTCTGTGTGCGAGTGTGCGGCATTGGACTTACATACATTTGTACCTACCACGTTCAGGCAAATGGAATAAAATCACTTTGACTTTTCACATGCAATTAAACGATGATGCATGCTCACGTTAAAACTAAGGATTTTAAAACTAATATATAAAAATGGTGTACCTAGATGAATCACAAACCATTATACATAAGGATTGACATTGTTTTGCAAGTTGATGCATATTTTTTTGACAAAAATGTTAAATTAAAAAAAAAAAAACGTGAGATTGTAGACAATCACCATTGATCAAAATTAACAATGGTTTCATGAAGTTGAACTATCATTTTATTTTATGCTTTTTTTGTGATGTGTGTGATTATTGTTAGTCATGGCATTGATATCCAAATAATACACAGACTAAACTTTTGTCGTCCATACGGTGATCAAATCAAATTCAAATCGGGTTCAAATCAGTGATTGCCAAAACCGTCGCGCTCCCGGCCCTCTTCCACTCCCGTATATTCCTCACTAAGAGGTCTGCACTGAACTACTCTTCCACATTTGTATGATGCGGACATTCGTTTATACAGCACGTGGATCATTTACAATCGTCTCGTATACAGGGTGCTGTGATTTTGTTTACTTCATGAGTACCTACTTTTTTCTTGAAGTTAGAGAAATTTTTCTTAATGACACGAGAATTTTTAAAGTAAGTCTGCTTAGTGAAAAATTATACAATTGATGAACAGCCGTTGGTGCCGGCTGTCATTTGTAGATCTTTGGCAGTCGTTACAGGTAGACAGTGGCCCGAAAGTCTGACAACCAGTCTTACGAAGGGATATCATATTACTCAGAACGAACTGGGTTGTGGAGGTTAGATAGGCAGTCGCTTCATGTAAAATACTGGTATTCAGCTTCATCCGGTTAGACTGGAAGCCGACCCCAACATAGTCGGGAAAAGGCTAGGCAGATGACGTTGATTATTGATGAATATGTGTATCTTTAAAACCAATTGTGTTTGTGAGAACTATCTTTTACTGGGATACTTAAAAAATTGTGACATTTTGGTGACATTGCAAATTATAGTGATGTCTCAATATTTTCTCTTATCAGCAAATATAAACTGGCAAAAATCAGTACAATGACTGGTATTCCCTGAATAATATCTTCAGAAGCCTAATGATCGAGACTTACTAAGTATTATGTCTTTGTTAGTAGTTTGTTCTTAACATGTTATTGCCATTTGGTCTTTCTTATCCGAACCGTGCATTTTTTCTCGACGTTTTATGAGTGCTCATTTAGGCCTACCTGAAATAAAATATTTTGATTATTGATTTCATCAGTCGGTCGGTAGGATGGTCGTGTTGACCAACCATTTAATTTTCATGTTAGGCTACAAAAATAAACGCGTAACCACAGAAAATGGTAACCAAATCCATCACTCACACGCGTATCTATAAACAAGTCAAAGTGATTACTTGAGTAAATATAATTATTTAAGATACGATTTTTATTGTGTAGTTTAGTAATTTCTTGGTGTTAACTTTAAAAAGTTATAATTCTTAGCTTTGCTTTCTTTGACGGTTCTTACTTCGTTTAAATTCTTGCCTATTGCATAAAAAAATGCACAAGTAATTACTTTAACTTGACTATAGATAAGGGTGTAAATTTTTCTATCACCTCAACCGCAAAACGTGCGTAGTGTGGCCCACAATGTGCCGTATCAAGTAACATGAATTATGTCAATAACAAAACAAAAATCCGATATCCCGTTGAAATAACATAAAAAGTAGCAGTAACAGGATTCACATTTGATTTGTAATCTAATAATATTAAGTTATTTACGGGCCGCGGGGCAATAAGTTCTTGTTTCCGATGAAATGTTGCCTGAGGACCGAGATTGCGTGTGGTGCAAGGTTTGAATGACTTTTGTTTGGGCAATATTATGGGGTATAATTTTTGGTTTGACTTCTACGTTGGTGTAGTAATCGCAATCGTGACTGCTGAGCATAAGGCCCTGGGTTCAATTCCCGGGTCGGGCAAAGTGTTATTCAGTTTTCCATCAGGAATTTCTCAGTCAGCCACGGAGTCTGGGTGTGTGCCCAGTTGATGGCAATAGACTCGCCCCTTATTACATGGGACGTAAACCTAACTGGTGAAATGTTGGTTTACTATCAGGTAAACCCCTGCCTAACCCTTTGGGATTACAGGCATGATGTTATGTTGTGTTATATTTTTTGGTTTTACGGAAAATTTCGAAGATCTCTGAAATATAAAATAATTATGTATGTTTTTTGATAGTTTTATGCATAGTTTAGTGTTAGTCAATCAAGAAGTTTGAAATCATCATTAGGTCAGCCTGACTTCATCAATTGCTAGGACTAGAGGCCCTAACACGAGCGCGCGGCGTAAACGTAGCGTAAATACGTCGATTTTAAAAATAAACATACTCGTTTCACATTTAATATTTTCATAATTTTAGAGACAATTTCATTGTACTTGTTGCAAACGATTTAACTAAAATGCTGTGGGATATTTTTGTAGTTCCGATTCAAAAAACGACGTATTTGCGTTAAGTTAACACCGCTACTCGTACTAGAGCCTTAGGGTAGGGTTGGGTTAGGGTTAAGGGGAGCCTTTGTGCCAATCTGCACGTTCCTGTTGACCAGCCTCTTTCAGGTTTTTCCCCCGATGACAACGATATCGTCTGCCCATTCCGCTGCCAGATGACGTTCTTTTCCCAGTCCTTGGAGGACACCCGCCCACAGGTTTATCGGTTTCACCTGTTTTCACCGCCGATTTTATAAGCCAAATCATTTCTTACTTTGTCACCAGGTTCATTTTCTATTTTCTAGTTTTCTAGTTTCAAAGCTTACAAAGCAAAGGCTATTAAATCTGCATTTACGCGTTTTTTTACACGAATCTTACCAGGTCCTGATTCAATGTAACCAAAATTTCACCCAAAACCAAACAGGTCCTTCAGCTCGTAACTTAAACCTCAATGTTGCACAGGGGAAAATTTATTCATGGAATTCAATTTACTTCAGGTGTGGCTTGACCCTTAACGGGGAATAAACGGGCCTTATTATGAGTGACTTTTGCTTTTGTTTCTTTTTTTTTCGTTCCAGGGCAAGGTTTTTTTCCGTTACGAGTACCCGTGGTAAATTGCGCGGATAGATTTCAATTTGCTGAATTTGGATTCGTATAATTTGCTCGGTTGTTTTAGGGTGTTTGTAAAAAAATTTAAGTTGTTTTTTTCAGGGACTTTACTGTGCATAACGGAGAGTTAGTGTTACACAATAGGGAGTCTTATCGCTAAAAATGATTGGCTTCTAATTAAGTTTTTTTTTTTAAATTAAGTATATTAACAAAAAAAAACCAGCATATCCTTTATATTTCAACAAACTAGTTAGTCAATTTTAAGTACTTATTAGAGGTAGTGACAAAAACCTATATCTATTATTTAGATTCTCACAAAATATAGAACACTGAAAATGTGGCAAATAAGTACGTCTAAAATCAACACCGTCTGACGCCATTAAACTAAAACACCGAAACCAAATTAAATCATTCCGTTTTTCCCACATTTCGCTCAGTTTGCCAACTAAACGATTTCCTCAGTAACCAAATGCAAGAGTTTAGTCATATATTTGTGTTTTTGCCCACACTTTGTCTACATTATGGTAATATAACTGGAATCACTAATTGCCGCGAAAACTTTGAGCTGCTTGCGATGACAGCAAAAACCGGAACCGGATTTTGTGTCATTATTACTTGCATGTCCAAAACAGAAATGTATTACCTCGTAAATGTCTACCGTTTGGCGTGAACTTTCGCCACGGTTTAAGGGAATTATGTTTTTGGAATGTTACAGTGATTTGAACTGTTAGCGATTTGTGTTTCGAAGATATGTACCTACGTAAGCCATTTGCCTGACATTTGCTTGACTCTCAGAATCAAGAATTTCTCAGAAGCAACCACGGGTTGCAACTCCAATTCTTGACGGAAATATCCAAGAGCATTTTGCCCGACCCGGAAACCGAAACCAGGACCTCATGCTCAGCTGTCGCGCTTGCGACCACTAGACCAAACGAGCGTTCAGGGGCAAAATATCCAATTCTCAAAATGTCCAACGGTGTCAAAATGTCCAAATCCCAAAATGTCCAATCGTCAAAATGTCTTTGAGAATGTGGTAAATTTGTTCAATAACTCATCAAAGCGCTGACTTCCAAAAAGGTGGAGGTTCTCAATCCGACTTTTTTTTGTATGATGATGTGATCCTGGAGAATTCGAGGGAACTCTTCAATAAATGTTAGCAAATCAACCGCGATTGCTGAAAGTTATTTTACACTTTTTTGTAGGTATTTAGAAGTCGGTTTTAGAAGTCGGTTATATTTTTTTCAAAAAAGTAGTTTTCTTAAACAAACAATAAATAAAATACTGAATGAATCAAAATATGTTTTATTTTTATAAGTAAGTAGTTTTATATTACATTATGACAAAAATAGTGATTTCGGTGGTCACTTCTGGTGTTCATTTGTTACTAATAAGAAAATGATAATTATGTTAGTAAATTAATGAATCATAGTTGGTTTTTCAAGTTCACCTAATTAGATAATATTCAGGGCGAGACATTGTTTTAACTTCTGCTGCATGAAAAAACAAAGATTCTAATTTAAAAAAAAAACACGAATATCTATCCAAAAAATGACTTATTTCTAGTCAAAAAAATACGTAAATATTATCAGAATACTATCGGGCCACGCTTCACCGACAAACATGTAATAAATTTGCGTATCCCGCGACAGATGCGCGTACGAATTCAAATAACAGGGCTCCACGTCAAAATAATATGTATTTTTCCAATAACATTCTGATTTTTCTTGAATATTTGTATGTGTTGAAGTTGTTAAACACAATTTTCTAGAAAAAAAACAGAATGTTCATTCTAACGCAAGAGGAGCATAAAAATAGCAGCCATGATTCAAGGTGTTTGAGAATGTCCTATACTTCTTGATTTGTGGGACACCGACCTTACTGATAAGCATAATCATCCTATACCGTTCCCATTACTGGAACTTGTCTCGTCTCAATGAGAGAGAGTGGCCACGTGTGCCCGGTTCGAGTTCCGTCACTGTTTTGACAGCAGAGGTAGTGAAATAAATTGCACATAGTAAATAGTCCGGTCTAATTAGACCAAAAAATAGGAGTGAAGGTACAAAAATTCGCACCCAGCTCAAAATTAGTAGGATTGTTCAAAACACCATCATAAATGAAATCTAAAAAATCCTCATCGATCCGATACCTGGAAAAAAATGTACTCGGCGTTCAAGCAAAAAATGTAGATCAGATAATTATCTATAAAAAAATATCTGATCTACATTTTTGTCTGAATTAATTTTATGATAAAACTTACCGTTTTGCTGGAAATCGCGAAAACCCCGTTTTTGTGACCTTTGACGCCGAATACATTTTTTTTCAGGTATCGGATCGGTGAGGATTTTTTAGATTTCATTTATGATGGTGTTTTGAACACTCCTACCAACTTTGAGCTGGGTGCGAATGATTGTACCCTCGGATGTCTAAATTGACCGGACTAAAAACATCTGCTCAAGTTTGAACCCGCGATCATTTTTTTCTTTCTTTTACATGTGGTTAGTGACTAACCTGGTATCAGAGTTTTTATGCCACCCATGAGCCTCTGACTGGGCTTTACATGCCCCTGATAAATATCTCTGAGGCATGCTGGTTTGGTTTCCTCACGATGTTTTCCTTCACTGAATTAACTGATAATTATAAAATGATGCACATGAATCCGAAAAATCAGAGATGTGTGTCATGGTTCGAACTCGACACCTTTAACTTGGCAGACCGACGGTCACACCACTAGGCTGTCACTACTACTTCCCACGATCACTCATGGCATGGGCATGGGCATCATAATAATATACTCCTTTCTCTTTCATATCGTTCCTCACACAATCCAAAAACATGATAATGTAAGAATATTAGTGGTGCTAAAATATCACCCTGAAGCAGTACAAAAATGATGAACAACCCATTTCACTAGCATTGTTCTAAAATTCTCCCCAACAAGACGTAAAACGCAGGTGCAGTTGTTCCGGTGAAATATTATGGGAAAATTCTCAAGTTTATGCAGAAAATAAAATATCACGGATAAATTGTGAGATACACGAATGTATTCGTGGAATGTTCTAGACTTGTTGTACTCTTATTTGTTTGGTTTTGTCATTTGTATTGAGATTTATGTTCGATTTATTGTTCTGTGTCTTTTTGGTTGTCGTTGTAGAAATTGTTTTATTGGTTGGAGCCGGGTTGATTTTAGGATGAAGTTATTGTATTCAGGCGCGTTAATATTAATGGTATTTGATGTGGCCTATAATGGACGTGACGCTGAACCAGGTTTTCAAGGAAAACCTGTTCAGGCGGAGATTCATAGATGACTGCCCTGGAGTGTAAATGTAGTGTTGCCCCACAAACAACGGGACACTTGATATCATGTCCTGCCAGTCTTGTTGCTGGCATATCATAGGAGCTTATTGACGTTACTGGAAGTGCCAAACTCGTCGCTGAATTTTAGGCTGACTCAATTTAAATTGTCATCGACTCGCTTTGAAAACGATGGACGTGACCATCCTTAGCGTTCAAATGACAGTGCTGCTCATCTATCACGATACGACTAAGTCTAGATGTAGACTTAGAGTAAAATTTAAAAGAAAAATGCAATGTGTAGGAAAATCGCAGCAGATTTATTTACTCTGGTCTGTATTACCGTGGATTAATGAACATTTTTTAAGGAAATATGAAGAACACAAAGCAAAAAATTAAATATGTATGTAGAAAATTATGAACGAAGAAAACTAAAAGCAAACCGATTTCACGATTGCATAGAAATAAGAATACTATTTTTAAACGGTACAATTCAAGCTCGTAATAAAAATTAACTACTTTTCCGAACTATAAAATGGTATGAATAAAACAGCTAGTTGCAAAACACTTAGAACGAATCGAAACAACTTTTAAATACGAAAAAGGAACAAAGTGATTCGAGCTGTATTTTTTCTATAGAAAGTTTACTTTTTATTTGTTAAGTGTCTCTTAAAAGATGGTTTTATAATAAACAAAAAGTGCACTGAAGCTACAGATGGAACCTTTGAACGAAATTATAATTATTTACTCTATTATTTACCTACTAACAACAATGGTGAACAAAATGATGGTGTTGACGCTAACACATAAGGTAATATTATTATTTTTTTCACGATTTCGGTAAAAAAAAAATGCATTTGGCCCTCAGGTACAGAGAGAGAGGAGCTGGTGGCTAAATAATAACAGCCGCTTGGATCGATCTTCAGGTTAAGCCGCGCTGGCCGAGGATGGTCCGTGGATGGGTGGCCATCATTACATACCGAGTTTCCTCCGTGCCTCGGAAAGCACGTTAAGCCGTTGGTCCCGGCTGTCATTTCTAGATCTTTGACAGTCGTTACAAGTAATCAGAAGCCGAAAGTCTGACATCCAGTCTTACCAAGGGAAGGGGTATTACCCAGTTACTGGGCTGTGGAGGTCAGATAGGCATTCGCTACATGTAAAATACTGGTATTCAGCTGCATCCGGTTAGACTGGAAGTAGTTTCTTAATAATTCTTCAATAATTCCGAAAATCTCTTAATTTTACTCATAAACTACTTATTGTGTGTTTCCTTTCCTGTTTTTGTGGACCAATTAGAAAAAAATTGGCTAAAAAATAGTAATCGCAGCAGTTTCACGTTTGAGTAACAATGAAATGCTGCAATGGGTGGAATACAAACCTGTAATTTTCAGTCATTCCAAATGCCAATGGAATAGGCGCTTCAAAACCTTAAATTCAACAAAAACAAAACCGAATCACTCAGCTCTAAATCTATCCCGGACAATATCTCCCAAAAGTTCTCGGAACGTAATCGCCGCTTGCTTTAGTCCTACCCGCGATCTACCAAATTGAAAAATAACTGAGCGTCCTTACAATAAATTTCAGTCTGAAAACTTTTCCGTTTTAATCGTTAAAACGGAATTTTGGTCATTTAAAGTACTGTTATTAAAGGAGGAGACGTAAATAAGTCTGGTGACTTAAAGGAGTCTCCTATAGTATATCTTTGGATGAGATTAAAATGGGTGGAATTTTCTTTTGTCTTCGGCTAAGAATTTCGAGTTAAAGTGCTTAGAATTTTGGATTCGGGAAGTTTGTGAGAGACTTTTGAATTTGTTGAAGACAATGTTGTGAGTTGGGGAAAATAACTGGAGTGTGTAATGCTTACCTACTGATGCCAGATTGGCGAGCATTCACTGTAATATAAACCATTTGTCGTGTCCGTTCTGCATTCACGGAACGGATTTGGATTAAATACAAGGATACAATGAATATCCTTATAATCAGAGATCGAAATACGTAGAGTATATTTGCCTAAGCTTCAAAGAAGTACGTATCATATGGCTAATAATACCAGCCCATTACTGTTCCACTGCTGCGCAAAGGCCTCTTCTCATACAGAGAAGGTGCGAGCATTGATCACCACGCTTGCTCAAGACGGGTTGGCGATTTCAGTCTTATCTATACTAATATTATAAAGCTAAAGAGTTTGTTTGGTTGAACGCGCTAATCTCAGGAACTACTGGTTCGAATTGAAAAATTCTTTTAGTGTTAAATAGCTCATTTATTGAAGAAGGCTATAGGCTATAAAACATCGCGCTGCGACCAAAAAGAGTGGAGCATTAATCAGTGTTACGCAGACGAAGTTGCGCCGGTCAGCTAGTATTAATTATAAGTCCAGGTTTCCTCACGATGTTTCCTTCACTAATGCCTCCCTAAAAAAGCCTGGAATGATTTTTAAGTTCCGAAATAAAGCTGTTAAATTACAGGTAAGTGTTATCCACATGTTACTTGCTTCCTTGAAGTTAAGGTTCCGATCTCTGCTCATAATGAATCATTTATTCACAAGAAACATAAACTGTTAGACAAGATAAGTCAGAAAATACTATGATGGACTGACAACGACATGGAGAGGAGCTCGTAGCTAATTAATAACAGCAGTTCTGGTCCATCTTCAGGTTATTCAATGGTTGACCACCCATTAATACTCCACGCTCTGGAAAGCACGTTAAGCCATTGCTCCCGGCTGTCATTTGTAGAAATTTGACTTTGTGAATTATACTCACACTACGTCTGGCACAAAACGACCAAATTATTTAATTATAAACTTGTCAGAATACACTACACAATTTCAAACACCCTTATCAAAATAATACTACAGCATAGATATTTAAAATTACCTAATTATCAAACTGGGTGCATTAATTCGGATTAATATAGTACTGTCACCAACCAACACAAATAAACGAATTAGTAGTGCGGAATTACTATGGCAAATTAGCACATGATACCCGGCTTAATAGTAAGGGGTGTTTATTAAATTGCCTAGTTTCCTAGAGGGTGTATTTAAGTGATAATGGGATGGTAATTAGTAACAGTAAGTAGCCTAATGTTTTCAGCCCTGCTCATGTTTTATTTGGGAAGACCTTAATAAGGCTGGCACAGCAACATTAATAGCACAAAAAACATAATATCACGCAGGGTTATACAGAGTTGTATCTTATAGTACACCCTACTACACACCGTACATTTCGCCAGTTATGTTTTGAGTCCTATGTAATTGGGGGCGAGCCTATTGCCATCAACTGGGCATAAATCCAGACTCAGTGGCTGCTAATGAGAAATTCCTGATGCAAAAACTGAATAACACTTTTCCCTACCCGGGAATCGAATCAAGGACCTCTTGCTCAGCAATTGCGCTTGCGACCACTCAACCGACGAGGCAGTCTAGCACAAAAAACTTTGCAAAAAAAAACCGACTTCCAAAAAAAAAAACAAAAAAAGTGGAAAATAACTTTACTTTCGGAAGTCGGTGACTTGTTTGTTTCATTGACTTTTTTGCAAAAAAGTTTTTATTTTGCCCTTTTTAGTTATCGTATCACACACAAATCCTTGTCAAGTATCAATTTCGCAATTTCTTTAACTTGGATGACATTTTTTCCAGCTATTTTGATTTCAAAACCAAACTGCTGAACCGATTTTGATGAAATTGCTATGGGACCAATCGGGAAGTAGATCCATTCAGATCAAAGACGAATTTTTCAAATCGGTTCATAAATGACGGAGATATGAGGTAACAAACACATAAAAAAAAATATACAACCGAATTGAGAACCTCCTCCAGCAGTGGGTGAAGTCAGGCTGCGGATGAAGAGGTACAGTTAATAGAAAAATACCAATCGGTTTACATTTGGAAAATGCAGCAATAATTAAAGAAGGCACACACTCCATGTAAAGCACTGGTATTCAGCTACATCTGGTTATACGGGAAGCCGACCTCAACATAGTTGGAAAAAGGCTAGGCAAATGATGATGACCCTACATAAACTCTTCACTACTAGAAAGAAAGAAAGAAGGAAAAAGTATTTATTAGTCTCGCACTGGACAAAACAAAATGGTAACTTGACAATAAAACAAGATTTAAAAAAAAGTAAACTTAAGAACACATTAAAATAAAACTAACTAAACTGGTCCTGTACGAGGCCAAAAGGCCCCTATCTCAGCATGGTGCTGTAACATTAAAAAAATGTCCCAGCGCTTCTAGAATTCTTCGAATCCTACACATTCAAAATAAGACGTCTTGAGTTCTTAGAATTTTACTTAACCAAATAAAATACACATACTCTTGCAACGACAAAAAAAAACAACCTTCCAAAATGAAATGAGATAAAATTTCACCGATATTTCAACAAAATAATTTCATATCATCGATACATCTCGGATACGTATCGTTGAAACGTAATCCTCCCTTGACAATTGAAAATAACATTTTCATTACGCTGAGTGGTACAAAACTCGGTTCAGTAAGAGGATATCAGTTCTGCGACGAATAATTCCTGCTGGGACTTGTCATGACGTATTGACAGTATGTTTTGACAAGCCGCTTTTAATAATGGTTTTTTATGAAAGTGATGACATGTTTTTTTGGTTGAGTGTATTTTGGTCTAGGTTTTGTTAAGAATATAATATATAATTATTATATATCATTATGTACTACAGAGTTCACTGACAGTCTGTCACTTTTCATACTTGTGCCCATAGTAATAAAGTTGAAAAGTGGTCGACAGATAGTGAACTCGGTGGTACATCTGTTTTATTTGGTTTTCTTAAGTATAGTATCATATTATTGTGTTAAAAAGTTAGTGAGTAATAAAAAAATAAGCACTTAAATCATTGTTTAAGAACGTATCGCCATTTGTGTGCTTCCAGTACAAAAAATAACACTGCGTCGAACCCGAGATACTATACCTTGTATTTTTTTATTTATGATTTTTTGGTCTTCAGACTCGCAACTAATACTTAATACGGCGAATACAAAAAAAAAAAGAATTTGAATTATCTTCAAGGAGTCCTTGAAGAAAGTTCTGATTCTTTATTATTTTTTTGTTCGATTTCTAAATGAAATAAGCGGTACCACTGTGCTATCTTGTCTGTGTGTTATTTCCTGTAAGTGTGTACATAATAATTTAAACAAAAACCCAAATTAAAAAAAAAATACATGGTTCCACTTAGCAAAAACACTTATCTCACAAAGTAGCAAGCAGTATCATCGCAATAAAGTAAAGAGACCAACTTTGATCGCGACAGGATATTAAGACATTAAAAATCTCGAGTTTTAAGCGCAGCACTGAAACTTATTTCATTATGTGAGACTTACGCTCTACTTGAGAACATGAATGCCAACTTGAAGGAATTATGACCGGAGATTAAGATGTACTAGTTCAATGGCGCGGCTCCTCTTGGGTAGCATTTGATTTTTTTAGAAAAAAAAAAATTGTTTATTAGATCTCTAACATTTACATAACAAATTTTGAATGAAACAGCCCCAGTAAGTGGCTAATAACACTTGTGTCGGGGTTGTCTCGCTCCTCCCCTGAATTGGTAGACAAAATAGAGATAATGAAAATTAAAATCAAAATTAAAATAAATTAAAAACATTATACAATAAAAATCTATTTTCAAAATTAAATTCAAAACAAAATCAAAAATTAAATCAGTAAAATTAAATTTAAAAGCAAATTCAAAATAAAAATTTGATCAAATTTAAAATTAAGATCAGAAACAAAATTAAATCAAAAAATTTTAGAATGTTCTCTTACCTTGGTCGATCAGTTAAACTGGTCGATACAAGTTTTTTTTTGTTAGTGTTAAACACAACATCCATATTTTTTTAAGAAGCCATTTCTGTCCCACTTCTGGGCAAAGGTGTCCCCCATTTTCTTTCAACTCTCCCTCTCAATTTTACAGGCCAATCAGTCAAAAACGAGATTAAATCGGGTCTGCCTTCCATATAATTGACGTAAATATACGATGATTGCGGGCTCCAAATTGGTACGGAGCAGAAGATCCCGAAACGCTAAAAGATGAAAATAGCTAAGCTATCTTCTTTCTTACTCTTGTACATTACCTCTTAGTACATGTATTAATCCAAGTTATAAACTATCTGTGTGCCAAATTTCATCCAAATCCGTTTAGTAGTTTTGCATGAAAGAGTAACTAATCACTTCATCCATCCAACCTTATAAATTTTCGCATTTGTAATAGTAAATTAAGATTATTTACTTCCCAAAAGACCAACACTTGCTAAGTAGCAACTGTTTATTTAAAAACAAAAATTAAAACCATTTTCTCATTCACAATAGAAACAGCTAAAAACTGCATTGTAGGAACGGACAATATCTGTACAACTCTTTTACTATCTGGACTCCGCTATTCTGGAGACAGAAAATTTTAAATATATATTATGTACTTTGTATTTGTGAAGATTAATCAAAGATGCGACTGAAAGTTTTATGTATTGAAGTGGAGATCTAACGAGACTATCTTGTGTATTTATAATTATCTGATATTGTTTGTCTGTCTAGTTTAGTATTATTAATTATTTAAATGATTTGGATATTAAGTAGTATTATTACATTTTAATGAACGGGTCAGAATTTAATTAAATGCATACTAAGTAGTAGATAAAATATGTTCTTCTGCACCTAAAGTTGATACCAGTAATTCTGTTTTGAGGGCACAGCTTTCATGATCATACCGAACTTTCCTCTTTGGATCTGGCAAAATGTCAATGTTTTACTGATTTCCTGAAGAACTCTTATAATATGTAGTGGCTTTGATTTATGTATCTATAATTGAATATTTACGTTCATACCAATTTATTAATTTACTCGCTGACCCGCGCAACTTCGCCTGCGTAACATTTTTGATTGATGCTCCGCTCCTATTGGTCGCAGTGTGATGTTATATAGCCTATATCATTCTTCGACAAATGGGCTATCCAACACTAAAATATTTTTTCAATTAGAACCAGTAGTTCCTGAGATTAGCGCGTTCAACCAAACAAACAAACAAACTGTTCAGCTTTATAATATTAAGTATAGGTGATAATATTAGTATAGATTTACTGTGGCATGTTTTATAATCTGACCCACTTAAAACCGATTCAATTTTCATTTCACATTATTTCATAAATCAAAAGTAACTCGCAAATATCACACTAACGCTATAAAAATATTTATTTTAACATGTCCAAGAGCACAGTTTAAATTTTACGGACCGTAAAAGTTTTACACCTTTTCAAAACGGGAGGTGGTGCCCAGCTGTAAAATTTGTAATTTATTGCCATGCATGGAACAGATATACGGCTATCGCGCGATAGACCAGAAGGATTTGCATACTATAATTTTACGTGTAATAAACAATTTGAAGAGGATAAAGCTGTAGTGAACCGCAGTTATAAATTATTGTTTTATTTGTCGATTGAAATAAAGTAGAATGTTACATTTTTTGAGAAACTACTGTAGATAATTTTGATAGCTAACAATGTATGATCTTATTTCAATATTTAATTTAACTATTATATAAAGTAAGGAACTGACTGGCTGACTGATTCACTGACTGATCGATCAGCGCACTGCTGAAACCGCTGGGCCTAGAAGTATGAAATTGTGCACGTGAAAGTGTGCACTAAGAAGGGATTTTTGCAAATTCATCCCCTAAGACCCCATAGGGGAAGAAAGTTTGTATGAAACTTCATCCACGCGAACGAAGTCGCGGGAAACAGCTACTTAACTATCATGAACTGAAAGACTGGCTAGTTAGTATAGTGGTCGCAAGCGCGACTCGTCCTGGGTTCGATTTCCGGGTCGGGCAATGCGTTATTGGCTTTTTGCATAAAAAAAAATCTCAGTAGCAGCCACGGAGTTTGGATTTGTGCCCGGTTGAATAAGCTTGCCCCACATTACATGGACTTTAAACATAACTTGCGAAATGTTATGTTGGTGTACTGTTAGGTTTACCTCTGCTTAACCCTTCCATCATTTTAATCATCATCATTACAGCCCAGAATCACCTACTGCTAGTAGGCCTCTTCTATCTTCTGCCACCAAAATCAGAAAATACAAGAGTACTGACTGGAGAAATATCTACAATTGACAGCCGCAACGGCTTTTAACGTGTTTTCCGAGGCACGGAGGAAACTCGGTATGTTATGGGTGGTCACCCATCCACGGACCAACCAAGGCAAGCGCGGCTTAACCTAAAGATCGACCCGAGCGGCTGTTAGTATTTAGCCATGAGCTCCGGCAACGCACTAATATCACCTGAATATAGAATAACAAAAATATATAATATTCAACAGTTTGACGTCAACAAAATCTAACCGCAAAAATGAAAACACGTCGCAACAGCGTGTAAACGAATAAATATAAATTCATGAATATTTACAAAATGGTGGCCATTTTCGGAACATGACGGGATTTCACGTTTAGATATGCACGTTAATAATATTCCGGTGGCGCTTTTTTAATTTCCACGCCTCACTTATTGGTGAATATTAAAAAAAAATGTCGCGATGTCTCCGGGGTTAAGGCCTCGCCACTTATGCATGAGGTTTTTTGTGGGCTGGCTAAGACCAGAGTAATGCGACTTATTCAATACCTACATGCATACTTTCTAAGTCTATCGGTTTATTGATTTTGAAGGACTGATTATCAAAAGAAAACACTATGAGTCAACCTGGTCATATAACTGCATTAACACTATCACTTACGGGATATCTTCCGCGATTAATGTTCCCGAAATTGAGATCCCGATATTTCGAAGCTGTTATTGATAGTGCTAAGTTCAGTTATAAACCGTGAAAGCTTAAAACAGTGTCTGGTCATATGTATAAGTCTGAAATCGCCAAACTAGGTGGACTTGGTCAAGTCACGCTTGTGACTAGCCTGCTTACCTGGTGGGCTTTCCGTATTGTTGGCCCCTAGGCACGCCACTGATTGTGATTAGTGCCTTTTCTGTATGAAAAGAGGCTTTATCCCTGCATCGGGAAAGTTATAGACTGCTACTTCCTTTTTATTAAAAACATAATATTAATAACTTGTGTTGTTATAATTTCCATATTGGTCTGGGAATAACCGAATGATAATTGGGCACAGTGTACCAAGTGCAGATAAAATTGGCTCGGAGAGGTAGAAATGGGTATCTGTTATTATATAGTGAAATTGAATAAAAGGACAGTCGGTTTCAGTTTTTTGGGATACATTTGTATATTTTTACCGTTGAATAAAGTATTGTTCTACATAATATTTTTGACAGTCGTTTCGAGCGTCATAAAACTCAAAGACAATAAATCTTTCTTTCTTTCAAAGTTTGAAAACCAGTACTGTTAACAAGGGGTATGTATATTACCCAGTTACTGGGCTGTAGAGGTAAGAAATCGCTTTAAGTAGTCTCAAATTGTTATAGGGTTCATGTTTTAGCTAAATAAAAACTGCAGACTGCCTCGTTGGTCGCTGCTCGACTGCTGAGCATCCTGATGCTGGTCCTGGGTTCGATTCCCGGGTCGGGCAAAATGTTATTGGGTTTTTCCATCAGGAATTTCTCAGTAGCAGCCACGGAGTTTAGATCTGTGCCCGGTTGGTGACAATAGACACGCCCTCTATTACATGGGACTTTAACATAACGAAATGTGGGTGTACTCTTAGGTACACCTCTGCTTTACCCTTCGGGGATTATAAGCGTAATTTTGTGTATATAAAAATAGCAGCTAATAATTTCAAAGTTCAATAATTCATATAAAAAAATCAGGAACTAATAAACCTAGCCACAGTCATCATAATTTCAGCCCAAAATCACCTACTGCTGTTTATAGGCCTCTTCTATGTTCTGCCACCACAACCAGTAAAATTAAATGAAAATACAATATTACTGATTGGAGATTAGCATAAAACAATTAAAATTATAAATGCTATAATATTAACCTTCTACCCAACATAACAGAGGTTATTTATATAAAACCCTACCTACAAATAGAACTCACACACCTTGATAGCATAACAGATATCTACCTACAAGTCTTTCACAGTAATTTTTCCTCCACCCCTGCATCGCTGTCAAAATCGTAGTGATTCTTATGCTCATAGTAGTAAGGTTGTTGTTACGTTATGCACTGACCAATCTGTTAAAATTTTAGTGATCTTTATTTTCAGGAAAATAAGGTTGATGTCGGACTGCAATTGTTAAAGGTAGGTTATAGGACTGAACGTAATATCAAAGATAAGTACTACCGATGCCACTGACGGTCGACCGCTTTTCAACCTTATTGCTTGGGACATAAGGGTGAAAAGTGGCAGACCGTCGTCAGTGAACTTAGTAGTACGCTACGTTCAGATATATATTATTATATGGGACTCACGAATTCGGAAATGGGATGTCGCGAGGAAATCCCAGAATGATTGAAGACAGCAGTAGATTGGCGGGCATTCGTACTTTCGTAACTTACCTATCCATGTAGGGGCAGGGGGTGCAAAACGGGGTACTTAACGTTTGAAGTTCAGTAAAACTATATGTTTCGCGTTTATATTATGTTTTCTATTGTAATAATCATGTCTGGTAATCAATCTTTCATAATTTAGTCTAATATTAGGAACATAAATGTTATGTAATCAAATAAAAAAAAATGCCAAAAAGCTCGGGTAAGATGGGGTACCCTTAAACGGCAAGGTGGGGTTTGCAAAAATCAATTTATTTTTACTGTCATTTGCAAGTAAACATTGCATCTTCATCTTCGTCATCTACACCAGCACAGCTATAGTGACTAATTTTCCGTATGCAGAACATGCAGCCCAGCCTTCATTTGACCCCAAATAACAACCTTCACAGTACAAACATGGTGTATTTTCAACTTCATAGAACAAACACGTACCGAGTGAAATAAAAAAAAAATGCTAAGGAAATCGCCAAAAACAATATTTTTCTATTTAAAAACTAAAAAACGTTGTGTTGTGTTCCAACAACTTGACTAATAACTGTCATGGTAGCGCGGAGACCAGTGCAAGAACGATCGTGATTGGTCAATTAGTTTCTGATTTAAGACGAGTAACCAGTCTTGCCCCTTTTCCCTTTACAAAGTGTAGTTTTGCATCCTCGTCAAAATTCAGGAGGTTGTCATAGACGTAAACAATCAATATAAATTACGGTACCTGGAAAATAATAATAACATCTGCTTTTTTTTTGTTGTTTTAATTTGACACTATTTCAGAATGAAGCCCTTTTCAAAAGAGGAGAATCACCCGTTTATCGAATAAACATCTACGTTTGATTGTGTGTGTGAAAGCGCGGTTATATGGCTAGTATTAGACGGGCCGCGTTTTAATACGGGTGGTGTATACTTATCGATTTCCGAAATTAAAAAAAAAATTACCTACCCATTTCATTATTGATTCGGGTCGAGAATCATTAGCATATTTACCTCCTTGAATTTGACGAGGATGCAAAGCTACACCTTGTATAATTATGTTTCGGTCGAAAATGCGAAGAAGTAGAAGACATTTTACTGTATAAGTCGAATAATTAGGTATGGGAGTTTTGGTTTCGGATTTGGAATTTGTAAAATGGTATTACATTGAAATAGGTAAATGGCTTTAAAGTTATGTTGTGATAATGAGTGTGAAAATAAGCCAACTACTTCAATTTGGGGGCCTTGATTTATTAGTGACAAAGTTTTTTCAATACCTTATTTTGTTCCGACTAAACCATCTATAACAAAAAATTATAGTTAAGTGCAAAAGAACAAGGGCCAAAATGAGTGAATTTTATATTTTTACAATACGTTTGCAGTCCACTTCAGTAACAAATACAACAATTCCAATCACAAATCATCGAATAAAATAACCGAAAACATTATTTAAAAAAAGACCAGAACCAAAGGCGGACGACTTAATATTGGTCCTCAGCCCTCAGTCGTGAAGGGATCCTTACCTTTTTTCCAGAAAGTTCAATAACGCAAGCTAATGGCTCATGAATCATCCAAATTACGTGAATATTACAATACTTTCTGCGCCATGCCGTGTAGATAGATTTAAAATGCGTGTACCTAGTTATTTTTCAATGTTGCCCGTTATTTATAACTGTATTAATTTGATTTATACGTGGAAAAAAGTTTGAGGAAAAAAGAGCCTATAACTGGGGGGGTAAATCGGGTTTACCTTGTTTAATACTATTACTATGGTTATAGGTGTTTATGTAGAACTGAACCAATGACCAGTGGTAGGTACATACTGGATCGGAATTACTAGAAGTCAAGAAACCTTTGCCCAGCAACGCAGGCTAACAGTATGTGTGGAATAAATTGGGTTTACCTCGTGTAATATTACTGTCGTCTGCCTAGCATCTGCCTAGCTTTTTCAAAACTGGGGTCAACACCCAGTCTAACCGGATGCAGCCGAATACCAGTATTTTACATGGAGCGACTGCCTATCTGACCTCCACAACCTAGTCAGTACTGGGTAATACGACGCCCCCCGGGTAAGAGTGGTTGTCTGGCTTTCGGGCCACTGGCAACGTGTAACGACCTAAGATCTACAAATGACAGCCGGGACCAACGGCTTAGCGTGCTTTCCGAGGCACGGACGAAACACGGTATGTAATGGGTGGTCACCCATCCACGGACCAACCTAGGCTATCGCAGCTAAACCTGAAGATCGACCCCATTAACCGCTTTTACTTACCCACGAGCCCCTCTTGTGTAATTTTAATGTCTTATTGGTTTATATTATTAGCGCCGGTCTTTGATTTAAATTTTTGTCTTTTTTGTCAATAATATATGTTAAATTAAATTAAATTCATTTATTTCAGGTCTTTAACGCATATAAAATTAAAAAAGATTTACAATTGCCATGCTTAAACATACAAATTAAACATACAAAATAATTACAATATTGAAATTGAATTTAGAATTATACGTCAAATATAAAATATTCACGAATGTCAAAAAATAATTAAAAAAGAAAAAAATACACAAAATATCAAAAGAAAATGTCACAATATGTCCAAAGAAAATTTAAAGCAAATTTAATACCATGTAGTATGCCATAATTATGTAGTATGCCATAATTATGTAGTATGCTTCTTCTTCTTATCGTGTGGTTAGTGCCTAACCTGGTGTCAGAGTTTTTATGCCGCCCAAGGGCCTCTGACTTGGCTTTGACATACCGTCGAGAAATATCTCTGAGGTATGCTGGTTTTTCCTCACGATGTTTTCCTTCATCGAAGCAAGTGATAATTATACGTATGTACCTATACGTACGCACATAATTCCGAAAAATCAGTGGTGCGTGTCTTGGGTTCGAACTCGAGACCTATGACTTGGCAGTCCAACGATCACACCACTAGACTATCACTGCTGCATATAAATATATGCAGCATATAAATTGTGATGACTCTTTATGTTCGAAGGATCGGTATACGATGTTACTAAACTGGCCTTTCAAAGCGTTAAATAACTTTAAACATTGCAAGCTTGTTAGTCCGACACAACAAATTAGTCCATTTTCCTCATTAGCCTTTCATATTCAAAGCGCATGTAAATTCCATATTCCTCCCCATTCATCTTTGCATGAAAACTCGGCGCAACAATACAGCGCTCCTAATCAAACCATCCATGTAAAATAAATAGAAAGCAAAGCTTGTTATTTCCTTATTGTTTGCATTACGGATAATAACTAAAATTAACCCCCAAAACTCAAATAGGTAATGGGGGGAAAGTTGAGCAGAATTAAATTAAATTGCAAATGTTTCAAGGTAAGGAATACAAAGGTATTAAAACCCTTTGGCTAATTGTGAAGTAGATTGGCATTCATAATTATGGACCTTTTATTTAATGTTGCCAGACCCACGACAAGTTATTAGCTTTGTTACTGTATGTTTCTTTTTAGGGATTTTTATGTTGCCAAAGGGTGTGTTTGTTTGAAATTTTAATTGTGAAGTATTTAGGTACGCGGGTGGGGGAGGCTACTTAGAGTTAATGAAGCCTTTCGGGAATTTGGTTTCTTTTTTTTTTGGGGTAAACACATACGCGGGTTGTCACTACGCATTGAATTTAAAATGGCATTTTTTGGATAATATAACCGCAGATATGGATATAATATATCCATATCTTCTCGATAACGCAAGTGCACCTAGTTAGCGTGCCCGGCTTAAATATTTATACTTAACGTGGCTACTGTCGCAGCAAGCTAATTTGTTTAAAACAATAACGTTAAAACGTTACAACTCAAGAACTTAGTTCTAGACATTTAGAGAATAAAAACGTAGTATTTTGTATAGTAACCATATTACCGTATTTGTGACGTAACTAAATAGTGCCGATGACGTCATAGTAGGTAGTAAAAAAATGGCACGCTTGGTTTTCATACGGATCGTGATACTTACTTTAAATAAGTATGTCTATATCTGTGATTATAACCATTCTTACACGAAAAAAAAACTTAAAAGTCAAGGTACTTTGGACGAATCATACCAAACTTTCATAGGCACGTAGTATAAGTCTTAACCTGCAAATAATTAAACAGTCAGACGTCAATTTTAATCATATCTGAGACCATGAAGGTACGCTTTGTTTAATCAGAATTTCTCCTCAGAAGACAAGCGACTGGAGAGTTTTGCTTACAAAACGAATAAAAAAGATTTTGAAGAAAACAAATACACAGGTACAATATTCTTCAAATAACTTAATCATGTCTGAAACTATTTCTTAGAATGGGCTTATCGTCTTCTTCAAACAGAACTAATTTTCCAGTCTAGAAAATTAATCTTCCACGAACTGGACGCGAACTCAAACCCTCATCATTGCAAACTGCAGGATTAATATCCTGAACATAAACACAAACTAGCTGTTTATATTAGTCGGCGACCAAGTAGAGTATGTCTTGTAGTCAGCGGTGACCAAAGTTGGATAGTGAGCCATGTTAACTCCACTTTATGTTCCAGGCTGTTGCGCTTACGATATTATTATTGGACAACTGCGGTATTAAGTTTGGGATTGGATGATGTCGATAAATGGAGTGGCTGGCATGTCGTTCGCTTTTATGAGATATTTTTCGTTGTTTTATTTTGAAGTTCCATTTTTGAGTTAACGACTTTCGTGTCTCGTTATATTGTTTATTAATGTTTGCTTTCGTTTGACTTGCTTCTTTGATGTTTTAGTTAGAATCTAGTTTAGTAAAATACGTTAGTTAAGGATAAATACCACAAAATTGATCTCTTTAAGTTTTTTCATTATCATTATAACGCATTTTTGTTTTAATGCACCTGCCTGGGAGCAGGCAGTCCAATCAAGGTTCTTAATTTTCGGCATTTCAGCATTCGGTCGAAACTATGACGAAAAATACTCAAATGAGTCTCGTGCCTGATTTTGATGAAAATTAAAACTGCATCATTGAATTTTTGAAAAATCAATGTTCCTCGCCAGAAGTCGAACATGTTGATTTTGGATGAAAAAAACGCATTTTTATTCTTATTGAGTTAATTAATTAATTAATTATTATCAAGATAATAATCATTTCGAACCATGTTTTTAAGGCTGACTGAAACCCAGAAACCGCAGTCTTTTTATTTTGTAAGTAAGTCTTTCGAGCATAAATTAACAGACTTGACCTAAATATATTCACGCGGATCTTGGGACCCGACAATTTAGTAAAATAATATCGTTTAACGGAACCCAACCCAATGAACATCTTGGGTACCCACCTGTAGCCAATAATTTAAAAGAAAACAAAGGATGATAATTACGATAATAAATATTATATACAATAAGGCAATAAAATAAACGAGCTCGTAAAGAATGAAGATTACATTAATGGTATTTTACTTTGTGTAACATGATTTTTGGATGAGACTAATATCGACCCGAATCGAAAATAAGGAGGCGATAATAATATGATATTTATTGGGGTTCTTAAGCAATGAAACGATAGATGGACTTTTGAAGGATGATATGGCTAGAAAGGACGTGACTGCTGAAATGACGAGTAATAGAGAAGTATGGAAGAAGGAAACATGCTGCGCCGACCCCAAATAAATGGGGATAAGGGCAGGAGAATGATGGTGATTATGATGGTGATTGGGGTTTCTAAGCATCGATCACTTAAGTAGGAATAAGAGGGACCAATAAAGCGGCAGTCGTTGAAGAACCGTATCTTCTTGGCAGAATACGTCAGTCTCATACTTTTTAACCGACTTCAAAAAAAAGGAGGAGGTTCTCAATTCGTTTGTATTTTTTTTATGTTTGTTACCTCATATCTTCGTCATTTATGAACCGTTTTGAAAAATTATTCTTTTATCTGAATGGATCTACTTTCCCATTGGTCCCATAGAAATTTCATCAAAATCGGTTCAGCAGTTTGGTTTTTAAATCAACAAAGCTGTAAAAAATATGTCATCCAAGTAAAAGAAATTGCGAAATTGATACTTGACAAGGATTTGTGTGTGATGCGATGCGATAACTAAAAAGGGTAAAATAAAAACGTTTTTTGCAAAAAAAATAACCGACTTCCAAAAAAAACACAAAAAAGTGGAAAATAACATTACTTTCGGAAGTAGGTGCCAAAAAAGTCAATGAAACAAACCATAGTCACCGACTTCCGAAACCATTTTCCACTTTTTTTTGTGTTTTTTTTTTGGAAGTCGGTTATTTTTTTTTGCAAAAACGGTTTTTGACTATTCCATTATCGTTTTCGCAACACCCCCCCTTATCTACCCCTCGGTCTCCAAAAGATACTAAGAGACGATAAAGTCTCCTTTTGTAAAGCAACTTTACATTAATTCGTATTCAAAGTTCTTATCCCTACTATTCAAATGGTAGATGGTAAAGTTTATTCTATGCGAAAGCGAAATAAAACAGGTTGCTCACAAAGTGAATTAGAGTTTAGCTCAAGGCTGAAATAACAGACTACTGATTAGGTACCGAATCAAATAAAACTTCTCTATCTCTAAGGCTTACCTTACACTGTAGAGCGTAGATCACACGGTGCAGCTTCGTTTTCGCTGTGAGGACGGTACGATAAGGTCGTGTGAAAAGGTGGCAGACAAATCTGCGCTACTTGCATCTTTGTCTTCAGTAGCAGACAAAGGCATTTCACATACTGCCAGAGTACTGCGGCTGCATCTCTGATTCATTTAGTCTACTGCACATTTTGAAGCATTTTTTATGCACTATAGTTAGGCTATGACTTGTGAAACTGAACAGAGCAGGCTAGTAACAGATTGAGTGGTAAGAAATAAATGAGCATCAGTTTTAACGACTTGACCGTTTCATAAATTACCAGCACTTCGCCCGGCTAATAAGCATGATATAAATATAATTTATAGCAAAGAACCCACGAATAAGGGTTTCCTATGTCAGTTCGAAGCACTATTCTGCGAAAGTTGTTACATCGATGACTATACATCGATGCCTTGGTAAAGCGACGTTATGTTTTAACTACGCCTTTTTTGTTCGCTGTTTCTTAATATCGAAAACCTTACATCGAACCCTTATTTCTTCGACGTTTGTTTGTTCTATGTAACGTTACTTCGAAAATATAGGCAGCAAGATATTGATTTATAAAGAAAATTTGTTGCAGTTTGTAATTGTATCTTTTAATAGAAATACTTAAGTGATTTTAAATAAAAAAACAAATAAAGGCTTGCCAAACCAAAAACAGCAGTTTACTACAAAACTGCAATACCTACACGGTCAAAATGTATGTAACAGCTGTTTTTTTATTTATTTATGGAATGATGTTCTGAGTACGTTTTTTTGGCCTTTGGGGATTTAAAAAATAAAGATCGACTTTATAGTGGGTACCTGGTCTACTTTCATAAGTTGTGCATTTTACACAAAGTTCAAGATATATTTTACCATAATGCAGCATATTATTATGTAAGCAGACATTATTTGATTATTTATTAAAAGGTTATGTTACGAAACGGTTTTTTTTTGTTGATGGTCCCCAACGCAATCTTGGATGTACTATTCCTAAATGTATTGACTAAATTTGTTCGAAGTAACATTACATAGAATAAACAAGGGTTCGATGTAAGGTTATCGATATTAAGAAACAGCGAACAAAAAAGGCGTAGTTAAAACATAATGTCGCTTTACCAAGGCATCGATGTATAGTCATCGATGTAACAATTTTCGCAGAATAGTGTTTCGAACTGACATAGGGAACCCCACGAATAATGTAGCTTTCGATCAGTGAAACAAATTTTAGAATCGGACTAGTAGTTCCGAAGATTACCACCTACATACAAATTACCTCACACATTGTACCTCTTTATAATATTAGTATGTAAGTATAGATCACCAGCGTAAGGTTTCGAGATAATGATCATTGATATGAAGCATTGGCCAAATTGGAGTGAATTCCGCGGCAGATGCAGAACGGCATAACTTGCATTTCGGTGTGCAAACTAGCACGAAAAGTCACGTGATCATTAGAAACAATTGACGAGCGCAGTAGCGTTCTGTTTCACATAAATGTGACCAGAGCTTTTGTTGTCCGCCATGGTCATCGCTTCGCTAACTATTTTTCGCTTCCTCTATGTGCACTGTCCCTTATGCAACTTGTACTATCCATCTTACTCCTTCCATCTCACTTACCACATAATTTAACCCAGCCACATTTTTTCTCCTGCCATTTCACCACCAGAACAATTCCCAATTTACTCTGAAGAGCATAAAAACAAGCTCTAGGTACGGAATAGTTTCTCATCTCCCTAGAAAGGCCTGTCTTCTCACAATACATAAATTTATTCATCCATAAATATCCTTCATCCCATATTCAGAAGGTATAGGATGTCGTAAAGTGTTGCTACCACAATTGTGTTTTCCATATTATGCTAGAATATAGATATTTTGTTGAAATGCAATATGGTGTCGCTGTATCCAAATTTGTCGAGTCGAAAATTTTGTTACCGTTCTCCGATTGATGAACTATAGTTTGGTTGTAAAAAGGAATTGTTTGGTAAGTGTATGTTTTATTGGTTTTCTTATGTTATTCGTTACTATAAGTATCAAGAATTCAATGTCAATTTGCGAATTGTAGGACCAATTTTTTTCACTCTTTCGTAAGAATAGACCTCTTGCCACAACCATCTGTCCTCTATCATACGCATCCAGTCTGATCTAGACACATTTTTAACCCCTACACCCCTAATTAGTCGCGTGGGGTATTACACACTAATACACACGTTAAGAACTTTTGGATTCTGAATTTTGCACGCTGAAGTTCCCTTTAACTTCGTAAAAAAAAACATTTATATAAATTGTACAATGTCCTTTACGGTCAAGTATCGAGCATTAATCGTGGTTTTGCATGTAATTCGTATTTATATGATGAGGGTGTAACGCAGCCATCATCTGTCCATGTAGCTGGAAATAATACCCATTCCCTAAATAAGAAGCAAATTTTTGTACCTACTAGTAACTATAAAATCTGGCTAAGCTGTTACTTAACTATAACAAAATATGGCTCATTCCTTGAGCTACATCTCTACCCACCTCACAAAACTCATGACATACACATTGAAGACCCTATACATACAGCCTATTACTAATCGCAATTACAATAGCCATCCATTGATCACAGTTGTTACCAAAGTTTATTAGCAAAACGTGAGATTTCCTCCTATCTCGCAGCTCTTGATAAATTGTTGTTGTGTTAAATTAACGGGTATAACATTAATTATTTCTCTAGTTATCTTTAAGTTTGTGTTATTATGTAATTTTGTTGGTGTTTCTAAGTATTTAGTTGGTGCACATTAATTTGTGTTGAGCGTTGCTGGGGTTTGGGTTAGTATAAGGAAAAATTAGACTGTGTAAGGGTCAAGGTCATTGCTAGAAGACTGTAGAGTTTTTTTTTGTTTTGTGATAATGTTAGCACCAGATTAGAGATACCAGTGCTCAGCAGTAGACTGTAATAGAATGATGATGAATAGCATTGTATAATGGTATTATTCATTTTTCTTACAAACATTTAAAACTATAAATAATAGTACCCCGCCGGCATCGGGAACAGGGTCTGAGCTACCGGTGTTCAGGGCTCTTGAGAGAGGAACCTCCTAACAATACGCGCTATGTCCAGAAGTACTGCGTTCTGAATCAAGCCAAGCTTGAGCTGCATAGCGAGAGCCTTCTCAGATGTTGGTCGAGCTTACTGGCTATGAAGCGATTGGCTGACATGACTATCGGCACAATGACTGCAGTACTGTATTATTAAACATAGATCATAAGAACAGAATTACAAATTTTTACAACAATTAATTTTCATTCAATTTGAAATATCACTAAAGTTGTCGAACTGTCAGATAGACATATACGCATCTTCCTAGGTCATAAAGACGAGACGAAACGAGACATTACGTAGTCCACTATACAAATTCCCTATAGTTCCATTTATCCACCCTCAATACCGACAGAACATTGACTCTCTCATCATCATTCGTAACCTACCTAGTGCCTCTCAGAAAAAAGGTATAAAGATAAATAAGCTAGAACAATCCACAAAAGGACCAAGGACGCATACTTAGGTAAAGGTGGCTCAAGTGTCAAGAATATATAGCCTCGTATACGCCACATAGGTGAGGACTAGCAATATGCGTCGCCAAATAAAACCTAGTGCTAGTCGTATTTCCGACATTTTCGTACCGTTTTGGGTGGCGGAAGTTAGGAGCTGTTGGAGATGAAATATTATTATAGAATAGAAATTCACATAAAAAAAACTGACTGCCTTGTTAGTCGCAAGTACTACTTCTACGGTTATCTGCAGAAGTTCTTGTGTTTTGACGAAAGTGTCCGTGAGGGAAGTGGCTTAATCAGGGATTTTTCCCAGTCAGATTTATGCCCGGTTGATAGTAAAAGGCTCATGTGAGTATACCATAGGTACACAACATAAACAACATACACGACCCGAACGACGACCCGAATGGCGCAGCGGTAGTGAGGCTGCCTTACGTTCATAGGGTTCCGGGTTCGAATCCCGGTAGGAGCAAGTGTTTGTGTGATAAGCATGGACATTTGTTTCCGAGTCATGGATGTTTATATGTGTAATAAGTATGTATTTACAAACAAAAAAGTATCTATGTAGTATATCAACTATCTGGTGTCCACGACACAAGCCTCGTTGCTTATTGTGGCACTAGATGGCGCTGTGTGTAATGTCCAGCGTATTTATTATTATTATACATATTTCTATTCTGTTTTACATTCAGTTCACCATTATTATAAGAATTTCATTCCGCAAGGTTTATGTATTCCCTACTACATAAACCTAGTTTGCCGTAAACTCGATGTTGAGTAATGTCCCCATGTCAGCAGATCACACCTTTGTTAACCAAGTACGGGTCGCTAGTTTGCAACAAAAATGGGAACTAAGAAAACCGCTCCTACATAACTTTAGCCCAAACCCCAAAAACTTGGCGTGAATTGTTAGTTCAGAAATCGTAGCTAACTCGAAGCAATAAGTCTGCGACCCGGCGTGACGGCCGCTCCTTTAAACACATGCCACTTGACTCCTTAATGTATGGATTGTTTTGGCGCAGTTCGGTGTTCTGCTAAATCGGACCCTTTTACCTTTGCGGCTTGGGGATAGTTTCGATATATGTATGTAGCTGAGGTTACCTTTGTTCTGGACTTTTCTTATTAGGACACAGACTACAGTACAGTAGAGAACAGTAGTTTTATACAGTACTTTCACATATTATTATGGCCTGTGACTGGGACTGTAGCTTTTTGTGTTTTGACATTCAAAAGTGACTGTAATGGTCTAATTGAAATAAATGCTTTGAGTTTGAGTTTTGAAAAAAACATATTTTGTATTTTTTTTTGTTGCTATTTTTAATGTTCTGTAAGATTATTATTTTTTTTTAACAATGTTAAGAAAAGGGGTCTACGTCGTAGCAACTTGCTACGTCGTAGCAACTTGTTACGGCGTAGCTGATGTTTTACGCTTTCGTAGCGGGAATAATATTATTGAGTTTGAGTCATTTTGCTATGTGTATGTGTATGTATCAGTTGATAAAAACAGCCTGTACACTATGTTATTTTTGTCTTCATATTCAGCACAAAACGAGCCATCATAACGTAATCCAAATCCATAACTCAATTTACTACCAGAGAGACTAATCGTCATCCATTTCATACTGGAACGGTCATTTCATTATTTCTCTCATTGGCTAGCCTTTGCCTATCAATGTGGCTTTGAATAGCATATTAGCACCGATATTAGGCTGCATTTAAATCATGAGTTAGGACATTATGAAACGTGATTATCTTATGGGAAATGGTGTTTTGCAGAATTGCATTACGTCGTATGAGTTTCAATGCAAATGCCTGACGTAATGTCCCATTTGTTCACATACATTTTTTTTTATTAGTTTTTGTACATTTGCTTTTTGTACATTTGCATAAACCTTTTCTGAAAATAAAATGTATTTTTCGGTTACATTTTAAGGCACAGATCAAATGACAACAATCTACTCAGAAATTAAGTTATTTTTTATTTTATTTTAAGTAAATGGTTGTATTTCTTTTGGTTCACAGGACAAACAAAATACACCGAACAGGTTTATCAATATACTCTAAAATAGTCCATCAGCCTTTATATTTGTAATTTCTATTTATTTTGTCATAGTTACAATAATGATCTTCGTGATGATGATTCCCGAATATCATTATTGTAACTATGACAAAATAAAAGCCAAATATTTTAGTTGGTAATTGTAAATAAATACTACGCAAAAGCACACGTGGGGTCTGCAGGGACCCCACCAAAGAATAATAATAGGTACTAACCTTTGCAAGAGCATAGCAAAAGTTCACCAGTCGAGAGCCCCCGTGTCATACTAAGAATACTTAATATGACAAGACTAGAAGTCGCCAACACGAGAAAATATTTAACCAAAAAATACCTGGTGGGATCTACTAAGACTCAGCCGTGTAGTTAAAGGTTAATTTCAGGGCCCGTACCACCTCTTAAAGCAATGTGTCACTGCAGTGTGGGAAAGAGATGGTACCTTACAGGGCGTTTAATAAGAGGTGATGTTAGAGCTCCAAGTCGTAGAACTGAAAACAAATGAAAATCGATTCAACGAACTTTCACCCATCAGTCAATCATAACCACTCACAATTCAACGCGAAAATAATTTCCCCATAATTGTCAGATTAAATTCAAAGATAGACTCATCAAAAATAATAACAGACTATAAATTTTGATAGCATGAAATTGTTCTAACCTGAACATATAAAATATAGATACAAAAGGTCGATTTCATACAATGAACGAAAACGCATGCACACATAGACACGTTTCCACCCGCGACCGTCATTTATTAAGAATCTCCATGCATATGCGTCTATGTATCCCGAGACCCTGGCACGAGATTTTTCAATTGAAAATACAATTATCCTACAGCATTTTAGTTTAATTGTTTGCAACAAGCACAATAAGAATCACCTAAAAAAATAAAAAATAAAATATTGCACGTGAAACGAGTATTTTAATTTTAAAATCGACGTATTTACGTATAGAAAAACGTCAAAAGTCGTGTTAGGGCCTCTGGTCTTCTGACCTATCTTTTCCCTTCTTGAAGGGTAGGTAGACCGTAATTATTAACCGTCTCTCGGGACCACTGGTCTCTTTAAGACTTGGTTAAGCTATTATAACTTGAGTTACTTGTTCATAGCGATAAGAAGTTTTGATAAAGATTGTGGGTGTCATTCAACTTAGTTTCAAGTTGTTTCCTCTTGGTGTTCGGAGCATTCGTTTACTTTTACCTCCTCTTGCACAGAAACGGTAGAGGAAAAAAAACGAAAGAAATTCCTTAGAACTTAACACTACTCACCGCTAGTCAATGCGAAATTAATAAGTGATACGTGTCTTACTTGATGTCAGACGTATCACAAGTTGCATGACAGAAAGCTGCGAACGCAGCCATGCGATAGACAAGTTTTTTTTTTGCCATTAGAATGTTTGCAGTTTCCTTATTAGGCATGTTATGGGTTTTGTCCATTATGACCTATCCAAGTTACGTGTAAGTAAATTTAAAAATAGTGGTAAAGAAAATATTTTCTTTTCTATAAATTAACATCTTTTATTACAGCGCATTTCCTTTCCGAACCTTTAGTAAAAATAACACAAAGGATTTTATGTGGTTCCTACTAAAATGACTTTGACATCGTAAACTTTAATTGCCATTTCACGCGGTGACAAGCAGCGATCGTAAAAAATTTAACACTACCGCTGCATGCGGTGCACTACGAGTATTCAGTGGTTTTTATTAGGGTTAGAATATTGCGCATCTTCGAAATAAAATGTTTGGTTTTTTGCACACAAATTACATTAAAAGTACAACATTACGAAGAATTATAACTGATCACGAGAACTTTTTAGCGATTACGAGAAGATACGTCGTAATGCAGGAATGCAGCCATCCCACACCAAATCCACCCAACCTCTACCACCACCCAATCTCTTTCCCACACTGGAAATAGAACTATAACATTCCTGCATTAAGACGTCATGGTAGGGCCATTGATCATTTATTAGGTGACAGTGACAGCGCTAGACAGCTGTCTAGCGTTATCTCTTACCCACTCTCGGAATAGTTGTAAAACATAGGAATATTTTATTCGTTTTTTTAGTGCAGGAGCAGTAACAGATCATGATAACAATTATACCCAGGTATAATTTTCATCATATAAACTTTTCGGCATCCACGGGTTATTTTTGGTAATGCAGACTTGTTGTTATATACTTTTGTCTTTTTGTTTAATTCAATGAGGTTCAATGAACAAGTGTACGCCCTTCACCAAAGAATAAAGAACAATTACTTCCATATCAACGAGTTCATATTTCATTGCGCTTTTTCGTGTCTTACCAACATTATATCGTACAATACCTCTGTAGGCCACGAAATATTGCTCTCACGGCAAATTACACGGAACACGTGAATCGTCACAGCCAGTATTACATGTGGCAGAGTTGTGTGACGAATGACGTCATATCTCACACATACACTTACCCGTGAAGTGGATTAAGTGGTGCTTTCAACCGCTTGATGTATGGACGCGGATCTTGCTTGATTCATAAGAACCATTTTCGCGTAACGCGGTTGGTACTATGGAAGCGGTGTGTCATTTTGTTTTCGCTCCCGTCTGTCGGTGCTTATTGTTCCAGTGGTTCTTTAAAGAGAATGATGCTTAATTCATAAGGACCAAATCCGCGTGGCGAGGATTTTGACGTTGCCTGAAAATGATTCTCTTTAGTACTTTATTACGACCATTCTGTGTAGTTTCACTCTTGTATTTCTTTTTTTGTCAGTGTATGTTGTTAATCTAGTATTGTTTTGAACTGCTTGATTTATGTACGTTGTTAGTGCTTCATGAATAAGGACCATATTCGCGAGTCATTTTATTTTCACTTCTAACAAATTACGTTTTAATGTTGTGTTAATTTTTCACTTTCATTCCAAAAAGCCACAGGCCAGATTTAAGGTTTAACCATGAACAAAAAACAATTGTTGAAATGTGGGTGGGCCTCACTAACACAAATTTAAGCCTCACAGATGACAAAGAATATTCAAATAAATTTCTCATAATACGTAACGATGTATAATAAAAGTACTTCATGACCTTACTTTGATATTTGGTTTGTTAATATTAACCCCCGCAGGTAATTATGATGTCAGTATAAAAATATTGTAAAAACTAGTGTATTTTTTATTTTATTGTACACCAAATAGTAATCGAAACGGAACGGTGTTGATAAGTTATGTTTTTATACCTTGGCAACACCGTTCTATATATCTAAAATCTGGGTAACCGTTCTAAAAGTTCATTATTTAATAAAATAATAATCAACTGGCTTTACAACTTCAAATAAGGGTTTTCAAACAAGAAAAAAATATATCCTATCGTAGCCAATTACTGATGATGAAGCTCGTGGGAAAATAAGCTTCGATCTTCAAGGTTAAGCTGCGCTTTACATGGCCAGTCTGTGGAAGGGTGACCATCCATTATGTACCAAATTTCCTCCGTGGTTTGGAAATCACATTAAGCCGTTGGTCCCGGCTGTCATTTGTAGATCATTGATAGTCGTTACGGGTAGTCAAAGAGGCCCGAAAATCGGACAACCAGTCTTCAAGTTAGTTAGTTCAGTTAGTCCAAGGGGTACCTTGTACTAACTGGGTTGTCGAGGTCAGATAGCAATCCATAGGCTCCATGCAAAATACTGGTATCCAGCTGCATCTTTTAAGACTGGAAGCTGTCCCTACTAAAGTTGGGAAAGCGCTAGGCAGATGATTTAGCTAATTACTGGTGTTCAGTATCCGACTACACAAGAAGCCGACTTCAACAAAATAGAAATAATCAAGTCTATTCAACAAAGATTTATGTCATAAGATTTGCACTACCTCGTCAGAAAATTTACATTTCTGTTTCATTGACAAGGAAATTTGAACGGCGCTGTAACGCTGTTTGTCTTTTTTTTTTAAGAAATATTTGAAAATGTAAAAAAAAATGAGATGATAAATGAATAAAGGCAATAACTGCAATACTAGGTTGATAACCGATTATGTGGATAGACGATCCTATTAAGGTAACCAGAAGAAACTGCATAGCAATGACTCAAAACCGCCAAAAGTGGAGAGATTTGGATGCGACCTACCTAAGCATTGAGTGGCCTCAGTTTTAAGAAGGAGAAGAAAATAACCAATACAAGATAACATATATAGAAGTTCATGGTTTACTACTACAGTCTCCTCACTAATCGCATCGTCGAGAACGAAGTGAGTACACAAACCAATAGTACCTCCCCGTGCAATTTTATGTGGCAACTTATCATCTTCGGCGGAGCTATTTTTCGAATGTTTTCCTCGTTTAGCTGATGTTTGGTTCCTTTGATGACATCCTGTCTATTAGGGATAGCTATCAACCTTTGTATGCCACGTTTTTCCTTTGTTCATACGTGAATATTTTTCAGGTATGTGGGTGAATATTTGCATGATTCTCTTTACTTGTTTTTTTCCTTAAGGTACCAAAATATGTATGTAATGTTCTGTTGGGACGTGTTTGGGTATATTATTCACTTGCCTGACAGGTGGAGACAGAAATCTTGCAGTCAATTTACATAGTTCAGGAACTTGTTTGTTGAACCGATTTATTTTTGGCTGTCAAGGTTATGATTATAATAGGCAGTTACATTTGACACTTGGTTTAACCTATTCCGAGGTCAAATAATATTTCAAAATCAAAATCAAAGCATTTATTTCAAGTAGGCCAATTACAGGCACTTTTGAATTGTAGAAATAAAGACAGCAACAAAAAATGAAGCTACAGTCCCAGTCACAAGACATATAACTGTGAAAGTACTGTAGTTGCCCATTCCAAAGCGTGGATCTCTATGGAGAAGAATGGGCAAGAAACTCCATGGAGACTCTTTTAAATCATAATGTTGTTACAAAAACCTTGGATACATCATTCTTGTTGAGATGGTACAATTATAATTGCGGTGTAGATCTTGCATGTGCTTTCTCAGCCTGTTTTTTTCTTTCATATAAGTTGTCAGTTCAGTACACACTCCCTTTCTTGACATAATTATTTATCATCTTTCACTCTCTCCATCCTTAGTTTCTTAAAAGGGTAAAGATAGATATTTTACTACCCATGGGTGTTAATTACTATTATATCCTATTACACATTATACTTGGAAGTTTTCATGCTTCTTGGATAAATATATTCCTTCTGAGCAACGTATAGCTTTCTTTGACTAGATACTTTAAGCGGGGTTATGAAGATAAAGTCTTTTAAAACTACTTTTCTTTCACATCACGAACTACTCTTTCGCGAGAAGTATTGTATAATCGCAGCTTAGTATCATGCGGACCTCATCCATCCAGCTTCCAATTGATGTTGTTTCTACTTAAACGAATATTTACGTTATACAAGTGTTAATTGAATTGATTTCAGAATGACTTGCAATCATGAAAGAAAACTTACAAGTTGTAGCACAAACAGAACATCATGCATGAGAGAGTATTAAAATTGTTTCTCTAAAAGCACATATTTGTTTACAGATTTGGAAACTAAATTGCAAACGCAGTCTATATAACTTAGTCTATGAAACTAGAAGTTGATTCGTCTGTTTTGTTAGTTGGAGGTAGAACAATGAATTTAGCTGCTTTGATGAAAGCTGCAGGCTGTTGATACAAAGTGCGCGTTAGTGTTCTAAGCTTTAATAGAATTAGAATAAAGTTTGGTTTGAATGTTTCTTCAGAATTTAACGACTGCCATAGATGTTTTATATGCCTTACACATTTGTGCATGTAAGTAGGTCCTGTGGAACGTGCGCTGGTGGGTATTGTTATGATTCCGAAATTCCGTATCGCAGATGCGACATAGTTTGAGTATCTATGACCTAATACATTGATGAGGTTCCAGGCGGTGACAGCTCGGAGTTTAAAACGCAGCACGAACTCAAGTGAGAGTCAAGTTGCTATAAGCTTTGCAAAGACACCTCGTCTTTGCAAAGCTTATAGCAACTTGACTCTGACGTAGAGAGCAGTTATTTCACTGCGCTCTTGACTATTACATTGCTTTCCTATCGACATACTAAAACAGCAGTAAGAATACTCCCAAAGATCTTTAAAACTCTCAAAGAAACCAACCAGAACCGAACAAAGACAAACCGAAAATCTTCAAAAACCAACGTTTCCAACCACTATTTTATTCCAACTTTTAACGAGCAGTAGTTCGTTCCGTTTCACGGGCAGTCCGTCACGGCTACCGACTTTGTTTCAACGCGCCACATAAATCTTAGCCTCAGACTACTAGCGGGCTTTTAGGCGAACATTAGTTTTGAGGTTGTGGAATCTTTCTGTGGAAACTATAGTAGGAGTTTAAAGAGCTGGAGTGGGGTATAGATAGGGTATTTTGTTTTAAGATTCATGATCGGCCAAGAGTGTTGGCAAATGCAAGAGTGCCTTAACCCCAAGTCCTAATCGAAGCGATCAGTTGCGCAAATACACGGTCGTCGCGTTCATTTGTGTTCACTGATTGGTTTAGATAACAAGAAGGCGACGTTTGTGGGGACAAAATTATGACCACGATAATAGGCACGACGACTATTTGGGTTTGAACGCGCCTAACGTAGCAAAATCGGTGTATTTTTTAGCCAACATTCATCTTTTAATAACATACCATTGCCTTTGCGTGAATTATAGAAAGGATTAAGATCTCTTTTCTACGACGACTTACAACCGGCTTCATTTAGGCTTTGCGGCTTTAGTTTATGCAATTTTAACTTTTCAATCATAGTTATTGCTAAAGAAGGTTAACGGCACGGTTGGTGCAGTTGCTGAGATTGGCTGCTGGTCTGCGTGTCCCGGATTCGATCCCTCCATGGAACAAATACTTTGTATGGTCTACAAGTAGTTATTCCGGGTCTGTCTGTTTGTGTATGTGAGTTTAAATGTTTGCATACACGATACAAGAGAGATTCGTAGTGTGAGGCATCGTTTTTTTTAATGTCTATATGCTTTCGATATTTCATGCCCTCCATACGTACTATAGAGTAAAACTACCCCACTCAAATTCTCACTGCTTGCTTAACCTTTTAAACGCCATTGTCTCATATACATACATGACACAAATATGTGACAAATAAAAAATGCACTGCGATGCACTATTACACGAAATAAATAATTAAATCATTACTTTTGTGTGTTTTTATTTGTATACCTTGATTATTTAAGGTCTTGTCCTGTCTCTTTAATAATATTGTGTATTGATAAAGTTTCGGAATACTTATTCTTTTTGTAGGTATTTTTTTGTATGTGGTGAAATTGTGGCTTGGCGCGGAGGGCACGCGCGTGCTTATATGCTCTGGAGTTCAAAAGGTTAATATGTTCCAAACCAAGATCATCATAGAACTAACAATAGTTCCAAAGAATAAACTCACCCAAAAACCATTCTAACAAACAACGAACCATTTCAAAAGTGTCATTCACCTTGTTCAGTCGTTCACAATGAATGAACTAGAAACTTGTCGGTTTAACGGAGGGAAGAAGAAACAGATTGTGTTAAAACTAAGTTCTATGGAACAGTTTCAACGGAAAATATGTTAATGGTACTTTAAACTTGTTCGAATTAGTTTTCTTTTTGAATCACATCGCATTTGCTTTTTAAATAGCATCGATTTAGAGTTTAGTTTTGTGTGACGATTAATCTGTTAGTAACATTGCAGTTTGGTCGTACGAATTTATTTTGTAGCCGTGCTTTTTTTCGCTCTTTTCGTGTTGGATTTTTTATCGCTTTGACATTTCGTTGTTTTGTTTCACTAGGGAGTTTATGCTGCCAGATTTGAAAATATAATCCATACAAATATTATATGGGAATCCGAATGTTAATAAATGTGAGCCAGTATCTTTTTTTATGTTGAAACACCAACGGAATTTGATGAATTTCGAACACCGGTAAATCATGAGTTGGTGTTTGTTTGGCCTTAAGTCATTAAAATAAATAAATAAAATAAATATCCCTGGACATTACACACAGCGCCATCTAGTGCCACACTAAGCAACGAGGCTTGTGTCGTGGACCCCAGATAGTTGATATATTACATAGATACTTTTTGTTTGTAAATACATACTTATTATACATATTAACATCCATGACTCGGAAACAAATGTCTATGCTCATCACACAAACCCTTGCTCCTACCGGGATTCGAACCCGGAACCCTATGAACGTAAGGCAGCCTCACTACCGCTGCGCTATTCGGGTCGTCATTATCATCATTATTTTCCTGCGCTATTTTTGGTCGGCGCAACACGTTTTCTTCTTCCATTCTTCTCTGTCAGACGTCACAGCATCATTTACTCTTTACTCTTTCATATCATTCCTCTCCCTCACCATCCATCAACTTTTATATCCATCACTCTTTTAGTCACATGCGTTTCATCTCTCCTCATCACATTGGTTGGCTCTAAGTCTTGGAATCTTTTAACGCCGGTCGTAGCTTCTTGTAGGACAATTTCCGACATAAACAGCCGCCAAAGCCAACATTAAATGACACTATAATATATTAACTATGTGCGGGGTTGATCCAGGTATAATTTCGGGAAGAGTGAAAAAATGCGTTGCTTGATTGAATGTGCAATTTTATTACAACATAATCACAAATGTAGGTAGGCGGTCGAGAAGCATTAAAAAATAAAACGATTGGACATAATCCACGTAGCCTCAACATTGTGATATACGAATTGCTGTAGGCGCTTGCGGGAACATACCCCCGGGCGTTGAAAGCCTGCCTTTCAACCACTAAGAATCCTCAGACTCTGTATCTATAGGCAACGGACAAATCTTGCTGAATGATCTGCGTAACAGACCACTAGAAGTCTTGACGTCTGCCACTCTGACTACGCCGTCTGTCCCTGGATACGTAGCAACGATCCGACCCATTTTCCACTTGAGTGGGGGGAGGTTGTCTTCCTTTAACAGGACCAAAGAATTCAGCTTCAAGGAGCCCTTGCATGCTCGCCATTTTGTGCGAAGTTGGAGTTCCGATATGTATTCCTTGCTCCATCTACTCCAAAAATGTTGTCGGAGAAGCTCAATACGCTCAAATCGATTCAGAGAATTGATGGACTGGTCTCGATAATCAGGTGACGGCAGCGATGTCATAGGACGTCCAATCAAAAAGTGTCCGGGTGTGAGCGGCGTCAGATCCTCGGGGTTCGATGATAACGGCGTCAGTGGTCTGGAGTTCAAAATTGCTTCAACCTGAACCATCATGGTGTATAGCTCTTCGTAGGTAAGGTTACAAAGGCCCAGCACTCTGACTAAGTGATGCTTGGTTGATTTAACACCAGCCTCCGCAAGGCCAGCGAAATGAGGGGAATATGCAGGAATAAAGTGAAATTTAATTCCTTCTTTAGCCATTTCCTCAGATAGCGAATCGCAACTCGCCTTAAGAAACCTAGAAAGGTCATTAGATGCACCAACAAATGAGGTGCCATTATCTGAGTAGATATTTGTCGGCTTTCCTCTACGTGAGATGAACCTCTTTAATGCCATAATGAAAGTATTGCTTGTTAAATCACCGACTAATTCAAGATGAATTGATTTTGTAGAAAAACAAACGAAAATAGCTATATAAACTTTTACTAATTTACAGCCACGACCTTGTCGAACAGCTGACTGAATAGGACCTGCATAGTCCAAGCCTATATTTTCAAAAGGAAAACCTGGTAGAAGTCGCTGCTGTGGTAAATCTCCCATAATAGGACTTACAGTTTTACCTCTAAATCGGCAACAACGAACACATTGTTTACAGCTCATCCTAGCTAAATTGCGACCTCGTATGGGCCAGTAGGTATCTCGTATCGACGCCAACAATAACTGGGGTCCAGCGTGAAATAATCTTTTATGCTCATAATTAAAAAGTAACTTAGAAAAATGATGGCTAGATTGAATAAGAATCGGGTGCTTTTTATCATAAGGAAAATCTGAATGTTGTAATCTACCTCGAATTCGCATTATATTATTCTCGTCTAGAAAAACGTTAAACTTATTTAATTCACTTTTCTTGGGTAACGATTTATTATTAAGTAGTAATTTATAGTCTTTAAAAGATTGCCTTTGAGATAAACATAATAAAGTTTAAAGCCCTTTCTAGTTCATGCACAGAAAGAGGACCGCGAATAGGTTGTTTTCTACATGCGTCAATAAAACGTAAAACATAGGCGACTGTTCGCTGAAGTCTTAAAAAGTTTGAAAACCGTGTAAAATTAATCAATTCATCAATTGTTATTGAATAAAACATGCAAGGTGACATCTAATTTCATTTCAGGCAAAATTTCATCATTAAAATTCATTAATTTGGAAGGCCAATAAGAAATTTCATTCATTAAAAAACTAGGACCGGACCACCAATCATCTAAACTAGGTAATAAATTAATGTCTACTCCACGAGACAAATGATCAGCAGGGTTTTGGTCAATTGGAACATGTCTCCACTCACAGCCACCAGTCTTATCTAAAATCTCGGCAACCCTGTTACGAACGAACGGCTGTAATTTATTTGGTAACATTTTTAGCCACCCTAAAACAATAGTGGAGTCAGTCCAAAAGAAAGTGCGTCGCGCGCTGACTCGTAATGCTGCTACAACCTTTTCAAAGATGCGAACACCTACAAGAGCACCGCTTAGCTCAAGTCTGGGTATGGTCGTCGGCTTGAGTGGCGCAACTCTGCTTTTGGCTAACAACAAACGCACTAAAACCTGTCCCTGCTTATCAACGCTTCTTACATACAGACAAGCGCCGTAGGCGCGTTCAGACGCATCAGTAAAAATGTGAAATTCTAAAAACTCATAACAATCAATTAAAACTCGACGTGGAATATGAATTTCTTTTAATTTAGGTAAATTAATAATCATTTCATTCCAAAGCTTACTAATGTCCGGTGATAGCTGTTCATCCCAAGATAATTTTTTTAACCATAACTTCTGAAGGTATATTTTCATAACAATTACACACGGAGCCAATAATCCAAGAGGATCAAAAACTTGTGAAACAATCGAAAGCATGTCACGTTTTGTGTTATTAAAATTAACTGACTGACTTATTGGAAAACAAAGGTAATCTGACAGTGGCTGCCAACCTAGGCCTAAGGTTTTGGTTGACTCAAATCCACCAACATTCAAATCCAGTGAAGACTGGGGAAAGTCAGAACCAATTACCAATTGTATGTCATTCGACTTCCACTTTCTTAGATGCATCTGCGCTGAAGCGAGCGTTGAAGTAACTTTATGACGCAACTCTTTGACCTTATTGATGTCATCTCCTCCGGTGAGCAAGTCATCCACGTAAAAGTCGTGGAGGATGACGTCACCAATCTCCTTATCAACACACTCTAGCCCTAACTGTCGAAGACACCGGGTTGCTAGGTAAGGAGCGCTGGCCGTGCCGTAGGTCACGGTATTAAGTTGATAAGCGTGTAATGGAGTTGACGGATTATCACGCCAAATAATTTGTTGAAGATACCTATCATTTGGATGAACAACTATCTGCCGGTACATTTTCTCAACATCAGCAGCTATGATGTACTTATGTTGTCTAAAACGCAACAGGATCGATAAAAGGTCATCCTGTACCACGGGTCCAATCATCTGGATATTATTAATAGAAATACCAGTGTTGGTTAAACTACTTGCATTAAAGACCACCCTTAACTTAGTGGTGGCGCTGCTTTCGCGCAGAACTCCGTGATGCGGAATGTAAAACGCTTGATCATCAATAGTTTTACATCTAGACATATGACCTAAAGTTTCATATTCCATAATGAACTCTTTGTACATATTACAAAATTGAGTTTTAGATTTAAATCTACGTTCCAAAGAAGCAAAACAATGTTTGGCTCTTGACAAAGATTCGCCTAAATTGTCCGGGGAACATTTTAAAGGAATCCTAACACAAAATTGACCATTTTCCAAACGAGTAGTGTTTTTCATAAAATGCTCCTCGCATAGCTTCTCCTCTGGGGAATATGGAGACGAAGTACACACTTCTTCAAGTTGCCAAAACTTTGTGAGTTGTTGATCAACATTAAAATTTAATTCATCGTCACAGTCTGAACACACCTTTATAAAATTACATTTTAAAATTTTAGAAGAAATACAACTGTTAATTGGGCCGGAGACCAACCAACCCAATTTAGTCTCACAAAGAATTGGTTGCCCATCACCCAACTTAATTCGTTGAGATTCCAATAAATCCCAAAAGATGTCAGCACCCAGCAACATATCGACAGGCGCCGGTGAGTAAAAGTTGGGATCTGCGAGACAAACATCAGACGGAATTTTAATTTTTAACAAGTTAACTTGCTTACTTGGAATCTTATCGGTGATGGATGGGAGAACAAAACAATTAATATCCATGCTAAAATTGTTATTTAAAGATTTTATTGATAAAGCACACATTTTATTGATAAAAGATGACGAGTTGTTGACACCTATAATAGAATTGTTTACAGTCTTGGCAGTCAAACCTAGCTGGTGGTATAACCTCTCAGTCATGAGACATGACGTGCTGCCACTGTCAAGCACAGCACGAGCAACATACTGCTGACCATTAATACTCATGACCTTGACGAGTGCAGTGGACAATAACACGTCGCCGTGTTCTACACTCGCGGACAGCGACACACCGGTACCTATACCTATAGTAGTGGGATGAGTGGAGACAGTCGCACTGCCATTTTTATCAATAACAACACTGCTAGCAGAAGCACCACTAGCGTCTGACTTCAAGGATTTATCAACGTGAACAATAGTGTTGTGTTTACGACGGCATATTTTACAACCTGGCTTTTTGCAATTGTTTGCATAATGTCCCAGATTAAAACAGTTGTAACAAACTTTGTATTTAGGTAATAACTCTAAACGAGCTTCATTGCTCAACGATAAAAACTGAGAACAACTACTTAACTTATGATCACCGTTACACATAACACAATTCTTAGGCTTATTCGAAACACCATCATCCTGTTTACTAGAACTTTCACCTGAATTATTTTTATTAGAATCCTGTACTAACATTGACCGAACCTTGTTTGAATTTTTAACTGTGTGTGAGTGTTTAGTATTCGTAGAAGCTTCCATTTCGAACGTTTCTAATATCTCAGCACGGTTTTTAATAAAAGTTATAAATAGTTCAAACGTAACTTTAGAATTCTTGTCCAGGCGGCCCTTATACTCACCCCATTCACGATAAGTTTTGCTATCTAATTTATGTGTGACAATATGAATGAGTAAAGTATCCCAATGATTAACAGGTTCATTTAAGGATTCTAGGGCACGTATGTTTTTGTTAACAACATCAAGTAAACCCTTTAAATTAACTGAAGACTCCTTTTGAAGGGTGTCGATTTGAAATAATGCAGAAACATGATGTTGGATAAGCAGGTGTTTGTTATCAAACCGCTCGCAGAGAAGATTCCACGCTACCGAATAATTTGCAGAAGAAAACTGAATTGAGTTGATCACCACAGCAGCAGACCCTTCTAGGGATGACCTCAAATAGTGAAATTTATTTATTTCATCCATATCGTCGTTTGAGTGGATGAGACTAACAAATGTGTCGTGAAACTCTAACCAGTTAGTATAAGAACCACTGAATTTCGGCAACTGAATAGTCGGTAATTTAACAAACTTATGATTGCTAGAACGCGACATTACATCACAATTATCATTAGAATCTCCTTTCCTATTATCGTCCAACATTTGTTGAGCTTTAGATAGGGTTTTGTAATAAAGAGATTCAAACTCCTCGCGTTCCGACATCTGACCATCCAAGTCATCTGTGCTACACTCCAGCATTAATTGCACCTCATCATATTGCGCATACAACGCCTCGAGTCTAGTAAAACGTAATTGCAACTCGCTTACCTCAGTAGGGCTCAAGGAAGAAGGATTCAAAGAATTTAGATAGTTTGAGAACATTGTCACCTTTCCTTTGCAACTCGCTCGTTTCCTAACGAGATGTTTATTGTCCTTATTTAATTCCTTATCCTCTGGCATTGCGTGAGCTGGTGCAATCAACCTGGAATGTATATAAATAAAGTTATAGCAACGTTTAAATTAATGAAGCAGCCTGAAATACGTACATGATTAAAATACACTAACTTTAGAGTGAATTTACATAAATAATAATTTAGAATTTATAATAAACCATGCGTCTTGACGGTTCTATTGTACTAAACTTTAATAATAACACTGCAATTGCAATGATTTCTATTGTCTACCTGTGCTAACTAATATGATTACATAACTGTCTCAATAACTGTAAAATTATTACACCGTAAAGCAAAATAATGCAGTTACTATAAAGAACTACTCTTTAACAATGTGTAAATAACAAAACTGAACAATAATTACTGATCAGTTAATAATTATATTACAATTTGTAACCACTCACAGAACAAAGAAAAATGACAATAGGTATTTCGTACTAACCTGGCTATTAACGGCTGACTTACACTAATTATACCTGTTAAATAGAGTGTTGGGTACACAAATTTAATAATAAATACGCCTTTTCTCAGCTATTAAGTATCCAGACCACGTAAATTCCAATAATCCTTTGAATGACGTAGCAGAATTCACCGGCCACGCCGGGCGTCGACTCTAATTTTTGATGTACACCAATTCTTCAATCCCTTTATAACAATTCGCTGATCGGAGTAAATATTCTTCAAATCTCCACATCCAGGCGTCGAAGGACCATGTGCGGGGTTGATCCAGGTATAATTTCGGGAAGAGTGAAAAAATGCGTTGCTTGATTGAATGTGCAATTTTATTACAACATAATCACAAATGTAGGTAGGCGGTCGAGAAGCATTAAAAAATAAAACGATTGGACATAATCCACGTAGCCTCAACATTGTGATATACGAATTGCTGTAGGCGCTTGCGGGAACAAACTATAACAATCGTCTTTCACGTACCTCTTGCTATAAAATTCTCAACAAATAACGTCATTTCTCTATCAAAATAAACCAAAAATAAAAATCCAAGCTATTATAAAAGCTACTCAATCAAGTCCAAAATATCTTGGTTCGTAGTGAAGTGTCCGCGCTTACAAGTTGGACCGACAAGCTGCAATATCCGGAGACTGAACACACTGAAACGCTTCTGATGCAGAACTGGGTAACTGTACATTTTTAGTGACGATATTTTTTTTACCTGATCGTTTTGTGTAATTACATAAAATTAGCATGAATAATATAAAATACGATTCAGACTAATAGTAGATAACACCATAATTTATTAGAAATACGATAACGCGTAAATTCTATATATAAAACCGATACCTACCTATATGTATTGTCTTTTTTGTTGTTGTACATATGTGTTGTTTGTATGTGTTTTGTATTGTAAAACAATATACCTTTATTGTAATACCTGTGTTCACAAATAAAGATTGATCGATTGTATAATTAATTGCCAATCGATGCATGTAATTTAGACGGGTAAATGCTTGATTTTCGGTCAATTCCGGTTATGAACCTACTATAGTTTATAAGGGGCCTTCTAGGAAATTAGCGCAAAATATGACGTCACGGCCACGAGCTGCACACTTCAAGCGGCTCGTGTCTTGTGGCTGCGACTGCTGAGGAAAAACATGAAGAAGAAATAAAAAAGAAGTAGTTTCGAGCAGGGCTGCTTAACTTATTTTGAATGTGGGCTAAAATTTTGATTATGTGTGAACCGGCGAGACATCTAGTAAAAAATAAAACTTTGAACAGGTTTTTGTGATAATAATTTATCAATATTTGTCATGACTTTGGTGACTTTTGTTCTCATGTATCATGTAGAATTTTTAGCACCCCGCCCCGAAAATGTTAGATTTTCTTTTTGACCATGAATTAAGCTATACGAGTAGGGTGGCAGGCTAAAAGAGTGCTTGTATCAAATGGATTGGTAGGCTAAAAAATAAAAGTATGGTTTTTGAATTTCTGTAATTTCGTACTGGATATTGGCTTGTTGAGAATGGGTTCGTAACAAGGAAAATATTGGTTCGAATGGGTTTGAAATTCTGAAATCTGTTGTCAAAAGCCTGTTGTCAGAGTCGTAGCGGGCCATTTTAAATGCGTTGGCGAGCCACACAATGGCCCGCGGGCCTGCGGTTGATCAGCTTTGGTTTAGAGCACGCAGTGAGTCACCACAACACAACTTCTTTCGTTCGTTCTCATGAAATGAGGACGCGGGTGCCTATCACTAAACGTCGGAATCGCATCACCCGAGCCAGTGCTCGGGGCATTATTTACGGGTAATTTTCCATGTTTTATACGTATAATAAATTTTCAAATCTATTTAATTTATCTCTTAGAACCGTTTTCAATAAAATACATGAGCTCGATCGTTTTATTTTTTATATTTTCATCATCATAATTTTTCTAGCTTTGAAACTTATACCTACTTTAATGTCCTAAGTTATGCTCAGAATATTAAAAATAAGTAATATAAGTGTTATATTTTCCAAGCTCATTTGATCCATGAGCAGAGTGGAATGAGGAACTAAATTGACAGATATTTAGAAAATCCTTGATCGTTAATTTTTTCATTTCATATCGGCAACGATCATTAATACGATTTTATACGTGTTCGTTGACACACGTAATTATAGATACAAAGGCCAAGTTTTACCGAAAATGTCACGCAAGCACTATAAAACTGAATTTGGTCATCACCGAAGTTCACCTACTTACTGGCTAAATGAATAGGTAGGTACTAAATTATTTTGCTTTGTTACAGTTTAGAAAAATTGCTTGCTAACTAACAGCAAGACTATCCCACCAGCCTGACGTTATGTTTAAAAACACAACCCAAAATAAAAGCAGGTACAGGTCATTATATACGCCACGTCCAAGTTTTACTCCACGCAGTTACTATATTTTGCCTTAACACATTATAAAAAGTCGATCAGATAAAACTCTTGAATCGTTTAAAAGTCAATTAAAACTTGACACATACGTCATCTCATAAATCCTGACACCTAAATTTCGATGCGACTTACCACGTTATTACGCTGACCAGCAGACTAAAGTAATAATGTGTGGAGCTAGCGATGTTCCCCCGTTCTTTGTCCGAGTCCTTAAAAAACAATACTTTTATTGAAAGCACTAAGATTTTGAAAGTTTCTGCGATTTTGTCAATATTTATCGATAAAAACTTATTTTATTCTTCTTTTATTTTTCTTTTTATTTTTTGATGTGAAAACTGGAGTATTTTATTTCCTTATAGCGCTATTTTAATGGCCTATTTCCTCTCACAGACTGGGCGCCTGTGTATGATGGTTGTAAAAGCAGAGGAAGATCAAAGAAACGATGGATGGACTGTGTGAAGTCATATGGATTGCCATATGACGATTTGGAAGATAAAGACATGCTGCGCCGACCGCAAACAAATTGGGTTAAGGGCAGAAGAATGATGATGGGAACATTAGAGGTTGTTTATAATACAACTCCAGCAAGTAAAATAGTAAAACCTAGGCACCATATAACCAAGCGTTGGCATTCGTTACATATAAAAAACCCTTCTTGCATCGATGTCAAAATCGAAGTAAAATTTATCTTAAGTGTAACTACCTAAGATAAATTTTACTTCGTTGACCAACCTGCTGTATACGTCATAACTAAATGAGCACTCGTGTCACGGACCCCGCGGACATCACGACCCGAATATTTCCGAGTAGAAACGAGTATTCCCAAAGGCTGGCTTTTACTTTGGTCATCGTATTTATGAGTATTGCCGGCCGATTTGCCATTCGACGTGACAATTCTGCGACCATTTTGAGTACGCTACCAATTGATATACATGCAGAGAAATGTGCTTCTGATATAGGTACTATGTACATATTTGTGTTTGGCATGTATTTTGAGGGTATACATACAGGACATGTGTGTGTCTAATACATAGGTGCATACATAAACTCACAGCTTTTCCCATGGGGGAGGAAGCTTTTTTTTTATTCGTCCACGTTCATACATCTAGATGTATGAACGCATGATGCATTATGCATATATTATATAGATGATTAATGTGCGTGTATGACTAGTCATACACGCACATTAATCTTGATATTGTTAGTGTTTTATACGTGTATTTTATCATTCAAAGGATACACTTTAATAATAAGATTCAAACACAGCATCTGGGTTACCATGGAGGTTTATTCTGAGACTATGATAAGCAGTGATCGGAATAGGTAGAGCTAATGTACCTAAAGTTCAAGGAACAGAAACGAAAAGTGGGGACTTCCTTACGACTAAAATTTTTTTCCGAATATTTTTTTCTAATAATAAGTTAGTAATAATAATGTTATTTATTCATCAGTACAGTAAATTAATTGAATTCATTATTTTTCCTTTTTAACCGACTTCGACAACAAGGAGAACGTTCTCAAAAAGCCAGTAGATACGTTTTCTATTGTTAGATATTAATTCAGGTTAAGAAAATGGCATGAAAATTAAATTAGCTTCCGTACTTACTTACGGCGTTCAAACGAAGATAAGGAGATTACCTTTATTTTTTACACAATAAAAATCGTGCACTTTTTTTTAACCAGAAACAGTAAATGAATTCGATAGTTGTTTTACTTTATTAATTTTAGTTGTACTTAAGTAATGTTCCGACATTTGGAACAAATATTCCAAAAAAAAAAAAATTGTCGTAAGGAAGTCTCCACTTTTCGTTTCTGTTCTTTGAACTTTAGGCACATTAGCTCTACCTATTCCGATCAGTGATGATAAGACACTGTCTGCATTGCAGCGCCTATAAGAAAAGCCACACACATAACACTACAGCAGTAAGACAAAATGTTTTGTTCATGAATATTTTTTTTTACGTTTTTGGTAAAGAAAGGAAGATTCTTACAGCATGCATGCAGGAATAAGAGTTCTGTGACTAAACCGTACAGTGAAAACTACGTAAGTGTCATATTTTTGGGATTGTGCCATAACTATTTTTTTTTAATCAATGGTTATTATTTCCCATTGGAGAAAAATATAATTACGACCCTTTAATCGCTTTTATTTTTTTACAGTCATTCAACATTTTTTTTTGTATTAAACATTTCACATATCTTTTAACGTGACTCAAGATTCGCAACTAGTCGCAAGCGTGCGCCTGTCCTTACCTACAATGGTACGCATATCCGCACCTGCCATGCAACTTTCAGCACGTCATGTTTAAGACAGACTCGCACGAACACGACGGGATAAAGCTGTGTGTAGCCATGTGTCGTGCTTTATGTGAATTTGCTTCATATTAATACACTGCCTTGTAAGACGTTGAAAGGTAGCTGGCATTATTACGTGCTACACGCTTCACCTGTCCCAGCAAGCAATGTCTTATGCAGTTAGGTATATTAAAATAGACATTCTCGATATGATCTTAATTTTTTATTTACTTATGGAAGGTTTTGTTAGAAACTCCATTTTGTAGAAACTTAATTTTTAGACTGCCTCATTGGTCAAGTCGTTCGATGGGTTCGATTCCCAGGTCGGATTAAGTGTTATTAAGTTTTTCCATCTGGAATTTCTCAGTCACGGAGTCTGGATTTGATCTCAATAGGCTCGCCCCCTATACATGGGACTTAAACATAACTGGCAAAATGTGGGTGTGCTATTAGGTACGCCTTGTCCTTACGTGATGTTAATTTTTCGTCTTTTCAAAGTCTCAATATAATCTAACTGAAAATAAGGCTCTTTCATCACTACCTCCTTCGAGAAGTTTTAGGTTTCTTACTTATACCATTGAAACACAAAAAAAAAAATAGTCCTGAAGACAGAATTTGAATCCAGGTAATGGCAACTAGCTCAACCCCTTGTGACACTACGCTTGACAAGACACACACACACACACACACTATAATTAACAACTGCACTATACACCTCTGACTAAATAAAAGCGTGATAGTGTATTTCTGAAAAAATCGGGACAGTACTACTTTATTTCCAAAAGCATTACTATCAAACGAGATACATCAGAAGTTTCCATAATTGTTTTAGTTCATGTACAGTTTCTGTGCACCTCACTGTACAGTCAGTGTACCGTCGACGTTTTTACATTTACAAACACGTAGTTCATTTGCAGTGTATTCAAAATGACCCAGTTTCATTTAGTTTTTAAAGGTAGCCTAACTTTTAGACAGGCGGTTCTTTTATTTTTAATGTTGCTTTCGTTGGCCACTTACATGTGTTTGCAAATGAGCTTTCAGTTAAAATGTTGGTAATATTTTTATAGATAATTTATTCATTAATTTAAAAACTTTACTAATTACAATTTTATCAGCCTGTAACGTTGCCACTGCTGGCTTGTCTCTTTGAACGGGAGAGTGAGGCTTTATAGTGGGCTCAAAGAAGGTTTTATGTACAATATATTACTACTTTTGAGTGTTGCCATTTCCTGTTAATGCTGCTTTTGTGAGCCTGTGTATTTTGTACAATCTATTAATACACTTTAGTTACACTGCAGACTTTTGACATTGCATTTTCATATTGAAGGCATCTGATTGAAATCCTCGTGTAGCTCTTGACACTCCCACGTCTCACCCACGCTTCATTCACGTCACACCTACACGTACTTGTATTTTGATACTTCTGTGTTATAAAGCATTAAACGTCAACGTCAGGTATAAGCACTGCACGAGAGCATCGCTTTGATCCCAGCCGATGAGGATTTTTTTATGAAATTCCATTCTGCAACGCCGGGTTGGGTGGACAATTGGTTGAAAGCGAGCAGACAAACCGAGACGATGTATAATTTAATTTAGTTATTACATTTAGAACCATCAATAATCCTTGTACTCATCACTACATACTTCTCACAGAACCACAAACATTCTAACGTTATCGTCTTTCATTTATTTATTTATTTGGTACACCAACAGCAATACATACGAAACATTTATAGGAGACAATAAAAAAAATACACATAAAAGTACTGGTATGTATGCCTATTACAGGTATACGCAGCATTCGCCATAGTGACAACAACATAAAGTTCTCTAATACTAATATACATCATACAAAGTGAATATAATATAAATTTTACATAAAACTAAATGAAATATCATGATATGTATCATGAATGCGATATCTAAAGATTTTTCATTTTCTCAATCATCAGCAAACAAGTCCAATCCAGGTTTGGTCTCCACGAGCGCGTTGAGCATCGTCAGCATACGCGGGGGTCGGCATAGGGGAGGTGGATCGAGCCACAGTGCGACAACATGGAACATTTAAGAAGAATTTATGCTTTCTAGAGCCTTTATAATTATTTGGAACAAATAATTGACATAGCTCCGCATGTAAATCCGAGGCATCGGTGTAACCATGTATAATATAGTGCGTACGTATATACATACATAGTGGTGGGCGTTGAACTTAATAACATTGTTAAGTTTTGACTGCCATTGTTGAAAATATGTATCTCAACTTAACAAACCGATATTATATTTCATTCTACAAGATCAATAACAAACAATCGATGCTATTGCGTCTATTTATATTGTTTAAGACTATTTTGTCTCAAAGCTTTTAGTTCACAATTAAACCACTTAAAAAAAACTCCAATAAAAACTCCCTTTAAAGCTATCCTTCTTTGATTCAGTTTGTAGTCAATAAGTGTTTTCCATTAGAGGGAAATGTAATGAGATAGTAAGCTACTTTATATTGTTCTGTTCCAGTTAAGTGTGCGCAATATAGATCGGGAGCCAGGATTCCATTTTTGCTTTTTTTTTTTTGTTTTTATGTCTTAGTTGAAGACAATCATGTTTCTTGCTGGAGGCGACGTGAAAATCTAAGTGTAGCAAAGGAATTGTGTTTGGTATGTTGAACTGAGTGTCGTCATTCTGATGAATTGATGATGATGTTTATCTAGTAATAATTGTAGGAAGATTGTAAGCTACAATAACGACATTATATTATAGACTGGAGACTGTGACGGTTTTTATAAAACATTTCTTTAAAAAAAATTCTAACTGGTTGTTTGTAAATAAAAGCAAATTAAAACAAAAATAATATAGATAGTTTATTAAATTTATTAAAAAGGATTATTTAAATTCAAGTGATGGGCTAATTACAAAGGTTTCCTACTAAATTGTAATTTAATGAGATAGTGTACGGTTTTATTTCCTTTTCCTTGGAAATAAAAGCCGTGCTGCATGCGAATATAATGTTAGACCGGGAGGATAATAAATATGGGACAGGTTTTTGTAACACCGTTTATAAGATTTTTTAAACTTTTACTGGGTGAATTTAGTATTGACATCAAAATAACTATTTTACTTAGTCCCGAAAATGAAGTCTTAATTACATGTGCTAAGTAAATCGACTGATTTCTGACGTAAAAAACTGTTAAAATATATCTTAGAATAATTAATAAGTTAACTATAATTACATTTCAAAGCAGACGATCAAATTCTTGTAACAAAATAAAGATCTTTGAAGTTTTACATTAGCAGCTTTTTGATTAAAAATTAAATTGACTAATTGCTAAATAAATTTATCGGTAGAAAGTCTTTAAGACGAAGTCTTTTGGATTTTTTAATTTCATTAATTAAACCTTAACTTTGGTATCTTAGCTTAAAACCTGTTTGTGATTATGTCAAGGCATTTAAGGTATTTAGTTTCAAACTTCTCAAAGCTTTAAGTTATCAAGTTAATAAAATATATTTATTAATTATTGCAAAGCGAATTCTTGGCTGTTTACTTTAATTTCTTTTTTTTTCGTAAAATGGACAAAGACTAAAGTTCTTTGGGACTGAGCCAGTGTGATTTTGTCAAATTTTACTAACATAAAACAATGGCCTTGCAAAATACGGAACATTCACTTAGAGATTTTTTTAGTTCTTAAAAGCTTTTCACAATTTTTTTTTCACCTACGACTTATTTACTTAAATATGCTTGAAAACTAAATTTTAATTTAGCACCACAAAAATATAATGAGTGGTATTATTGCATTCGAATTCCTTTACAGTTTAAAAAAAGCACCATACAAGCTCCCGCTCTATCACTAATGGAGTTAAGTTGCATGTTTCCTTTGTCTAACCTGTAACGTTACCGTGCACGGAACCCATAATAAACTCTATCGATTATGTTCTACTGTACCTCTGTGTATGTACTCTCTTGTCTATGCCAGTTTAGAAAAATACACTATTTCTATGTACCTTCTCTGAGCAAAGTTATTGCAATCGATCGTTCAGATGTAGAGAAATGATTTTGATGAAGCTTGACTATAGAAATTAACGATACATCAGTAAAATCTATAATTGATCAAAATTAAAGAACGAGATCATTTCATTTTTATGTATGACTGAGTAAATAACCCAGTATATTTTCTTTATTTTTCGTGTTGTTAGTGTCTAACCTGTCATAGTTTTTATGCCGCCCATGGGCCTTTGCATAACAGGTCACCGAGAAATATTTCTCAGGTATGCTGGTTTCCTCACGATGTTTTCCTTCACCGAAGCAAGTGATAATTATACAATACGCACAAGAAGCCGAAAAATCAGAGATGTCACACCTCTAAGCTATTACTTCCTCTGACTCACTGTATACAAGGTGTTGCTTTGCGTCGTCGTCATAGCTTACCTACAATACAAAAAAATGTGTTGGTATTTTACGCTGAAATCATCAATAAAACGCTAATATTAGTATATACGTAACCTCGTCAGTAGTTTCCCAATCTGACGCAAAATGTACAATTTTAAATATATAGAATCTAATTTTACACTGAACCAACATTTTTTGTTGGCTTTGATTGCAATTCAGATTGTTGATCTTGATAATCCAGCCAATCAATAGCCAACCAGGTTGTGATGAAATTAAAAAATGTAAAAATCAAATTGATGTAAAAATAGTTCAACTTACATTAATGTTGGTTGACGATTGATTGAAAATAAGAAGAAGGTTTTCGGTTTTCTGAGTGTGAGGTTCTGGTTTCAAAGTATTATTGATTTTCCCAATAGTGATTTCTTTGTAGCAGCAATAGAGTCTGGATTTGGGCACTTCCTCGAAAACTGGCTCTTGTCGCACTACGATTAGGTTCAACTTATTATATTATTTCTTCGAAAGTGTATTGAAAACCGTCGTTTGGTACACGTGGGCATTTATTACTGCAGTTCTCGGCTCCATAACACCCTAACCTGGCGGCTCATGTGTGTATTCTGCCTCGGCCGCAATAACAAACTTTCGCCACTTAAATCAAAATGCACTATTTCTGCACACTGAGTTTTCAACTTTCACCATGTTCACCATGGGCTGACTCTGTCTGTTATCTTTTCATACCTTAACGGATTTCCGTGAGGCACACCGTGAGGTAGACCGTGACAGTGATAGGATAACCCTTGGGATATCTTTTGACCTATACCTGCAAAAATTCGTCGGGCAAAAGCTAGTTCCCTAAAAGCTAGTAACAATAATTAAAAGTGACAGTACACGATGGTGAACAATATTATTTTCCCGGCTCCACAAACAATCTCGTGGAGGTCAGACCCTCGATTTAGGTAATCCCATACAAGTATGGGCCACTATTTCCTCTAAGAGCGAGCTAGAGGAAAGTTATTATTTAAGCCGGCGCTTGGCGCTGACGGGTTTAGCTAGGCTTCAAGTTATAAGCGAAGGGACATTAACGTAGCACCTAACACAACAGTGTGACAGAATGAAAATACCTTTTTTTTTAATTACCAGAGGGCTCAAAACCTAAATTTGAATGTTGGATTTTGTAGGATCTTAGAATTCAGAAAATGTCACATCACCGATGCAATCCAAAAGAAAAGATTACACATAAAATTACCCTGACTTTGAGCGAACAGTTAAAAAGTTCGAAAATGTACGAAAATAAAAATATTGTTTCACATATTGGTTGGTTTCTAAGACTCATTCATAGTTTTTTTTTAAATTCATTTAGTTAAAAACAAGACAGGTATTTCAAACAACGTCCTACCTACACACTATACATAAAAACATAGATCTCCACAGCAAAAAGTCTCTTAACTTGGACCATACAACAAAACTAGACGACAAATCCGTTCAAAAGCTACAGTATGATAAAATGCACTTTCCGTGCAATATGGCGTTTGAAATTACGGAATGTAAAGCTAATGTTTGACATTTTCTTTACAATCTGTCATAGAGAATTGCCTCAGCTTTGTATTTCCGAAGCTAAGGCAATTCACTATGACAGATTGTCTCTTCTTTGCAAAGACTATTTTGAGCTTTTTTAAGGAGCGGTTAAAACAGCATGTACCAGGTTTTGGGAGATAATATACTGAAGTATAATATTATCACTCAACGAGCTCGTTGGTCTAGTGGCCGTAAGCGTGATTCCTTAGCATGAGGTCCTGGGTTCAATTCCCAGGTCGGGCAGTGTTATTGGGTTATTCCATTAGGAATTTCTCAGTAGCAGCCAAGGAGCCTGGTTGAACATCCGAGCTTCGTTGATGGCAATAGGCTCGCCTCCTTTAACATGGGGCTTAAACATAACTGGCGAAATGTGGGTGTACCTTTAGGCAGACCTCTGCCAAAGCCTTTGGGGATTACAGGCGTGATTTTATGTCTAATTTATTGTAGTTTATGTTAGAGTAGTGTCCGCAGCCAGTCTGAAGTCTTGTCCAGTCTTCATTCGGGCAAACGCAATTAGATGCCAGTGTTCGAGGGGCAATTTAAGTATCTATAAGAACTTTGGGATATCAGCATTAAGATTTGGAACATTTTTTAAATACAAGGTGTAGTTTTGCATCCTCGTCAAAATTCAGGAGGTTGTCATAGAAGACGTAAATGATCAATATAAATTACGGTACCTGGTCAATAATAATAAACGTTGCCTTTTTTGTTGTTTTAATTTGACACTATTTCAGAATGAAGCCCTTCTCGAAGGAGGAGAATCACCTATTTATCGAATAAACGTCTGCGTTTGTTTGTGTGTGTGAAAGCGTGGTTATAGCAGACTAGTATAAGTCGGGCCGCGTTTTAATACAAGTGGTGTACACTTACCAATTTCCGATATTATGAAAAATAAAAAAAAAAATTACCAACCCATTTTGTTGTTGATTAGGGTCGAGAATCATTAACATAGTTACGTCCTTGAATTTGACGAGGATGCAAAACTACACCTTGTATAGGAATTCTCAGGAAAATTCAAGTAGAACTGTGCTACCTAGGTATATCCGCCGCGTTGTGGGAGTTATTCGACCAGGAGTGGGACAGTATAAAATAATTATCAAAGAGGTGGCCTAACTATGTATGATACATAATAAATAGGATACCTGCAAAAATCCATATGTAAAAATAACAAAGCAAAACAAACTAGATAGTTTGTTTGCCAACTTTAAAAAACCTCTCAGTCGACTTGATAATCTTTTAAAATCTAAATAATCGATACTAATATTATAAAGAGGTACAATTTCGTTGTAAGTTTGTATGTTGGGGGTAATCTTCGGAACTACTGATCCGATTCTAAATATCCTTTTTCTATCGGGACGCTACATTATCCTCGAGTGTTATAAGCTACATTTAAAACGTTCGCGTGGCTACATTCTCTATATAACAGGGCGAAGCCGCGAGCAAAAGCTGGTCTTTATATGGTTTGCTATCTGTTTGAGTGTCGAGCTCCAGTTGTGATGCTGGTGGTCTCGACTTAATAAAATTGCTGTTTTTCGATATGGATAGACTATAATTTGAACGTGATTACAACAAATAAGAAACGGCCGATGCATGCGCACGATAAGTGACGGCGAGCGAGTGTCCTCGGTATGTTCGAGGGCTCAGCGTTAGGAGGGGCGCGCGGGCGATGCGATGACGTAGAATCGTATGACATGATCCCATTTGCCGGCGCGATGTGATGATCTGGAACACTATCATCTTCACTGTCTTCTTGTCTTGAGAATATTCCATTCTTTGCCAGCGATTCACGGAAAAGGCCAGTCCAAACAGTAAACACCAGAGTACAAATAATTTCATAACATTCATACCGACAGAAATTCAATCTCTTTTGAAATATCCTGTCCTATTCCAATAATATTTCTTGGAAAACACAATGTTTATCGTTTATTTCATGTACCTATTCAAGTCGAGGTTGACATGTACGTCTGCGACGATGTTAGGCTGGGGACACATTTCCTTGGGAACACGCTGTGGCTGAACTGTCAGATATTATGTTGTGGAAATGAATATTTCTTACAGATGTAAGGAATTTTGCCTAGTCAAATAGATTGGTAACCCAGTACTAACTGGGTTGTGGAGGTCAGATAGGCAGTCGCTCCATGTAAAATACTTGTACTTAGCGGCGTATGCCGCGTTTTAGGGTTCTAAAATAGATGGGAAAAGGCTAGGGAGATGATGAAATGGATCAGTAAAAGTCCGTATTAAACTTTCTTTATTTAACTTTATTTATTATTTCCCTGTTACGACTGCAGTTACAGAAGTTCTAAGTTCATCCACCGGCAAATTCAAGCTTTCCTCTAAAATTTCTTCTTTCACTTCTTTGATAATTATGGTACCTTGAGAAGTAATGTTGCGATGCCTCGGGAGGGCTAAGTCCAGCACTTTACTACCTAAAGACGTACTACTGCGCTCACTGTCTGTCGACCACTTTTCACCCTTATATTGTGAGTAATATGGTTCAAAAGTGGTCGACCGTTTGTGAACGCGGTAGTATTCTTTCGGATGAAATGACGATGATAATGATCGTAACATTTTACCTGATAAGGGTTTTGATAATAACATTTTCGCTCCAGAGAAAACATGACAAAAATAATTTGACGGCGCATCCGTCAACGTCAGACGTCAGGTTGACTTTTAGCTGTCAAAGTCAGCCTAGCGAAGCGTCATTGTCGATGGTTGTGAGGGCGGCCATCTTGACACACTGTTGTTCGAGACGGCGCCCGCGCACCACGCTTGTGACGAATCGCTTTGCATCCATTGAGTGATAGTTTAATCTAGTGTTATAATTAAGTTGGTGTCGTGTTGCTTATACTGTACATTGTTCATTTGACTGTGTATTTCGATTATTAAACCCTGTGCTGATTAAACAACTGTGATTGTAACAAGGACTTGTGATATTTCTGCTCACGCCCACCTGCCTACCTACCTAACCACATACTTCACGTAAGATGAGTTCTTATGAAGGCTCTCCTGCCCCTTCAAATTAATCACGTTTTATTTGTTTCTTTTCACTCAAATGTGTCCACATCTTTACCTCATGTATTCAAATAGTTCACAACGACACGTTTATACAAAATTTTACTTTTATGTTGAAGTACCGATGAAAAGGGGTTAAATACGGCAACAGAAATTGAATCCCGTTGATTTTTATGAAGACCATAATTTCCATGTGAATGAAATAAATGTATTGAAAAGAAAGGCTGTTTATTACTTTGCATGTACCATTGAATTTGATATAAAAGTGAAAGGTTTTGAAGGTATTTACGGGAAAGCGTTAAGTTGTAAAGATTTTGATTATTATGTAGAAAGAATTGAGTGACGAGGAAAGAATAAAAACAATGAAAAGTTAATGAAATCCTAATCTAAATACATCTAAATTCTAGTGTTATTTTCGTTCTTAATAGAAGTTAGTAGTAGTTGGTAGTAGAATATATCAGATTTCACCTTGAATTACACCAATGAAAATGACCTCCATCTGTACATTCAAATGTTCAAGTGCAGATAGTCACAGCTCTTGAAATCAGCCAGATGTGTAATCGCGTTCAGTATCGTTCTGTAATTCACTCTTATTTTTTAACCGACTTCAAAAAAAGGAGGAGTTTCTCAATTTGGTTGTTTTTTTTTTGTGTTTGTTACCTCATATCTTCGTCATTTATGAACCGATTTGAAAAATTCTTCTTTTATCTGAATGGATCTACTTCCCGATTAGTCTCATAGAAATTTCATCAAAATCGGTTCAGCAGTTTGGTTTTGAAATCAAAATAGCTGGAAAAAATATGTCATCCAAGTAAAAGAAATTGCGAAATTGATACTTGACCAGGATTTGTGTGTGATACGATAACTAAAAAGGGTAAAATAAAAACTTTTTTGCAAAAAAAAAAACCGACTTCCAAAAAAGTTTTTTGAATTGTCGAAACAAAGACAGCAATAAAAAATGAAGCTGCAGTCCCAGTCACAAGACATAATAACTGTGAAAGTACTGTAGTTGCCCATTCCAAAGCGCAGATCTCTATGGAGAAGAATGGGCAAGAAACTCCATGGACACTCTTAAATCATAATGTTGTTACAAAAACCTTGGATACATCATTCTTGTTGAGATGGTACATTATGTGAGGTTAAGTTACTTTTAAGAATCATGTAAATGTGTGTACTTTAGATAAACAAGGCATGGTATACAGGATTTGCTCGATATATCACTAGCTGACTCAATTTAAATTGTCATTGACACGCCAAGAAGAAGACTAGGAATTTACTCACAAACACTGCTTATAGTTTAACAATAATTAGCGACTGCTGAACAATACATCTTTTGATGTTTAAACGTCTCTTAACTTTAACCTCCATTTATGAATTTACCCATTTATGAAACATACTATACCACGAAATATACTTTCGAATGTAAATCAATGACAATGACACTCTATTGTATCTCCAGCATTGGCCATCATGTAAACAAGCCCAGTGACTGTCCATCTCACACCGCACCCCCTCCATCACTGCCCGAACAAAAGACGAATAAAACATTTTTTTTTTTACAAAAACTCGAGAATTCTTCGCGATTTTTTTCCTGTCTTTGTTAGTGGAGACGAGAATTTCTAACTGTCATGATATTATTATAAATCTTGCAGATAAGTGGCTGTCTTGGCGGCTAGGCGGTTCCTTGGTTTACACTAGTCATTTTTGCAAAAAAAAAAATAAGGAGAGGTAAAAAAGATAGTGGAAGTTTGGTGGGACGAGTTTTTAAAAGTTTATCTTGAGTTCTTTAAGTGCTTATTTTGCGTTGAGTTACTTTGGAGTTTTTTTTTTGGGTTATTGAGAAAAGTTGAAGGAGAGGGTTGTTTATTTTGGCTACATCTTCAGTTTATTAAAAGGACATTAAACAAGACAAAGACACACAGCGTGCCACGTGGTCGCAAGCGCGATCTGGATTTGTGCCCGGCTGATGTGTGCTGTGTGCTTTGTGTACTATTAGATTCACCTCTGCCTAATCCTTCGTGGATTACAGGCGTGATGTTATGTTTAATCAAACATATAAATAAAAGGACATTGACTCTGTCTTAATATAAAGTTCCATCAAACCAGTATGGACCTTGCGGACTGACCGTGAACACCAGATTCTGACAAATACTTCAGTCATGTCTTTGGGAGTCCGGTGCACGAAACTGCTTTCTCATTTATTCCGTACCGGTATTTCTAAACCTTTTCACCGAATCTTTATTGTTTTGCGACTAAACTTGCAAACCTACATAGACCTATTAACAAGACATAGAGTTGCTGGTGGCAACGGATATGCCACCTGATATGTTTCCCATACCTGCAACATTCAACACAAACACCTACAGGTTCAAAGGTAAAGCTCGGGGCGCTATTGTAACGCAATTGGAATAGTAAGACAAGAGTTCCGACGCCCACTCTTCACGCTCCACAACAATATCATTGCATTTATATCGGAGAGCGAGCTTGATACTCGTATCAGAGATCTCACTGTTGTGTAGATCACGATGTACCCACAACAGCTTTATAGGGTGCATCGTGGGGAAAATCTGATAGAAAATGACTCTAAGCAAGACTCATATTCAAAGCTCGTTAAACTATCTTTACATTAGTTTTATTGTATTTTTTTTTTGTACATCCATTGTTGGAGATCCTAAATAAATAAATACTGACTGTTTATTCTGGCTGCCTCTTTCCACCACTAGACCAACTAGAGCATGGGGTCCTGGGTTTGATTCCAGGGTCGGGCAAGGTGTTGATGGGTTTTTCCATAAGGAATTTCTCAGTAGCAGCCACGGAGCCTAGATTTGTGCCCGGTTGATGGCAATAGGCTCGGCCCCTATTATATGGGACTTAAATATAATTGGCGAAATGTGATCGTACTATTAGGTACACCTCTACCTAATTCTTTGGGGATTGTGTGTTATGTGAAGTGATGTTTATATTATGTGTACGTATATATTAGTTTTAGTTGTAGATCTTTTATACAGTGTAATGGTGAAAATCATATAATAGTCTGTTAACATCAGAAACAGGCAAAGGATAAGATTGTCTTGTCTAAAAAAACAAAGGTCGATTAAAAGAAAAACACCAAAAAGTACGAAGGTTTGTTGATTGATTAATTATCGGTTATTTTATTAGTCATTGCGTAACTAGGCGTTGTTTGGATAAACATTCTGGAAACGATATTTTCTGTTGCAATAATTCTGTCCAACATAGTATTGTTATCGCTTTCCTGAACAACTTTATCCTACTTCATTACTCAAAAACGATTCAATGGATTTGTATGTTTGCCACACATATTATTATAGTTTATAACCTGGATTAACACATAGGATACTTTATTATGCTAGTAAATGACACTAACCCACTTCTGAAGTCCATGCAGACGAAAGCGTGGGCGGAAGCTGGTACCTACTAAATCTAAATAACACAAGCTCTAAATATACTCTGTGTTCGAAATTGCGACTGCTGAACATGAGGGTTCGATTCCCGGGTCGGGCAAATTCTTATTGGGTTTTTCCATCAAGAAAATCTGAATAGCAGCCACGGAGTCTGGATTTGTGCCCGGTTGATGGTAATAGGCTCGCCCCCTATTACATGGGACTTACAGGCGTGATGATATGTTTATGATCTAAATAATATGTAACTCATAAAAACTAAGCAATAAAATATTAATAAATCACACAAAACAAAACACTATCGCTCAATTTCTTCACACACACATTTATTACGTTACACACTAATACCTGTAATGCTAATTGTTCGGAACAAGCCACGGTACATGTTTTGCTGGGGGCGTCTTCATCAATCTTCTGTCGGCCATGACAGATGGCATTCAAGGCGGGAAATATCATTACGGGGTGTGATGCCGATTACTTTTGGTTATATGGTTCATGAATTTCTTGCTGTGTGGGTGTTCGAGTGTGAAGGAGGATTATTGCTGTATTGATTGTGTTAGGCACCGGTTTAAAAGAGCTTGCCGAAGCTATACTTAGGTTTATGTTGTAGACAATGTAATAGTCCAATGCCGAAAATGTTGACTGGATATTTAAGAATGACCTTAAAGACAGTCGTGGATACTAGCCGACCATACCACATAGAAAAAAATCTTATCACTGCTGTCTGTTGCAGTGATTGCTCGGCTTTGCCCCTTCAGTTAGGAGTTACTGTCGTCTTCGCAATTTTACCTTAAAGCTCATGAAAATAGGTTGGTTTTTTATTGAGTACACTGCGAGTTCAGTTCCGCTTAAAATATTTTTTTTTACACTGAACATAACTAAATAGTCTTGCGATTTGCTGTGTGAAACGATGATGCAGTCTAGGGTGAAGCACGCTTGCCTAGAAGAATCCGATTCACTCGAACCTCGAGGAGATCCACATTATCATGACCAGGGAACAAAGAAGCCGTTTAAAATTACATGTTGTACATGTACACACCAAATTAAAATCAACCTTTTACCATGCAAAAAGCATAGATTAATGACATCGACATCAGTATCGGTAATGCGGTAGTAATACTGCGGTAATATCTCATTCGTCGCCCATGGGAATGTCTCGTGAATCGACGTATGTCACCCTGATTTACGTTAACGGTACCGCGTTTGATACCGATATCATTTTTGTTTATTGTTACTATTGATTTAGGGCTGATTAAGTGCTGATTGAATGGCGGAAATGTCAATTAGATAACTCTATTAAGTGTAGGTCATACAAGTAACAAAGCTAAGTTATTGACGTAGATTTACGGAATAGCCACAAATTGGGTTGGTTTTGCCGGTTGTCACTGACACTTTATTACAGCAGCTCAGTTAATGTGTAAATAAAAACACGCGGCTGAATTTTCAACGCTCTGCTTAACGCCGAGACCTGAAATTCTAACGGTGGAATAATACTTAGGCATTCACACAGCAAAAGATTCACCATTGACTACTAGTTTAGTACCGCACTAAATTATTAGACGAAAGCTTTTGAGTAAAATATTAATGGCCTTTTCAGATAAAAGTAATGTTTTGTTGAAATATTCAAATTTCAGGGTTATTAACCCAGTTCTTAGGTACAGAAATGTGTAGTTTGAATGGCGATGTAATTGTAACAAATCCTAGAATTAATGCTAGGCCATTATCTAAAATCATTAAAATAACAGACCCACAACTCTTCATACATGTTCCACTTTTAACATGACATCACATCACGCCTGTCCTGAAGGGGTAGTCAGACGTGTACCCAACAGCACACCCACATTTCGTCAGTTATGTTTAGGTTTAATGTTTAGGGGCGCCCCTATTGCCATATTCTACTTATATGCTGCATACAGATACTGAGAAATCTAACAACTATGTAGTCCATAAAAAAATCGATTGCGAATCGAATTGTATTGCGACAACCAAACTGTTTCCTTACGTCCACTGCCCCATTTTCAAACCTTACCCTTTGAGTAGACCGTATACCAAATGAATGATTAATTCAGTCATAAAACACTATCAATAGCTAACGGAAAGGTCAAAACATTTAACTGCTATATGCTTGAATACTGTATGAACAGCCGATGTGTTCGTTTCTGTCACGAAAACAAATTAAACACACCCCTTTCCTTTATTGATAGAGGCTTAAGGAGTGGTTGTGTATTTTGTTAGTGATCGAAAACATGGAGAAATAGTCTCGTTTTATATGGCTTATTCTTAGTAAGAAACACACACTACACACTCTCTCTTTCTTTCTTCTCTCTCTTTTCTCTTGTATTCCGCTGTAATAATGTTAACATGCATGTAATTGTGTAGCCTCTGTTGGCGATCCAATAAATACATAAGATTTTGACGCGTTGCTATTAAGGTAGCGAAGTATTTTCTTGCATATTAAAACACAAAAAATGTTTCTACCTATGTCCGTTATAGACTTTGAAACCATACAACGGGTTTCATTAGAAAGGCAATAATGCACAGATAATTTTAGACCACTACAGTAATGCATTAGGCACTATAGCGTAGTAGCACACGCCGGATATCCGCTAGCTGTCAATAGAAATGGTACTACCACGCTGCAGACTGTCGACCACTTTTTAACCTTATTACTAAGAGCATAAGGGTGAAAAGTGGTCGACTGTCAGTAAGCGCGGTAGTTCCTACAATAAAGAATTGATAAAAGTTTATTGTCAAAGCTATACATTAAGAGGGTTTATAGGCTCAAGAAAGTTGAAAAGACATAACTAGCCTGAAACAGAGAGAGCATCCGAACACGGTAAGCGGCCAGGTTGTTTCCTCCCTCTGTAGCCCCATAGTATGAGCGCATGACGTTTTCATTGATGGTCTGCGTCCATCGCATGCGCTGCACACTTCCGCCGGGAGCTGGGAAAGTATTATTATTAGAATCTCTTGATTGTATTAGCCAATTAGCTCCAAGCTTAGCTAGTCAGCTTAGTTACTCTGTATCTTGGTTATTTTGGCGTTAGTCGAAAGTACAGGACAAGACAAGTGTTGCTCTTACTCAGCAATTCCTGGAGATACTTAACCCGCCACTGGTGACGTGTATTTGACTTACATCGTTGGTGTCCCCGGTCTCACGCACCGGGGTTTTTGACTACGATTTTTTCTGTAATTTACTGTTCATGATAATTTTCTTTGGAAAGGTTATGGAATTAGATATTTTTTTGTCAGTAAAACATAAGCATTTCATAAATCAAATCTCTTTTATTAACATTAGACAATATCTTTGGATGCATTAAAATTATAAGGTATTTTAACAATATTTTTTTAAACTAAAAGATGTCGCAATAATCTTATATATTTAACTGTGAAATCAGCCTTAGTCAGTCTTGTGACGTTGGAAACATAAAATAAAGAAACATAAATGGTATTACTTCTACCAAAAAAATAATATTATAGTACTAAAATCACTCATCTTCAACAGCCAAACAACTCGAGCAAGTAGGCACTACGTGCTCAAGGCATACATATTTTTTTACATTTATGGCAAGAGAACCTGGATTATCGGTTTTTTTGCCATGCACATTCAAAGTACCGACGATTCCTCGAAGGACCAGCTACCCCAGGAACATCATCGATTTTCAAAACTTCTGAAATTCTTTGTCTCAATGATCGCGGCAAGATCAACTGCGTCTGTCGTTCTCTCATATGTGGTTCAATTAGATTCATAGCCAAAAAGTCACTTCCAGAATCACTTTCCGAAGACGTTTGTAATACGTCCTCATCAGACATTGCTTCTTGCAGAAGAGCCTCGAGACGTCGCTGACTACTTTCGTAAGACATGCTGAAACAAAGTTCACAATTTGAACAGCAAACGCGTAAATATTTCTTGTAAAATATCGGTGAAATCGGGCAAAACGCTTACATATCATAAAATTATATAATCACAATATAAGTAGCAACAACAGCTTTATCAAACTAAGAAAAATAAAAAAATACACAATAATCATTTGACTTACTTAGTTGGTGACGCCGGTCTCACGGACCGGGTTGGCGCCAAAACTCTGTAACGTGCGCCCGCGTGGCTGTCGCGGGGTAGACCGGCGGTAGGGGGCGTCGAATAAGGCAGCTACTCGAAATCGCAATGCAATTCGATGAACGGTGAAATATGTATCTGGTTTTTTCGAACTAACCGGTCTCACAGACATATACGTCACCAGTGGCGGGTTAAGTACCTCTCCTCCTGTAAGCTTGCTCTTCGCTCTTACCAGAAAACAGGAAAGCGAACACAAATCATATCACTTTTCAGATTCACCGTTACAATGCGTAAATCTGCTGCACAAAAGAATATTCCTTTGTGAAAGACGTCTAAAGCAAGCACAGCAACGGAACCAACCTGCCTCAGCTGCATAGTTTTACAACGTAGGAGCTCGGAACAAAACTGTGCAACTGAATATTTTATCAAATAAATTGCGTTTCCTTCGTTTTGCATCGTCACCGTCGCTGGCAGTGGTCGCACTGTGAAATTGTTATATTGTAGTAGTGTATAGTAGTATGTGAATGTAATTCCTTTATTTGTTGTTCCGTTGTTCTGATGTTGATTTTGTGTGTAATATTGCAATTTGGTATTTTATCCATTTTGAAAATGCAAATGTTAAAGAGATAATGATAGCATGACAAAAAGGTCTTGCGCCGGACTTAAAATGGGACAAGGGCATGAAGATGAACAAACAAACTCATCAGCTTTATAATATTAAGTATAGTATAAATAATTAGCTATATAATACGCAAAACATTAAAGAGATTGAAGCCAGTTGCTGTTTCTGCTCACTATGTTCCGTTACCGTAATAAACCGTCTGGTTGACCGATTTCTAACAAACGAAACGAAAACTTATTATGTAAGAACTAAGAACGTATGTAAGAACTTCAAAGAATAATAAAAAACAAACTTTTACACACCTATCGGCAAAAGAAAAAATCTTGGCATTTCCTTAACGCGGTCACGCTCGGAAAATTGTAAAGTACTCAAATGTTACGTCGGAAATATAATATTATATAACGCATGTTCGTCGCCTTTGGCATTGTATGTGTTTTAATGATCGTGCTTTGTCGTTCGGTTTGAATGTTGCCTTGTTTTTCTTAGTGTTATGTGATGTTTCTGGCTGTGAATGAATTGTGAGACGAACGTTTTTATGGTTTTAGTTATGTAAAAGAATTTGTATTTCAGTTGTAAGTAAAAAAATCTTCTTTGTTGCCTCGTTGTTCTAGTGGATGGAAGTGAGGTCCTGGGTTCGATTCCTAGGGCGAGCAAAGTGTTATTGGGTTTTTCCATCAGGGATTTCTCAGTAGCAGCTACGGAGTCTGGATTTAAGCCCGGTTGATTGCAATAGGCTCGCCCCCTATTACATGGAACAAAACATAACTGGCTTAATCACAGGTACACCTCTGCCTAAACATTCACGGTTTACAGGCGTGGTGGTATGTTATGTTATGAGAGAAGAAAAACACACACGTACACTTTTTTCAGACCACACATTTACTTGATCAAGCACTTAACCCAGTTTTAGCACACAAATTGATTTTGGCTGAAAAAGCAAACAGTTTAGACCGTTTATTCCGTCGGACACTAACTAGATCGAGTTTAACGTGCCATCGATATGTTGACTGAACGTTGGTGACGAAAATACATTCACTGCACGATTGCACGTAAATCTAAGATTTATCTTACTTTTTTAGATGTTATTGGCTGACTTCGTCACTCGGCTTCGTTGGCATCGTCACTCGTGACTAGTCCGAAGTACACTATCTCGTGTTAATAGGTGCTAAGCAACTTAGCTATGCCCAGTCGTCTGCTCGCAGTGTACTAGGCGCTGGTAAAGCAGTTGCACGCCAGTGCACGGTCTGTCATAGCAAGGGTAAAGACGTTAAACCGACTGGGTGTCCACGTTGGTCCGTGCAGGTTTATGTGTGGAAATGTGTTAGGGTTCTCAGTCTTATAATAGTAATAGTGATTGCCCCGTGTTGGCCTAGGTCGTCCTGTTGGATGAGGTTTGATTCCCGGGTCGGGCAAAAAGTGCAATTGGGTTTTTCCATTAGAAATTTCTCAGTAGTAGTGTGTAGTTGCAGTATGGTACCACTTTGCCTAGGAAAGCACGTTAAGCCGTTGGTCCTGCGACTAATCTCTTTCTGATCGTGTAGGATTGCCGTTCCATCAGACCATGAGAGTAAAAGGAACAGAGAGTACAAGTGTGTCTGCGCACAAGATTATGCACTATAATATCTCTCGCGCCGATGGCTAAATCTCCGCTAAGATTGGCCAGAGTGACCGAAATAGTCAAGAGGACCATCATTATATTAGTCCAAATAATAAGCGAAGATATAATATTGATGTTACAATTACCTCGTAATGTGTGGCTTACTCTTCAGTACAGCAACAGGGTTTGGATTTGGACTTGGGTGGCAAACTATATTTTACCTCGTATCTTCCTATGACTTCTGTGCCTCAAACATGCACTCAGTGTATTTTGTGCTGCTACTACTGCTGACGATGTAGAAGTAACATGATAAGATTAAATGATTGTTCTTGTCAAGTAATATACATATATGCCTGCCTACCCATGCCTGTCCATGCCTCTTTAAATTGTAATAATTACCAAATATGCTAAAATTTATGGATTAAAAAAAACACAAATTTCCTTTAATTTTTTTTTATGTTGTAAACAGTCTTATAATCGAGCGTTGAGTTTACATTTTATTTTTATACGTAAACAATGTTTCAATTTGGCTGGTTTTGTCTAAGCGAATACACGATCTAATCTCACAATTATTTTATCGTTGTCATTACATTACATTTAAAGATACACCTTAACACAATATTTACAAGAATTGAAACAACGTAATTGAATTACGTTTCCTCGTTTTTTTATTTTTAAGCGTGAGCTATTTTGGGTGTGAAGTCAGAGTTAAGCCTTGTTCAAACTGAAGCGAATCCCGTGCGGGATACGGGACGAAAGCTTTTTTTTTGGGATAAGCCCGAAACACTATTCCCAAACCACAGCAACTCCTGAAAGCCAAATTCAACAGTGGTGACCACCAGAAAAGCGCCGAGACAATGAAGCTCGCCGAAATCCTCGAGAAACGATTTAACTGTCTTGGATCCCGCAACGAATTTAATCAGAAAATAATTGCGGAGGAGTTGGAAAAACATAATTTCCACTTCCCTCCCTAACAGCAGGAGACAGAACAAAGCAAGGCCAATTCTCAAAGGGACGTGTACAAGACGAAAGCTTGTGTCGATTGTGTTACTTGTATGATGGTGTTCAAACTGGCACGAATAATTGCTTGATTTCCTAATCATCGCGTTCTGTATCCCGCGTAGGATTCGCCTCAGTTTGGTCAGAACTTTAATTTTTGAAGGATGATTACAGATGAATTTGCTGCGTGACCTATTCAGTTCTTCAGAAAGCCTGATCAAGTCTATATGCATTGTTATTAGGTCTGTTCTGTAAACTAATCCAACTCTCTCTCTCTTTTTATATACATACTTACTTTCTAGGGAATATAAAATCTGAGACGGAAGCCGTATCAACAATCCAAATTGCAATAAGTGGAATCCTGTAATCTCAAAATATATATCTGAAATACTTTCCACGAAATGCTTCCATTATAAAACGGGATATGATACCTTCCAGGAAAAGATATTTCCGTCAGAATTTCTGCAGATATTACAACAAAAATTAAAAGTTCATAATAATATATTTTTCAGAAAATTATACCAGATTCATAGACTTTCTGATTAATTTAATATTAAAAGCGTTCATTCTTCAGAATTTCATGTTTAAGAAATAATTGAAGTGAATGAACAATAATTATTGCTATAGACAGTAAAATTAGTAAATCAAAATGTTACGTAAATAAAAATGACAAAGTACCTACTACTTTTTTTTTGCGGTAACCAAGTCATTTATCTTGATCCAAGTGACCATTATTTTCTTGCGACTAAAACACAACGCTATAGATGAACCAGGACCTCTATTTCATACATACTTCCGCATAATTACGTAGGCAGGAACCACAGTACGCCTCTTTACAATATATTCTACTTAATTTCTTTGCGGAAACCCACCTTGTACCAAATTACCATTGTTTTGTTCCGGCTAAAACACAGCGCTATAGATGAACTAGGACGTCTATTTCATGCATACTTCGACCTATTTCCGCAGGCAAGAATAACAGAAAGCCTCTCTCTCAATGCTTCAATAACCCTACATCACACCCAAAAGCCATTCTAACAGTATGTACAGACTCACAATAACTACGTAAACAAGTATAGCAGGGTAACGTAACACAGCAGTTGGGTTAACATTGTCCTCTCCCGGTGGACTGGTCGGCAGCCGCCCTTAGCAGCCTCCGTCAGACCTGCGGTAGGAAAGGGTTAGGTTTAGTTGAGTTCTGATGTGTGATTTGGGAAGGGGTTCTGCATGTTAGGGGTTAATTTGCATAATTATTTCTACATTAAAAAATATATTTTTTAAAACACTGTGCCTCTAGTAACCACATTAGTTTTATACTAAGTAAGATGTGATACTCCTAGTAGAGTAGAATGAAAATATTCTTTTATGTTCACTTTTCCTACTTATCTAGTTTTACAAAAGAACAAAGACAGTTATACATATATTACAGCACGGAGTTTGAATTGTCAACATAGCAAGTGGTAAAAAAATACTGTTAATACCACCCTCGTACCGTTGCGGAGCATAGGGATAACCCCAAAACTATAAAATAATGATGCAGAATGTCGACTAATTTCAGCTATAAAAAAAAAACGTTGCCCCACACTAGGCATTTCTCCTGTCCATCGTGGATGCGTTTATAAACATTTAAACTCACATACACAAACAGACAGGCCAGGAACAACTACCTGTAGGCCATACTAATATTTGTTCCGTGCGGGACTCGAACCCGCGACACGGAGTGCAGCAGCCAATCACTCAGCTACTGCGCCACCCGTGCCGCCAAAAGAGTTACCGAGGACTTTCTTGCCGGCTCTTCTCCATAACAAACCACCAATTGAAACTGTACTCATGCTGTTCAGACGTTTCGTAAGTGTCTTTCTAGGTTATGTGAAATAAAAATATTCCAGTTTTGAATCAAACTTTAACGTATTTATATATCTACCGAAGCATAAGTAAGTGCTAGCAAGAAATACGATAAAACAAGTCGCAAAGAACTCTTAAAAGACGCCAGAGGGCGCCGTGTGCCCTCAAGCATGAATAAGATGAAAATTAGGCTCAGAAATCAGTTTCGCAATTTGTTTTGCAAAAATAGTCTCTATAAACGATGCTGCGAAAATGAATAAACTCTATTCATTGCTTTGAATAGTCCGTTTTCCAATAACGGTACAGTTCCAATGAAATATTGGAAGAGGTATCAATAGGAATAATAATAGTGTTGGTACTGTTACTGCTGTTGCGTAAATATCTTCAATGCAACAGACTTTTTTAACCCTTTAACAGGCGTAACAATTTAGCAATCGGAAAATAATGCTAAATAGGCATAAGTATTATTGGTAGATAATAAATTTCAACTTTTTTACATGTTTTTATTTTCTTCAAGTAATCAGTGAGTGATTGAAAAGTCTTGTAATAACTTGTGTAAAACAATAGAATAACTAACAGGAACACATTATTTAATTATTCAGCTGAAAAATATGGTGGGAGAAATATTCCCTTTGCCTGATAAAGGGAAGGTGTCGACTCGCACTTTTCGGGCGAGTTAAATTCGGGCGAATTGTCCAATAACTCATTTTTACAGGTATGTGACTGTTGATACTCCTAAAAAAAGTACGTACAGATAATGCAAAAAAGATATACGCTTCAGCGATCTTCGTGTTTCCGAATTGGGAAAAACGTCCCACCACAACGTACCCCACACATTCAAAGCTTTCTCTCTGTTGAGTTACTTATTCTGATTGCTCCTTGTTATTTATGTCATTCCAAAGTTTGAATTAAAAATTGATAGTACTTTCAGGTTTTTAACAGCTTGGTCTACCATGTCCTCTTAATGCAGGAATATTTAGTTCTATTCCAGTGTGGGAAAGAGATGGAGCTAGACATCTTGTATAGCTCTGTCTCTTTCCCACACTGTAATAGAACTAAAATATTCCTGCGTTAAGACGTCATGATAGGCCACCTGTATTCGATCACATCATCGCGCGTTCGTATTTCCGAAGATAGACGATGATTGCCGAAACGCATACTGTTGCAGGAAGATCTACCTATATTATTATGGTTATGTTATTTGGAATACTACGTTACTCACCACCAGCGACGCTGATCTGATTGCCGAAATCTTCTGAGTATGAATTGAGTTTTATTTCTGTGAACAAATATTTTATAAAAATAAAGCTGTTTAAATTCATGTAAGTGAACTGACTCTGACGAGGTTCGGAGGAACGTTAGTCTGAAGAGGAAAACTTACGGTAGAAGCGCCAGGGGAGCCCGCGAAATTCAAATTTTCTTACGTTTTTCGAAATTTTTCGGTCAGTATCAGGCTGTACATATTATATAAATGTGTTGAACAAAATATGATTCGCGGCCGTAATATGCATGTATTAACAGAATAATTATAACCATTAACATAATCAATACAACCCTCTAAGTTCATTTAAAGTAAAGTCGAATTTGATTGATGATTTTAATAATAATAAATCAGTAAAACGACCGCAGGGAGGTATGGCAGAGTAAGGAGCTCCACGGACGCTTTTTCCGGGCCCTTCATGGGCCCGATGTAGACCTATCAGCGTCCGTAGCCTGGCTACGTTCCGGCGACCTCTTCGGAGAAACCGAAGGTTTTGTCTGTGCAATTATGGATGAAGTTATGATGACGAATAACTACCGCAGATTTATTGTGAAGGACGGCACGGTTGACATATGTCGGGCATGCCACCGTCCGGGCGAATCAATTCGTCACATTATCTCCGGGTGTTCTCGTCTAGCTAACGGTGAGTACTTGCATAGACACAACCTTGTAGCCAGGATTATCCATCAGCAACTTGCTCTAAAATACAACCTTGTGGAATCGGAAGTACCGTACTATAGGTATGTGCCCGACCCAGTTCTCGAAAATGGCAATATCACACTGTACTGGGATCAATCCATCATCACTGACAGGACTATTGTGGCCAACAAGCCTGACATAGTGGTGGTGGATCGATCAGAGCGGCGCGCAATGATTGTTGACATAACGGTCCCGCATGACGGGAATCTCGTGAAAGCCGAGAAAGATAAACAAATCAAGTATCTTGACTTGGCTCGCGAGGTTGTCGACATGTGGGAAGTGGACACGGCGATCATTGTGCCGATAGTCGTTTCAGCACATGGCTTAATTGCCAAGAGCCTCGACCAATACCTGAGGAGGCTCTCGTTAGGCGGCTGGATCAAGGGCTTGATTCAGAAAGCGGTACTCCTGGACACGGCTCGTATTGTTAGGAGGTTCCTCTCTCTGGAGCCCTGACCGCCGGTAGCTTGGACCCTGTTCCCGATACCGGTGGGCTACTATTTTTTTTATTTTATTTTTTTTATATTTTTAAATGTTTTTTTTTTTATAGGAATATTTAAAAATGTAAATAAGTAAGTAAGAAAAATAAATAAAAGAAATAAATCAGTAAAACCATATTTGTAACGGTCCATAAATCATATTTCAATCAACATGACAACCTGACACAGACTTGCAAATTGCAAAAAAAAAGGAAGAAAAATTGTATTTTGCGGACTACCCTTGCGCATCCACGTCAAGGAAAACGGTAGAGTTTTTGAACCTTTATACAAGGTGTAGTTTTGCATCCTCAAAATTCAGATGTCATAGAAGAAGTAAATAATCAATATAAATTACGGTACCTGATCAATAATAATAAACGTTGCTTTTTTAGTTGTTTTAATTTGACACTATTTCAGAATGAAGCCATTCTCAAAAGAGGAGAATCACCCGTTTATCGAATAAACATCTGCATTTGTTTGTGTATCTGAGAGCGCGGTTATAGGGCTAGTATTAGACGGGCCGCGTTTTAATACCGGTGGTGTACAATTACCGATTTGCAATATTACGAAAAAAATAAAAAAAATTACGTACCCATTTTAGTATTGATTCGGGTCGAGAATCATTAGCATAGTTACCTCCTTGAATTTGATGAGGATGCAAAACTACAGCTTGTATAATAACATTCAAAAAGCGAATGTCATGAAAGGTTCAGTCTTTGGTATAAGTATTCTACTCTTTGGTTCATGTTCTACTCACCATAAAGTCGGAGTGTCCCCTCACTCTTGCCGAGCGAGTTGGTGCTCACGCAGTTGTAAGTACCGATGTCACTCCTGGAGAACTGTCTGATGGTCAGCCACATCGTCACCTGGTACGATTGCTTCTCTTCTGTTATTGTGTATTTGGGCCTGTAACAACGGTTTTTTTTAACTGGAACATAATCAAGAACATTTCCTCTATGTTTAAAGGGATACCCAAATAATTTAATTACTTTTTTATACTAATTGGGCTTGGGGTTGAACGCAAGTCGCCTGATGTGAAGCGTTGATGCGGCCTATGGTGAACCACGCTTGCCTAGAAGAAACCGATTCACTAGAAACTTGAACAGATTGATAGTTATAATCTAATCCTTCATTGCACCAGATATGGAAAGATAGGTGAAATCAGGTAAGTTACAAGTTAAGTAAGTAAGTATTAAGTTATATAGTTATTATTATTTATTAAGTTTAGTACCTGGAGTGTCACAAAAGCCGTTCTGCTAGCCTAGCGTGGAAATGGCGAGTAACCTAGCCAGCTCTTTATTAGCTAGTTTGCAAAAGTTTTACAGTTTTTGTTGCCTGCCAAAACCAAAAAGGAAATATCACTACATACTTTTTTCTTTTTTTTGGGGTGGGAAATCATCAAATGACCTCTCCCGCTCTGGGTGGAGCGGGAGGGCGTGTCAGACTCTTACTGACTAAAACCCACCCGTGTTCCTTCAGTTGCCTGTGCCAAGGGCCACGGTAACTCTTTCGAACAAACCCGCAACTCTGGTAGGAATCGGTCCTAGTGGACTCCGTCAGTTTGTGCTGACATCTCTATGAGGCGCGCGTGGAACACAACGCGCCATCGACCCGGGCCTGGTCCTTACCGGACGGCGAGCTACCCATTGCTCGCCGTCCGCAATCACTACATACTGCGCTCTAGCACAGGCGAATTCCTGTGTTGATGGTAGTATTCAAGGGTGCATCTCGTTATTCGCTGTCATATTTATTATGTCACGACTGTCTCGCTGGTCTGGTGGTCGCGAGTGCGACAGCTGAGCATGAAGTCCTGGGTTCGATTCCCAAGTCGGGCAAATTGCTATTGGGTTTATCCATTAGGAATTTCTCAGTAGCATACACGGAATCTGGATTTGTGCCCGATTGATGGCAATAGGCACGGCCCCTATTACATGGGACTTAAACATAACTGACGAAATGTGGGTGTACTATTACGTACACCTCTGCCTAACCCTTCAGGGAAACAGTCGTTATGTTATGTTATATATTGTGTCAAAAAGTTTGTATCACACACTCTTAGCTGTCTTATACCTCACACGCACAAACAAGATCGAATATCACATTCTTCCATGCATTTTCCAATTCTAACTTCTAATTTTACATAACATGCTCGACCGCTTATTGGCCAACTTATATTAAAACTCCACCAGACCACATACTAGGGTATTGTAATAATTTTCCAGAATTTTCTAACAATGCAGCTGTGTTAACTGACATGATAATTTTGCTCGGTAACTACCTTATAATTAACTTTAGCAGTGAAATAAACACGAAAGAAAAAGACGATGGTAAAGTTTTTCCGCTATCTGAGTTTGTATTTATAAAGGTACTTTTTGGTTGACAACCGTAAATTTCGGGTTTTTATGTAACTGTATGAAAATGGCAACAAAAGGCCGTAACGTTCTTCTACGGTAGCGTTTTCATAGAATTACGGTTTATAAGAATTTCTCAGCTCTGCAACATATTTTTTTCTGAAAACTGTCTGTTGCAGATATTGATAGTGCAAGTAAATGCAACAGAGTTCAAAGTGCGTGAGTCTAAACAGTTGAAGTGAAAAAAATAATAATGAAAGATTAGATTTTCCGAATGGATATTCCTAATGCAGTAGCATGGTTCTTAATTAACAAACAAAAAGAAAATCGCATAATAAACAAAGTCGCTTCCGGCTGTCTGTCTGTCCCTATGTATGTTTAGATCTTTAAAACTACGTAACGGATTTTGATGCGGTTTTTTTTAATAGATAGAGTTGTTCAAGAGGAAGGTTTATATGTATATTAAGTATCAGCATTGCACCCGTGCGTAGCCGGCGGATTGGCGGGTCGCTAATAATATATACAAAATAGTTTTGATTAAAAAAAAAAGTGGAGTTGAAATTTTAAAATCTTTATGTACATAAGCACGTCCAAGAAGTACTGCTACTTATTTCTAAATAAATTACTCTTAAATTTTGAATGACTTGCAATTGATAATTATGTTTTAAATAATATTGGTAACCATAACACGAAACCTTACAAAATTTCCAATAAAGACAGTATTTTCCACAGCATATCTCGCAGCCAAAGTAACGCTTCATTTTATAAACATGTATGCACGATAATTTGAAAAACCAGTAAGACTGAACGTCGATATACTCGTATGAAACGTAAAATGTACGAGTGGCTTGTGTAAACAGGCCCCGGGGCGTATTTATATAACAAAAACAAGAACTGAAACGAACGTATTTCTCTTCAAAAGTGGAAGATTTGCTTACTTCATATTTGTTGTGGGCTGAAACTTTTCACTGTGATATTTGAAAAAAAAAAAACACTGCCTCGTTAGTTTAGGAGTCTCAATCGCGACTGCTGAGCATGAAGTCCCGGGTTTGATTCCCGGGTCGGGTAAATTGTTACTGGGTTTATCAAGTCGAATTTCTCAGTAGCAGCCACGGAGTCTGGATTTTTGCCCGGTTCATGTCAATAGGCTCGGCTCCCGATGTGGGTACACTAGGTACACCTCTACCTAACCCTTCAGGGATTACAGGTGTGATATTATGTTATGTTGAAAAAAATATTATAGTTCACTTGATATAAGGCATTATTATATCAACCTATGTTTAAAACAGCAACGACATTGGCGTAGGTACCGTGGACCTAAAATTCCGAATTGTAATTTTTTTTTTGTCTGTATAACTTTCTAACATGCAAAATAAGTTTTTGTACAACTAAACAAGTAAAACAATAAAGAATTGAATATAAAATCAAATTAATAGCTATATCTTCACCTTGGTTCATTCTTGGATGATGATTATTTCCGAAGATTAATACTCAGTTAGAATTCGCTAGAAATAGCTCATAATTATTGTAGCAGTAAATTACAATAAGTTAACAAAAACATGTTTTGAAATTGTTAATTGATTAAGTATTAATTTTATTTCACACGTTAATTTTCTACTTTTTGCTGTGCCCCATAAGGCTCATAGTTGTTCCTTATCTTTAAGCCCATTGTAAGATCTTCACACGTTATATAATGCTAATAAAGATTTTATATTAGCCTTTTCCCAACTATGTTGGGGTCGGCTTCCAGTCTAACCGGATTCAGCTGAATACCAGTATTTTACATGGAGCGACTAGCCTATCTGACCTCCACAAACCAGTTCGTACTGGGTAATATGATACCCCTTCTTAAGACTGGTTGTCAGACTTTCGGGCCACTGACTACCTGTAACGACTGTGAAAGATCTACAAATGACAGCCGGGACCAACGGCTTAACGTGCTTTTCGAGGCACGGGGGAAACTCGTTATGTAATGGGTGGTCATACATCCACGGACCAACCCAAGCAAGCGCGGCTTAAACTGACGATCGACCCGAGCGGCTGTCATTATTCAGTCACGTTATTATTTAGCTAATAAAGATATAAATTTGAATAATCTTCTACTTCTCTGTTCTCAAAATGAACTATTTGAACGAATTTATGAAATAAAACTGTACTTAAATGAATTAAAATTATACATCTCCAAAACAACGAACCGTTTGTATCGAGAGCATTCGAGAGTTTCACTTCACCCAAACACAACTCCGCTTGGTGAACGTTTGACACAGCCAATCGGCATGCTTTCCGATATCAACTGAACCAAATAATTGAATCGGTGTTTGTGATTCCTGCGTATTGACTGCAGGCAAACATGAACGTAGGAATAAATAAAGAATTTAATATGCGTGCGTTAGTGAAATAAAATGAATAGAATAAACATGCATTTATGCTAGGATACGAAAGCTTTATAGCTAGCAATCTACTCTATGACGACGCTATTCATTGGTAAAAAAATTGAGGATCTCGATACACCGTTTTTGAAACTAAGAATGACATGTTACGTAGGTGGGTCAATGACTGCTATTGCCGTGCAACGCAAAAAGTGAGCCTCCTCAATCAGCAAATACAGCTACCCAATTACTTACTTGGCACCAACAAAATTCTCTAGTTGTGGTCTTATGACTATGCAATGAATTGCAATGAATTTGTTCTGGACCATACCATTAAACCTTTTAGTTGCGGAGATATCGAAGTTCTAACTTTTCCACAAGTTTTTATTTAGATACTCTCTTTAAAGGTTTACTTAAAATTCCTCCATGACCCGTTTAACATTCAATGCATCCATCATCATCATCATGGGTTCGAATCCCGGTAGGAGCAAGTGTTTGTGTGATGAGCATGGACAGTTGTTTCCGAGTCATGGATGTTTATATGTATAATAAGTATGTATGTATTTACAAACAAAAAGTATCTATGTAAATCAAATCAAATCAAATCAAATCATTTTATTTGCATAATATGGGTTTTTCAGGAGATGTTACATTGTTTGTTGTTTCACCATACTCAGCCTATATATAAGCATGCAAAATTTGGTTAATCTTACACTTATGTTTAAGTCCTTCAATTGCATTAGATTAGTCATAAGATTAAAATTAAATTAAAATGAATTTAGATTATTAGGTATACATATTTTAAAAAAATGATGGTGAGTTTTACATTACATTACATTTACCCTTTACATTTGTCTGTCTTTATCATTCATAAATTCGCTTAAAGTATAATATGCTTTATCTATGAGAAAACAGTGTAGTTTCTTCTTGAATAGCCTAACCTGATTGATATTTCGGATGTTTAGGGGTATATTATTATAAATTTTTGGTCCCATACAAACAAAACTTTTGTATAATAGCGCTGTTTTGGAATGTAGAACGCACAGCTGGTCTGCATGACGACTCCTTGTACGGTACTCAAATAATTCTGGGTGTGATTTAATAAATGCTGCAGTTTCATATATATAGACACAGGGCAGAGTCAGTATTTTTAGTTTTCTAAAATAAGGTTTGCATGAATCAGTTTGTATTAAGTTGCATATAGCCCTAATGCATCTCTTTTGCGCTCTAAACGCACGTTCCAATTCAGTGGAGTTTCCCCAAAAAATAACTCCATATCTGAGAGTAGACGATACATAACCATGGTACGCTGTCATCACAGTTGTTATATCAACGATTTTTCTGAGATTACGCAGCGCAAAGGAATATCTATTTAGTTTATTACATATGAACTCTATTTGCTGTTTCCATGTCATTTTGTTGTCTAGATATAATCCTAGAAACTTAGTTGATTCTACTACTTCTATTGATTGGTTATCATAATTTATGTTTAAATTTTCTAGCGGAAGTCTTTGTCTAAAGTTTATAGCTTTAGTTTTACTGATATTAATTTTTAAATTGTTTCTTGTTAGCCAGTCAATTACATTTTTTAAAGTCAAATTTATTTTGTCATTAATGTCATTCTTATTATAAGCGTCAAAAAGGATAGTACTGTCGTCAGCAAAAAGAGTCATAGGATTGTTAGTAACAGTTGGAAAGTCATTAATATATATTAGGAACATAGGTGCTCCAAGCACACTGCCCTGTGGCACGCCATATTTAACATATCTCATGTCCGATTTGTATGTTGTCAAGGTTTTTGTTTTAGGACAGATTTTGGATATCTCAGTTAGTTGTATTCTGTCAGTTAAATATGATTTAAGTAGTTTAAGTACATTACCCCTAAGGCCAGTTGCATATAGTTTGTCCAAAAGAATTTCAATTTTTACGCGGTCAAAGGCTTTTGTCATGTCCATGAACAGGGCAACCGTTGGAGATCGCTTATCCATATTTATTAGTACCCGATTACAAAATTGATATATTGCTAAGTTAATTGATATGTAGTATATCAACTATCTGGTGTCCACGACACAAGCCTCGTTGCTTAGTGTGGCACTAGATGGCGCTGTGTGTAATGTCCAGCGATATTTATTTATTTATTTTATTTATCAGCACAATGTTTTGAGTGCTTAACATGGAGTTTTACCGTAAAACGTGATTTTTCATCAAAAAAAAAGTCGTTTCTCAGCAATATTGTTTGCGTTACTTAGTTCGATGTACAGAATGCTTGGTTGATGGCTTCGTGAAGGGTCTGTTTATACCTTGTATACCTAGGTCCAACATTTTAATCAAGATTTTATCTTTTCTTACCCATCAAGTAACATCTCCCCTCTGTTCTTGATCCAGTAGTTGATGGTGTTTGGATGCGCCTCCACGTAGCACTTTAGTTTGACGTCAGTGCCCAGAGGAGCACCGAGCAACTGATTTGGCACTTTCACTGTAGGTGCAACTGTTGACAAAGAGAAGTTGTGTTAGTTAAGAATACAGAATTGTAGTAGATTATGATCATGTCGCAAAATTACCATGATGGCTTGATATTTTTTTTTATGTGTGATAATTTGTGTCTGATGCTCTTTTTAATGTATAATGATTTGGTTTTTTTTTATTTTATTTTTCCAAAATATGACATGTAATTTTTATAATAATATTAATATATATAGGAATATTTAAAAATATATAGCAATATTTAAAAATATATAGGAATATTTAAAAATGTAATCAATAAGTTAGAAAAATAAATAAAGGAGATATTAATAAATAAACTAAACTAGGTTTATACATCGCTGCAGATTGATTGTTAAGTAGGTTTAGTGCATTAAGATGCTGATTTAGGGTAAAATCACGTTTGCATGCACGGATCAGTGTTTCCAATTCCAAGTGTCGCTATCTCATTCTATCACGTAAAGGCGTCATTTGGCAGAGCGAGAAGTCCTTTCGCCAGCATCCGCTTTCATTTGCATCGGAAGCACTTAAACGTGTGATTGGACGTCTCACTTTAGTGAGCTGCAATTCTAAGTAACGAAACGAGAAAAAGATGCAAGAACAAGAACAAGGCGATAATAATATTTTTTTCTGCGATAAGTATTATGGGAAAGTCAAAAATGTTGTTGTGGAAAAACTAAACGATTTGAAAGCGATCGCCACTTAGTTGTGCCCAAGAACATACGTCGCTCATACAAACGAAATTTAACTTAATAAGCATGATACAAAAAGAAATAACCGACTTCCAAAAAAAATACTTAAAAATTTAAAATAACTTTACTTTCGGAAGTCGGTGACTATTGTTTGTTTCATTGACTTGTTTACCACCGACTTCCGAAAGTAAAGTTATTTTCCATTTTTAAATGTTTTTTTTCGAAAGTCGGTTATTTTTTTGCAAAAAAAGTTTTTTTTTTACCCTTTTTAGCTATCGTATCACACACAAAGCCTTGTCAACTATCAATTTCGCAATTTCTTTTACTTGGATAACATATTTTTACTAGATATCATATCGGTTCATAAATGACGAAGATAGGTAACCAACAGAAAAAAAACAACCGAATTGAAAACCTCCTCCTTTTTTTGAAGTCGGTTAAAAATATACGTTTCATTTCCTACAGGGATTTACATAGACCAACTAGACACGTCCTGACAATCAGATCTTTCTTATGAACGTAGAACGAGGTTCTTATTAAGGCGACAGATGTTCGCATCAAGACATTCGGTCCAAAGGACTCCAGAGTTCGTAAGATATTTTGAGACGATTACCTAGATATCTATATTTTCTTGGTTATTGCTCATATTAGTTTTGCGGTACAATACATAAAGCACTGATTTGGGCCGTTATCGGGCGAATGGCACAAACATATTATTATTAACTCATAGCGACATTGGTCATCAAAGCCTCATGCGAGCCTAGCCTTTGCCCAACTATGTTGGGGTCGGCTTCCAGTCTAACCGGATGCAGCTGAATACCAGTGTTTTACATGGAGCAATTGCCTATCTGACCTCCACAACCCGGTTAGTATTCACAGACTTTCGGGCCACTGATTACCTGTAACAACTGTCAAAGATCTACAATTGACTGCTGGAATCAACGGCTTAACGTGCTTTCCGAGGCACGGAGCTAACTTGGTATGTATTGGGTGGTCACCCATCCACAGACCAACCCAGGCAAGCGCGGCTTAACCTGAAGATTTATTGATCCGAGCGGCTGTTATAATTTAGCCACGAGCTCCTCTACCGCCGTTTACTTTAATAATGTAAAGGTACAGCTAAAAGTGGTGGGCAGAGAAGGAAATGTATTTGTTTAGCAAACAAAAATACTAACAGAAATAGCTTTGTCAATCTAGATTTTCCAGGAACAAAAACCAAGCCGTCCTTGTGAAAAGTCAAGCTGTACGCAGCATTAAAAAAATAGCCATTGCATTATAATACAAATTACAGCTTTCGAAGAAAAATCCACTGTGTGTACAGCCAAAGTCGATGCGATCCTCCAGATTCCCCGGGAATTTTAATTTCCATGGATAAACAGAGGGCGACTATCTTGTAATTTTAGCCTTTAATAGTATTCCAAAGGCTATTGCAGACCGCAGGCAGTAGCCGACACAGACATTCATGCCGTCAGTTTAGTTTCCGACCTCGACGTCACATCTATGACTGCAGTGGCACTTGTCTTATCATGTTTTGCGAACTCATTTGTAAAAAAAAAAAGTTAAATGACAGCTGTCAAAGACAGCACTGGTATGCCGTCTGCAGTCGCCGTGTGACCGCAGGAACAGGCGGTACTGTCGCAGTATAGGTATGTACGTATTCGTTTTCATATAAATTAATAGTACAACTGACAAATGCTTGCACTGGCTGGACAGGTCCACTCAAATCTGTGTGGTTCTTTCTTCAAAAGACCATCTCAGACACTCATCTGCATAGTCCTCATGTGAGTTTATCAAGATTATGTCTGGACCTTAAAAGAGACTATGACCTCTGAGTTTGTTTCGGTTGTTTCTTCTCAGAGTAGTCAGATACGAAACACCGGCCTCATCTAGATTTAAAAAAGAAGACGTGTAAAAGTGTTTGTAAAAACCTATTTGCAAAATAAACATCATTTATCATTTATCATTTACACCGTTATATGGTTGGTGCTCCGCAGACCCGCATAAAGCGCTATGCGATCACATTTATTGCGAACCGCCAAACTGTGGAATTCACTGCCGGCTTCCCTGTTCCCTGATCATTATAATCTGGATCTCTTCAAGGTTCGAGTGAATCGGTTTCTTCTATGCAAGCGTTCTGCACCGCTTCACATCAGGCGAGTTGCGGTCAAACACAAGCCAATTGTGTATCATTAGTAGTGGTTTCATTGCGGTTTTTCATTGCGGTTGATTGCCAGCTCTGTTACATTGTACCCTTATGAATTTACAATTTCTACAAAATAATTTCTAGATGAAGTACACCCCAGGCTCTGAGCAATTTTTTGCGCCGTTTTCTTTAAAGACTCCAGCAAAAAATACAAAACTTTTTAACGTCTGCAAGTAAAAGATAATTCTCAGGCCCTGTCTTTTCATTATAACTCATTAAAATTCATAGAATATGATTAAATCTTTAGTTTTATACTTGTTTGAAATTTTTAATATAACTTTACTAAGCCGTTGTTGACTGCAGTTAATCTTAGGACGTCGAAACTTCTTTCACTTTGCAGTTTTTAGATCACGGATGTTTTTCTTGAGATGTTGAATGTTTAGAAAATTTTATATTGACGTTAACAACAACGTTTTTGAATCGGTTTACGCCTGCTCCTCCAGAAATACTTAGTGAGCAGTTGCAAAAAATCGGTTAATGAAGCATAAGTGTAGAATAACAAGGCAACTGAAGTGTTAAGGTTTTTAAAACACTAGCTGTTGCCCCCGACTCCCTTCACGTGGAAAATTAGATGTGTATGTGAGACAAAAAAAAAAACAAGATAGCCAATTTCCTTCACCATATAATCAATCTCCTTGCCAGATTTAATTACGATCTGATCAGCAGATTAATTGTGAAAAGTTAGCAAGCAAACTATTAACTATGGGTGTTAGGAAATTCAAAAGCAATGTTGAATACATTGCTTTTGAATTTCACTATCTGGATGCTAGTGAAATTCAATATGGAAATTCAAAGTGAAATTCAACTTCTAGATCAAAACACGATTTGACATGATCGTTGATTGTTCAAAAACATAACTATAGAGGTTAGTCTGTCGCAGCTTAACTCTATCACAACGGCATTGAAGTCTCCTACTAAAACGATTGCTACTAAAAACAAAAGTACTCAAAACTAGAAAATAGAAATATAAATCTTGCATCTATTCAGTAGCAACCGTTTGCTGCAAAGTCACGTTTCCTGGTTACTGCTACATAGAGGACTTGTATCATTTTGGATGCCATCCAAATTCGTGACGGGTGCAACCCTGAACGGATTATATTATTCAAAGTGACAAACAAACCGATGGGGGCATTTTATATTGGTTTTTGGGGGGGGAAGGAGGGATGTTGATAGTTTTTGCTGTTTGGTTAAAAGATAGGTCTTTAATAGGTACATATGGTAATGTTATTGAGTTATTCAGCGGCAGCCTGGAAAAGCCTTTCTAACGTTACAAAGGGGACTTCTGAAATGTATAAATATTCGAAAATTATTTTTTTCTCTGGCTGTCGAATTTGTGACATACTATGTTGTAATCACCATATCAGAAACACCTACTGAAGCAATGAAAACGAGTTGCTGTCAAAAGCATGATATACATACTTGTAGTTAAGGCTAAGTTTATGGAAATTTAACAGCACCTTGGAGGACCAGGTTATTGTGGTAATTTCTGTTATGGCTGTTTTTAACAACGCGAGAAGATGGGTAAACATGGCATAATGGACAAGTCGATTTTATCACTACATGTATATATATTTACCAACTCAATAAATAGGACTACAAATGCCAAAAGGGCCTCAGCTCAGCATATTGCCAGATGGCAACACAAGGTATACCACCTGACGCTGATTTTAAGAGCAGAGGCATTGAAATACTGAGTTAAGAGCACACCTTTGTTAGTTAACCATTAGTTGTCTTCATTTCCCTCCTTTTTACTGTTTAAGAAGATGAAAAAATTAAAAAGTAATCATTAGACGTTGGTATACTCACAGTTAACATTAAGTATGATTCTCTTGCTGACGGCGGGCGGCACGTCGTTGGCCGCGATGCAGAGGAACGCGCCCATCTGTCGCCGGTCCACGCGCCACAGCGGGAGAGAACTGCCGGTGTAGCTCTCCACTAGAAGAAAAAATAAACACAATGACTAACATTGAAGTGTATGTAGTAAGCGGTGAATTAAACAACGTCCGGTTTAATATTTCTATATTATAAATGTTTCTACACTTCCTTTTATTACGAATGACTTAAGACGACGGAGGACAATTTACTTGACATGTATAAAATAGGTCTAGGTCTATGAAGTAAGTCTAGATTTAGTAGCGAGTTCGAGTGCGTACTGATCAAGAGGCCCAAACGAGTACTGGCGTAGATGACAATGCTAAATTGCTTTATAGCAAGTCATATGCTCCGACGGAGGCCGAGTCTAGCCGAGCGCACCCGAAGTTGCGTTCGGAAAGGTGGCGACCAGCATATTACAATGTTTGATTATATTTTGTACAGTGTAAATATTTATTAGTTTTGGTAAATTTGTAAATAGGTTTTTTATGTGATATAAGTATAGCAATTAAATAAATGTGTAGATATATTTCTGTTAATAAATGTTAGTTTTTATCCAAAGACAATGATCGTGTTTTGTGTTTGATGTCTATGGTAATTTGACATTAGTTCATATTTGACAGGTCTGTGTAACGGGTGAATAACATGTACTTGTAATGAAACAGTCAAAGAAACGATAAAAGGTCAAGTGACGCTTGCAGAACATTTCGTTTTGTCTACTACGATTTCCAACACGACCGATGTTCAATCAATACCTTTAAGCATAAATAATCAGATCTTGTAGACCTTTGACAGTCGTTACAGGTAGTCAATGGCCCGAAAGTCTGACAACCAGTCTTACCAAGGGGTGCCGTACTATCCAGTAACTTTGGTAGCGGAGGTAAGATAGGCAGTCGCTCCATGTAAGATACTGATATTCAACTGTATCCTGGTTAGACTGGACCTTAAAATTGTTGGAAAAAAGCAAGGCTGATGACGATAAATCAGATCATAAAACACAATATTTTGCATCCAATGCTATGTGTACGCTAAGCCAGATCACAACCTAACCTCTATAGTCCCGTTAATCATAATAGCCTTCAGGAAAGACCTATATTCTGTAATGGAGGCTTACCGTTCACAACCCCAGCGGAAGTCGTAACAGTTAACTAGGGGAAATAACTGTGGTTACGAAACCGTTGCTAATTCTCTCACTGCCTACGGTTACGGCTACAAGTTTAGTATTGTTATGGTTTTAAAGCTTGTTGCTTTTATAAATACATAATTTTACATAGTTAAGGAATCAGATGTTATTGAGTAGGTACTATAGAATGTTATGCGAACATATTATATTATAACACAACATATTATACACATACATAACATAACACACAACACACACACACACACACAACATATACACACATTAACATATTATATTATTTATTTGAACATATTATATTATTATTTTATTATATTTAGTTATAGGTATAGGCTTGGGTTACTTAATAGATAGTAATTATTACATCTTCTGCATTTTTCTGCATTTTGCATCAGAGCCCGGTTATATAGATTTTGGCGGAATCCATAGTAGAAATAGAATTTTTGAATGATATAAACCAAAAACTAAGAATCACTACATAATAATTATTATAAAACAAACTCCTCCGCCGCGTCAATCTGTCAGTCTGATTGCGATAAACTGAAAAACTACTGAACGGATTTTAATGCGGTTTCACCAATAGATAGAGTGATTCATAAGGAAGGTTTGAGTATAAAATTTGTCAAGGTTTTGTGTAAATTGGGTGAAATATGGCGATAATTATTGGAAATGTCGGAAAAGTCAATTCGCAAATATGCTCTACTAGCCGTGCGAAGCCGGGGCGGGTCGCTATTAGATAATAATTTCATCTCTGTTTGTTACAGGTACATACCTCCTCACTACGGATGTTATGCAAAAACTATACTATATAGAATCAAAAATACACTACTCTTAGATATTCCCTAATCCAACCTACATGATCCGAGTAGAAAAAAAAAGACATGCCGCGATGTGACAGCTTTTTGAACGGGCGGATTGTCAAAGAATAGAATACTGATGGCTGGGCTTGGTATTCAGGTGCAACGGATTCGGTATTTTAGGGACGTTATAATGTTGATTAGGGTCGTGTTATATAATTCTGATGTACTTATTAATTACCTATGTGCTTGTTGCTGATAAAAAAGCAATTTGTAAGAAATATAACTTTCTAGGTTATTTAGTGATTTGTTCTTTAATAGTTTCCGCTTCTAGTCTCTAAGACTACATTAAACAGAAACAAAAAGGTTAGTGGATTTTCAAGATTGAATTCGTCGTCGTCGTCTGTCCAGCATGCACGAAAAAAAACCCATGTAAACCTTTTTTTAATTTCCTCAAGTGTCCGCGCTATTTACCTGCTCCACATATGTCACGAATTACCTCTAAAAGCCTTCCTTGATGATCAATATAACAGTAATTATCACCACGTAGCGTTAGTTATACCAATAGCATAAGTAGGTTACACGCAAGCGTACAACGTCGCCTGTGGAAGCTCGTGAATGCATGGAAAAACATAAAAAAATATTATAATAAATAGAAGAAATTTCATTTTTCCTTTCATGTTAAACTTAGCAAACGATATAAGAAAAATTATTGTTGACAGGTATGCCGTGAATGTGGTTGGTTGCAATTTTATCGTAAAGAAATACTATTTATATTATTAAAACATACTATTTATTTCATTTCTATTTATATTTGACTTTATAACATGGGGCTTAAGCATAACTGGCGAAATGTGGGTGTACTGTTAGATACACCTCTGCCGAACCATTCGGGGATTATAGGTGTGATGTTTATGTTATTTATTTATTTATTTAACAATTTATGTACACACTAAATACAGAAATCAAGAAAGGAACAGAAAAGAGAGTACAAAGGTATTGCTGTGTATTGCTTGTTATTGTTATGTTATATTTGATTTTAAATGACCTTAATAAAATAAAGTGTCTTAAATAAAAGACCAAAATTCGTCTGCACTTTGACGATAGAATTGATAACGCTCGCCCGCATTCCAGATAAAACTTCATTACCGTCTTCAAGGAAACTGTACTGTGTTTTATATACATAGGTTCTACGACTGGATTAATGACAATAGCTCAAAGATCTATATCAAATTGAATAACAGTCAATACAGTGAGGTTCCATTGGATTCAATATTGAATGATAACTTTCAATTGGCGCTTTATGTACGTCGGTTAAAGCTGCATATTTAATATTTTATTTAGGACGTTATTGTTTATTAGAACCCATCTTTCTTGTAAACATGACATTACGATTGACCTTTGGAGATAACAATCCCCGAAGGTCGATCAAGCCCAGGAACCTACGCTCAGTAGTAGCGTTTTCATAAAAAAAAAAAAACATTAAAATTCAACGGCCTCTCTGCCTCATTGGTCGAGTTGTCGGAAGCACGACTGCTAAGCTTGTAGTCCTGGGTTCGATTCCCGGGTCGGGCAAATTGTTATTGGGTTTTTCCATCACGAATTTTTCAGTAGCAGCCACGGAGTTTGGATTTGTGCCCTGTTGATGGCTAATATCAATAGCTAGACTGGCCCCCTATTGCATGGGACTTAAAATATGACTGGTGAAATGTGGGTGTACTATTAGGTACACCTCTGCCTAAGCCATCGGCGATTACAGGCGTGATGATATGTGTCACAAAAAAAAGTAACTCCATTCATGGGTTCTACTACCCACAAATCTTATTTACATAACCTACCCCTGACACCCACACGTAAATGGAAAACAAACATTTTAGTATTCCAACAAATAGGTTCCTCATAAAACACAAACGTTTATTTTGGACTTAGCCAAAATAAACGAAGGGAAATGACTTAATATACTGTTAGGTGCCTCGCGTGACTAGGATATATAACTCCCAAAATATAGCAGAACCATATCGAAGTACAGCCATTAGTTTAAGCTTTGATGTTAAATGAAATGAATATTTATACTTATGCAAAGAAGTGAAAAGTGGGCTGTCAAGGTGACGTATTAACCTCAAGGTATAATCTGGGGGGTTACCATGATTTGTTACGGCAGGAATGTTTTAGGACTATTCCGAGAGTGGGAAAGTGACAGCGCTAGACAGCTGTCTAGCGCCATCTCTTGCATGCACTAACAGATCATGGTAACCCCCTGGTTTAGTAGGTATACAGGGTGTTATTTTTAACATAGAACATAATAATTTTATTTAGGAAGTGTTGTTGGTACTTATGAGAAGGATTTACTTTTACTATGTGGCCATGGCCAACCCAGAAGGTAGTTAGTAAATTAAAAATGAGAATGTATTTTTATCAAATGTTTTAGTAACAGCTAATATTTTTTGTTGGTTCTAAAGTGTTCGTAGCTCATTTTGATGAATACTACACTGCCTTTTAGTATGTTCCACGTTGATCCTATAACAACATATAAAAATATATATGTGTAGTTAAATGTTTAATTCAGCGTTTTTTAATCATTGTTATAAACCGTGAAAGCTTAAAACAGTGTAAGCATACATGTAATTGTTTGTTTGTGCCCAAGGATCAACGTACTGGTCACTGTCAGTAGGCAAAAAAACTTTGAACAAGGAAAAAAGATCCATAGTAGGTTAAACTTAGAATTTATAGTCCTTTGGGGCGATTGTATTTGGCGTTAAAAGGGCGCTAAGGTGCTTGTTAAGGGATTGTGTCAAAGTAAAGAGTTTGATGTGATCCTCTAACGATATTGGTCCCCAAGAAACTATTTTTACCAGCGTTACCGTTTCGTAGGATGATTTAATAATGCTGATTGACATAACATCATACCTGAGAAATTCCTAATGCAAAAAAGACCAAGTTTGCCCGACCCGGGAATCAAATCCAGGACCTCATGCTCCGCATTCGCGCTTGCGATCACTCCACCAACGAAGGAGTCCAACAACTACTTACATGTTTTATTTTATTCTCTTCTTTTTTTGCCCAACAAAGAGTACAAGGGTTGGACTATTATAACATTTTAATGACTCTGAACAAATTCGAAAATATCAAAAAAGATGAAAGACCCGACTTGAATAAGACCCTAGTTTATCAAAGGGTCAAACAATACACAAATAAGTCGATGTTTTTCCAAATATAGCTCGTCTATTCTGTAACGCTTGTCAATGTACATACATCAATAAATCACTTTGTCACACTAACAACTACACAAGTTATTATGTTGTTTTGATAATAATGATGTAAAGTTTGTGGATATTTATATTTACCTAACAGTTTTTAATGTTCTTTTTTAACCGACTATACAAAAAGGAGGAGGTTCTCAATTCGGTTGCATCTTTTTTGTGTTTGTTACCTCATATTTTTTCATTAATTATGAGCCGATTTTTAAAATCCTTCTTTTATCTGAAAGGTTATATTTTTCGATTGGTCCCATAGAAGTTTCAGCAAAATCGGTTCAGTAGTTTGGTTTTTAAATCAAAATAGCTGGAAAAAATGTCATCCAAGTAAAAGAAATTGCGAAATTGATACCTGACAAGGATTTGTGTGTGATACGATAACTAAAAAGGGTAAAATAAAAACTTTTTTGCAAAAAAATAACCAAATTCCAAAAAAAAAACAAAAAAAAAGTGGAAAATATCTTTACTTTCGGAAGTCGGTGACTATTATTTGTTTCATTGACTTTTTTGCCCAATTGAAAAATTGTAGTGTTTTAGTGGTAAAGCGTTGTTAATGTATTTTTCACTCATTCGTGGTTATCAATGGAACTAAGTTTTTTTTTTTCTTATTTGTATTTTATACAGTCGGCTCTTAGTAATTTTATCTTGAGGAAAATTACGTTATGCCAGCTTCACCGACGACGAATGAATTATTATCGGTTGTACAATCGTAACTAAGTACTACAACTACATATGTAACTACATACATAATAAATACATATCTACTACATATACAAATATCTAACTCATTTCTACTCTATAGTGATTTCAATGCGTCAAGATACCTATTCATATTTTACTAACGAAAACTACGTTCCAGTTGTAATGTAACTCGTTTGAAGATTAAACACACATACAAAACATCGCCAGTATACTCGTAATTCCCAAAGGGTTAGGCAAACGTGTATCTAATACTACACCCACATTTTGCCAGTTTTGTTTAAGGCCCATGTTATAGGGCGCGAGCCTATTGCCATCGACCGGGCATAAATTCAGACTTCTTGGCTGTTACTGAGAAATACCTAATGAAAAAACCCAATAACAGTCTGCCCGACCCGGGAATCGAAACCTCGTGCTCAGCAGTTACGCTTGCGTCCACTCGAGCAACAAGGCAATCAAAGGATTAAACTTCAACAAAATTAAGCCTACTAAAATAATGTCATAAGAAAAAAAAACAAAAAGTCAGCCAGTTGGCTGGTCCCACTATAATTGATTCCTTCTATTGATTTTTGCCATAAATAGTATCATCCTATCATTTATGCATTGTGGAGTTAAGGCCTGTTTTATTTTGCGTTCCATAATTAATTGCGACGTTTATTTTCTACCTGAGCCTAGAAGGTATTTGTCTAGGAACTAACCCTTTTAAATCGTTTTGTTTTTCAAAAGTAATATTCACGCTATTTTAAACAATTTTTTAAAATAAAGCGTGGTCATTGCTTGATAACCAAATTACATTTAAATCATATACCTCCATTGCAAGACTAAATAAGTTTTCAATATTCTTGTTAATATTAAGTCTCAACTATTATTTTTTCTCTGTGTCAATTAGTAATAACCAGTGATCGGAGTAGGTAGATTGAATTGGGGTCATTGATCCGAAACGTATATATTAATATGGACATTCCTCCGGAATTGGTTGATTATTTAAAAAAAAACTGAACTAATTGTATTAAAATGAGCAATATTATATTCTTCATAATTTTTTTAACGACACACAGTCACGATTTGACACAATCCAGCGACCAATCATAACAAAGGATCATGGGTGGTGCAGTAACCGGTTATCAAAACAATGCGTACGCCCGCCGACGACATGCCAGGTAGCTCACTCATTTACTTCGGTTCGTAGAGTGCGCTTCATTGTTTGTTACTGTGTTGTGAAAACGTTACTTGACCCTGGCTTGTGTACATACTGACTTCTGGAATCTGCTCAAAACCACGATTAAGCTCGAATATATGGACTTATGTTTTTCACTATTTATTTATTCAACAGATAAATAATAAATTAATTTAGTTTTGATACCTTCCTTTAAATTTTGAATTGAGTAGTTATAACATCACTACCAACATTAACAATATTTAATTGAATCCGGAAATACCGGTATTACTTTCCGGAAAAATGGCTTATCCATGTTATTCTTTCTGTGTGCATTTATGATACAAGTACCAAAAATCAATCTACCTACTCCGATCACTGGTAATAACCCTGCATTATAAAATACAAGCCCTTGCTCGCAGTTTCGCATGTTAAGATAAGAAAATCAATGGGTTTAAAGTGTTGTGGGTTCTACCTTAGCTCACATACGAACTCCCTATACGCGTTTGGTTTCGTTTCACTGTTTGTACATGAATATTCAAACTCAAAGTCATACTCTAAGCATTTATTTCAATTAGACCATTACATGCACTTTTGAATGTCAAAATACAAATAAAAACTAAGCTACAGTCCCAGTCATAATAACTTGTGAAAGTACTGTAGTTGCCCATTCGAAAGCGTAGATCTCTATGGAGAAGAATGGGCAAGAAACTCCAAGATCACTCTTTTAAATCAATATGTTGTTACAAAATCTTGGTTTTATCATTAATGTCGAGATTATACATATATGTGAGAACGATGTAGAAAGAAGTGCGAGTAAGAGCGTCCAGAGTAAAAAGATAAAATCAACAATTCAAAAATGCAATAATCCATGGCAGCTGCGAGATGATCAGTCCCTACTGACAGCACTCGTTCACGACGATGACGCATGGATCAGCCATCATTCAACTCAACCATTTTGAAGGGAACTAAACGACCCGACACACGCGCCACCATCAGCGAAACATTTTAGTAAGCATGACATTCTCTCAGCCGCCAGGGCAAATTCGAGTCAATAAAAGATGTAAATGGTAGCTCTATCGTACATATTACTCACACATGTACTGAGAGATTGAATCTATACGATGCTAAGAAATATTTACAATCTTCTGCAGCTTCCATAATAATTTCCATGGTAATTAATTAATTTGCCCCTATGGTTGTGGAGCAGGAACAGCATTGAGCCAAGCATTTTATCATCAATGTAATCCCCCGACTTATAATATGCTTGCCTACATAGTGTGCGTTTTATACAACATTTCAATTTCGTCTCATTCAGTTGTAGGAGGTATTTTATTGTAACATTTTAAACAGTACCCCATGAAAGATGAGTCTACTTTAGCTAGCCTGAACTAGTTGGTCCCTGGTTCTAGTATTATAGTGGTGTCTGTCGCCTCTTTTACTAAATAAAGGCAGTAAAGTATTTTTCATAACGTACATGATGTTTTTATAGATGTATTGGCAAGGTACTGTCATGATGTTAATTTCCTTAAACAGTTCTCTTAGAGAATCGTGCCTACGTAGATTATATATGGCTCTGATGGCTCTTTTCTGCAGGATAAATATAGACTCGATGTCTGCAGCCCATCCCCACAGTAAAATACCGTGTGACATACTATGAAAATAACTAAACTAGACTAGCCTCGCGGTATGCTCATCAGTAAATTGACGGATTTTTCTAACAGCATATACTGCTGAACTCAGTCGTCCTGCAAGAAATGTTAAATGAGGACCCTATTTCAACAACCAGTCTTACCAAGGGGTATCGTATTACCCAGTACGAACTGGGTTGTGGAGGTCAGGTAGGCAGTCGCTCCATGTCAAATACTGGTATTCAGCTGCATCCGGTTAGACTGGAAGCCGACCCCAACATAGTTGGGAAACAGCTAGGCAGATGATGATGTATATAGTAAACGTAAATAAATCCGAAATAGCCGAATTTAATTGGATGTTATGATGATGTGTTTTGGGTAGAATGTTTTAGATATTATAATAGGAACATGATAATATTATGTTCGTTTCAAATTAATTTATGAGGGTCTTATTAAAATATTCTTGCAAAAAGGAGTAGTGTAGACCTATTTTCAAAGTGTAATTAACTACTCGAGATTTACTATCGCAATCGTAATTAAGAAATCGTTAAAGTATTGTCTCGCCTTCCTTAAATCTATCCAAAGTTGAGTTGAACAGATCGCCTTTTGCGAAAACATCGACTAATATGACACCCTATAAAAAAATATTTATCTAACTAATACATTACACCTGGATTTTCCTGAAGAGTAAGTTAGAGGTACACCCAAATTTTTCCAGTTATGTTTAACCCTTTATCACTGACTTACAAATGTGGTACGTCGCCTCGTGGTTCATACTGAGAAATTCCTAATGGCAAAACCTAATAACACTTTGGCCAACCTAGGAATCGACCCCAGGACCTCATGTTTAGCGGTAGCGCTTGAGACCAGCAGACCAACCAGCTAATTTCAGAATAACATACCTTGACTTGAAATACACAAATACGTTTTTCAGACATACCTTAAAATATATGCAACAATGCGCACCTAAATTTATAAAACAAACGAACCGAAACCGTGGCAAGAAGCCAGCTTATTATAGAAACGTACTTACATACGTAAGGGAACATTATAAATATGTCTGGTTGGGCTTGAGACGCCACCGCCGCTCATTTCCCACTTTGAATTAAGAACAAGGGTAAGACATAGAGCTAATAATGATCTGAAGTTGCGTGTTTTTGAGACTGGCCCTTTGTTTGTATGTGATTAAGTTGTTGGAATGGTTATTTATGATGTACATACTGTATGTAACGAATCTACACGGTTAAAATCAGATATCCAGAAAAAGCATTGCAGATATCGCACGCTTGAACTTTCTATGACAATAGAAGTCAATAAAAGTGTAGTGTATACATATTTTTAACATTAACTCGATTTCAAACTTAAACGGATTGACATTACCGACCAAAAGAGGTTTTAAAAAAAAAAAGAACTGTAGCTAACCCTGATCATTATAATAAAATACCTTTCAAACAATTCGTATACGGATAAAAAGAAATAGGACCCTAAACTTTTTTTTCCTTTTCACTCGAAAAATCACGAAAAACTTATTTAAAAAATCCTTACCCAGCATCAAACTGGGAATCGCCGCAAAAAATACAAAAAACTTAACAAAAGCAGCAATCCGGCTCGAAGGACCAGATTTTGCTCCTATCTAGTATTTTAGCCAGTCAACGGACCGGGTAATGGGAGCAACACGTTTCCCTTACCTACCAATTTGTTCCGCCACCTGTGCCCGGTTATCGAGCTTAATCTTAAGATTAAACTTTAAGATGTAAACAAAGTTATGTTTACACAAATGTTGTGTTTTGAACTGTTTCGTGGCGAAGCTGATTCAGGCTTTGGTTTTGAGTGTTGTGTCAAAGGAAGTTATTATAAAATGGTTTGAGATTAAAACGTTTGAACAAAAGTTATAATTAATAACCGTTCCAAATTTTAGACCTATGAAGGTTACAGGTAAGTATGCCACTTAGTTACGAGTAGGAATTTCTAATTTGCACAAGCTTGATATGATGTTTAAATGACCCCGCAAACTAAATAATCCCCTCAAACAGTTTTTAATGATCTAAAACAAGTTTTATTTATTCATGAGCTGGATAGGCCGTTTTACTAGTTTCAAACTAGCGGGATTTTCTGGCTTTCTCTACTAGCCGTGCTCAACCTTTCACTGTACTTATGAAACACTTTGTTAGTACACTAACTTTCGCCCGCAGCTTCGCTCCTATTATGGTCGGAAATTATTTCACGAAGACGTTATATATATAGCATATGACACTCGAGGATAATGTAGCTCCCCATGAGTGAATGCATTTTCAGAATCGGATCAGTAGTTCTCTAGTAGGAAACAAATATGCAAAAGCAATTTTATAATTATCTCCTTCTTACCTTTATCAAACTCCCTAGACTGTGGCTTCTTCAGCAGCACAGGCTCATGGTCCTCTCTCCTCCACGTGATCTTTGGAGGCGGATGGCCCGTTGCCTTGCAGGTTAACGTCGCGTTCTCCAACTCTTGGACTGACACGTCACCTGAGGTCTCGTCACTCATGATGTCGGGAGGCACTGTGGACAAATAGTTGGGGTTATTGACCTGGTCATTTTGTGAAACAGTTCTGACTGATCCTGTTTTATTTTGGACACGCCATGGGTTTTCTCATCGGTAAAAATGATGAGCTTCCAGACAAATTTGCATCTCCTATGTTACTCCTTTAGGGGATAACTTTAAAAAAAGTTCTGTCTTAGCACTGACTAAAGAATCTTCTAGACCGAGCGGCTTGGGTTTGTAATATCAGATAATGATTAAGTAGAAGATGGCTGAAATATCGTTATCATAAGAACAAAATAATAGGTACTTCAGGCAACAAAATTAAAACTTATTTTTTAAAGAGACCGAAATTGTATTACCCTTTTAAGAGCACTAAAGGATCTACTAGCTCTAAGCCTGAATTCCCTAGACCAACATGAAAACTAAGTTAAGCATTTATATGAACAGCATCGTAACACCTTCCAGACTTAGACATAAAAAATGTACGATATAACCTAAAACAAAAAGTGTACCATAAAACGTACGCACGACTCACCGCAAGGGGCTGGAAATTTTTAACGCGAAAACTTTTTGTACCACTGCCGGGGGGTGAACGAAAACGGAGAGGGGTGAAAAAAGGTGAAGAGGGGGCGAAAAAAAAGGTGAATTTTCACAGTATTGTTGTGATTTATCGTACCGCGAACATTGTAGAAAACTTTTTGGTACTTTAACCGTTTTCGTTCGACGCCGACGATTTGCATTCGACTGAGACTTGAATCTTGTTAAGTTTTGCTTTATTTATGATTTTTAATCTTTGTTAATGTCGTAAATTCATTTTTTGAGGTTAGCTCTGGAATTGAATAAGTTATTGTGGGTGTTGTTATTGTTTTTACTAGAAAAATACCCTCAACGAAGACGAAAAGCACTTGTTCTCTCCGTCATTGCGATTTATTTTTCGTTCTGGATCATACGTGGGAATCTGGATCAAAATACCAACTTTTTTACAAGTAATTTTTTAACAGACTTAAAAAAAAGGAGGAGGTTCTCAATTCGGTTGTATTTTTTTTTGTGTTTGTTACCTCATATCTTCGTCATTTATGAACCGATTTGAAAAATTCTTCTTTTATCTGAATGGATCTACTTTCCGATTGGTCCCATAGAAATTTCATCAAAATCGGTTCAGCAGTTTGGTTTTTAAATCAAAATAGCTGGAAAAAATATGTCATCCAAGTAACAGAAATTGCGAAATAGATACTTGACAAGGATTTGTGTGTGATACGATAACTAAAAAGGGTAAAATTAAATCTTTTTTGCAAAAAAAACCGACTTAAAAAAAAACACTAAAAAAGTGGAAAATAACTTTACTTTCGGAAGTCGGTGACTATTGTTTGTTTCATTGACATTTTTACCACCGACTTCCGAAAGTTTTTATGTTATTATGTCTTAGCTTCAATTTAAATACCTTCATGACCCTCAAAACATTGAGCTGATAGATGCATTGTATAGTTACAATGCATCTATCAGCACAATATTTTGAGTGCGTTACATTGAGTAATTTCCCAGCAATATTTTTTGCGTAGAGTTACTTAATTTAATGTACAGAAAGCTTGGCCGGGTTCGTGAAGGGTCCGTATAAACGTTGTATATTTCTTTATAAATAGAAGTCGGTTTTTTTTTTGCAAAAGGGTTTTTATTTTAACCTTTTTAGTTGTCGCATCACACACAAATCCTTGTCAAGTATCAATTTCGCAATTTCTTTTACTTGGATGACATATTTTTTCCAGCTATTTTAATTGCAAAACCAAACTGCTAAACCGATTTCGATGAAATTTATATGGGACCAATCGGGAAGTAGATCCATTCAGATAAAAGAAGAATTTTTCAAATCGGTTCATAAATGACGAAGATATGAGGTAACAAACACAAAAAAAAACACGACCGAATTGAGAACCTCCTCCTTTTTTTGAAGTCGGTTAAAAATATTGTGAGCGAAACCGGGTACGAATAACATTCAAGAATACTTAATTAAATCAAGAGAACTACATAAAAGTTAAGAAATAAATAAACAGGTCAAAGCAAAGCTTCTCATTATAACCCATTTAGCTGAAGCGTCTGACGTTCTCGCAGACTTAAAAAATAATTTATTCAAAACGAAAACTTTTTACCGTAAATCAGACTTTCTTCTTGATGCATTTATCGAACAGAAACCTGTCTGCTTTTTAAAGTTTCTGAAATATTAAGTTAATTAGTAAACTGGCATATAAATAACTGAAACGTGCAAAATGTCAAGATTTGGTCACGCCATACTAAATTAGGTCAAATTGATTAATGAAAAGTATATTAGATGAAATTTCTTTCCAGTTCTTTGTAATTAAAAATAAGAAGCCGTTTTTAAGGAACTAATTAACGAGAGCTATGAATTATTCGTGTTATCTTAGGCTTGGACTAATAAAATTAACTGTTCGTTTTTAAAATTGGGCCAGATTGAGACCACCACTTCGGGTTTCTTGAATTGGAAAATGCTAATAAGGTATTATTAACTTTAAATTTTTGTAAATCTATTTAAAAGGCAGGGAAGGTTGATATCTGTTTCATAATACTTAATTTAGATTTAAAAAAATTGTATGGTATTTCACAAGTAAAAAGGGTAAAATTAAAAAAAAAATGCAAAAAATCGACTTCTTTAAAAAAAAGTAAAAAGTGAAGAATAACTTTACTTTCGATAATCAATGGCAAAAAGTCAGTAAAACAAACCAAGACACCGACTTCCGCACATGTAAAGTATTTTTTCACTTTTTTGTGTTATTTTTTGGAAGTCGGTTTTGTTACCACTGATGAGGAATCCTAGGCCAAGAAGACACATGCAAAGCTAAACATTCTAGGAATGTGTGGTTTTGGCCGTATTAAAAATCAACTCTATTAGATAAGTAAAAGTAATTAGATTTAGTTCATTCTGTTTTGTGTAATTTTAATAAGCTAAATTAGTTTAGGAAGTAAGTTGATATATGTAAAAGTACGATGGGATTGACATCGTCGCATTTGTATACAAAAATCCCTTAAATAAAAAAGAATAAAAAAAAATTAAAAAATCAACTCGATGAAGGAGAGATAAGTCGAGAACGATTTGATTCAAATGGACTTATACAAACATCATCACCTTCCTGCCCTTGTCCCATTCTACTTGGGGTCGGTGCAACACGTTTTCTTCTTCCATTCTCCCCTGTCCAACGTCGCGGCATCATTTACTCCTTTCTCTTTCATATCATTCCTCACACGATCCATCTATCTTTTCCTTGGCCTTCCTCACCCCTCCATCCATCACTTATACCAAAAACAATAACAAAATTAATAGTGTTCCCTTTTTAACTCGCGAAACACTATTTGAAGTAAAACCATCGATTACTCGTATCTAAATGTCGCCGACGACGTAGTGACTACGTCGATGCGATGTTTACGTATGCAGCACTATTTTTAAACCTTTCGCATTAATATTGTAAGGGCTTCAAGCGGCACGAACGTGGACCGTACGAAACAATAAATAAATTGAGGCTTTTATTTCCTGTATTGAATTTGTGGGGCTTTAATTAGCAGTGGTGTGTAATAGGTTTGATGTATTTGAATCCGCTTAAAATTATTACGCTGTGGCTTGATTAAAACAAAATTAATAAAAATAGATCGATAGTTTTATTAATTTAAATTTATAAATAAAGACTGTATGTAGCAGAGCTGAGAATGTTGAGATGGATGTGTGGAGTGACTAAAATGGATAAAAGAGTAGCAGCGCCCGGCGAGCGCTACATCCAAGGTTGGGTGCGTATTTTCAAGTCACCGTCTTCAAGTTTTTTTTTTAACTTTGTCCGACACTAGGAACTTTCTCCTGTGTGGTGGGAGCGTTTACAAACATTTAATCTCACATACATAAAACAGCCAGATCCGGAACAACTGCCTGTAGGCTTTACAAATATTTGATCCGTGCGCGAATCGAACCCGCGACACGCAGTGCAGCAGCCACTGTGCCAACCGTACTGTCAATTTGTAATTTCTCACAGTCATTTGCCTACAACATTTACCATGTATCTTAGCTAAAAGTGAGAGTGAGAGAGTGTACGGTGGTAAAAGGGTCATTCTTCTAGACACGTTTTTCAAGCGGCATCATCTAAAAAGAATAGAAATCGAAAAGTCAGCAAGCTACTTTTTTTTTCGAGCAATCCTTTAATTCTCTCTTATCTGGGTTATTGATTATTATTCAATTATCTATATATTTAATATCATAAAAAAAATAAAACACCCCCATTCTTTGATTTTCGTGGAGTGTCCCAACCCCCGATCTAGGCACTTAATAAATTATATATTTTAAAGTAAACTGTACATGCTTACCAAAAAAAAAAACACTAAGTCCTAAGAAGTTGACAATGCTAAGAAAAATTAGACCGTAGTTCTAAAAGAATTACAGTATCCAAAAAAAATTTATATGTATCTGTCCCGGGGTAGTTACTGATTTGCGTGGATCATTGTAAATTCACTTGCACATCCCTAACTTTGCGGCCCGATGTTGCGTCATCCTAATTAACGTTACAACTAGTCGCGCTCCGACGGCCAGGCAGAGTGCTTGTGTGACGACGCGTCGAGTTTCCGAAAAATTAAGGTAATAACCTCGTTGCGTGGGTATGGTTTCTCAAAACTTTGATTTGCGTGGTACCATTTTCTCCGGTGTCTGTGAATTTATTTATTGCATAAAATATTGTAGCGAACAAATATAAGGTAACATAATTTATATTCAAAACACAGTTTATTTGCTTAAAAGGTTTTAATATATTTTTAGAATAAAGGATTTATTTTGATTTCCGTGGTCGTGATTTGCGTGGTTTACGTGGTAGTTTTGACCCACACAAATCAATTATTGGCCATGCAAATGAAATAAGTTTGAGTTTTGTAATAGTATTGTATGATGATATTTTTTATTATTTTAGTTAAATGTATATTTGTTTTTTTTTTTTTTTTTTTGTTTTTTTTATACTGATTTTGTATAGGGATATTTAAAAATGTTAAAATATGTAAGAAAAATAAATAAAGGAAATAAAAATAGTATCAGACTAGCTACCTATATTAATGTTTAATAAAATTGTAATGAATTATTTTTTAGACCAAAATGCCATTAACAAGAGAGGAAAAATTACAAAGAAATAAGTTGTCTGAAAGAAGAAGAAGAGAGAGGCTTAAAAATAATGAAGAGTTCTACTAAAATACCAGTGTCCACATGGTTTGCATAAGGGTTTTTATGATGTCGATTTGAGAAATAAAGAAGGAATAGACAGGCCAGTATTCATTGAGAAAAGTCCACAGAAGAGGACGCTTAAAAGCGATTGTGTAAAAGTAGCAAAGAATAAACCAGTGATACTATCAAACATCTTATTGAAACCAAGACCAAGTGGGTTTATGCCAGAAATAAGAGTTGAAACGAAAGCGGCAAAAAAGAATTATGATGTGAGACGATCGACAACTGATATTGAACTCTCAGAAAATGACAGCTTCAGGATTCCAGGCCTGGCCAAAGAATGCGAAGAACTGATGACCCCAAAAACTACTAGAGATTTGATCTCATGTCTTAACAATGTAGCCGGCGAAGACTCGGATAGTTCCGATTATTCAATTTTTTTAAGAATTTTTATCAATAAGTAAATGATTTTGATAATTAAAAGTACTGATTATGTTCCTAACAAATGACTGATTTTATAATCAAAGATAAGATAGAAAACAGAAAGATTAGATTTAAGAGAAAGAGCTTTTTTTAATAGGTATTTAAATAAGTGTTCTAAGTTTGTAATGTCTTTAACAAAGAATAAATAATGTTGACTGATTCTAATATAAATAAAAGCTTTAAAAACGATTTCTGTGTTAGTTACTTACCTATTGTTTTACCTGATCATAATAACGGCATTTAAATATAAAGTAACATTAAATAACTTATTTGAGTAAGTTAAATAAATAAAAAATCATTTTCGTGGGGTGTTTTGTGATTTGCGTGGCCTCCAATTTTTTAACCTCGATTATCTCTGTAAGTATATCGTTCTCTGAGGTGCCTCTTCTATACAAAATATTAATTTTACGTATATTTTAAGATACAGATGTCGATTTAGAAAATATATTAAATTTGAAAATTGCCACGCAAATCACCAAAGAATGCCTTGCTCGAAGAAGCACCCAAAAATTATAAATTAACCATGATCACATAATAGTTCCGACTATTACTATTAAAACTTGGTAAATCATAAGTTTTATTTACCGGAAAATCTTAGGATTTACCGTAGTTCGGGCATTTACAGTTACTTCGATACAAACAAACCTAGACATTCAACGTAATAAATAATTGGCTATTTACGTTTTCAAATTACAGTCCCTCGCATATATTTAATGGGCTATTATCTATGGAGGCCACCCTTCAAGGTTGTTCAAACTTTACAAACGTCTATTATTTATTAGGTTAGCTTGTGTTAGTTGGACTTATGAAATTAATTCTACATCTAACGATGTAGAATTAATTTCTAACTAATAACTATTGACTGAGGATTAATTAGTTTGAAATTTAAAAAGATTTTTTGAGACGTTTGTTTTGATAATCAAACAAAAATGGAAATTACATTTTATTTTAAAACAAATTAGAGTTAATATTGTTTGCAAAAAAAATATTTTAGTTAATAAGTGATTATCTCAGATTGAGAACACGACCATTCAGTTGACTATTTATTATTATGAGCCTCATGTGTCCCACTGCAAGGCAAAGGCCTCCCTTCCCTTTTTCCATTTTTCTCTATCTTGGGCTATTTGGGCCAAATCCAGCGTCCAAGAGTTCAGCTCGTCACGCCATCTCCTTCTGGGCCTACCGCGTCGGCGGGTTCTGTTGTTTGGAACCCAATCTGTTGCCACTTTGGCCCAATTTTGATGCGACATGCGGCATATGTGGCCAGCCCAGTTCCATTTTAATTTGGCGGCTGTGTTACAAACGTCTGCGATTTGGGTCTTGGATCGAAGTATACTGTTCCTTATACGGTCAGAAATTTTGACCCCTAGCATACTTCGCTCCATGGCTCGCTGGCAGACCCCGAGTGCGGACTTTTGACGCTTCGTTAATGACCACGTTTGCGCTCCATAGGCGAGGGTGGGAAGGATGCATGTGTCCATGAGTTTCCTTTTGAGGGAGAGTTGACTATACGATGCCTTAATTGCTATTGCATTGGATTCGACATCATCTGGCTAGCCTTTTCGCAGCTATATTGGGGTCGGCTTCTAGTCAAATGGATGCAGCTGACCGCCACAACCCATTTAGTACTGGGTAATACGATACCCCTTGGTAAAGTCTTACCAAAGAACCAGTTACCAGAACCAGAAAACCAGTCGGTTTTCAGATTTTCGGGCCACTGACGGCCTGTAACGGCTGTCAAGGATCTACAAATTAATGGCAGCTATTGGATTGGTTTACAAATCAACTAGCTTTTGCTCGCGGCTTCGCCCCGTTATGTACGGAAATTTACCCGTGGGAACGTTTTATGAACATGTAATGTAGCTTATTATGACACTCGAGGATAATGTAGCTTCCCGTTAGTGAAAGAATTTTCTGAATCAGATCAGTAGTTCCGAAGATCACCCGCTAAATACAAACTTACAAACAAATTTTACCTCATTTTAGTATTAGTTTAGATAATTCACCTCTCAATTTATATTTAAGTGCTCAGCACAGCTCAGTTCAGCTTTCGACCAGTGCACTATTTTAACATTGATTTACGAAACTAACAAAGCCTTTTAGATAAACGTCGTTTAATCCCGCATCCAAAATGTATTAGCTAGTTAAGGCAGAGGCACACGTGCATTTGCGACCGCCAATCAAAATCCGACAAGAACGATCAACGTTTGATCAATGATCCGTGTTTTCAAATTTTATTTTGTGGCAACGTGAGGTGACAAGAGATTATGAAGTTTCAAACGGGATATTTTTTGTGAAAATTTAAAAGAGAAAACTTAGGTCAGAATGTCATCTGGGGAATGGGTGGGTGTACTTCGGAAAAAAATGATAATAATGAACGTAGTTTTACTCCATTACCCATAGTTTTACTAATATTTTCTTGGTAACAATATTATACACATTTATACTAAATAAATAAATAATCTATAATAAATAATAATAATAATTAAATAATCTAAACAATAAACTGAAAAATGGGGTCAAAAAACTCCTCAACGCTGTCAATTGGTAATGTCCCTAAGAGAAACGTAACGGTGAGGAGGTCCTTTTAAGAGAAATATACAATCTGATTTTTTACCTTAGCATCTGTGGCAAGTTTTGTCTCTGGAGATATTTAAATCTTTACTCATCTCTACTCAAGCAACATAAACTAACGGCTTGTCCCTATGGGGGTTGGCAGAAACTACAGAATGCCGCTTGGAACAAGGACCAAGTACGTATAGCTCGTAGGATCTTTACATACTAACTCCTTTTGCAAGATCTATTCATGTGTGATGCCATTAAAAATTAAAGCAATGAATGCTACTTATGACACCTGGTTTGTCTAGTGGTCATAATCGCGATTGCTGAGCATCAGGTCCTGGATTCGATTCCAGGGTCGGGCAAATTTTATTTATTTAACAATTTATGTACACACTAAATACAGAAATCAAGAAAGGAACAGAAAAGAGAGTACAGAGGTATTGCTTATTTCTAATGAAATCTCTTCCAGCAATCTCTTTTTCTTCTTTTAATTGGGTTTTTTCATCAGGAATTTCTCAGAAACCCAGACTCCGTGACTGATGCTGCCACGGCGACTGGAATTTTAAGACATAACTAGCGAAATGTGGGTGTACTATTTAGGTGCAGGTCTGCCTAAGCCTTTGGGGATTACCAGGCGTGATGTTATGTGTTATTGATTTTATTAATTTTTTGTTTATATATTTTACACGCTATTGTGTAGAATCTGGTTTTTCTAACCTAACAGACAGATGTGTTGCTGGGGAGTTTGTTCCGCCACTTCTTCTTCCCAGCTAAAACACTAGGAAGTAGCGTAGGGCGGGCGTTTTGGGGGACTGTCTCTTGTAAACTCGACGTTCGAAAAGTGCTGATTATCAACCTAATTTGAATAAACGACTTTTGATTTTGATATTATATAATTATGTCAAAATGTTTGTATCACACACAATTAGCTCTCACACACAAACTAGATCGAATACCACATTCATTTATTCATTTTTAAATTAAATTGTTTTATGAGGCGGGGATTACTAGCGTGATAATGTTACCAGTGGCATCGCGATCTCCCTATCTACGAATTTAAATCATTTTAGCTCCCTCTTAAACCAGACAGAAATCTGATCCAACCAGTCTCAACCCCAAAGCTAAACGATGGCCACCCTACGTTCGCTTCCCAAAATGTTGTATCCCTGAGTGCAAAAACTGGTCGATCAATCATTACGGATTTCACTATACAGACTACGGAATTAAACCTTCATTGACATAGGACAGGACGAGACAATCTTTTAACTACAATTTATTTAAAGCCCCGTCTATTTCATCCTATAGTGCATTTAAAAAGGCTAACTATTCGATGTTTTAAATTATGACAAGCTGCAGGTGTTGTGAGAGGGTTAATAATAGTTGGTTTTTATTTTGAAACTGGCTGTTTGGCCGGGTGAAATTATTCTAAAAATATTACTTCCCTATTTGCATCGGATTTTGTTAACAATTTCAAGGGTATTATTTTTTTGCACGGAACCCTAATTCTTTTTATCAAATAAAAGTGAGCTAAACTACTCCTTATAGCATCAGCTATCTGCCAGTACAATGGTCCACCCGTATCTGAGATTAGCCGGAACAAATAGACAGACACTCAGACAAAAATAAAAATAAAACAGTTTTGTCGTTGTTTTAAGTACCGGATATACTTTCATTATAAAATAAATAAATTCATTTAATTCAGATATCACAAGATCCATATTATAGGTACATTCATAGTCATTCACATTCAAAAAATAATTCAAAATGTTAAATCAAATGTTATCAATATTGCATTCAGTTAAAATCAGTTAATTTAGATATTACAAACAGAAACTTCAATTTTATTTGATAAATGATAAATGATGTTTATTTTGCAAATAGGTCTTTACAAACACTTTTACACGTCTTCTAGTCATTTTATTGTATTTAGTTGTATAGATGTATATTTATGAGTGAATGATTTATTTGGTGTGGTTTGGTGTGTATTGAGTTAGGTGTTTATTCGGATCGGATTTAATGGGGATGATAAAATGTCAATTGAATCTTGTTTGATTGTAACGATTGTTTGTTGAGTGAGAGTACTAACTATGTTTGAATATTTTTAAACAATTCATTTATTTATTAAGAATTCACGTTGCGTTCGGAAACATTACAGCATGAAGCCTAGTCCATCATCATTTTTCTGCCCTAGTCACATTCTGCATGGGGTCGGCGCAACACGTTTTCTTCTTTCATTCTGCCCTGTTCTTTCTCTTTGAAACAAAGTTATTAAAAGAAAATAGTTTTACCTATAGATTAAAAGTAAAAAACAAAACTTTGCTTCGTAACATTTTGAATTTATTTGAAAAAAAAAGGTGATTTTTTTTTATTGTACCATGATAAACCAACTCAACCAAACGAACACTTTGACAGCTACAAAACTAAGGACATAACGAATAACAAACGCGCAGAAGCGAATCGAACGGGCCGAAGTGGCTTCAGTATGGGACAAGTTGGAAATTGGAAATACTGGCGACTTCCGCCAGATTCATGCAAAACGGAGGTGCGAATAAAAGTAAATTGGTAAACTTTAAGTAAACAGCGGCCGGCACAAGTAGTGTTGGCAATTGAGGGGACCGCGACGGGGACGAGACGAGGCGGACCTGAGAGTCTGAATTTAGAATATTGTTTTTGTTTTTATGATGACTAGAATGGTAGACAAACGCAAGCAAGCCTATGAAATAAAAACACGGGTTTCATTTTTCATTAAATTAATTAAGTACACTTTAACTTTAAACTACCCGAAGCGTAGAACCAAGTTTCAATAGATTAAAATCAAGCTGAGCATTAAAAAAATATAAAGTAAAACAATATCCCTACGAAATTAGGTATATCTTCGCATATGCATACGACCTTGATGATCTGTTTTATGCTTAAGAATAGATTTGTTTAATGAGCTTAATTTTTGCAGCGAAATCTGATCCTATACACTGAAATTTAGTTTATAAATACCGTATCTGAGTACTATGTGAGTTGTTTAAGAAACTTAGTTCTCATTAAATCTTTAATTAAACAACGTTCCTCAAGTTTTCGTTTAATGTCATGTAAAATGCGAGCGTGAATAAAAGTAAATTGCTAAACTTTAAGTACAGTGCAGCCGTCAGTTATAAGTGCTGGGAAACAACAGATGACTCGACATGGTGTAATCGATCGATTTTGTTTTACTGGCAGATTTCATGAATTGATTTAATATGTTAGGAATAATGTTAATTTGATAGTGAGTATATAGACCGCCTCATCGGTTTCGGTCTTGGTTGCCAATCTTAGCGGAGACTTAAAATGGTTAAATTGTCGCGGGAAATATTATACTTATACACAAACACAGGTCATACACAAACCTTCGGTGGCCGATAGGAAGTAATTAGATACTTTATCTGTTTTATTTTCTATAAAATCTATTTTAATCGATAAGTTCAAATTATCAATTTTCCCATGTCACTATGTATTAAGTACGAGGAATTAATTTCTAAATGAACTGTGACTTTGGTAAATGTAATAATTGCTGCATGTAATTATTTAGGTGAACATCGTACACTGATTGGTGAATAATTGCTAACGGTTCATATTAATGCAAGGCATGATTTCGGCAAATAATATTTTCATTTTTTTGTAAAATGTTGTAAAAATGTATTCTGCCTGTCTCTGACTGTTTAATTAAAAATCTAACAAAAGACATCTGCACATCTCAACGGTGTTTTGAAAAACTGTCAGTTTGATGTCAATATTCCATAGCATTATGCCACGGACAGCTCTTGAACGCGGTTTAGATGTTGTTTCATCGAGGAAATTCGAACTTACAGACAGCAAAAAATAAAGAACTTATCACACTAATCCTCTCTTCTCCACAAGTTCGCTACAACTTGTCCAGCGCCTCGACTCACTCGAGTGTAACAAATAGATGTCCCATCACTACATCAAAGAAACTTTTCCTTTGTGTAAACGTGTTAACGTTTCTGCTACAGTAATGTTCGTTGTGTCGGTGTTATTTTATTAGGCTCATGAATCAAGTACCTATTCTTATAATGTTAGACAAGTCAACAGAGATTGAATGTTCAAAACAGACTTTTTAAATACAGTGACCTCCAGAAATTGTTCCCTTCAGATTTATCTTCGTAATATCATCTAAAATCATTGTTTTATTAGTTTGAACTGTACTCTATGGTTTTGTTATTATTTAATCCAACTATCTATGATGAGGAATTTCCTGAAATTTTAATTTTTTATTTGACAACTAGTTATTTCAACTGCCAAAAAAATTCAAAATTTTTATTTCCAGCGGATAGGTATACTATATTAGACGGCACATTCAAAAAACGGAATATGCAAATGGAGTGAAATAGTCCGCATTTATGTAGTCATGCTTGATGTTTTCAAGATTAACTGTTCTTCGAAAATTACATAAAAAGGGTAAAGAAATCTACACTGATGGAGCTCGAAAATAGCACCACTCCACACAAAAAGGTTACCAGCAATCCCTAACCCAATGAAGAGCCCAACAAATTGGGTGCAAAATTCGGTCCTTCCCACCTTAACAAAACTAAATAAACATAAACCCAGCTTTACAAAACTCCTCTTTATCTAACACCAACGAAGTTTACCCTCCATCAAACAAAGAAAACGTTCGATTTTCATCGAATACAAGTTCAGATAGAAAGCAATCTTAAAGTTTTCACACTATTATGTTTCTATATATCACAGTTACGTCTGTGTCGCCACTTGAGACCTCACAGATGGAGTTCAGCACAAACTTTATTTATACCAAGTTCCTTGGGAAATGTTTAATGTTGAATTTTTATTCCTTCCTCTTTGAGGGGCTCGTTTTACTTAAGAATTTTTCATTTTAAAATGCAATATGTGTACTGTGCTGGTTGTTTGATGTGCCATTTAGTATATAACTATAATAATATGCGTTGTTGTTTGACGTTTTCTTTGAGTTCCGCGAATGGACTAAATTCATGTTAGTGGGTCATTTGTTTAGTCTCTAGAGTGCTTGTAAATTAAGGTTTGTAAGTGGTTCTTGCTTTAAACATTTGATATAGTGTGATTTTGCTGTGCAGCAAACATATCAAAATCTCATTTACCATAAAAACAATTTGTCTTTATTCAAAAAGAGGTCTCTTTTTGAATAAAGACAACTCGTTTATGGAAATGTTTCGCCAGGACGAACGCTTGGCGATATGAACAAAAATGATATCCAACTTCTTTCTTTAACGACTGTTGCATATAACTACGGCAACTAAGGTGATTATTCTTGTCCGCGCGGTCGGGTAGAGTCAGCGGAGCAAATGTATTCGCGGTGCGCTGCGCGGAGAGGCGGTAAGCGCCGCTCGTCCGGGCGTTGACGTGTGAGAATCGCCTAATTGGTATTATTATAAGCTTGGACATATATAAATATAGAATACCGCTATCTTGTTACCGAAATTCTATATGGTCATACTCTCATATGCATGATTCAAGCACATGTCCAATTTCGATGCCCAAACACTATAACAGTACCTAAGCTAAGACAACGCTAGCCTTATGACGTCACGGTGGAGCAGACAAAGCCTTCAGTATCCAGCGTGTCTGTACCTACGCGTATCTTGGCTGTCCAAGGTACTGGTGATCACAAAGGCAACAAGATGTCAATAACAATTTACTTTAGTGCCTTTAATGCTTGGGTAGAGCATCTCGTGGTCCGGGTTGAATGGGACAGAATGGTGTATGATCTGACTTTTCATCATATTTTACTGAATGATAATTATTGGTCCATATTGTGTTTCCAAAATGTATGGGAAGGATGTTCTAACCTGACTTTACCGAGGTCACTCCATTACTTATCGAGAACTCTTCGGGTCTCGGCAAACACGTTCAGCCGTGTGTCCTGGCTGTCATTATAAAATCTTTGACAGTAATTACGGGTAGTTAGAAGCCCAAAAATCTGACAACTAGTCTTACCAAACAATAGTATCCCAGTAACTGGGTTTTTGGAGTCATATATGATCCATTAAACTTATACTGGTATTCGGCTGCAACTAGTTGGACTGGAAGCCGAATTTAACATATAGTCTTTAAAATATTTAACATATAGTCGAGAAATAGTAGATGATGATGGCAAAGTCACCAATAAACCGAGTAGTTTACTGCATCCATATCATTGCTTGGAAATGTGGAGCATACGAAAAGACAGGAATATGTGCAAAAACATTTATATTTCTATATCCAGTCTGTAGCAAATATCCACTATATCCTCCCAGTAAAATAATATCCGTTCCTTATATTGACTCCTTCTTATGTTATCTTTGACTCCGAGATCAGCAATGCGACATTTTAAGTTCCGAGATTGTGTTCGTGCGATAAGTTTTAACAAGTTTCCAACTTATCCATTGCCTTCAATAAATTCGTTGAACTTTATAGAAAAATACGTTTCTTTAATCTTTGTGTTGCCGTATGAAAATGTGCTTGTTGGGATTTTACTTGCCAGGTAGACTTTTGTGTTTTGGACAGGCAACAAAGTTGATGAAGACATGTAGGAATTTTGTAATTATACTAGAGCAACGTGAGGTTCTGGGTTTCAATTCCCAGGTCGGTTAAAGTGATCTGGAATTTTTCAGTAGCAGCCAGGGGTGTTGTTTTTTGAGTCCCAAATACATGGGACATAAACATAACTCCTTGATCGCCGTGAAACCAGGTTCCGATGGGCATAATTAATAGAGTAGCCGAGATTCTGACGAAGAAGGACCACCATTACACGTGCATACAACATTTGCCTTCTTTCCGTATCATCAACATCACCTTGAAGCCTTCATACACTTCAACCCGGAGAATATGTTACATCGCGCCGGCCAGTGGGACCGCATCCTGCAGTTCCACGTCATCATAACGCCCCACCTTACGCTACCTAGGCGTTCAGCCATACCGGGGGACACTCGCTTGCCGTCACTTACCGTGCGCATAAATCGACCATTTTTATTTGTAATCCACCCAGTCAATATTATCTAATCTTCATATCGAATTAGCAGTAGTTTCATTTAGCTTGACATTCAAACAATGGCATAATGTGAGTCCAACCTACCACGGGTTCACCTCTGCCTAATCCTTCGAGGTAAACAGGCGTGTAAGTTGTCCTACATCTACCCAACGTTTTACCGTTTGAAACACTATGAAATATTTCGTTGATAGACGGTAAAACAAATTAATTTTACTCAATATCCCCCTACAAATAAATAATTAATTCTTCTACTTCACTAAATAGTAAACGTTCGCTGAAGATATCTAGACCTATTGTTATTTGTGGGTCAAATCAAAGTCTAGCCAGTCCCTAAATAGTCTAGTTTCTTTGATACTGACGTCTAAGCCAGAACAAAGCGACAACTATCTCTCATTAACTACGTAAGTAAGTACAAAGCAATAATTTTAAATACCACGTTAAGTTCACAAATAACTTTCCACATTACTGTAATAAACACAGCAATTAGTAAAGCACCGTAAACAGTTAATACCAAAAGTTTACCACATACTAAAATCACTCGTTCTGTATTTGTAGCTTAGTAAACTGATCAATCATTAACTATACACGCAGTAATTACTATTTTCACACCCAGTAATCACTATTTTTATACCCGGTAATCGCTACTTATGCACCTAGAAAAGCAGTGTTTATGAATTAATCACTGCTTTGAGTTAAGGACTGATTACCAACCATATTTTTTTATATTTAACCGTCTCTTAACTTAAACCACCATTTTTGAATAAACTTCTTTGTATGCACCCAGTAACCACTATTTAATCACTCAGTAATCACTATTTATAAATCTCTATCTCGGAAAATAAACATATACTAGAAAGAACTATGTTTAGAAAACTCGAAGAAGGTTCTCCAGTGTCTCGAAGACAGTAAAAAACGATTTGCAAAGCATTTGAGTCAGGGTTGTCAAAGAAAACAGACTGAACGACGAAGTTCAGTCTGGTTTCTTTGTCAATAGCAGTAATTTCAGCAGTATCGTTTAACTGTTGCGAACTGAGAGTATCGTCACTGTTGAGTCGTTATGGAATGTATGGCCGACGTGCTACACAGATGTTCTGAGCGGTATTTTTCACTCGCCTACGGACTGGTCGATATTATCGGTGTCATCTGAACATGAAATTAACCTCTTGTGCAAAATAAAATGCTTCTAGGCCCAGCGGTTTAGTGTGTTCGTTCTTTTCAGTGAATTTAAGATTTATAATGTTGTGTAGTTAGATTTGAAAAAAAAATCTCCAGAAGTCAGTCAGCCCTAGTGCATGATATTAAATCCTAACTAGTAGCAGTGCGCTACTAACAAGGTATCGTTTTATACGGTAAACTAGAGAAAGTGTCACAGTGCACTAAGGACCTCCTTGTGATTAAAACGTTCTCGAGAAAACTGTGTCGTTTAATTAATTTAATGTGTACAATAATAGTTGTTTTAATAATAGTTTAAATATTTATGGACTTATGTATTCACGCCTAGAAAATATAACATAACATAACGCCAGTATTATTTAAATTGGTAGGTAGACAAACAACTGGTGATCATCATATCCGTGAAAACATAAACATAGTCAGCCTATTATATTATTGCCAATCCTGGAACATAAGCCTTCTCTTTGTGAGCAGAGGTGGGCCGTAATCAACCACGACGCATCAGTGCGGGTTAGCAGATTCCATGAAAGCAAAAGCAGAAAATACCTAAGTAAAGATTTCCCAACAGAATTCCAGTTCTCCCAAAAGCAAAAAGTCGTGACATTCCATCCTACTCACAAAACAGTGCTTAAACATGATCACTTTTCACACCGAAATTTAATCTTTCTACGTAACACGAATCAAAACGTTTACCATTCGTTACCGCCTTGTCAAGACAAGTGACACAGCGCCCCAATAAACTCGCGAACAACTTCGAAATTGAAAAAGAAATCCCGGCGGGGGCATGCAAATATTGGGGAACACAAAATTGCTAAACTCTGGACCGTCTACTTGGAAATTTTGCCATAAATTAGACAGAAGTTTTGTAATGAAATATGATTTCAATAAGGTGATTTTTTTGTGAATTCTTCGTGTGATTAAAATGGTGGTCGTTTTTAACGTTATTTTACTACAACGGTGGAACTGTATGATGGTTGAAGATGTTTAAAGGTCGCTTTGTGCGTTTCGTCTAGTGGTGAGCAACCTGGATTTGTGCCCGGTTAATAGAGATAAGTTTGCCCTTATTGTTAGGGCTTAAACATAACTGAAGAGTGAAGAGAACTGATTTAATATCCTAATCTTCAGGAAAATACACAAACGTGATGTTATGTTAAGAATTTCCATTATATTGCCAAATTATTAACTTAAATTAATTAGCTTTTCCGAGAATGTACCAAAAATACCTCGTTTCGGAATAGTTTGTACGTACTGAAATAATGGTTATGATGTAGAAATATTTATCTTATCTGTTTAATTCGCATATCGTTTTGATAAAAAACGTCATTAAAGAAATAGTCATTTAAATCAGCACTAATTCTTCAATCCCAAACATTCCACCTAGACGACCAGCCTTTCTCAAAGACATAAAATACTGCACCACCCTATAGCCCAAGTTCAAGTTCTTCATACCCCATAGAAAAGGGAGGAACATCTGACACACGTAAGACAAGTGTAATATAGTAGGTACTTAAACCCACCCACCATTTCCAGTTTCTGGCACATGATAGACCAGGGTGATGCTGAGGACTTTCGTTTTGCACTATTCATTACGGGAGGATATATGTATGACTATAAAACAGCTGGCCAGTACGTTTTGGTGAGTTTTCGTCAGAGCCTTGTTTGTTTTAGCAGGTTGTGCAGATTATGTTGACTTGGGCAGAGAGGTGTACGAGTATGTTCCGCACATACACCTTACCCTCTTATGTAACATAAAATTAGAGATGGGAATATAATGACTTTGGTTGACTAGCCGGTTGGCCGACTAATCGGCTGCAAAAAAGCCGAGTATCCGGCCAAGCCCATCATTGTTGTCGTTGGTTGTCAGGGGGTATCGGCAATTTCTGTGGCGTTTCACGTATAGCTGAGTCACATCATAAAAATAATGAACTCGATCGCACTCGCTGTGCAGTCATTCAAAATTTATTTTTTTAGTCATTTAGAATTTCAATTGATTTGAGTTTTTCAGTTAGAATTATATTTACGAAAAAAAAATGATTGAATACCAAAGGAAGAAGCTGATTCACACTGTAAGGCTGATTATGAAGTGAAACTTATTAACGAGTAAGAAAATTTTATACCAAACTCTCCAGCCGACTAGTCGACGTTTTTTGTCGAATACCTAAATCTGTACATAAAATCCATTATTTAAATTGGAATAAACTCAACGATTCCACATGTCCCATTTAACCACGACCCGTCTTTCTCAAAGACATAAAACTGTGCACCTCCGTATACGACACACATAAGACTAGTCTAATGTACTACTACATTAAACTAACTAAACCCACCGTACCAACATGTCGCCGCACCCATTTTATTCCATTCCCAGTTTCTGGCACATATAAGACCAGGGTGATCGATCGCCGTCAAGGGCCCGCACCACACGGGTGGATTCTGATTTCCGGACTCTATTATAATTTTAATGTGACCTCACTATAATGTTGGCTTACTGTCGTGTTCCGAAAAAGGTCGAATGGTCGGATGGTCGGCAGGATGTAATATTTTTCTGCTTTTGAATGGAGCTGGAAAATTGGACTGAATAAATATAAAAAGTATGTTATTTATGGAATTTGGTAGGCAATGGTTGCTCTGAAAAGAATGTTAATTGAATGTGGAAAAAATTGGAATTCCTACGTCGTCGTTATGTAGTTTTTGGGAAACGCGTCTATTGCAGACAGACAGACACACAATTGATATTTTTTTTAGTCACCTTTTCTTCGGTCCTTGTGTAGAATGGAACATGTAGAAATATTGGAGTACCTACGTCAATAGTCTCTGAGAAAAGTGTTTGTGACAGACAGACTGACACATAAAAGGTGTTTTTATAATGTGCTTTTCATTGATCCTTTTATACGGAACGCAAAAAAGTACCTATTGGATCTGGTGTAGAGACAAAACACATAAACTTTAAAACCAATAAAAAAAATTGTCACCTCTATAATCAACAAGGACGTCAATATGTACATATTTCAGTTATGCCTACTGTCTATAGTGTAATTACTCCACCATAATTAAAACCCAGATTTCTGGTACTCTATGTTGACATGAATTAATTATTATTTCGTTCAATCTGTGAAGGTCACGTGTGGTTTTACTTACAAACTTAATATGTGAATGAACTTTCGTCCAGTGAGTTTTTACGCAACTATTTTCGTATTGTTTTCTAGACTACCCACGCAGGCACCTGAATTCGGCTAATCAATATGTATGCTTTTTGGTCAGTTCTCAGATTTCCTGGTTTTTTTAGCTATGCATTAGAAAACAAAAAATCTCTACAACTGAAAAACATTCTAAATGTCTATTTTACCGTTTAGAACGGGGTGAGGACGTGTGGGTCTACTACCAGGGAAAGACTTGTGAGCGAATAACACTTAAATCTAAATCGATCGCGCAATATTGAACGTTATTTATAATGTAATAATTTGATGAAATAAAAAGTGTTTTTTTCTGAGTTCTCGTTACGGATATTCAAAAGCATGACCGTGGGATCGACAGTGTTTAGAACTCTGATAACGCTACTTAAGCAAGTAATAATAGTCGTCCATTAGCAGACTGCAGTAACCTTGAATCAGGCTTTTCTCGGTTTCGTATAGGCTGTATAGATCAGCTGATCTAAATGCTAACGAGAGATTTGGTATAACATTAACAGTTGTTAATGTTATACCAAATCTCACATTGACATTTAGAATGTTTGTCATCGAAAATAACACAAGCCATTCCAATAATATGAACAGAGGGCTAAGACCAGCGGCAATTCCGGTTTAAACGTTTCGTATTTCTACAACATCTTTCATAGCTTTTCGGTAGCTAATGTCAATCCAATGCATGTTTGACTTTACCGGCATTTGTTTTTATTCTAATCGAATGTCACTTTGTTGAGACTTACCAGTTTTCTTTAAAAAATCCCACATTCTCAAAAAAAACTGTTGCAATACAGAAATTGCAGTTTTGAGAAATACGCTTTTAAGGTTTTCTTTTTGTGTTAACCGATGCTTTCGTTAAAAAATGGTGCTCATGCCATTCTGTCATTCGTTACTTATTTTCGCATTACACTTATGACTGTTTTTTTTTTCACGTATAAAATTATAGCAAAGTTGTTGAGTGGGGTATTATCTGAAAACCTAATATTTTTTGTGTTATGACAGTTTTTTTTTTTACGATCACTTAGTAACCTACCCACAAGCCCCTCACAAGTAATTTAACCCCTCAAAAACACACCTAATCCTCCAATACCCGCCCCGTACAGAACTGCAGCACACGCGATTCAAGAAGCCACACCTATCACTTTACCTGAGTGACCCATATCTTGAAGACGTTTCTAATCTATTCCTAGTCGGATTAAGTGAGCTTAGGCACGGTCGCCGGCTTGTGTACTAGATAAGCCGCCTATCCGTCACTTAGAACAGATAAAAAGACGTTTAAGTTGTTAACCTTGCCTTAATTGGTTGATCTATGGTGGAATTAGGAACAAGGGGGTCGTGGATAAATGTGGAACAAGCGTCCCTCGGAAGACGGGTGGATGTTTTATTGTGGTGTTTTATCATTTGTTGTAATCGTTTTTAAGGAGGTTTGTAGCTAAAGTGGTGTGCGGGACGATCAATCTTTCTAGAGCTACACCCATTGTTTACGCAGTTAGACTTGACAGAATAATTGTGATAGTTGTTCAGGAATTCCGAAAGGGCTGACTGGTTTTATCGGGCTTTTCAGTTCTACTCCCATAAAAAACCGGCCAAGTGCGAGTTGGACTCGTGCATCGAGGGTTCCCTACAAACTAGAGGGTATTTTCAGATTTTTGTTTTCAGATTTTTTCCTTTAAATGTGCTAATAATAATTTCATGATTCTAGGTCACCGGGAAGTACCCTATAGGATTGGATACGTGAAATCTCAAAATATGCAAAAATATGCGACATAAACGGTCATATCTTTTGATCGCGTTGACTTACAAGTTTGATGTTTTACAGCTAAAAGAGAACGTAGACTCGAGTATTTGATATAAATTTTCAATTTGAACCTTTACGCGTTCCTGAAAAAAGGGTCTTGACAGTCAGGCGGACAACGAAGTGATCCCATTTTACGGTTCCTTTTTCCTTTTGAGGTACGGAACCCTACAAATGAATATAAAATGACGTATCATTACATACATAGAGCTCGTGGCTAAATAATAACAGCCGCTCGGGTCGATCGTCAGGTTAAGCCGCGCTTGCCTGGGTTAGCCCGTGGATAGGTGACCACCCATTACATACCGAGTTTCCTCCGTGCCTCGGAAAGCACGTTAAGCCGTTGGTCCCGGCTGTCATTTGTAGATCTTTTACAGTCGTTACAGGTAGTCAGTGGCCCGAAAGTCTGACAACCAGTCTTACCAAGGGGTATCGTATTACCCAGTACGAACTGGGTTGTGGAGGTCAGATAGGCAGTCGCTCCATGTAAAATACTGGTATTCAGCTGCATCCGGTTAGACTGGAAGCCGACCCCAACATAGTTGGGAAAAGGCTAGGCAGATGATGTACCACTACATCATCTGCCTAGCCGTAAATACAAACACTCACGCTATTTTCAGGTGATCCTCGATCCCCACATACACCGTTCGTCCTCGTTCATACATCTGTCAAACATGCTCACTGGTTGTGAATACCAAGCACCTGACCTCATCACATTTTATTTGGCCACAAACCCGTCTCAACTAAACCTGAAAATGCAATTTAAACAACAGACATTTGCAGCAAAAGTTTCAAGTTCCAATAAAGCGATCAACAGTAAAACTGCACCACACGACGCGATGGAAAAGTAACCGAAAAACAAATGAAAATCGAAGTTTCTCGTGTTCCAAGTCACGGTAGGGAACAGCCAAACGTTGACAGGTGATGGATGGGTTGTCAGGCCCCGTTCAACGGGGTGGTCAACCGACTATAGAAAGGGGATTTATCTTGGCATACAGGCTAGTAGGGTTGGTAGTTTTTATATCTGGGCTTTGCTTTGTATTGGACGTTAGCTATATGTATTGATTAGATGCCTTCGGCCGCGTGAAATTATTATAAAAATTTACGTCCCTATTTGAAGGATTGGATTTTGTTTACGATGTCAAGGGTTTTTTTTTGCACGGAACCCTAATCTTTTTTCTACTCAAATATCTAAATAAAAGTAGTCTGAGTTACTCTTTATGACATCAGCTATCTGCCGGTAAAAGTGCCGTCAAATTTGGTCCAGCCGTTTCCGAGATTAGCCGGAAGAAACATACAGACAGACAGATAGGCAGACAAAATTAAAATTAAAACTTTTTATTTACAAGTACCGTACACACTTTCATATGCATTCAGTAAAAAATCATTCTGTTATTTTGAAATTATAAACAGACACTTCAATTTTATCTATTTGTATAGATGTATATAAATTAAAAGAAAATAATATAATTTAATCATGATGGACGGCAAGAGTAATTCATTTGTGGTACTTTTTTAAACATTTTTTTCAGTACGATTAGCATAATGACATCAAATATATCCGTTATAATTAAAAACACTACGATTTCACTTAACACTAATGGCATGCGTACTAAAAATAAATGCTGCATGTTTGCTCAAAATAAATGACCTTTCATACTCCATACAACATTGAACAGTGTTCGTTTTATATTAATTGAGTACCTGATTACTTAGCCCGTCGATTTTGATACCCATAAATGCGTCTCCTTCTAAAGCAGGGGATACGACATAACATCGCAAACTTCGCAAGCAAGAACCACCTGATCTAACCTTCCAAAAGATCCACTCACCATAAACATCAATGCATCCGATCTGCCACTTCATGCTGGGCTGCGTGTTGATCTGGCACATGTAGCAGCCGCGGTCTTCCGCCCGAAGAGGCCTGATCCTCAGTTGCCAAGTTCTGGGAGCATCCATGTGGACTGAGTACCTTGCGCTCAGGACTGCTCGGTCGTGCATCGTGAGGACTGTCTGGTCTTCCGCTCTTAGCCAGCCTACCTGGGGAAGAATGGAATGATCAGAATGAGTCAAAAAACAGAAGCTGTGCCTAAAGAATAAAGTGGAACTAGTGATAACAAAATTCAACGCTAGTAGGTACCATTATTTTCAGATTCTTTTAAAATGGTACTAGTGCTTACAAAAATCCTCAGTAGTTCCATCATGGTACTGTTAATGGTAATAGTGGCAACGAACCAAGCTCACAGGGTTTTATTTATGGTTGTTTAAAAGTTTGGATACGCCAGCCCAGATAGTATTACATGCAGGGTATATTCCGGTGCTCTTTGACGAATCTTGAAGTAAATGATTGAGATGGGTATCTTTAAATTGATGTGAAGAGGTTGGGAAACAAAGCGCCCGTAAAATAAGTAGTACTGTGATCACCAAACAATTAATTCTTGTGGTAATTAAGACAATTAACCCTCAGAACCTATTCACACTACCATTTTTGCTGGACATATCAGTTTAGTACTAAGAATAGAACATGAGTATAGATTAAAACAATATCTAACTGCTTAGTCACAAAATCACTCTGTTTCTACGTCGTTTATCTACTCTCCCGTAAATACCTACTCAAGAGTAACTTTCCAGATATCAAAATGTTTGTTAGTTCAACTCGTGTTTACGTTAGAACATTGGCGTGGTTTTGTTACCGAAGTTACTTTAAATTGAATAATTTGACTGCCAAGGTTAGTTGTGAACTGTTTAGACTCAAACAAAGTTTTACGTGAGATTAAATTGGGATACACTCTGGAAGGTTGTGGGTTTCACTGTTTGAAAATGCAGGGTGGAGACACCAATGCTGAAACGGTGACCACATATTCAGTACATCAATCTGATCATAGAATTATTTCGTCAGTTATTTAAAAAAAAAGCTGTTTCCTACAAAACTGCAAAAACTATACGGTCAAAATATGGAGCTGCTGTTTTTTTTTAATTACTGATCAAAAATGTATTTTTGTGGGTTCAGTCAAAATGATGTGTGGCTCGAAAGTTTGACCGAAGTTTTTTTCATACTTGAAGTCCCGATTTGACATCATAAGAAAACAAATGATTTTTTCTGTTCATCAGGATAAATTTTCGTGTCAAAAAGTACATTTAGCGAGAAAAACATTGTATGTCTTTTAAATGAATTGATTTACAAGAACCTCAATTTAAAATGAAAAATTCTGTACAAACATAAAATCTTCAATATAAATAAAAAGAAAAGGTTCTCGTTGGTAAGCGTCTATATAGAAAACTTATGCCTATAAAGTACTAGGGTGTCATAAGTAAGTAGGAGCTTACCTCATAATCTGTTATCTAACATTAATTTTACATTAATTCCAGTAAACTACTCACGCCTACGAATACCAGGTTGTCATAAATAAGAAGGAGTCAATCTCACGTATTCTCTCAGCTATCATTACTAATCAAGCCTAAGCAGTAACAGGCTGAATTTTTCCGTCAAATTGAATCTCCATGGCCATAATTTAAACAAATCAAAATTAAATGCATTCAAGTTCGTTGGTAAGCGCATTACTTGAAAAAAACTGGACCAATTTGGTCTGAATACGGTTTTTTTGGGAAAGAAAAAATCGAAGAGTCATTCTGAAATAGTAAAAAAAACCCTCAAGCATTCTTAACTTGGGATATGACGGTACGAATTTGCCATGAACAAGTTGGTCACTTAATTAATACTGGATGCACGCAATACTGCCTTTTTCTTTTCTTTTTATGAGCAACCACAGGAATAGTATAATATATTCATCGACCTCCATTTCCAAACTGACGCTATCCGTGCACGCCAAGCGCTTACTAACCGGCGCTGTCTGAATATACAGAAAAAAAAAATCAGCTATTCCATACATTTTGACCGTGTAGGAAACACTTTTGTAGGAAACAGCTGTTTTTTTTAATAACCGACGAAAAATTTCTATGTGGGGGGGTTCAGAATGATGTACTAAGTTGTGGTTTACGTTTTCGCATCGGTGTCTTCCACCCCGTTTATCACTATTTTGCGGTTCCAAACGACACAATTTGCAATCGTGCGATTCCCGCATGTCTGATTTAGAACTGTTAAAACACCACCTTGAACTCATGCAAACCTAGTACTTTTTGTGAGGTGAAACTATTTACCATTACTCTAACTCGTAGGTCAAAGACGATTTTATTAAATTGGAGTGAAATGTATATGCATCAATTTTGGCAGTGTTACTACACTACCAAAATTGATGGAGATGAAGATAATATGTTGTCACGTTTACTTGTACGTAAACTTGAGTTGTATAATCAGGGGTTGTATTCTTTCGACTGTACTTGAAATAGTCGTGATCTTTTGTTTTTTGATGACGAGACGAATCAGTTAAACTCAGGTCAGATAGGCAGTAGCTCCATGTACTAGTATTCAGCTGCATCCGGTTAAACTGAAAGCCGACCCCAATTTAGTTGGGAAAGAGCTAGGCAGATGATGATAAGCTTAGACTAATTTCTTCTTAAAGCATGCAACAAACGTCATGTAAACCGGGTGGCAAAATCGAATATAATTATTATGTACTCGTATATTACTTCTGATCGGTTTTGTCGTACAATAAATTAAGATTCTCGAATCGAATTTCGATTCCAACAAGTACGCCCTAAAACACAAATTAGAAAATTTTGATAATGATTCCATTAACTAAGTTTTATTTAGCCTTGAAAAAGGTTTCAATAGCAATTTAATGTTTAGTTTGAAAATCACACACTCTTTTAGCGAAGATTTTCAGCAAATCCTCTTATAAAAGGTTAGGTAAGCCAAGCCTTTGTCTGCAGTCTTTTAATGTTCGTGTGATTATCAGAAAACTGCAGGCGGTAAGTAATGGTACCACCTTTATCGAAGAAATTTTTCCCACAAAAAGTGGCGAAATCACTACATTTAGAACAAAAACATTTCTAACAATTTCATGAATAAAGTCATCGTCATCATTCTCTTACCCTTATCCCAATTTATTTGGGGTCGGCGCAGCATGTCTTCTTCTTCCATACTTCTCTATTACTCGTCATCTCAAAAAAAAAATGAAAATTGAAAATGTATAGAGGTGATTTTAATTGTATTTTTATTATAATTTTTAAATTGTATTTATAATTAGTGTATTCTTATGTAAATTTAAGTGTGATGTATCTGTACTTGCGGTAGTAACATCGCATTGGCGTTATAGCTGTTAAGGTGTTATAGTTTCGAAATAAATAAATAAATCAATCTCAGCAGTCACCTCCTTTCTAGCCTTATCATCCTTCATACAGTTCATCCATCTTTCCTTTGGTCTTAGTCCAATCTTATAGCCACTACAATCATACTCTAAATTTTCCTCATTCCTCCGCATAACAAGTCTATACCACGATAACCGATTACCCTTTCCAGTCACCGGCGCGACTTTTAGACTTCCTCTGTACTCATTCAAAGTATCGTATCAAGTCAGCCAATCACAGTCTACCGCTGGTCATAGGCCTATCCCAATCTGCACTACAACACTCCATGGCTTTTCGCACAGTTTCATCGAGTTTGTTCCAGCCAGTGTTTTTAAGATCGTTGGACTTATGACTCGAAAAGAAGTCAGCAAAATATATAGTTAAAAAGACTAACGGTTTTTTTATACGTATAGCATAACATAACAAGGCAAAGCAAAGATAAATAAGGATACAAATTATTTCCATTATGACATATAAATAGAGACACAAAAACAGTAAACATGATTCTCACGTCAAATTCACGGCAAACAGGCAAATGGCGCTAGAAACGCAAACATTCAATTTTCCAGACATGTGTATCTAATAAACCAATATGTGTAATATATACTCATAACTTTATATAGGTAGGTATCTGCAGTGTACTTCAACCAACTTGTGCATGCGGCAAAACACAGAACTAAAATAAATGTACCAAGTTTGACATATCGACTAAAATTGGCATGGCAAGCAATACCACTTTGAACTGCACACTTAAAGTGGACATACTGTATGTACCTATTTCATTTTTTACGATTAGTCAAATGAAGTAATAACATCGTTCTTAAAATGAAACAAAAGAAGATCACTTCATACTCTAACACCCGTATCTATAAACAAGTCAAAATGTTTACTTAAGTAAATGTCACTATTTAAGATCCGATTTTTATTATGTAGTTTAATAATTGCCTGAAATAAGAACTGTAAAAAGTTAGAATTCTTAGCTTTGCTTTCTTTGACGGTTCTCACTTTTTTTGCACAAGTAATTAATTAAGAGCATGGACGCGTGTGCCCTACGGCATTTCATTGTTTTAAAATGTTTTCTAGTAACTTTTTAGACCTATGTATCCTACTTATGTGTGTGAAGATTCATTAAAATCGGTTCAGTCGTCGGACTTGATTATTTATATGAAATGCCGTACGGCGTACACGCTCTTAAGCTCAAGTAATTAAGCGTTAACTTGACTATAGATACGGGTTATAGAGTCTTTCTTTCTCTCATTTAAAAAGGAGGTCTGTGTGCCAGCAGTGGGGACATTATTATCTGAATATGCATGTTATGCATTTGAAACTCCCTAACACAATGATACAAGAATCTTTTGGCTCTCAAATGGTATTGAAAGTGGGGTGCTACTGTATAAAATATATGAATAATGATAATAAATATAATATAATGTAAAACCTTTAACTGTAATATTGTATAATTATGTACCATTTTTTTTAATAAACATATTATCATTAAAAAAAATTATATTGCAATGCCTTGACAGGCAATTAAGTTCTAAGAACATATCTATTGTTAACACCTAATTACTGTACACTTAGTTCGTAATAAAGAAATTGAATTTGAAAAAAAAATTGTGACATTTGTGATATTGTTTTATAAGATGTTCCTATTGTGAGAACAAGAAGCGATTCCGATTTTGGCCACGCAAAGATGCTTGGATAACTATTAAAAGAAGTAGGTACTGTAAACAACTTGAAATCAAATCACACCAAAGCGGATGGTTTTTCATATAAACATAAATGTATTTTAATCATGCTTTAGGTACAATTTACATCATAAATGGACAGATCCTTCATAAAAAAATATTTTTCCGACGTAATAACTTGTGAAAGAACATTTGCGCTCTAGATACTACTGTATCGGTCTATTTATAGAACCACGTCTTTGTGATCGTATATACATATATCCTCCTATATGCCTCACGTAAGGCACCAGACCTATAATTATTTACTTTCCTACTAAGTAAATAAGGTGGCAAATTGAATTAATGGAATAATGTAACGAAATTGGACGATGACATGAAAATGAGGAGAAAATTATTTACTTTTAATTTTGTGGTAAGCACATTACTAAAGTATTTTCGAAATGTCAAAAATGTGAGAATGGAAACAGTCAGTAATAATTTGATTTAATAGTAGGTAATGATAAAAGCGAGTAGTGAGACATTTAAATAGGAAATCTAATAGACACTGAATAAATTATGACTAGATTGTTCTTAGTCATTGTAATCTATTGCCTCATATATCTTACTAAACATTATTACTCTTTCTTCCAAAACAATGTAAAACAATAACCGAATGTTCGTCATTAAAATATCATACAGTAAAACATAACATCAGGCCTGTATTCCTCTATAGGTTACTCAGAGTTGTATTGATATTTCTCCAGTAATTCTTTTCTCTAAGTGCCATGTAATAGAGGGTGAGCCCATCGCCACCTACCGGGCACAAATTCAGACTTCTACTTCTGAGAATTTTCTAATGAAAAATCTCAATAATGGAGGACATGACTTATTAAATAAAATTAATTTATTTCAAGTCCATATTAGGCGCAGAACAATTTACAATTTTGTCAATTTAACATGCGTCTCTATTCTTGCAATAAATAAGTGATAAACTCAAACTCAAACTCAAACTCAAACTCAAAGCATTTATTTCAATTAAACCATTACAGGCACTTTTGAATGTCAAAACACAAAAAATAAACTAAGCTACAGTCCCAGTCACAGGGCATAATAACTTGTGAAAGTACTGTAGTTGCCCATTCGAAAGCGTAGATCTCTATGGAGAAGAATGGGCAAGAAACTCCATGGACACTCTTTTAAATCATTATGTTGTTACAAAGTCTCAGTTACATCATTCATGTCGAGATTAAACATACATGTGAAAACGATGTAGAAAGACGTGCGAGTAAGAGCGTCCAGAATAAAAACATAAAAATAACAATTCAAAAATACAATAATCCATGGCAGCTGCGAGATGACCAGTCACAACTGACAGCGCCCGTTCACGAACATGACGCATGGATCAGCCATCATTCAACTCAACCATTTTGGAGGGAACTAAACGACCCGACACACGCGCCACCATCAGCGAGACATTTGAGTGAGCATGACATTCTCTCAGCCACCAGGGAAAATGCGAGTCAATAAAAGATGTAAATGGTAGCTTTAGCGTACATAGTACTCACACATGTGCTATGCAATTATACAACACTAAGAGATTGAATCTATACAATGCAAAGATATGTTTACAATCTTCTGCAGCTTCCACAATAACTTCCCATGTGTTCCCGCAAGCGCCTACAGCAATTCGTATATCATAATGTTGAGGCTACGTGGATTATGGCCAATCTGTTTATTTTTTAATGCTTCTCGACCGCCTACCTACATTTGTGATTATGTTAGAATAAAATTGCACATTCAATCAAGCAACGCATTTTTTCACTCTTCCCGAAATTATACCTGGATCAACCCCGCACATGGTCCTTCGACGCCTGGATGTGGAGATTTGAAGAATATTTACTCCGATCAGCGAATTGTTATAAAGGGATTGAAGAATTGGTGTACATCAAAAATTATAGTCGACGCCCGGCGTGGCCGGTGAATTCTGCTACGTCATTCAGAGGATTATTGGAATTTACGTGGTCTGGATACTTAATAGCTGAGAAAAGGCGTATTTATTATTAAATTTGTGTACCCAACACTCTATTTAACAGGTATAATTAGTGTAAGTCAGCCGTTAATAGCCAGGTTAGTACGAAATACCTATTGTCATTTTTCTTTGTTCTGTGAGTGGTTACAAATTGTAATATAATTATTAACTGATCAGTAATTATTGATCAGTTTTGTTATTTACACATTGTTAAAGAGTAGTTCTTTATAGCAACTGCATTATTTTGCTTTACGGTGTAATAATTTTACAGTTATTGAGACAGTTATGTAATCATATTAGTTAGCACAGGTAGACAATAGAAATCATTGCAATTGCAGTGTTATTATTAAAGTTTAGTACAATATAACCGTCAAGACGCATGGTTTATTATAAATTCTAAATTATTATTTATGTAAATTCACTCTAAAGTTAGTGTATTTTAATCATGTACGTATTTCAGGCTGCTTCATTAAGTTAAACGTTGCTATAACTTTATTTATATACATTCCAGGTTGATTGCACCAGCTTACGCAATGCCAGAGGATAAGGAATTAAATAAGGACAATAAAGATCTCGTTAGGAAACGAGCGAGTTGCAAAGGAAAGGTGACAATGTTCTCAAACTATCTAAATTCTTTGAATCCTTCTTCCTTGAGCCCTACTGAGGTAAGCGAGTTGCAATTACGTTTTACTAGACTCGAGGCGTTGTATGCGCAATATGATGGGGTGCAATTAATGCTGGAGTGTAGCACAGATGACTTGGATGGTCAGATGTCGGAACGCGAGGAGTTTGAATCTCTTTATTACAAAACCCTATCTAAAGCTCAACAAATGTTGGACGATAATAGGAAAGGAGATTCTAATGATAATTGTGATGTAATGTCGCGTTCTAGCAATCATAAGTTTGTTAAATTACCGACTATTCAGTTGCCGAAATTCAGTGGTTCTTATACTAACTGGTTAGAGTTTCACGACACATTTGTTAGTCTCATCCACTCAAACGACGATATGGATGAAATAAATAAATTTCACTATTTGAGGTCATCCCTAGAAGGGTCTGCTGCTGTGGTGATCAACTCAATTCAGTTTTCTTCTGCAAATTATTCGGTAGCGTGGAATCTTCTCTGCGAGCGGTTTGATAACAAACACCTGCTTATCCAACATCATGTTTCTGCATTATTTCAAATCGACACCCTTCAGAAGGAGTCTTCAGTTAATTTAAAGGGTTTACTTGATGTTGTTAACAAAAACATACGTGCCCTAGAATTCTTAAATGAACCTGTTAATCATTGGGATACTTTACTCATTCATATTGTCACACATAAATTAGATAGCAAAACATATCGTGAATGGGGTGAGTATAAGGGCCGCCTGGACAAGAATTCTAAAGTTACGTTTGAACTATTTATAACTTTTATTAAAAACCGTGCTGAGATATTAGAAACGTTCGAAATGGAAACTTCTACGAATACTAAACACTCACACACAGTTAAAAATTCAAACAAGGTTAGGTCAATGTTAGTAGTACAGGATTCTAATAAAAATAATTCAGGTGAAAGTTCTAGTAAACAGGATGATGGTGTTTCGAATAAGCCTAAGAATTGTGTTATGTGTAACGGTGATCATAAGTTAAGTAGTTGTTCTCAGTTTTTATCGTTGAGCAATGAAGCTCGTTTAAAGTTATTACCTAAATACAAAGTTTGTTACAACTGTTTTAATCTGGGACATTATGCAAACAATTGCAAAAAGCCAGGTTGTAAAATATGCCGTCGTAAACACAACACTATTGTTCACGTTGATAAATCCTTGAAGTCAGACGCTAGTGGTGCTTCTGCTAGCAGTGTTGTTATTGATAAAAATGGCAGTGCGACTGTCTCCACTCATCCCACTGCTATAGGTATAGGTACCGGTGTGTCGCTGTCCGCGAGTGTAGAACACGGCGACGTGTTATTGTCCACTGCACTCGTCAAGGTCATGAGTATTAATGGTCAGCAGTATGTTGCTCGTGCTGTGCTTGACAGTGGCAGCACGTCATGTCTCATGACTGAGAGGTTATACCACCAGCTAGGTTTGACTGCCAAGACTGTAAACAATTCTATTATAGGTGTCAACAACTCGTCATCTTTTATCAATAAAATGTGTGCTTTATCAATAAAATCTTTAAATAACAATTTTAGCATGGATATTAATTGTTTTGTTCTCCCATCCATCACCGATAAGATTCCAAGTAAGCAAGTTAACTTGTTAAAAATTAAAATTCCGTCTGATGTTTGTCTCGCAGATCCCAACTTTTACTCACCGGCGCCTGTCGATATGTTGCTGGGTGCTGACATCTTTTGGGATTTATTGGAATCTCAACGAATTAAGTTGGGTGATGGGCAACCAATTCTTTGTGAGACTAAATTGGGTTGGTTGGTCTCCGGCCCAATTAACAGTTGTATTTCTTCTAAAATTTTAAAATGTAATTTTATAAAGGTGTGTTCAGACTGTGACGATGAATTAAATTTTAATGTTGATCAACAACTCACAAAGTTTTGGCAACTTGAAGAAGTGTGTACTTCGTCTCCATATTCCTCAGAGGAGAAGCTATGCGAGGAGCATTTTATGAAAAACACTACTCGTTTGGAAAATGGTCAATTTTGTGTTAGGATTCCTTTAAAATGTTCCCCGGACAATTTAGGCGAATCTTTGTCAAGAGCCAAACATTGTTTTGCTTCTTTGGAACGTAGATTTAAATCTAAAACTCAATTTTGCAATATGTACAAAGAGTTCATTATGGAATATGAAACTTTAGGTCATATGTCTAGATGTAAAACTATTGATGATCAAGCGTTTTACATTCCGCATCACGGAGTTCTGCGCGAAAGCAGCGCCACCACTAAGTTAAGGGTGGTCTTTAATGCAAGTAGTTTAACCAACACTGGTATTTCTATTAATAATATCCAGATGATTGGACCCGTGGTACAGGATGACCTTTTATCGATCCTGTTGCGTTTTAGACAACATAAGTACATCATAGCTGCTGATGTTGAGAAAATGTACCGGCAGATAGTTGTTCATCCAAATGATAGGTATCTTCAACAAATTATTTGGCGTGATAATCCGTCAACTCCATTACACGCTTATCAACTTAATACCGTGACCTACGGCACGGCCAGCGCTCCTTACCTAGCAACCCGGTGTCTTCGGCAGTTAGGGCTAGAGTGTGTTGATAAGGAGATTGGTGACGTCATCCTCCACGACTTTTACGTGGATGACTTGCTCACCGGAGGAGATGACATCAATAAGGTCAAAGAGTTGCGTCATAAAGTTACTTCAACGCTCGCTTCAGCACAGATGAATCTAAGAAAGTGGAAGTCGAATGACATACAATTGGTAATTGGTTCTGACTTTCCCCAGTCTTCACTGGATTTGAATGTTGGTGGATTTGAGTCAACCAAAACCTTAGGCCTAGGTTGGCAGCCACTGTCAGATTACCTTTGTTTTCCAATAAGTCAGACAGTTAATTTTAATAACACAAAACGTGACATGCTTTCGATTGTTTCACAAGTTTTTGATCCGCTTGGATTATTGGCTCCGTGTGTAATTGTTATGAAAATATACCTTCAGAAGTTATGGTTAAAAAAAATTATCTTGGGATGAACAGCTATCACCGGACATTAGTAAGCTTTGGAATGAAATGATTATTAATTTACCTAAATTAAAAGAAATTCATATTCCACGTCGAGTTTTAATTGATTGTTATGAGTTTTTAGAATTTCACATTTTTACTGACGCGTCTGAACGCGCCTACGGCGCTTGTCTGTATGTAAGAAGCGTTGATAAGCAGGGACAGGTTTTAGTGCGTTTATTGTTAGCCAAAAGCAGAGTTGCGCCACTCAAGCCGACGACCATACCCAGACTTGAGCTATGCGGTGCTCTTGTAGGTGTTCGCATCTTTGAAAAGGTTGTAGCAGCATTACGAGTCAGTGCGCGACGCACTTTCTTTTGGACTGACTCCACTATTGTTTTAGGGTGGCTAAAAATGTTACCAAATAAATTACAGCCGTTCGTTCGTAACAGGGTTGCCGAGATTTTAGATAAGACTGGTGGCTGTGAGTGGAGACATGTTCCAACTAACCAAAACCCTGCTGATCATTTGTCTCGTGGAGTAGACATTAATTTATTACCTAGTTTAGATGATTGGTGGTCCGGTCCTAGTTTTTTAATGAATGAAATTTCTTATTGGCCTTCCAAATTAATGAATTTTAATGATGAAATTTTGCCTGAAATGAAATTAGATGTCACCTTGCATGTTTTATTCAATAACAATAAATTTGATGAATTGATTAATTTTACACGGTTTTCAAACTTTTTAAGACTTCAGCGAACAGTCGCCTATGTTTTACGTTTTATTGACGCATGTAGAAAACAACCTATTCGCGGTCCTCTTTCTGTGCATGAACTAGAAAGGGCTTTAAACTTTATTATATGTTTATCTCAAAGGCAATCTTTTAAAGACTATAAATTACTACTTAATAATAAATCGTTACCCAAGAAAAGTGAATTAAATAAGTTTAACGTTTTTCTAGACGAGAATAATATAATGCGAATTCGAGGTAGATTACAACATTCAGATTTTCCTTATGATAAAAAGCACCCGATTCTTATTCAATCTAGCCATCATTTTTCTAAGTTACTTTTTAATTATGAGCATAAAAGATTGTTTCACGCTGGACCCCAGTTATTGTTGGCGTCGATACGAGATACCTACTGGCCCATACGAGGTCGCAATTTAGCTAGGATGAGCTGTAAACAATGTGTTCGTTGTTGCCGATTTAGAGGTAAAACTGTAAGTCCTATTATGGGAGATTTACCACAGCAGCGACTTCTAGCAGGTTTTCCTTTTGAAAATATAGGCTTGGACTATGCAGGTCCTATTCAGTCAGCTGTTCGACAAGGTCGTGGCTGTAAATTAGTAAAAGTTTATATAGCTATTTTCGTTTGTTTTTCTACAAAATCAATTCATCTTGAATTAGTCGGTGATTTAACAAGCAATACTTTCATTATGGCATTAAAGAGGTTCATCTCACGTAGAGGAAAGCCGACAAATATCTACTCAGATAATGGCACCTCATTTGTTGGTGCATCTAATGACCTTTCTAGGTTTCTTAAGGCGAGTTGCGATTCGCTATCTGAGGAAATGGCTAAAGAAGGAATTAAATTTCACTTTATTCCTGCATATTCCCCTCATTTCGCTGGCCTTGCGGAGGCTGGTGTTAAATCAACCAAGCATCACTTAGTCAGAGTGCTGGGCCTTTGTAACCTTACCTACGAAGAGCTATACACCATGATGGTTCAGGTTGAAGCAATTTTGAACTCCAGACCACTGACGCCGTTATCATCGAACCCCGAGGATCTGACGCCGCTCACACCCGGACACTTTTTGATTGGACGTCCTATGACATCGCTGCCGTCACCTGATTATCGAGACCAGTCCATCAATTCTCTGAATCGATTTGAGCGTATTGAGCTTCTCCGACAACATTTTTGGAGTAGATGGAGCAAGGAATACATATCGGAACTCCAACTTCGCACGAAATGGCGAGCATGTAAGGGCTCCTTGAAGCTGAATTCTTTGGTCCTGTTAAAGGAAGACAACCTCCCCCCACTCAAGTGGAAAATGGGTCGGATCGTTGCTACGTATCCAGGGACAGACGGCGTAGTCAGAGTGGCAGACGTCAAGACTTGTAGTGGTCTGTTACGCAGATCATTCAGCAAGATTTGTCCGTTGCCTATAGACCCGGAGTCTGAGGATTCTTAGTGGTTGAAAGGCAGGCTTTCAACGCCCGGGGGTATGTTCCCGCAAGCGCCTACAGCAATTCGTATATCATAATGTTGAGGCTACGTGGATTATGGCCAATCTGTTTATTTTTTAATGCTTCTCGACCGCCTACCTACATTTGTGATTATGTTAGAATAAAATTGCACATTCAATCAAGCAACGCATTTTTTCACTCTTCCCGAAATTATACCTGGATCAACCCCGCACACCATGGTAACCAATAAGTTTGCCCCTATGGTTGTGGAGCAGGACCAGCATTGAGCCAAGCATTTTTATCATCAATGTAATCTCCCAACTTATAGTATGCTTGCCTACATAGTGTGCGTTTTATACAAGATTTAAATTTCGTCTCATTCAGTTGTAGAATGCCGGGAGGAATTTTATTGTAACATTTTAAACAGTACCCCATGAAAGATGAGTCTACTTTAGCTAGCCTGAAACCTGGCTGGACTAGATGGTCCCTGGTTCTAGTATTATAGTGGTGTCTGTCGCCTCTTTTACTAAATAAATGCAGATTTTTTCTAACGTACATGATGTTTTCATAGATGTATTGGCAAGGTACTGTCATGATGTTAATTTCCTTAAACAGTTCTCTTAGAGAATCGCGCCTAAATAGATTATATATGGCCCTGATGGCTCTTTTCTGCAGAATAAATATAGACTCGATGTCTGCAGCCCGTCCCCATAGTAAAATACCGTAAGACATAATACTATGAAAATAACTAAAATAGACCAGCCTCGCGGTATCTACATCAGTAAATTGACGGATTTTCCTAACAGCATATGCTGCTGAACTCAGCCGTCCTGCAAGAGATGTTAAATGAGGACCCCATTGTAGCCTTGAGTCGAGCGTGATCCCTAAGAAAACAGTTTCATCGACGAATTCTAGTTTCTCTTGATTCAATAACTAATTGATGACGTCCAAATATGAGAAAAAATATTTATATATTATTGGTAGTACTCGCAACTGATGACGTGTTAACGTAGACGAGGCAAAAGAAATATGGGATCGTAGCAGGCGGCGTTCTGTATGTATGTAAAAACTCAATACTGTGCACAACCTAGGAATCAAATATCCTACCTTATTGAACACAATCCATTTATTAACGGATAATGCTTGCACTAACTTCGTGAAGCCAAAAAGATAAATCCCCATACGTCTTTAACAATAAACTGTAACAAAGAAATGGCCCACATTTTCAAAACAAAAAAAAAACAAGACAAACTAAAACAAGTTAGAAATCAGTTCAAACATTCGATATCACTGATGAAGACTTCTTTCTAGGTCAGGGACCCAGTTAAGTCTTCGGGCCTTCGTATCCCTTTGTGTTTCGCCCTTATCTTTCATTCGGATAGTTCTCTGGCCTGTCAAATTTCTTCCGGGGGATCAATGTGGAGTTTTTGCGTCGCTGTGTTGTTTTGTGATTTAGTTTAGTGATGATATTGAAAATGTGTGTTGATTATGTCTGATTTTTCTGTGTATTTAAAGGTTAACAGAAATTATAGCAGCCATTTGTTTAGCTCGTGGTTAAATAATAACAGCCGCTCGGATCAATCTTCAGGTTAAGCCGAACTTGCCAAGGCTGGTCTGTGGATGGACCCATTATATACCGAGTTTTCTCCATGCCACGGAAAGCACGTTAAGCCATTGAGGACCAATGGCTGTTACTTGTAGATCTTTGACAGTCGTTACAGGTAGCCAGTGGCCCGAAAGTCTGACAACCAGTCTTACCAAGTACTACCATATTACCCAGTACTAACTGGGTTGTGGAGGTCATAATTATAGGCAGTCGTTTCATGTTAAATACTGGTATTCAGCTGCATTCGGTTAGGCTGGAAGCCAACCCCAACATACTAGTTGGGAAAAGGCTAGGCAGATGATGAATTGTTTTTATGTGTAGTTTACACACTAATCCATATTTTCGGACGCACTAGAGCTCTATGATAATTTATCTCCCAGGTCGCTGGATAGTCTTCGCTGAGATTGGTTACAATGGCCGCCGAAAGCGACCAGGGGGTTACCATGATCTGTTAGTGCACGAATGTTTTAGTACTATTCCGAGAGTGGGTAAGAGATGGCGCTAGACAGCTGTCTAGCGCTGTGACTTTCCCACTCTCGGAATAGTCCTAAAACATTCCTGCACTAAAAGATTATGGTAACCCACCTGAACCAATAATAATTTATTTTTCTTCTATTTGTGAACTAAGAATCAATAACATAATTATGTTACGCGATCCACCAGCCATCACAGTAGATATTAAACCAAACACATTCACACATCTCGCCATAAAAAGAAGTTCCTATTCTCAACACAATAATTTTAATTTACTACTACATCCATTTCACACTCCGATAACCAAAAGAAACAGATGTTACAACAAACAATAAGATGAAATCACGACAAAACCTAAAAAGAAAGCAAACAGGCAAAGGCAAAAAGAGCAGTACAGCATTCAGCCACCGTGCCGTGTGTACCGGTATTAAAATTCACGACGTGAAAAGGTGCAGCACTATCTCGTGCATTGTTATTCTAGGCATCGAGCCAGCCCCAGTAACAATTCTTAATGAAGGATAATCGGTAAATTTTTGTGGTTCTAATTGTAGCAGACAAAAGGCTAGAACATTTTGATTTCAGTGTCCGTTTTCCGCAAGACACCGCCATTTTGGCGTTTTTTTTTTCGCGAGTTTTTTTTTTTATTTTTCGTGTTTAGAGATGTTGGTATTTAAGGTAGAGATAATTGGGACTTTCGTTAGGGTTTATCATAATACTATGTAATCATGTTTATGTGACTTTGGACTTAGTAACAGTAAGTGTTAATATTAATTTGTCTTTTTAAAAAAGATTTCATATTTGATCTCATCTTATCTGCATTCTCATTCTTTAGCATACACAAAGTTCACACGGGTGTGTTTTGATGCAGTTTATACGGTACTCAAGATAGTATATTATATCACTCTTATTTTCCCCTATGCTCAAAGCAGAAATTGTTTTAAACACATTGAGACGAGACTCAATACACCAATGCCCACATTTTCTTGGTTCAATAAACTTCTTGTATGTTTTCATTCTAGATCCATTCTTTCTCAACTCATTATTCTTACACTATGAAAGTATAGCAATTTATATTTCAGCACCTATTTGAACTATGCAAGAATTTTCTCAACAATTTCTCACTCCGTCACGGTACAACACCCTAATTGTTCTAGAAACTTACAGGCGAAATTTATGAACAACTAAAGCTGACGTTACACCAAGATTTTTTACAAAAATACGACCATTAAAGTATGAAAAAAAAAACATTTGAATATTAACACCCTAAATACAGATTGATGTTAATTTTATAGGTGGTACAAGTTGGCCCATGTACGTTGGTTATTGGCGATATATCAAAGTAAGTGTGGAAGTTCGAAACACGTTAGCAACTGGCTTACAAGTGGGTTTAAGTGATGGCTCCAAAGGTGTTATAGTTGGTAGCCATGTTGGGCTTGTTATAGGGTGTGTTGGCCGAAGTTTTGTGTTACTAAAGTGTGACTAAATAGGGTAAATGATATGGGGAAATTGCATAAAGTTGGTGCAGTTGCTGCAGTATCAGCTGCGGCCTTTTAGACGCGGTGAAGTCTGATGAAATTTACTTTCAATGGCTTTATTTAAGCTTTAATTCATGTACCTGATACTTGAGATAATTGGTAATAACATAACACCAAACTTGATCCCTGAAGGTTTGGAAGAGGTGTGTCGTTTCGCCAGTTTAGTTTAAGTCTCATCTAATTATTGCCATCAATTGGGCACAAATCCAGAGTCTGTGTCTGCTACTGAAAAATTCCTGATGGAAAAACCCAATTACACTTTGTCCGCTAGGGAATCAAACCCAGGATCGAGGAGGTTGTCATTGTTAATAAATGTGCAATAATGAGTTTGAATTTTGGTGCTGTATTTTAATATCATCTTATCATTATCAACCCTACAGAAAAATTGCAAATTTAATTCCTTATCTTATATTATAATATCCTTTATTCATTTTTCATCTCATTTTTTTACATTTTTAAATATTTCTTAAAAAAAAGACATAAAAAATACATTTAAAAATATGAAAAAATAGTTGTCCGCCGGTATCGGGAGCAGGGTCCAAGCTACCGGTGGGTAGGGCTTCAGAGACAGCAACCTCCTCACAATGCGAGCCGTATCGAGGAGTACTGCCTTCTGAATCAGGCCCTTGATCCAACCGCCTAAAGAGAGCCTCGAAAGGTGTTCATCGAGGCTCTTGGCCATAAGGCCATTGGCCATCACGACAATCGGCACAATGATAGCCGAGTTCACATTCCAAATATCGACAACCTCGTGTGCCAAGTCAAGATATTTTAATTGTTTCTCTTTCTCAGCTTTCACGAGGTTCTCGTCATGTGGAATGGTAACATCGACTATCATTACGCGGCGCGCTAATCGGTCTATCACTACAATGTCAGGTTTATTGGCGACAATAGTCCTGTCGGTAATGATAGACTGATCCCAGTACAACGTGACATGGTCTTTCTCGAGAACTGGGTCAGGCACATACTTGTAGTACGGTACCTCAGATTCCACAAGTTTATATTTCAAGGCGAGTTGCTGGTTTATTATACATATTGTTTTTATCACAATGGATACAGCTAAGCCTTCATCATGGTAGCAGCCTCGACCAAGATATTAGACAAAGAACAATATCAAGGTTACAAATCTCGATAGAACACCCTTTGTTTGGGTTTCAGATAACTGACACACCTATTCATCGATGGAGTAACAATAATTATCTTTCAGTGAAATTCACAAATAGTTGTATGAAGTCCTATGAAATAGGAACTAGCCAAGATAGTCAAGAAATGTTTCTGGGTCACAACTTAGAACCTTGGAGTATTCTCGTAAGTACAGCTGATGCCAGAATGTTCTCCTTAAACAATAAAAACCGACTTCCAACAAAAAAACACTAAAAAGTGGAAAAATAACTTTACTTTCGGAAGTCGGTGGCTATTGTTTGTTTCATTGAGTTTTTGTCACCGACTTCCGAGTTTTTTTTCACCGGTTTTTTTTTTTGCAAAAAGGTTTTTATTTTACCCTTTTTAGCTATCGTATCACACACAAAACCTTTTCAAGTAAGAATTTCGCAATTTCTTTACTTGGATGACATATTTTTTCCAGCTATTTTGATTTAAAAACCAAACTACTGAACCGATTTTGATGAAATTTCTATGGGACCAATCGGGAAGTATATCCTTTCAGATAAAATATTTTTTTAAATCGGTTCATAAATGACGAAGATATGGGGTAACATACATGAAAAAAATAAAAAAGGTTCCGATGAATTGAGAACCTCCTCCTTTTTGAAGTCGGTTAAAAATAAACTACAATCGATGGAGCAGAATTTAACAAACTGAAATCATAAAACGAGGAACGTGAAAGACTACTGTCGGAAATCATAATGGCCAACAAAAAATAATGTGAGCTTTTTATCGATTACAACGGAGTAATTGAATCTTATTTTGATTACCATTTCACCATTCACACTTCTTTGTTCAACACATACATACATAGATACACTTAGACGTTACGATTGGTCCGTTGGTATCGTAACCGCAAGTGCGACTTCTGAGCGTTGGGGCCTGGGTTCGATTCCCGGGTAGGGCAAAAAGTGCTTTAAGGTTTTCCGTTAGAAATTTCTCAGCAGTAGCCCGGAGTTTGGAGGTTGGCGGTATGATAGCCCCGTGCCTCGGAAAGCAGGTTAACCTGTTTGTTTTGTTTGAGTTGGTCCTGCGCCTGATCTCCCTCCGGTCAGGTTGGATTGCCGTCCCATAGGACTATGAGAGTAAAAGGAACAGAGAGTGCACCTGTGTCTGCGCACACACTTGTGCACTATAATATCTCCCGCGCCGATGGCTAATCTTCGCTAAGTTTGGCCGCCGTGATCGAAAACGGTCAGGAGGCCTATTTATATGTCGGAGAAAGCGATAGCTTTTAAACATCAAGTTGCTGATTTGACCATTGTAGTAGGGGTAAACGCCGTGACGTCAGATGTTGTTTTAATGGCGGCACGTGGACAGAGTCGTTTTGTAGAGTGGGGATTGTGCCGAGATCACTTTTGCTCGGAACTCCAACCAAGTCACTCCTTCAGAACGAAACTGTCGGTTTGCCCATTCTTGTGGAGATTATTTGTTAGTGTTATTTAATGTAAATTTGTGTTAAATAATAAACTGTGATTTTTGTGTACCGAAACTATTATTTTAACATTTCATCATGAACCCGGTACCACCGAACCCTAATGACAACGGCGCTATCGCTCAGCCATCGCTTACGCCGTCATATACATTATATACACACATCAACACCGTCTAGGGATATTTTGTATAAAGTTCTAAAACTCAAAAAATACTGGCCAGTTTTTAATTCTTTTGAAGAAAGCTTATTTTTTAAACCTTTTTGAACGATTCTAAATTTGAATTTGAAAAAATAAATTAAAAACAAAAGATTTACGCGGCATAATTTTATAGACGATCCAAACCTTCCCATGAAACACACACGCACATAGACCATAACAATCATTATAAAATGAAAATCCATTAACTATGATACTGATTACAGTTAGCCTGTTTAACGACCGGTATCGTGATGTGCCCACATTAACTTAACGTGCTCACATTGAAAACCATCTAACTTTAATCATTAAGGTATACGGTTATGGAACTTCGAGGGTTTTCAATTTGAAGGATAACTACATTTCAGCGTATGTGCTCGGCCTCTTTGTGTTATATAGGTAGATTCATTTAGCATAAAGAAGCCGAGCTCACATAGCGATATAAATAGGTTTAGCCATATTGTTATGAGTTCTTCTTCTTTTGTAGCGTATGTAACGATAGCAAAACGTTCCATGTATAATACGTTTGTCAAACAATTGAGCTACGCAAACACAGTTTACTGACTCATTCAATGTTATTCAAAATATATTTTAAGCGTTTAATTTCGCGTAAAAGATCCAGTCCTGTATGTAGGATGCAGCACCACTGTCCCGTCCGCAAAAATATGCACATGCAATAAAAAGGCAATGCATGAAAAGTAATTTAACGTCATGTATTTCCGCAAAGTAACGCCTGATTCTATAGCTTAAAGGTTCATTCTTAAGGTCATCAAGAGAACACGAGACAGGGCGCAAGATGGAAGAAATTGTCTTTGCTCAAATAATGGGTTCCTTGGGATATGCAATCTCTAGAGCAATGACGCAGCCTCTTAGCTTTTTCTCTTTCAAAGCTTAGCTAAGAGAAAGAGCTGGGGTTGCTGTTGATTGCATTACAGTCATGATATGATCGTTATGAAGCCAAATGTAATGACTGCTGGTGAATTACCCCTTGGTAATATCGTATTACCTAGTCTTCTTCTCAGCGTGTCGATGACAATTCAAATTGAGTCAGCCCAATATTTGGCGACGAGTTTGGCACTTTCAGTAGCGTCCGTCAGCTCCTGTGATGTGCAAACGACAAGACAGGCAGGACACGATATCAAGTGTCCCATCGTTTGTGGGGCAACACCACTTTTATACTCCAGGGCAGAGTCATCTATGAATCTCCACCTGAACAGGTTTTCCTTGCTTCGGCTAACCTGTGTCCGGAGTCTATTTAGAGACTTCCAGGTCGGCTATGGCAATACTAACTGGGTTGTTGAGGTTAGATAGGCAGTCGCTCCATGTAAAATACTGGTATTTATCTGTATCCGGTTATACTGACAGCCGACTCCAACATAGTTGGGAAAAGGCTAGGCAGATGATGGCTGATGGTGAATTCATCCATGCCAGGTTTAGAAAACCAGCGTTTTTTAAACTTTAACATATGTATGTTGGGTGTTATATGGTGGGGGGAAGGGACCCCGACCCTTTCATTCTGTATAACACAACATTTGAGGTTGCCTTCGAACAAAAATATACCTTACTAGCTTATGCCCGCGGTTTTGCCCGCGTGGAGTTCGGTTACTGTCCAACGGGATCATACTACAGGCATAAAAATGCTATATATGTTAATCCAGGTTATAAACTATCTGTGTACCAAATTTCATCTTAATCCGTTCAGTAGTTTTTGCGTGTAAGATTAACAAACATCCATACGTCCATGCATACAAACTTTCGCGTTTATAATAAACTTACTTTATGTTTTCCCAGATTCGTGACAGCACAGCCTAGCACCGCTTCTCTTCCTAAGAAGAACGTGTGGTTGCCAATAGGACGCTCAAACTCTGGCTCCTCGGAGAACTTCTTGGTCGTCATCTGAGAATCTGAAACAAGAAAAAAATAATATTTTAAACGTTAATTGTGCTATTGAAGGTTTGGATGGCCAAAAATGATGAATATTCTATCGGTTTTATAACGACTACTCGGAGAAAGTAAAGTTTACGAAACTCAAGCAAACTTACTACCACTTAAGGTACATTTTCGAAGGCTTTTGCAACCGCAAACCGCGGCACGACTGATGTCACACTATGAAGTCATACCTCCTCTACTTTCCGTAGATGGCAGCATTGCCGTCTGTTGCCGTGTTCATGGAATTTTACTAGTCGTGTCGCAGTAGCCTGCTGCTGCGGATTGCTGTTGCGGTCAACATCGGAATTGTACCTTAACTAGGGCATACATCTGGACTCCAGATTCTTACTAAGAATTTCACTTTGAAAATTATAATGTGCAATGGATATGACCTGTTTTATCATTACAATAGTCCGTGAGTAGTAATTATTCACTAAAAATATAGCACTACAAACAGTTAATAATATAGTAGATATTATTGTAGGTAAAATGTACACATTGATTTATTCAGTCGTCTCACGCAAACGATTAGAACTTAATTAGTTCAACCAGGTGGGTATTTTCCATGTGAAAAAATGTAGAAATTGTGAAAAATACTACTAATGAAGCAATTAACAGTAGATACTCATTTTCGTGACGATAGTTTGTCTATGGAAATAATTTTTTTAACTACAAAAACGACTCGTCACTTTTATAACTTCAATAGCTGCTGCCCGCGGCCTTCGCCCGCGTGATATTCTTATAAAAATTTTAGATTTTGTTAATAACTTCTCGAGTTTTTAATTTTTTGCACGGGGCCCAAATACTTATTCTCTGCCAGTAAAAGTCCTGTCAAAATTGGTTAAGAGCGTTGTTCCAAATCTACGCGCTCGGGTTTTAGGTTTTTATCGCTCGAGGCCGCTTAGTGTGCGTTTTTCCTCATGCACGGCACACAGTTGCGACGCTGCGACGACTAAACGGTCTTGATCTGTAGCTATGGCGTACTGCGTACCTATATTTTATTGAAGTAAAAAGCTAGAGGTTTTCGAAGAAAATAAAAAGACTGTCCACAATAGATTATTAGTGTATTTTAATTAAATGTATACAAATATGGATGAAGAAAATAACATTATATAGCTACTTATACTAACCTACATAAGTATGTATAAGTACCTACTTAATTGAAGTTTTTAAAACTATTTGTCTAATGGACATAGCTCGACTTTTCCTTGGATCTATAATTTCTGGGAGAACACAATCAAAATAAAATGTTGTTAATCGTGGAGCCATCTTTTGTTCCCAGAAATTATCATCTCTGAAAACTTTGACGACTTTTATGTTAAATTTACAGCCAGTCTACACAGCAAACAAACACACTGAAATATCTGTACTGAAATCACTGAAATAATAATAACAATTTTCTACCAACGATGTTTGATTATTGAAGTTATTGGTACTAGGTGTTTTTCTGGGTAAATCAAAAGTCACGTTTGGGTTTCGTCCTTCAATTAAACGAAGGTCCATGTTTTCAGTCCTACATATAAAATTGCTGATATTAAAGAAAACAAAACAAAAGTTCATCTACTAGAATAAAAACAAACTAGTTTCAACTTACGATATTTGATCATTAACATAACTGATATCAGGTTCTTCTATTATAGCCGTGGATGAGTCAAAAGTTGGGAGCGAGTCGGAAGCTACATTTTTAAATGAGCCAGAAGTTAAATTTACTGGTGATACAGTAGGAAGGGAGACAGCAGTTACAGTTGACGATGCATAAATAAAACAACTTTTTTGCAAAAAAAAACCGACTTAGTTATAGTATCACACACAAATCCTTGCCAAGTATCAATTTCACAATTTCTTTTACTTGGATGATTTTTTTTCCAACTATTTTGATTTCAAACCAAACTGCTGAACCGATTTTGATGAAATTTCTATGGGACCAACCGGGAAGTAGATCCATTCAGATAAAAGAAGAATTTTTCAAATCGGTTCATAAATGACGGAGATATGAGGTAACAAACACAAAAAAAAAAACACAACCGAATTGAAAACCTCCTCCTTCTTTTGAAGTCGGTTAAAAACACACTTTAATTTTTATTTTTCGTGTTCTTCTTAGCAAAACCCTTCATTTGATACCCATATCATGGGAATGCATACAAAATAACTAGTCTGCCATCTTTGGGAGTCCGCCATATTGGATTCAGAATTACTTCACATAGCTTACCATACATTTTCATCCAAACTAAACATGTAAGTACGCAACATTTCAACTTAATAGAAAACCGAGAAGTGGGTCAAATTTTACTTCTAAGATTTGCTTTCATAGTTAGTTGGAAGTGAAGGTTATACATGTATACATAAGTGTGTTCAAAAGAAACGGTTACGGTTGATGGGTCACCGCTAGTGGATTTGCCATTTAAGTACCTGACTACGAGTGTTGTGTTGGTAGAAAAACAATAATTTACACAAATGTATTGACCCCCTGTTAAAAAATTAAATAGGTACTTACGCAGCTTCACTTGCCTTCTACAAATTATTAATCATTTTACTTTTTCGTGACTTAATAGATTTCTTTGATCCAAAATAATATGTTTTGTTTATTCTACCCATGTTCTGTAAGTAAAATAATAACAAGTTTGTAGAGAAAATAGTTTTATGTACATAGTTCCACTTTACCTACTTATTAAAATATTACTTAAATGAACAACCTCATTCAGATTCACAAATAAAATAAATAATACTTACGGATCAAAAATATTTGGTCGCACTATAATTTACGTATATATCACGCGTGGCGCTTGCGCAGCGGCGGGAGGTAAACCGACATAGGTCCTACGTCGACGAGCGCCAGAGCGCGACTGATTTAGGCCGTTTTTTTTTTTTTTTTTTTTTTTTTTTTTTTTTTTTTTTTTTTTTTTTTTTTTTTTTTTTTTTTTTTTTTGTAAGGGCATCTCGCAGTTCAGCCTAGGGCTGGCTTCTGCTTAACCGGACAATCCTGTGGGTGCCTTGAAATAAATTTAAGGCCTCCAGCCAGGGCAAAAACTTATATACTAAGCGACAACTCACTAAGGGCACCCCCTGTGGGGTACGAACCTCGGCTTAGGGCGTCGCTGGGGGAGGGCAGCAAGGGGACAGGCTGGATCTGATTGATGATTTAGGCCGTAAGATACAACCGATTTTATACTTACTTTGAAAAATTATTTTCAGAAATGATTGAAGACATATATTTTTTCTTTTTTACACATTTATGGTGCAATCTTTCTTCTTACGTATAAAATTATTTATGTTGCCAAATGACTTTTAGATTATGAGATATGACGTGTTTTTTTGTAGTCGAGTTCTCGATTTTTAATTTTTTTTGACGTGATAAAACTACAAGTTCATGAATTAAAAATCGATTTTTTCTCAATGCAATTTAAATTTCAGGGTATGCCTCTTCGAATGAATACCTTTTACCTTCTTACTTAGTAATAATATTTGGTGTAAGATTACTTCAAAGTTGTGCCCTCGCGCGTCATCTGGAAATCGCACCTTCGAAATCCGCTATTTTCATAGTCAATAATCCAATTTGAACGAGATTTTGTTAATAGATTTTAAACAAAAATCTATGATAATTACGATGTTTGAAGTCAAAAGAAGCTAAAACAATAAATTATATGACCAAAATCACTTCAAAATCTCCCAAGATCTCGATTTACGGTTGAAAAATGCTAACACGCTCTTAAGTCGTTTCGGAGATTAGGCAGAATAAATAGACAGACAGACAATAATTTAAAATATTGTTTTTTTTTTTGGAACGAAGTTCCTTATCGCGCGTTGTGAAAGGGGGCTAGACGGAAAAAATTCTTACGAAAAGTTGTCACGACACTTTTTGCTATAGTAAGCTATTGTAAGCTGTGCGGCGTCGCATGTTTCTCTGTCTGTCTCTCTCTCTCTTATAGAAAGCAAGCCAGATATTTTCATTTCTATTTCGCATTGAACAGTGTGGTGTTCAATGCGAAATATTAATATATATATTAATTATATTTGTTAATAATAAAAAAAATATTATTATAACTTAAAAAAAAAATATTATTACAATTCCTTCACTAATTAATCGAAAGGAACTTCGTTCCATCCGGGTGTCCCTTGACACCTCTCAAGTTTTTTGTTATAAGTATGTACCATAATACTCGTACTCGTCGTCATATTATATACTTTCATATGCATTGAGTAAAAAGATGTTATATTGAAATTACAAACAGACACTTCAATTTGTTTGTACAGATAAACCTTTCTGCAATTATAAAAGTTACAACGCTTAGAAGCCACGTTTAAAACTCTTAGCGGTAAATCAAAAGTTAACGGTTCATTTGCAAGCTAAATTCATAATATTTGGAATATTTCTACTTCTTTGGAGTTTGTAACTTTTTGGCCCATGATTTATTATTCCGTTTTGTTCCGCAAGGAACTAAGAAAGGGGTCAGTTAAAGGTTAATGAACTATATTATACATAGACTGAGTCTATGGCTAGGTACGTAGAGACAACTCGCATTCACAATAAACTTAGATTTATAGTCACGTTACTAAATAAAAAATCTTAAGAAAGTACACCCTGTTTTTTTTAATTAAAATGGTGTAGATATATCTCCCATCAATAAGGTAGAAACGGCCATCTTTTCAAGCAATCCAATTCATAGAAGATCACTAATTAACTTACGCTGAAAAGAATTTACGATTAAAAGCAAAGCTCAAAGGAATTACCCGCAACGTAAAAACAGACTAGATATTGCAAGAACCCCACATAATCTATCTTTTTCTTTTTCCTATCATCGGACGCAACAGGCCATTAAACACTGAACTAATAAAGTTGCCAACAACAAAAAACAAACTAGTTAACACTTCAAAACTCGCTATCAGGTCTCCGAGACCCAATCAACGTGCATTTTTATTCTTTTTTTCGAGTTTCAACGCTGCTGTGACGTCATTCGATCGAGGAGGTGTAAATTGTACCAAAGCCTGTTTGTTGCGTATTTTTTCATTTAGAAACGAGAGAATTTCCGTGGATTTTTACTGCATTTTCGGTAGATGCTTGAAGTTCTTTAGTGGTTTGTGGCACTAAGGGTATTCCATTAATGCCACTGAAGACATGCATGTAAAGCGGTGTTGTTTATTTACACAGGCAATCATGTTGTGATGGAAGTTTAGGCAGAAACTACAAAACGTCATCTGCTACCTGTCATCTTGCTTTTCCATATTTTTTGACAGCTGCTAAAACCCAGGCGTGACCTCTCAAATCACAAAATAATGTTTAGGTCCATCCGCATCATTTTGTATTATACATATAACGATATTATACTCTTCAATAATTGGGAGCAATGAAACAAAGACGTAATTGCGTTTCTCTGTAAAAACTAAAGAAACAACATTTAAAGCCTTTATTTCAGGTCTTTTTATAACTTAACAAATAAAGAAATTAATAACTCGAACGGAGGATTCTTTCACACTTTATTTGGCATCCATAATCTTCATAGATGGTCCTTGTCACCGATGTCAGTTTTGACATTTAGTGGGCTTTGTCTATAACGCAGCATATACAAACATATGAATGGACTTCTTTTCTTTACATACATAATTATAGCTTAGATATTCATAAAATGTGGAGTCAGTGGAGGACAACAAGACAAGAAGGGCAATCAATAACCTTAGCAGTGATAGCCTAGTGGTGTGACCGTTGGACTGCCAAGTCCTATGTCTCGAGTTCGAACCCAAGACACGCACCTCTGATTTTTCGGAATCATGTGCGTATTGTATAATTATCAGTTGCTTCGGTGAAAGAAAACATCCATATCAGAGGCCCATGGGCGGCATAAAAACTCTGACACCAGGTTAGGCACTAACCACACGATAAAGAAGAAGACCTCTTTATAACAGTAGAAAAGATAAACGTGATTAACAGTACAAATAGGCCTTAGTGACTGAAAATAAGGCAGCATACTCGTATAGCCATCTATAAGACAAGACGTAGCGCAGTCTCTCCTTAACTTAAGGTTATGAATGAATCATCAAGTATATTACAACCTCCCCAATTTCCAGGCTCATTACGATTCTCCAAATACCGGCGGTTAACTGTTCTGTGTTTTGACAGCCTCTGCGAGCGGTCTCATTTACATAGATCACTTCAAAGTTTGATACTATACCCACAGACTGTTGGGCTTCGTAGTTCATCTTCAGAGAGTGCTTAGCTTAATCTATAGTTATGTTTTAGTGTATTTGGTGGAATGTGGTTGGGAAGGTAAATGGTAGATGACATATTATATGTTTCTGTTAATTGATTTTAACAAGTACTTGTTATGCACAACATGAGGTATGTGTCTCGCATTCTTGTATAATCTTATTCTTTATAGTACACAAAAAAAATATTGATGGAATTGCAACATAAGAAGAAGCATCGTAACGAACTCATAAAGTCGTCTTCAAGTGCAAGGTGGCCATCGTTTCCAAAACGTTTAGTATTAACCCCCTTTTTACCCGACTGGGCCAGAAGGAGGGACCCATTTGAGTTTGAAAATATAAAAATGGAATGGCTTAATTTTTTTACCGCAATCGGTTTTTTTTTTTATTTCATCTCTGTACAGTCCATCCAAAGGTTGTCTGAAAAATATCGCTATCAGCCATTGGGACTATACCATATGTATCAATTTTGGTGTACAATAAAGGATATTCTATTCTATTTTACTACGTCTTTTGTTTCACGCTCGTATAAAATGTGAAACGCGTGTAAACGCTTCACCCAATACGAGCTTATACGCGCTACAAAATACGCTAATCTGAAACTGCTCTAAGAGAGGATAGCTCATTAAATGGTAAATATATTCTAGTCTGATCAGTATTAAAAGTGCGATTATATGTCTAAAAAACAAACCAATTGATGTGAATTACCTAATTGATCGATTAAATTCGATTGGCCCAGTTTGATAAACGATTTAAAAATCATAGTTGTTAATTTACGCAAAGCAATGATTAATAATAGCATAATGGTTCCGTTTTCTGGTTTAGTTATAATAATGGATTTAACATAACATTTAAAACAAACCTGTTATATTATGTTGTTTACATAAACATTTCAGATTTGTACATGATAATTTAAATAATGTAATCAGACATTAACTCGCCTGATTGACCTAAAAAACCAAAATTAGTCTTAGAATAGCCTCTCCTTCTGACAGATAATATGGCCCAGAGGCAGAAGGTACATTATAGGCTGACAGCCTCGAACACACTTCGACATTTGTTCTATAAGTGTAATCCGACTGCTATCGTATGCACCCCACTACATTATAAACGATCGATGTCATGGATTGACCGTAATTTAAACTTTAATTATTCAGTAGCAAAGTTTTTTTTTTATCTGTGGAGTGCTGGCTATTGCTGCTGAATGGTACAATTGTTGGTGAAATTATAAGAGTACTAGCTGTACTCTTATAATTTCACCAACGGCATGCGTTGCAATGCACTTTTCCCTACCTAGTACTACCTCCTTCTGTTTTTTACTACGCAACCAACCTACCTACTATCTATTTACTGCCTACCAACTTCTTACCTACTGCCTAGCTACCTCTTGCCTACTACTACTACATATTTTCTCACCTTTTAAACCTTCCTTGGACTTCTACAAATATTTCAAAACCAAAATTAGGCAAATCGGTTCAGCTGCTTTCGAGTTTTTGTGAGACTAAAAAACGTCACATAATTTTTATACATATATATAGATATATAGATTATGATTATGAATGTGTTTAACTACATAAATCTTTGTGTGGCGTTCATCATCATTCTCTTGTCCTTATCCCAATTTTTTTGTTGTCAGCGCACCATGTCTTCTTCTTCAATACTTGTCTATTACTCGTCATCTCAGCAGTCACCTCCTTCCTAGCCATATCATCTTTTTACACAGTCTATCCATCGTTTCTTTCGTACAGCGCAATGACCTATGAAATAGTACTAATTATAATTATTTTCAGAAAATAGTACTTTCCATTTAGAACAAGAATGATGTATCCAAGGTTTTTGTAACAACATTATGATTTAAAAGAGTGTCCATGGAGTTTCTTGCCCATTCTTCTCCATAGAGATCTACGCTTTGGAATGGGCAACTACAGTACTTTCACAGTTATTATGTCTTGTGACTGGGACCGTAGCTTCATTTTTTTTTTGCTGTCTTTGTTTCGACTATTCAAAAGTGCCTATAATTGGCCTACTTGAAATAAATGCTTTGATTTTGAACTTCATGCGCATTTTCAACATCAAAAGATGCATACAACATATTTTATTAACAGCAGATACTTTGTGTTTGTGTTATAGAGGTAAAAGGATTAAGCGCCGTTCACACATTTCCGGGTCAGGGCTATCCGAGTTCCGAGTTGCTCGTTTCAGTGTCCCCGTCGGGGAGCATGCCATCCGTCACCCGTGTTCACACATATTAGGGACATTGGTATCAGTGTAGTCTGTTTCGGTGGTTGATACGCACACAAACCGATGTCCTTGTTTTAAACAGAATTGGCAATGATTGCAATAGCGCTAGATGAAGAAGAAGAGGAAGCAGATCACATAGAAAACTATCAGTAACTATTTTTCTTCTTAGAATTCAAATAATGTGGATTAAAAAGACCGTAAAGTATATTATTCTGTCGTACAAGCAGGGACCGTACAACCCCGGTTAAGAGTTAAGCCTTTCGAACGGGTAAGCCGTTTATGAGGTTACCTCTATCATTATGTAACCCCTTGAATGGGTTTTTTACTAGAAACCCTTTGAAAGGGTTACATGATAACCCATTGAATGGGTTTTATACTAGAAACCCTTTGAAAGGGTTGCATGATAACCCATTGAATGGGTTCTATACTAGAAACCCAGTGAAAGGGTCAAAACCCTTATAATATATGGGTTATTATAATGAAGGGCATTATAAAAACCCATATATTATAAGGGTTTTGTTCGGGTTATTCAATAAACTTGTGCTAGGTCGGTGGTACGGGAATGGCGGCCGGGCGCTCATTGCCTATAATTCACTAGACGGTATTATACAAATAGCGAGAGTAGGTACTAGCGAGAGCTCCAATAACTATAGTTGCGTATTTTGAGTTTTTGAGTTTATATTATATTATTCTTTTGATCTATCCGCGCCGAAAGTAGCGTGTAGAATTTTTTTATCAATTGGGATGCGTTTGCGTGTTTCAAGCTAATTCATTTATAAGGTTAGTTTTTTCTTGATTATTAAAGTACTTTGTAGATAGTTTGAGTTTTTCTTTTTAGATAGTTTGTAGGCAATAGTATTGCCTACAAATAGGCTCACTCGCCCCCTATTACATGAGATTTAAAAACATAACTGACGCAATGTGGGTGTACTATTAGTCTATTAGGTACACCTCTTTGGGGAATACAGGCGTGACGTTATTTGTGATGTTTGCAAATATGTAGTTTATGCTCAAAATCCATCCAAGTGCTAAGATTTCTTTGCTAACTCGCACGAAGTTGCGCAGAAGATGGTAGGTAAGTACTTCATAGAGACTCTCTGTTGGTCGTTTGTTATTTAGGTATTAGGTTTCAAAATTATAAAAACGAATGTTGGGGCCGGATGCCTTGTATCATTTTATTATACTTATCATTTTATATTTGGTAGTAGAAAATATTACTAAGTATACCAGAGAGTGAAGAAAGTTCTGATGACGAATCTCAACACGTCAATCAGATCCATGACGAATTGTCAAAAACATCAGCAGGAATGTCTTTGTCACCTACATTCGATCCAGATGTTTCTACGCCTGATTTATTTCTGTTATAGCTTATGCAATAGCTTGAATTTTAAAGCTCCCTTAGGCTCTTTAGGTCCGGCTCGCTTCGGTCGCTCTTGCGTTCTCTTCATCTTGAAACTTACTCATCTCAGGGGCCGGGTCGTAGGTCTGGTTTTGAAGTTCAAACCCGGGAGGGGTTTTGACATCTAAATCGACCCCTAAATCTCGGACAACTATAAAGAAATCAACCGATCCGAGGCGGAATGCAAAAAATTTCTCGCTCGCTAATACATACCCGTGTTATCGTAATCAACTGAATGAGCAATGAGCAAGTAGGAATTTTGTCTTTATTTTATTATAAATGTCGTTTGAAATAAGATAAGACATTTAATAAAAACTTTTTACAGTCCGTTCAACCGATTTTGACTTCTATTCCGTAGGCATAAGGACGCCTTTAAAAGACGTCTGCGTTGGACGACTGTAAGTATAGGACTATGACACAAATGGTATGGTTAAATGGCATGGCATGGTGGCATGGTATGGTTAAATGTAATTCGTTTGGGTGAACGCGAGCCGTAGCCCCGTAGGTATGTACGTTAGTGCATGACTTCGAACGAGTGAAGGAGGCCTGCTTTTGTTTTTTAATAACATTTAATAGCTTTTACAATTTCGCATGTAATGATATAAGCCAAATAGCGATATCTAACTTAAACAAAAATAAAACAACTAATAAGTTTGGTTCTTGTCAAACATCTCTCTTTGAAATTGCTAAGAGATTTCGGCGATTTTCTTCAAAACTTTGAGATACCTACCTAGCGCTTTTCGGCCTAACAGGGCAGTCTAGTAGGTACTCCATTTTGTACATTTAGTGACCAATAATCTATCCATGACACAAATCAATCAACAATGAAGTGGTACGTAGGACCTTTAGGACATAACATCGTTGCGCAAATTGTTGCGTGAATTGGCAAGTAGGTAAGTATGTAGGACAATCCTACATATTTACCTACTTGCCCATTGCAATAAACTATACAATTGCTATTTTGAAAATTTAGATTGATAAATTACGTAACTTAATATCTACATACCTACCTATTGTAATGCGACCCCGAAATGATCAATCGCCATCAATTTATATTGTAGTATAGTAATATTATCAATCGCTTGGTACGTAAACGAGCTATGTGCAACAAACACGTAATAATTTACAATCACGATTGATCATTTCGCAGACCCAAAAGTTTTCACACCGACTAAATAATAATATAGTAAAACTCCGCAAAAGACGTCCAGGTTCAAAAATCAAACAGCAAAAATTACAGCATTTGTTTGGTACTTGCAATAAAGTAATAAACAAGAACAGAAATGAAAAAAACATAATAATATTAAGTAATTTCGGTATCCGGCCAGCAAAGCTAAAATTAACTCTATTTCACATTCAATAAAGCTCATAGATCCCTGTTTACAACCAGCTAGGTAAGTAGCCACAAAGGCGCTGCTGCCGCACTGCCACGGCCGGTCAACGCATGCTATTCCGTTTTGAAACCTATGCCCTTCAGCGAGAGATCATATTACCATGGGGTCTAAACTCGAATAAATTATAATTAGTCATGTAAAGAAAATCATAGATTGCAGCATAGGTAACGATTATGAAACGAACAATCACTAAAATACGTTAAATTGGCAGATTTTGATTGAAGTAAGAGATTAGTAAAAATCTAAACTTCCTTGTCTGCTCATAAATCACGTAATTTCTACAAAAAAAGATAAATGAAGCTCTAGATCAATTCGATCCCATAGAAGTAGCCATCTGTTAATCATTTTCTTTAGAGCTCTTTGCAAAAGATGGTGTTTTACTGAATATGTTATATGTCACATAAACTGCAGCGTGAAAGCTCACTCACACAAATGAAACTTTTCCGCCAACTCGAGAATTTTTTTGTAGTTGTTTTGTATACTTGTCCTTGAACGCACGGTGCGATGTCATTCATATTCGATTTGGTTAACCAAAATGGTCCCTTAGCTTAGGCCGTTCAAAAGAGTTATCCAAATATTATGGGTTAGTGACTGTTTAGAAAACCCTATCAAAAACCCATACCAAAACGGCCAATTAAGTTGGTAACCAAAACGATCAATTAAGCCGTTCAAAAGGGTGACTCACACCACATCGTAAGGGTTTTTGATTGACTGCTAGAAAAACCCTATCGAAAACCCTTTCAATGGGTAGCCAAAATGGTCAATTAAGCCGTTCAAAAGGGTTAGCCACATCGTATGGGTTTTTGATTGACTGCTAGAAAAACCCTATCAAAAACCCTTTCAATGGGTAACCAAAATGGTCTATTAGGCCGTTCAAAAGGGGTACCCATATCGTATGGGTTTTTGATTGACTGCTAGAAAAACCCTATCAAAAACCCTTTCAATGGGTAACCAAAATGGTCTATTAAGCCGTTCAAAAGGGTTACCCATATCGTATGGGTTTTTGATTAACCGCTTCGAAAAACCCTAACGAAAACCCTTTCAATGGGTAACCGATATGGTCCCTGCGTACAAGTTCCATTAACCTTTCTGTATTCATGTTGCACTTGCACAAAAGGTCGTCCACGTGGATAAAAAATGAATAGCACTGTAAGAGCGTCTGTGTGTCAGAGCGTGCACTGGGACACAGAAAGCCCGGATGCGCTTTACAGGGACTCCTTCCAGTTCGGACGGAACCTGTCCAGTTCGTCCCGCCATCTCCTTCGTGGCCTGCCGCGACCCCGCCTCACTGTGTCAGGGCACCAGTTTCCTGCTATTTTGGCTCACAGTTTGTCGCATGCGGCAGACATGTCCTACCCAGTCCCATTTGAGTTGGGCAGCCTTTTGAGCCCCGTCAGCTATATTTGTTTTGGAGCGCAGTATTGTGTTTCGAACACGATCCGTTAATTTAACACCTAGTATACTGCGCTCCATTGTTCATGGGCAAACCTTGAGTTTGGACTTCTGGATGTTAGTCAAAGACCAAGTCTGTGCACCATAGGTTAAGACTACGTCTATGATTTCCTTAAGAAAAAAATGTTATTTTTCAAACTTTAGCTACGCTCTTCATTACGACCAAGAAAATAATATTTGAGTCAACAAAGACTTTGTAAAATACCTTCGAAGTCAATTCACGACCTGGAGAGCATCAAAGTAATCAATTCCATTCAATAATTAACTTCACAACCACTTGTGAGCAATATTAAGCCTTAGCCACTTGAGTATAAAGTTAGGAATTGGGTGCCGATACCCTATCATTGATGAACCGACTAAGTACCGAACTCTCATTGTTATTACTAACCTAGTTTCAAAGTTTGATATTTTGCAGGTAGTTAGCAAATGAACCCTTGCTTTTGGTCGATTTTTTGCATGAATTCTCTGCTGAAGTTGGAATGAAGTTCGGAGCATTTATCTTTGTTGGTGACAGTTTGTATTATTGATCGTGAACCAAGCTTGTATAGTTAGTATTTTGGTTTTCTAGTTTCAATACATACTGTTGTACGCATGAATCTTTCGGCTCTTAATTGTCGCCATAGGAACTTATATGTGTTTTATTTTTAATGTACTGAAAAACAAAGATAGCAACGTTCGACCTCAATATAGTTTTGAGCGATAAAACCACGAAAAGGTGCCCCATAGAGAAAATGTGAATTGTTTTTATTCGCACGTACTGAACTCTAAAAACTGACTGCCTCGCATTGTGGGCATTTGCATTCATTCTTGGTCTGTTTTTTATTTTAGTCGCACGCCAAAACATCCATGTACATTTATAAATTGGTTTAAAAGAATTACCATGGAGTTACAAGCCTGTTCTTCTCCATAAGAACCTTTGCTTTGAAACGGTAAACTTCCTTTAACTTTCTGACCAACTCCTTGCCGAATCAAAAGTGCCTGTAAATAGTTTAACTGAAATGAATCTGTGTTTCAGTCCAACGTGGAGTGACTGACAAAATATTTGTATTTAATTAAAGAAGAGAATTCAGTCAATTCCTAAAAGGTTTGGTCAAACCGATCGGACTTTCTCTGTACACCGAATTTTGACTTATAAATATCTGTCAAAGTCCGGTATCCACGGCCAGTCGTAGTAGTTTGAACGTAGCTTAATTATTCAGGAACCATTACTGAAGCCTATTTTCAGCAAGCACCTAGATCTATTTAAAAATAGCACAATTTCGGTACCATCCCGTAACCGTCTCACGGCTAGACAAAGGCCTTTTTTTCATGCAAAAAAGAAACTAATATTTATCACCACGCTTGTACACTTTATCAGTACACCCACAATTCGCCATTTATGTTTAAGTACCATTTAATAGGGGGTCTACTGAGAAATTCCTGATGGAAAAACTCAATTACACTTTGCTTTACCTTTTTTTTTTCGGATGGGAAATCATCAAATGACTTCTCCCGCTCTGGGCTGAGCGGGAGGGAGTGTCAGACTTTTACTGACTAAAACCCACCCATGTTCCTTCATCGCCCTTTGTGTTCCGGGGCCGCGGTATCTCTTTCGAACAACCCGCAGCACCCGGCAGGCATCGGCCCTTGCCTATGCTGACATCTCTTTGAGGCGCGCGTGGAACACGAACGCGCCGTCGACACGGCACACTTTGCTTTACCTAAGAATCGAACCTAGGACTTCCAGCTTAACAGTCTTGCGTACTAGCACATGACCAAAGACCAATATAACAATGAGAAAGTAACTCTGTCTGTCTGTCCATCTGATATCCTTTCACGCCTTGAGGGCTGGACGGATGTTAATTTGGCAGACCATGACCTGGGTAAAGACAAAGGATACTTTTATCCTGAGAGTACATTTCCAACGGATAATTTTCAACCTGCACGCGGACGAAGCCACGAGCAAAAGTTGGTTTTCTATTACATTTTACAAAACGTGAAAGTCCAAACTTCTTGATGACGATGATTAATTATGCTAGAAGGTTCCAAAAACAAAATCATCATCTTCCTGCCCTTGTCCCATTCTACTTGTGGTCGGCACAACACGTTTTTTTCTTCAATTCTTCCCTGTCAGACGTCACGGCATCATTCACTTCTTTCTCTTTCATATCATTAATCACACAATCATCGTTTTTTTGGCCTTCCTCTCAAAGGTTAAAAAAAATATTTAACAAAAATATTGTCATACAAAACATCTCTGAATTTCGTAAGGTTAAATAAATAATAACGGGTCTTCCTCTACTTTATTATTCTCTTGGGTTTCGCGTCCGTTTGGCTGAGCAGGGTCCCTTGGTCAACCCTTTATGCCAGATTAGAAGGCTTAACTTTAAAACGGTGATAATGCTACAATTTCTGTGAGAAAACAAAAAGGTATACCGTTAAAGACGTGAGTTTTAGGTACAAATTGCACTATGGGCAATGTATTTTGAAGTGTTGTTTTTCATATATAAACTCAAAACTTTTTCTGATAGGGGCAGGCAGAAGCAACAAAACGTCAACTGCTACCTGTCATCTTGCCTTTCCATATTCTTAGTCAGCTGCTGGGTCAGGCATGACCTCTCAAATCCAGACAATAATGTTTAGGTCCACCCACATCATTTTGTATGGTATATATTCATAAGGTATGGAGTCAAAAAGTTAACATTTGCGATGCCGATGACGCAGTGACCTCCACTGCACAACAAGACTGGAAGGACATCATCGATAACCTATCAGCGATAGCCTAGTGGCGTGACCGTCTGACTGCTAAGTCATAGGTCTCGAGTTCGTACCCAAGACACGCACCTCTGATTTTTCAGATTCTTGAACGCATTGTATAATTGTCACTAACTTCACCAAAACCAGCATCCCTGAGAGATATTTCTTGACGACTTCTAAAGAACTAAGTCAAAGGCCCAAGGGCGGCATAACAACTGGTAAACCAGGTTAGGCACTCACACGTGGAACTCTATTATGGAACGGAATAAAGAATTGAACTATTCTTACGAACTCTTTTTGCTTCGTCCACATGCCTACGAACCAGGTGGTGTTCTGTATATAATTTAAAAACCCAGGAAGTCCCAAAAAAGACGAAAACATAAACTCCAAAACAACACAACCTAATCATCCAACAATTTACGACACTGCAAACTCCCGTTTTACAAATGTGAACGATAAAGAAAAAGCTTTAAAACAACAATAAAATAAGTTGCCCACATAAAATGGGCAAGGCCGGGTGTGGTGTGACCGGGTAAAGCCGCCGCGGCAGTTCGCACCTGTCACCAAATGCTAATGCATGGGTTTCACACAAAAACGCCTTGGTTGGTGTAAGGGAGATTGTATATTGAAGTAGGCCGAGGTTTCACGCCTGGATGTATATATCACGCCTGTTTTATTAAAGGAAAGAGCGAGATCACCTGGACGCGTGGAAAAAGCCTTTGCCCAGCAGTAGGATGAGCAAGGCTTATCATCTGCCTAGCTTTTTTCCAAATATGTTGGGGTCACCTTCCAATCTAACGGGACTCAGCTGAATACCAGTATGTTACAGGGAGCGACTGCCCTCCTCAACCCAGTTAGTACTGAGCAATACGATACTCTTTGGTAAGACTGGGATATCCTACGCTACTGAAGAAAAAGAAAATGTAAAGTTCTATTCACGAGCTCAGGCGATGGAGACTTGCGAAGCGACACACGTGTGTCATTTTTTTTCTTTGCATGAGTAACGTCGCTTCACAGGAATCATGGCATGATTTTGTTTCATTTGTTTTTTCTGCAGTCCTTGTTGTAACACGCGTATAGCTTGCGGCCAAACGAGGTGAGTCTGTTGCCGATAATTCTTGAAATTCAGATACGGCGCTGTTACTAAGAATTCCTTAGAAAACTCACTCGACTCTGGGATCGAACTTAGATTATCTGTGCCAACAAACGGAACAGGACATAAAGTTTCTGATAGTTTCCCGGCAAATTAGGTGTGAATTTTCCAAGAATTAGAAGAATCAAGAAATATCTTGTCAATATACGACAAGATGAGCAGTTTAAAAGGTGACTCAGAAGGTCAAGAATTATGCTTTAATATTTATGAGAATATCTTCGAAAATATAAACAACTAGAACATTCTTCACTCATGACCAATCAATCAAAGCTTATTTTCGGAGATTTAACTTCTTCATGGCATTTAAAGACCCAGGTTACAGCATAAAATTCAAGCAGTAAAAACACTACAACAGCTCACCAAAAACCACAACTCCCAAGGCTTAAAACAACCCACCATGTACAGAAAACCGTACATTACACATTTAACCAAAGCGTTACCATTAATTCCTAAGCACCTGCACACAATGTAACAAAGGTTTGTAACACAATATAACGATTAAGGAAAACACGTTGAACCACACATTTATAACAGGTCTGAACGTGCGTATTGCTGGTGTGAGGAGAGTGGGGTAATAAGTATCACCGGCTGTCACTTCCAATATGATGTATTGAGAGGACGTGGTTTGCACAGGGATGACAGTATCAGTAGAGGAAGTGGGGGAAAAATTGTTGGGAATATCTGGTGGAGGTGTGAGGATTATGTTGTAACACTCTGCTTGATTTTTTTAGGAAAATTAAGCAATAATGATAGCATACAATTGTATTTTTATTTAAGACTAGCTGACTCACGCAACTTCGTCTGCGTAACATTTTTGATTTGATTGATGCTCTGCTCATATTGGTCGTAGGGTGACGTTACATAACCTATAGCCTTCCTCCGTGAATGGACTATCCAACACTTAAAGATTTTTTCAATCCAAACCAGTAGTTCCTGAGATTAGTGCGTTCAACCAAACAAACAAACTCTTCAGCTTGATAACATTAGTATAGATTATGCATTCTGAAAGTTGTCAATTTTGCAAATAGTTGCCAAATATTCCGCTGTTTTGATCACATAATAATTATATTTAACGGGTTATAACATCACGCGTGTGATTCCCGAAGAATTAAGCAGAGGTACACTTTTAGCACGCCCATCTTTCCCTCATTTATTTTTATGTCCCATATACGAGTAATAGGGGGCGAGCCTATGGCCATCCACCAGGTACAAATCAAGAATCTGAGCTGCTACCGAGACACTCCTGATGGAATAACTCAAAAACACTTTTCCTGACCCGGGAATCAAACTCTACGTAAAGCTTAGCAGTGGCGTTTGCCTTGAAGCTCAGATAGGCAGTCGTTTCTAGTAAGACTGGAAGCCGGTCCAACTTAGACGCGGAAAAGGCTAGGCAGGTGATCTAAAAAGAGACGAGCCTATTGCCATCAACTGGCCACAAATCCATATAAATAATCATAATAATTATATCAGACACAGAGATGCTACTGAGAACTTCCTGATGATTTACTCAATAATACTTTGCCCAACCTGGAAGTCGAATCCAAGATATCATGGGCAGCAGTAGCATTTGTGACCACAAGTCATAAATGAAAACATAAGTGATTAGTTGGCAGATTCGTCTCAGAAATAAGTTGCAGTAGTTTTTCTTGTTATTTCTCTTCACTTTATGTATTTTGTTTTATGTATGTATATAAGTATTATAAATATTTAAAATATTATATATAAATATTTAATATTTAATTAATATAAATATTTTCTAGTATTTTCTTTTTTGTTATTGCACCTACTGTGTATTGTCTCTGCATCACCCTAAGTAGACTGGTGGAAAATGCCCAAGGCATTAAGTCCGCGTTTGTACAGTTTTTAATTGTGCATAAAGTTTTAATAAATAAATTAATCAATTAATTTACTTTTCCATTTTACTATATTTTAGCTGTCGGCCAGTCTAAACACTCCTCTATACCCACCGTTACAACTCGCATTGGTTCGCACGATTTATTCGCCGCGTACTATTTGCTCAGCCGACTCTGTCAGGCGTTTTACCGCCTAACTGTGGATTGAACCATTCATTGTTGTTTAGCAATCGTGCTTCCACATCTATTGGGTAAACAAAAAAGGAAGTGGCAAAATATTTTAATACTGTTAAACGTAAAAATGGGTAAATGTTTGAAAAAAAAATGAGTATATTTTGTAACAATTTATTGCGGTCTCTGTTCAGTGGAAACGACCTGGGCTAGCAAGTTATATGGTATGGTCGTTGATTCGAACCCAAGCAGTCGCGTGATTTGTGTAGATTTTCTTAATCTCCACTGTTATTAAAACGGTGAAGGAAAACATCGTGAGGAAACTGGTATATGCAAGAACGAAAAAGTTTAAGACATGTGGCATCTTCCAAAGCGCTCTGGGCAAAACTCAGGTTTTTTCTAAGTTTCCCCAGAGACCACAGTTGAAAATAAAAAGTTAAGTGGCAAAACCTGTAACATTGCTGTGAGACATAAAAGGGGTTTGGGTAAAATTGGCATGATTTTTTAAGTCTGACAAAACTGATAAAAAGTAAAAAAAAACATGTCTCCATTTACTATAATTGTGCCTATTTATTGAATATATTCATTTGTTCCCTGTTATTTCTGTTTATAAGTCGCAATTAGTGGTTAGGAGGAGCTCGTGACAAAAAAAACCAGCCGCACATCTTCAAGGTTAAGCCGCACTTATCTACGTCGATCTATTATCTATTTCACTATACGCTAGCAACGATTATATTAATGGCCGCTGTAAAAAAAATCATGCCACTGGTCCGTACAAAATTACCCAAAACCCTTTGTACCTAAATAATAAAAAAAAAAAATATGACTACTTTGTTGGTATCGTAGTCGCAAGCTATACAGTTGAGCATGTGGTCTTTGGTTTAATTCCTAGGTCTGGCAAAGGTTTTCCCATCAGGAGTATGTCAGTGGCTACCGGAAATCTGTATGTATGCTTGGTTAATAGCAATAGGCTTAGACACCTATTATTTGAGACTTATAATTAACTAGCAAATGTGTGAACTTCGAGGTTTTCCGGGTATGACTGGGGTGAAGTTATGTAAAAAAAAACCTGGTGTATTTTTACAATGTATTGCAGTTTCTGGTCCTGGGTGTAGGCACCGGAAAGATTTAATTTTAACCAGTTAATTTTTTTTACTGAAATAGGATTTGCTAGATTGAAGAGAGAATTACTCTGATATTCGCGGTTATTTTCGTACTACAAAAAATCTGCGGATTACATTGGTATTTTTGGTAGAAAAAAATACGTGGGTGAATATTTGATAACATAAATAAAGTACCTATTGACATACATTCAGTACAGTCCCACGCTACCTCAATACAAATTTTATTTATCAAAAAGAGGCTTAAATTATTTTTGTGTAGGTTTAAGGCAGTACATACAATTAATTTTTTTCAAGCGTAATTAAAAAAGTGTAAAGTAACTAATTTGCTTTATAGTAACACTAGATTTTGCCCATGGCTTTGACTGCGGGCAAGGTGGGAATTACCCTGGGAACGTGTTATAGATATAAAAATCATCGTATGTCTATCATCACCCAGGTAATGGTCTATCCGTTTGCTAAATCCGTTCAACTTTTTTCTTTTGTTAGTTTGAGCTGTCCCACTCCTGGGCAAAGGCCTCCCCCATTCCTTCCAGTTTTCTCGATGTTGCGCCTCTTCTCAGAAAGAGAAAGCCATCCAAGGCATCCCACCATCTTCTCCTTGGTCTGCCGCGACCCCATCTAGCTGTCCCAGCGCTCCAGTTTTGCGATATGCGAAACGTTTTTAGATTTGTTTTGATTTGCCCAAGTTTCCAACTTCACTGCGCAAAAATCGTCCGAATTAAAGTCATGTAAATCTGTCATTGACTTATTTATATTTGCAAAATATAACTTACTATCTTTAACCATAAATTACCACAATAATCATAACAAATGCCAAAAATCCATGAATAAAATTCAAAAATTATGAACCACTTATAACCGTTACGGTTTATCTTCTAATTAAGCTCCACTAAGTTATAAGTAAGTTGGTAAGTGGTACTAAGCTAAGTTAATAAGATATGAATTTTAACTGCCCGCCCAAAAGCTTGGCGTTAATGAATAAGTTTAGTTTTGCTTTAAACTGGCCTTTTGCTGTGGTTTTACTCGGGAAATGGAGGTCGGATTGCTTGGGTAAAGGAAGTGTGATATTATATTTTAAGTCAAAGTTACCAGAGTTCTATATACGTAACTTACTATGCATGAGCAAACACCAAGAGAGATTCTTTTTTTAATAATATCTTGTTCTAAATTTAAAAAATATGAACGTAAAGTGTGTTAAATTTGATAATACCGTACACACAGATTTTACAGTTTTTTTTTTTTTCATTATCAACTGATTATGATTATGAGAAACTGTAGGTAGGTAATGAATAAATTTTACATCTAAAAATATTGTGCTGATATTTTCTTAAGAGTGTAAGGCTTGTTCGGCATTTGTCCAGCAGTGGGACAATAGGCCAAGGAAAAAATATAATGTTTAATCGCACATGCAAAGAGATCCTCATAATAAAATAATTTCGTCAGACAATACAAAAATATTAATCTTGAGAAATCCCTAGAAATTATGTCTGACAAGAAACATAAAATATAATATTTGTTGTAGTTACACAAACGCAGCTGGCTCTCTCGTTAGTTTCGCAGACAAGAAACAATCTATTATTAAGTAATTAAGATGTCTACGAGCACAATACGTTTCTTACTTAGTACAAACTTGTTTGTAAATCAACGGTTTATTCTCTTGATATTCCTCAAATTACGTAATTCGATAATTATCAATGGAACAATATCAATCAATAGGCTAAGATGATAATAGGATAAACAGTATTCTCAATCTCAAAGCATCTATTTTGTTTCAACTATTCTGTCTACAGACATTTTTGAGTCGGTCGACTCAAAAATGTCTGTAGAGAGAATAGTTAAAATAAAATAGATGCTTTGAGATTGAGTATACTGTTTATCCTATTATTATCTTAATTACTTAATAATAGATTGTTTCTTGTCTACGAAAGTAACGATAGGATAGTCATAAAGCCATAGCTTATACTCGTACCAAAGTATGGTTTCCCGTGGAAAGGTCGGAAAAGGAAGTTTTTCGTACTACTAATGACAAAATACGATCACCAACGTAATGGGTGGTAAAAACAACATTAACAAAGCCGAAAGCCACTTGTTTCCCACGTCATAGCGTTTTTTTTTTGTTGTCGACCTGGAAACGTTCACCCGCTTTTTTTAAATGCAAGTTTAAAATGTTATAACTTTATTTTAAATACGCCTACGACCTCTGTACTATTCAATACATCCATCATCACAATGTGTTGACTGCGTTACATTGAGTTCTACCGTAAACGTGAGTTTTCATTCCAAAAAAAGTCGTTTCTCAGCAATAATTTATGCGTAGAGTTACTCAGTTTGATGTACAGAATGTTTGGTTTACGGCTTCGTGAAGAGTCCAACGTGGTTTTGGGTTCACTTCTTTATGATGAATACCAGTATTGTTTATGGAACTAACTACATATTATATGACTATCATAACCAAATGACTGGGTAACACGATCTGTCATGAAAATAGGTTTTAGTAGGAATGTGGATGACTATAAGTGCGGAAGATGGCTAATGATACGATGGATGAACTGCGTGAAGGATGATTTGTCTAGAAAATATATTAAGGCGGTGACTTATGAGATGAAAAGTAATAGAGAAGTATGGAAGAAAAAGACATGCTGCGCCGATCCAAAATAAATTGGGACAAGGGCAGGAGAATGATGACGATTGTATGACTGGGTGTCAAGCATGATATTTAAGCCAATTGGCATCTCCCCAATCAATACAGCTGTCATTGCAAAAGCCCGTTTAGCTAGTATATTATTATGGTGATGATTAAAACATATAGGTATGATAAGTTTGAAATATATATATATATTGTTTGTTTGCCTGAGACACAGGTTCAACCTAGTTCAGGCAAATTAGCAACTGTGCTCTATTTTAATTGTTATGATATGTTATTGTAACTGTGCACCATTTTATAAATAAACGATTGATTGATTGATTGATATAGTTAACAAAGTTGAAAGTCTTCAACTTACGTCTAATTTAATACTAACATTCATCCCAAGGTATCAAACCTAAACCCTGACTGCTAGACTAAAGATCTACAGTTTAAATATACGCTTATATACCTACATTATCTTCTAAAGCTCTCCCAGGAGTATCGTAAAAGACAACTGAGAAATTGTACCAGGTAGATAAAGAGCCGGGTACATAATAGCTTTAGGTACCTATCAGAGTAAACAAAACACGGAACATTCTGGCACTGATAACATCTTTCAGTGATAACTAGTCCACCTGCTTAGATCAGCATTTATGGCAGTGCTACTTAACTTGAATTGGTTTTTACCTCACAAGGAGGGTGATATTTCATAGATTAGTATTACATTTGTTCAGGCATCTGCCATTAAATGCAATGTACTATTGCTATTATATTTGTGTTATAACACAAGAATTAGTCAAACGTACATTTTGTAAGATTGGAGGTAGGTGGTAGTCTCCGAAACTACTCATATGATTGCATCTGATTTATGGTAAAACAAAAAAAAAAGAACACGGATGCAGTCGTGGACGTAAGCTAGCGTGTAGCAAAAATGTCAGTACCTACTGAAAAATTGATTATCGACCTTATTTATTCGTAAAAAGCTGTTCCGTCATCTCTTCATAACTGCACCAAACTGTTTAACGGATGCTTGTTTTTTTTAAATAAAAACTAATTTTAGAAGCTTACCTTTCAAAGCCATAGTAGGTAACAAAGCCAAAGCCTGCAGCATCGACCAAAAGTATGTCTTGCCGTTCTTCATTCCGTTTTCATAAACTATTCATACGATTTCACCCAAAACAGTACATTTTACACATAAAGTCACTCTGTGTTCTTTCATTTAAATGTTCATTTATTTCGGTCACGATTCATTTAATCTTTTCACCCTTTCATTTGTTTTTTTTTTTACGCGAACGCCGCGTGTTTGCGTACGTGTCGACTTTTATATTTTTAAATGGAAGTTTGTGTAAATCTCGTGTTTTTTTTTCTCAGTTAAAATTTATGTTGACTGTGTAATTGTGTGTCCAGGTGTACGTAAGGTTTTAAATCTGTTACAATGAAAATAAAACATTGGTTGGAGTATTTTAAATATGACAATAAGATTGCTAGGAATACATTTCATGAATGTTAAACAGAGTTTAAAAAAAGTCTTTCTTATCTGATTCGTTTTGAAATGCTAGCTGCATAGACAAAATTTTGATTTAAACTCTTTGTGAAAGTAATATGTGTGAAAATAATACTTTTTCTCTTTGAAATACAACACAGATTTTTATTTCGAAATGTCAATGCAGTATCTACTCTCTCTAAAGATTTTTTTTCTTTGTAAAGACAGAAAGAACAAATATTACGTTATGTTTTTTCACAAAAAAATAATTATATCCTAGCCTCTACGGGTAAATAATTGGTATCCTCCAATTAACAATGCTATATAAAACGAAGCCATTATTTTATTGTCATAGTTACAATTTCATTGAATGACTACAATCGACTGACAACTATTTAAATATTTACTTTACTACATAATATATCAGTCTTTCGTTAGACTTGAGACTTCAGAAAATGTAGAACTCCCGAACTCTGAACAATGAAACTACTGGAGTACCCCAACAAGTTAAATTGTGTCTGACCGCAAGTTACTTTATCGGAAAGTAAGACCTAGGACACAGTGACCAACTATTGCCACGATAAAACGCGTTCTCTATTTTACCGAAACAAAAGACCGTACATTTCTTAACAAGTGTAATGAGGAAATACTGCCTCAAGAATTTCACATCTTTGTTTCAGATAAAAGAACACGAGAATTCCAACAACTCACATAAAAATCTTTAACAAAATACTCTAAACAAATGTCAAAACACCACTGTTCACTACGCACTTTAAAAAAGGAACCCGTTCATTTAAAAACGCAAACATTCATTTCAAGAAAAACGAACACAAGTTAAAACCGCGTACGTCGCATCGTAGCGATACGAAAGTGTAGGTACTACGAAACGTCCTCCCCGCTCCGGGTCTCGTAGCAAACTGGAGCGTAGCGCGTAGCACACAGCTACGCCGTAGACTCACTACGTCATGAAAAGGTTATCGTTCAAACCCTTATACATTGCGCCTTTTGCTTGAATAGGAATGTGTCATTTTTGCCTATTCCGTTTTGTGAAACAAAGTATGTTTGGATTTCTTGCGTGAAGCTGAATGGTCTGCAGTGAAAGTGTCTATGTACAAAGGAATGACGACTTTGGAATAAGGCTGTGCAAGTATTCTTGCTTGTTTTATGAGTGTCGTGGAAATTACAAAGGGACTTTGGAAACAGCGTTTGTAATTGCATGTGTGAAATATGTTGTTCTTATTCACCACTCCTTACACCATAAGGGTCTACAGACCCTTATGGTGTAAGGAGTGGTGAATAAGTACTTGAGATGGATGCGTAGTAAATATACATACGTATAGCAAATCAATAAAATCAACGTACGTTTTAAGTCTATTTGACATAATTCCAAGATTTTTGTAGTGGGCATTTATGTATATGAGATTTGAGAATAGTACTTATTTCTAGGAGCACCTCGTTGGTCTAGCGGTGCGCAATCGTGACTGCTGAGCATGCGGTCCTGGGTTCTATTCCCGGGTCGGGCAAATTGTTGTTGGGATTTTCCATCAGGAATTTCTCAGTAGCAGCCACGGAGTCTGGGTTTGTGCGTGGTTGATGTCAATAGGCTCGCCCCCTAATTACACGGGACTTAAACACAACTGGCGAAATGAGGATATTCTACTAGGTCCACCTTTGCTTAAGCCTTCGAGGATTACAGGCGTAATGTTATGTTATTCTACTTATTTATAGTCTTTCCTCGGAACGCAGTAACAACTATTAACGAGTGAATTGGTTTGTCGTCTATAATTTTCTTTTGTTTTCCTTCGTAATGCCGCAACAGGAAAAAGGTCTCTTCACGTCCATTACACCTCTAATTGAGTTACTCTTTGAGGCCAGCCCTTATGTCGTCATCTCTGTCGAGTTGTAACCTTTAATAAGACCCTTATGTTGGTTAAGAAATAATCAATTAACCGGACATAATCTTTTTTTGCTCGTAGGAGCTTTGTAAATTATAAAATGGACAATGATAATCTCCTGGTGGCTGCTACGATGACGTCATGTCGAAACTTAAAAAGAAGGTTTTTTTGCCAAATGTAAATGTTTTACAGATTAATGTTGGTAAAAACCATGTTAAAATCCATTGTAATTTAGAAAATCTAAAGGGTTATGAAGACCTCTGGGCTAAAATAGCAGGAAACTGGCGCCCTAGCAATAGCAGGAACCCACCAGAACTGGATGGAGGACGCGCTGGTACGCGAGAAATGGAAAGAGTGGAGGGAGACCTTTGCCCAGGAGGGGGACAGTGCAGAATAAAAAACTTTTTTGCAAAAAAAACCGACTTCCAAAAAAAACACTAAAAAAGCGGAAAATAACTTTACTTTCGGAAGTCGGTGACTATTGTTTGTTTCATTGACTTTTTAACCGACTTCAAAAAAAGGAGGAGGTTCTCAATTCGGTTGTATGTTTTTTTTTTTTTTGTTACCTCATATCTCCGTCATTTATGAACCGATTTGAAAAATTCTTCTAAAAGACTTCCGAAAGTAAAGTTATTTTTCACTTTTTTAGTGTTTTTTTTGGAAGTCGCTTTTTTTTGCAAAAAAGTTTTTATTTTACCCTTTTTAGTTATCGTATCACACACAAATCCTTGTCAAGTATCAATTTCGCAAAATTTATTTTCCTTGGATGACATTTTTTCCAGTTATTTTGATTTCAAAACCAAACTGCTGAACCGATTTTGATGAAATTTCTATGGGACCAATCGGGAAGTAAATCCATTAAGATAAAAACACAAAAAAAAACACAACCGAATTGAGAACCTCCTCCTTTTTTTGAAGTCGGTTAAAAAAAAGTGGTTATAGAAGGTGGAAGGGACAGCGATGCTAAGCCGATTACCACGTGTTTAGCACACCATTCTAACCCCCCCCCCCCCCACACACAGTAATTTTAACCAGTTATTAAAAAAAACAGTTTTAATGATAAAAGATAAATGATGTTTATTTTGCAAATAGGTTTTTACAAACACTTTTACACGTATTCTTTTTTAAAACTAGATGAGGCCGGTGTTTCGTATCTGACTACTCTGAGAAGAAACAGCCGAAACAAACTCAGAGGTCATAGTCTCTTTTAAGGTCCAGACATAATATTGATAAACTCTTATGAGGACTATGCAGATGAGTGTCTGAGATGGTCTTTTGAAGAAAGAACCACACAGATTTGAGTGGACCTGTCCAGCCAGTGCAAGCATGTGTCAGTTATATTTTACAGTACATTTGGACGTGTAGGTATCGCAGTTTTGTAGGAAACAGCAGATTTTTCTAATAACCTACGGAAAATTTCTGTGGGGTTCTGTATAGATGCGTAAAACCTACTTTTTTTTGTCGTTGATGCTGTGATCACCAATTTACAGATTGCTGAGATTATTGTTTCCTTGTTTTAGTTATAATCATTTCCGTATTTAGTTACTGCTGTTACTGTTATTTGAAGACGTGTAAAAGTGTTTGTAAAAACCTATTTGCAAAATAAACATCATTTATCATTGAACAATCATGCTGCGCTGACCGATGCTGAGAATAATAATTTTGTAATTGAAGTTAACCGACTTTAAAAACCTTGATTTTCAAATAGGTTTTTATGGTTATAATCACGACACCAATGCGAGGGGTAAATTATTCTTGGACTTTCAAATTAGGGGATTCCGAATGGCAGCAAAAGAGTCGGAATTTGTGCCGGAATTATTTGAAAATGACAGTAGGTGAGTACATAACTGCCTATAATTTGTAGGAGTACACGTGATATTAATGATGTTTCATAGTTGTCAGTCGAAAATAACCAAACATTCCTAGTGACCAAATGACCCCTGATCCAAGATTAAGGTCACATTAAATCATTTGACATTTCAAAACAAACTAATACAAATACACTAATTATCATATGCGCTAGTTACAAGCTGACATTTTGATAATAGTACCACGAATATTCCAGTACATAATGACATTAATATAAATAGGCCTTCGATATTTTCCTGACAACGAAATATACACATTGTATCAACTTCTTTAAGATAGAAAATTGAGTGTCGTAAAGTTTCGATTAGTTCAGCCAGAACCTATATTTTATCGCCTGTGAAAAGCACTTGTTGTGCGTTTAGCTATGAATGTTTGATAAGAATACACACAGCCTGTATTTTTAAAGGTCAAAGGTTGTTTTAGTGAAGGTCTAAAGTTAACTTAATAAATATTATGTACGTTAAGAAGTTGGTTAGTCATTCTATAGGAAATACATAATATTACGCCTGTAATCCCTGAAGGGTTAGGTAGAGGTGTACCTAAATAGTACACCCACATTTCGTCAGTTAGGTTTAAGTCCCATAGCCATAGCCTCTTGCCATCAACGAGCCACAAATCCAGACTCCGTTTCTGCTACTGAGAAATTGCTGAGGAAAAAACCCAATCACACTTTGCCCAACTCGGGAATCAAAGCTAGTTACATGGGACTTAAATATCCCTTGGCAATTAAACTTATAGGTATAGAATCTAGTTGCTTGTTTAATATTAAGCAGAGGTGATGACAGCGAACTTTACAGTCCTTCTATATTTATTTATCCTGTGACAGTTGCAATCCAACAGCGAAAAGTTGTTGTCGTTATAGTCACGAGGACAAAGTTCACAGTAATTTTGACAGACTTGTCAGTGACCACAACACAATACCAACCTTATTGCTACGACATTAAACATCACTTTGATAGTGACGCCAGATGAAAAATAATTTTGAAAGAACTGTAGACACAAGTGTGTCATCATATGTGTAAGAAGGTTCGTTTCCTCCGTAACACTAAAACACACGTAAACACACGTAGACACTGAAAGAAACACGACACGGACTACTATGCCCACGACACCGTATCAACAGCGTATCATACCCGTTTGTAACGGGCTTAGAACGGTCATCATTCGTGGTTATAACGGGCTTGGAATGTTCATCATAAGAGGTTAATATCTACCTATATTCTTTGTATTGAAAAGTATCACACTAGCCCACTCAACCGTTCCGGCACCGTTGCGTGCCATGCACGGAAAGTAAACAATTGCCGGCGACAATATTTTGCCGGTGCCGATACGCTACGTGCATGGCACGCTACGGTGTTGGTCGCTGACGGAACGGTCTAGTGTGCCATCTCATACTTTACAATCCAAAGAATATTGTTTTGCCTGAAACGTTCACTACACTGTCTTGGTAAGCTAAGGTGTAATGAACAGAATCCTCTACGCTTACATAGACGGCTCCAATCATACTTGACTTACACGATAGCTTGCAGTGCAACAGTATCGTCAGTTCGTCACAAAGGTTGAGAGAATACGCACTAATGAGCCACGGTACAACACACTGTAGTTTATCTATGTGCGCCTGATGCAATGTGTAAACTTCACAACGGATATTTATACGTAAAATTGTACACATGGTAAATTGTATACTTTAGATCCAGTGTCCCCAAATTATACATTTTTCGTCGGTTACAAAAAAAAAAACATTTCTGCTCTTTCATACTGCACATAAGGGCAACCTTCATGCTCAAAATGTATGTATAGCTGACTTGTTTATTTAAGTCGACTAAAAATGATGTAGATGTTCGTCTTTTTTGCTGATGATAAATCTCATTGGGCTCTTGGGTTGTGAATAATATAGAAAGTAAACGAGTTCGAGGGATACTCAGAATTTCGTGTTGGTTACCTTTTATTTTGTAAAATATTAGTTTTACGTTGAGTTCAAATGTCAGCTCTAAAGTCATTTCCATAGAGTTTCAATTAATTATACTGTCAGTAATAAATTACTTATCCATTAGTACCGTACTGAATGTTTTGAAGATACGATGACAGTTTTTAGTAACAACGATGTATATATTGAATCAGGAACTATTTTCCACTCAATGACGGAACATTTTGGGTTCTGCACCAAAACTGATATTATTTTGTCAACTTTGGTCACAAATATTTTCATCTTTGCCAAGCATTCTCTGCTCACAGATTTAAAATGGTTAAAATCGTGATTTAGCAAACAATAGGTTCCTAATAATGTTACAACATCATTTAATTCAACCTTATATCGATGCAAGCAATTTGATACACTTCCCGTAAAATATTAAAATAAATCATATCCTTAACTGTGCGCAATTGCAAAACATTTCTCTGCATAATCCTTCCCGAAAACCAGGAAAAGGGTGAAAAAAGGTAACCATACAATAAAGTATGAACCAGGTCATCATTTATAGACATGTTAAGGAAAATTCACCTGAAGATTTGGGGGCAATACAATGATGGATGAATGTTGGAGAATGTCTGCCAGCATGAAAAATATTTATTTTGTGCGCGATATTACCCGTATGTTGACGTAATAGTTTACCGTCTATGTATAATATAGATTACTTTGTAAATATTTTCTGGGTTGGTTTTGTATATTTCTTCGGGTTCATGTTTTCCTGGTATGGGGATTAGGGTTTCTGAATGCTTCTGTTATGTGTGGTGTTATTAACAAAAAAAAATTAATAATAGAGAATTAGATCATCATAAGCGATTATGATTATTTTGGAATAGTGTGGCGGGCTTGTCTATTAAAGTTTTTTTTTTTGTCATTTAAAAAATTTGTTCTTTTTTTAATCGAAAATGAGAAAGATTTTACTTGACGTCATACATGCGTAAGGGCAAAATTCTTTTACTACAAAAACGTGGGGTTTTAGCTTTTAACGCCTCTGCACATTAATGATGTACTTTCATGTTGAGTTGCCCACATATCTTCTAGCACTAATAATTAAAAAAAAAATCCAATTAAAACCGTTGAGCAAAATTTTTATTCTGTTCCTAGAAAGTAAACTTTTGACGACCCGAATGGCGCAGCGGTAGTGAGGCTGCCTTACGTTCATAGGGTTCCGGGTTCGAATCCCGGTAGGAGCAAGTGTTTGTGTGATTAAGCATGGACATTTGTTACCGAGTCATGGATGTTTATATGTATAATAAGTATGTATTTACAAACAAAAAGTATCTATGTAGTATATCAACTATCTAGAGTCCACGACACAAGCCTCGTTGCTTAATGTGGCACTAGATGGCGCTGTGTGTAATGTCTAGCGATATTTATTTATTTATTTATTTATAAACTCTACATCACATCAATTAACTCAACCACAAAAATACTCCAGCAATATCTCCCACATAAGATTCACATACATGACAAAACCCAAGTACATACGAAGCAAGTAAGCCGTCACTTAATAGGACGAGAACACATTAGTGGGTCGCGACGACTAATGAGTAGGATTTACTAGAGCTGCGGTGCGTTGAGTTATAGCCGAAAACGCTTGTGTGGATCAGCCCTTAGAACGGTAATGACGTCATTTTGATCAAATGTTAGACGTTACGTGTTTGGGTTTAGATGCGCTTTGTTTGCTGCATTTCGGAGTTTGCTTCTTTGATGTATGCGTATTGCTCCTGTGTTTTTATGGTTAGCACCAGTTCTGCTGACTGTAACGAGTGGTTTTTGTGCTTAACTAACATAGCTAATGTTAAATAGTAACACCCACATTTTGCCAGATATGTTTAAGTCCCATATTTTGTCCCAAATTTTTGTATATCCGATCCATAAGTCTTTTAAATGAAAAACCCAATAACACTTTGACCGACCTGGGAATCGAAGTCCGGACCTCCTGCTCAGCAGTCACGTTTGCGGCCACTACGCCAGCGAGGCAGTGGTTAAATCTGTGGGAATTAATGTGTAATTAGACAATATGCTTTGGACAAACTAGGGAGTTATATTAGACAAAGGTTTAGTGTCATTTTCTTGTTTAAGGCGAAGAAAAACCAACACAACTGGAGGTAACAAAGGTAAAGCAATTTATAGGCCTGTTTTTCAATACTAAGCAAAGTAAATTTTATTTTAAGTTCAAACAACTTGACGTATTTTCATCCAAAAGTTATCAAACTGCAATATTTTATATATGTAATATTTATCGGCAGATCAAGAAATATTTTTTTTGTGAGGAGTTCGCAAAACCCACTGTTTATTTTCAATACTAACATAATTATATCAAACTGCAATATTTTATATATGCAATATCTATCGGTAGATCATGAAATACTTTTTTTCTGAGGAGTTCGCAAAACCCACTGTTTATTTTCAACACTAACATAATTATTAAGAGTGAAAAGCTGACCAAGCCATAAGGCCGTATGTCATGTTCAAAAGCTTTCTCCATTTAAAACATCATGATAACTTAATCATAATATTCACGGCCATGGCCTTTATCACAAAATTAGTTCCCTTGTAATAATGTTTGCGGAAATATAGAAGAAAACTGTGCGTGTTCGACGTCCATTTTGTGCGCTTCTAAGTATTGTTTATTAATGCTCTCAATTAATATAAATAGCCGTGGAAATGGGCATGATGTGTTGTTTGTTTATGATGATTTAGACTCGGCACACACTTGCGTGTTTAGTTGGCCGATAGATCGTTCGATCAGACGGCCTCAGAAGAACTTCGTTTGCTAAAATAAAATATTATAGTTTAAAAAAACAAAAAAAAAAAACACATTTAATTTTTCCCAAAATTATCACGAGAAAGCATCAAAAACAACTAGTCTGCCATCTTTGGGAATCCACCATATTGGACTTAACTAACGACGGCACTTAGCTCAGCATGCATTGTCATCAAAATTAAACATGTATGCAATATTTCAGCTCAATCGGTAACCGGGGAGAGGGTCAAATTTAACTTATAAGATTTTATACATAGTTACAGGTAAAGCTACTAAAACGTGTTTAAAAACAGCCGCATAGACCGATGTTCAAGCCAAGGCAACAGTTTCCGAAGTAAGTCTCTGGATAGGACTGTCTTTTACAGTCTTCAGGGGTAAGTAGGCGCTTATAGGCGCTCAATGTTGCTGCGTTCGTTTATACTGGAAGACGACCGTAACATGGGGGCAAAAAGGAGGGACAGATAATTATGTATCTATCCATGTGAAATACAAAAGTGAAACCTACGCAAGCCTGACCGATAAAAAACTAAACCATTCAAGTAGAATCCGGTCTGATTTGGATTTATTTATCTGTTTTGTGACAGCTGCACTATCTACCTGACATCATGCTATGATGCGTTCGATGATCGTGCATGCTTTTTTATAAGTAAACAATGCACTTAAGGCCAATTTTTGTTTTGAAGTTTACTCCATAAATAAAAATAGTAAAATCAATCGTTAACAAACAGTGAAGCAGTTAGTCTTCGTCTGCGCGACATAGTCGCGCATCTCATAGCGTTCCCCGCTCCTCTGTCAGTGCCCAGTAAGCGTGGTGGGGCTATAGCACAACATAGAAGCATGGCACTAGCATAGAATGTGGCCACTGTTATTACAATTTCACTATAGTATTCAGTATGAATGTAAAACGTCAATTTGTGGAGTTTTAATGATTTAAAGTTTTAAGTGAAATAAACTCCAGTCACGCGTCGGAGCTGACACGCACATTTTTTTTCTCTATCTTGCGTTGGTCTCGACTTTCGTGCCTATGATGAGTTCTACATCCATACAATTGGCATCATCTTCCATAACATAACTATGTCCATTGTTCATTGGAGGGTTTGACACTGAAGAACCTTTCGTTCGTATCTGCTTCCTCTTAAGTTTGGTGCTTCGGCTGTCGGTAACTATCCTGAGCACCCATAGCATTTAAACTAAAATATAACAACTTTCGTTGGCGGAAAAGACAGGTATGGTGTCACATCCTAGCGCAAATTTTTTCACAGGTCCTCAACTAACTCTAACCCGAATGCAGCCCTTTTTGACGGCAAGTATTTCAGTTGAGCCTCTCAGTATCCAAAATTAAGTAAAGGCCACTACTGCAATACCTATTTGCACTAGTTATGCAATACTTAAATTACGGTCTAAATATTTTCGCAATGATGCATTTCTAACTCACGTCGCTGAGCTGCAGAGTTCAGCACAGTGCTATTGTGTAGGAATTAATTTAGGTTCGGTCTAGAGGAGCTCGTGGCTTGCCTAGGTTCGTCCATGGGTGCGTGCTCCGTAAAGCACGTTTAGCCGTTGGTCCCAACTGTCATTTGTAGATCTTTGACGGTCGATAGAGGTAGTCAGTAGCCCGAAACTCTGGCAACCAGTCTTGCCAAGCCATATCATATTACCCAGTACTGTCTGGGTTGTGAAAGTCAGATAGGTAGTCGCTCCATGTAAAATACTGGTATTTAGCTGCATCAAACTCAAACTCAAAGCATTTATTTCAATTAGACCATTACAAGCACTTTTGAATGTCAAAACACAAAAAATAAACTAAGCTACAGTCCCAGTCACAGGGCATAATAACTTGTGAAAGTACTGTAGTCGCCCATTCGAAAGCGTAGATCTCTATGGAGAAGAATGGGTAAGAAACTCCATGGACACTCTTTTAAATCATTATGTTGTTACAAAGTCTCGGTTACATCATTCATGTCGAGATTAAACATATATGTGAGAACGATGACATCCGGTTAGACTGGATGCCGTACCCAACATAGTTAGGAAAAAGCTAGATGATGATGGTGGTAGTGTTAATGAAGATAGATATAAAAGTAGATACGCAAAACGTAGGTGACCAACGAATAGAGTGGTTTCGTATGTTGTTATGTTTTGCGGCAAAAGTTGTTGAAGTCAAACGGGTGAGTTTAACTCGTAAACAATGGAGCAACTACTTTATGAGCTTTGAACCCGACACGATATTGTTCTGTGTATACTTTCACGCCATTTTATCATACGGGTCAGCAGAAGTAAGGCTAATAGAGTTCAGTTTATACAGTGCTTGTGCTAGTCTGTTAAAGATCTTTGTGACAAGTATTTTCGCCAAAAAAACTGTTTTGAAAGCAACACTGTTCATTTGTTTTATTTGCTGTATCTGTTCTGGTATGAAATAAGAGAAAGTGTCTTTCTGCCCAAAGAACTTGTTTTGGAAGAACAAAATTCACAAAAGATATTAAAACGGTATGAAGGTATCTGTCGGTCCGTCTCCTTAAAACGTTCAAAATCTCGTCGCCAAAATACCATCTCAGCCACAATATACATACCTTTGTGCTCATTGTCTGTAAGTTATTGTATTATAATCTAATATGTGTTTTGAATGTACATAAATAAATAAATATATACCAATAAATTGTTGAAAATCTTGGAAAATTAGAGGCATTTTTGTGAGACTGAGTCTGAGATTACGAGGAATGTATTATTATGTTCATGAAAATACTTCCTGAAAAATACTAAACTAAGTTTCTTAAAAATACTAAAGTAACACTCTGAATGCAAGTCAAAGTCCAAGTAACCAAAGTCACAACACAAAATATTTTCTACACCTACAACCAATCACAACCACCCAAAATAACACAATCAAACAACCACAAAACATCAATACACAGATAAAATAAACCCGATAACACACTAAATCGGTTACAAACAACATTACCAACCTCGAAAAGCCAATTTGATACTAATATCCTTTTATCCTTGCGCCATTAAGCTACAATGTTATAGGTATGGTAATTTTGTATATATTAAGTTGGCACCGCTGAAAACTTTGATCATTAGAACAAGGCCAGTGTGTAAGTGCTCTGAGGCTGTTATATCTACACTCGGTGGGCAGGTGGGACCGCAGGGTTTGGTGCAATGTATACGCGGCTTTAAGTTTTTTTTTTTAATACACTCGCGAGCAACCAAATCGACTCAAGCCTTAACGGCGCACATATACATTGATTTTCCTAAAACGATAAATGGTAATTATAAAAGTGATATGTCATTCGAAACCTTAAGATGTCAGCTTTAATTTGATATCATTATCATTGAAATCCATCGATCATTTTTGAAATAAATTATGTCTGAACGCAAGAGTAGGAAAAACGGGAATTTAGGAAAAAAGGTATGGGTCTCGTATTTTACAAATTATTAAACAAAAAATGTTAAAATAAAATTAATTTATTTAAATCAATACTTCGTATTGCCCCTTCTACCCCGACATTCATTTTTATAATTTCCATTCATAATTTTAGTTGTATCAATGTATGTGTGCGCCGACAAGGCTTGAGTCGATTTGGTTGCTCGCGAGTGTATATTTTAAATGATACCGCTCTTAATCTCTATCACTCTCATCATTATGTCATGTCTTCTTATACAAAATACTTGAGGGGGATCTACAATAGAATGAGGTACATTGAAATGTAAAGGTATTTATATAAAAGAAAATCAACGTAAACGCAGATCTTTGAGTCTTAATTTAGATGTGGAAAATCCTTTAGTAGGCAGGGTCCCTGTAAAAGAGGTGGTTCGAGGAAATACTAAATGAAAATTTTGATTAAATGTCGTTAAGCAGCATTGTGTAGGCATCTCTTCCTCATTATCCTCTTGTGTTTGTATTTGTTTTAACTATCAGTAAAGATAGATAAAGTTTTGACGATAAACAAAGAAATAATTACCTAATGATGTCATATTTTTTAATTTCAATCGTATCATACAAGCATTGACGTGTACAATAATTCTCAAACTGTTTTATTATCAGCCTTAAACCATTCTAAATTCTTCAAACCGCCATAAGTGTATGACTTGTAAATCATAAATGTCTAGGCGCGCTAACTACCAAACTTTCAGCTATTATATGTCAAAACAAGTTTCATTGGAGCCTTTTGTATGGTGTATGTTGTCTTTGTCAACTATGTTGCAATAGCACTGTATAACATATTGTTGGGTGGTAGTTTGTTGCCAACTAGGTGGTCGACTCATTAGTATAGTATTAGTTTTGGTATACTTTCGAATAAAGGAACTTTTTGGAGTTACAATATTGTGATATTTTAACTCACTATCTTTGATATGAAACAACATAAAATGCCTCCCTTCAACACTGAAGGGTTGAGCAGAGGGGTAAGTACCTTAAGGACACTCATATCGTGCCGGCTATGTTTAAGTCCCACCTAATATTGGGCGAGCCTATTGCCATCAATCGGTCACTTATTCTGACCCGGGCTGCTACTGATAATATAATGATATTATCAGTAGACTGACCAAACGACGTAAAAGATTGTGATAATATTAACAGATTTAAACTAAAGCTGAGAAAATACGTTTATGAAATGTGGTCGTATCGTATCACATACTAAATGTTAACAATTACAAATACTTCCTATATATTTGTTTTGTATAACTTCACCAACACGCATCGGAGGCAAAATGTATTTATTTAGACTTAAAAATTACTTTGTATCTCATTGTAAGTGAACCTATGAATTGTTCTTATGAGAATAAATTCTTTAAACCGATATTCCTGATAAAAAAAAAAACGGAAATCTATACTTCTATACTTATATTTTAATGCAACTTTTATTTTAAGTAACTCTGTTTGTTACCTTTTCACGACTAAACGGCTGATCGGATCATAATGAAATTTGGCAAAGAGATAGATTATATTCTGGGAAAGGACATAAGCTATTTTTTTCTCACTCATACTCTTCAAAATTTCCACGCGAACGTAGTTGTGGGCCACAGCTCGTACCCAATAAAGCTTACCCCTCAACTGGGAAACGACCTGAGGACCTCAAATTCAGAAGTAGTGCTTGCGACACAGTTGACCAGAACATATCATGAGCAGAATAAAAAATAAAAAATAAAAATCGAAAAGGTTTTATTGTTTTCGAGATATGACCGCACTGCGGACAAGTGGATAGAAAAAAATATATTTTTTTCTACAATCTGACACATTTTCCGACGCATTTCACCGAACAAATTCCATATTTCGGGGCGGCCATTTTGAATTATTATAAATGCAGCTATCAATTTCCCCGTATCCAAATTCGAATCCTCTGTCAATCAGGAATCAACAAACCTTCGAAACGGCTTCAAAATGTACTCGTTGATTGACAATAACCTTATTCACACCAAAATTGTGATACAAAAAGGAGAATTTTCAAAGGGCACACCAGAAAATATCCACCACATTTTTTATTTGATCAATTTTTGTAGCAAGCAATTGATGGCTCGGGGGAAGAGGAATTTGGGAGGGAAACGATCTCATTTGTACGCGTTCTTTGATGAGATGACTGACTCAGTATCGACGTATAAGAAGCTCATGGCCTTATTCTGGAAAGCATAATATAATATGTGTATTTTTTTATCGAATTCATGACCAGGGTTTTCACACGATCGACACACAAGATTTGTACATATTTCTGTTGTATATTTTATGGTCGTAAAACTAAAATATGTTCTAAATTCACCATTATTATAACTCAGCTGCACCCGGAAATTTTTTTGACATTTAATAACGTGTACAAGAACTCTTGAGTCTCCTATTTCCAAAAATCATCAACCATTTTATAGGAACGTAAATAACTACTTTATAATATGTACAAGTTCATTATATTAACGCTTTCCCAGTAAGAAGAACACGTAATTGAAAAATATAAACACAAGAACTAAATTGGAAATAAGTAAAAGTCTGCTCAAAGTCTTAGCGCTCCGGGAAGGATTATGCTATTAAGTTATTGGAATAATTTCTACGTTACATTCTGAATAATAATAAAGCAGAGGACCGCAGAATATTATATTTTATATTTAAATTGATGTAAAATATATTATTCGTAGGGTACCTACACAACACACACATTAGATATTTGGTTTCGATCTCAACACTGATTAATTTAAAGATTCCACACACAACTTTCGTAATATTGTCAAAAAAGCGTGAAAACAATTAAATCCGTATTAAATAAAATGTAGACTGCTTTTTATTCAGTTTATTTTCTACGTAAACACTTGCCTAATAACAGACATCTATTAAATATACTCTATTTGTTAAGCAAGCAACCATTTCTATGCGATTCCCCATTCTTGAAGTTTCCTTCAATATCTTCGGAATAGCGCCGCGATCGTCTATCATAATACCGATGGAATCTTTCATTATACGGCTGTAAAACTTCTAAAAAGGAAGCTTATCTTTATAAGATACATTCATGAGAATATCAGATCTGGGAAGGAAATCTTCAGTACGTAATCATCGTTGAATAGCACGATTGTTTTTTAATCGGTGAAGTGTTCGTTACAAAATCATCTCGTTTCTTCTTCATCTTCTTCTTTTTGTGTCGATGAAACTCAAATGGTGTTGGACAGTATGAGGCCACCAGCAAATTTCTAACATTAAAGCCTGATTCTACATTGTCTTTGGGTCAGACTATCTTCGTGTCTCATTAAATGAACTCAGCCTTTCGCAGTCCACAGGTGGTCATAGGTCTCTCTCAAGTTTTGCTAGAATATCCTCGTCTTCCACATCCAGTCAAATCCTGCCATCTTTTTAAGGTGCCCACCTAAAATAGTGGCTGGGTTAGACTGGTCAAACTAGTTTGGGGCATCCTACGATACTGCACGTCCCTCGGAACTGGTTTGCTCCACCAGCCATATGTGAGCTAGTGTGAAAAAAAGAAATCCTTTTCCGCTGTTTTGAATCAGTTCACACTTGACAGTCAGCCAGCCTTTGTAATCGCAAAACTAGATGGGCCACTGGAAAACGACACAAAAATACCTACACGAATTTGCGTTTTATTAAAATACGCTTATCAGTTCCAGTAATTTAATATCGATGTCACCATATTATTAAACAGTCTAATCTTAATTGCTCAGCGTTCAAACAAAAAATGTCTTTGCCTAATTGTTTACCCAATCTAGACTTTAATTACGTAGGCAGAAATCCAATTACTTATAGTGGATCCGTAAAACATAAATATATATAAATAAGTTATAGGTTTTATGTGAAATAAGTGTTCACCTTCTTCAAGATTTATAATACTCAGTCAGTCAGTTTGTCCGTTTGATACTTAAGCGACGAAACCATCGCTCACCAGTTAGTTTCGTGTTTAATAGACGTACCTCCACTATTTAATTGTATGGGCCGGAAAAATAGTTTTGAAACAATCCTTTGTTCTTGGAATCCATCTACGTGACGTTGCGTCAAGCGACATGCAAGCGCGTTGTCATTTTTTTTGTCATCCATCGCTCCGCCACGTCAGTCGCGTCGCGTTTGATCATGGAGTCGCCGTCGTCGCAAAACGCAAGTTGCCTAAACGCGTTACTCATGGTCAATAGGTATCGAATGATGAATCTCCACCCCACTTTAAATTGCAGCCTGTTTGGTTATGACAGTCTTTCTACTCAGTCAGTAGCGGTGTACACTAATAGATTGATACTGGTTAAAATATAGTTCAGTTAGCAGATTTTATGCACTAGGTGGGACTGACTATTTACATAACATAACATAACGCTTGTAATCCCCGTTAGGCAGAAGTGTACCTAAAAGTACACCCACATTTTGTCAGTTTTGTAAGAGAGCGAGCCTGTTGCTATCAACCGAATACGTATCCAGACTCCGTGGCTGTTTACTGAGAAATTTCTGAAGACAAAACCCAATAACACTTTAACCGATCTAGGAATCGAACCCAGAACTTCATGCTCAGCAGTCAAGCTTAGGACCACTAGATCCACGACGCAGTTGAACGATTGTACAAGAGTATCATCAATCACAGAATCTTTGAGTGTTTTCTTCCAAAGTTTCTACATAGGCAAACCCGCAGTATAACAGCATAACTAAAACATTTATAGGATTTGCGTGGGCAAAAATAATGAGAATATGAGTATTTTTATATCGTTATAATATACGGTATTAAGTTGATATGCGTCCGTGCCGGCCAAAGCTAACAGCTTTATCACTTGAAACGATCAAGATTCAATTAGAGAGAAACTAATTAATATGTTTTTGTAGTAACCATTATAACATGTAAAAGTTAGTGTCAAAGAGAAGCGAGTAAAATCTACGACCCAAACATTAATTTACAGTTTAATGTTGTGTAGGTATTTGGTATTTCGTGAAAATCCAACAGTTGCTTTGCAAACGATTGTCGCCCGGTGAATTAAAAACAAACTTTGGTTTTAGTTAAGTTTATTTTGTATAAATAGTAAGCATCTGTAAATATATGTAGGTACATTTATGTTAAATATGTAGATGCCGAAATACCTAATTTATATTCGTGAAGGATTTAATCTCTAATGATAAGAAAATGATTAATATTTTAAGTCATAGAAGATACGAGCATTTATGAAGAAACGGCACTCCAACAGATGTTTTTAATTCTAATTAACATTGGCCGATTTTTTTAAGTCCAGAAATTCGCACCCGAAATGTTCAAGTTCCACTTATGCGGAAACAAAACGTAAAAAATATATTTACCAGAACATTCCACATGGATTTAAAGCCATATTCCCGAAGGAAATATAAATACTGAATTGAAATATCGTATAATGTGTATCGGAATCCCTTCCCCTGGTGAAGAGTAGACGGCCAAAGTATCGAGACCTATCCACCCCGTCTTTGCGAAAGAGTTTTACGGATTAAAGGGGATGGCGGATCCGTGGTCGCGGTTCAAGAAACATTGGCCAAGTAGAAAACGTTCGATAGGTCGGGAGCTACTTATGACTATGAATATTTATAACGTATTAGCTGAACGTCGTTTGTGTTGCTACCGGTGAATTTAAGGGTGGGTTGCTACAGTAAAAAAAAATATTTATTAAGTTTTTTTTACTTTATTTTATGATGGTAACAAGTGTAGGAAATGTGAAGGTAGATGAGATTTTTTATTTAATTCGGATAAGTGAATGAGGTCACTGAACTTACGCCACTCTTTACAGAATTGTTTTTTGTATCGCAGTATATTTCTCGGAGGAGATTTCTTGATTTAGCTCGGAGGAGCTCGTGGCTAAATAATAGCAGCTGCAAGGGCCGATCTTTCAGGTTAAGCCGCACTTGCCAATGTCGGTCGGTGGATGGGTGACCATCATTACATACCGAGTTTCCTCAGTGCCTCGGAAAGCACGTTAAACCGTTGCGCGTTGGTCCCGGCTGTCATTTGTAGATCTTTGACAGTCGTTACAGGTAGTGAGAAGCCCCAAACTCTTAGATCCAGTCATGCCAAGGGGTATCGTATTACCCAGTAGGTACTTACTGGGTTGTGGAGATCAGATAGGCAGTCGCTCCATGTATTCAGCTGCATCCGGTAAGACTGGAAGCCGACCGCAATAAATTTGGAAAAAGGCTATTCAGATGATGAGTACATATGATTTTACGTTCACAATACTGTGATCCGTATATCACACGATTAAGACTGGGAGTTGGAAAGTGACAGCGCTAGACAGCTGTCTAGCGCCATCTCATACCCACTCTCGGAAGATTACTAAAAAAATCCTGCACTAACAGATCATGGTAACCCCCCAGGTCGTATTCAATATAAGCTAATACACGTAGTTTCTGCCTGTGGCTTTGCCTGAAAGGTGATAAGCCCACGGAAACACTACCGCGATAAAAACACATCCTATAAATATAAATATAATATTATAGTATAACGTAATCTAAGCCATGGCTTATCTATGTACCAAAGTCTTTTAGCGTGAAATGATAACAGGCAGACTGACAGAATTACTTTCGCTTTTATAACATTAGAACAATTTATAGTATTTACGAAGAAGAAGAAGTGACGGCTGCCAAAGTAAGCCAACTAAGTCCCTTCACATTTGGCTACCGACTAAGATACAACGCAAACCCTCCCTTAAATGCAAATTATAAATGTTTATATAAAGAGTTCAATTTATATTCTAATTCGATGGCTTGCCGCTAGAGGGCAAGGTGTCGCCGATGACAGCACTTTTCAAACTAAATTAAGCTGTTATGACTAAGCTGTGGTTTAAAATGCACGATAAAAGATTGTATCTTACCTTTGTTAAGATCTTAAGCAAGATACGAAAGCTTCAGTAAATATGGTTCAGATATTTAAATTCTGGTTTGAAAGAAAACTAGTTAGGAGTTCTTTTTTTGTTGTATGAGCCCTATGTCAAGGTTTTTTCTGAGTCCTGTTTAATATAGCTGAGAATGGGACATGTTTGTAAAAAATTACAAAACTGACACTTTTTCGAAAGGTGTGTGCGGTTCACTAACGTATATTGTTTTCAAACCTTCGGTAGCTTATGTCAATGCAATACATGTTTGATTTTGTTACGTCACTAATGTAATTTTGTCTCGATCCTTTGTCTAGTGATAAACTATTGTTTTATTTTAAAAGATACATATACCTTTGCATTTATTTGGAGAATATTGACGTGATGTTATGTTGCTTATGTGTGGAAAGTTTGGTATATGAATGTTGATGGCTATAAGAGTAGAGGAATACCAAAAACTTATTCCGTACTTCTATATTTCTCGTCGAAATGAAAACTCACTAAACAAAATGAAACCTCAAGCGACTATTGACAATAATGTCGGTACATAATTATGTATAATGTGTATATGTAATAATGGCTTGAAATAAAATATGGATACAGTCATTATCTACCTATTATTGTCGATTATTTTGATAGTATTATCAATGTTCCGCTTAAAATATTTTTTTAAGATTAGAGCCGTAGGACCGTACCTAATTAATAACGTCATCAATTTAAAAAAAAACACCATTGGAATAAGTCTTTATTTGTATATAGGCTTTTTCGTTGCTATATTTTGTATGACATAAGAATCTCACTCAAACTTTTTATTCTTTTTTTTTTAAATTTACACGTACTTACTTTTATTTTAAGTGAGTAAATTACTTAAACCGAATGTTTAAGCTAGAAGCGTAAATTATGGTTACAGATTTTTATAAAATCAAAATCCAGTTGATATTCATACATCGTTATAAAAATAAAAGGCACTGGTATTTTATATTATCTTATGTTATTTATTATATTTATCGATTACAGTCACATATTATATCAAATATTTACAGAATACAGTATTAATATTATTGTACAACTAATGACTACATGTTAGACAAATTAATCTAATAACAAAAAACTGTGTAGTCTTATGTATCTAAAACAACACTTAACATGCATGTAGTTTAGTATATACATACGTATAAAAAACATCTAACATAAAAAAAATATCACCCCTAACTCAAATGTGCAAAGGCTAAACTAAACTACCCATTACTTTATACCTATTAAAGAAAAAACCTTATGGTTCTATACAAAGCGTTATTGCTTCCTCTAATACATCCCAGTATCATCTCTTCCTGCAATAGGATTGCCAAAAGAGAGCTAATCATAAATATGACGCATCAAAGTTAGAAAGAGAGAGACTGATATGTGCGAGAGAAGGAAAACTATGTCTCAAACTCGACGTATTCATATAACGTCGGATAACTGCCCAGTCAAATTAACTGTATAACAAAATAGCACATTACGTCATTTTGCCGTGTTATAGTCGTTTCGTATAACTGTGAAAGTGTGTGCGTGAAAGAGTGACAGATTTTATTTGAATATACGGACAAATTAAGTTGGTTGTCTTTACATAAAAACAAAAAAATATTATTAGCGATTACAAAAAATCGGCAAAAAGTTAAAATATTTCAAATAATCTGAAGCGTTAGGTTAGGCTCATGAAAAAAAAACTGTTTGTCATAGGACCAACTCAGAACTCGGCTGCTTCATGAATGTATGTTCACCTATTAAAATAGCTCATAGCACCTTAGCTAAAAAATGAACATGGTTGAAAATTAACAGATCATATTCGAAACACTACACTGCGCTCCAAAACACTAATTGTTGACGTGGCTGAAAAGGCTGGCCTCCCACTGCTTTCCCCAGCAGTGGGACAATATCGGCTAGCTATAATATTAGCACACTTATAAGCACCGTACAGTAACGGCACCACCTTATGTCATTTTTAATAGCAAGTTGTTACAATGCTACATAAGTCTACGTTGATGTGTAGATTCTCATAAAAGAATCCCGAACGGCTCGAGTTGAGCTGGTGCTGATTCCGTGCAGTGCTTATATTGATCTTTACTCGACAAAATGTAGGGAATAACTCATTTTAAACCTAACACTGAACACATTTATCACGTGACATACTTAGTTATAATAACAAATCACCGTACGCAAAATACGCGCTTTGGACGTGGAGTTGGCAACACCAGCCCGCTATACAAGACAATATCTTTCCACTCCGATTATCACACAAGCACTTTCAAAAAAAAAAAACTCGTTAATGATCACCGCCTAGTATTTGTAACAATTTGCTGCGACCTTGTTCCGGATTATTTTCGTTTGTTTCTTTTGTGGTTGACTGTGTTGCTGGATCTGGTGTTGGCTCTGTTGCTGGCTCTTTTGTTGGCTCTGTTGCTGGCTCTGTTGCTGGCTCTGTTGCTGGTTGTGTTGCTGGCTCTGTTGCTGGCTCTGTTGCTGGTTGTGTTGCTGGCTCTGTTGCTGGCTCTGTTGCAGCTGTAGTCGTCTCGGTTATCGGTGCTGTCGTAGTAGAAGTAATATTGGTCCTACATTCATCGAGCTCAGCCGCCAGTCCGTTCTTCTGACCAGCCAGAACTAACGTAGACACGAACAGCGAGAATGACAGGAGTGACAACAAAACTATGATTTTGTTGTTCAGCATCCATCCTAGGGTTCTGTCACAGTAATATTTGCAAGAATTACTCATCTTTGATTTTTCTTTGTTCTCCGTAACACACGACTTTTACTTTTCGATCTGTTGCGATGAATACTTCAGTTTCGTTACTCTTTTATCGATATTATTTTTTATCTTATTTATAAACTGATAAATAATCATGTATCTCTTATTTTATCGCTTCTAAATTGAGTCTTATTTCTTTTAGTCTAAAGTTGTGTTTATGTTAACAGACTACATGTTATTGATTAGATAATGGTCTGCTATTAATTCCTCGGTAAATTTATTTGCTAAATATTGATTCTGTTGAATTACTCGTATTGTTGCGTCATGATTATTTTAAAAGTGTAATATAAGGACTTGCTGTCCTACACGGAGGTTTAATCATCATCATCTCTTGGGAATTGACAGTGCGGTTTCAAAACGCGTGATACTAAATGAGTCAACCCTAAAAACAATGCTAGAGCACCTCATCATCTGCCCAGCCTTTTCCCAACTATGTTGGGGTCGGCTTCCAGTCTAACCAGATGCAAAACAAACATGGAGCAACTGCCTATCTGTCCTCCACAGCCCAGTTAGTACTGGGTAATACGATACCCTTTGGTAAGACTGGTTGTTAGACATTCAGGCCACTGACTACGTGTAACGACTGAAGTATTTGAATGCTAGAGCACCTAAAACAACAGTAAAAACTCACTGTTAGCTGTCGTTTTATTTTCTTGTCTTTCTCTTCTATTCATATACAACGACAAATTAAATTAAACTGTGAACTTTTACCGACACAATGTGTGGCATGAATGACAATAAAAACAAGTTTTCTTTCTGTCTGTATAAGGGACTCGAAAGATGAAATAATTTCCACCATTCAAACGCTAGCTATAAGTATAGAAAATTTGCTCCCCTCGCGTTTAAGGTTAATGACATCATCCGTATAACAAATTGTACGAATTTATGTGGAACCCTACGAACCTCCGCCCTATGTCTTCAAATGAAGTAATTTCTAAGAATAATCTGACGGTTTGTGACGGAATAGAGGCGCTCTTCGATATTTGAGTTTTCAAAAACTGTGTAAAATTCTCCCAATTATGCTGGGGTTGGCTTACAGCCTAACCAGCTGAAGAACGTGTGATGAGTTTTTCAACTATCATTTTACGCAAATAGACAATAATACAATTAAACAAACTACAACCTACTTGCGTTCACTTACTTCATGTAATAGTGCTGCATGCAGTGTCTGGACCTTGGTAAGACTTGGTAAGGTTGACTGGTTGTCAGCCTTTCGGGCCACTGACTACCTGTAACGACTGAAGCTGCGCACACAAGCTAGTCATAAGTGAAAACAAATAATTCTGTGGTTAGTCATTCTCAAATCGCATGTTCTATTCATTTTTAAACGTGGTGAAGACCTATAAAGTCTTTGTTTTGCAATGTCAATCCATAATGCATATAAATAGGTGGTTTTATTCGAAAGACAAGGCATTAGCAACGATATAGAAATGTTATCAGACTATTTGTTTGTTTGGATTCCGAAACTGCTTACATTTTTCCCCAATTTATTATTGCTATTCGCATTAAGATAACAAATAATGTGCGCATGTACTTATTATCACTTATATCAGTCATGTATGTCTACGTAGCAAAAGGTATATTTTGTTCAAGGCTGGTTGCCCTACCATGACGTCTTAAACCAATATTGTTTAGGGTAACTTTTGGCCGCAGAAGTGACTTTTGGTTGAAACCAGGAAGAAAGTTTGGTCACACGAACGAGCGTCCGACCAGTTTTGTTCAAAATATCGATCATGCGACGAGTCGTGGTCGTGGCCGCGTAGTACGCAAGTATCTAATTTGAGTGTCGGAAAGAAATAGAGCTAAAAGTACTGTATAGCTCCCTCTTTCACACTCTGGAATAATATTATAACGATACAGCTGTAAGACGTCATGGTAACCCCCAAGTGTAACTTGAAACACCGGGAGGAGACGCTGAAGAAAGACATAAAGTGACCTTATTAGTGTTATTCTTCAGAAAGGTCAGGTGCATCCTCGTTACCAGCGTTTTTTCAGCAGCGTGCGTTTGTCCGCTTGTTTTAACATTTCGCGCAATAGCGGTTCGAATGTATTGTTCCAAATTTGAATGGACGGAGTTCGGATTGGTAATATCCGGAACCACAGCACCTATTTGAAAAATTCTTTCACTATTTTAAAGGTACATTTTTCCGGATAGACGTAGGCAACTTTTTATCCGGGGACCACGCGGGCGAATCCGCGCACAAAATAGCTAGTTTTGTGATAAAACGTGCTGTACAATGCCATAGATTTAATTGAACATTTTTATACTCTTCTCCCATTTCCACCGTCTTTTCTAGACATTACTTGTGTCTACTTTGTGAGTACCAGGCGCCCCATTCTCTTATCTAACGGAACTCATTCCTTACATCGAACGAACGACAGCCGAGCATTTGTCTGCGGAACCCTTTGTATTAGCACCGATGTGTAGGGTTCCTTCAACTTTTATTAGCTAGCTTGTTTTCGGCTATTGGTGGAATTTCATCGAAATGCAGAGCAGTGATTTTGGTGTGGGTTTGTCTCTGAAAGATTTGTTCTTTTTTGTGCACGTGTTTTTTACACGTTGATATTTGTTGTTTTTTTTTTAATGAATGTAATGAAGTAAGTACAGACATTGAATCATAAGCTCACGCCTTGTTCTCATCGGGATAGGCACGAACTACAGAACGCATGCGACGATCCTTATATCCTAGATTCGCTTTGTCTGTGTTGCAAAATAGGTTACAGTTTTAAAAACCTTCCCTTTTAAAAAAAAAAAACTTTATCTAAACACATATAACTTAAATATTGAAATCTAACATGCAGTTGTACCTATATTTATATACATGTTTGGCTAATTATCACCTGCCTAGGCTTTTCCCAATATTATCCATAACTAGCTGACCTGCGCAACTTGATGACAATGGATGCTCCGCTCCTATTGGTCGCAGCGTGATGTTGTATAGCCTACAGGCTATATAACCCATTTCTCAAGGAAGGGTATGGGGGGGGGTGTAGGGGTTGCCTTCCTATCCCGCATGAAAAGAATTTTTCGAATCAGATTCCTGAGATTAGCGCGTTCAACCAAACAAACAAACGGACTCTTCAGCTTTACAATATTAGTATAGATTTAGTTAACTGCTATTATACGACCACAGAAAAAAATACACAATCACCCTCCATGTCCTAAATCAAAGCAGAACATATACATAAAATTGAAATCAAATTTTCTATCGGTGGTCGCTTTCCCCCGGGAAATCAATGACGTCACAAACCAGACGATTGATTCCGTGTTTCGCTTGCAAAATAAATATTTTATTGATGATCGCGCGCACTTTGATCCGCGTAAAGTTTTTAATGCTGATTACTTTGCCGGTAAAAAATTACGTGTAACATACGGGAGGGAAGAGTGGCGGTGTTTAAGGGTTGGCGGGAATTCGGGAATAATTTCTGCAGTTACATCACGCCTGTAAGCCATTAAGGTTTAGGCAGAGGTGTACCTTATAGTACCTACTCCCATATTTCGCCAGTTGTGTTTTCTTAGACCCATGTACAAATTCAAATTCTTGGGAGAATGATTACACTGTTACACCAATAACATTTTTTCAATTAACTTCCTCGAAAATTGGCTCTTATTGCACCACTATTAGGTTCAAAAAATTTCAGTCGTAGTTTTTTTACTCATTTATTTCTACTAGGGTTTTATTTTTACAGATAATTATAAACTAAGTCCAACGTAGTTTAAATCCTGTAGTCAGCGGTGATTGTTTTTTTAATCTCAGCAAAGAGGCGCATATTCTTGTGAAGCCTAAATATTTTTTGAATATTTAAAATTGTGTTTATAAAAAAAAAATCATAAATAAAAACACTATTATTTATATAATTATTTGCTTACATGAACAAATTAATGTCAACATTCTTTTTTTATGTTCGTATGTCACAATCGCACTCAACAGAAATTAATGTTCGTATCCGTGCTGATACGTCATCACTACGAGTTACCATATCCAAACAATATATCCTGACAATATATCTACGATGTCAAAGTAAAAACAATAATAAAAGACGTATAAATTGGTTACTTCAAGTATGGAGAGCATTAAAACTCATTGGTCATTTATATCATAAAGAGAGGCTAAATAATAACAGCCGCTCGGGTCGATCTTTAATTGAGGCCGTGCTCATCATCGATGACCACCTACCAAGTTTCCTCCGAGCCTCGTTAAACCGTTGGTCCCAGCTGTCATTTTTACATCTTTGACAGTCGTTACAGATAGTCAGTGGCTCGAAGGTCTGACAACCAGTCTTACCAACGGGTATCGTATTACCCAGTGGGTACTATCAGGTTTGTGATGGTCATATAGGCAGTCACTCCATGTAAAATACTGGTATTCAGCTGCATCCGGTTAGACTGGCCTCTGACCCCAACATAATTGAGAAAAGGCTATGGGATGATGACTCATTTGTCTCATGAAAATTTTTTCATCACCAGTTTAGAGTCTGAACAAAGCATAGCATTAAATTCGCCTTTCATTCACACGATAGTAAGTATAATGTCTGTGTCCACTGATACACATAACACTTATGTGTATGCCCAAATAAACTCCACTGTTGAATTTCAATGCTCGTTTCTGAGAGTAAAAATTCCAACAGCGTTATCATAATTATTTGGGCATTCAAAAAAAAAATGGGCATGAGTTATATATATCGTCATTGGCGAAAGTGTGTATAAAAATGCTGGTGATGTTGCGTTTATAATCGAAGTTTCAATCAAGACAATGTGTAGTTTTGCATCCTCGTCAAAATTCAGGAGGTCGTCCTAGAAGACGTAAATAATCAATATAAATTACGGTACCAGGTCAATAATAATAAACGTTGCTTTTTTTAGTTGTTTTAATTTGACATAATTTCAGAATGAAGCCCTTCTCAAAAGAGGAGAATCACCCGTTTATCTTATAAAAGTCTGCGTTTGTTTGTGTGTGTGGAAGTGTGGTTTTAGGGCTAGTATTAGACGGGCCGCGTTTTAATACGGGTGGTATACACTTACCGATTTCCGATATTAAGAAAAAAAAAATCACCTACCCATTTTATTATTGATTCGGGTCGAGAATCATTAGCATAGTTATCTCCTTGAATTTGACGAGGATGCAAAACTACACCTTGTATATCAAAACACAAATGCCACTTCCTATCAGGACTGCAGGTAGAACAGTTCTTCATTTTCCAAATCGTCCTCTATCTTACCTCAAAACACGAAAGCTTGAAGATAAGATTCATGGCATAATAGAACCCAATATACAACCCTTTGATCTGTTGATTCAGACACTTGGGGAGTCCATAATTCAGATTATTACGGTAACAAAATGGTATCTTAATTTTACAGCGGGGATCATACGGCTTTGGATCAACTTTGAATTAATATGAAAGCTTTTCGAATAAATGTTTTTAAACTATTACATTTGTTCATTCGTGAAATTAGTCTGGGTTTTAAACTAGCCTAGTCGACTGAAACTAATTTAAAAATTGAGTTAACATACATTATGTATCTGTTAATTACTTTTGCCATAACCACACCAAGAGGTATCGTGTTACCCAGTAACTGTGTTGTGAAAGTCTGATAGACAAGTGCTTCATGTAAAATACTAGTATTCAGAAGCATCCGTTTATCAAGGAAGACAATTTTAACATAGCTGGGAAAAGACTAAGCAGATTATGATGACCCTAAGCGGTTATTAGTATTTTCATAAATAATCTCTACCATCTTAGTATGCGACGTATTAGTAGTAGTTTCGATTGGCTAATAATAGTTTTAGAAGTCTATGAAAATTTCCATCCATATGTTAATCTTAGGTCTTATTTTGAGTTTCTTGTCACGGCATTTCTACTGCCACCGATATTGGCGCCTTTCACGATCTAAATACTCATAGACACTCGAGTCGATCTTCGGGTTAAGCCGAGGTTAAGGTAAATCCGTGGATGGATGACCACCCATTACATGCCGAGTTTCTTCTGTACCTCGAAAACCACGTAAAGCCGTTGGTCCCGGCTGACATTCGTAGATCTTTGTCAGTCGTTACAGGTAGTCAGTGGCCCGAAATTCTGACAACCAGTCTTACCAAGGGATATCGTATCACCCGGTATCTATTAACTGGGTTGTGGAGGTCAGAGAGGCAGTTGCCACATGTAAAATACTGGTGGTACTCAGCTGCATCCGGTTACACTGGAAGCCGACCCTAACATAATTGAAGATGCTTGGCAGATGATGATCAACTTGCTGGAAATACGCTGCCAAAAACAAAAAAAAATGTAGCAACCCACATTTCTCATTATCAGTATTTTGATTACTTAGTCAGGTATGAAGTCAACCTTCCTAATAAGTCTAACTTCGAAATTGTAAAAAAGTAGTGTCTGTCCCAAAAAGATACGCTGACAATAACCTTCGCAAATAAATAGAACGTATAGGAAATCCGCAAAAACAATCACCGAAATCAGAACTCGTAGCTTACGATATCATTTATATAATCCGATTTTAACAAGTTACTGCTACATTGTCTGCCTTAAACACATAGTTCCGGTTTGGTGTAGGGCTGCCACGCACGTGGAAATATGAAAAGTATTGTATTATGTTCCACGATTATGATTTATGAATTTTCTAAGGAAAAAATAAATAAACAGGAATTCAAACAAATTATCCACAATAAAACCTGATGGTCGGTTATTAGGTATCCTGAGTAGAGTTGTAAATAACCACAAAACGGACCATCAACCAATCAAAAATTCGTAATAGTGACATTGCTGTAAATTTTTGTAAAGTTTGCAGTGTCTGTCATGTGCGGGACAGGTATCTGACAAGGTGTCTTAATAATACACGACCAGTATATAGCCACCTGCACAGGTCTTTCGTTGGCTACGTTTAATCCTGGAAGGTGCAGGTGACAGGTGACAGGTGCAGGTATAACCTGCAGAGGGGCTCCTCACTGGCATTGTATTTGGAATGGAATTGATCTGCTATAAAAGTATAACGTAACCCTTTGTGTTTATGAGGATCCAACATAACTTCTCGGTATGTTCAGCTTGAAACACAAAAAAATCTTTCCATTTACAAGGACCGATATTCCACAACAATCTAACTGGTGAAAAAATATTGTGGCAAGTAGCAACCCTAGCCCACACAGTGTAAAGCTTCAACCGCTTGCCTTTACACTTGAGGAGTTAAGCCAGTGCGCTATCAGGGTTGGCAGACCACGCGATTGTTGGCTCAAACGCTTAATTACATTCGGCTCGATTGAGCATTGAGCACTATAGCTCAATTGAGCGTGCTGGATTTTTAGTTTCATACTTTTATAATTATAAGTGGGAGATTGGATTTTATAGAGGATGGGGTTTTTTTGTGTAATATTTTAAGGTTTTATTAGCTGGATGTTAGTGTTCCGTATATGCTCACTTTAGAGAATAGGGGGAGACCTTGAGAATTGCATTGACCACGAATGGGTGGCTTAAAAGAGCGATTGTTTGTGCTAGCACTGGGTGGAAGAAGGCTGTGAATGAGGATGATAGAGTGTCATTTTCATGACAACATAATTATTGTCATGTATACGTATGACTAAACACCGAAACAATCACGTAGAAAAAGTCCAAAACCACTCACCCAATTAATCTCCACTTGAACCTTTTCATAAAAGAAACTATTTTCAAATACACAACAACGAAAAAACCTGCCCCAAAAAAAAAAAAAAACAAACATTCGAAACAAAATCCAATTACATCAATTTATACGTAGAAAAACAAAAACGTTAGCAATATAAATCTTTGTTTTCTAGGTAGCAAAAGGTACCCATAAAAAGTCTTAAAGGAGTTGTGACAAATGCCGCCTCGTGGTTGCACTGACGTGAAAAATGATCCTTTTAGATAAGGGGGACCAACCGATTGTTATGTATAACGTGACCAGAAACACTTGATCTACCACCCCTCTTAAAACACATGACCCTAAAGCTCTCATCGAGGGGATTGGTAACAGTTCAAGAGGTCACCGTGAATGGTCGTCGAGAACCCAAGGGATGTCCCTTTAGATCGAACCGTTCCTTAACTTTGGACTGTTTGAAATAATTTCCGAGCTATGATGCTTGTGTTAAAGGTTTTTCGGTAGTTTTATGAGTGTAGTTTGTTTGGGTAAGTTAATTTAGTATATTTTGATGTTTAATTAGTTGATGGTAATTATAGCTTTTGGATTTTTTTCTTTGAAATACTGCTATGGTCGGAATGAGTTGATCATTTTGAAAAAAATAACGTTACTCTCTGCCTCTCTCCACCCTTTTAGTTTTCACTGTTGACCAGCCTGCCTTGCCTAAAAGCAGTAGTTGCTGACACTCAAAGTCAAAGTTATTTCCTTTGCTTGCATGACACTTATTACAAATGAAGACACCACCATCATTTTCAGCGTCGTCATTCTCCTGTGCTTATCCTAGTTTACTTTCGAGTCGGTGCAATCTGTCTTCTTCTGCCATACTTCTCTTTCTTCCTTTATCGTGTGGCTAGTGCCTAACCTGGTGTCAGAGTTTTTATGCCGGCCATGGATCTCTGATTTGGCTTATATCTACTTTATTTACCTATTACTCGTCATATCAGTAGTCAACGCCTTTCTAGCCAAGACAACACCAATTACCAATTAAGAAATCAATACATACGTCGACACTGTATTGCACGTATTTTTTTTTCCACAATCTGTCTACCGCAAAAACCTTTTAGAAATTTTCCATAAACATAACACGGTACTTACATACATATATACGCACACATACTCCAGTGCAACGTGGAAAAACGTTGTGATTCCCTAGATGCCAAATGAGGACACATTACCAGATTGTGAGAGGGGTTGAGAACATTTTTTTTTTGAGTTTAATGTGGGTAATTTGATGTTTGCAGCCAGAATCTGAGTTGTACAGGTCATTTGAAAATTCTGGAACTTAACGTAAAATTCTGGAAGTCAATTGCATATGGTTAGAATGATAGCGATCTTAATATGAGGTGGAAGGGACACGTCGCTAAAACGGTAACCACGTATTCAGTACATCATTTTGAACCCCCCCCCCCACATGAAAATTTCTCGTCGGTTATAAAAAAAAAACACCTTGTATAATAGCCGGGAAAATGCTAAATGCTAATGATGTTGAGAATTTCGGGGCGTAGTAAAGTGATGATTGTAATTTTAAAACAAACGTTATTATGCCTAACTAACCCCAAATAAGAAAAAAACATTATTTAATTAGCGATCTACTCCATTGAATTATCTATGAATTGAAGTCTTTATAAATAATATTACGTTATAAAACTGCACTATTAATGTTTGAAGCTAAAGCTGCATCCACATGGAAGTTATTTTGTGGAGCAAGGTTCGCAAATAGGTGTCAACGCGTAACAAAAGCCACAATTTTTATAGAAATTTAATATTGTGAAATGTTGCTATTCTACATTAAGATGAAACTCATTTACCTACGACAAGAAACCCACAGAATTTCAAAGTAATCCAATCCAAGTTACAAAGTAACTACTTCAAAATTATCTTTAATATTATACATATTTGACACACCGCACATGGGCCCAAAACTCGATAGTTCCCTTGTACGTGATGTTTGTTTCCACCATCACAATCAAAAACTTTTCCCTGCGTAGGGTAGACACAACCAATATTAATAATGTCGTCGATTGAAATAGATAAAATAATGTTTTGTCCGTTTGTTGCAGTATTGCTTCGAAACTAAGTAACCAAGAATAGAGAAATTCAAAATTCATTCACAGTCGTATAAAATGAGTTTAAATCGGTAAACTGACGAAGGATGACTATTCGTGTAATAAATAATAATTTATCTGGCGGCACAAATCATTCATTACACCAATTATTAGTAGTTCTCAGAATACCTAATACAAAGTCAAACTCAAACTCAAAGCATTTATTTCAATTAGACCATTACAGGCACTTTTGAATGTCAAAACACAAAAAATAAACTAAACTACAGTCCCTGTCACAGGGCATAATAACTTGTGAAAGTACTGTAGTTACCCATTCGAAAGCGCAGATCCTATAGAGAAGAATGGGCACTCTTTTAAATCAATATGCTTTTATATTCATGTCGAGATTATACATACATGCACCAAATATTCTTTTTATTATATTGTTGTGAATCAAAAGACAAGAAACCAAACCGGTATAAAAGCGAGCGCTGCCCACAGCGCGCTCTTATTGGTTCGAGAGCCGTCAGACCGTCAACACGTTGTCATAGCGACCGACAATTATTTTTCCTAATGTGGTGTGATTTTATGTTCTTTGCTAATTGCTTGATTTATTAAATTAATTCTGTAGCTGTAAGATATTTGTTTTTAAAAAAATAACTTGCCATCCAGTTTGCAAGATCAGAAGTGGGATTCCATCCAATTCCTGTTTTTGTTGATTAGATTTGCGCTTAAATAAAAAAAATAAAATGTCGGATCGCTCTCGGAGTCGTCGCCATAGTCGTGAGCTAGGCCGGCGACATAGTAGACTTCGGGATCGTACGCAGACCCCGGAGAGTGACCTACAGCGGGAACTAAAGGTAATGCGATCGCGTTTGAAGGTTTTAGAAGATCAAGCGTCGTTTGCACAGCCGAAACGCTCGCGCAAGCAGAGGGTACCTTCACATGAGTCACCGCGCTCAGAGCGAGGCGCGCCGCCGCCGCCTGCCCGGCGCCAGTCGACCCCGACATCACGGCGCCATGCCAAGCGCGTTGTATCGCCGTTGCCAGGGCGATCGGCGCAAGCGCCGCGGTCACGTACGCCACCTCTGCTGTCCGCGCCGCCGAGCGTGCTCCGTGCCGGTTGTACAGCAGAGTCTTTGTTGGAACACGCCGGTGCAGTAAGCGATATCACCGCAACGGATCGCATAGTGGACGCGATTCGTTCCATTAATAATCGGGTGAGATCTGACCAACATTTTTTTATTTCTAGTTTCGATCCTAGTCTGAATAATATTAGTGATTGGTGTGATGAAGTTGATCGAGCAAAACTTTTAAATAATTGGAGCGATCATGAATGTCTTTCGCGAATAGGTAATTGTTTAAAAGGTGACGCTCGTACGTGGTTACGCGAGTGGGTTACGAGTGATCGTACGTGGAGTAATTTTAAAAAGGAATTTACGCCTCTGTGTCCGAAAACACCAGACGTTGCAAACATTTTATTTGACGTAATGAACACAAATTCGGATAATTACACTACGTACGCTGATTACGCCCGACGCTCGTTACTTCGATTACGCATAGTGCACGGACTTAGTGAAGAGCTTATTTCTGCGATTGTTGTTCGTGGTATTGTAGACCCTCACATTAGAGCGTCGGCTACTAATGCTAAGTTGTCTCCTAACAACATAGTTGAATTTTTATCAATTTATGTAAAACCGTCAAATTCTAAGGTGCAAAGTTCACGTCCTACCTCACAAAATAATTCGGGTAAAAATAATCACACGAGTAATTTAATTAGAAAGCGTAGACTTGAGGAGGGCAAGTGTTTTTCGTGTGGTGTGGCCGGACATAAACAGGCTGTTTGTAACAAGAAAGCTAAGGTCGATGCAAACGAGAGTTTGAACTCTAGTGGTTCAAATAATTCCCATTCCAAACCTGAAAAAGAACCTTGTTCTTTTTGCAAGAAGCCTGGCCACAAAGTGGATAACTGTTTCGCAAAACAAAAATCGGAGTCGCGCAACAAAAACAATGTAAATTTTTGTCTCGAAAATAAGACTATCCGCAATAACGACGTTATCGTAGCCGTTATTCAGGGTATACCAGTAGATGTTTTAATTGATAGTGGGTCAACCATATCACTTATAACATCGTCGCTGTTGAAACACTTCCATTGCGCGCACAAGCCAGCATTCCGCGTGTTAAGGGGATTGGGAAGTCAAGAGATTGAAAGCACTTCGTACGTCACCTTACCGATTGAGTTCGATGGTCTAACACTCGAGGTCGATTTATTTGTCGTAGCGCCTGAGTTTATGAACACGCCAATCATTGTGGGAACCGACGTGCTCAATAGGGATGGTGTACGGTATATTCGCACGTGCAATTTTCAATCACTTACTAGAAAGGTAGACAGTGCGGAAGATGTGATGACTGTTCAGTACGACGAGCCAATACCCGTTAACACGCCTCTCGTAGGTGATCAATTACAGCGTTTGTTTACTATGATAAATGAGTTTTCTGCATATTTCATATCTGGTACCGCGACATCGACTGTAAATACGGGGTGTATGACGATCAAACTTAGCAATAATACTCCTGTCAACTACCGACCTTATCGAATGTCTCAAGCAGAAACACTTCGCGTTCGTGAAATAATTAAAGATTTGATAGCCAAAGGTGTTATTCGCGAATCTGAATCCGACTATGCAAGTCCAATTCTTTTAGTCAAAAAGAAAGACGGGTCGGATAGGATGTGCGTAGATTTCCGTAAATTAAACGAAGTTACGGTTAAAGATCGTTTTCCATTACCGCGAATCGACGATTACATAGACCGATTGGGACATAATAAGTACTTCACCAGCCTTGATATGGCAACTGGCTTTCATCAGATAAGTCTTCATGAGGAGTCCGTTCCACTAACCGGGTTCGTTACGCCTGAGGGCCATTTTGAATACTTAAAAATGCCGTATGGTTTGGCAAATGCCCCGGTTGTGTATCAACGCATTATCTCAAAAACATTGCGCAAATTTATTAATTCTGGTGATGTACTTGTTTACATTGATGACATTTTAATTTTGAGCCAAACAATAGACCAGGGTTTCGATCTTCTGTACCAGGTTCTTCAAGCACTGACACAATCTGGTTTTTCTGTCAATTTGAAAAAATGTTCCTTTTTAACAACTGAAGTAGAATATTTAGGACGTAGAATAAGCCAAGGTCAGGTACGACCGAGCCCCAGCAAGATAAAGGCCCTGATCGATTCCCCTGAACCGAAAAACGTGAGACAAGTCCGCCAGTTTCTGGGCTTAGCCAGCTACTTTCGTAGATATATACCGCGCTTCGCTCAAAGGGCTGCTTGTATCGCTGCGCTTACTAGGAAAGGGATTGAATTTAATTGGGGAAAGGAACATCAGGACGCTCGTAAAGAAATAGTTGAATGTCTTACTAATGAACCGGTCCTAGCGATATATGACCCTTCCTTGCCAATAGAAGTGCACACAGACGCTAGTTCCATTGGTTATGGAGCTGTATTGTTTCAAATGCACGATGGCGGCCACAAGCGAGTGGTTGCCTACTTCAGTAGGCTTACACAAGGCGCGGAAAATAAGTATCACTCATATGAGCTAGAGACCCTTGCTGTGGTTAAAGCCTTGCAGCATTTCAGACCTTATCTTGTGGGTGTGCGTTTCACCGTTGTTACAGATTGTAATGCGTTGAGGCTCACACAGCGCAAGAGAGATCTATTACCCAGAGTAGCCCGATGGTGGGTCTACCTTCAAGATTTTGATTTTGGCCTGGATTATCGTAAAGGCACACTTATGTCACATGCTGATTATCTGAGTCGGAACCCTGTCAATGTGTGTACAATTCAGAAACCTCAGAGTTGGGCACAGATTGCACAGGCTGCCGACGAAGAAACGCAGGTTCTCATACAAAGACTCAATGATGGGCAACTTGATGCCACGCGATATATTGTCAAAAACGATGTCCTTTACGTAAAGTATTCCCCTACTGGCGAAGCTTCCCGTTTCCTTTGTTATATCCCTAAAGGGCATCGTCTTAGTCTCCTTCGTGTGTTCCATGATGAACATAATCATTTTGGGGTTGATAAGACGGTTGATTTAATTATAAAGCACTTTTGGTTCCCTGGTTTGCGCAATTTTGTGTTAAAATATATCTCACATTGCCTAGTGTGCATCGCGCATAAGAAGGTCGCACGAGCCCCATTCCAACCTATTAGTTCTTGGGAAAAACCAGACCTACCCTTTGAAACCATTCACATGGATGCCTTGGGACCTCTGCCTGAGGCCGATGGGTATCGTCATATTTTAATAGTTATTGACGCGTTTTCCAAGTTTTGCCTCCTTTACCCTATGTATCGGCAAGATGCAAATGAGCTAAAGCAACATTTCAACAATGTTATATCCCTATTTGGAACTCCTAAATTAATAGTAGCCGACAGGGGCCGCATGTTTCAAAGTGCCGAATTTCTTGACTGGGTTAAAAGTATGGGGTGCGATACACATTTTATAACGCCTGAGATGCACCAATCTAATGGGCAGGTCGAGCGTTACTGTCGGACGGTTCTTAATATGATACGAATCGAAACTAACTATCGACAAAACGCATGGCCGACTGTTATATGGAAAATTCAGTTGGTACTGAACATCACCAAGCACAGAATTACGCAATACTCTGCCCTTAATCTGCTGGCGGGTATTGAGGCAGCTACGCCGCTTATAAGAAGTTTGGTACGTGATGTTGCGTTCGAGGGTTCCAGTCCTAATAGAGAGAGCCTACGTGAAATGAGGAGACAGAGAACAACAGAACGACTTAGGCAGAATCGGCACCAGCAAGATGCTTACGTCAATCACGGGAGGAAGCCTCCCCGAGCTTTTGAACTAAACGGTTTGGTTTTTGTGCGAAAGCAGGCTCAATCGACCGGAAAGTTGGACTCCTGTATGCGTGGCCCCTACCGCATCGTGAAAACGCTGCCACAAGGGCGCTACGAGCTCCAGCTCTTGGCCGGGTCGTATGGGAAGTACACGCAGGCGGCTGCGGAGTACATGATCCCTTGGCGCGGAGAGTGGACTCCTGAAGTATGTGCTGCTTACTTCGATGGTGAGTGCTTAATGCCTCTTATATATGAAGCTTCATATGTGTTTGTGTTTTATTGTTGTGTGTTGGGATAAGCTTCACGTAGTGCCTCTATCCTGACCAAAAGAAGTTAAGAGTACGCTTTAGAGCTAGCCTCTGACTCCGCTAAGTTTTGCCACACAGTGGGGCTATTTCTTAGCTGAATATCAAGATGCGTCTTGATATACGACTTACCCGCTAATTTATCGAGACAAGCTTCACGTCGTGCCTCTATCTCGATGGTTTAGCGTGTGCCAGACCACAATCAATGATGTGCGTATGCACAATGCGTAGCGTTGTGCATAGAGCGCATGGTTTTCTATTTTATGCAGATGCAGACCATGAAGATGAGGAGTCTACACTTGTTACGGCTGAGTCAATTTCGCCAGCCAACCAGTCTGTCGCCCAGCCACAACCTAGTACCTCCGGGGTCCAGGCTGAAGCGCAGCAGCATCTCATCGAGCCTGAGCCACTGCAGCTTCACATCGAGCCTGAGCCCTTGCAGCTTCACATCGAGCCTGAGGGGCCCCAGCAGACATAGCGTTCTCCTTGCCTATGCTAGAGACCGACCACCAGAGCTGAAGACATCGTGAAGGAGCCCGGGACGGCCTCCTGTCAGGAGAGGCCGTGTTGTGAATCAAAAGACAAGAAACCAAACCGGTATAAAAGCGAGCGCTGCCCACAGCGCGCTCTTATTGGTTCGAGAGCCGTCAGACCGTCAACACGTTGTCATAGCGACCGACAATTATTTTTCCTAATGTGGTGTGATTTTATGTTCTTTGCTAATTGCTTGATTTATTAAATTAATTCTGTAGCTGTAAGATATTTGTTTTTAAAAAAATAACTTGCCATCCAGTTTGCAAGAATATTGTAATGTCAATAAATGGGACAAGTTCGTGCCAGTTTCGTGTTTGTCTTGAAACCTATGAAAAATCGAGTTGTAATGAATGTATCATGAAATTATAAAACTAAGTACATATGTCCCGGCTCTTAATACATTTTTGATTTCAAAGAACTGAAAAATGAAATATAAAACCCACTTCGTCAAACATTTTTCACTGAAATTTATTTTGTGTCATACTGTTCAAAGTAGAGAATGATAGCAAAATCCTTAACTGTTCTCTACCTTCCTCGCTCTCCAACTTATCTTGGACCCTCCACCATGGGTCCTGTTATTGATGTCAAACAGATCAAAGACGAGGTTGGGGCCCATCTGGGCCTTATTAAACTTAGAACCGCAAACAACCCATGTTTGTCTAATATGACGGCAAACATCGGAACAAAAATATTTGCGGGTACATGTAAATTGAGGGATCGAACGGGAAAAGCAGAAGCTTAATTAAGGTAGATGCATTTATTTGTAACAGCCTGTATATGTTTGGTGAACACATGGTGCTCCAAAAAATGAAAAGGGTGTTCATTAATATTGCAAAAATAAATGTCAGAATCAAGCATCATTTTGAATTCAGGTCAATATCAAAGACAAGTTAGTAAAAAAACTTCGGACGTAGACAAAAAAGGAGATTTTTTTTTCTTGCGTCAAACATAACATCATGTCCGTAATCCCAGAAGAGCTAGGCAGCAGTGTATCTAATTATAGTACACCCACATTTCACCAGTAATGGTACTGCGTCTAAATATAAACTAATTAAATAATTATACACCAGTTTCCCCACTATTAACCAGAAAATGATTCAAGAAGCATCCAATTAGGCTTATTAAGTCCCGCGAAGGTTCCATTCAGTTAGCATTGAGGATGCTCGACTGTACACGACTTACGAAGCGTTGTTGCTGTACCTTGCATTTAATGCGAGCTGTTGCAATGAATGTACGGAGGGTTTGGATGTGGTATTGCGTGTTACTGTTTTTATGTTGATTTTGGTAGAAGACCAAAGGAACTACGGATGAACTATGTGAAACATGATAAGGCTAGACAGGAGGTGACTGCTGAGATGACGACTAATAGAGAAGCATGGAAGAAGAAGACCTGCTGCGCCGACCTCAAACCAATTGGCATAAGAGCTGGAGAATGCTGATGATAAATCAATCAGTGTCTTTATTGGAGAGGTTGAAAAGCCAATTATTATGATCCTCTACATTGTTAAAAGTACACTTCATAAGTCATTGTCATCAGACATTGTGGAACAAACAATCCACCATCAACAAGTACGCCATTTTTTTGTCTCCATATTGTTAAACCAAAGCAAATTCACATCAGACGGGTTGCGGCCAAACGCTGGCCTATTAAGTATAAAAAAATATATCGCCTCGATCTCGAACACAGTCATCGGAGGTTCTTTGTAGTTTCAAGATTATGTCCATTTTTGTATTTGTATACCCACCATCTTTAAATCGTTTGAAAAATAAAGTCATACTTATTTCAGACAGAAAGAAAATTCAGAATCAATACGAAAGCATTTGTCATCATTAAAATATTATTCAAACTATTATAGTGATGGACTTTGGATTGCCATCGTGGTGAAAGGATTACCCAGTCAGCGCGGGTACTCGCTGACTGCCCAACATGCGCCGGCCGTATGGTGGCTCAGTAGATAAATTGCTCGGGGAGCCTTTTTCTTTCATATTGTGATAAGATTAACTCTTATAAGGGTAATATGAACCAGGTGTCCGATGTCTAGACAAAAGTTTCACATTCAAGACAAGCAAACGTACAAAAATGAGTCACGATTTAATATCTACGAAAGGAAAATTATTGGAAAATGATTTGTCGTTGGTTCCGGCTGTCATGAGTTGAACTTTGACAATCGTTACGATTAGTCAAAAGCCCGAAAATCTGACAACCAGTTTTGCCATGGGGTAACGTGATATCCAGTGAAATGGCTGTCGAGGTCAGATATGCAGTCGCTTCATGTAAAATACTGGTATTCAACTGCATCTCGTTTGACTGGAAATCGACCTCAACTCCGGAGTACAGGGCAGAGATTATATTGAAGGGTAAAAAGAACAACACTCGTGAATCTCCGACAATTTTCGTACATCTCCGTAACCGGGCTATGTTATGAAAGCATAAATCGCTGCGGCTTATTAAGTTGGCAATGCTGTTTGCCCACTTTATTAAAATTATGTTTTATTTACATTGCGCGTTGAAAATTTGCTCTTAAGTGTTCGGATTGGTCGGTTTGAATTAATGTTCTTTTATTTCTTTTATTAACTGTTGGTTTAGCTTTTTATAGAGTTCGGCCTGGTCAATTTGTTTTTTTCTTTGGCTTGTTTATCATCACGCCTTGTAATCTCTAAAGGGTTTGCTAAAAAGGTGTACCTCATAGTACATTTGGGCAGTTATGTTTAAGGCGGTTATCACAAGACACTGCTCGTACGCGCAGACGGGCGGTGCAGCGGATCTCACGTCGCATTGACTTGTATGAAATCCGTTGATGCCTAACAAACGTACACCGCCCGACCGCGCGGACGACAGGCGCTCACCGCCTCTCCGCGCGGCGCACGGCACATACATCCGCTTCGCCACCCCATGTAATATGGGACGAGCCTATTGCCATTAACCGGGTACAAATCCGGACTCTGTGGCTGTTACTGTTGTGTGAGAAATTCTTGATGGAAAAACCCAATAACACTTTGCCCGACCAATCGACCTGGGAAGTGAACTCAGAACTTCATGCTCAGCAATAGCGCTTGCAATCACTAAACCAACGAGAGATTCAACAATAATAACACACAGACCCTGACCACACAATACCCTGAGATAGGACAAGGTATATTTCTCATCCCAGTTGTAGGCACTTTCTCGTGAAATAATTTCAGAATACCACGCGAGCGAAGTCGCGAGCAAAACCACTTACTTTAAATGAAGTGACGATAAACATCAATCCACAAACGAATATCTGTTGACAACCTGCAACAAAAGTTAGTCATGCCGCAATTTCTAGATCAAAGATTATGTTGTTTACGTTTTATTGAAAGAATCCTACGGAATTAAGGCTAAAGCTTAATTTCCAAATGATAACATCTAATCTATGAGTCGCAGGAATCGGTATGACTTTGTGGTTTTTCAATTTGACTCATTACGTATTAGGATATACCATGAATCATAGTTTTATTCGTACATTTAAATATGACAGATACGATAAAGATATGATGATGTAGAAAATGCGACTCAACCTTTAATCCATAGACACAAGAACTAAAGAAATGACTCATCCTTATCTAAATAATGTCAAACAGATCTAGATATGAACAGGATGCATTGGTGTTGCACAGCAGCATAAAAGACATCGCTGTCAGGTTACATGATTACATAACGCACAGTCTATACAAATAAATAACATTGAAGTGTCTGTTTATAATTTCAAAATATTAACTTTTTAGTGAATGCTTTTACGATTCTTATTTTTATCGTCTGTCTGTCTGTTCCGGCTAATCTCCCAAACGGCTCGACCAATTTCGACGGGACTTTCGCTGGCAGATAACTGATGTTATAAGGAGTAACTGAGACTGTCTCTAAAAACTACGAGTAAAAAAATAAGGCCACAAAATCCAGACTTCAACCCCAAAAAAATCCAATAATCGTACATGCCCTAAATAATATAAAGTGATACACCACTGAATATCTAATTCCGAAGTCTTCTCGTTACGCGTATCAGAAAAACTCGATAATACCGGTTGATACTGGTTTAATCTAGTAACGGGTAAATTACGCGCCGTAATCCCTGTTCGGGGGAAAGCAATCAGTATTAAGTAGGAGCAAGGTACGCGGTGTGCGTAAGGCTCAATTTACAATGACACGGAACGGAATTTTAGCGAATTTTTGTACCGAAATCTTACAAAGCATAATGCACTATATGTGTATTGCGTAGCTTACAGATTAGATATGGGCCAAAAACAAGTCGCGCGTCTTCCGAAGAAGTCTCGCGCTTGCTCGAGAACTGCCGCTGTTAGCAGCTCATGTCTAGTTTGTACGTTACATACTTGACACAAAGTTCATAACGCTATGTCCAATTTCGATACAAAAAAACCGTGCCAATGTAAATTGAGCCTAACTAGGAGCCTGGCACGCGGTGTGCGTAATAGGTACCTGCCTACGTGAAAAGAGAACTTGTTCCTTTTAAGACGTGGAATTAAAATCTGGAGTGGAATTGTGAGTTAAAGACTTTTTTGTAAGGTCTTGCTTGACATTGAGGGTATTGACATGAAGCCATACAATGTGTTCTGTATTTGAATAGCAAATTTTTGAGAAGAAAACGTGTACGAAAATCATACACACGAACAGGAAAGTCTATGATACTCAGTGAAAACCTCTGAGATAACCTTGTTCTTTGTTATTTGCCCTGTGGATTATATTCCTTTAAAAAAATGTGTTTATAATTCGTGTAGCAGCTTTCAAAAAATTTTGCATCACTTATTTAACCCCTTTCCAGGAAGAATTTTCAAAAAATATTTTCTTTTCCTTTTGTAAAGAGCTCTTGTGCAAAATTCAAGCTCCTTTACTCAGCGTTTATAACTTAAAGTGCTTTGAGATTCTTCAAGTAATATAGTGGTACAACAAAAGTCACTACAGTCAGTGGTCGCTAGTGCGACTGCTGAACACGACGTCCTGGGTTCGATTCCCAGATCGTGCAAAGTGTTACTGGGTTTTCCCGTCAGAAATTTCTCAGTACCTACCAGCGACGGAGTCTAGATTTGTGCCCGGTTGATAGCAATAGGCTGACCCCTATTACGTGGGACTTAAAAAACGCACCTAACTGGCGAAATGTGGGTGTATTATTAGGTATATCTCTGCCAAACCCTTCGGGGACAACAGGCATGATGATATGTTAATAAAAGTCACAGACAGACCACCACATAATTTTGTCTCACACTCTCTTTCCAATACAAAAAAGCATCAATACACCACACCATGGTGTGGTACAACACTCATCTTCATTAACGAAAACACATCTAGTCAGGCATAATGAATAAATCCGTGTGCCTCTAGTATGTTCTCCATTGATTTCCCTCGAGTTACCACCTACAGCCAGACAAAATATCATTACTTTACACACGGGCGCCGCTCCTCATTTCCGAAGTCACTTCACTGAATCAAGCGTTTTGAAGGGCTGATCGTGATCAATCAAATTCAAGATGATTATCTGAAACAGTGAATTGGAGGGTGTGGAATACTGAAGTTTGGTGAGAGAAAGTGTCTTGTTTGTGAGCGATTAAAACTACGATGTGTGACTACATATCTACTATAACACTAAATTTAATATTATAAAGCTGAAGAATTTGTTTGTTTGTTTCGTTGAACGTGCTAATTTCAGGAACTACTGGTTCGAATTGCAGTTTTTTTGGGTGGATACGGATAGCCCATTTATCGAGGAAGGTATGGATATAAGATCACGCTGCGACCAAAAGGAGCGAGCATCCCTCAGAAATGTTACGCTGACGAAGTTGCGCGGGTCAGCTATTAATTTATATGACTACTAATTCAGTCATGGTATCTATTTGTTTTTTCGTATAGTTAGTACTTAACCTGGTGTCCGAGTTTTTGTGCCGCCCGTTAGCCTCTGAATTGGCTTTACATGTCGAGGAGGAATATCTCTCAGGCATGCTGGTTTCCTCACGATGTTTTCCTTCATCGAAGCAAGTGATAATTATAAAACGCACATGAATCCGAAAAATCTGATGTGCGTGTCTTTTGTTCTAACTTGAAACCTTAGTTAGCGCTTTGACATTCTTTGCATCATTTTACACAGACTGACGTAAAACACCACACGAAGCAAAAAAAAAAGCTTTATTCTAGATCTTCTTTCTATTTCTGATGATACTGGTGCCAAAGTATGCAATAGAATGATAATTATAAAGAAACACAAACAGACAAACCTAACATAGATAATTAAAACAAATAATAAATAAGCAGCTAGTAATAAACTCGTAGGTAAATTCAAGAGTAAAACTCTTTCTTATTAAATAAACAATTAGCCTCATTTTCTAAAAGTTTCCTCTGAAAAACCTGACACTGTCGTACGCCTTTAATCCAGTTTTATATAGAAAGCCCGACCTTATACAATTAGACGTTAATCACATACAAACTCAAAGTACACAAAGGTTTATTTTCCAACGAGCAAAAATTTTCACTTAAACTTGCTAACACCTCAAACGAGGGCAAACAATTAGTAACATCACAAAGCTTTGAATATGCAGAAATAATGCTTTTCATTATAAAAATCTAACTTTCTAATTAGCCCTTACGTAGCGAGCGTAAAAACTGTGACCACAACGCTGTGCTTCGACAAAGTGCTCTTTTCATAGACGCTGAGAGTGTGGAATATGGTCAAAAATGTTTTTCTTCTGGTGCCTTTCACAATAATGAAGATAGGCATTAACTCCGAATAATTGTTCAAGCCTCTTTCGCGGTGAAACAGCTGCGCAGCAGTCTTGATCCCGGTCAAAAATATTATTCTTCTTTAGCATGTAGTTAGTGCCTCACCTGGTGTTAAATATTATTAATATCATAATATTAATACCAAACTCGTGGCCGTCGGACTGCCAAATCATAGGTCCCAAGTTCGAACTTAAGACACGCACCTCTGATTTTTCGGGTTCATGTGCGCATTGAATGATTGTCATTTGGTCCGTTGAAGGAAAACATCGTGAGGAAACAGCATGCCTGAGAGATTAATATGAGTATTTCTTCGACGACATGGAAAGCCAAGTCAGAGGCCCATGGGCGGCACAAAAACTCTGACACTAGGATAGGCACTAACCACACGATAAAGAAAGAAAGAATACCAACCTGTCCCACAACTAAGCAAAGCACATACATACATTATCACCTCGGTTGCTGTAGGCGAATTGTCGTTTTCAGGCTTTTAGGGATGTGTTTCAGATTTAATCACGATGTTTTCTTTCATCGATGTCTTAGATAATAAACATAACAAATGCTATTAGGACTTACAATACATTTTCGATGAGAATTTACAATGAAGAATGCACAACAGGTTTTGTTGCAGAGTTACAGCTGCCTGCCGTTGGAGTTCTATAGAATCTTGTCAATACCGTTCCAGAGAATACTGCTGTTAAAATTTTCATTCATTGTTAACTTTACTAATACATGCAGATGTAATTCATTATTTTACCAGACATATGGACAGTCAAGCTAAAGATGTTATGTGTAAAAACAAAAGAAGAACGGTCTACGCACTATTACCATACATTTTTTCGGCGAGTTTCAGGCACTTTGCAAGACAGTTTTACTTTTTATTTTCTTCCAACACATCTTACGCATATACCTTATTCGTCACAAAAAAAAACGCAGTATTCTCCGCCGAAACACAATAAAAGCATCACGGGCAATACGCCTTGAATAAAGTCTCCTTTCTCACACACCGTTAGGTCCCAAGTCTAAGTGGTCGCAGTATTTACTAAGCATACATTCTCGTCCGCCCTCATTAAAGGAAGCCGAGAGGAACTTTTTGCCAGTTTGCGACCATAAAAATGGCTGGGAAATATAGGGCTTAGTGAGTTTCTTTTTATTTTAAACCTGCCCTTTGAAACCGTGTGCGACAATGAGTATGTAGGTATTTATTTTGGTTTAATTAATGTTTTTGTGATGAAGCTGTGGACAAAATAAGAAATTTTAGAGATTTTGTTTTAACTATCAGCGCTTTTACTAATTTTGGGGATCTTGAACATAACATCACGCCTGTAGATAATCCCCAAAGGGTTAGGCAGAGGTGTACCTACCCGAATAGTATATCCACATTTAACCAGTTATGTTTATGTACCATATAATACGGGGTGACCCTATTGCCATCAACCGACACGAATCCAGACTCCGTGTCTGCTACTAAAGAATTCCTGAAGGAAAACCCCAACAGCACTTTGCCCGACCTGGCAATCGAACCCAGAACCACGAGCTTAGCAGTCACGCTTGCTACCACTAGACAACAACGAGGCAGTCAAATACAATGAAATGGCAGGATCTTGAATCATACTGTACTGAACCCTAGGCTTATTTTTTTGCTACATGTACGAGTGTACACAGTTCTTCTTCACTCGTACAACTAATGACTAGAGAGCTGTACATTTTCGAGCTATATTATAAGATTATCACGCGTCAAGGTTTGCCTAAAACTGCGTTCATATGCTGGAATCTTGTACAGTTGGATTCAAAATCTAGACAAAATTATGGGTGGTATGCGAAAAAGTAGATAAAGCGTAAAAACTTGAAGTCTGTGAAATAATTGTCATTTTGGAGGACCACTTGGTCTGTACAGTGCATCGTCTTGTGATATCGTAGATATGGAATCTTAAATTTAGATAACATACAAACTAACTACATACGTAACGCTAACATACTTCCTTTCACCAAGGGTTAAGTGCAATTTACATCGCGTTCCTGACGGGAAAACTTAACTACAATTTACACAATACAAAGTAGCAGTCACCATCATCAGCATCATTCTCCTGCCCTTAACCCAATTTATTTGGTTAGTCACCAACTCGACACGAATGACTGGACACACGTGTGTCTAGTTAGTGAAACTCAAAATTGGTATGCCTTATATTTCGTCATCTGGACACGAAAAAACATTTTACGCGTGTCGACTTGGTGAAACTTAAATATAATCACTTTAATGTTTTCGCCAACTGGACACACGTTCGGATTTGACCCGAATTCATGACAAATTACAGTCACTCAAATTAATGTTTTGTGTCACAATCATCGTAGGCCACTAAACGTCCCACTGTTGGGAGCGGATAATTTTGTATATCACTGTATTATTAATTATTCACAATTGGGGTCGGCGCAGCATGTTTTTTTCTTTCATACTTCTTTCTCTATTACTTGGCATGTCATTAGACACCTCCAGAGCAGTATTAATCCTCAAATATTCAACTTGAATAACAAACACTGCGTAATAAACAACACGGCTTTATTTTGTTTTAAAATCACAATAATTTTAGCAACACAAATACGTACATTTCGTATTTCATCCCGACGTTTATAAATCAACACAAAAGTAGGGGTGACGGCCTGGAAAATTAGAGGTTTTTAAAATCCAATTTTAATATGTTAATAAGGAATATGGTGTTGTGGGTTTTTGTTATTTTTGGTACTAATTATAAACGTTGTTTTGATGTGAAAGATTTGGGTTAACCGTTTACTGGCTTTGAGGTGTTTTTATTTAATTTTCAATTGTTTTCACATTCATATCTTTATTTGGCATTCCATAATGTGTGAAGATCTTCCAATAGGCTTAAGCTTAAAGCTAAGGTACTTAAGGACCCTGTGGGCACAACAAAAAGTATAAATAAATTAATGTTTGAAAGAAAATTAATAATTAATCAATTTAACAATATTAAAACATGTCCTTAATATTAATTAACTAAATTATGTCATTTATTTATATTGAGATCAGTTATGTATATATGTCAGGTAGGTATTGAATTTTTTTTTAAAATGATACAATCTTTGTCACAACACGACAATCTATAATACCGTATGTACCTGAGCAATGATCTTCGATATTTTTTTAAATTATTAATTAAATAACAAGTCGGTTGTGCCCGACTGCTGGACAAAAGCCTTCCCCAAATTCTACCATAATATCTTTTCCCGTGACACCTTGAACCAACCACCGTGTTCGTGTCCAGATCACCTCACTACATTTTTCTGGGTCGCCTTGCCATTATCAGACTAAAATGTTCCCACTGGCCTAAGCCCTCTGTGCGAGTCTATAAGAGGTACTGGTTGGTAGCTCCCATGAAGACCAAGTGACTGCTGTCTGGTCCTCAAAATAGACGAATAAGTACAGGCAATTTTTCTTTCCCACTTGATAGATAGACAGAATTTTAGGGTTCATATTTAGGTAGATAGGTTATTTACCTAGGTTATTTTACGATTTAATGAATAGCCTATTTCACGCTTGCCCGAACTATGTACATAGTTTCAAAATGTATAAATCTAGCCGCGTTCAGTAACAACGAATTGACGTACGTGGAAGAGGTTGTCAACCCGCAAGATTTACCTTATCTCCTAAAAATACCTTTTGGCAAATAAATCCTGTTTCTTATAAACAAGAATACAATAAAAATAAAAGTTTCTGGTAGACAAAAACAGAAACACATTAATCTCTTGAAATTGAGAATGAATTTTTCACAGGAAATGCTTATGTAAAGAAAAAACACACTTTGTTTTCTTCTATCCGAGAACCGGGAAAAAATCTAAACAATTCGTTTAAAGTACATACAAAAAAAGTAAGAGACAAATAATTTTATTACTTTTAAATCTCACGGACGGTACAGCCAGCAAAACTAATTAAAATGGAGCCGAAACAAAAACTCTGTGAAGCTTAAACAGCCAAGATAAATTACTAAGTTTATCTCTAAAAAGATCTTTTTTTTTGCTAACAGTGCAAGTGTTTGCTTGTTCTTAAAAGAAGTCGTCCGTACTGTTTTATTAACTTAGAATATTTTTGATATAAGGATAACATAGTTTGTTTGGAATATTCTGGAAGTAATTAAGTTAAAGTATATATTATATTTAGTTAAGCTACATGTTTTTCAGGACCTCTCCTTTATTGTTCGTGTTAAGTGTTTGCGAAGATTTCGTAATGTGATCTACTCAAGAATATTGCATTTCGCTTTTTTCTGTCAACCCGTAATCTTCAATGGACATCAGAATATGCAAAATGCAGGAAATAAATGAACGTTGAGACTCGATTTGAATATCTCATGAATCTGTAACTTCCATGTTACTTTAAAAAAAAAACAATGCTATGACCTGTAACTAGAATCCAACTTAGTTACAGTCTGTACTACATGGATCTTCTGGCGTGTACCCATAATCGGAATTGATGGCGCCATCTTGTTTTCAAAATTCCACAGACTTTGACTGTGACATGTTTAAAAACAGCTCTTTAAGCGAAGACAAGAATATAGAATCTCTTTTTAAAATTAAAACCCTGTTCTATCCCACTTCGCCCAAAAAAAAAACAAAACAAAAACGTAAGATGCGAACCGGAACATAAGCACAAGCGAGCAGCTTCAAGAACATACAACATTTCCGTTATTACCATACATTTTGAACATCAGTCGGGCTGTTTGTCCGTCGAGCACAAAAGAGGCTGAAATTATCGCGTCCGGCCGGAACTAGGGGTACGGAACAACCCCTTTAGCTGAAAGACGGTTAAAAGCCGTTGCTGCTTCGTTTCGTTGTAATTGAGATGTGTAAGTTGTCTTGTAACCACTTGTGATGTGACGTCACATATGTTGGTTAAGGATATGGGTAATTTAGAGAGAGATATTTTGGACGAATAAGTGTTTTGGATAATTCGGTTTTATGTTCCTCTCAAAATACAAATATTTATGGAGATCTCGAAGAGAGTTTTGTTCTTACCAAGAGGTATCGTATTACCCAGTACTAACTGGGTTGTGGAGGTCAGATAGGCCGTCGCTCCATGTAAAATACTGGTACTAAGCTGCAGCTTTCAGTCCGTTTCCAGTCTAATCGGATGCATGTGGTTAGACTGAAAGCGAACCTCCACATAGTTGGAATAAAGCTAGGCAGAAAATAATGATCTGAAGAGAGTTTGGATTCCTTGCACAGTGATTCACCCATACAATTCTTTACATACCCCGAGACCTCTCTGTATCTTGAAAAGCACGTTAAATCGTTAGGTCCATCAGTCACTTGTCGAACTTTGACAGTCATTATGGCTAGTCTTAGACACGAAAGCCTGACAACCCGTAGAACAAAGGGGCATCGTGTTACCCAGTATCTGGATTGTGAAGGTCAGATACGCAGTCGCTCCGTATAAAATACTCGTATTCAGCTACTTTCTGTTAGACTGGGACCCGACAACAACAAAGTTGGGTAGGCAGATGAGTAATCCGTCATCACATTGATATTATTTCCAAGTAAATTGTCATTTTAATCATTATTCCAAGTGATTGTATCTAAAGTATTTATTTAATGTTGTACAAAATATTATGTTGTTTTGATTCCGCGAAAAAGATCCAATTCTGAATGCAGGATGCAGCACCGCCCTGAATCCGTAAAATATACACATGCAGGAAAAGCAATAATAATTAGCTTGCGATGCATACAAACCTATACTCTACACATCGACGCCTCCCACACACCTCCTGATGTTGCAAAGTGGAGGGGCGAAACATCCAGGCCTGGATCTTAAAACTACATATTTTGTACAACCTTTAATGTCATGGATTTCCGCAAAGTAACGCCTGATTCTATAACAGCCCGTTCACACGGCTTCCGTCATTGACGATCCGTCATAAAACATGATACGTCATGACGGGTGGACGTTCACATTACATACGGAATCGTGTTTTATCACGCGCAAAAAAAAACGAATTGGTGTTCACGTTGCTAGTGATTTTTCGGGAGCGAACGCAATGGCGAATCCCTCACAAAAAAAATCACAATCCGTGTTTTTTGACGTACGTGATTTTTAAAAGACGAAACGTGATTTAAGACGTTTGCGTCGTTTTTCACGACTCGTAATGCGTGTCAACACGTGCCCGTGTCTAAGAAGCATTGCCGCCGTAAAAAAAATGAGGGATCGTGAAAAAAGACGATACGTCAAAAAATGATGTCTCGTCGTGTGAACGGGCTGTAACTTATCTAAAGTATTTCTAACGTAAAGAGACTTACCAATTTTCGCAAAACCTATACTCGCCAATATGTGACTAAAAACCTCCTCCACATCGCCGCATTTCCTAGATAAGACAAACAAAACTGTTATTGGACGCTGGAATGTGGACATGGACAAGCTTTATTGGGAAACTTCTAAAAAAGTCTCTATTCGTTTCCCGCCTTGTGTATCTTTCTGTAGATAACTACAGAAAGATACACAGGATCTTTCAGTATCCAAAACTGAAAGATACACGGGATCTTTCAGTATCCAAAACTGAATGAACGAAATTAATAATGCGCAGTGTAACAATATTGGGTGTTTATTTTAGGACTTTTCATCAAATATAGTAAATATATTTTGTAATTTAAACAACAAAACACTATATATCTATATAAGGGTTTAGCATCTATTAAGGGTCTATCACTATATAAGGGTTTAGCATTAGTGTACATTTTCTATTTTACCATATGTTTAAGTCTCTTGAATAAAGCGCCTATTATAATTGTCAACTGTACACAAATGCAAACACCGAAGCTTCTGAGAATTCCTATTGGCAAAACCCAATAACACTCATAATCAGCAGTAAGTAGCGCTTATAAGCACCAACGAGGCAGTTCATAATTCCACTGCCATGAACTTCATGGAATTCTCAGACCGTGGGAAGGAAAGAGCCTTCCATACAACCATACATCCCAGAATCAAACAAAGTAACATCTAAAGACCGCCACACAGCTTCAATCCTCCATTGAAATTTGTAAATACGCAGGGTGTCCAGTATTGAGGCCGAGACCGTTCAGGGCAGGGTTTACGTAAAGTGCTGACCGTGCCACCGGGCTGTATGACCCGTTCGAGCATTCAGATACGCGAGCGGATTGTCCTGATTCACGTGAGATTGAGGGACGCACGCATGGTTGGGTGGATACTGGTATTGTGAAGTTCGGACCATTTCTGTGTCATCAAGAAGTCCTGCAGTCAGAAATGTAATATTTGTTTACATTCAATATTCAAGAACGTGTACTTAATATAATACAGGTTGAAAGAGACATTGACCTTAAAACGGGTACCACGTACTTAGTACATCATTCTGAACCCGCATATCGAAATTTTACATCGGTAATTAAAAAAAAACAGCAATTTAAAATGCTGTTATTTAGGTATTGACCTACACGGTCAAAATGTGTGTATGCTGATTTAAAAAAAAATACTGATGGAAAATTTCCATTTTTTTTTAGAATGATTTACTGAGTACCTACGTGGTAACCGTTTCAGCGTCGGTTTCCCTCCCAACCTGTATTATATTACCCTGTATATTTTTTGTTTTCAGCATTATAGGTCACTCTCGTCATCGACTCTAAGATTGACCAGCTTTCAAAGAGTATGCCTATTCGAAATTTGTCTCACGTTCACAGTCTACACCTGCATACGGTACATGTCGATCGGTTTAAGGCAAATTGTATAGAAATCTGTGCGAGTTCAGTTTCGAAACTACCCACTATTGTTTACAGTTTCTGTACGCCAATGTATCATTTCTAGGATATGTGAAGGTATTCATATGATTAATTTATTGTAAAGACTTGGATGACCAAGAAATATTATGATTTTAGTTTCATAGTAACCATTGTCTTATCACCAGTTTGTCTTAAAAAGAGATACACTCATACACTAGGTAGTCTTAGGTACTCTCACAAATAATGGGACACATGATATGATATCGAGTCCAGCGTACCCTGGTGCCTGCATACTACAAGAATTCATGGACGCACATAGCGTCCTAAGCTCTAGTTAAACTCATATTATGTAGACAGCCGTCGACACGCAACTAAGCAAACAAAACCAGAAAGAAAGACAAACCACTTTGTAATATTACTAGCAGGAATGACTCCAGGGTTTGAATCCAGGATATCCTGGACGAGGCTCCCTGCCTACACCGTTAATATCACGGCTCCTGTCGTTTTGTCCTACAACGTACAATATAATGAAAACCTCAACGGACCGTTTCACATCCCTGAGAGAATCAGCAACTTTGCCCAATCCTGTCAACAGTCCATACATATCTAATGCAACATCCACCATCCACGAATGATTACAGGTAACAAGGTCCCAAACCGCCAATCGACTGATTGAAATATAAGGGCGCATACACAATATCACTAAACACAGCGGTCCCGGGGGAAATCACGGGACGACGACAAATCTTTCTCGCGATCGCATAAAAATACCGGAGGACTGATAATAAATTCAGTTTATTGCGACCACAGGCTCGCTTCTGTGTGTACCTATGGTCCTACGTGTTTTTTTTTTTGAACAAATAATGTGCACCCAGCTTTAGGATACAGATGGGTGGGGATTAATTGTCTTGTCTCTGCTGTTTTTTTACTTCAGTAACGTTATTTATTGCCGTTTTTGTTGAATTTTAATCAGTGTTAACATTTTATTGGAATTGTTTTTCGGTAATCTTGTTGTTGGAGTAATCTGGGTGTTGACTACTTAGAAATGCGAGTTTTCTTTTTGGTTGTTCTTTTTTTTTGTTGCATATGCTATGCTGATATAAGTATAGTTTACACGAGAGTAATAAACACATAGGTTGCTCGAACGAACGTTACGCCACAGCTGATCCACAATTTGACCGTACTAATTTCACTGATTCTTTTTACAATTACCATATTGGTAGTGGGGTAGACAGTCTAGATTTCAGAGGACAAACTTGTAAGTAGTATAGGTAGTTACGTTTTACATATATAAACTCACGCTTTTTACCCATAGGGGTAGGCAGAAACACCATCAACACAGAACACCATCTGCAACGATTCTTACATACTCTTCGGCACGCAGTAAGCACTTATATATTTTTATGGAAGGATCATTTTCCGTCATAATTAAATTTTATATAAAAAAAAAAAAACAAGAAGAAAGTACCTGACAACAACTACCTTTTATGTTCCTAAAATATTATTTTAACAAAAAATATTCCGTTACCGAACAAAAAAAAAGAGGATTTTTTAAAAACAACTTTACGATAGAGAATTTTGAAGGGTAAAATAACAAGTTCCTTAATGAAGATGATCATAATTAAAAATTAAAGCGTCTTCATTTTGTTTATCCTCCATGATATAATTATTAATATAAAAGCGGCAAATTGCTCCTTATTAGGAGTTACCCTTATTACCGACATAAGGAGCGCTTAGCTACAATAAGGATTAATCATGTTTATGTTATAAGTTACGATTATTGGTACGATACTTAGCCGGTCTCGTTGCTCCCTTGTGAGTAGGAAATAATGTATATCTTTAATAACTTTTCTTTTGAAATAAGAAGAAATATCTGCTGCTTGCTTGAAAATTTACAGAATTACTTTTTCAGAAGTAATTTTACAACAGATTATGACGTCATGAGCGACTGCCTTGTTGATCTAGTGGTGTCAATCACGATGGCTGAGCATCTTGGAGGTTCTGGGTTCGATTTTCGGGTCGGACAAAGCCTTGGAGTCTGGATTTGTTACCGGATACCGGTCGATGGCAATAGGCTCGCCCCCTATAACATGGGACTGAAACATAACTGACGAAATGTGGGTGTACCACCGGGCGTACTTCTGCCTTACCCTTCGAGGATTTACAAGCGTGATTTTATGTTATGTCATTTCATAAACATAAGCTCTCTTTGATGGGTCACAGGTCACTTCTCTATGAGAAGATGTGGGCCGTTATCCACCACGCGAGCCCAATACAGGTTGGTAGATGTCACTTGTTTTCTAATTCTTGGTTCTGCGATATTTGGTTCCGTTTTTCATACAGATCTTTTATATTAAACCAAGTTTCTCCTGTTAAAACGTCCGTCGTGTTCTTTGTACCTGCTATAGATTTCAGTATATATTGTAGATGTTTCGGATCTTAATTCAACTAATGAATATTTACAGAAAAGTGCTCAAGAAGAAACTGGCTGAATTTGTATTTAAGGTCCAATTAGCAAATTTCGTTAGGATTTAGCGCTTTTAGGCACAAAAATTAGGGAGAAACGGCTATGAATCAATCCTTAGGGAGTGAATATTTTGTTCCAGAACGTTTTCCCTGAATAATAAAACGGAGAGATTTAAGGTTTCCTCCGTGTAGAATTTACTTACTAAATGTTTATTATAGTAATCATATTAGTAAATTATCGTGAATCTTACATAACATCACGACTTTTGCGTCCCATGTAATAGGGGGACCCTGCGTGGCTGCTACTGAGAAATTCGTGACGGAAGAACCCAATAACACTTTGCCCGACCTGGGATTCGAACCCAGGACCTAATGTACAGCAGTCGCGCTTGCGGCCACTAGACTAACGAACCAGTGAGGCGTGAATCTAAACACAACAATAGGTATTAACGAAACTTATGCGTTATGTACGTGTTAACTTCTAGTTTCACCGTAATATTGCCTGATATTTTGTCTCAGAAATAAGTTGCAGTAGTTTTTCTTGTTATCTCTCTTCACTTTATATATTTTGTTTTATGTATGTATATAAGTATTTATTATATCTATATATATTTTATAAATATTTTCTAGTATTTTCCGTTTTGTTATTGCACCTACTGTGTATTATCTCTGCATCACCCTAAGGTAGACTGGTAGAAAATGCCCAAGGCATTAAGTCCGCCTTTGTACAGTTTTTTACTTGTGCATAAAGTTTTAATAAATAAATAATATTATGTATTTAAATAATCCTGTTAGATCACGTCTACATTTGATGATGGAAGTGATTTGTCGTCAAATAAGACATGTACAAATCTCTAGAAAAACCAAATATTCGAACCGTTCCATATTTTTACCTTATCTTCAACCAGTCCCAGCCTTTAATTTATTATGTAGGCACCATTACATTGTAATCAATATGATTATAACCATATTAAAGAACACTCTATATTTTATATCCATACCGACACAGAAAGCAATAAATTATTCACATAATATTGTCTACATTCAAGCGACCGCTACTCGCCCAATTTTGGTATATCAAAAATGTTGTGTACACAAAATAACTAGTGGAAAATTACGTTAATTTTAATCCTCTTAAACGGAGCAATGGACACGGTTTAAAACTATACGAAATTGGTGAAATGTGCTGGCTTTGTGGTGGAACCATTGTTATGATATTACCAGATATTATGTAGTAGCAGCTGCTGTTGCATACTCATAATGTTTTTGTGTTCAACTCATTATTATTATTTTCAAATTAATCACCTACCTACATAAATAAATCATCTACCTAGAAACTCTATAGGATGTTTGGTGCATGGTTTGCCGAATTGAGCGGGCCGAAGGAGGGGTCATTTACTGTCTCTTCAGCTCCAATAACTCATCTTTGGCCCCACGGAAATTTTCATTTCAATTTTTTCATTTTAGATAAATTTGGCATCAAAAAGAGGTTATTTTCTGTTTGCTAATGACCCCTTCTTTCGACTCGTTCAATTTGGCAAACAATGCAAAAAACACCCTGTATATTATCATTCGTATCTAACCACCAATTTACCCCTCCTCCTCTTCCTCAGGTAGATATTGCGGATGGTCAAAGTATTCGTCTTGGCCTAGTGTAAATCGTTTTCAATTTTGTGTTTTCAAACGCAGTAGTCTAGTATTTCAAAATATAAACCTTCATTGCAAAAAACCTCCGTCTTATTTATTTTTTTCAAGATAAACTCACATAACAACAGCAAAAATCTTTTATTATTATCCACCTGACACCCAATTGTGCACACGGAGCCGAAAAATCCACATGGAGTCATAACAGCACAAAATTTTACATATATCTACACAACATGAGATACGCGTTACGTTGCACGCTATCTGTGTAAATCAACGTTGTGAGCAAGCACATGCGATGCGACGATGCGACATGCGTGCGATACTTCACGCGAGCTCCGTTGCGTCGCAAATCGCATCACGTTTACATGTGGCATGATCTAAGCTATTTCTTTCAGTTGTTTTGAACGCAGATGTTTTCGCAGCACACGTATCGCTTCAGCTTGGAACAGTGGTCAGAATTCTTCCAAACATTGAAACACTTCCGAAAATACCACCATCAAAAATACCCCAAAATTCTACATACACAAACCACAGCCGAAACATCACAGTCCACACACAAACGGAGTCATAATGGCACAAAATTGTACGTACATACGGCATGAGATACGCGTTACGTTGCACGCTATCTGTATAAATCAACGTTGTGTAAATTGACGGTCCACCAAGCGAAATACGCAGCTGCCTCCGTCGGTTTGCGTAGATGAGTGACGAAGAATGGATGTGGTTTGTTGAATTTTTGTTGTTTATGACCAAAGAGATTTAATTTTAAAGATAGGTTATTAGAGGAACAATATAAACTCTGGACCGTAAAAGATATGAATATTATTCCTTGTGGCGAAAACCAATCCCAAACGCAACAGTTAATCCATTTAGCAATCTAATTAACACTCACTTTCTTTAAGAGTACGGTAGAGGCATACCTTATATTAAACCCACATTTCGCCACTTATTTTTAAGTCCTATGTAATAGGGGGCGAGCCTATTGCCATCAACCGGGCACAAATCCTTATCCTTATATCTTATAACTCATATCAGAAGAAAACGCGAGAAATGACCTAGAAAATTCAATCACAGTGACGCCTTGAAGGAAAACGATGTAAGGGCTCATTCACACGGCATCCGTCATAAAACACGATACGTCATGACGAATGGACATTCACATTGTATACGGAATCGTCTTTTACCACGATCCGGCAAAAAAATGAATTGATGTTCACATTACTTTCTTGATTACTCGGGAGCGAGCACATCAGAGAATCCGTCACAAAAAATTCACGATTCGTGTTTTTTAACGTACGTGATTTTTAAAAGACGATACGTGATTTAAGATATGTCCGTCATTTTTCACTATTCGTGATGCGTATGAAAAAGACGATACGTCAATAAAAACGAAACGTCCTGGTGTGAACAGGCTGTAACTGCTAATTTTGACATGTTCCACTTGAACTGACATGTCAACGCTCGCTCATCTATATGATCCAGCATTGGTTAGTTTACGCTTGCAACCAGAAAATTTTGTCCGCATTGACCCGTCTATTGCAAGACGTATATTTTAAATGTCTTTATTTGTAATTGATGCTTCATTTTCCAGATAGAACGTGCGTAATCAAATCAAGGAGACACTCGTAATCATTCAAATTAAAATTTTATTTGAATTACATTAAGAAAGTACATCAGATAAAAAAAAAAATCGTTGACTACACGTGACTCTACAATTTTCTGTTTCTGGCATCACAGTATTTCAACAGCGTTATACATATATATCTGGAAAAAAAAAATATCAGTTCATGACAGTTTCCATGAAAAGAGCGATAAAAAAATGGTTATGTTAAGACAGATGTCCAGGATATGTAGTCTTTAAGAAGACTTTAAAAACTATTTCCAGTTCCAGCTACTCCTCAAAGTATCAAAAACTTTCAAATTAATTCCTAAATACGCAATTCCGACGAAAGACGCAGATGAACGTAATGTTCATGACTCTTTATCACTTTGATCTAATGATCTAACATGTAAAAAGGTTAAAAAAAAACAACATTCATTATTATGGTTAAATTCACTAATATGATCAACGAGAACGAAATAAAAAAGGTGGACTTTATGTATTTATTTATTAATATAGGTTAACCAACAGCTTCTGTGTACATCTTAAGTAGGTATAGGTTTTTACAGTCTTGGTCTTACAGTAAACAATTACTGGTCAACCAGCATTCACAAAAAAAGTGATAACATAAGAAAAAGTTAAATTAAAACGAGTGGCTCTAGCAATGAAATAATATATCAAACACTGTTTTAAGCTTTCACGGTTTATAACTAAACTATCACTATCACTAAAGGGATATCTAGAAAACTATATATGTAACACACACACACATGTACTACACACGCACACACACCATGTACTATATGTGTGTACTGTATGTGTATGTATGTGTGTGTGCTGTATCGGGAGCTCAATTTAAACATTAATCGCGGAAGATATCCCGTAAGTGATAGTGAAAGTTTAGAAATAATATATGTACTTAATGTAAACTCCTTAAATGAGACGTTCAAAGAATATGCTCAAACTGACCATATCCGCGTCCGCAAAAACCTTCTCCCTTCCTAAAGCCCCTTCATAACTCCTAACATTATATACTTGTATGTGTTGGGAACAAAATAGCATACGATGTTCGTTGGCACTACATTATTCAAGCAGTAAATTTGATTGTCCAACTCTAAATAGAAACTCGCATCATTTAGTTACGTTTCTGAATCTACAAATGGTACGTCTGGATGTGTTTAAGATTTATTTTCAGTTATACTGTTCTCGCTCTAATTTTTTAAATCTTGGATCTGAGTAGGAAAATTGTAACTTTAAAAAAATCTCAATATAATAACATCACGCGTGTTATCCCCGAATGGTTAGGCAGAGGTGTACCTAATAGTCCCATGTAATAGGGGGCGAGCCTATGGCCATCAACCGGGCACATATCCAGACTCCGTTGCTAATACTGAGAAATTCCTGATGGAAAAACCTAATAACACTTTGCCTGACCACGGACTCGAACCCAGGCTCTCATGCTCAGCAGTCGCACTTGACACCACTCGACCAATGAGGTAGTCGAGCGAGGCAGGCAAAAATCTAAAGTTACGATTTACTTCATTAATTTAATTGGTAAAACTATAAAATAATTGACATTCTATCCTACCAATGGCCTTTTTTTTTTGGGTGGGAAATCATCAAATGACCTCTCCCGCTCTGGGTGGAGCGGGAAGGCGTGTCAGACTCTTACTGATTAAAACCCATCCGTGTTCCTTCACTTGCCTGTGCCAAGGTGCCAAGGGTCACGGTAACTCTTTCGAACAAATCCGCAACCCTGGCAGGCATCGGTCCCAATGGACCCCGTCAGTTTGTGCTGACATCTCTATGAGGCGCGCGTGGAACGCAACGCGCCATCGACCCGGGCCTGGTCCTTACCGGACGGCGAGCTACCCATTGCACGCCGTCCGCCAGCCCGCGCCTACGGTGGCTGGGAAGCCGCATCCTACCAATGGCCTGCCATTAATTTTCAACGATATTTTTATTATTTTATTGGAATCGTTCTTGAACAATTCACTGGCTATAAAAATTTTAGGACACTTTTTATAACCTAGTCACGATGTCTCGTGGTGATTTACATTTATTTTTTTAATAACCGTACATAATCAACGCTACGTGGTCTACAATCATAGATCATCCTCGTTAAAAACAATGCGTTACAACCTGTATACAAGCCTGTCACAGTAATTTGAAGAAAATATTCAAACACTGAAGGAAATAGCAGGTAAAAATTGTTACACATATTTCAAGATTTCAATTTCATTTCACAGCAACGCTAGTTTCAGTGATTTCCGCCCTCTCAGATTTGTAAGGAGGGGCACGGAGGAAATGATGACTCGCAACTTTAGATTTAGCTGGCTCACAAATTCAGATATCGTGCATGCTATATTAGACCTTGAGAGTGTGAATTTCCGGTCCAATTTCAAATTGACTTAACTCGCAACGTAGATTTCATTTTTAACTTTTTTAATAGATAATCTTCATGTCGTTATTTCGACACTTAAATTTGTCCACATTACTGATTGAGCACAATAATGGTGTTATCGTAAAAGGAAAGGCTTTCTGAATCATCTTTTAATCCTAACCGAATGGCATAAAACGTTTTACTGTTTTTTTTAACATTTTAATCAAGAGCAACTACAGGCACCATCTATTATTGAACATCAACAATAATCTAAAATACTTGAAAGTTATTTATTTATTTAAAACACCTTAAACTATCATTACAGGGTTTAATCTAATGCGACAGATAAAAACTTAAACTAAAATTGCAACCAAATAGATAAGGTGGAGGTTATACAAGGTGTAGTTTTGCATCCTCGTCAAAATTCAGGAGGTTGTCATAGAAGACGTAAATAATCAATATAAATTACGTTACCTGGTCAATAATAATAAACGCTGCTTTTTTTAGTTGTTTTAATTTAACACTATTTCAGAATGAAGCCCTTTTCAAAAGAGGAAAATCACCCGTTTATCGAAAAAACGTCTGCGTTTGTTTGTGTGTGTAAAAGCGCGGTTATAGGGGTAGTATTAGACGGGACGCGTTTTAATACGGGTGATGTACACTTATCGATTTCCGATATTAAGAAAAAATATTAAAAAATTACCTACCCTTTTTATTATTGATTCGGATCGAGAATCATTAGCATAGTTACCTCCTTGAATTTGACGAGGATGCAAAGCAACACCTTGTATACTTAAGGTGATCCCTGAGTATGTCATACGTGCACACTTCGCGCACTAATACCGTAACTCTTAATGATATTATTGCTAAAAATATCATCATCATAAAAAAGCTTAGCTTAAAATTGTAACAAACCAAATAACAACTCTACTAGAATAAACTTTACCTCCAATTTGCATCAGCAAAGAACGAAAAACAAAAATCTAACAGGGCTTAAACACAGTTCGCCAAAACGGCAAGCGTCAGCACTAAGAAATGCCAATTTCTAAAACCAAAGTTTGCCTCAATAATCCAGAATGTTCCGTTCACAACTTCACGTAAGCCTCTTACGTCGTTTTTGTGTAGGACTTTTTATCGCACCGAGCTTGAAAATAGGAAGCTAGGAGTATGAAGTTAATCTTTGGCCCTTAAAAATTTTCTGCTGTGAAGTTTTAAGTTGGATGGTGTTTTTTTTTTTGTAAAGAGTTTTGTTACATTTTGTCTATAAAAGGTCTGATTAAATGAACATAACATAACTACACGCATGTTATCCCCGAAGGGTAGGGAGAGGTGTACCTAATAGCACACCCACATTTTCTCCACATATGTCTATCTCGGTTGCCATCAACCGGGCACAAATCCAGACTCCGTAGCTGCTACTGCAATAACACTTTGTCCGACCTGTGAATCGATCCCAGGACCTCATGCTCAGCAGTTGCACTTGCGACTGCTAGATCAACGAGGCAGATTAAATTACGCAGGTAACTTACCTGAAGTCGTTGCCGCCAAAATAATCATAATTTTTTCCTTTTAATAATTTCTTCAGAGTTTCACTACCTAATTCAATTTGATCGAATTATAATCAGAAGCGAACAAAAATGCTTTGAAATACAAGCAATTTAGGGAAAACAAAAGCCTGTTAAGTAAGCAGTAGTTAGACTTTCTCTATGAATTTTACTGCGTACCTAATGCTCAATAATAAATGAACATTCCATGGCTGCGCGTCAAAATGGCGATATTTCTCTATTCACAATCTCTTTTCAAATTCAGTAACGGCAGTATAGAAATTGGCTGGTCACACAGGCAATAATTAATACTGTGTATACCGTTGATGACGACCGATAAATAATCAAACCATTATCGATTTCACACATACGATATACATCGCTCACCATCGCCAATAAAGCAATTGAACTGAACCGACCATTAAAGATTCCGGGTCAATACGTACCAAGACAAACCGATGGCGATATCAGGCCATTCCGGTGATAATTGGCGTAGATAAACAGGCGGACAGACGGATTGCACGGTAGACGGACAACGGCCTAATTGGAGCTATAATCACATACGGTTGAGCACACGAAATGAGGAATTCGAAGGCGGGATGACGTGTGAATGAATGGTAATCGGAAGGTTTCCGAGAAGGTTTGAGAGAGGAACGAAAATGTTTCTGGTTCGGAGAAGGAGTCTCCTTTTGAAATGGGTGTTCGCGATTTGCGTTGACAGTTTTGACGGCTTACCTTTTTTGTGTAACGTCCTTATTTTCATGTTTTAGCTGTATCAATTTTATGGAATTGTGTTTAAACTGAATAGATTTTTCCCTGGCATGGCTAGGTTCTAATTTGTTTTTCTTGACATTGCAATGGTGCTTTTTACTTTTCGAATTAAGTTGATAATTTTCATTTCATTACGTTCTCGGTTTTGTATCTATTATAGTATTGCTAAGTCCCTACTATTTACTGATTTAACTTCAATTTGAATCATGAGCATTATTCAGACGATATTTATACATTTTTTCCCATCATACTAAACAAAAGAATCGTTCAAATAAATGTACACTTTACGGAAAACCAAGACATCAAAAGGGCAAGATCCCCTCGCAATTATTGTGGCCATAAACCGAGTCCCATAACTCGAAGACTATCAATCGGCTATAAAATTAACTATAGCCCATATAGGCTATATTATATCCTGTATTCTACGGAATCCTTTGCCACTGTTTTGTTTGTGTTTGTGACAAACGGCAGCCCTTATTTATTTTGTAGTTCGTCGACATTGCTAGCGAATTCGCTGCGGAGAGCTTTGCTGAGAATTAGGGTCACCACGGCAGTAGAATAATTGGTAGCAGTTTCTGAAATTGATATTTTGGTATTTATTAGGTTAGATTTGGATGTGAAGTGATTTTCTGTTAAACTGTTCTTCCATAGTTTTGATAAAAGGCGTTAAAGTAAATGATACTAATAATTTTGACGACCCGAATGGCGCAGCGGTAGTGAGGCTGCCTTACGTTCATAGGGTTCCGGGTTCGAATCCCGGTAGGAGCAAGTGTTTGTGTGATAAGCATAGACATTTGTTACCGAGTCATGGATGTTTATATGTATAATAAGTATGTATTTACAAACAAAAAGTATCTATGTAGTATATCAACTATCTAGTGTCCACGACACAAGCCTCGTTGCTTAGTGTGGCACTAGATGGCGCTGTGTGTAATGTCCAGCGATATTATTATTATTATATTATTTTAGACGCCCTGTAATTAATTTTCTCTTTTCATAGTTGCACATATTTTTATTATAAGTCAATTTATAGTTTGTTCGTAATCTTCATACACATATTAAATAAATGATCTTTCCATGAGCATATCAGTATGCTATAATACTCAGGTATACTCTATCTAACTTGACTAAATGTCAATACTATAAATGTACAGCAAAATTGTTATTACTTTTTTACAATATTCTCATTTATGGGTACAGTAAAGGTGTTATCATTGACGACGAAAAATTCCTTTGTATGGACTAACGATCAAAAGACAAAGGACATTATAGTTCTTATTAATTAGTCTTTGACTTTTAAAGATGCTGTAGGCTACTTAAAAACCATGAATTATAAATCACAAAATATCATAAAACGAAAAAAATATTTGAACGTTCCAAGTGACAAGTTTATCCGATCACCAATAACTATTATCAATAAAACAGCTGTAAATAACATCAAATAGATTCATAACCACCCACAATTTACAAATATCACACATTACCATAAACATTCACTATCGATAGTCGCGAATAAAATCTTATGACGTCATAACTTCAGTCCTATCCTAGAATCCAAGATGGCGACCCTAAGTACGATAAATACAGACTGTTTGCCGACTAAAGAGCGAGTACAGTAAATTGAGAAAATAAAATAGTTTGTGTTGCACTGTTTTACATGATGGGGCCCATGGAAGGGGTCTTGTGCTCTTCAAACAGGGAAATATTTATGACAGTAAAACTGTGCAATATAATTATGCCGTGCTCAAAATATGGAACTGACGCCACCATTTAAAAAATTACAGTGAGGCTTGAACCTCGTCAAGCCGCATGGAATCGCATTTTTCCAAGCTTCGATCATTTTCTGTCGCTCAGAACCGTCATTTGCCAGAGGAAGAAACAGTGCGTGCTGCCGATCGTATCATCGAAGCATTCCTTCTCTGTTTCCCGATCAGAAAAGCCCCCCTCTCAATATCAGTAAAGTGCAAAAAGATCCTTACATAATTGTATTTTTAACTGACTTCAAAGAAAGGTGGAGGTTCTAATTCGGTTGTATTTTTTTTAATGTTTGTTACCTCATATCTTTGTCATTTATGAACCGATTTGAAAAATATTTCTTAATATTTTATCTAAAAGAATATACGTCCCAATTGGTCCCATAGAAATTTCATCAAAATCGGTTCAGTAGTTTTGTTTTTAATCAAATATGTAACTGGAAAAAATATGTCATTCAAGTAAAAGAAATTGTGAAATTGATACTTGACAAGGATTTGTGTGTGATAGATGAATAGAAAGACATGTTTTTTTTTAAATAACCGATTTCCATGAAAAATAACTTAACTTTTGGAAGTCGGTGGCAAAAAAGTCTATGAAAAAAACAACAGTCATCGACTTCCGAAAGTAAAGTTATTTGCATTTTTTCTTTGTGTTTTGTTTTTGGAAGTCTGTTATTTTTTTAATAATAAAATTACCTTTAAAAGTAATGCTAACGGAAGTTTGGAAATTTATCACCATTAATGTACGATATTTTTGTCAACCATTAATAACCTTTCTTTACCTGTACTGTTTCATAGTTTCGTCCGAGGTGAAACTGCCTGCCTGATATAGTTATACCAGCCTGTAACTGTCCCACTGCTGGGCAAAGGCCTCTTCTCATACAGAGAAGGCACGAGTATTGATCACCACGCTTGCTCAAGACGGGTTGGCGATTTCAGACTTATATTAATTACAAGTTCAGGTTTCCTCACAATGTTTTCTTACACCGATGTCTGTGATTTCCAAGATAAACTGAGAAAGTAAACATGAATTGAAAAAATCATATCGATTTAATCAGATTTAAACCCACAACCTAGTACATGAGAGTTTTGTGAATGAATGTGGATGGGTACAAGAGTAGAGGAAGAACAAAGAAACGATAGATGGACTGTGTGAAGGCTGATATGGCAAGAAAGGAGGTATCTGATAAGATGAAAATTAATAGAAAAGTATGGAGAAGAAGAAGACATGCTGCGCCGACCCCAAATGAACTGGGATAAGGGCAGAAGAAAGAACCAAGTACATGAGAGACGGGCTCAACCTCTGCGCCATCACGACAAGACTGTCAAACTGTCTGCGTGTTTAACCTTTTCAACTATAATAACTCAATATACGAGTATTTTACTTGACAAACACGATGACTCCGAGTTGAAAATCAATTAAAATTGACAGTCGCAGTAACAAATCATTTCCACAATTGCAAAAAAACTGTATCTCGGTCCATGCATCTGGAATACCTAAGTACTACCTATACCTAATACCTATCTTTGCAACTGCGAGCATGGGCAATGCCCTGAGGAGTTCTATACGAAGAGACTAGCGCCATCTGTCATAGTGAACATGAGGTATTGGCGCAACGTGTGCGATTTGTACCCTGAATGCATTCCCAGCTTTTAACGTAAGTGGGTTACATGCTACCTGGGAAATGAACAAGATATTTCTCATAGAAATGGCATTTTTAGAAAGGGATATTGAAGTTTGAAATATATATTTCTGTAACATTCTAGTCGTAAGTGCATTTAATTATTAATTTTTTTATTAGAACTTTATGCACACGTAAAAACTGTACAAAAGCGGACATAATGCCTTGGGCATTTGCTACCAGTCCAGTTCCGTCTAGTCAGTTTCTACCGGTAAATTATTAATTCTTTTTGTGGTTAACATTCTAATGACATAATATCACGCCTGTAATCCCCGAAGGGCTAGCCAGAAGCGTACCTAATAGAAGGTACACCCACATTCGTAACATTCTAATCTACTTAGCAACATTCTTGAATTCATTCGGTAAAGAAACGTGAAATTTTGCCCAAATACTTGGTACTTCGTTGTAAAAAAAATTGAAAATTTGTATGGCAGTTGGTCATTTGAACAGATGGGAAACCCCATCGGTCAAACCGCTTGTTATTTTATAAATTTTCCCATAAAGTGGAAAATTCAGGAATCCCAAATAGTTCCTATGATCTACCGCCAGATCTTAGTTAGTCGTAAATATTGCACTTTTTTCCACTTTTTAAGCTTGGTAAAGAGCATTTCATTACAGCACCGCTAAAATATCAAAGTAAAATGTTAATTCATTACTTACAAAGAATGAAACCACCTAACAATCATATTAGCTACATACTTTTATTATTTAACTAAATTACCGTTCAACTTGTTCCGCCATCTATACATTTTGTCATGCTTTGGTGTTTAAACCTTTAAATTCATTTAGGTATAGTATAATTTCCATTGCAACTGAAATACCTTTAAGACCTTTTCAGCGACATTGTGTTATTCTAAAATTAACCTTATTTTCGATGCGATAAAGTTTAAATTTGTTTCTACTAATAACATGTATTTCTATTTTCATATCGGCTTTCAATGTAAAAGTGGTGTTTCCTTGTGAATGTAATTTTCTCTTTTGAGAGAATATGTGGTTTAATTAGATGACGACCAAAGCTCAATTTTGACTGCGTTTCTAAAATTAAACGCGAGCGAAGTTTTAGTTTTGCTTAAATGTTTCACACCGTTGTTGTAGTTACAAAGTTAACATTTTATTAAGATTTAAAATTTCAGCTTAGTAAAATTGTTCGCTTAAGAAAATTTGACTATTTGTTTGGTAGAACTTAGTTGTGTATACAAGGTGTTGCTTTGCATCCTCGTCAAATTCAAGGTAACTATGCTCATGATGTTCGACCCGAATCAATAATAAAACGGGTAGGTTATTTTTTTTCTTTTTCTTAATATCGGAAATCGATAAGTGTACACCACCCGCATTAAAACGCGGCCCATCTAATACTAGCCCTATAACCGCGCTTTCACACACACAAACAAACCCAGACGTTTATTCGATAAACAGGTGATTCTCCTCTTTTGAAAAGGGCTTCATTCTGAAATAAGTAGTGTCAAATTAAAACAACTAAAAAAGCAGCGTTTATTATTATTGACCAGGTACCGTAATTTATATTGATTATTTGCGTCTTCTATGATAACCTCCTGAAATTTGACGAGGTTGCAAAACTACACCTTGCATTTGGAAAATATGTTGGCCATTCCAGCACCCGACTGCTCGTCCCTAATGACCAACAAGGCTAACATGAGGTACATAAGGTACCTATTTCCATGTACACAGGAATATGAGCAAGAGATTTTGATCTCAGTAACCTTAGAATTGACTGCCTCTTTGTAGAGTGGTCGCAAGCGCAACTGCAGAGCATGAGGTCCCAGTTGATTGCAATAGGCATGTCGAAATGTGAGTGTACTATTGGGTACACCTCTACCTAACCCTTCGGGGACCTTGAAATAAAGTCGACATTATATCACTACAATGAAAACTTTCTAATCTCGTGGTGAGCTACAAATTCAAGTGACAATGCGTCTTGCGACAGTGACTTGCAAAACGACGCTACTCACGGGAAAGAAACGGGTGTCGCGCGACGCAAGATGCATCTCACGCGGTCATAAACTGCGACTAAAGATGAAACTGGAACAAATTACATAGTTCCAAAACAAACCAAAAAGAAAAACAGATCCAAAAATCAAGCAAAGGATTGCAAAACAAAAATCAGCTTCACTGCGAACCACATTACCCCAAAACGGCCTCCCATTGATTTCGATACCCCCAACAGGGAAGGTTGTTTTCCAAACAAAATGGTCGAAATTCCCAGTCAATTTCTCCGTACGTATGGCATACGTCTAGACAGAGGGGCGTACATTACTTGCGCTTAATATTTTAGAGCTAGGTCTGTGAACGTAGTAACGTTTTCGTTTCGGATTTGGTATAGGCTTTTGGAGTAGATTTCCTGGTAAGATTTAGGGGTAATGAGTATTGTTTTTCTGAGGGTAATGGAGCATCCATGTTTTTCTAGTAATACGACGAGGATATTTGAGGTAGATCAGGAACCGTATCCGTTGTAGCTACGAGCAAACGTTCCCAGTAGAAGGTCAATAACTTTTTAACCGACTTCAAAAAAAGGAGGAGGTTCTCAATTCAGTTGTATTTCTTTGTCATTTAAGAACAGATTTGAAAAAATCTTCTTTTATTCGAATTTGCATTAACAGATTTTGGAAATACGATACGTCTCCTTAGTAATAGGGCGATTCTGCTGCACAAATCTAGATTAAGAGCTTTGCAAAGCCAGAAGATCGAACGCTGGATGTTACAGTCAGCAGCATGATTACAAGGCTTTGCACAATACAAGGTGTAGTTTTGCATCCTCTTCAAAATTCAGGAGGTTGTCATAGAAGACGTAAATAAATTACGGTACCTGGTCAATAATAATAAACGCTGCTTTTTTAGTTGTTTTAATTTGACACTATTTCAGAATGAAGCCCTTTTCAAAAGAGGAGAATCACCCGTTCATCGAATAAACGTCTGCGTTTGTTTGTGTGTGTGAAAGCGCGGTTATAGGGCTAGTATTAGACGTGCGGCGTTTTAATACGGGTTGTGTAGATTTTACGATTTCCGATATTAAGAAAAAAAAAATTACCTACCCATTTTATTATTGATTCGGGTTGAGAATCATTAGCATAGTTACCTCCTTGAATTTGACGAGGATGCAAAGCAACACCTTGTATAGACCTTGGACAACAACTTATGACGTGTGATTCTTCTCTTCTACAAGAGACTTTGTGTATATCAAATATTTCTTCAGTATATAGATGTTATTTTTCTGCAACATTACTAAATACAAGATAAATATCGTAGGAGTTACCAGCAGATCCCATAAACACAATCTCAAGTCGTACGTTGGCAGTAAAACATCACTTCCCCATTCAACTTCCTCCCTTTAAAAGTCTTTTACTCTAGCTCAAAGGAACTTAACATAATGAACACGTTATTTTCGCTTTTAAAACATTATAACGACCTCGCCAAAGGTCACAGGATAAAAGCCAGCCTTACCTAACGGTAAAGTCTAGAATTTTCTCACTGTAATAGGGAAATTGAATTTTCATGTCGCTTTTTGCCGAAACCGAGGCCTTAATTTTAGAATTTGCGAGACCATCTTTTAGGCCAAGCGCGGTTCACTGGACAATTTTACCACTTAAAAGGCCGTTTTGCGATCGGAGGTTATTTGCGTGTCTCTTTATTTGTTTGTGGTTTTCATGAAAAAAAAAAGTTTTTTCTTGATTTTTTTTGCTCGTATTTTGAATGTAAGTATGTTACAGAGAGTCAGTGGCCAAAAGTCTGACAACCAGTCTTACCAAGGGGTATCGTATTACCCAGTATTACTGGGTTGTGGAGGTCAGATAGGCAGTCATTCTGTTCCCGCAAGCGCCTACAGCAATTCGTATATCACAATGTTGAGGCTACGTGGATTATGGCCAATCGTTTTATTTTTTAATGCTTCTCGACCGCCTACCTACATTTGTGATTATGTCAGAATAAAATTGCACATTCAATCAAGCAACGCATTTTTTCACTCTTCCCGAAATTATACCTGGATCAACCCCGCACATGGTCCTTCGACGCCTGGATGTGGAGATTTGAAGAATATTTACTCCGATCAGCGAATTGTTATAAAGGGATTGAAGAATTGGTGTACATCAAAAATTATAGTCGACGCCCGGCGTGGCCGGTGAATTCTGCTACGTCATTCAGAGGATTATTGGAATTTACGTGGTCTGGATACTTAATAGCTGAGAAAAGGCGTATTTATTATTAAATTTGTGTACCCAACACTCTATTTAACAGGTATAATTAGTGTAAGTCAGCCGTTAATAGCCAGGTTAGTACGAAATACCTATTGTCATTTTTCTTTGTTCTGTGAGTGGTTACAAATTGTAATATAATTATTAACTGATCAGTAATTATTGTTCAGTTTTGTTATTTACACATTGTTAAAGAGTAGTTCTTTATAGTAACTGCATTATTTTGCTTTACGGTGTAATAATTTTACAGTTATTGAGACAGTTATGTAATCATATTAGTTAGCACAGGTAGACAATAGAAATCATTGCAATTGCAGTGTTATTATTAAAGTTTAGTACAATATAACCGTCAAGACGCATGGTTTATTATAAATTCTAAATTATTATTTATGTAAATTCACTCTAAAGTTAGTGTATTTTAATCATGTACGTATTTCAGGCTGCTTCATTAATTTAAACGTTGCTATAACTTTATTTATATACATTCCAGGTTGATTGCACCAGCTTACGCAATGCCAGAGGATAAGGAATTAAATAAGGACAATAAAGATCTCGTTAGGAAACGAGCGAGTTGCAAAGGAAAGGTGACAATGTTCTCAAACTATTTCAATTCTTTGAATCCTTCTTCCTTGAGCCCTACTGAGGTAAGCGAGTTGCAATTACGTTTTACTAGACTCGAGGCATTGTATGCGCAATATGATGAGGTGCAATTAATGCTGGAGTGTAGCACAGATGACTTGGATGGTCAGATGTCGGAACGCGAGGAGTTTGAATCTCTTTATTACAAAACCCTATCTAAAGCTCAACAAATGTTGGACGATAATAGGAAAGGAGATTCTAATGATAATTGTGATGTAATGTCGCGTTCTAGCAATCATAAGTTTGTTAAATTACCGACTATTCAGTTGCCGAAATTCAGTGGTTCTTATACTAACTGGTTAGAGTTTCACGACACATTTGTTAGTCTCATCCACTCAAACGACGATATGGATGAAATAAATAAATTTCACTATTTGAGGTCATCCCTAGAAGGGTCTGCTGCTGTGGTGATCAACTCAATTCAGTTTTCTTCTGCAAATTATTCGGTAGCGTGGAATCTTCTCTGCGAGCGGTTTGATAACAAACACCTGCTTATCCAACATCATGTTTCTGCATTATTTCAAATCGACACCCTTCAAAAGGAGTCTTCAGTTAATTTAAAGGGTTTACTTGATGTTGTTAACAAAAACATACGTGCCCTAGAATCCTTAAATGAACCTGTTAATCATTGGGATACTTTACTCATTCATATTGTCACACATAAATTAGATAGCAAAACTTATCGTGAATGGGGTGAGTATAAGGCCCGCCTGGACAAGAATTCTAAAGTTACGTTTGAACTATTTATGACTTTTATTAAAAACCGTGCTGAGATATTAGAAACGTTCGAAATGGAAGCTTCTACGAATGCTAAACACTCACACACAGTTAAAAATTCAAACAAGGTTCGGTCAATGTTAGTACAGGATTCTAATAAAAATAATTCAGGTGAAAGTTCTAGTAAACAGGATGATGGTGTTTCGAATAAGCCTAAGAATTGTGTTATGTGTAACGGTGATCATAAGTTAAGTAGTTGTTCTCAGTTTTTATCGTTGAGCAATGAAGCTCGTTTAAAGTTATTACCTAAATACAAAGTTTGTTACAACTGTTTTAATCTGGGACATTATGCAAACAATTGCAAAAAGCCAGGTTGTAAAATATGCCGTCGTAAACACAACACTATTGTTCACGTTGATAAATCCTTGAAGTCAGACGCTAGTGGTGCTTCTGCTAGCAGTGTTGTTATTGATAAAAATGGCAGTGCGACTGTCTCCACTCATCCCACTACTGTAGGTATAGGTACCGGTGTGTCGCTGTCCGCGAGTGTAGAACACGGCGACGTGTTATTGTCCACTGCACTCGTCAAGGTCATGAGTATTAATGGTCAGCAGTATGTTGCTCGTGCTGTGCTTGACAGTGGCAGCACGTCATGTCTCATGACTGAGAGGTTATACCACCAGCTAGGTTTGACTGCCAAGACTGTAAACAATTCTATTATAGGTGTTAACAACTCGTCATCTTTTATCAATAAAATGTGTGCTTTATCAATAAAATCTTTAAATAACAATTTTAGCATGGATATTAATTGTTTTGTTCTCCCATCCATCACCGATAAGATTCCAAGTAAGCAAGTTAACTTGTTAAAAATTAAAATTCCGTCTGATGTTTGTCTCGCAGATCCCAACTTTTACTCACCGGCGCCTGTCGATATGTTGCTGGGTGCTGACATCTTTTGGGATTTATTGGAATCTCAACGAATTAAGTTGGGTGATGGGCAACCAATTCTTTGTGAGACTAAATTGGGTTGGTTGGTCTCCGACCCAATTAACAGTTGTATTTCTTCTAAAATTTTAAAATGTAATTTTATAAAGGTGTGTTCAGACTGTGACGATGAATTAAATTTTAATGTTGATCAACAACTCACAAAGTTTTGGCAACTTGAAGAAGTGTGTACTTCGTCTCCATATTCCTCAGAGGAGAAGCTATGCGAGGAGCATTTTATGAAAAACACTACTCGTTTGGAAAATGGTCAATTTTGTGTTAGGATTCCTTTAAAATGTTCCCCGGACAATTTAGGCGAATCTTTGTCAAGAGCCAAACATTGTTTTGCTTCTTTGGAACGTAGATTTAAATCTAAAACTCAATTTTGCAATATGTACAAAGAGTTCATTATGGAATATGAAACTTTAGGTCATATGTCTAGATGTAAAACTATTGATGATCAAGCGTTTTACATTCCGCATCACGGAGTTCTGCGCGAAAGCAGCGCCACCACTAAGTTAAGGGTGGTCTTTAATGCAAGTAGTTTAACCAACACTGGTATTTCTATTAATAATATCCAGATGATTGGACCCGTGGTACAGGATGACCTTTTATCGATCCTGTTGCGTTTTAGACAACATAAGTACATCATAGCTGCTGATGTTGAGAAAATGTACCGGCAGATAGTTGTTCATCCAAATGATAGGTATCTTCAACAAATTATTTGGCGTGATAATCCGTCAACTCCATTACACGCTTATCAACTTAATACCGTGACCTACGGCACGGCCAGCGCTCCTTACCTAGCAACCCGGTGTCTTCGGCAGTTAGGGCTAGAGTGTGTTGATAAGGAGATTGGTGACGTCATCCTCCACGACTTTTACGTGGATGACTTGCTCACCGGAGGAGATGACATCAATAAGGTCAAAGAGTTGCGTCTTAAAGTTACTTCAACTCTCGCTTCAGCGCAGATGAATCTAAGAAAGTGGAAGTCGAATGACATACAATTGGTAATTGGTTCTGACTTTCCCCAGTCTTCACTGGATTTGAATGTTGGTGGATTTGAGTCAACCAAAACCTTAGGCCTAGGTTGGCAGCCACTGTCAGATTACCTTTGTTTTCCAATAAGTCAGTCAGTTAATTTTAATAACACAAAACGTGACATGCTTTCGATTGTTTCACAAGTTTTTGATCCACTTGGATTATTGGCTCCGTGTGTAATTGTTATGAAAATATACCTTCAGAAGTTATGGTTAAAAAAATTATCTTGGGATGAACAGCTATCACCGGACATTAGTAAGCTTTGGAATGAAATGATTATTAATTTACCTAAATTAAAAGAAATTCATATTCCACGTCGAGTTTTAATTGATTGTTATGAGTTTTTAGAATTTCACATTTTTACTGATGCGTCTGAACGCGCCTACGGCGCTTGTCTGTATGTAAGAAGCGTTGATAAGCAGGGACAGGTTTTAGTGCGTTTATTGTTAGCCAAAAGCAGAGTTGCGCCACTCAAGCCGACGACCATACCCAGACTTGAGCTATGCGGTGCTCTTGTAGGTGTTCGCATCTTTGAAAAGGTTGTAGCAGCATTACGAGTCAGCGCGCGACGCACTTTCTTTTGGACTGACTCCACTATTGTTTTAGGGTGGCTAAAAATGTTACCAAATAAATTACAGCCGTTCGTTCGTAACAGGGTTGCCGAGATTTTAGATAAGACTGGTGGCTGTGAGTGGAGACATGTTCCAACTGACCAAAACCCTGCTGATCATTTGTCTCGTGGAGTAGACATTAATTTATTACCTAGTTTAGATGATTGGTGGTCCGGTCCTAGTTTTTTAATGAATGAAATTTCTTATTGGCCTTCCAAATTAATGAATTTTAATGATGAAATTTTGCCTGAAATGAAATTAGATGTCACCTTGCATGTTTTATTCAATAACAATAAATTTGATGAATTGATTAATTTTACACGGTTTTCAAACTTTTTAAGACTTCAGCGAACAGTCGCCTATGTTTTACGTTTTATTGACGCATGTAGAAAACAACCTATTCGCGGTCCTCTTTCTGTGCATGAACTAGAAAGGGCTTTAAACTTTATTATATGTTTATCTCAAAGGCAATCTTTTAAAGACTATAAATTACTACTTAATAATAAATCGTTACCCAAGAAAAGTGAATTAAATAAGTTTAACGTTTTTCTAGACGAGAATAATATAATGCGAATTCGAGGTAGATTACAACATTCAGATTTTCCTTATGATAAAAAGCACCCGATTCTTATTCAATCTAGCCATCATTTTTCTAAGTTACTTTTTAATTATGAGCATAAAAGATTGTTTCACGCTGGACCCCAGTTATTGTTGGCGTCGATACGAGATACCTACTGGCCCATACGAGGTCGCAATTTAGCTAGGATGAGCTGTAAACAATGTGTTCGTTGTTGCCGATTTAGAGGTAAAACTGTAAGTCCTATTATGGGAGATTTACCACAGCAGCGACTTCTAGCAGGTTTTCCTTTTGAAAATATAGGCTTGGACTATGCAGGTCCTATTCAGTCAGCTGTTCGACAAGGTCGTGGCTGTAAATTAGTAAAAGTTTATATAGCTATTTTCGTTTGTTTTTCTACAAAATCAATTCATCTTGAATTAGTCGGTGATTTAACAAGCAATACTTTCATTATGGCATTAAAGAGGTTCATCTCACGTAGAGGAAAGCCGACAAATATCTACTCAGATAATGGCACCTCATTTGTTGGTGCATCTAATGACCTTTCTAGGTTTCTTAAGGCGAGTTGCGATTCGCTATCTGAGGAAATGGCTAAAGAAGGAATTAAATTTCACTTTATTCCTGCATATTCCCCTCATTTCGCTGGCCTTGCGGAGGCTGGTGTTAAATCAACCAAGCATCACTTAGTCAGAGTGCTGGGCCTTTGTAACCTTACCTACGAAGAGCTATACACCATGATGGTTCAGGTTGAAGCAATTTTGAACTCCAGACCACTGACGCCGTTATCATCGAACCCCGAGGATCTGACGCCGCTCACACCCGGACACTTTTTGATTGGACGTCCTATGACATCGCTGCCGTCACCTGATTATCGAGACCAGTCCATCAATTCTCTGAATCGATTTGAGCGTATTGAGCTTCTCCGACAACATTTTTGGAGTAGATGGAGCAAGGAATACATATCGGAACTCCAACTTCGCACAAAATGGCGAGCATGCAAGGGCTCCTTGAAGCTGAATTCTTTGGTCCTGTTAAAGGAAGACAACCTCCCCCCACTCAAGTGGAAAATGGGTCGGATCGTTGCTACGTATCCAGGGACAGACGGCGTAGTCAGAGTGGCAGACGTCAAGACTTCTAGTGGTCTGTTACGCAGATCATTCAGCAAGATTTGTCCGTTGCCTATAGATACAGAGTCTGAGGATTCTTAGTGGTTGAAAGGCAGGCTTTCAACGCCCGGGGGTATGTTCCCGCAAGCGCCTACAGCAATTCGTATATCACAATGTTGAGGCTACGTGGATTATGGCCAATCGTTTTATTTTTTAATGCTTCTCGACCGCCTACCTACATTTGTGATTATGTCAGAATAAAATTGCACATTCAATCAAGCAACGCATTTTTTCACTCTTCCCGAAATTATACCTGGATCAACCCCGCACACATTCCATGTTAAATACTGGTTAAATTAAGCTGCATCCGGTTGGACGGGAAGCCAACCCCAACATAGTTAGGAAATATATGAACGTGGATAACGCAAAAGCAGAATATAAGGATCATAATTATAGGTTGCGTTCTATAGTTTCTGCCTATGGGAAACATTCGTAAGTTTATTTATTTTAAAGCCGTCTATAGCAGAAGGTTTCTCTTCCCAAGGTGAGCAATTTAGTGAAGTTTCGGGTGAACATGATCCTTAAGGGGTCCACAAGGGATAGTGCGTAGTATCCGGCACTTAGAAACAAATGCATCTGTGAATTAACTAACATAGCCAAGTACGCTCAGGTACATATAGGCAAATACTACAGGTATGGTTGAAGCCTAAACACAGCAATGTTAACTGCAGCAATAGTTATACTGTGTATAGTTATATTGTGGAATGCAATAATGAATTGAGTATTGAGTACTGTTAACATAGCATATAGTCCGCCTTTGTACGGTTTTTACTTGTGCATAAAGTTTAAGAAAATAAATAATAAATAAATATAACACCACACCTCTATTTCCCTGAATCTTTAGGCAGAGGTGTACCATAGTACACTCTCATTTTGACAGTTTTGTTTAATCATGGAGGGGGCGAGCCTATTGCCATCCACCGCGCATAAATCCAGTCTCCGTGGCTGCTTCTGCGAAATTCCTACTAGAAAAAATCAATGACAATCTGCCGGATTCGAATCCTAGGATTCGAATCCAGGGCCTACTGCTTAGCTTCCTTTAGACAGGGTCCCCACCTCATAATTATGTAAAATTTTCGTCAGTTATTAAAAAAAACCAGCTGCTTTCTACACAACACCAATACCTACACTGTCAAAATGTATGGAACAGCTGATTTTTTAAATTACCGATGTAATATTATGTCTAAGCGGGGGTTCAGAATGATGTACTAGATACGTGGTAACCATTTTGGCGTCTATGTCCCTTCCAACTTGTATTCTTACAAATTCTCCTTAAAACTTTTTTACAAGTTCCGAAGCTTCTTGTCGAAATAAATATATCGGTCCCTCGCCATAGTTCACCCAGATCTGAACACATCTTAGATGTGTTCACTCTATGCCCAACAAGAACTACTCGTAATCTCGGACATTCGGCACCAATGAACAGGTTGATGGGGACGTACAATGAGCTCCATACACGTTCCAATAGCATTGACATCTTCGCCAACAAGCTATCGCAATTTTGCAAACAATTGTTACTAACCCACAGTGGTCACGGTTAATATCTATATTATTAGTATTTAGTATTAAGTTCTTTATGGTTTTAGTATTATTTCCATTATTTATTTTTCTTACTTACTAATTACATTTTTAAATATTCCTAAAAAAAAAACATTTAAAAATATAAAAAAATGTAGCCCACCGGTATCGGGAACAGGGTCCAAGCTACCGGCGGTCAGGGCTCCAGAGAGAGGAACCTCCTAACAATACGAGCCGTGTCCAGGAGTACCGCTTTCTGAATCAAGCCCATGATCCAGCCGCCTAACGAGAGCCTCCTCAGGTATTGATCGAGGCTCTTGGCAATTAAGCCATGGGCTGAAACGACTATCGGCACAATGATCGCCGTGTCCACTGCCCACATGTCGACAACCTCGCGAGCCAAGTCAAGATACTTGATTTGTTTATCTTTCTCGGCTTTCACGAGGTTCCCGTCATGCGGGACCGCTATGTCAACAATCATTGCGCGCCGCTCTGATCGATCCACCACCACTATATCAGGCTTGTTGGCCACAATAGTCCTGTCAGTGATGATGGAATTAATATTAATTATTATTATTATTATTACTTACTTGTTTATTATTTGTCATTGACTGTGTTATTCTTTAGAGCAACAAAATAGATTTTAGACTTTTTTTTATCTTCGATTTTGTTGTAATGTAGTTCTGCTTTATTTTATTTTTTGCCTATATTAAGTACTCCATGTAATATTTTAAAAACTTGAAATATGTAAGTGCTGTGCATACCTTTAAGTGACAAATTCACTCTAGATTTTAAGTTTAATCGTTAAAGTATCCCAAAAAGTATTAGTGAATAAGTCGTTGGAGTGCCATAATTAAATAAAAAAATAAAACTTTTTCCCAACTACCCACACTACCACTAATTGCCATAGTCGACAAAACTAAATATTAATACTAAAGGGTTACTATAAAGTCAACTTCACAATATCAAGCCCATTAATCTTCAAGTTAAGGGGAGACCATCTGGTCCTCGTCTCACGCATGTTACTAAAGTCTGCTAAGTGAGATGGGCTATTAAAATATTCATCGTCGAGAATCTTGGTACTGGAATCACTTAAGTCAACGCATGAAATGGGGTAACGCTGATGTTACTCGTTGATTTTGAAAGTATTTTATAAAAACACAGTTTTGGAGTTTAAGACATATTATTTTCGAGATTTGCATTAAAATGAAATGGGACAAACAGTCGAAATTGCTCTTTTACAGCAGAAGAAACTGTTTGATCGTGTACAGCCTTAGCGTCAGTTTATTTTTTATTTTGCTAACCTTTCAAGTGTACCACTGCTGGGCAAAGGCCTCCTCTTTCTCCTTCCAAACCTCTCTATCTTGTGCGATATCTGGCTGTAACCACCACACAAACAAGATCAGATCGTCAAACCACCAAAAAAAAAAAAAAAACACTGGATTCTGAAAAATACAACCCGAAATTATATTACGATCTCACCTTTTCCCTCACAACAGATTAAACACTCATTATTAAAATGTAATACATGCCAGTTACAACCAAGCAATAAATTCTGGGTGAAAAACTACGCGAACCAATTATCTTATGCTCTGTTTAACAAAGATATTTGGACGCGGCCACTAGAATGATAAAATTTAATATCACGGCCGAAGGGAGCATATTGCGGCTGTAATTTTTTCTACGGAATTCTATCCCTAATAACCATTATTGGTATTTTATTATTACAGTTTTTTTTTCTCTACTTTTTCTTTTTTGCCAAGAATTCGAATATGATTGTCGTTTTATTAGATTTGGTGAGTGTTTTTTTTAATACGTTTCTGATGGTTTTATTTTAAGTTATTCTTGCAAGGGTCGCTGGTGGAAATTGATTCATTGAATATTTCTTGCTTTTTGGTAAATGACTTACATCGTTTATTTCAATTGGTGGTAAACTTAGGACTCCATTAAATAAATTCAGATAACATTTAAATATTATGCGGCAATAGTCTCGCCCCCTAGGACAAGGATTGTATGGGACTTAAACATAACTGTTGAAATGTGGGTGTACTATTAGGTACACCTCTGCCTAACCCTTTGGGGATCACAAACGTGATGTTATGTTATGTGAAACTGAACAAATACACTCATAACATGTTTGCTATTTTTACCAGAAATATTCGGTAAAATAGTATCAAAAATTCCGAAAACCAATGACATAAATGCATCCGTATTTTAAACAAAATTTTCACCGGACTTAACCCTACAAAACCCTCCATCAGTCAACACACACTTAACCTCTTCCAGGTCGTATATACCCTTAGATTTATCACCACATTATAACCGGTAATCACTGGTTATCGATCACAGCTGTCAGTGTCAGGCCACAGTCAATCAATCAAGCTTTTTGTCAATCTCCCTCTATTGTTTAGCTGTTTATCTTACACTGTGGCGCGACGTAATCTTCGACTCGTCATGTGAGGTTCCATGTTCGGGGAACGATTAGCCTTGATCCTTTTTTGTCTGTGGTAGTGTTTGTCTTTGGTAATATGGGGACGTCTTTTTCTTTTTCGAAGTGTTGTGACGTTGGTATTTATCAGTGTTGGCGAAAAATATTCTTTCTTGTAAATATTCAGAAAAGCTCTTTCACCTATACGCGCAAAAATAGACATCCAGTGTAATTTTTTAGCCTTTTGTGTCCCACTGCTGGACAATGACCCTCTTCTTTCCTTCCACTTATCCATATCCAGTGCTGTTATCCGCCAATCCTTGTGAAAAGAGTCGAGTTCGTCCCGCCATCTCATTCTGGGCCTGACACGTTGCCGTTTGCTACTGTTTGGGACCCATTGTGTAGTTAGTTTAGCCAGTTTATTGTAAGACAATATTTTTATCACAAAAAATCTTTGTTAGCAACCGAAACCTTCAAAGACAGACAAACCTGCAATCCATTCCAAACAAAACCTCAAAATAACCACCAACAAGTAATAACCCTTATAAAGCACGCTCAAACCCACAAGCGTAACCGAATCCATTATATTTCTAAAACACAATTACATAACACACTTGAAGATCGAGGAAGGAGTCCATAACTTTTGCGGGCTTGCAAGACTGGAGCAGTTGTAAAAGCATCGTAAAGACTGCTCGGTGTTCACCTGTTCTCCATAATCTAACACCAGAGTTAATGAACCATTAATTCGCTAGAAGAGTTAGTGCACTTACAAGGAACAATTGCAGATAAAGCTGAGAGAAGTGTTTTTCGGGCTGTTTGGTTAAAGGGAGGTGGGGAATTGGATGGGGGGGGGATATTTTGATTTTTGATTAAGTTTTGAAAATTAAAAAGGTTGGGTTGGTTCAAATCTTGCTGGCTTGTCGAACAAGCGTTGTGTTACTGTGTGTGTTACTTGTATTTAAATATATAAAATACCATTTGTAAAATGTTCATGCTAGCTGACATTTTTAATTGGTTGATCAATAATAATAACAATCACTGTTGAAATTGGCCAACTATAAAACGAATGCACATTCACACTTGATTTTTGTTTCGGAATTTGGTATTCTATGTGTTTTATAATAGATTTTGCGCAGCAAATCATTGTACGTACAGAAATGCAAAAAAATATACACAAAAATCCTCGGTTTGAATCACATCCTCATTCTAGCGTTATATCTTTTCATGATACCCAGAATCAAAATCTTTAAGTACAGGAAAAATAATGAAAACCTAACAGTTTTAACCTCTTTTAAATATTCATCACTTCACTATAATAAAACGAAATGAAAATTCATAATGAAATAAGTTTTCCGCGATGTAGTGAAAGTTTAGAACAATTTTATTTATTAGAAAAGTTTTAACAATATGCTCAAACTTTTACTACTGTAGTTTTAACTATTCGCTAAGTTTTCTCGATTGAACTTTGATTTACGTGAGATCTGTCACCTTCGGAAATATTTGAAGTATATTCTTGTCAAACGTATTTTCGTTTTTGAACATAAAACGTAAATCTTGGATGGTTGTGTTTATGATAAACTAGCTTTTTCCCGCGACTTTGTTCACATTATATTCGGAAATTATCGTGTTATATGACACTCGGGGTTAATGTAGCTTATTATAGCCATTAGTGAAAGAATGTTCAGGATTGCATTAGTAGTTCCGAAGATTACCCCCTACATCCAAACTTACAATCATAAAAACTTTATCTCCTTTAATATTAGTATAGACAGAGAATACATAGTACAAGAGATTGGGATAAGTGTGTGACATTAATACATGGTGGAAGAGACATCGACGCGGAATCGGAAACCACGTACTTCTTCTTCTTCTATTTCTCTTCTGAAGCCCACCACATAGAAAATTTTCTTCGGTAATTTTTTTTATTAAATCGGCTGATCCATAAATTTTGACCGTGTTTGTAGGAAACAAATGTTTTTTTTTTTTAATTACCGATGAAAAAAGGTGTCCCTTCCACCCCGTATATTTTAGTTTTTTACTTTGATTAGAATCTGTAATACCATGGATTTTAGATACCTTCTGGGGATTTCATTCCCACCTAACGCACTTGGAATTAGTGAACGTGTACTACCGTCGCCGTCATCTCCGTTCTAGCTATATCATCCTTCACACAGTCCATCCATTGTCTCTTTGGTTTTCCTCCACTTTTATACCCATCCACATTCATACTCAAAACTTTCCTCACGACATTCCCTCATTCCTCCGCATCACGTGCCCATACCACGATAACCGATTAAAAAGTCCTCATTATCAATCTTATTTGTAGAAATGACTTTAGATTTTCACCTGTACTTAAATAATTTTAGGGGTCGCACTAGCTTATGCCACTGGCTTCGCCCGCGTGGAGTTCGATAAGTAGCCCACGAGATCGTCATACCGATATGAAATGTAGCCTATGTGCTATTCCAAACTATAATGTATCTTTGTGCTAAATTTCATCCAGATCCGTTCAGCCGTTCTGGCGTGATTGAGTAACAAACATCCATCTATCCAAACTTTCGCATTTATAATATTAGTATAGATTAACTAATAAATATTAATAATATTAATAACTAATATAGAAGTTTAGATAATGGTATAGGTGCATTTTGAAGTCAGTACAATTTCTTTAATTGAACTTTTGTCAATATTCCAATTCAAATGAGACCGACCTTATAATCAATTAAGGTACAAATAAAACATCCAACACAAAGAAACACAGTGTCAACATTTACTTGTTTTTCGAAGCGAACTATTTGCACGGTCCAACACGATGCACCATCTGGAAAACGGTGAATTATAAAAAGCTGTTTGCGAACCTTGGTCCGTTGGACCGCATTGCGGTGGGCGCCGGGACGTGGTAATTACCGGTACCGACTAATTCATTACGTGAACGGCATCCTGCACCGATTGATGTGATCAACGCAATGCAACTGATAGTTTGAGACGAAATTTCGAGCAAGAATGAATTAGTAGGTAAATGGTAATGGAATTGATTTGAGCTGTGATTGATATAAGATCTGTCAGATTAAATTTAATTTAGTTCTTCTTTTCGATTGTAGTTTATTGACTACATTTTAGTGTTTCCTTCTTGCAGTCAATTGCTGAACTCAAGATATGTATATCCGTTTTTTTTTTTTTTTTAACTTTATTTTTACTATGGGACTGAGATAACAAGCACGTCAACAGTTTCTTTTAGAAGATAAAAACTTTATTTTTATTTTTAACATAATATAACATCACGCCTATAATCCCTGATAGGTTAGGCAGAGGTGTACCTAAAAGAAAACCCCTAATTTGCCAGTTATGTTTAAGTCCCATGTAATAGGAGGCGAGCCTGTTCCCATCAACTGGAAACAAATCCAATCTGTGGCTGCTTCTAAGAAATCCTTATTGGAAACTCGATATCAGTTTACCCAACTTGGGAATTGAACCCAGGACTTCACGCTCAGCAGTCGCGCTTGCGACCACGAAACCAACAGGACATTAAAGGCATACATAGTCATAGTCATAAGCAGACATAGTCAATGTGTGCGTGACATTCAGCCTCACTTGAAGACTTATTGCAAGGCTTAATAACAAATAAGTGGTAATCATGCCATACTAAAACTGGTATTCTTATAGGCAAACTGAAACTACCTCGGACTTGACACGCCTACTTCCGCTCCATTAGTACATATTGACAGCTGCAGTTCAGCTGGGGTGAATGGAGGGTTTATTAATTTATTTATTTATTTATTCAATATTAATTTATTCATGTATTCATGTATTCATTTATTCATGTATTCATTCATTCATTCATTCATTTATTCATGTATGTACAAAAAACACATTACAGGAAAAATACATAAAGACAAAAGAGCACAAAGGTACCGCTTATTTCATTTAGAAATCTCTTCCAGCGGACCTGCGAGAGGATAGATATAAAAGAAACGTAGACACAGTGTATAAGAAGAATAAATTAACTACAAAATTAATAACTTAGGGTAACTTAGGGTTAGGGTGAGTAGGGTTAGGGTTATGTCCGACTCTAACCGACTAAAAACCCACTGTTCCGATTACTACAATATGCCGGGGTCCGGGAGATACTAGTACATTGCGCGCACCCCCGACTGGTATCAGCCCACCATTCCAGTCGGGCATCATCACCAAGTGCGGCCTATTTAGTGACCGCAAGTTTTCCATGAAAGAACGCATGAACCACTGCGCGCCACTTCTTTGGGTCTGTCTGGTCGGGTCTGCTGTAATTTTTTTAGAATTTATGTTCACCAAACATAGGTATGTATAGAAACTGAATGTAACTAAGTACTTACAGTTCACTAGTCCAGTCAGGCGAACCTATGCCATAATTTTGGCGAGCCTATTGGCTGATGGGCCGTTCAATATTGTTGAACTTAGCTTAGCGTTCCTGCAAGCACGTGCACAGTTTTCACTTTTTTTAAATAGAAATAAATATTTGTTCTGAATATCGCAACTGCAATTCTTGACTAAGAGTATTGGTCCTCCTTTTGATAGACCACCAAAACTATCTCAGTGGTAGATTATCATCAATTTCATTCATCGATATTATAATCCCCAATCAGTCTATATAATTGTTGTAAAATCTGTGACAAATGTTGACAACCAAGAAAGCATTCGATAAAATGACATTATAGACATCTTTAACATTGATTAGAGTGACATATGACATCTTTAGCATTGATTTAATTGGAATGCAACTATGGGTTAGACAAGGATGTCTAATGTAGGAGGCAACGTACTTATACCGAGGAAGTACCTTATTCGAAGATCCGAAAATTGCGGCCAAAAAATTCTAGGAATACGATTTGGTGGGTTTCAACTGTTGTCATGGCAATTAAAACCGTTCGTTCAGTTTTCGCTGTCTAAAATGAACCTGAGTTGGCTTCTGGAATATGGGTGTAAGTGTCTCATAGCATCTGCAATCTCGTAGTTTCCGCTCACTTTGATACAAGTTCCTCTGTTTGTGTTGCCACTATGTTAAACATTAATATTGCTCCTTTGCTAGTTTTAGACAGTATGTTTAGTTTGTGTATTAGCTTATGTTCACTACAACTACTTAAGAGGAAGTTCACTTTTGTACAAGTAACGTTACAGAGCACAAGACCATCGAAGCTTACGAAAACAATAAATAAGCAGATAAAATCATAAAAGCACTACACCTTACTCTGCTTTTAACATAAAAATAAAATAAAATACGCGCTTTGGACGTGGACGTGAACGCCAGCTCGCTATGCAATAAAATAATACATCTGGCCTGGTAATCCCCGAAGTGTTCGGCAAAACGGTACCTAATAGTACACCCACATCTCATACACTTATCACATTCCAGGCATATTTAAAGTGTCAATCCGATTTTTAGTGTAAAACCTCGTTATGATCTAGTGATTCTTGATTCGATGCCAGAGGTTCTACTGTGATTTATAAGTAGTAACCCAGGGTCTTACCGGATTGTTCCCACTCCCCTCTTTGTTTGTCCCCTTAGTGCTCAAAGTTTTTACCCAAAGTGTAATAGTTATGCTAGTCAGCACACCAAAGCTCTCAACAACCACACTAGGGAGCCATCGAATGCAGTCGCTCTGGTTAAAATCGGCCAGATGGCATCCTCACCATCATCACTACATAGTATAAAACAAAGTCGCTTCCCGCTGTCTGTCTGTCCCTATGTATGCTTAGGTCTTTAAAACTACGCAACAAATTGTGATGCGATTTTTTTAACAGATAGAGTGATTCAAGAGGAAGGTTTATATGTATAATACATGCATGTTAGAGTAGAGAAAACATTAGTATCTACATTGCACCCGTGCAAAGCCGGGGCGGGTCGTCACTTATAAATACTAGTTAGTTACATTTCTGTAAACTAACTATACAAAAATAAAACTATTCGCGGTAGTTACAAGTGACTTACTTATTTCGTTCACAAGGAGACACTAAACTGAGCTAGGCTTATATCCTGGTGGTACATTTCCGTGGCATAATTCCCCAAATGAATTAAATAGAGATGAATTCCCCACATCTGCTTACTACTTTCAAAAGACCGAAAGTAGTAGGTGTTTGAAACTTCATACATAACATCGCGCCTGTAATGCCCGAAGGGATAGGCAGAGTTATACCTAAAACCTAATAACACCCAAATTTCGACAGTTATGTTTTAAGACCCATTTATTAGGGGGCGAGCCTATTGCCATTAACCGGGCCCAAATCCAGACAGCTGCTACTGAGAAATTCCTGATGGAAAACCCAATAACACTTTGCCTAACTAGGGAATCGAACCCAGGACCGTCAATCGCGCTTATGACCACTCCAACAACGAGGCAGTCAAACATCTTGAAGATGAAACTTCATTTCATATGATTAAAATCCGTTTCTAAATCTGCTAAATACAAAATATATTCAAAACGTAAAAATATCGTCAAGCTACCTGAATTAATTCACATTTCTAAGATTCCAGCTCAATCTTCCCAGGTTCCATCCAGATATCGTAATAACAAAGAATTCCTGGACAGCTGCAAATCCAAGGGAAACGCGGGAGTTCAGACACACCCATCATGAGACTTAACGCCCAACGCGGCGTGATCCCTGATTTCCCCCGGGGCAGCGGTACTGCGCCGGTTGCAGATGTGGTAGGATTTGGATACGCTAGTTTTACATACCTGTTATGTGTTTCTTTTATTATTTTCTCACCGATTGGTTTTTGGCTGGTTTATGTCACCTATGTTCCGTTCAATTCATCGTGTGTTTTTTGTTTGTGAAGGCGCAGTCTAAAAAAAATCAAAAATAGAATCCTTCATTCAATATTCTATCAAACTGTCTATTACCGCCCACGATTAGCTACGTAAATATTGTGAAAGATAGCAAAGAATAATCCTTTCCAAAAATACTTTACCACACAATATCTATCAGCATGACCATGAGCTATGCGCTCAAACAACATGCGTATTCCGACAGTGACTGCGAATAAAACAAATGAAAGAAATCGCGAAAAGCGACGTGACGGTACTCAAGTGAAAAAACAAATGACGAACGCATGTGCCATTTGTTGCAAGTCACATCGCCTGAGGTTATTACCGAGGCAAGCATAACTGCGTGTGAGCAGTGATAGCCTACTGATGTGACCGTCGGACTGCCAAGTCATAGGTCTCAAGTTCAAACCCAAGACCCGCACCTCTGATTTTTCAGACTCATGTGCATATTGTATAAACTTCACCGAAGCAGGTGATAACACTTGCTTCGGTGATAGAAAACATCGTGAAGAAACCAGCTTGCCTGAGAGATATTTCTCGACGGCATGTAAAGCCATGTCAGAGGCCCATGAGCGGCATAAAAACTCTGACACCAGGTTGGTCACTAACCACACGATAAAGAAGATTACCGAGGCATAAAGCTACTCGGACTTTGTTCAGTCATGTATCCTATAATTGGCTCGTCTGTCTTTTCCAAGATCAATGGAATCATGAAATATTTAATTCCGTCGCGCATGACGTGGGGCCCTCCTTACAAACTCCTGACAAATTATATTAGAAGGGCAAGGTATTTTGATTTTTTCGGTTCACCTGAGGACGTTTAATCAGTTTCCCTTCATTCTTTAATTTAATGTCATTGGTTGATGGAAGGCAAATTATGGATTCCGTATGGAAGGAAGCAGTACAAGGAAACGTTTGTCTTTTTGTATCAGCAAAAATGTTTTTGCAATAGTTACTTCCTCATTTTGCGTTGCTTCATATCTAGAATATTAAATCAGATTAGGTTAGTTTCGCCGACGTCATAGCCTCATAGGTCTAACTAAACACGAGGAAACACAGTAAAAAAGCTCGCTAGCCAATTTAGAGTGACCTTGAATTAATTCATGTTTAGCATCATTGGATATTTTGCTCCCCTTATAATATACCACATTATTTCGAAAACTTGTTAGCTTTTACAGTCTTGGTGTACAATCATGCCTCTGCTCTCGTCAGTTGTGTATTAAGTATTGGCACTGCCAGGATCTGTTGTGTCAAATATAAGATACTGGAGAGACTGTTTCTGCAATTATCCAACGAGATTTCCTTTGAATACTGCACCGATATTCCGAGTGTATTGTAATTTAGTCCTACGGTCAAGTGGAATGAAAATGCATTTGTTTCTTTCTGTAAAATATGCAATGTTGTGAACTCAGTGAATCCCCAAGCAGTTTTGGTTTCGTGTGCTTGATTTGTGTATTCAGAACTTTCTTTGTTTTAAAATTCTGCATCTTCATTTCTTTAGGTTGCTACCATACATATTTCTTGCCTCTAAACCTACCAAAATCTTCATAATTCCATTACCTTTGCCTGCGGGATTTAATCACTAATAACGCAAAGGGGTGTATAAATTATGCATTTGGGTTAACCATTTTTAAAATTGAGTCCAAACGCAGGACATAGTTCTATCCTTTTCCCGCGAGTGATAGTTTAAAGTTTTTTAAACATAGTTCTGTCTCGCTCACCGTAATCGTATTTAAATTTGCATATTAAAAAAGATGCCAGGAAAGCTGCAATATCCTCTCATTTTGTATGCGTTTCCTATTTTAGATGGGGAAATATTTTTCGCTGCAAAGCGAGGGGGTGACGTTTGATCTCGGTGCAGACGAAAGAGAGGGTTTAACTTCGTTTTACATTGCGCTATATTTTACAGTACTGAGTCGTGATGCCGGAAACACGGCTACTACATAGTTTTGAAAAAAAAAAGTAATTTATATAATACGGATTTATTACTGCTTCACTTGAGCTTTATATCTTTACAGTTTTCAATCAATGTTTTTTTAATGGGTATTGGCGTTTAAATTGCATTCCTGTTGATATTAAAATGAAATAAAAATGTATAGAAAACGAACTCTCAATTGTATGAGTTTCATACGCTTTTCAAATGTTCCAATCCGTAGCTGCAACAATAGCTTCAATAAAAATAGAGTTTTCTAGAACAATGCAAAAATTTATCTATTCGTATCGAACTATCCAGTTCGGCTCAACTTTCAGCCAGTTCGCCCGATTTTGTTCAATGCATTAGAGGAATGAGTGAAATGTACAACCGGAGTTTGGTTGGACGAGTTAATACATTTAAATTTAGCTCTCAGACATTCTATATGTTTAAAGGATCTGTATAAAAGCGACAAGGGAGTTTTGTGCATCAGACATTAGGATCTCTCTGTCCCTAAGACTGAAATGCCATTTATTTTACCATGAAAAAAGATTGCTTTTCCTGAAGTAATCTAGCAAAATAGCATGGCTAAAGTACTCATGCTTGAGACGTAGACTCAAAGCGATCCATAGAACTGACACCTTTAACGAAAAAGGAGCGCAAAGTAAAATATTAAAATTTGAATGAAGGAAACATCAAAGTTATCAACGTTGCATTTTCTTTTACGAACGAATCAGGAGTATACAAGATTTTTTTTTAGTCTCACAGAGAATTCGAAAGCTCTTTTATCTACAAAAATTATGAAGCTCCGTTCAAATTATGGAATATTTGCGGGAGAAAGTAAAAAGGATAAAACGTCTTCGTGCAGTGAGGGTTTGCTTGCGTCTGTATTTGCGTTGGTAGCTACTGGATTTTTACTGTTTTTGGATGTTGATGTTTGACTGCAATTCGCGTAGGTACCTAATATTTTCTCAGTCATTTTGGGATATATCTATATCATAGTCTTGTAGGGACTTTGAGCATAATGCGTATTACCTTTTAGGTATGTCTAAAGCGATAGATCTCTAGTGCATCTTCAGGCATTTTTACAATCTTTTATTTAACATGCAATGTAAGAATGTTTGTTTAGGTCAAATCTTGCAACTGAATCTCTAACCAGTTCCCTCAAACCAATTGAGCTGTAAATTTGCACACATCTTTGGTTCTGATGACAATACATTTTTATGACAAACATGACTTGATCCCGCAGTCAGAATCGCCTCCTCATGAGAAAACTCCTCATCGGTTAGTGGCACGGACACGAAACTTTGTATACGCGGTCAATGTTGATAGATAAACCCAATTTTCTTCTTTTTGTTTTAATAAAAGCTTGTTTTCTTTTTTTAACCGACTTCAAAAAAAGGAGGAGGTTCTCAATTCGGTTGTATGTTTTTTTTTTGTTTGTTACCTCAATCTTCGTCATTTATGAACCGATTTGAAAAGTTCTTCTTTTATCTGAATGGATTTACTTCCCGATTGGTCCCATAGAAATTTCATCGAAATCGGTTCAGCAGTTTGGTTTTGAAATCAAAATAGCTGGAAAAAATATGTCCTCCAAGTAAAAGAAATTGCGAAATTGATACTTGACAAGAATGTGTGTGATGCGATAACTAAAAAGGGTAAAATAAAAACTTTTTTGCAAAAAAAAAACCGACTTCCAAAAAAAACACAAAAAAAGTGGAAAATAACTTTACTTTCGGAAGTCGGTGGCAAAAAAGTCAATGAAACAAACAATAGTCACCAACTTCCGAAAGTAAAGTTATTTAACATCGGTTTTTTTTTGCAAAAAAGTTTTCATTAAGTTATTTGTTTATTAATTTTATCAGCATCACAATCGAAGACATGTGACATCCTTTAACACACGTTGGGCTGGTGGACTCTAATCCTTTTCTCCTCACTGCGAAGACGCCTGTGCTCCAACAGTGTAAACATTAACATATACATATATAGTGAACATTAACATATAACATTAACATACACGTTTGAAGTATTGCAAAATACACAAATTCCCATTGATAAAACATTATTGAAAGGCATGGAAACGAAACTATTACATAACATCACGCCTGTAATTCTCTAAGAGTTAGGCAGATATGTACGTAATAGTACACCCACATTTCGCCAGTTATGTTTAAGTCCCGTGTAATAGGGGGCGAGCCTATTGCCATTAACCGGTCACAAATCCAGACTCTGCGGCTGTCATTGAGAAGTTCGTGTTGGTAAAACCCAATAACACTTTGCCCGACCCGGGAGTCGAACCCTGGACTTCATGCTCAGCAGTCGCGTTTGTGACCAATAAACCGACGAGGCAGTCAAAGACCAAACTATTATAATCAAAATTTAATGAACTGTGACTTCGTTAAGCCAACCACATAATCCGATATGACTGGAAGCACTTACGTGTGCCATACGCTTCCGTACATGATGGAGTTAGAAACTATTACCTCGGAGTATGTACCTCACTAGGTACTTACGAGTATGTATTATCACACAAGTTATATCGGTACCGCTTTCCTCAGTTCGGAAGTTAGTGATAACATAACTATTAGTTGAGACTAACACAGTCACCTGGAGCTGTTTGGAGTTTCGAGTTAATTTTGACGACCCGAATGACGCAGCGGTAGTGAGGCTGCCTTACGTTCATAGGGTTCCGGGTTCGAGTCCCGGTAGGAGCAAGTGTTTGTGTGATGAGCATGGACATTTCATGTTTCCGAGTCATGGATGTTTATATGTATAATAAGTATATATTTACAAACAAAAAGTATCTATGTAGTATATCAACTATCTGGTGTCCACGACACAAGCCTCGTTGCTTAGTGTGGCACCAGATGGCGCTGTGTGTAATGTCCAGCGATATTTATTTATTTTATTTTTTTATTTTCATAGTTTCTGCAAGGTATTGTAAAATCCATGAATGGGTATAGTGTTTAGCAAGTTGATGCTAATTTTGGAAATTAACAATTACATCACGGATGTAATGCCCGTAGGATTAGGCAGGGGTGTATCTTATAGTACAGTCACGAGCAATAACATGTCAACACTTTAACATGTCAACAAGGTTCTAAAGTGTTGACATATTATTGCTCGTGACTGTACACCCACAGTTCGCCAGTTTTGTTTAAGTCACATGTAATAAGGGAGCGAGCCTATTGCCATTAACCAGGCACAATTCAGACTCTCCGTGGCTGCTACTGAAAAATTCTTGATGGAAATACCTAATAACACTTTACTCGACCCGGGACTCGACCCCAGGACCTCATGGTCAGCAGTCGCGCTTGCAACCATTCGACCAAAGAGGCAGTCAAAGAGAATTTTAAAAATACTGTAATTTCATTTCACAGGTAAAATTTGACTGTATAGTTTTGTTTTCACAATTCAATGCATACATAAACTCACGACGTTTCATCCTGAGGGTAGGCAGAACCTACAGAGCGCCACCTGCTATATTTTACTTCGTCCACGTCCACAACTTAATATTGTGTGTAAAATTAAATAAAATTGAAAACAATCACTTACTCTTAGATTACCATAAATAGAGCGAAATGTCCAAAATGAAATCACCTATCGCCATGATAGAAACAACTGGGGTACTTGACCCAAATTCATTTAAAAATTCCAAATATCCACGACTCAGATGTGAACACAAGACATAGCCGAACAGAACAGTGAACACAAAGGGCAAACCTTATTAAGGCATCCGTAAACTCGGATATTTTGCCAAAAATCCTCCGACAATAGTTACAAGTTTATTAGAATTCATCCGAATACTGGTACAATGCCCGTCCAACCGTGTAATGGAGACAAAATGAAAACGACCTTGTAATCTCACAAATTGGGTGCTCTGCTACTCCAAATGTATTATCTCCTCAACTTAGACTTCACTCATTCCTCAGTAATGAGTTCACCACAGAATTAGAAGAAAAACTGCTGAAAATGTAATGAGAAAATGTATTAAATTCTTTCTAATCTTCTCAACTTTGAAGAGTATACATTTTTCGTGAAGAAATCTCCCACAAAATTAATGAGAGGGACGTGGATTGTTTTTAAAGAGAGTTTTGTTTTTTTTAACAATAATGCTTATGGTATTTTTTATTATATTTTTCTTGGCTAGAGGTAGAACTTTTGAAAGCTGCTTATTATGAGGTGCGCAATGAATTGTTAAACTTTTTCGAAAAGAAACACTGAAGATGATAAGTTGATTAAATTTAAAAACCTGATGTTTTAAATTACTTAAACATTGTTCTTATAAAGCAAATGCCTTTTTAGGAATCAACAGAAATCTTTAATTTAAAACAGAAACCTGTATACTAAACGATCTTATTTCTTGCCAGGACCAAAGTATTAACATTTAAACAGAACAAAAGCGTAATCATCCAAAAAGGTCCCAATACTGGCAATATATTCGTTATTATTACTCAAAATGTAACAAAAAGGACACCAAGCTATCCAATATTAAGCGCCCTTAAACATCTGCAAGCTCTGATCGACCTTTGATGATGTCTTTTAACGCCCAAAACCACTTAACAACTTACCAATATTATAGCAACCTTCATAGTTAACGCCGACCCAAGGCTAATCTCTTATTAATTCTGACAAAGTTACCGAACTCCCGTCCAAAGCAAAATACACCTTGTATCTTCAAGATAAGGCTGTAGAGGTCTATACGGGAAAATTTGCACAAAAGTCACGAACTATAGAACTTCTCATTGTTTTAACAGTCCCTTGAAAGCTGGAAGTTATGGGTGAACGCATCATGGGAATGATCGCACTCAATACTTTGGTAATGGTTTTTTTTTAGAAGTTTCACAGACTGTTAAGATTTGCTACGATTTCCTTTATTGTTTTTTTGTTTGGAAAAAGGTAGAGAAAACGCAAGAAAAAGGGATCTATTCATTCATTTAGGCATTTAAAAGTTGTGAATTAACACATCTCAAGCAACAATTTGTCGATTTATAACTTGTAAACTCTTTTACTTCGACTTACAACCTTCCTTGTGTGCCTAGCCTTATATACCTGCGGGCTTAGCGGAGAAAACGTAGACATAACTACTGATTTCAACAATTATTGTATAATTAAAAGTACTCGTGTTGGGCATATTTACTTAGTTTTCAGCCTCTATTCATGTGTACCTACTATGCTGATGGCAAAAATGTAATCCAAAATGCTCTTATATAGTTAACTGACTTTTTTAGTCCTATTATCGATTGAAAAATCGTTCGTGTTAGGGCCTCCGAAGTGTTTTCAAGACATTACCTATAATTGTTGGACATAGAGACATTACTGTCCTTCATCAATATTCTGATTTTCTTTAAAGCGAGGTTTTCGAACCGCGAACTAATAAAATATTTTTTTATGTAAATAGATACTTTCATGTACACGTATTCTTTAACTAAATAAATAATGATAAACTTTAAATAAATTAAATTTGAACAAATAACAGACAATAGCATGACATACAAAAAGTGAACTGAATAGGAAGTCTTCTAAAGATATAGTACGTACTTACATTGTACTCAAATTTCTAAAAAGATCTATTATCGTAAAAGGTACTGCTTAACATGAGGTCTAGGTTCGATTACCAGGTCATGCAAAGTGTTCCTGGATTTTTCCTTCAGGTATCTCTCAGTAGCAGTCCGTTTGTATTTGTGCCCGGTTGATGGCAATAGGGTCAGCCTCTACTACATGGAACTTATATATTACTAGCGAGATGTGGGGGTTATATCCTTATCTCCTAAGCCTTACCCTTCGAGGCATGCATGCATCCATAATGAACAAAGAAAACGTCATTTAAAATAGCATAGCATCAGCCTATAAAGTTTCTATTGGTTGGACACAGACCTCTTCTCGGCGACAAGGATAGCATTTGACATCTTAATCCCCAATTCCACTCCACCTGATTAGCCCATCTCAAATCTCAAGCAATTACGTCACGACAACTCGATCAAACCGCACGTCAACGCAGTCATTCGGTTTCGTCGGAGTTAGCTCAGCAATATGTCGTCACCGACGTGTCGACGCCCTTATTCGTCGGAATGACGTTTTCGATGTCGACGTTGAACGTCGAGCGGCGAGCGTTCGAGTGTAAATGATGTGCCAACGCCGGAATAAACGTCACTCGGCCGCGATCCGACCAATAGGGTGGAGGTACGAATGCAGAGAATGGATTGTGATATTATGCCTTGATTTTCCTATATAGAATTCTGATCTGTATTAGGTGCATTCACCTAATTATCAATAACCATGTATAAAATCAAAAATCTCTTGTATCGATTCTCAAAGACAGCCCGAATTCATCACAAAAAAAAATAGTTGTAATTAAATGGCACACAAGATATAAAGTCATTCACTGACCATTTTGGCAATGTTCTTCAGAACGTCAGATGATCAAACTCGCAATCGCCCGTATGACCAGCTGTATAAACATAGAAGAAGCAAAAGAAGTATGAAATTTTGTTTTTGCCCCATTGAAGTGGAACAGCGTGAATTGATGAAGGTATGTTCAAAAACTAGCTTATGCCCGTGGCTTCCTACGTCTCAATCCAGGCTATAAACCTTCTTTCTGCCTGCCAAATTTCATTCAAATCCATTCAGCCGTTTTCCTGTGAAAGAATAACAAACATCCAGCCAGCCTCACAAACTTTCGCGTTAATAGTAGATAGTACCTACGCAAGATAAAATTTTGTTCTAATAAAAAAAAATAGATCAATCGTTAACTTTAAGTATTAACTTGGATGATAGTTCAAACAAAAAACGTCAATAACCTCCGTATACAAATACAAGCACCTAAAAACAACCTATAACCTCCTTTGACGGTTACTCTTCTGAACATCGTAGCTCTATGGTTCAAAGCACACTCAATTTAAATTGTGAGCTCGCTTTAGATCCACGATTTCAATCACTGTATATCACATGGTACGTGCCTTGTGATACACCATATTCTATTGATTTATTACAATGATGAAAGCGTTTGAATATGCCTTTCTAAAGGGCCTAAACAAACATTTTAAAAGCGATTAAGATGATCGAAAAGTGTTTGTTTAAGGAAGAGAAGGCCTTATACCCAAAAATCTAGACTGAAATGATGATGATGAAACTGTGTTGAATTGACATAAGTTACCGAAAAACTTTATGTCAAATCTTGTTGAAATTTGAAGTAATAATCGTATTCTTCTCAGCAAACCCTTTCATTTGAGACCCATATCATGGGAATGCATAAAAAATAACTAGTTCACCATCTTTCGTAACGACGACGTCACTTAGCTAACCATGCATTGTCATCCAAACTAAACATGTATGCAAAATTTCAGCTCAATCGGAAACCGGAAAGTGGGTCAAATTTAACTTTTAAGATTTTATTACATAGTTAGTTAATTACAGGCATACAGGTGAAGCTAATAGAAACGTGCTAAAACATGAAACGCTGTGAAAGCATTCGCCACTTGTCAAGGTCCTTGATTCGTCGAGTGATTGAAAAATCTCGTGGATTTCAATGAAGCTTTCTTAAGTGGCAGATAGGATGGTTTTTAGCACTGCCTTTCTAGCACAAAAACATGTCATTTCTTATTATCTTGCAGACCATGGTCACATTTTATAATTGTCACAGGAAAATACAGCCCCTATTTCCACCACACAATTAATAATGGAGACCTGTGGTTTCCTGCTTGATTTTTCAATAGATTTTACTAGCTCCACGTTCAAAAGTTACAGTCCATTTGAACTGTGGCCCGATTTGGAGCAGGATTTCAATCATTGGTAACAGATTGGCACAGTGCTGGCCTCAAGAATACGATTACGTACCAATGCAAATTATTCTTTACACCCATATCTATAGTCAAGTTAAAGTTGAGTTTAAGTAATTACTGATGCAATAATTTTTATGCAATAGACAAGAATTTAAACGAAATAGGAACAGTCAAACCAAGCAAAGCCAAGAATGCAAACTTTTGACAGTTCTAACTTGGAACAATTACTAAAATATATGATAAAAATCCTATCTCTAATAATGATTTTTACTAGAGTGAACACTTTGACTTTTTTAGACATACGGATTACGGGTATTTGAAAAAGGAAGGTGATTTTCTTCAAAACGAAACAGGAACCGGAACATATAAAAGGTGTTGCTTTGCATGCTCGTCAAGTTCAAGGACGTAACTATGCTAATGATTCTCGATCCGAATCAATAATAAAATTTGTAGATATTTTTTTCTAAATATCGGGAATCGATAAGTGTACACCCACCACCCGTATTAAAACGTGGCCCGTCTAATACTAGTCATATAAAGGCGCTTTCACACACACAAACAAACGCAGACGTTTATTATCCTATGACTCTTTTTGCTGATGACAGTACTATCCTTTTTGACGCTTATAATAAGAATGACATTAATGACAAAATAAATTTGACTTTAAAAAATGTAATTGACTGGCTAACAAGAAACAATTTAAAAATTAATATCAGTAAAACTAAAGCTATAAACTTTAGACAAAGACTTCCGCTAGAAAATTTAAACATAAATTATGATAACCAATCAATAGAAGTAGTAGAATCAACTAAGTTTCTAGGATTATATCTAGACAACAAAATGACATGGAAACAGCAAATAGAGTTCATATGTAATAAACTAAATAGATATTCCTTTGCGCTGCGTAATCTCAGAAAAATCGTTGATATAACAACTGTGATGACAGCGTACCATGGTTATGTATCGTCTACTCTCAGATATGGAGTTATTTTTTGGGGAAACTCCACTGAATTGGAACGTGCGTTTAGAGCGCAAAAGAGATGCATTAGGGCTATATGCAACTTAACACAAACTGATTCATGCAAACCTTATTTTAGAAAACTAAAAATACTGACTCTGCCCTGTATCTATATATATGAAACTGCAGCATTTATTAAATCACACCCAGAATTATTTGAGTACCGTACAAGGAGTCGTCATGCAGACCAGCTGTGCGTTCTACATTCCAAAACAGCGCTATTATACAAAAGTTTTGTTTGTATGGGACCAAAAATTTATAACAATATACCCCTAAACATCCGAAATATCAATCAGGTTAGGCTATTCAAGAAGAAACTACACTGTTTTCTCATAGATAAAGCATATTATACTTTAAGCGAATTTATGAATGATAAAGACAGACAAATGTAAACGATTAATGTAAATGTAATGTAATGTAAAACTCACCATCATTTTATTTTAAATATGTATACCTAATAATCTAAATTCATTTTAATTTAATTTTAATTTAATTTTAATCTTATGACTAATCTAATGCAATTGAAGGACTTAAACATAAGTGTAAGATTAACCAAATTTTGCATGCTTATATATAGGCTGAGTATGGTGAAACAACAAACAATGTAACATTTCTCCTGAAAAACCCATATTATGCAAATAAAATGATTTGATTTGATTTGATTTATTCGATAAACGGGTGATTCTCCTCTTTTGAAAAGGGCTTCATTCTGAAATAGTGTCAAATTAAAACAACAACAAAAAAAGCAGCGTTTATTATTATTGACCAGGTGCCGTAATTTATATTGACTATTTATGTACGTTTTGTTTGACAACCTCCTGAATTTTGACTAGGATGCAAAACTACACCTTCTATGTAATTGTAATAACAATATCTAGAGGACGGACATCAGTTAGATGAGGATTTCTGATAATTTTATGATTCTCTATTTTTTTTTTTCGGTACCTTTGTCGACGGAAGTAGTATGCGACATTCTCTAGAGGTATTTTTGGGATAGAATACGATTAAACCATACATTTGATCATTGAAGCACAAACAAGATAATAATTAAAAAAAAATCTAATAAATACATTCAAACTTAAAATACTTTGTTATAATCATTTTAGTGTAGTTTCTTAAGTTCGTTTAATGTCTCAAAACAGTACTCTAGGCAATAAAATAACACTAAAATTGTCTAGACGTAAAGATAATGTCTACAAAACTTTAATATAGTAGTTAACAAAAACGTAAATTGACTATTAAGTTGGAATTTGATAAGCCTTTGTTAGCCTTTGTTAGCCAACCACATCAACATGCAACTTAACGTTGTCATATCAACAGATATCTCTATGAAACAGACGAGCGTCGGTCAAATTTAATCGATGATTCCCAATGTCCACCCCCTGCTTGCTCACCAGGATTGGATAGCGACACAATTTTTAAAAATAATACTCGCTGTCTTTCAGATCTGGTGGAGGTGGACAGAGACAAAATCTTTTACACATTTTCCCCTTAAGCACCACTGGTGGACAGCGAGATATTTTTAAACATTAGTATACTCGTTGTCCACCACTGGTGGACAGTTACACAACTTATTATTCTTATTGCCTGTAACCAACACTTTTAAGTGTTTTTATTACTTTATATAAAGACTAGTAATAGACAGATTTTATGTGTAAGATTAAAATGAAAAACTAAATTAAGTACATAATTATTGTTGTTTTTATGGCGGAAAAAAATCTTAGCTTAATTTAAATATATAATATATCTACACTTTACCTTAACAAAATTCGTAACAATTTCTGAAATCAACTAGGATATTACAATATCTAATCATCGGTTTTTTTTTTTTGAAAATTATATATGTATTAAAAGCGTTCGCACAGTAGTAATAATGTAATAATGAAACAAACTTATCCCCTTTATCGATCCTCATCTGCCCAGCTTTTTCCCAAACTATTTTGGGGTCGGCTTCCAGTCTAACCGGATGCAGCTGAGTATCAGTATTTTACATGAAGCGACTGCCTATCTGACCTCCACAACCCAGTAACTGGGTAATACAATACCCCTTAGTAAGACTGGATGTCGACGTTCGTCTTCTGACGACTTGTAACGACTGTCACAGATCTACATATCCAACCAACGGCTTGAAATTAAGGAAACTCGGTATGTAATGATGGTCACTGGTCACCCATCCACGGAGCAACCTCGGCAAGCACGGCTTACCCTTGAAGATCCACCCGTGCGGCTGTTATTATTTAACCACGAGCTCCTTTATCGATAACAAACCATAATATTCTTTTGATTTTGTGTGAATAAAACTTTAAAGCCAATAAGAGAGCTACAATGGGACCGCAGTCTAACAGTAAGCTAAGACGTCACGGATAAGCCATTCATATCTTCCCAAGTTGCTTACGGTCCAAGAGAGCTAAACTTAATACATTTTCCATTAAGCACTGATTACTTGAAAGCTCTTTGTCGTCACGTAGTGAAACAATGCACCCGTTATAGAGGATAGTATTGATGATGTAGGTACGCGTGATAGCGTTGAAGATTACACGTCTTCGGGTGATTGACTGGTGAGAATATAACTTAGACACATGTTTATATAAAAAAACAAAAAATAGCATCACACCTGTAATCCCAGAAGGGTTACGCAGAGGTGAACCTAATAATACACCCACATTTCGCCAGTTATGTTTAAGTCCCATGATTATACGGGACTATTGCCATCAACCGGGCACAAATCCAGACTCCGTGGCTGCTGCTGATAAATTCCTAATGGACAAAACCCAGTAACACTTTGCCCGACCCTGGCATTGAACCCAGGACCTCGTGCTCAGCAGCCGCACCGCGACCACTATGTGCGAGGCTGTGGCAGAGGCAGCTTTAATATGTTCATATTAAAACCCATTATTATTACTTATGGGGGCTCGTTGCTAAATAATAGCACCCACAAGCGCTAATCTTAAACAACGCATTCCGAGGTTGGTCCTTGTTGGTCCCTGGTTGACCATCTATTAGGTAGGTCCCTCCGCGCATCTGAAAGCACCTTAAGGTGGAAGTTAATTTAATCCCATTGAATGACTATTTTCCCAGAGACGGTAGGACGCACCGCTCTGCAGAGTAGTTCAGCTCAATTTACTCAACACATCTACTACTACTGCTGAGCGTGCGCGTCTGCTGGCTGTGGGTGAGTCGGAGTCGGGTCTTTGGCTTCACGCACTGCCGTCGTCGAGCATAGGCTTTCCTCATCGCTGTTATTATGGTAAAGCTGTCAACAACCTCGGTCACCACGGCCTGTCATGCAGCCGAAGTGCGGGCCGTTTTGCGCGGCACGCGAACATCAATGACATTATCCGACTAGCTCTTGTCACCTTCGGCGTTCCAGCTGTTTTAGAACCCAATGGCTTGGCACGCGACGTCTTTGTTTCCTTGGAAGATGGGTAGGCCTTTAGTGTGCTCTAATACTCTTGCGCCATCACATCTTCCAAGCTCATCATGCTGTTCTGGCGCTTCCGCTGCGGCTGCAGAGGCAGCTCCAACCTTTGTGGAAACTATATTTTCGAACCGTTTGGGGTTGAAACTCTGGGACCGTGGGGTCCGAGTGTTCACAGCCTGTTTAAGGAAATTTCTAAACGCCTCGTTGACGCTTCCCGTGACCCAAGGGCTGGCTTTTACCTTGGCCAGAGGCTAAGTGTTACTATACAACGTGGCAACGCCGCCAGTCCCTTGGGCACTACTTACTAGCTGACAGCGTTGAGGATGAGTATTTTGATGCCCTTTTATAGTTTGTTGTTAGGTTATGTATTTTAGATTATATAATAGTTTTTAATTTTAATATAATGTATGTAGTTAGTTAATTTAGAAAATAAAAGTGCTCAAAGAATCTTACTGCTATTATAAATATGAAACTTCATTCAATGGGATTAAATGAACTTAGAGTGTTGTATTGATTATTTATTTAAATGACTACAATCCTGTAAATACACACGTATTACAGCCGCGAATCATATTTTGTCCAACATACAGCCTGAAACTGACCGGCAAATGGCAAAAAACTTAATATATTTTTTTTTTATTCAAAATCTCCCTTACAACTATCATTACAGGTAACACTTAAACCTAATGCGATAGTGCGGCTTTTGTTAAAATCTACATTTAGACATACATTACTAACAATAAAAAATAAAAATATAACTTTAGGAACACAATACATTAAAATAAAAAGTTACACAAAACTAAACGTAACGATAAACGTGAATGGTCTACCTACACACTATAAATTAAAAGATAAAATAAACAACAGAATCTTTGAGAATTCACTCCAATGACATGTATATACATATATCAATTTTTACATGAAGTTCGTTAAGTACACGGATTGCTCGAGTAAGAGGTGTCTTAGCAAGTAAGTTGGTCCTAGCTGTTGGCACGACCAGCAGTGGCGGACGCCGCCGCCTCCACACATAGCGGTCAGGGTTTGAATTTCGCGGGCACCTTAAGCACTTGATTCCAGCTGTTATTGTTTGACAAGTGGTCCAAAGCCTTACAGCCTGAAAACGAGACTAACCAATGGGTATCGTATTCTACAATAACTGTGTGGAGGTTTGATAGGCTGTCCCTCAATGTCAAATACTGGTCTTTAACTACATTTCGTTATAGTCCAAGCCAAACCCTACAATGTGGGGATAAAGAGATGATGATGTAGCCTGGGTGGTTTTAGTAGGTACTACATTTTGCCAGTTATTAATCTTAACACGTTCAGATCGGCGTGTACCACCGGTGGAGCACGGAGTATTTGCTGACACGGCGAGGCGTACCACCGGTGGCCACGTCACACTATACTTTCAATATACTAAGAAATTCGCGCCGCTTTGAGAGAAAGTGTTGTATTTACCGTCCCCGCCTAGTAAAATTGACTAATTGTCATAGTGCAGCTCAGGAGGTGGATATTATTTCGAAAAGTAAGCAAAAATCAATGTTGAAAAAGTGTATTTTGGTTCATGGGGCGGTGATGTACCACTGGTGGCCATATGAAGATTTGCGCCGTAGGATACCAAGTACCTACTCATGAGGTGCCGGTCTGAACGTGTTAATCTTATTAGGGCGAAAGTGCCAGTGTAGCCCGCGTAATTCAGATTTTCTTTGTTTTTTTCTGCAATTTGCAGGACAGTTTCAAGCTGTATGTTAAACAAAATATGATTGTAGTTACGGACTTATAATCATTCAAATCACCAATACAACTCCTTAACTGCTGTTTCACACGTCTTCCGTCATAAAACACGATACGTCATGACGGATGGACGTTCACATTGCATACGGAATCGTGTTTTATCACGATTCGCGCAAAAAAAAATGAATTGGTGTGAACACCAATTCATTTTTTTTTTAGTTCCGTGATTTTTCGGGAACTAGCGCATCAGCGAATCAGTCACTAAAAAAATCACGATCCGTGTTTTTTGACGTATCTGATTTTTAAAAGACGTTACGTGATTAAGGACGTGTCCGTCATTTTTCACGATTCGTGATGCGAGTGAACACGGGCATTTAAAAATCATTGCCGCTAAAAAAAGAATTGACGGATCGTGAAAAAAGACGATACCTCATCGTGTGAACGGGCTGTTAGTTAGTTTAATCCCACATACAACCCGACACTGACCTGCAGATTGCAAAAAAAACGTAAGAAAATTTTAATTACCCGTTGCCTTCACCTAAAATAACGAAAAGAAAATAGGTATGAGTATATCCTGAATTGGGGCTGTTATGTACTGAGAGTTGGTCAAGAGGTCTTAATCACGGTTTCTGAGAGTCCTTAGTTGAATCCCGGGTTTTCCAAAGTAGCTATTGGGTTTTTCAACACGGAATTCTCAGTAGATAGTCCGAATTAGTACTACTAATAATAATGTAATGATTTGTGAGAAATCAAGTCTCGCGCCCAATTATATGGGGCTTATAACACAACAAGCGCAATTAGGATTTTAAGGATATTAATTAGCTAGGTTCCAAAAACGCATGTACGGTATGTTAGGGGTATAAGCTATAAGGTTTCAGGTCGCCATGATTGGCACAGGGCGGCAAACCGAATATAGGTTGGTATGTAGATTTATACCTTTAAATCATGTCATGTCCAATTGTGCCGAACCGAACATGATCCAGAGATGAGTGGATGTCAAACGTTGGTTGCCGATCGGCGCGACCTGAATGAATACCGAATATTGTTCAACAAATGCTTTGGACTGTCTCGTTGGTCTAGTGCTCGGAAGCGCGACTGCTGAGCATGAAGTCCTGGGTTCGATTCCAGGTCGGGCATTTAATTTCATTTACTTCATAAAAAATACATAGTATCGAAATTTTACACAAACAAAAATTAAAAACAAAATGCAAAGTGTTATTGAATTTTTCGACTAGGAATTTCTCAGTAGCAGCCACGGAGTCTGGATTTGTGCCCGGTTGATGGCAATAGGCTCGCCCTCTATTACATGAGACTTAAACATAACTGGCGAAATGTGGATATACACTATTAGGCACACCTCTGCCTAACCCTTCGAGAATTAGGCGTCATACTTATATTATGTATGTTATACTTCTGAATCGAATGTTCCGAGCTCAACAAGTATGAAACACCACTCATGTTATCATAAAAAAGGCAATCCCTAAACGCTCAACCAGAATTACTATCACTAAAAACATTTTATTTTTTCCCCCCATTACCTCATTTTATCAATGTTTAAACAGCATTATCAAATGAAACCGTTCGAAGCTCTCGGGTTAGAAAAACGCAATAAGTCGAGTACTTAGAGTTAGCGGTCTTGTACCACGTAGTGCTTTAAGTGAGGCTGTACGTGATCGTGGGAGTACTTATAACGTACTTAGGTATGTACCTATATATTGTAAGATGGTGGGAGAGAATCTTGGAGGATTGGCTGTTTAATAGAGTTTAGTATTTTTCAGTTGGCTTTGATTATCCTGGCAATTAGGTGCTAAACGCAACATTAACAAGTTTATGAATTTGGTGCCTTTTTCAAGGAAGCAGGTTTTATTGATTCTCGAAAAAAAATTGCTTCCTTGACATTTTAGAAGTGTAGATTGTGGGAAAGGTAGAACTGAAGAGCTTAAAATGTCGAAGTGCAAATTAATATACAATGAAAACTAACTTAACTTGGCACTAATGTTTTACTCCTGAAGTTTTTACCTGCAGAGAGCAATATTAAAGGATGAAATAATTAAAAAGAAGCCATAAAGAATTCCTACAAAATCCTATCGATGATTCCCAACACAATTCGAATTCCGTTGAACTTCAAACAAATAAACATCGTAAACAAAGACAACAATTGTTTTATTGATGACAAATAAACATGTTCACGATTCACAGTCAATCGTGAGTCGAGACGAATTCCTCCGTTACTCTGTTGTCTGTACATCGATAATTTACCTTTTTTTTCTTACTCAACCAGATTTTTCAGAGCATCGGACGTACATATAAGGCTGTGTTCGTATGCGGCGTTTTTTTTAATGAAACTGAAAAAAAGCTTAACTTTGTTATATGAAGTTTCTTCATGAGTCTGCAGTCTCGTGTTTTCTAACATCTGTAAAGGGAATTTAAGAAAAAAATCACGAACATCTCCATATTATGTCTTCATCGCCATAATCTGAAATCTAGACTTAAAAAATTCTCAAATCAAATTTTAAATCGATCCTACTGGAATACGGACGTCACGGAACTGAGCTAAATAAATAGAAGCTTAAATTTACTTCATTTCAGTGAAAAACTTAAAAAAAGTTGTTTATATAAAGTGTCATAAGAAAGAAATCGATTCGGGACAAGGACACTCTTTAATATTAAAAGAATTCAAAAATAATTACCTAAAGTTAACCATCTTTTCAAAACCTGAATCTTTACACAAGAACCTGGTATTTCTAAATAAAATTAGCCCTCCGTGTTGAATGTATGACAGTTTAATGAAGAAAGATGGATGGAGTCTAAAGGAATCTTTTGTATACATAAACGCGTAAGGATTTGTGAGTTCTCCCATATTTTTATGGCACGTGTAAAAAGTCTACACGTGTTTTATGTTGTTTTAATAATGATCTTTTGTTATCTATGTGACGAATTGTTGCTAATTTTAATTGTTGTATTATGGCTAAGTGAAAAAAGAAAGGAAAAAATGTCTGACTGCCTAAAAAAATTTGGAACGGATTCGAATGTCACTGCTAGCGGTATTTTATTAAATCAACAACAAAGCGCAGTCTGAGTTATGTGTGTTGTGTCTATCTGGCATCGTCAAGTAATCAGAGTTCACAGTCTTGTCAAGTAGTAATTAATAGTCCATATACATGTACATCTTAATCAAGCGAAGTTAATATTTCTAACATCAATACAGAATAAAATAGCCATTGATTTGAACAAACTCTCTCAAAGGGTATATGATTTTATTATTTTTTGTACTAAAATAACCTTTATGATGCTGCGAACCATCAATCAAGCGTTAATACTTCCAAAACTTAAATAATACTTCAATGTTAAAAGTCAAACAATAAAATAATGACGTAATTTTCATTTGGAAACCAGTAGAAGCAAAGCGAAATTCTATTTGTATTTTTTTTTGCGGCAGCTTATAAATGGTAATAGGACTTTGCCATGAGGGACGTGACATTTAGAAAATTCATAAATAAGTGGAAAGGAAATGGCAAGATTTGTGAATAAATGTTACGGAAAAGATTACTACAATTATTCATCTTCATCTGCCTAGCCTTTTCCCAATTATATTAGAGTTGACTTTTTTTTATCCGACCTGCACAATCCATTTTTTTTAGTTTGCCTGAACTTTCTTACTCCTGGGCAAAGGTCTCCCTCCACAACCTAACTTACTGGGTTTTATAATATTTATTTATAATATTTTTGTACCTACATTGAATCTTTGGAGAAAATAAAACCATTATACCGCTACAGCTATACAAAAATATTATTAAAGATAAGCTAACTTTAGCATACTAAAGAGGTTCTTCGTCGGTAATCTGGCGTAGTACCCTCTGAAAACCGAAAGAGACAATATTCCACAGCTTAAAAACCTGAAAACTGTTGCAGCCGGGGAATAGTCGAAAATACCCCGTGTATGCCATTTTTAAAATAAAAAATGTCCGCCAAAAAATTTCCAGCGTTTTCCCGCCAAATCTATAACTGGACTAAACCAGTTTCGTCCCGTCACGCCCGTCGAAAACGGGACACAAAGGGGCACTCCGCAATCACGCTGTTTGTAAATCTTTCACGTAGGCACGTGAGCCGGAATATTGAGTATTGACTCACACGGCTGCATACTAAATAATAATCGCGTTGCCTACTAAATATTGTGGTGGCTGGGACTAATGTTATTGCTATCACGCTTACCCTGAGGGGACAGGCAGAAGAGTATATTAAAAACCTTTGCCTTGGTCGAAGATTTGTTCGTTCGCGTTTGTCCTAGTTCGTGACCAAAGGGGTGGATGTCCTGGTTTGTGATCGGCAGCGACGCAAAGTCTAAATGCGCGTTTAGACTTCGCGTAAATTCTTTTTTGGTGAGGTTGGTAGATTTCATTCAGACAGTCACTCTGGACAACTGATGGTGAAATAGGTGAAATAGCAATTTCTTAAAATGTAAAGGCTTCTGGAGTGCCAGTTTGTGAAAATCCTTCCCATTTTCCAAGGCAACAGCGTCTTTACCGGCTAGTCTTCCTTTAGACTTACTTCGCCATTTACTTCTTCATAATCTCTTCATCCACGCACAACTTCAGAAAAACAGATTTCCTCTTTTAAATACAGATATATTTACATAGGTAGGTACAGCAACATCAAAAGTATGCGAGAATTTGTCTCCAAACTTATTTAATGAGGGTTACTCATTAATAATTAAAAGTCGGACGATTCGAGGAGACTCGAGCAGAAATTACTTTGAAAGTTAAGTTGGAGCCAAGTTTATTTATTTGATGGAAACATACTCAGTCATTTATCTCGGAGAGTTGGATAGGGATTTGAAGATTATGTATTTTTGAGATCATCTTTCGCTAGCTAATATGTGAACAATTTGGATTGGGGCTTTAGCGGAATTTTCAGGTTTTGGAGGCCAGATAGGCAGTCGCTCCACGTAAAATACTGGTGTTCAGCTGCATCCGGTTAGACTGAAAGCCGACCCCAGCAACTTATTTCACTATTTTTATTTTACTTACGATAATGATGGGTTGAATTAGGGATTTGGAGGATAGAAGATTCTGTATTTTTGAGAGCATCTATCGCTAGCTCATAGGTGAACAGTTCGGATTTGGGTTTCAGCTTGGTATATCCAATTTACTCATCATACTAAAAAAATACCTTAGTTGGTGAATACAAACCAATATGCAAATATCACTTTTCTGCCAAATTAGAACTATTAGGATCCCATAGTTTGTACACAAGCCTAGCTTTGATGAAGAGAAGTGGAGCGAAATCCACCACAACGGTCCGGTGGGTGTGGTTGGATGTCAGATGTCTTCGAATTTTTAGTTCGAGGACATGCCGGTTTCCTCACGCCGTTTTCCATCACCGTTTCGAAGAGCGGATCTGGCTGCAGCGAAAAGATTGGCCAGCATCAGCTACCAAATTCGAACTATCAGCCCAAAACACGCTAACTTACTTAACCTTTTGACTGTCATGGTCGGCTATATCCGACAGAAGAAAACTACTTGAAAAATTTCGTTTTGTTGTCATTTTTTCATTTGTCGGCTATAGCCGACCGTGGTGGTCAAAAGGTTAACTATCAACACACGTAAACTAACTAGTGCAAAACTACAATACATTTACAACTATAACTATAAAACTATTACATGTTTGACCGACCCGCTCCAAACACTTCTCGGGAACAAACACAGCTCCACAACTACACCCTTTGAGCGGAACTTTACGAATAGAACCTGACCGCTAACATACGTCACGAGCGACGATTAATCAATTAGCTATCGAATTCTGCGGAACCCTTGTTTATTTCGCGACGACATTTTAGGAGTATGCGGTTTTTGGATTGGAGATTTCTGTTTGTGGAACCCTGGTAGGATTTATGGGGATTTGAAAAGGGGCACAGGGTAAAATGAAACCGTTCAAGTTTCGAATGTGGTGGTTTTACAGTTATAATGAGGGTCATCATAACGATGATAGAGGTACTCATTTTACATCATCACATCGAGAATCACAAAAACCGAAGTAAGGAATCGAACAAGAACATGTATTCGAAACCGAGGGTTGCACATCGAAAAAAACGTGTGAAAAATGTGTGTAATTAAAGTTTTCAAATTGATATTGATTAAAAATAATAATAATGTTCACGAAATTGTTTAATTTGGTTGTCCGAATCCTTTACCTTTTTTATGAGATGTACTACGCCTTCCAAAAACAATTTTCATAATGTAGTCCATGACTTTGTATTAAGTTTCTTACCTTTTTAGACAGCTGATAAGACAAGGATATTTTCTTAGGAATTAGTCAGGCGTAGTATTTTTTTTTGCAGTAGGCAACATTTTTTATGAAGTCATCATTCTCCTGCCCTTACCCCAAGTTATTTGGGGTCGGCGCAGCATGTTTTCGTCTTCCATACTTCTCTATTACTCGTCATCTCAGCAGTTACCTCCTTTCTAGCAATATCATCATTTTTTATTAAGTGACAGCAAAAATAACAAAAAATGTTTGATTAGTGATATTTTACAAAGTTTTCGGCATTTTTGAACTTTTGATTATGAACTAAGATCTGCTACGGCATCAACTATGATAATAACTTAAATTGCAGTACAGTCGCGCCGTAAATCATTTTTAAATTGGGTTCAAATGATTTGGCATTTTTTCATAAAAAAACTAAAAATCGAATTAACTCAAAAATTACTGAATTTCGCTAGAACATTTGGTTGCTTAATTTGTTTCATTTTAACCCTACTGTGCCGTCCTGCAAGGGGTACATCGAGCTACCAGTAACCCTGTATACTTAGAGACAGAAACTACACTCAATGTTTATATAGAAAAATGATAAATTTTACCCCTATGGTCTTTTTTCTGCAACCTATTATACTACCAATGAGAGGGTGTATATGTTTTTCAGGTATTTATTTTTTACAAAATTACAGGACTTTATTACGCAAAAAACGTACTTAAATTATTATTTTTTACTTTTCAAATAAATTATGTTTATTTTGTAAATAAGTTTTTGCGAAGACTTTTAAACGTCTTCTTTTTTAAAACTAGATGAGGCCGGTGTTTCGTACCTTACTACTCTGAGAAGAAACAGCTGAAACAAACGCAGAGGTCATAGTCTCTTTTAAGGTCCAGACATAAACAAAGAAACACACAGCTTTGAGTGGACCTGTCCAGAAAGTGCAAGCATTTGTCAGTTATCGTGTAGCTCGACTCATAACTAATGGAGCTCAACGAATAACAACTCTTTTCACCATTCCTACCCAGATTACTTCAACTATAAATTTTCATACCAAAGGATTTTAAATAGGTAGGTATGAAAATAAGGTGGAAAAATAACATTTGTAGTGGAATCAGAAATAATCCGTACTGAACAACAAAGTAACTGAAATTCACAACTATTTTAGTTGCCGTTCGTTATTCCCGGCGTATTGCCAAAATTCAGCGAACTTCAGGCGACTTCCAACCGACTTCGACTTCAAGAGGTTATTTGTGAGCACGCCAATGCGGTGGGTAATGAACCGACTTCGAATCTCGGTGGTTGTCACGAAGTTTGTATTCTTGTACTTATTTGGATAAACAAAATAAGGTGGAATCCTGAATTGTGTGAAAAGGGTGTTCACGTCGATGACTGTCTTTTCATGAGACAAAATCTTAGCATAACTTGAATTTTCTTCTGATTTCATGTAAATATTAGAATATTGAAAATATCACGCCGTGACAAAAAGCTAGCTGGTCAGCACAGCAGACGCTCAACTGTGTGCCCACAGCGCACTCGACAAACACTTAGTACGTCGCTTGTGGAAGCTCTTTTGTTGCATCCAGCTTGATTAAAAACTCTAAGAGGTCCTAGTTTTGGACCACCAAAAAGATAAGTCGCCGTTTCCGAATAAATTCATGATCTTCTCAGCATCAGGTTTCACGGTTTATGACTAAACTTACACTGTCACCTACGGGATATCTTCCGTGATTTGTAATTATCAGGAGCTGGCAATAATCGAAAATCACGGAAAATATCCCGTTAAGTAACAGTGTAAGTTTAAATTCATGATATTTTTAATTATTTATCTAACAATGTATTTACACCTTGAATACAGAAATGAAAAAAGCAACAATAAAAAATAAAATAGTACAAAGGTGGGTTAATGTGATTTATTTCTTTAAAAAGATTCTTCCAGCATACCTGCGAAAGGAGATACTAAAAAAGTGCTTTAACTATGGTGCAATATAATATTTCGTTAACTTTGCCTACGCTCATAAACACTTAAGCTAGTTACTTGTGTTCATAACCGCTTTCCATCAGGTAAATCATTGCCCTGTTTGCACAACCTGTATGATGGAACTCCAAGTTTTGTTCACTGTTGAAGCACTTGCTTTTAGGACTTAATAAACTAAGTTTATATTGAAAATTTAGTTTCAAGTTGTAAGATAATTTAAGTCATGTTAATACTATGGCATCGACTATGAATTATATGGAAATGGGACGATTAACTACTCTGTATTGTGTATAAACTAATTTTCATAATTAGGCTAGGCAAATGATGATGATGAATTAGCTTACAAATTTTTATTCATAATGTCTCTTAGTGTCCAAACAATAGCCCAGCATAATCAAGGCAGTTAAATATTAGTAGAGGTAAGTATTTATGAAGACAAACGGAGTTTTGACGAAAACGTCTGTTTCGAGAAAGCGTTTATAGTTTGTCCAAAACTCGTTTGCCTACTGAACAATAAAGTACACAACCAATACTCAGTGAAGTATTGGTCGTGTACTAGTGCAAAGTACAAGTACTGGGTACCACTGTACCCAGTTTACACTAGTACAGGGTAATACGATATGTTAAGATTGGTTGCCATACTTTCGAGCCTCTGACTACCTAAGACCTACAAATGACACCGAGGAACAAAGCGAAATGGCTTGATGGGCTTTCCGAGGCACGGAGGAAACTTGGCATATAATTGGTGGTCACCCTTCCACGGACCAGCCTAGGCAAACGTGTCTTAACCTAACAATTGACCCGAGCGGTGGCTAAAAGCAACAAAAGGAAGCTCAGAAGTATCAAAAACCGCGACGGCCTCTCAAGTAAATCCACTGTATTGCCAAACCGAGAGCATCAAAACTTCACAGCAGTTCTTGCAACGCAATGCTCCGTATAATGAACGTCTTCAACTCCGGACTGTTTGTCAAAAAGTTCATACTTTTACCAGCCGAAAGTTTCTGCGGTTTCAGACTGTCTATTGTTTTTATTGTCGTGATTTATTGTTGCTTTCGTTGTTTTGTTTGGTGACTCAACTGTGGAGTTGTGAATAACAAGATATTTACTGAACTTTTTACTGTTTTTTTTTTAAGTAATTTTTTTTTGTTTTCAGTTGAGTTTTCACACTGTCTACATGTGTATATTCTTGCGGGTGGGCGGTGCTCCATTCTGTATCCAAGCCAGGATCTATGTAGTTTTAGCGTAAATAAAACTAACGCTGTTTATATAGCAATACTGAATGGAATCACATCGACGCACAATCGATAACCGTAATTGTATTCAATACATCATTCCGAAATAGAAATTTCACATACTACAAAACCTCACACGGTCAAAATGTATGGACAGCAGATTAAAAAAAAAATACCGATTTAAAATCCTGTGGTCCTACTATATGTATAAGCCGTCTCTCTGCCTCCAAGTTAAGTATTTATATTAATTAAGCATTATAAATAACGTGTTTGTGTTATAACAGTATATAAAGGAGGATTAGTAGGTACGCACATAAAATTGTCTCCTAAGTATTATTCCCCGACCTTTCTCTAATTAAGATAATCCGGATCCGTTTATTTACATAAGTAGGTAATAAGTTCCTTTTGCGACCTCTGAGGACGAAATAAATTAATAATATCGACAACCACTTATGGCAACCGGTAATTTATTAAAAGAAAATAAATATAGCGCCGAGGGAAATGCCCCGAAAATTACAAAAGAAAATAATAACTGGCGATACACAAAAGCAATCGTATTTATTCCGATATTCCGTCTAAATAAATATATACGGATGTCACTGTTATACTACTAAGTTTTACTTTATGAAGAGTGACTAATTTTTTTCTGTTGAATGCTACTTTCTGTTAGTTGGTGTGCTCTTGATTGCTCATATTCCAAATTCTAATCTGTACAAACGTAAAGTCTTGCTTTTGGCTCTCGTTAATGTTTGTATTCAGCCGTAAATAATTCATGCTACAACAAATAAATTAGCAATGGTCACAGTAATAAATAACATTGTGGTAGCATAAACTTTCTAACCGTTAAAAATCATATTTTCTGGATGCTATTTCTAATTTGCTTTGTGTTTTTGTAGCAACCAGATAATTCCAAAGACAGTGCATAAGTATTACATATCAATTAACCGTAAAAGCCATAAAAGTAAACATTTCCACAAAACATAATTAAAAACAAGATCCTCATAATCAAAGCCACGCTTCACCTCAAACCCATTACGGAGACGCACGCAATTTTAATAAAACCTTAATCACACCGTCGCGTCGGTCATCCGGCCAGCATCCAGTCATTCCGCTAATGGTACGAAATCACACTGACACCGCTACACGTACCTAATAACATTGGCTGAGGCAATAATAATGTCCAATAACGCCCTTTTATGATTTACTTTTGTGGGCCTATATATACGAAATAAAATCGTATGTGATATTTCCCCGGTACATAAACTATGGAGATGGAAAACCATGATAACTGACTCTGGTGATGGGAGTTTACTTGTATATGTTTTGTTTTATGGGGTTCCAATGGCTGTATTTGGCGAATGGTATGGTAAATTGTATCGGAAAACGCGGAAGGTATCGGTCCCGTGGGATTTATGGTGTGTATGTTATTTAATAAGTTTTGCCCGTGACTGCGTTCGTGGCGACATTTTGATGAATCTGTAATTGTCCTTTATTTTTTGTAGTATATAAAATGACAAAGTTCTACATAAATCAACCATTGTTTTCTTCTTTTTTAAAATATCGTCATTATCTTGCTTTGTTCCCAATTTATTTGGCATCGGCACAGCTTCTTCACCCATACTTCTGTATTACTCGCCACTCGTCAGACACCTCTTTTCCAGCCATATCATCCCTCACACAGTTCATCCATAGTATCATTGGCCTTCCGCAACTGCTATAGCCATCGACATTCAAACTCTAAACTTTCCTCACGATATTTCCCTCATTTCTCCGCATCACATGCCAATACCAAGACAACCGACTAACTCACAACTTTTCTTTTAAGTATGAACTACATAATTATCGACGATTGTGGGCCAAAATAACCACAATGTGGAGCCCTGACACAGCCAGAAGGCGACGCGTTTGTCCAGAAGTGGGATGACACAGGCTAACAGTAGTCGCTTTTTTTTTCATAATGCACACTACATAATAATATCATATCTTTCACAATATTTATTTATAATTATTGAAACCTATTGACATCCGTACACTCACCAAATAGGTCCAGTTGAAAACCAGCGTCGGGCACTAGTTGTCCGGCATTTTGCTGAACTGGTTCTATTTGGCGCAGCCGTGAGTCACAGAATATTTCTTGGTTAGATTTAAGAGTCTATAGAAGCTCAGCTCAAATTCTAATTTGGCCCCCACTTCCCTGCGCCACCTCACTATTTTATCGCGATCGGCGCGATCGCACACAGCTCGCGGTGACGCGGGCACACGAAGTCGAAGCGATTTTGTTAGAGTAAACTACACTATTATCGGACGAGTACTAAGTACTTAATAAAATTATCAATCATAATTTAATATTAACTTGTCATTATATGAACATAAAATTGTACATCGCAAATTTAGTTTCAATGTACCTACTAACGTCAAAATGGAATCACTTACCATGTGTTAGTACAAGTATTTTACTATATTTGTCTTTAAAATCATGAAAAACAACAAATCGTAAAATATTTCTTGCTCTTACTATGTTATTTTTGTTTTCAAATATCACAGCGACTGAACTATTTTTGCAACAAATACATTGCCCCTTAACCACTACCTAAGTTTGCCGCTAAGTGACTGGACAAGCAATGTAAACATCACAAAACGATACTTTACTTTGTGGATGCATCGCGGCGGTGGCGTCTTGCGGCAAGTTAGTGATGTGCTTGTGCAGATCGACTAACGTAGGCTATCGATCGATCGATAGGATTAGATCTCTTTGATAATATTACGTTTTAACAATTTGAGCAGTTCCCATTGAATAATGACATAAATTATTTCTTATCAAATCTGTCATGGAAAAATATATGAATTGTACTCTTAAATTCAAAGACATAAATTATTTCTTATCAAATCTGTCATGGAAAAATATATGAATTTAAGAGTACACTATTTGACAAAAAGTGCCACCCCAGTAATATCAAAGCGGCAAGTGCTGCACAAATACTTCCACTTTACAGGTCAGTGAGTAAACACCATAGCAGGGTTCAACAATACCTACTGTTTCAATTTCAATACGCTATGACAGCTTAAATTAAACCAACGTAACCGGATTTTTGATTGTTTTAATTTACTTAATAATATTTTTTTTAGCTACATATTGTTTATTTTTATTATATTTTCTGGACATGCAGTTTATTATTTATTTTATTTTGAGGACACAATTTTTTTTTGTACAATAATAAACGTAAGATTCGATAAATTTCCGATTTAGTCAATCACTAGCGTATATGTAAAATAAATTGCTTTTGCACAGCACAACGATAGCAACCGATGTTTTTGTGTGGGTAAGTTGTACGGTGCATGGTATAATACACGCTGTGATTCTTGGGATAAGGTTTATAATTGATCGTGTAGTACGTTCTGTTTTAAGAAATGCGGATGTGTGCTACTACATATGAAGCTATACTTTTCCAGTATAAGCTGACCTCTCATTGTAAGGAATGCCTATACAATGTGAGATCAGCTTATACTGGAAATGTATAGTTTGATAATAATGTAGCCGTGGGTACGAATAACAGATCAGTTACATTTTTAGGTAGGTAGAAGATACTGACGAATTTACCGGAACATCATCTTTATCACCATCGTTTTCAGTACTTTGTAATCGACGTCTTCTAGAAAGATACATTATAATTATTTAGCTAAACTACCAAGGTACGTCAGTAAGTTCATACATTTTATGTATGTGGTAGGTAGCACTACAGTCGGATAAGTAAGTTACAGTTTTGTTTCTTGTAGTTAGATAGGTAGGTACATAACGAACATACCTATATTTTTATTAGGTATTTCTAAGCGCTTGGCTGCTGCACTGCGGGTCGCGGGTTCGATTCCCGCACGGAAGAAATATTTTTATAGCCTAACGATAGTTGTGAAGATTTGTGTTTGTAATCGCACCGTCTCCGATTCAGGAGAAATCCTGGAGTGGGACAACATTATAAAAAACAATTACTAAGTACTTACTGTAGATACCTATATTTTGTTGTAATATACATATATTGTCAAAACAAAACTATATAGGTAATTTTTATCTTTTTATTTTTTATAAAAGTTGCCCCACACTGGATTTCTCCTGAATCGTGGACGATGCATTTGTGATTGAAACTTACAAACACAAATCTTCACATGCAGAAACACCTGCGACTCGTAGCGCAGCAGCCAATCGCTTAGCCACTGCACCAACCGTGTCGTATGCTGTCTACCTATATGTTTGTATATAAATAGTAGATAGGTAAATAGATACTTATTTCATTAAGTTTATCATATGTTTGCCTGTTTCTTTACGCCAACCGTTATTTCCCATTGCGCCACACTATAAACCTAAGTACATACATTTTAATTTTACGTCGTCTTGTTGCGTAATGTGTGTTCTGAGCGCAAGCGACACAGCTCTTCCGTTCGAAAGCCGAAGCGAGACTGAGCGCGGGTGGCGGACGGCAGAGAACCAACTTCAAGACGCCGATAGTTTAGGTATTTTCTTTTTAAGGTGAAAATAACAGGAATTAAAAAAAAATAACAAACATAAGACCTGCTTTATAGGTAGCTCAGTTAGTATGCCAAGTTTCATGATCTAATTTTAAGTATTTTTTGAATACCAGCGGTTTATCGTTCGGTTTGGAGGTAACTTTGGAATTTTTTTCTTTCGAGAAAATTTTATGGAATCGTGTTTTCGTCAAACATAGGACCTAGCATTAATCCTCAACTTTACCGTATATTTATTTCAAAATTAATGCTGCAGTATTTTCGGCATAACGGAGGATCATGCTAAGCCATCTGAGCTACCATAGGCCCTTAAGTTTCATTTTATATTTGCTTTTTTATATTGTGTATTGTGTACTTGTGGCGTGTGCCAATAAGCGTTTTTCTTTCTTTCTATTCGTCTGTGTCTTGTAAACAACGCAACGGATGTAGAAATGGCTTTTGTCATAATTGATTCAGCAATTCAGAAGATAATAAAGAAATCTCAATGATTTATTAGGTCGTAAAAACCGATAAAAAAAAAATTGTCACTAATAATCATCAAAATAGCAGTAAAACCTGCTAGGTACGTTCTAAATTCTCATGAGAATTTCTTGAGCAAGTCGAAGTAATTCCAAGACATCGTTCGCAAACAAAGAACCTTATTACTATGAACTAAAATAACGTAGTTAATGGACGAAGTAAATTTTAATAACTACGAAGAAATAACGGTGCATTTATGGTACTTAAACTTTACAGTCTTGTAACAAAGGTTTTATTGTTAAACTTATAACGGAATGAGTTCATTATTCTATCAAATGTCGCGGCAAATCTTTGTACTGAATTGATATCTACCTAAAAATATAAGTCAGCAATACTTGTCAGTATTGCTGACTTATATGTCAATAAAACTATCGTGTACGTTTTGTCAAAAAAATCCTGACCAGTCACGAAAAAGCAAATCCAATAAAATTCTAACACGATAAAATACATTTAAAACAAACAACCGTGAAAAAATCCGATATCGGGTATATCATAAAACTTGAATCGGCCTCACCTACACTGGGTCGAGTACGGCTCTAGCAAATCGAGTTAATTTCACCTTTTATCGGATTAAGCGCCGATATCCACCGATTACAAAACGAAAGACTCCCGGGGTTTTGTCTTTTCCCCGCTCTTACCCGTAATTCTTCGCATAGCATCGTTAATTTAAAACTAAATGCTCCGAGCTCGAAACAATAGATTGTCACATAAATAACTTTAAAGGAAAAAAGGGGGAACTTAAGAGGGGGCGAAGAAATTTATACTCCACCTAACTTTGCCAGAAATTTCGGGGCCAAAAGCTCGAAATTCGACCCGAGTACTCGGCCCGATTGGTAATTCATGTGGATTATACAGCTCTCGCGTAATTCAGGACTTTATACGTTGATTAGTTGGAAAGATCTACATGAAAAAATGTTGAATTATTCATTACTTTTAAGAATAGATTTGGGTACGAGTAATCTCGAAATTGAATGAGGCTTAATAAAATGTTCGAATTACATAAAGTAATCTGTATTAGTGAAAAGGCAGCCTTTTTGCACTACCTGGGTTTTTTTGGGAGTATAATATATTTCAGTTTGTTAAATAAGATTCTGCTTTTGCTTTGTATCATTTTACTTTTGTGTCGGTAAGAAACGACCTTCGATCCGAACTTTAATTAAATCTTGTCCATGTTTTAATGATTATTCATTTAATCATTCGTACTTTTTTTGAGAGCCAGTTGTATCCAACTTTAAGTCACAGCACATGCCTCGCTTTGTTCGTACTGCTCAAACAATAACGAGAGACACAATTCGAATTACTTGATAAATACATTTCAAAATTCCATTCCTCAAAAATCATGATTTGGCATTTTCAATAATTATTTAGGTTAACCGCAATGTTTGCCATTTGATAAATGCGCAACGTTTGTAAAATACCAGCGAGTACCCACTGGAAAGTCCTCTAATTAGTTCCAAACATAAATTGAGAGGATTTTCATTCATTACCAGCTTCCGCAAAATGTTCATCCCTTCTTTGTTTGACAAGTGGTCTTTATACGAAATTAGAACAGTTTCATATACAACATCGAAACCCTTCATGCATGACTTAATGATTATGGCGTACCTACATTTCCTCAGACCACTTAGTTCCCTACCTACCCCATATGAATGTGAAGCCTTTATTAATAACTGAGCACAATGAGATGTAGCCACAACGTAACGCGTTAAGGATGCTTGCACATGATAGTGCTTGTCATAAAACTCACTGTGAAGACCGCATTACAATCCATCGTTTGCAGGGCGCCCAAATTTTGGGGTTCCTTGTGAAAAGCTGATCCCATGTTGGGCTTTTTTATTCAAGCAGAAAAACGGTAATCTAAAAGAACAAATCAAATTGAAGTGTCTGTTTGTAGTTTCAAATTAACACATTTTTACAGAATGCATATGAAAGTGTATGCGGTAATACGTTTATCAAAAAAAAAAAATGTCTGTCTGTCTGTTTGTTTCGGCTAATCTCCGAAACCACTGGACCGATTGTAACGGGACTTTTACTGGGAGATAGCTAATGTTATGAACACGAACACATACAAAAATTGAAAAAGGATTAGGGTTCCGTGAAAAAAAAATGAAAACCCTTGAAATTGTTTACAAAATCCGATTCAAATAGGGAAGTAATATTTTTATAATAATTCCATGCGGATAATGGTCGCGGGTCACAGCTAGTCTATAAGTGAAGACAAAGGATGAAACTGATGTATGAGTTATTAATTTTATACATTCCATAAATATTATAGATATACGTATACAACATGTAACATAATTAACGCACAACCTCTTATGGGGTAATTGTACTCATAATTATGAACAACTTTTACTATGGGACCAAACCAAAAATCGCGAAAAAAAAAACAGCTGTTCCCTACATTTATGTTCGCTTAATTCGTCAAAATGTATGGAACAGCTGATTTTTTTTTCGCGATTTCAGGCTTGGTCCCATAGTAAAAGTTGTTCGTTATAATGAGTACAATGACCCCTTAAGAAGGTGTGCGTTAATTATGTTACATGTTGTATAGAAATAGAGAATATTATAAGGTAATGTGGTGCGGACTGCCTCGTGGCCTGCTTAGTGGTCGCAAGCGACTGCTGAGCATGAGGTACTGGGTTCGATTCCCAGGTCGGGCAAAGTGTTATTGGGTTTTTCCTTCCGGATTTTTCTCAGTAGCAGCCACGGACTCTGGATTTGTGCCCGGTTGATGGCAATAGGCTCGCCCCCTATTACATGGGACTTAAACATAACTGGCGCAATGTGGGTGTACTATTTAGGTACAACTCTGCCTCATCTTACGAGCAGCTAGAAACAAGCTCAACTCCAGCAGTGTACTGTGATAAGCTAAGTTTGTTGGTAAATAGAACGGTTTCTATTAACCAATCAATAGGGTCGATAGTCTATTGAACACAATTCCTACCTCTGGGATGCAACTGACAAGTTACTAATAGAGAAACTAAATCTATTTGTACGATCGAGAACTGCAAGATTGGTTGCAATGGCTGAAACAACTCAATACATAGAATCAAGGATATGTTAATGACTGATAATAATTTCTAATTAATTTTTTCTGTAACTATAATAATTGTATTTTTTTTTCTACAAACTAATTTAATAATGCTAATAAGTTATGGCAGAGTGGAGTCTCCTAATACAGGCTGTAGACGCCTAAAAGGAAACTCCAATCACTAGATCGTAAGAAAAACTTGCCAAAAACAATAAATCATTTTCTTTTTTAATTATTATTCTAGCCTCTGTTACTCCCAGTCCTAATAAGTCTATTTTATATCAGGGTTAAGCAAAGCAAATCCACGTCTTACATAAAGAAACTCATCTGCCTAGCATATTCCCAGCTATGTTTGTGTCGGCTTCCAGTCCAACCAGTATTTTACATGGGGCCACGGCCGATCTGACCTCCATAACCAAGTTCGTACTGGATAATACAGTACCCCTTGGTAAGACTGATTGTCAGACCTCCAGGCCACTGATTATCTGTAACGACTGTCAAAGATCTTCAAATGACAGCAGGAGTCAAGGGTTTAACGTGTTTTCCGAAGCATGGAAGAAACTCGGTATTTAGTGAATGGTCGCTCCTCCACTGAACTGTGACCTTGGCAAGCGCTGCTTATCCTTGAAGATTTACACCGCGCGGCTGTTACTAAGCAACAAAGAAATATCTTCAAAAAAAAACAAAGTATACAGAACCCAAACAAAATCCAGACAAACAATCCCATCCCTCTTTTCACACAACAGACGGTAATAAGTATTTATGGGCCACACACAATAACCCATTAGTTGGCCATGTTAGCACGGGCCATAGCCCCTAATGGCCTTGCGTACTTACTAATTACAGCTGGCTATATATCTGCTGGTTCTATTGTGATTAAAGGATTTATGAAGGGTCGGATTAAAGAATGTGGGGGTTAGGCTGAATCTTCAGTTTTCTTTGCTGGGGTCTTCAGTCTTCATCCATCGGTAGCAAACCTTTTCTTACTACGAATTACCATTTAATTGCTGTGTCTATTAGTGGAATACGTTTTTATACGTGACCAAAGTCCGCTAAAGCTGTCATCTTTCTATTCAGTACAATTTCATGAATGTATCTCTAGTCTTTCAAGCGTTAACGGAACCGAACAGGTACTTGTTTTTCTTAAGTACAATTTTGTCTAAAATACGAAAGTTGTGTTTAACGTATTTATCTTCTGGTCCTGTTTTTGTAAATTTATTAATTTCGGGGTAATCATCACAAAAACAAATGGCCATGATTGCGTAATGAGGAAAGCTTTGATGTATTTCAATTTTAAGCCTTTCAAGGATCTCTGCTACTACAAATATTATCTTATTTCGTAAAACAGGTATTTTATTTACAAATTAATCTGTAATTTTATCAGTAAACGGTAAAGGGGGCCCTCGGGGTTGTTTCGCAAATAGATAATTTTAGCCAAAGAGTTTTACTCTCAAAATTTAATGAGAGGGTAACAATATTATTTTTCATGCGAAACCTTTTTCTTAAAACCTTTCGCTTTCACACTGGCCACGAAAAAGAGGAACAAAAACACCAAATTCAAAAATGGAACACATCAGAAAGCGCGGGAAACAATCGCTCACTTTTTGTTTCTTTCAACAGACAAAAGGGGTTTGTCCGCTGCGGGCGATACATGTCTTCAAGTTTCACCCGACCAGGTTGAAAAACCCTTTATTTCTTCGCTGTTTTATTTTACTATGTTTCTTGCTAAAATGGTCGGTTTCCGCTGCTTCAGACATGAAATACGGAGTGTTTTCGTATGAAGCGCGTGTCATGTATGCGTCCGCAGCTGTCACGGTGATGCCTTTTGATCGCTGTTCACAGTTGAGTGTTTGAAGATCTTCTTAAGGCTTTAGTTTTCTAGTGAAAGCTGTAAGATCTTCTAGATGCATTATCCAAGTTTATGCGCTGACAAGACTTAAGTTATGACTAGCAAATTAATTTTTAAATTACACTTACTTGCTAATCAAGCGTAGGTAGGAGTTCATTAACACTTCCCAAAATATTATTTTGAGTAAAAAATACGGCAATTATTTTCTCCAACCACGGTACTAGTAAGTGCTAGAAATATCGCGGCCCAAGTCGAACATTTCACCGAACTATTTAGCACTCAACCACAACTTGGAACTTACTTCTTTTCCGCAAGTCATCGGCACTTCTGACCGTCACTTTCTCACTAATTAGTTTCAAAGTGTCAAACAAAATATTTTTGAGGGCCCGTAGTGAGCGGAGCAGAAAGTTGGGAGTAGTTAGCTAAAAATCAAAAGAACAGAAGTCCTAACGTGAACGCGCGGAGTAAAAGTAACGAGAATTCGAACGATTTTAAAATTGAACATAATATACAGCACACTTTATAGTAATACCAGCCTATCACTGTCCCACTACAGGGCAAAGCGCTTCGTCTTCTAGCGGAGAAGGCATTAGCATTAATCATCACGATTGCTCAAGTCAACGCGTAAAATTAGTCATTTGCATAGGTACTGTTTTATTCATGTTTACCTTCACCGATGTGAGGAAGTACGTAAGGATGTATATATGATGTCTATCGTTACTTTTAAGATTTTTAGTTATATCTAAGCTTGATACAAATACTGTTTCAAAATCAAAATTTCTACAGGATAGTTGTTATTTTGATTAAAAAAACGTTAGAATTTACTATAAGTTGAAGTCGCAACTCCACGTCCGGCCCTCTGAAGCTTCCACTAAAAACTTGTGAAGTGTAAAGTGTGCGTCAGAACTTATGCCATCTGTAGCGGCCGTAGCCGGCGATAGTTGGAGACCATTTCTCACGTTTGATTTATTATAAACGTAGCGAAGAAGTGTGGCTTTTAAAATGGCGAACAGTATTGTCGGTGACGTAATAAATTGTACACATGACATCGGGACCCCGGATCAGAAAAGAAGAGATCAGAGAAAAGTTTAATTCAGTTTCCAATAACATACATTGGAACGAGAAACGATGATGAGATGACGAGTAATAGAGAAGTATGGAAGAAGAAAGTATGCTGTGACGACCCCAAAAAAATTGAGATAAGGGCAGGAGAATGATGGTGGAGAATCATGAAACATCCCGGTACAGGGACTGCCTTTTACTACCAAGGATTATTAGGACGGAGAATTACACATGCAGTTTCTTGTCCGTTCTTCTCGACGATCGACGTTTTAACGACCGGGCAAGTCCCTTCAACTTTCTGGCTCACTAGTCAGTCAGTTAGTGCCAAGGAAATGGGCACTTTTGTTATGGAGTCTCTGGCAGTTCAAAAGTGCTCGTTTTCGCTAAATTTACTATCAATAGAGTTATTTAAAACATTAAAATTTACTAAACCATAAATTCCCTCTTAACTGTTTACTTCCAAAAAAACACAAAAATAATTTATCTGACGTAAACTGAAAACCTTTGTCTACGAAAACCAGACTAAAATTTAATACTCGTACAATCTAAGTTTATTAAATAGCGTTTTCGAAATACAAAGGATTTTAATTTTCATCAATTAGGAAGATAATTGGCGTTGTTTGTTCTGAATCGTGAACATTCTTGGTAAGCAATATTAAAATAGTTTTGTGAATTGAAAGTTTGGTGTTTTCAATTTATTTGTAAATAGCAATTCAGTCTATAGATCGGTCTAAACAGTCAGGCCTGATGCTATAGACTACTAGTTTAAAATTACGAAATTGTCCCACGGGATCGTGCTACAAAGATTAAAAATATCCTATGTGTCAATCCAGGTTATAACAAAATCCGTTCAGTAGTTTTTGCGTGATAGAGAGGATCCATCCATCCGCATAAATTTTCGGAGTAGTAAAACTCAAAATTTGAAAAAATAAAGCCATCAAAGCACTCTTGCGCACTCCTGCACCCTTCAATCCGGGACATAACAACGCTACAAGTTACCAACACAAAAATTAAAGTCAGATTTCATCACATTTCGAAAATAGCATTAAAACCGTCCAACCTCCGAAATTCCTCTCGCGGTTTTCGTAGCTACTCATATATTAACACTTTAAGTAACGCCAGGGGGCACTCGAGTATGTGTGTGGCTATTTGCCACAGTTATGTGTGCAGTCTTTGCATCCCCTCTTATTGGTCCAGTTGGTATTTTTAACAAACGGTTTTGCTGAAATGCTTCGTTTAGACGTTCAAGTTTTTGCTGGGATTCACGATTTGGGATATACTCGTATTATGTTAACTCATGATTATGGATGTCGAAGATCATTTGCAAATGCGATGTCGTCATTATTTTGAACAAATTACTATTTTTTTTAGACAGATCTGAACTATTAGTCCGTCTGACAGGAATATCTGAGCATAACTGCTTGGTGTGAGCAAAACTGTTGAGTAAATGGTTACTTATGAGGAAAGAGATCCGCAAATGTTTAGCTGCTTGCTCGCTTTGTTATCAATCTAAATTCAGGAGGTCAGATATGCAGTCGCTTCATGTAAAATACTGGCATTCAGCTGCATCCGGTTAGACTGGAAGCCGACCCCAACATAATTAGGAAAAGGCTGGGCAGATGATGATTTTATTATACGTGCACGTATAACTGAACAAGTTCTCAAGTAAACTACACACTCACCATTTCTATTTGAATGTAAACTAAAGTAAACACGAGGACGGTAGCAAAAGCTTCTTAGTGTAAGGTGCTTGGCAAACTTTTAATATACGCGTTCTAATAGAACACGCGCTAACTTTTACACGGAGTTAACCTTAGTATGTTAGACATACAGGGACGAAGGATGATGCACATAGTAACATTTTAAAAGTGGAAAATAATCAAAGACACATTTGGCGCAGTAGCTAAGTGATTCGCTGCGGCGCTGAGTGTCGCAGGGTGGATCCCTGCACGAAACAAATATTTGTATGGCCTACCGGTAGTTGCTTCTTGTCTGGCTGTTTGTGTATGTGAGTTTAAATGTTTGTAAACGCACCCACGATACAGGAGGAATTCCTAGTGCGGGGTAACATTTAAAATAAAACAAAACGTAAAGATCTAACTATATTTCGCTGGAAGACCAAACAGCTGAAGCCCGCGGCAACGCATCCTCGACCCGCAGCAGTTCGAATCAATTTCATCACTTACGGGTTAACCAAAGCAGCACAATATTAGGGTAGGAAAATTTAGAGATTTTCAAACTAAATAAAGACTATAAGATATACTGGCACGACCGCCTTTTTAACTACGCCAGCTACGCAAGAAGCCTCAACAGTAGACCTATTGCCATTTCAACAGAGTCCGATATAAGAATGAACATAAAAACTTTTTTGCAAAAAAAAACCGACTTCCAAAAAAAACACTAAAAAAAGTGGAAAATAACTTTACTTTCGGAAGTCGGTGTATTTTACCCTTTTTTAGTTATCGTATCACACACAAATCCTTGTCAAGTATCAATTTCGCAATTTCCTTTACTTGGATGAAATTTTTCCAGCTATTTTGATTTCAAAACCAAACTGCTGTACCGATTTTGATGAAATTTCTATGGAACCAATCGGAAAATAGATTCATTCAGATAAAAGAAGATTTTTTCAAATCGGTTCATAAATGACGGAGATATGAGGTAACAACACACAAAAAAAAAAAAAAACATACAACCGAATTGAGAACCTCCTCCTTTTTTTGAAGTCGGTTAAAAAAGGGCATATAAACTTGGAAAGTCTGAATACTCCAATGTTCAAGTTCGGCAAATAGGGATTGTCGGTCAGTGTACCACACAGTAGAGTCCTAACATCCAACCTTTTTTTCTCCAATTTTTTCCAACCGAACAGCACAGTTTCTTAGGGGCCTTCTTGAACCGTTCGATAAGCCCAATACGCAAAATATTCCAGCAAGTAAACCGTAACGACAGTATGTACAATCAGTTAGTAAATTGCCCCAACTTCGCCACGTGTTCACTCGTTTGGAAATTAAAAACATGGCTTTTGAAGTTCTAAAGAGGAAAGTTAACTGCCTACGACTGTAGCTACATCTTAAAGGGTTTAGGGTAAACCGTTGAAAACTTATTCCCCTATTCTGTAAACAGGGAAAGGTATTTTGAAGTTTTACTTTTGGAAAATAAAGGTGGAATGTTATTTTCTTTGGACTGATTTCGAACTTCTTTCGACCGCTTGGCAAAAAGGAACAACAAACAGGTAACTTTAAATCATCATTGTAACAATATGAAACACTTCTTCGGTATTTTGATTTGGCAATGTATTCATTCGTCCCTGTGGTTTCCTGCCCAGGCTTAACTTAAACTTCGTATCCACGAGGGCCGTGATAGGAATATCAAAGTTATAGAAATTGTCTATCTTTAGGATGGGCCCCTACAGATAAGCGACTGTCAATCGTACATATAGAAGGAGTAGTTTTGCATCCTCGTCAAATTCAATAAGGTAACTTTGCTAATGATTCTCGACCCGAATCAATAATAAAATGGGTAGGTATTTTTTTATATTTTTCTGAATATCGGAAATTGGTAAGTGTATACCACCTGTATTAAAAGGAAATTATTATTGACCAGGTACCGTAATTTATATTGATTATTTACGTCTTCTATGACAACCTCCTGAATTTTGATGAGGATGCAAAACTACACCTTGTATGTGACATTGACGTGACATCAAGTCTAAGCAACGCTATCCCAGCGTCAACGCGACGTCAATAAATTTATTGATACGAAGGATACGAAGACAAACTCAAGGAGTTTGCCCGCTACACCGTAACATACCATGACCGTGCTGTGAACGTTTCAGACACGGAAAGAAAGATGACATGGACTACTATGCCCACTAGACTGCATCAACCATCGTATCCGAGCATAACGGGGAGCGTCAACAATTATCGGCGAAAGTATTTTACCGGTGCTGATACGCTCCGCGCATGGCACGCGACGGTGTTGGTCGGATGGAAGGGTCTAGTGGGCATATTCATTGGTGTCGTGGGGAGATATACGCCTTAGACAATTTCAGACAGCGCATAGCTTTGATAAAATCACCTTATGTTACTTCCTTATGTTAATCCAGATTTATGACTAAATGACTAAAAAAACTGATCACAACATTTTAAACCTAAACCCATACAGTCTAGAAAATAGGTTTTATAATAAAATCGCATAAATAAAGCTTACTAAGTGCACATTACAGTTTCGCGTTACATAATTTAAAGGAATTCTACTTATTCACCTCACGTTCGGCTTACTTGAGCTGCGGTCGCGTTTGTGCCTATGTCGGCCATCTTTGATTCGGTATTCGGCAAAAAATAGGTTTTCATGCTAAAAATAAATTTTACGGAGTCTGCGTGAATAGGATACTGTTTAATTGTTGTGGGACTCCAAAGTGTGTAGGTGACTACCTAATTAAATGATCTTGTCAAGTAGTGTCTTGTTTGCAAACAATTTCTGGGGTATTTTAATCGACCGTAGCAGGTGACGTCCTGTTTTTACGGTTTTGTAGGTAAGTACCTATGGGTTGATGAATGTTCTAGAAATGTCTTGAGCTCCTACCAAGGTAATTTAAAATAGACTGTAGCATGCAACACCTATAATTTTCGAAAAAGCTGTCAATAACATACACACACAACCACATTCAAAGAATTAAAACGTCCCAAATAAAATACTCCCAATGCAGGAACCAACCTTAAACATTGAGCGTCATTCATCAACCTGTTCGGAGCAAATCTCTAGACGTGTCCTCTCCCTGATCCCACTGGACCGGGACTACGGACACCCCACACGCCGGGAATGCTCGGTTTTTCCCCAAATTACGGACCCGCTCAAATCCACGGTGAAATGTGGACGCTGTGTCCTAATAAGCTGGGCGTCGCTTTTTGTCTGATGTAACTGTGATTTTAAGGAATTAAAGGAGTTTTTTGGCACTATATTTGGCAGATAAAGTCTGGTTTTTTGGCTAAGTTTTTCTGGGAAAATATTTGGAAAATTTTCCGGTTGGAAGCTTGATCTTGTGATTAAGGGGAAAAGAGTTATTGAGGTGGAATACAGTTTATTGGCTGCTAGGTTTTTCAAGTCATTAGAGTGCAGACTGTGTGAGGAAAACATGTGGAGAAATCAAATCGAAATCTTTGTTACAAACTTCTTAGAAAATGTACCGGTAATTACGTCTTTAAGTCGTTTGCCGACTTTCAGTACGCACCCTGAGTTCTGAAAGTAAGCAACGTCGCAAATGTCTGTCAAATATTTCGTTGTTTTGATATTAATCAATATTACAACATTAAGTTATACATGAAGTGTGTGGCCAGAAATTGCACAAAACATAGAGGTTTGAAAGGGGAAGAGGAGGCCTTTGCCCAGCAGTGGGACACAGTAAAACCCATGAAAAAAAAAAGTTATATTAATTAATTAATCAAAACTGACAAATATTTTGACAACTATTTGCAACGTTGCCAAGTTTCAGAATACGCTGATTTCATAACCTCCAAGCTTGGTCTCACCAAGAATAACAAATTATTCAGCAAACCACTTCTTATTCAAAAGTCCGAATTATCACTAATTTGCTCTTTCCCAAATTAATATAATTTCGTGTTTACGCAGTAATTTGTTACCCCATAAACATAGAACGTGACGCGAAAGCGTGATTATTTAATTTATTTATTTACCTTACATAATAAACTTGGGGTTCCATAATGTAAGGTATTTATCTAAAGTAATTTCAAAGTATTTTTGGGTGGAGAACTTAATTTTGCATGTTATTTTTATGGCCAAAATGTAAATATTATTATATGTTATTTGTATATTATATTTGGGAAAAAGGTTTGGAATAATTTGGTATTTTTACTCGACTGCCCAAAAGAAAACAGTGTTGTTTTCAGGGTTTATGTATTTATGTGTTTGAGTATGAGAGTGCCTCGTTGGTCGAATCGGTTGCAAAATGAGGTACTGGGTTCGATTTTCGGGTCGGGTAAAGTGATATTTCGGCTTTTTCCATCAGGAATTTCTCAGTAGCAGGCGTTGTCCGGTTGATGGCAAAACTTAAACATAACTGGCAAAATGTGAGTGTACTATTACACCTCTGCTTAACCCTACGGGGATTACAGGCGTTATGTTGTGTGATGTGTTTGAATATTTTCTTACAACTTGTTTAGCTTTTTTTTTAACCACATACCCTCCAAATTGCCCACATACATAATAAGTCATATAACCGCTCACTTAGATACGTCACTGAATTTCAAAACGTAGCCATTCGATCCCCTCCCTGACCTACTTGACAATTTCACGTCGGCAAATTTTGTGAAATCCTTTGAAATATTTAAGTGAAATTTCTAGAATAATGTTACTGGACTTTACATGTAATCATGATACCTAACTAGGGTTGTCTCAAATAACTTTTCTCTGAAACTGTGTGGGTTTTAAATTATCTTGACTTAAGTAGGTACCTAATACCAAAGTCACCGTCAAGTTCTTACACAGCTTCATATTCAAGAGTTTCTTTGAAAAAGCACCTTCTATCATTGCAGCCAAAAACTATTTTCTTATAACAGCCCAAAACGCTAATGATCACATTTCTATGAGGGTCTGAAGGTTATGCTATTCAAATACTTCTTTATAGCACATGTTATAAAACAACCTTTTCATAGATTATTTTTCTCTAAGACGTCAATACCTTCAGCTAGATATAAAGTAAGATGGCGGAGACTTGGCGCTGTACTTCTTGTCTATTGCCACTGCCAGACAAGTATTTTTGTTAAAATAATTTAACTTTCTAATATAAGATTTACCATAGTTTATGTCAACGCAATACATTTTTAAGTTCTCCATAATCGTAACCACTGATTGGCTGACACTCTTCAAAAACTAAATCCTATTCTATTTTTAAATCGTCAGTATTCAACTGTCAGGCACAATCAAACATTTTAATGATATTTCGGATAGACTCTTCAAAATTTATTTACATTCGGCATACATCCGTGTCAGATATTGTTGTTTTGGTCCAAATTTTATTAATTTTCTCCGTTCTTCTCCTCTTTGGAAGAAGCCACAACTTTTGGACAAAATTGACCAAATTATTCGCAACACATTAACATCCATTCTTAATGTGGCCCTCGACGACCGAGCGTGGTTGCAAGCCACCCTGCCAATTCGTTTTGGTGGACTCGGAGTCCGCAAAATTTCTAGTGTAAACTTACCAGCGTTCGTGTCCTCTGTCTACAGCACTGAAAACCTAATCAGAAAAATTTTAGCTCTTTGGTTGACTCGGAAGTGTCGTGCTTGACCGACGCATAGGACGCCTGGAAAGTGGCTTGCCTGGATTTGGATCGGCCCGAGAACCCATTTTTCCAGAGACAGTGTGATGAACCGCTCTGCAGGTTGATACTGAATAACCTTATTAAAACATCTACCAATATTGCTGAGCGTGCCCACTTGCTGGCTGTGGGTGGGTGGGAGTCGGGCCTTTGGCTTCAGGCACTACCGTCACCTAACATAGGCACTATGCTAGGAGACACAACCTTCCGGCTCGCTGAATGTTTGCGATTGGGCGCTTCTTGTGGGGCTCCGCATCGTTGTCAATACGATGAAGTAGTTGACTGCCTTGGACACCATGGCCTTTCCTGCAGTAAGAGTGCAGGTCGGATTGCACGGCACGCTAGTATTAATGATCTCATCCGTCGTGCTCTTGCCACCGCCGGGGTGCCAGCTGTCTTAGAACCTAATGGCTTGGCACACGTCGATGGGAAGAGACCAGATGGTATGACCATAATGCCACGGAAGTTGGGTAGGTCTTTGGTGTGGGCTGCAACTTGCGTCGACACCCTTGCACCATCCCATCTTCCTAACACCTTGGGCTGCGCTGGGGCGACTGCTGCTGGTGCTGAAAACCTTAAACGTCGCAAATACAATAACTTAATTGGTACTTATGTGTTTTAGCCGTTTGGGGTAGAAACGTTAGGGCCATGGGGTCCAAGTGCCCACCTATTATTTCGGGATATCGCCAAGCGGTAGGTCTACCCTTCACGTGACCAGAGGGCTGGCAGCGAAGTGGACGAATTAATTAACGCCCCGTAATTCTACAATCGTAATCATAATTGTACTACTGGTGTATATTGTTGTGTAATCGTAATTGTAGATATTTTTATTACTATTTTAGATCTAATGTTAGTATGTAAATAATGTGCTTACGTAAATAAATACTGTCACGCTAGATAGAAAGATAAATGCTTTTCTAATCTCAAAACGTCCTGTCCGTTAGCAACCCTATCAGTCACGAAGCACGTTCATTTTATTATTAACGTGTGGCCTTTCGTCCAGGGGCTTACGACTCATACAATTTATATTCGGGTACAAACAAACAAAACAGAATATTTTCGCTAAATAACGGTTTCCAGACATAATTCAATATTCTTTGGCCTTTGGTCTAGCCTTCACGGTTATGACGATTTATTTCTCGAATTTCCCTTTTTTGTGGTATTGAGCCTTCATGAATAAATGTTTTGGGTTAAATTCTTTTGTGTTTCGTTGAAAACGGGGGGTGATGTAAACCGCTGTCTGCTCTGTTTGTACGTCAGATCTGTGGTCAGAATGATAATGGCCGAATAGACATAATTATAATATTATTGCTATGGAAAAACAAAAAAAAAACTTTTTTTGTACCGTAGCACCTTTCTCTATGAAAATGTATTTGAATATTTAGTACCTAAATCCTAGGACACGAACATAAAAATACGGCGCCTGGCAATAAAACAGTCTAATAGAATTTCTCCACTATACACGCCTAGGTGTTCAAATGGGGGTAAGAAATAATAAAATCGCGGCTAGGCAGCCCCATACAGATTGTTTCGGCAAATTTGGACTAAGGAATTTAATATAAATCCGGGGTGAAAAGGGGTTGGACTTTGCCCCATGATTATTAGTCTTGGGCGCCTAAAACTGCGCTTAGAAAATTATTTTAGGATCGATGGATTAAAGCATTATTGATTTGTAGGACACTTACTTAAGTGAATTGGATTATTACTAGGTGATAACTAAGATATCATCCTAAAAAACTGTGATCTGCATATTTATTCTTAAACATTCTCAACGATTAGGTTTGCCAGTTTATTAATCGTTAAAAAAATGCGTCATCTAGTGAGTTTGATATGGTTATAGTTTGTGAACTTAACTTAACATCACGCCTGTTTTCGTTAAGGATTGGGCAGAGATATACCAAGGTTTCGCCAGTTAGTTGACTTTTAAAATTAAAATTTGAACACTGTTTTTGTTTCAAGACTGAAACAATAACTGTAATAGGCAGATTATGAAGTTTGACACGTAACAGCGACCAATAAAATAATAGTTCCTAATCTGTAGGCCCCAGATAATTAAAGAAAACACGAAAAGTTATCAGAAAGAAAACGTGAACACAAAAAAAAACATATTCCAGAACAAGCACTGTATACATTTTAGGCCCACTCAAACTAAGTACCTACTAAATGTAGAAATTACAGAGCAATTTCTAGCAAAGACTTCGGAGGCAATACCTTTTATCTGAAACATTAGCTGCGAAACATCTACGCTTTCAATGTTATACCCACTCAATATCCAACATAATCTTGTTTTTTATACACGGAATAAGTTGTTTGAAAGCCGTATTTATGTTTACGTTATGTTGTTGGTTTATGTACTTCTTGGAGACTTGACATTCTGACTTGATGTGTCTTAGAGAGTGTAGTATCTACTATTTCATCGTAGGTATTTTGACTGCCTTGTTGGTGGAGAGGTCGCAAGCGCAACTGCTGAGCATGAGGTCTTGGTGGTCTTCTCAGTAGCAGCCACAGACTATGGATTTGTGGCCGGTTGATGGCAATAGGCTCGCCCCCTATTACATGGGCCCGTGTTCTTCATACCCCTAAAATAGTTTTATCCAAACATCGGATACGCGAACTCGGCCCTGATACAATGACATGACGCACTTATTTAGCACAGTAAAAAAAATACATAAACAAACCAAAACACTATTTTCGCAAAAAAAAAAAACAAATCAAACCTCAAACGATACCGTTGTAAATAATAATGGTTTTATAACAAGATAAGGGCGCATTTTCTTTAACGCGATGTTTCTGATACTTGGCAAAAGTTAATCTGAAATCGGGTCCAAGTTTGTTTGAACTGCATTAAGAGAATGGGGTGATAAAAATAATAATATTGCGAGCAACAATGTTGCCAGAGCGTTGATGAAACTTTTACTCTAGTTGAATGAGTGAAACTATGGTTATTCTGTGTACTTGGGTGCTCTGATTATTGTGGAGAATGGATTAGTTATTATTATCAGCCATTTGTGTCTCTCTGCAGGGCAAAGGCCTCCCTTCCCTCCTTCCACTTATCCCTATCGAGTGCTGTTAATCGCCAATCCTTGTAGAAAGAGTCGAGTTCGTCCCGCCAGCGCCTTCTGGGCCTGCCGCGTTGCCGTTTGCTGCTGTTTGGGACCCATTGTGTGGTTACCTTAGCCCATAGCTCCTCCGGCATGCTACAGATGTGGCCAGCCCAGTTCCCCTTTAACTTGGCAGCCGTGAGACCAACATCGGCAATTTGAGTTTTGGAACGCAGCATCGAGTTCCTTATACGATCAGAAAGTTTAACTCCAAGGATACTTCATTAGATTAGTTATATGTATGTTAAAACTTTTAAAACGGGAATATTAAGAATAATTTCATAGGGACTTGTACTTCACGTCAGGTGCACCCAATCAAATGTGACATTCTATAAGCGATATCTCATAGACACAAAATCACGCCTGCAATCCCCGAAGGGTGATTCCCCCCCATGTAATAGGGGACGAGCGTGTTGCCATCAATCGGGATCAATTTTGCACACTACCTGCACATCATAAAATCTAAATACAATAGAAATCATATTTGAATTTTCCACACAGCATTTGACTTCCACATTCCACACCCCCAATCATTAAGGAAAACTGATATCCTACGATTCGACGGGCTGTCAAATTTTCGGGATTCAGACTACCATAGATATACATACGTAGGACATTCGGGACTCGAGACCAACGGCTGAACGTGCTCTCGAAGGCTCCGAGGGGTCTCGACGATATGAAAATGAACGAGCAGGCACGGAGGGTGTCAAAGTATCTAGCTTTTAGTGAACGGACAGCTTAATCTTTCCAATCAACTGATAAAACAGTTACTGTAAGACTAAAGGCTCTATTAAATAACATCATATCACATCTGCTTTCTTTGAAGGATAAGGCAAAGATTTATCTATAACAACCTCTTGTGTCTATTAAATGGACATTTAATTTACATTAGAACAGCTGCATTATCATTCTCAACTACATGTGTTAAATCTTTGTAGAAGCTTTTAATAGCCAACAGTAATACTTCCCATATATTGTTAAGATCCTTTAAAGTACAGCATAGAATACAAACGGACATTTAATATGGTCATACCACTTAATATACTGTTAATTTTGTCTTTATATAGAAACAAAATTACAAGGAACTGCATACATGACCGCTACATGTCGGGTTTGCAAGAAGCTTTCTTAATGGTAGACGAAAGGCGGCAAAAATTTATTAAAGTAAACTAAATAAATCCAGGATCGAAAAAACTGGAAGACATTGAGGTCTTTGCCTAGCAATAGGGAAATCGAGGCCAGTAAACCAATAAGAGAATATAAAAGAAATATAAGATATAAATTCCACAATTAAACACCAAAGCCCAGCTACATTTCCCATTCCCTTTTCAACTACAAACCACCCGAGCGTACCAGTGCGATGTGACTAGTATCTTTATAAATTTTAATCAAAATCTTTCGGTCGTATTTGCATAGCCCTCTAAATATCATGAAACCCTTGAATTTGCATCGAAATGAGCGTAAAATGACCAAAACCCTCATTAAAGGGCCGCGAGAAGAGCCAGACCTTTATTCTTTTGTCTATGCTTTTGTTAGGCAGCCATTTTGTGCCTCCGCCACTTTGTGCCTCCGCCATTTTGTGACGACGAGATTTGTTTATGAAAAAAGTTCTATTGTTGTTTTTATTATGAAAAGACGGTTTTTTTTAACATAAATAAAGTTTTATGAAAACATAGTAAAACTTAATGTTTTTAGTTTCATGAGATTATGAGATTTTTACTGTCCATTTTCATATTTTCGCTTATAATATAATCTAAAACAATTTTATTAAGCGGTTAACTTCATAAAACAACTTTTATCGAGCTCAATAATCTTTTTATATTATAACAAGCTATTGAAATAACTCTTTTATACGCACTTAACTGATAAAGTCAAAAGCTAACTTAACTTTTAAACTATTGATCACTTTAAATGAGTTTTGTGACCTGAAACATTGGAAAAAAGTCGAAAAGACAAAGGTGACTTTGTCTAAGTTTCACAAAGCTTATAATGCATCATAGAAATTTAAATACTCAGCAGCATCTGCTTAGACTGGAAGCCGACCCCAACTCAGTTGGAAAAAGACTTGGCAGATGATGTAAAACTTGATACATTTATTTTAGTTCTATGTTTTCCCGCTTGCACAGATAAGTTGGTTAAAGTATGACATTTTCGGTAGCTTATGTCAATCAAACTTATTTTTGACTATGCCTTCATCGCTATCGCTTTAAGCATGTTATTCTGGGTAGACTCTAACTTTTTCTTTAAGGTATGACGAGGCTGACTTGCCTTTGAGGAGAAAAGCCTCCAATAAAATAAAATAAAAAATAAAAAAGGCTTTCTTTCGTGTTCTTTGTAAAACTTTATAAAACATCGTTTTTTTAACTGACTTAAAAAAAAGAGAAGTTTCTCAATTCGGTTTAATTTTTTTTTGTGTTTGTTACCTCATATCTTCGTCATTAATGAACCGATTTGAAAAATTCTTCTTTTATCTGAAAGGATCTTCCCGATTGGTTGAAATGAAGTTGGGAGAAATTTCACCAAAATTGGTTCAGAAGTTTGGTTGTTAAATCAAAATAGCCGGAAAAAATGTGTCATCTAAGTAAAAGAAATTGAGAAATTAATACTTGACAAGGATTTGTCTGATCCGATAACTAAAAACGGGAAAAATAAAAACTTTTTCGCAAAAAATAACCGGTTAAAGTCGGTGCCAAAAAAGTCAATAATAAATATAATAATAAATATCGCTGGACATTACACACAGCGCCATCTAGTGCCACACTAAGCAACGAGGCTTGTGTCGTGGACACCAGATAGTTGATATACTACATAGATACTTTTTTGTTTGTAAATACATACTTATTAAACATATAAACATCCATGACTCGGAAACAAATGTCCATGCATATCACACAAACACTTGCTCCTACCGGGATTCGAACCCGGAACCCTATGAACGTAAGGCAGCCTCACTACCGCTGCGTCATTCGGGTCGTCATCATCATTCGGGTCAATGAAACAAACAATAGTCATCGACTTCCGAAAGTAAAGTTAATTCCACTTTTTTTTGTTTTTTTTTTGTGGAAGTCGGTTATTTTTTTGCAATAATTTTTTTTATTGCAAAGTATTTTGATTAAAAAACTGTACGGCTAAAGTAATGTAGGTCACATAGCTTTTCTCTGAGGTGAGAAAATGTTAATTACATTGCAGGCATTTACACTTCACACCACACTTAAGTGAAAAAACTCTAATTCCTACACTGCATTTCTTTTAGGAAACTGTATTTTAAGGACTCCAAATAGTTTGGGAATTTTCTCTTGTTAGTGGGTCATGCGAGCTTAGGGGCTTGTTCTAAGTGATAGGAAATAGCGACATTTGAAACAAATAATGGGTGTTTTAACGAAGCTGAAAGACACTTGTTCTTATAACTTTATTTTAAATACTTCTATGACCCGTTTACTTGTCAATGCATTCATCAGCGCAATGTTTTGAGAGCGGAACATTGAGTCTTACTGTAAAACGTGATTTTTCACCCCAAAATAAAGTCGTTTCTCAGCAATATTCTTTTGCGTAGAGTTACCTGGTTTGATGTACAGAATGTTTGGTTGACGGCCAAGTGAAGGGTCTGCATACACCTTGTATATCTAAGTGAGGATTAAAATTTTTCGACTGTAAATTCGATCGTGAATTTAAATTAACTTAGTTTTAAAGAAGTTGGAACGTCTATATACCACTACTAACAACAACAACAATTTAATGACTTGGCTTCCTTCGTTCATTTATAATGTATTGTGTGTGTGTTGTAGTTTTACAAAACAAACGGTTATTCTTTCTTTTGCTGCTTGTTTGTGGCATGTACTCGTATAGATATTGCAAGAGCTCTCTATTGTTTTACCACCCTAAAGTTAAATGTCACTTGCCTTTCATAAAAGTCAAGGTATAGTATGACCACTTTAAGTGTGCAGTTCAAGGTGGCGCTGCTTGTCAAGCAAAAATGCAACGATATTTCAAACTTGGTACGTTTATTTTAGTTCTGTGTTTTTTGTTGAAACAGCTAAGTTGGTTAAAGTGTATGTTTTGCTTTCAAGACTTTGGATAGTTTCAGCCCTTGTGAAATTTTAATTTACAGTTTATTCTCAACAGTGATACAGCAATTACTTGGCCTGGATACTTGTCGGGCAAGTATTTATTCGCGTATGTGCCCTTTATTTTTACAAGCTTTTATTTAACTTGCAATGTTTGTATGTTTGCTTAGATCAAATCTTGCAACTGAATTTTAAAACAGTTGTCCCCAACCGATTGATCTAAAATTTTGCATACACATTTAGCAAACTAAACGTGTGCATGGTTAGCTAAGTGATGTAATTCTAAATCCAATATGGCAGACTAGTTAATTTTATGCACCCCGAGGACATGGGTATCAGTTAATAGGGTATACCTACTGGGAAGAATACGAAAAAATATACGTCACACCTTAATAAAGCTTGTTTTTTAAAATGTTTTTATTTTTCAAATTTTATTCTAAGGTAAATTCTTAGATGCTGCAAGCGTACATAAAGACGTCATTTTTTTCATTTTGAAGGCTCGCTTCTTCTCACACAATTTATCTCCTTTCACCTACTACAGTCTGTAGCTCAGAGTGAAAGGCAATAAAGCACGCAGTGGGACATCGTTCCGCATTCCAATGGTTCCCTCCAGAATATATACAGCGGAAAAATGCGTTCAAAATGCTACCACTTTGCTATTTGACACCCTGTATAAGATTACCCTAAATTATAGGGAAAGAAAGAAAACTTGTTTCGATTTAGTTTTTTTTTTATAATAAATAGTTTTTTTTTTTGTTGAACGGTCTGGCATAGCTACTGTTTACTGTTTATTTCTCGAAAAGTGTCTTTCAGTAAAGTAAAATCGAATTTTAACTATGTTTGGTGGAGGTTTTCCGAGTCATTGTAATAAATAATAAATAACTTTATTTCACATACAAAAAAATCTCAGGTGTTACCTATACGTCTAAAAATATAGTACAATCCTTAAACTGAAGAATTTTTAGGAGTAATCTTTAATAATGGCGTCCTTGCTCACCGGATGATGATGGATGGACCACAAATGTTATTTATTGTTTACAACAATTGATTAGGTACGTAAATATAAGAATTGCTGCATATTGAGAGAAAATCTACTAAAATCATCAATAACTGACTAAAATTGGGCATCCTATAAAATAAAAATTCATACATACATACATGCACAAACCCACACCATTTTCCCCTGGAGGTGGGCAGCAACCACAAAACGCCACCTACTACGATTTGGTCATACACGCTCGCCAGTTGCGAGTACTACGCACCTGACGTTTTTGAAGAACCTCACCAATAAGGTATGCCCGTCAAGGGCGTCCCCTCCCGGCGCGGCGTTGCCACTCACATCTGCCTTGTAATAGTACATTATGATATAAGTGCGGTAAGTTTATAATTACAGCGGAGGCGATATTGCTAGCCCGAGCCGTAGGCGAGGGCTACAAGAAATCAGTATTACTAATAAAGTAAATTAATATTTTTGTGTTTTTGTTCCAGATAAATGGTTGTAATTTATTGTCAAAATTAATTAAATTAAATAATTAAATGTGTATTTATTATATTTTATCTCCCAAAGTCAATTTTATTCATAAAATGTTGACCACTTTTCTGACATAAAAACTCTTTGCTAAGATTTAAAAAAGTAACGTTCGTTTTAGACCGAGCATCTTGATAAACCGTGCGTTTTACCTTATTATAAAGAACCTGTGTATTTTACATTACAATACAAGTACGTAAGTATTTTTCATTACAAGTACGTAATGAGATACAATACGATATTGAAATTGGTGAAATAAGAGACCCTTTACGAGCAAATGTGTTATAAATACCTTTTGTTTGTCGCCTTTCACTCATCCTCTCCACATTAACAAACCATCTATCTATGCATACTCATTTAAATTGACACTACATCTTCTCAGAAATTACGAAAAACTCAATCCTCCGTCATAACAATCTGTTTCTAAATTAATGTATTACTTAAGATCGTCTAAAACGCCATCAAACATTCAAAACATAATAATTTTTCATTTTTAATTAGTTCATTATAAACTGTTATGTCCATTCTCTTCGCCAGATGTTACGATAAATTGTTAAAGTATTGCTTTCACCTTTTTACTGAACTTACATTTTTATTTTTTTTGTTAATGTTGGATTGTCAATTTAAGTAATTAACTTTTTATAACGCTAGGCTATTATAGCTAAATCGTTCGTATCGATGTTCAGTTTTATCCTGTTAGAACAGGTTTTTGTTTTTTTTTTTCGTGATAAATAAAACTGTTCAATTATGTTTGGTTGAACGCGCTAATCTCAGGAAGTACTGGTTCGAATTTAAAAATTATTTTAGTGTCGGATAGCCTATTTATCGAGGAAGGCTATAAGCTATATAAATCACGCTGCGACCAATAGGAGCAGAGCATCAATCAAAAACGTTACGCAGACGAAGTTGCGCGGGTCAGCTAGTATACAATATGCTGACAGAAACAAATCTAACTATATTTTTTCCATCACTACTGCTCAAAAACGACGTAACCTGTAAACCTCGTAACTGTCAGTTCTCCTTATTATTGCAGGAACGGTTTATTCAATTTACAATTTACGTTTTGAATATCGACGTTCGCTTGTCGATAGTATTCGTTAACTCGGCGAAAATTAACGAACTTTTGGTTAAAAACAGCAAAGTGCTGTGGTTGGAGTTCTGAGAATTTTGTGGATGTTTGGCTTTTTGTGATTTCAGTACTGAAAACTACCAGCATATGTGTTAATTATCGTACAAGAATTAGGTACGGTTTAACCAAATTTAAAATTAGACACATTTTTATGCATTTATAAACATCACGCCTGTAAACCGCGAAGGATTAGGCAGAGAAGTACCCAATTGTGGTACACCCACATTTCGCCAGTTAAAGTCCCATGTTATAGGGGGCGAGCCCATTGCCATCAACCAGGCACAAATCCCGACTCCGTGGCTGCTATTAAAAAATTTCCAACCTTCCTTTCCCATTTCCTTTTTTTTTATTTCTCTCCAAAAAGCAAAAATATCAATCCAAAATCGAAAACTATACAGTGCTATCAATAAAACATTATAGCAAGCTTGAACCTCGAGACCCAGCGGCATAAAATATAGATTATGTGTTCAACCCCCACACTTCAGACTGATCCTGGCTTTATCACACCATGAATTCGTATTGAAGATATTAATGTTTGAATTATGTCGAGGGATATTGAAAAGCGGTTTTTGTAGTAGATACTGATTTTCTGCGAGTTAAATATTGAGTACGTGAGCTGTGGTCTAAGTAAGTGATCTGGCAGTATGCGCCATCTTTTTTTCTGTAGAGATTTTGTAGAGGTAGGTACAGCTAACAAAATATACACATCAAAAAGTCTAAGCCACACGCCAACTATAACAAATTATTTAACAATACTCTCGAAAAAAAGTACTGGCCCCTAAAAATTTTTGATGTAGGTTTCAATTACATTTAGTAATGATTCGAAATTGAAAAAAAAAATAAAACAAAATGGCATTCGAATTTTTTAAATATGGAAGGGAAACTAAGCTTGGTCGTAGTGTAGGGCAGATTCCGTTTTTTTCTGGTAAAAAAGCAATGGTTGCTTCTTTGTTGTAACTTTTGCGACTCGGAGCGTTATGTCACGTCGTAATTTAACGCGGGGAGGGATGCTTATAGATGCGGGCATGTTGAAATGTGGCCGCCGTCAACGCGAAACTGATGACATTGTTAACATGCAATAAAAAGTAATTTTGAGATTATGCTCACTTATAGGCCTAAAAAAGATGTCGGCTAACGTTACCTAGGCAGATAAAGGATCACTGCCCAGAGAGATAGCACCGTTTTCTGCACAATATAGCGAGGGAGTAGCCTTAAATTTCAGTTCGCCAGTCGGTTGGAAGACTCCAGTCCCAGTATCAGGTTGTGTTTTCCAATGAGCTTTGCTTTGGTTTTCATCCTGATTTATCAAGAATGCGTATTTGGCAAGATCTTGGTTACCAGAGCCGATTACGTAATCGTCAGGAGCTTCATCCTTGTCAAGACAGAACGCTTCTGGTCTGGGCTGGAAATCGCCCGGGTAGAAGAACCGATCTCGTTTTAATATGAGACAATTTAAATGCAAACCAATACGTGACAAGAATGCGTTACATATGGCTATTCCTCACTGATAGCAGTTTGGCTAAGATTTCGTGTAAATGCGAAATAATGAGCCTGCACACATCGAAAGACCAGTAAAAATTTGTTCACCGAACACAATATCACGGTATTAGACTAGCCTGCTCAATCCGCTGATCTAATCCCATTGAGCATACGTGGAATTTGCTTGAAGTAAGAGCTTTAAGTAATCTTCACCAACATTTTAAGTTACCTCAATAACTTTTTACACATCTTTCCAGTGAATAGAAACTTATACCATAACCAACCACCATACCAACATACCGCACACTACCACTACCCACCACTACCACCACCACACCACCACCACCACCACCACCACTACTTATACCATATTTGTAATCGCAAACCTCATAATCGGTATATCACGCCGATGTAGAGCCGTCGTTATTGCCTTTGGAGGTCCAACTTAGTATTAAAAGCTCCCAGTTTTTTTTTCTAATTTAATTCTTATGTAGGCCTCACATTTTCTTAATTTTCAAAAACTTGAGTTTTACATTTTCGCCTCATTTCAGATGTTTTAGTATTTTTTTATTTTTCATTTAAAAAATTCTTATAAAAGCGTCACAATTAAATTACGCTTCTATTGATGTATAACACCTACGACAAAATATAAAAACAATATTAAATATTTGCAAAAATATCCTTGTTGCTTAGAGTTTTTTTGTGAGTGTAGATCAAATGCTTGAATGTACATTTGTTAAAAAAAACTTAAATGAATGTATTTATTTGTATCATTTTCTGTGCATGAAATTAAATGATTACGTGTGCATATAATAATATTGTTGAAATTTTTTAACCCCCGACCAAAAAAGAGGGGTGTTATAAGTTTCAAGTGAGTATGTCTGTGGCATCATAGCTCCTGAACGGATGAAACCAATTTTATTTATTCATTTATTCATTTATTCATTTATTCATTTATTCATTTATTCATTTATTCATTTATTCATTTATTCATTTATTCATTTATTCATTTATTCATTTATTCATTTATTCATTTATTCATTTATTCATTTATTCATTTATTCATTTATTCATTTATTCATTTATTCATTTATTCATTTATTCATTTATTCATTTATTCATTTATTCATTTATTCATTTATTCATTTATTCATTTATTCATTTATATATTTATTCATTTATTCATTTATTCATTTATTCATTTATTCATTTATTCATTTATTCATTCATTTATTTATTTATTTATGTATTTATTTATTCTTTCTTTCTTTCTTTCTGTCTTCTTCTTATTGTTATTATTATTTTATTTGTTTGTTTGTTATTTGTTGTTTTGTTGTTGTTATTTTCAAACCCCTCATCCGAAAATTCTCAAGTTCTACTCCAAAGCAAAAAGCAAAGCAAACCATCCAAAAGTCAACAAGTTAACTTTTAACCCACACATCTTAAACCTCACGCAAAATTAACTGCATAGCGTTGCCTCGTTAACATCCGTCTCCTATTTAAAGTTGTAATTACAAAAATATCTGTCTGAGTATGGGTTCATCAAAATTCCGTGTTCGTTAACTTTAGCCGCGAAACATTTCCGCCCCAATGCGAGTCTGCTTGAGAGATTTACTCGCGGTATTGTTGAGGCATTCGAACCTTTTTGCAGGTTCATCAGTAAAAGTGTGCAAGTAAATTGCATGCCATTGAAACAGTGATACGACATGTTAAGGGGAAGAGCCAATACAACCTACATGATTTTGATGATTATAATTCTGTAAATTTATTTAATAAAAAATATAGAAACTTAAAATAATAATACAAATTTGTTCATTGATAAAAGAAGAAAAGCATTAAAGGGCGTCAAAAAATTCGTCCACGTCGCTGTCAACAGGAATCGTGTAGGCGTAGTACACGTTGAATGGCAATGATTCTTTGACCCAAAAATAGGGCAGCCCTCTGGTTACGAGAAGAGTCGATCAACGGCTTGGCGATGTCCCGAAAGACTAGATGCGCACTCGAACCCCATGGCCCTGGTGTTTCAACCCCAAACATTTGTATTACGGCCGCTAATCATATTTGTCCAACATACACCCTGATACTGACCGGCAAAAATCAAAATACGTAAGAAAATTTGTATTTCTTCGGTTACCTTGGCCCTTCCACCTTAACATAGACGCAAGTAAATTTGTATTTGCGGCTGTAAAATACACACGCAATTAATCTATTTCCCTGACTTCGATAAGAGCCTGGGGAATTCCGTTGATGCGTTTTCGTTCGCGTGAAGGTGTAGCAAGTGTATTACACCTTTAATGTAAATCGATTGGTGAAATGATACAATAATTATTAGACCAGAACTCCGAAGATTGAATGCTTGAGAGAAATAAAAATTCATAATAAGTGTGAGAGAATTTTCTTAACTCTTGTATAGATAAATACAATCAAGTCTTTCTAATTCGTAAGAGGATTAAAAGCTGACTGCAGTAAACTTTTAGTTAGAAGAAATACCAATCCCTTGCTGCTTAAAACAAAGAAAATCCAAACTAAATTTAAATAATTCTATGCTTTCGGTATCAAACGCACAAACATTAACCGAAACACAGTAAGAGGAAACTGTGAACCGAGACTTTCCGAATGTTAACAAAGGAAGCGACAAAACGCAAACTCCTAACTTCTACAGTTATATTGCTCCATCGCGTAATTAAAACACCACTCATTTGTGACGTAGTTCCGGAAACTAAGCTTGCATCCATAACTTGCTTAATTGATTCACAATGACTAAAGATAATTAGGGAATTTATAAATCATCATCATCATTCGCCTGCTTTATACCAATTCATTTGGAGTCGGCGCAGCATGTCTTCTTCTTCCATACTTCTCTATTGCTCGTCATCTCATCTGATCCTTTCTTGCCATATCAGCCTTCACACAGTCCACCCATCGTTTCTTTGGTCGTCCTCTACTCTTATACCCATCCACATTCATGCTCAAAACTTTCCTCACGACATTTTCCTCATTCCTCCGCATCACATGCCCATACCACGACAACCGATTACCACACAACTTTTCAGTCACAGGCGCCACTTTCAGACTTCCTCTTTATGTACTTATTTCTTATTAGGGAATTCATAATAGGTATTACTCATAAAATACTGAAATGCCAACATTCACAGTCAAATTGATACGGAGAAATTGCTGACGCGGCTCCGGACCCGGACAACTCCATACAAACACTTACACCTGTATCTATAGTCAAGTCAAAGTAATTACTTGAGCTTAAGTAATTACTTGTGCAAAATTTTTCATGCAATAGACAAGAATTTAAACGAAGTAAGAACCGTCAAAGGAAGCCAAGCTAAAAAATCTAACTTTTTATAGTTCTAACTTCAAGCAATTACTAAACTACATAATAAAAATCGTATCATAAAAAATTACATTTACTCAAGTAAACACTTTGACTTGTTTATAGATACGGGTGTTACTGTCGATGTCAAATGTCTGCAACAGGTCCGCAATTAGCCCGTAACGGTTTCACCGAATCTCTACAGAACCGATGTTGACAGGGACTTATTTTTAAACTAGTAATTTTGATACGCTATACTATATCAAAATTTAATTAAAAAAACAAGTTTCCCATGTATTTATGTAAATTCAACCCCCCTAACTTGGCTCAAGAGTTACCGGGTTTAGCTGAATGCAATCAGAACCATATAGGTACCCATTTATAGACGTTTATAATAACATAACATAATCAGACACACAACACAACACACAGAGGTAACAGAGGTATACCATAGTACACCCACATTTCGACAGTTATGTTAAAGTCCCATGTAATAGGCATGGGCAAAAATCCTGACTCCGTGGCTGCTACTAAGAAATTCCTGAAGTAAAAATCCAACAACACTACACCTTAATTAACATCACTAAAATAAACAACTCCAATAAAAACCTCTTAAATGAACACACTGAAATAACACAGCTTTCGGCACTAAAAACAGAACTTGCAAACCATTAAAACGTTCACAACCCAACTTTGTCCCTCATTATTGTATGAATGCAGCCGTTCCTTTCATAAAACTATCCCATATGCTTTAATTACGACACCATCATTAACCATAGGGTTATCACCGTTCGGTTCCCGCCACTAATTGCACAAAGTTCACTCGGATATTCTTGTTAAGCCGTGTACACACATAGGCATGTTCAGCGAATAGGGCATGCGTACCATATACATAGTAAGCGCCAGATAAACGTGGAATAACGGTCATTGGCCCACATACATGACATTATTGACATACTTTATTCCGAAAACAATAATAATGACATAAAGAATCGATATTCTTTCCTTTTTTCAGCAATGAAAAACGATTCATTATAATTTATTGTCCGCGTACCTACGCAAAGAAATTAAGGAAAGGGTAGTGAACTTTATTCCACGTTTATCTGGCGCTTACTATAGTTGCAACTAAAAATCAAATGTATGTTTAAGCGTTAACTATGCTGTGACGACGAATGATGGCAATGAGCACTACCTCCTAACAGTCTTAGCCATATGTGGGGATCCATTCGCGGCGCATGCCACTGACTCAAAAAATCGTCACATCGCCAATCAAGATCTTCGCAGTGATGGCTGGTCACTGTTAGCAGACCGTCAAAACAGTCTAAGCCTCAAGGGATCAGTACATACACTATCAAGCACGCCACAGCGACAAAAGCTCAACTGTTTTTTTGGCGTTTGTACGACATTGTCAGGTCGAATCATTTAGTCAACATTAATAAAATTGTCTCTGGAAACTGTACTGAAAAACAAGATGGCCGCGCTAGTTGCGCATATCACCAAAATATCTACAGCTGTGGTGTTGAGTTTTCTCGGTTTCATTACCTCTACGTAGAACACTTCTGACTTCCACTTTTGTTTCACCTTGACTTGAACTGCTGAAAAAACAGACAGAATCGTACGCATCAAACCATTCGCAGGACATGCCCCATGTCTGTACGCGGCACAAAGTTCACTCGGGTATTCTCGTTAAAAGTCGTCAAATTTCGTCGAGACGTCCACGTCAGCCCTTTAGGAACAAGTTCAAAGTTGCACTTTGCTCGTGTGGTTTTGACTTGACATGTGCGATGTGTCTTTTTGAAACATGGCGTCGAGAATACGAGTATGTTTTGTTTGAGAGGGACTTTGGGTTGCTAAGTTGGGGGGATAAAAAGGAAAACGGTAGAGATTTCAAAATAAATGTGGTGATTAGGGAATTGTAATTAAATTTGTAGTATTTTATTTTTAAAACAGCTGTTCCACACATTTTGACTTGTAGGTATTGCACTGATATTGCACTTTTGCAGGAAACAGCATTTTTTTTTAAATTAAGTACCTATCAAAAATCGTCGTCGTCGTATCGTGATGGCCCAGAGGTTAAGGCCCTCGCCTCTCATGCATGAGGTTGTGGGTTCAAACCCGGGCAAGTACCAATGTGACTTTTTCAATTCATATGTACTTTCTAAGTTTATCTTGGACAACACAGACATCGGTGAAGGAAAACATCGTGAGGAAACCTGGACTTATAATTAATATAAGTCTGAAATCGCCAACCCGTCTTGAGCGAGAAGAGGCCTTTGCCCAGCAGTGGGACAGTTTCAGGCTGGTATGTACCTATCAAAAAAATGAACTCAATACGTGTAACCGTTTGTGCGTCGGTGACCCTTCCATCCTGTATATTAATTAGCCTAGGGTAGTTTAATGGCTATTTTGCAATTTGCCTGTACTGCCTTACTAAGCACAAAAGCGGTATCTCAAAAAAAATTGTAAAGTAGATTTTGATGGCATCGGATAGCTGAAATAAATACGCATCTAATTAACTTAGATAAAAAGCAGTTTCAATTTTAAAACAAAAAAAAAACTAATAAGCAAAAAAACTAATCTGTAAAGTTTTAACCAAAATCGACAAAACTTCAATTTTCTCCAAACTGGCTTTCTCTGAGATACGGCTTTTGCGTTTAGCACGGCTGGTGTAGCTAACATGAAATTTCACTCGCATTTAGTTACTGCTAATATAACGTTATTTATAAACGAAAATTTATTACTTCGAAGTAGTTATAGATTACTTTATGAGTGCTTATACAATAAAATCTCTTAACGAGTTCGTTGACCTAATATTTCCAGTTGGTATTCTGTTCCTAAATTAGATTTAAAATAATTATAAAGAGCCTTAAAAGATTTCAGATTTTTAAAATTTTCTTCCTTTTTTTCCTTTGTATTCTTTTGTAGGCGGAAAATATTTGTTAAAAACATCTTGTTTGTTAAAGAAAAATTACTTAAAGATTTTTCACGATATGGGATGAGTTCTTTGCCTGCTTTGTTAATCAATCAACTAAATTATATAATTATTCTTTTAATAAGATAGTAACTACTTCCACAACCCATTTGATGATGCCAGATTTCTTAATTAAAATCATCAAGGACAAGTATTTATGTTTTTGTTTGGAAAAAAGTTAACTTTGTTTTCGCGCTTCGTTCCGCCCGCAGCCTCGCCCGCGTTTTATCAATGCTTTAATTTATTTATAAATAACTAGCTGTGCGTTGCAATGCCTTTTTTCCCGGAGACCTTCCCTGGCGTATGTAGTACAACAATGCAACGCGCTATGGGTTACGTTTTTTTTTTTCAAAAATGTCACATTGTACAAGAAATTTGCTGATAGAAATACCCACAAAAATTTTTGCTTGACCCGATTATCGAACACAGGAGAGGTCCTGTGCTCGATGTATTATAATAAAAAAGGGCTCTGCTTGAGGAAGCCTATTCCACCTTTTCAAAACTAATAACAAGTTACGCTTCATAATAAAAAACTTAGTACCAAATAAACCTAAATTCAATCCGCAAAGCAAACAGTACCAAAATTCTCGATAAAGTTTTAAGGAACATCGCGACGTTTATCGAAGGAGGTATTATCATGCATTAAAATTCGGCTCCACAGCAAATTGTTATCGTTCCAACCTAATGACGTATTTGCATTGGAAAAGAGTTCGACTTTCCAGCGTGGGGAACACAGAATAGATTTATAACAGAAGGTTAGCTGCATATGTGGCGCCATCTACAATGTCACCTTGGAACTATGCTTCTTAACGGAGGTCACGCAATTTTTCTCTAAGATTAGGATATAGTTGTCTGACCGTTTTCGTTCATGGTCCAATCTCAGCAGAGACTAGCTATTGGCGTGGGAAAATATTGTGGTGCACAAATGAGTTTTTCATCCCCCACTCTTATAACCCGATGGGTCTGTAATTCGATACGGCTAGAGAAAGATCAGGCAAGGATATTTACAACGGCCCGTCAACAGCCGTAAGGCAGCAGCCCACAGACACAAAACTTGACCCTACCTTGTCAACGAAGGATTGGGAACTTTCTACCCTGTTATTTATATGCTCTATACATACAACGATAAAACTAACACACATGTAGACACGCTTCAAGTACAACGTATGCAAGCGCACTCACGACCGATATTCATTTGTTTGTGATCCACGCAGGACACAAATATTTGTGAGTAACCATGGAGTTTCTTGCTAGTTTTCCATAGGAAAAGTCCGATCATTACCGTGAACTATCTTCTGTCGTTTCATAAAAGTCCATGTGAAATAAAGATCTTGATTTTTCATTTTGATCGCCATGAGTTCGCGTCTGTGTTGCCTTTTTGCGCTCGTCCTATGGAACTGACTTTCTGTAGTTTTATCTATTCTGTGACGTAAAGTTGCTAAGAAAACACTGCAAAGAGTATCGGGACTTATATATTCTGATTTGATGGGTGTTTTTAAAATTGGTTTTTGATATTGTGTATTCGTTTTGTATGTAAGATGCGTCACGTTAAGATTTGGTGTCTTCTTCTTTAGTGTGTAGACAGTGGTAATTTTTGGATCTTGCTAATTTGGTTTATTGTTTTCAGAATTGTCACCTCATCCCAGGTCCAATTGAAAACCAGCGGCGGGTCCTAGTTGCACATTATTTTGCTGAACTGGGACTATTTGGCGCAGCCGTGATACCGTGAGCAGTAATATTTTTGTAAAATTTTAGATTTTCTGTTTTTTTGTGGGTTTAAAAAACACACAAAAACATATTCCCTTTCTTTCTGGTTGTATTTTTTTTTTCATTTTTAAAACAATTAAAAATTTATGTTTGTATCTTTCAGTAATCTTCAAATCTTTACTTTCCTTCTAAAGCGATTTTGCCCTTTTAGGATTCTTATTTGACGCCTTGCATTTTCAGTATCAAGGCCGGTATCTGAATTTTGAAAATCTGACATATTTTATTTTATTATTCAATCACACACAAAACTCAGTGATACTAGCTATTTAGAATAAATAATCTCATCACCTTTTCCTTATTCCTGTTACCTCAACATGGAAAAATACCTTGAACAGTTTTGTGTTTCCCTTATATTCCGAACACACAAATCTCAATACTACATAGTGCGGATGGTGGATGGAAGTTTACGGCGAAACGCAGCCATAGATCTATAGGGGGTGAATAAATCAACATAAGATCCCTTACACGACCTTTGGCGATGCTACTTGCGACACGCGCGTGTGTCATTGTTTCTTTCGCGTAGCAGGGTGACTCGTTGGCTCCGAGACCTTCCCGACTAGTATATTTTGTAGCTCGTATAAGCTCGTACCGGCTTACGCGCGTAAACGTGTTTGCGTGGGGTGTGTGGGCGTGCGTGGAGGCGTCTCTCACGGTTCATGCTAATACGAGCTTATAAACGCATCAACATTCGTACGAGTCACGCATAAACCAAAAGACGCGAGAAGACGCGCGTGCACGCGCTTTTAAAAACGAGCTGCTACCATAGCAATTGCTTTCATTTGTTTCCTCCGTAGAAGCTAACGTAACACGCGTGCCGCTTGTGCGTGCAGTTTGTGGCCAAGGATTTAGATCTATGGTGGTGAATAAATCAGCATAAACGTCTCGTTGAGATAGGCGTGAGTATCAACATTGTCTTTGGTTTTTCTTTCTTAGAAGATTTAAGTTGCAAATGATTGTTAATTGGTGGTCAAATATTTAAGGTTTATTTTGCTGTTGTGATTGATATTGCTAAACAAATCAGTAAAGAGTGAGAGTAAATGTTATGGCATTTATTTTATATGCGAAGAAGACGTTGTATATTAGGTTACAAAATATGATTTGTTTACTTAAATAAGTACCTACTGCGCTTAAATGTGCAACTAAATTCCATTTTTTTTTTGTTTTTTTATTGATATTCACTCTTGGTATCGTCAATACATATTTAATCGCACGGTATTACTCAGACCACGCTCTCAACCACGATTTATCACCAACGATTTCCTGTGTAAATACATATTTACATTAAAAAAGACGAAGAAAAACCTCAATGAAGCAAAGTTTCACTATTAACCAATGCACTAAACTTCTGACTATTCGAACTCGTAATCAAAACCTTCTCTACAATAAAGCTCAAAAAAAGAACCTAAAATTGAAAACATCGTCTATCGGAACCAGAGACAAACCCGGCGCTCCAAAAATCCACAATGCATCTCCAGAACAAGTTGAACTAAATGATTGATCTAGTGACTGATGTTGGTACAAGCTAAAGTACGAACCGACCAATGTCATTGAAATCAGAACAAATGTGATGGGAAGTTTCTTGTATTGACTTGAAATGAAAAAGCAGTGAGGATGTATTTTTTTTTTGACGGGTGGCATAGTGGCTGAGCGATTGGCTGCTGCGATGTGTGTCGCGGGTTTGATTCCCGCACGGAACAAATATTTGTATGGCCTACAGGTATTTATTGCGTGGTGTTTTTGTATGTGAGTTTAAATGTTTGTAAACGCACCCACGGAACAGGAGAAATTCCTAGTGTGGGGGAACGATTACAACACTATTCCCGTATTTAGATGTTGTTAAATTCGCCGGCAATGGGGTAGATCACCATCTTCACCATAGTAGGTACCTAGGTACTGTCAGCCTGGTAATTCAAAATACAAGATTATCATCTTCCTCGTATTTTCCTAACTGTGTTGGGGTCGGCTTCCAGTCTAACTGAATGCAGCTGAATACCAGTATTTTACATTTAGCGACTGCCTGTAACCCCTCGGTAAAACTGGTTTTCAGATTTTCAGGACACTGACTACCTGTAACGACTTTCAAAGATCTACAAATGAGAGCCGGGACCAACTACTTATTAACGTGTTTTGCTAGGCATGGAGGAAGCCATACAACAAATTCACGTAGCAGATGTTTTTCTTGACAAAAACCAAATTCTTTAAAACCCTTACCTATCTACCCTTATGAATTTCATTAACATGCTTAAGAATTTAAACGTTTTCCCCTATGTTGAATGCTCACTTCAACTTCACGATGTAAACTAGGTCAATCAATTTAGATATACTAGATCTTATTAAAGTAAATTATATATTTAAACCGCGGCAAAGGTAGTCCCTGAAGAACACAGGCTCACTACATAGCCGTTACATTAGGGATGGGACACTTGAGGCTTTAATCGAGAAAATTGTCTCGATTTTACAAGAATCGATGGTGAGTTATCGAATTTCTACTTAGATAAATAGGTTGGCCTTAATTATATATTATATTTTATACATTTTTGATTTTATTTTACACACTGGGACGAGCTACTAGTCATAATTTAGGTATAAAGTTACAGTTCAAACTTCATAACCACACTAAAACACAAGCAACTAATAATATTCTACTCGTATTAATTCGCAACAGAGATCGTAACCAATTTGTTTATCTGTGTTTTTGTGTACATACAATCTACATTCAAAACAACTATTAAAATTAAAAATAACCTATAAACAATACCCAAGCAAAAAGCATACGATTGATTCGAAATGAGAGAGAAAAAGAAAATCCAAGCTAAACGATAATCGATAAGAATAAAAATGCGCTGCAGCTAATTACGAATCTCCTCCCCACACTAGCCAGTTCGTTTGCCCTCCAGGGGAATGCTAGCGACACTACATATGAGCTTATTTCCCAGTCCCGTTTGTTAACGTTTAGATACCGCCAGCTTTGTATACAGCCACGGAATAGCTTGTTACAGAAGGACTACTTAAAAAAACGAGCGAAAATGCACGCATGAATAGACGCGCTTCACGTACAGCGCGTGTAAGCGCACCCGCGACTGACAACTTTTCGAGATCGCCGTGCGCACAACTAAACCATAAAAAGTATGTTCTTCGGTAACCGCCATGTTTCCTAATGAGTACGACCGCCGCGCCCCAGACTACCCCTCCATAGGGGTCCTCTCCTTTTGGGTTCCAAAGGGTTCCATAGGGTTCCCAAAGGTTCCATAGGGTCAACGTTTTTAAGTTATAAACTGTCGCAACCGTCATGCGTCATTACACTTTGTAATAAGTTTTCTTTATCGAGCCCTACTTATGTCATCCGCCAGCATTTTTTTTTTTTGGAATTGCATTGAATTATTAATCTTTTACTTTCGAACCATGGCAATACAAAGTAGGCAAGTACTTCCATGGTTATAACAGCTTTATAATAGATCTAATCATCGCTTGTTCGTTTCCTGTGCGCGTTATGTATGCGGGCACCTGTTTTCGCTCGTTCTATGGAGCCGTCCTTCTGTAACTATCTATTCCATGCTAGTGCGCTGGGAAATCGTTACATAAGCGGCTATAATCGATGCGAGAAATAATTCGATTGCTGCGGAATCGATTATTGAATTAGGGTTATTGCACTCGATGGGTTTATTTTGCGCGACTGTTATTGATAGGGTTTTTGGGTTAAGGGGATTGAATATGCTTCCCGTGGGGGTGATAATAAGCAAGTCACTGTTTGATGAGATATTTACTTCCAAAGGCGTGAAAATTGTGTCCCTCCCACTAATTTCTAAAGTAAGAGGAGGAAAATTCTGAAAAAAAATAGGTTAATAGAAAGTACAAATTTTTTTTTATTGAAAATTGGTTTGAATAAGATTTGATGTTTGAGATATATGGGACTTTTTTTACACATGAATGAGCGTTAATTTTTTTATATTGTTTGCTGCTACGGAACCCTGTGTGCGAGTACGACTCGCACTTCGGCGGTTTTTTATATCTGTGCGTATTACAAATACCTACGTATTTAAATAAGGTCAAGCGAAGGAGATACAAAGAATCAACATACTTCGCATGAAAGATGACACTCCTCGTGTGTTTATAAGAAGATTTTATAGAGAAATAATTCATAAGTTCCCATAAAATGAATAATCACAACTTGTGAAAATTTAGCAAAACTCCGTTTCATAATATTGCCAATTAATTCAGCTTAAAATTCCTGTTACTCTAAAAATAGGTAACAGAATAGAATAATAATTTATTGTTGTTGTAGCCCAAACAATAAATCATTATTCCGTCACAAATAAAGATGGTACAAATTAAGTAAGAAAGAATACAATGTCACTTGAACAGGAAATTGCATAAGAAAAAGCTATCATTACCATATTAAATTTTATAGGCAAACAAATAATAAATAAAGTATGACAACAATAATCCTGAAAGTAGTGTGGTTACTGTGTTGACAAGTTTACGATGGACAAAGAGGGAGAGGCGGACTGGATGTGGCGTTTTGTTTTAACACAAATCCAACTTTTTGACGCTGGTCTGTTTGAGTTTTAGTTTAGTATATTAATTAAACTAAGACAACTATAGACAAGGTGTAAATGAACTCTTCCCAATGTGACTGTTCCTAAATTACCCTAGGCTGATAAAATTTTCGTTTTTCCTAATTCATGGAATATTAGTATGAAAGTCGGTTTCCCCGAGGGGGAAAGGGACACGCCCCGCCATCCGCGCGCCCCTGTGAGATTCGTCCCAAACTGGATGTCTCTCCACCGGTATAAGAAATGAATCCCTTAACATGTAGAAGTCCAATGCCTCGTATCATCATAAGAGCGAGGAAAGGATTGAAAGATATAGTAAATCAGACTAGGGAATTCATAGTTATTGAAATATATTGAAAGTGGTTTCAAAAGTGTAAAACATAACTGGGGAAGCCAAGTATATTTATATTGCAACCAATATAGTTCTCGTAAGTAACCCTTACGCTAACGTAATAGGTAATAGGTCAATCGTGACTCACACGATACCTTGCATCTACACCTGGAGCACTCAAAGCTACACTTCCATAAGTGACGTAAGCGGCTTTTCAGCGGCAATGCGTCGACATCATGCTCCTAGTGAACACTGTCCCTAGCAGCTCTTTCGAACTGGTGTACGTGACAAGGCGGCTTTTCAGCGGCAGAAAGTCAATCATCATGCTAATCAATAGACATGGTCCCTAACAGTCCTTAGACTGGTTATAAAATAGATGTGGTATCAAACCATTCCAATCCCTCCCCATGGAAAGTGCACTTTTCGTACAACTATCGTATATGCAAGACATGTGTTCATGTCAGCCTGACTGAATCATTTGTGTAAGATACAGCATAGATTATTCTAGAATCGCTATATGGTTGGTCATAATAAGGTTGAGAATCAAAACTCAAAAGCAATGGCTGGATTGTTAGTTAGAGCTAATGAATACATAATTCAAGAATTACCAGATATTAGAGTTGATAATGAGAACTCAAGAATCATTTTTCAATAGAGTTGGAGATCAACTCTATTGAAACCCTATAGACAGCCCCAAAAGCGCCCACCCTTCACCACTTCCTAGTGTTGGAGCTGGGGAGAAGAAGTGGCGCAATAAACTCCCCAGCAACACGTTTCTGTCTGATTAGTTTTAAGAACTTTGATAAAACCATCAGCCTAGGATAATTATTGTAATAAAGGACTCACCCAGCCGCTCACCAACAAACACACACACATACTAGATTTGTCTAAACAAGGCTTTTAACCCAACTATATTTAACTTATTCAATCACTATCGCACTATTGCGATAACCCACTTGGACATAGGCCTCGCTATCTGCCGAGTCACCTAACTTAACTTCATTATCTTATTTCGTCCGGACCCTATAGCGGTGTAAGACCGACTGCCTCGAGCTCCCTTTCTTCATCTCCAAACCTCTAAAAATACCACGCTCGCCTGGCGCCCTTTTTTGCCATTGTTTTAAAGGTTCACTTCGGTCCAGCCCATAACGTGGTACCCAGATGTGCACTAATATTGAAGAATGCACTTACAAACCGAATATTTTTTTATCGTTTCTTAGGAATTTGTGGAAATATTAGTTTTGGCCTGTCAGCCGGCTTTTATCTCAAGTTCACTTCCCATTAAATAGACAATTTATGCATTTACGAGTGGCTAATATTATTTTACAATTCTAAGAAGGGACGGAACGTTTTGTTATTAATTACAGTAACTTGTCAGGCTGTCAAGCCATAAAATAAAGGTTTAATATGCTTGTAAGTGTCCCGATACCGTGTGATGATGTTGAAATAAATATGGACTAAGATATTCGCTTAATAATTAGGAATACGTGACAGGCAGTCACATTCCCCCCTCTGAAAATCAGACGCGTGACGCAGTACAGCGGATGAGCTTTCACAATAGGATAAACTGTGCCTTTCCATGACATTACTGGAGAGTTTGAATGTTCTTATATTTGTTATGTTCACCTAATAAGAACATTATAACCGTTCTAACTGGACCATTAATCGAATAAGATGCAACATCTGCTTATAATTTTGCTCAGTTTCGCAGAAGTATGTTCAAACGTTATATAATTCCTCAATTTGAACTTATTCTTCTTCAAAATATTCTTGTCATTTACAACGTTTCAGGTAATTTCAGAAGACCTGTGCATGCTTATAATTTTAGTTTTACATACCAGAGTCTCTTCTAAGAGTATATGTGCTAGCGAGCGATGCTACCTACGCTGCTCCATCGTTCTTAACTCAGCCTACCGCATCTGCCGCTGGACAGAGGCCTTTCCCATTGCACCTCAACGCTGAGTTAGCTGCTCGCAGCTGTATCCAGGAACAGCTGAAATAGTCGGCATATAGACATATTAGACTTTATTCCAAATAGTCGCCCCCCTCCGATTCGAAGCGGAGAGAGCAGTTCTGAAATTCAACTATAGTTGGAAAGCTGTATAATGTTATGTAATTTGAGATAACGCTCACTTGTACATTTATATATAGAATAAGAGCTTATCCAACATTAAAATCACAAAGTATCTTGTGAACCTTCATTGAGCAAATAGAATCTTGACCTCGGTCTTTACTTTGAAATGTAGACACCCTAGATTATCCACACAATTATTAGCTTATATTAGGACAAGGGGTTATAACTTTCTCACTTGGAAATTAAAATATTGGTAAGAATTTAACCTTACGTTGAATATTGCAACTGATTAGGTAGATTTATATAGCTCAAAACAATATATATAATTATTGTTGAGTCAACAAAATCATTCCACGTGACTACGGGAAACAATAGATAGAGTTCAATAAGAGTGGAACTTAGCTTCGTTACTGTAACAGCGTTGCGGCTGCCGCAGAAGTCAGCCCATATCAGCTGAATTTGGTGGAACTTTGACCCAAGCGCCACGCACAACCCAAAGGTTTAGACAGCCAAGCGAAGTTTGAAATATCCTGGAATTCGAAATAAGGCCACACGAGTATTTGTCCAATTATTTTATGTCATACACTATGGAGTCGAAAAGTTTTAGGTTAACTTCCTTCGATGATAGTTTAATGTACCTCTTAGTAAACTAATCGACTAAGATCTAAGTACTAATAATATAAAGTTTACCCATAGTTGAGGGCGTGTCTTATTTCTATGTTCACTCTCTCACGCACTCATACTCGTACAAATACAAACCGTGCAATTGCAAACATATGTCAAAATCTTGCTGTGTACTATCAAACACGAAACTTTCATCTATAGGGAATCGAACCCATCATTTAAGGTGCACTGAAACACAAGCAAGCATCTTACAAACTGTTATTCACTAAAGAGTACCTATACGTACTCGTATAACGTGCGGGAATCGAACCCACTTTAACTAGTATCGGAACCAAAGCCTTTTAAACCAATAAAACGTGTAGTAATCGAACCCAAAAACCGTAACACAGGAATCTAATTACTTATCAACTATTGCGTCAGACGGGAATCGAACCCAAAATACGTGACAGTGGAATGGAAGTATATAAACTGATAAATTATGCGGGATTTGAACCCGCTACCAGTGGTTGAAGAATTCACCCACGATAACCAAACCGTTTTCTAATAATAATTTGTTATTATAGCCGTCGTAACTCTAGCCATCTCTCACAATTCCTAGAGCCATGTAATTACGTTGTGTTGTTATTGTAGTAACCCATAAATTGTCCTTTCTCGTTGCACTGAAGTGAATCAGTACATTTAATGACGAGAATCCTGGTCACGGCACCACATGTGACTGTTCCTAAATTACCCTAGGCTGATAAAATTTTCGTTTTTCCTAATTCATGGAATATTAGTATGAAAGTCGGTTTCCCCGAGGGGGAAAGGGACACGCCCCGCCATCCGCGCGCCCCTGTGAGATTCGTCCCAAACTGGATGTCTCTCCACCGGTATAAGAAATGAATCCCTTAACATGTAGAAGTCCAATGCCTCGTATCATCATAAGAGCGAGGAAAGGATTGAAAGATATAGTAAATCAGACTAGGGAATTCATAGTTATTGAAATATATTGAAAGTGGTTTCAAAAGTGTAAAACATAACTGGGGAAGCCAAGTATATTTATATTGCAACCAATATAGTTCTCGTAAGTAACCCTTACGCTAACGTAATAGGTAATAGGTCAATCGTGACTCACACGATACCTTGCATCTACACCTGGAGCACTCAAAGCTACACTTCCATAAGTGACGTAAGCGGCTTTTCAGCGGCAATGCGTCGACATCATGCTCCTAGTGAACACTGTCCCTAGCAGCTCTTTCGAACTGGTGTACGTGACAAGGCGGCTTTTCAGCGGCAGAAAGTCAATCATCATGCTAATCAATAGACATGGTCCCTAACAGTCCTTAGACTGGTTATAAAATAGATGTGGTATCAAACCATTCCAATCCCTCCCCATGGAAAATGCACTTTTCGTACAACTATCGTATATGCAAGACATGTGTTCATGTCAGCCTGACTGAATCATTTGTGTAAGATACAGCATAGATTATTCTAGAATCGCTATATGGTTGGTCATAATAAGGTTGAGAATCAAAACTCAAAAGCAATGGCTGGATTGTTAGTTAGAGCTAATGAATACATAATTCAAGAATTACCAGATATTAGAGTTGATAATGAGAACTCAAGAATCATTTTTCAATAGAGTTGGAGATCAACTCTATTGAAACCCTATAGACAGCCCCAAAAGCGCCCACCCTTCACCACTTCCTAGTGTTGGAGCTGGGGAGAAGAAGTGGCGCAATAAACTCCCCAGCAACACGTTTCTGTCTGATTAGTTTTAAGAACTTTGATAAAACCATCAGCCTAGGATAATTATTGTAATAAAGGACTCACCCAGCCGCTCACCAACAAACACACACACATACTAGATTTGTCTAAACAAGGCTTTTAACCCAACTATATTTAACTTATTCAATCACTATCGCACTATTGCGATAACCCACTTGGACATAGGCCTCGCTATCTGCCGAGTCACCTAACTTAACTTCATTATCTTATTTCGTCCGGACCCTATAGCGGTGTAAGACCGACTGCCTCGAGCTCCCTTTCTTCATCTCCAAACCTCTAAAAATACCACGCTCGCCTAGCGCCCTTTTTTGCCATTGTTTTAAAGGTTCACTTCGGTCCAGCCCATAACGTGGTACCCAGATGTGCACTAATATTGAAGAATGCACTTACAAACCGAATATTTTTTTATCGTTTCTTAGGAATTTGTGGAAATATTAGTTTTGGCCTGTCAGCCGGCTTTTATCTCAAGTTCACTTCCCATTAAATAGACAATTTATGCATTTACGAGTGGCTAATATTATTTTACAATTCTAAGAAGGGACGGAACGTTTTGTTATTAATTACAGTAACTTGTCAGGCTGTCAAGCCATAAAATAAAGGTTTAATATGCTTGTAAGTGTCCCGATACCGTGTGATGATGTTGAAATAAATATGGACTAAGATATTCGCTTAATAATTAGGAATACGTGACAGGCAGTCACACCAACACTGACTTTCGGGGTATTAACTACCTGTAACGACTGTCAAAGGTCTACAAATGACAGCCTCGGAGGCTGCCGATAGACTGAGGAAACTCGATATATAATGGATGGTCACCCATCCACAAAACGAGGTCGGCAAGCGCGACTTAACCTTGAAGATTCACCCGTGCGGCTGGTATTATTTATATGACTTCATTTGATGATATTCAGCAGATTCCCGCGGCCTTCCCAAAGTTATTGGTCCACCTTTTGGTAGGCTTTCCAACAATGCGCATTCCGGTTCAATTTCGCCACTTCAGAACAATTCGAGCCTATCTGCCATCAACAAGTGCCTTATAATCAATGAGCCTGTTAAACCGACTTCTTACATACCACTTAAGGGAAGACCGAGACAGCTTCGACACAAGTACTATTGTAACTTACTGGGGCTGCCGCAGTTTATTTATGATGACACAATGTTTGAGAAGAAATATTTTTTTTTTTATATTTTTGTAATACATAGTAATAATAAGCTAGTCCAACTAAGTAAGACACTGCAAAAACAAGAAACAAGTAGGTACAAGTTTATCCCACTTCTGATATGAAAAAGCAGCCTATTATTTCAGTTCCAGCTATTATAAATCCGTAGTCTGTTCGCGGTCCGAGCAGGACATTGTTGTTTATGCTGTTCATTTCAGTTTTTATCGCCGACGGCCACGAAATGTACTGCCTATACCAGTATCATTGTACTTTCTAGTAAACTGTTGGTGGTTTTAAGTACTGAAAGGCGGCTAATTCGGTACGTACTTAAAAAAATACTCTAAAACGGACTGTTTGCATAAAAAAGCTTTTTCTTTTACCATACGCGTGTAGCGTATGTTCGCGCCTTTGTTTTACGCTTGACTCGTTCGAGCGTTGACGCACTTATAAGCTCATATAAGCATGAGCCGCGTGAGATGCCTCCGCACGCGGCCTCTCACCAAACGCAAACACAGGCGCGTGCACGCACGTTCGATTTTTTGAAGGGCGTAATGTGGCGCGTCAAGCCGCTACGAACTTGTACGAGCTACAAAACATGCTAATCTGAAATCGCTCCAACCCAACGAATCGAACCAACTGCTGTCAGTACAAGTGTAACGTGTTAACTTGGCATTTATGTCATTTTCCTTGAAGGCCTCACTGAGACACGGAATCACACTTTTTCTATGATATAACTTTCTTATAACTCCTCCTTCTAGTATCTTAGATCGCTTTCTGATAAACTAAGGGCATAATCTACTGCATTATTATTTCTAAAAATCGCTTTTTTAATAGCCCCAAACTTAAAACTAAAAAATGTGACGGCAGTTTCTAGACGAACGAGTTTCGTTTTTGTTGCAATTGTACGCAACGAACGTTTTAGAACGTTTATATTGGCAACTGTTTCCATCGCCATTTTATGTGGAGTTTCACACTATGTTGCTGAAACTAAGGATGAGTTAGGTTTGGAAAATAAAACCGGGATTTGTTGGGTAAAATGTTGTGGTTTTGGGAAACTGTCTTGTGATGTGTATTTCAAACCGCACGTATTTTAGAAACATCTTTCACAGCCGGTTTTTCTTTCTTCTTTTGGTGTGGTTTGTGCCTAACCTGGTGTCAGAGTTTTTATCCCGCCTATGGGCCTCTGACTTGGCACATGCCGTGGAGAAATATCTCTCAAGCACGTTTGGTTTCCTCACGATGTTATTTATCCTTCACCGAAGCTTAAGTGATAATTAAACAATACGCACATGAAAATGAAAAATCAGAGGGGCGTGCCTTGGGTTCAAACTCGTGACTATGACTTGGCAGACAGGGCTTGACAGCCGGTGTGGAGATACTTAGGAGTAAGTCAAGGCTCACCTCGGGTTGTCAATCCCTTTCTCAAACGTGCCGCCGTCGCTTACATTAGCATCTTTCAGTTTGGGTTAAAATTATAGATAGGAACATTATAGGCACGAAATGAAATGGCTAATGGCTAGTTATGTTACGCTCTTGAAAAATTAAGTTTTTAAAGGTGTTTCTGAGAGATTGTCTTGTTTGCTTGTTACATTTTAAAATCACAACGGGTAAGACGAGGATATGAACACATCATAAACAGTCAGTCAACTCACTGAAGCAATCAAATAAATATTTAAAATAAAGCTTATTTCCGGAAAAGTCAGAAAAACGAGGTGCACTTTATTTCTAAGAATACATTTAAACCTTTCTCTTGAATAACTCTATCTATTTAAAAAAACGATCTAAGCATACATAGGAACAGGCAGACAGCGGGAAGCGACTTTGTTTTATATTAGGTAGTGATAAGTGATAGTGATAGTGAAGTCAAAATCAAACGTCAATAGAAATTAATATCACACATTGACAAAAAAAATTACTGACTGACAAGCAGATTGATTGTGTTTTAGCCCCCTAACCCTTTCATTTCACGTCACAGCCATGGCTTGGGGTCGCGCGGTTATGAATACGGGTTGGGGTACGCTGAAATCGGTTAGGGTTAAGTCAACAGTTCTAAAGGAAATTATTTTCAAGATGTTTTTTTTTGTATTGGCAGGTTTATAGAGCTACAAGAAAAATTCATGCCCAGGTAAAAATATAAGGGCGTATTCACATGGCGTATTTTAAACGCGCTAAAGACGCCGTAAAAGCAGATTGTTGCGTTTATATCGATTCAATCATTACATCTCCATCGCCGCATCTACGCCTACGTACATTTTGTTATTTTATACACGCAGCGATAGTTATAAGCCCTTGGCCTGTCAAAAAAGTGGCTTTTCAATCTAAACATAAATGCAAAAAACTATAAGGGATTGTTGACTACGGAACCCTACAAAAATTTAATGTAAAGAGCACCAAAGCATTTTCATTTATAGGTAAAGAATTGCTTTCTGTGAATAAATGAATTGTCTCCCCTAACGATCACAAAAAAAGATGTCACTATCGTTTTTTTCTAAAACTCTAAAATCATCGTGGAACCTCGGAAATCATGATGATTTCACATGTATCAAACCCATTTGTTTTCCTCATCACTCCAACCAATGTATGAACGCATGGATCGTAGCAGGCCAGGTGGCGCTTGTAGTTTCTGTCTACCCACATGGGATAAAGGCGTACATTTATGTATGTGTAGCTCCAACCAATATTAGCTCATACGCCTCCAAGACGCAAGTGTTATCAATCACGACTTCTCTAAGCGTCTTGGCTGGAGTAAGCAGGGTAAATCTCTCTTTTTTACCCCGTGACGTCATTCGGGGTAAATTCCCCCGACATCACAAATACCCGCATTATCGAGCCTGTTTGTGTTTCGAGATATTTTTTTGTTATTTACCTCTTCTTTGGTCGGTGTATGGAATAGATTTTGGGGATGTTTTGGTAAATAGCTTCAAGGAATTTGGTTGTATGATGTATATATTTTCGCAGTGAATGCTTGCCCTTATTTTGGGTATAAGGAATTCTATGGTTATAGCAACAATTTAAAGTCAGCAAAAATGGTTTCGTTTTTTTTAAATGGATAATCAGCAGATGTCTGTCTGTTAGCTACCCATGCATTGTCATACAAACTAAACGTGTATGCAAAATTTCAGCTCAATCAGTTGGGGATAACTGTTTTAAAATTCAGTTGCAAAATTTGACCTAAACAAACATACAAACGTTGCAAATTAAATGAAAGTAAAAAAAAATTAACATTCCTGTGCTCCAAACCATCAAAAAGAACTATCTACTTCATTAAGTAACAAGACAAATATCACTAAAACCCTATCGCAAAACCTCTCAAGTAATCAAAACCTTTTGAAGAACGCACTTACTAAACATAAACGCAAAAGCGCGGCGCAATCACAAAGAGGGTCCAAATTATCAACTACCCGAGTACAGAACCCCCTTTCATAACATGAATGAAGCCCCCAAATCAGTCAGAAGCAGTAATCAGGTCCAGACACTCCCCCAAAAGTAGATGATAGAAAAATAAAAGATTTCAACATTAAACTCTACACGGGATGAAAGAGAATTAATTTAAGGGAGCATCTGCTAGTAAAATAAAAACAAAGATTGTTTCTATGGACTTTCGGAGGGATGATTGTGATGAATATGTTTGCAAAATTGAAAAAGGGATGATTACAAACCAGTTTTATGCACTCCACTTTTGGATTTTCTCAATAATTGATTTATTTTAAAAAGCTAGCTGCTGCCCGCGACTTCGTTCGCGTGGAAATTTCGATGTGTTTTCAGGGATAAAAAGTAGCCTATGTCCTTTCCCAGGATATTATCTATCTCTTTGCCGAATTTCATAAAGATCCAATCAGCCGTGTAGTCGCGAAAAGGTAACAAACATACAGAGATACTTTCGCATTAAAGATTTATAAATTATTATTTAAAAAAAAAAAAATTATTATTATTATTTTTTCATTCCACTTTTTTTATTATAAGTATGGATATATCAGTTTACAGTTAGTAGCTATACTTTACTACGTATCGCTCAATACAGTATAGTATAGTAGTATAGTTATGTTTTAAGTCCCATGTAATAGGGGCGAGCCTATTGCCATCAACCGGGCACAAATTCAGACTCCGTGGTTGCTACTGAGAAATTCCTGATGGAAAAACCCAATAACAATTTGCCCGACCCGGAAATCAAACCCAGGACCTCATGCTGAGCAGTCGCCCTTGCGGCCATTAGACGAACGAGGCGCCTGCCTCGTTGCTAAAATTACCTAATTTTGAACATAAACTCAACTATTTAAGGAAGGTCATATAATGATGAATCTCAAACCATTTCCACTTGCACTACCCGACTTGTATCCTTTATAACTTCAGTAACCTGTTAAAAATGCAAGGGCAATGAACTGCACATGTCAAGTAGTTAAATCAATAGACATAGTCTGCAGAAGATCGTTATCCTCAAGAGATCAGCCCCAGACCTAATCATAAAACCAAATGATTCGTCTCAAGTGCCTTAAAAACTCTTTGGAAAACTTCAACTCGATCCATCTCAGTTTCAACCGAAAACTTGAGATAAATGTCAATGGAATAGATAATTATAGATAGTTAATAGTTGTCATAAGTACGTATAGTAAAAAAAAAAATTATGCTATTCGAAGTATTAAACGACGAAACTCGATTAATGAAACGGGAATCTGAAGTTCATAAACAGATTGCTTTGATTTGGTTTGATTACATTGATTTAACTTTTAAAAATTAAAAACAACTTATTAATTATCACTTGCTTCGGTGAAGGAAAACATCGTGAGGAAACCAGCATGCTTAAGAGATATTTCTCGATGGCAAGTAAAGCTAAGTCAGAGACTCATGGGCGGCATAAAACTTTGAATCCAAGTTAGGCACTAACCACACGATAAAGAAGAACACTTTTAAAAATACGATCATTGACTTTTTGCAAATATTTCACAATCATTATTGGTGAAGAGTCTCTAAACTAAGCCTTTAACGAAACGGGACATTGACGAAAACACGAAAACCTGACAGATTTTATTCATTGAGAAAACACAGTAATTGTACATAGATCAACAAGAACGAAACCACAATCACGAAAATCCCTAATTATATTCTAAGCCAAGCAAACACAGCGTATCGCAATCAAAGAAAATTCCCGGGAACGTAGCAAGTTCTAATAAAGACAGTGGTAATTAAATAATTTCATATGTAACTAATGAACTTTGTTTATCCGTCGGCCTAGCCTGATGTTTATTATGGAAATCTTACGGCCCTGTACCAAGGTATTCGGGCTATTGATATTACAATAGACGAGGAATACAGAGAATAATAAAACTACCCTTTGAAGTCATTGCAATAGCAAAAAATCAATCAATGTCAAACATTTCGATACCTAATAATAAATTAGTGTTTCTAAGTTCAAAACTCTGAGCAAAAATAAATGATAAACTCAAAAGCTAGCGAGCGGGAAATTCTGAATTGAACGTGAATAGATGAACATTGGACATACATATTTACAACATACGGTACCAAAATCCGACTCCATTCCAAAAATATTTTAACAAGACATCCAATAAAACCGAGTAGGTATCCCGATATTGCGTATCGTCCCGCCATCTTGGTAGTGAGGCCTGAACCTAATTATGGCGACGCTCATTTTGGCGCGAAAATGTGACAGTTCGTTAGATGCCGGCCGCATCTTGGCGGGAAATGGAATTGTTAGGTTATGAGAGAAATAAGTTTATACTCGCAGACGTTTTAGCTGATCCTTGTTATTTCTTGTTTTCGTAAATGGGGAGCGTAATGTAGTAATTTAGTAGTATGTACTCTGTGTTTGGAGCAGAATATTAGGTTATTTCGGCTGTAACAATGAATTAAACTGTCTTGTTTATATATTTATTACAATGCTGTTAAAAAGCGACAACCGTCATAACGTTCTGTTTGCAAATAGGTACAGCGTTTATCCACAACAAAAATAACAAAAACCGAGTCAGTAAACACAATCACTTACTGCACAAAATGGCGGCGCGTGGGTAAATGTTAATTCAAAACAAAAATCAAATTAACGACAGACGCAGCCAGGTAGAGGCAGGACAATATTTTTAAATTAAAATAGGAAAAAGAAGAAGGTATTTGGCTGTGAAATAAGTAATCTCGGAACAGACAAAGACACTTGATGAAAAACTTGAACGAGATGAAAAAGAAACATTGGAAATTAATCTTGTCGGCTTTGAAGTTTCTCATAATAATGAGAGATTTTGTCAAAATATCTGCAAATATTGTCGAGGGTTCTGAAATGTTAGATTACTTGCAGGGATTGTCGTAATTTTAAAGATGAAGTATTCCTTCTTGTTTTGTCAGAATTGTTGCAAGTTTGACACTTTTACTTTTACTTAATTATTATTATCACCGCAGAATTATTATTTTTTGCCGATTTAGGAAAACACAATATTTTTATGAATTTAAGAAAGGCTTCATCAGACGTGGCTCTTAAATCCTCCGAATATGATAGTGCCAAACCCAGCAAAAGTCACAGTCAACCGCACATTACTGGCAACACTACGACAGAAGAGTGCTGGCAATGATATACATTTGTCACTTGTGTGCTGGAAATGCGAAAATGTCAAATCTACTTGTGGTCGGCGCAACACGTTTTCTTCTTTCATTCCCCTGTCAGACGCCACGACATCATTTACTCCTTTCTCTTTCATATCATTCCTCACACAATGCATTTTTCTTAGGAAGAAAGAGAGGAAAGCCCTCTCCCTCTCGATCCATCAACATTCATATCCATCACTCTTTTAGTCACATGTATTTTATCCCTTCTCATCACGTACCCACACCAAAAAAAGACGAATCCCTTTTAATATTTCTATAACAGGCGCCACTTCCAAACTTCCTTATACTCTGTTTCTTATTCTATCCATTCTTGTGAGGCAGTCCATCTAGAGCACCTGGCCGAATGGCACTTGCGCAACTGGCACCCAGTCTAGTCCACGAAGGGCACCTATCAATATTTTTGGCAGGTGCTCTTCCTGGATTCAAATTTATTTTTATATTCATGTCCACGAAGGGCACCTATGACTCGGCAGCCTACTGCTGGGATGTATTTCGGGACGTTGTTCAATGAAAGATATCGATAAAAATCACTATGACGTTACGTAACGGATGCATGCAATTGTTTTTCACACATCTTTCATCATCCTTCACAGCCCAGCATTATATTCTTTCAGACCAGAATTATTTCAAATATAATCATGTACAAAAACAAATAACATACATAATCAAGCCTGTGATCCCTGCAAGGTTAGGCAGAGATGAGTACACCAACATTTGGCCAGTTATGTTTAAGGCCCATGTAATAGGGGGCGAGCCTATTGCTATCAACCGGGCACAAATCCAGACTTCGTGGCTGCTACTGAAAAATCCCTGATGACAATAAAAAAAAAACTAATAACAATTTGCCCGAACCGGGAATCAAACCAAAGACCTAATGCTCAGCAGGCGCACTTGCGACCACTTAACCAACATGACAGTAACAAACAAATAAATATTAACAAGAAACACATCTTACCTGAAAACCTGAAGGAAATTACGTGGAAAATAATGACGTTGACAATAATTTGACGCCGCCCGCCGGAGACGTGTTGAGGGACCCTTTTCACACCCTTTCTGTAAAAAACCCATGTCAGCGAAACACGGATTGGCTTATCCGAACCGTAAATATAACCGGGCAATACATACTGGAATACAATACAATTTCTGCTTGAATATTTTCGGGTTTTGGTATGTTTTGTAAGTGATATTTTTGATATTGTGGTGTGCCGTGCCTCGGAAATCACGTGAAACCGTTGGTCCCGGCTGTCATTTGTAGATCTTTGACAGTCGTTAAATGATAATGATAAATGATGTTTATTTTACAAACACTTTTACACGTCTTCTTTTTTAAAACTAGATGAGGCCGGTGTTTCGTATCTGACTAATCTGAGAAGAAACAGCCGAAACAAACTCAGAGGTCATAGTCTCTTTTAAGGTCCAGACATAATCTTGATAAACTCACATGAGGACTACGCAGATCAGTGTCTGAGATGGTCTTTTGAAGAAAGAACCACACAGATTTTAGTGGACCTGTCCAGCCAGTGCAAGCATTTGTCAGTTATCGTATAGCTCGACTCATAACTCAAGGAGCTCAACGAAACGACGAACAATACCAAAGAAAGGACATAACAATACCAAAGAAAGGACATTACAGGTAGTCAGTGGCCCGAAAGTCTGACATCCAGTCTTACTAAGGGAGTATCGTATTACCCAGTACTAACTGGGTTGTGGAGGTCAGATAGGCAGTCGCTGCATGTAATATACTGGTATTCAGCTGCATTTGGTTAGACGGGAAGCCGACCCCAACATAGTTGGGAAAAGGCTTGGCAGATGATAATGTTGACTAAGAAGAGTGAGCTCATACATCTTACATGGAGATTTGATTTTTTTGTATTTATGAGCGAATCAATACTATTCAAATAATAATAATGATAACGAAAGAGATATAATTATATTAGGACGCGGGCCAAACCACATCTACAAATCTTTGAAAACCGTTCTTTTTTAATCAGCTAAACAAAATTCAGCGAACGTAATATAGAAAAATGATTTTACAAAAGTTTAATTTTAGTATCAGACTTTAAAACACACAAATGAAATATTTACACACACCAGCCGATTTACAATTACAGAACTAAACAAAGTTAAATCTAATAAATCTTAACGAAACATTTATTTAGGCTTTACAAATACTTTGTAAATGTTATTTGAAGCGTTACAAATGTGAAATATTATTTCATTCACGTTCAGAAGTGTCACATAAGTTTGGAACACACCTGTGAATGAATGAATAGATTCGCAAAAGATTTGAAAGTTACATTAAAATTCAATTCTTGTATTTTATTTAAAAAGAAATTGTTTCGTACAAATATGCCAGTTTTAAATGAATAGGAGCTGAGCCTTTTGAATAAAATGATACTTTGAAAATTAAAAGTTCTCAGCACCTACTTATAGCGAACTATTCTTAAAGATAATGCTGTTTTTGAGCTTGTTTAATTATTTCGAATGAAAGAAAAAGACGTAATTAATTTCTCAGTATACGAAGTCTGGATTTATGCCCGATTCATGGAAATAGACTTGCCCCTTATTACATGGGAGTCAAATATAGCAGGCGAAATTTGATTATACTAGATACACCTCTGCCTAACCCTTCACGTATTATAGGCGTGTGGTTATGTATGAATAAGATTTTTATTAAATGAGGGATGGAATTCGATAAGGCAATACCTCATCAGACACCGTTCGTCCGCACGGACGGGCGTTAAAGCGGATCTCAGATGAAATCCATTGATGCCTAACACACGAACACCGCCCGACCGCGTGGATATGCGGTTTCGTGTAAGAATCGCCTTAGAGTTGACTACCTAAACCTGCTACTTTAGCAAAACATTTCGTTTCTAATACACTTATTTCATGCCGACGAAACTACCAAAAACATTTCAATAATTTCTCATCCCCCATCCAGAAAAATGTTTAACAAATGTACGAGAATATCTCTAAATAATTCATGACCTGAACGAACAGCAACGTTTAATAATAAGCTTCCATTACTTACCAAAACATAAATACGTACCTCGTGTATAGTAGGCAAAACAGTTTGGTATACAGGCGAAAAATAGAAATCTTCACTCAGTGTAACATAGAATAATCTACACTCGTGTTGTCTGACAAGCGATGTAATAGCATATGCAAATTACACATAACCGCTTGACCACGAACTCCATGCCAAGTGACACGACTGATAAAACACGAATGAAAATAGTTTGACGCGAAGGTACTCACTCCAAGGTACCAACTGGTGTATTATTGCACACGCGTGTCGCTTGCCTGATGCATGTGGCATCGTCTGAAGTCGTGACCGCGGCGTAAGGGTTGATCCCCCGAGATTGTTCGATAGATTTTGTGCTTTATAACGTAACTAACGGCCCGTCCCGGCTTCGCACAGGTATTTAACAAAAAATTGACGGGACGGGATAGGACGGGATAGGACGGGATAGGACGGGATAGGACGGGATAGGACGGGATAGGATGGGATAGGACGGGATAGGATGGGATAGGACGGGATAGGACGGGATAGGACAGGATAGGACAGGATAGGACAGGACAGGACAGGACAGTATAGAATAGAATTATATTTTTCAAATATGGGTTACAACAGTTGTTATAAATATCAGAGTTCAGCCATATTTTTCCATTCACACATGCAAACATTTACATTATTTATGACACATAAACTACATTTTAGAGACCAGATTCAATTAATAAATTATCATATATTATTTTCTTTCTTATTTTTTACGTTTGCAAATATTCACATATAAAACAATTAAAAAAACAACATTTAATAATATAAAACACTATATGTATTTAACAAAAATTTTCTAATTGAAACACATACACACTCTCACACAGACACCCTTCTTTTTGCGCCGGGTTACTAAAAAAGAGTACATTATAAAGAAAGTTTGGATATTATAACTTCATTATTTTGTTATTATTTTTTTGTTATTTTTTATATTCGGTTATTTTATTTTTATTTCTAATATTTGTAAAAAGATCATAACTACAAACGCAAGCCAGTAAACTTATTTATTTAATTTTTTGACCGCTGCGTAGAGAGCTAAATTTCTTAACATTGACTCCCCTCCCGTACCTCAGTGACGCCTACATTGCATAGTAAGCCGAGCGGAGTGAGCGGCGACCACGCAACTTTATTCTAATACTTCCATTTTTGAACTCGTGATATCTTTCGAATGGAATGTCAAAAAGTTATATAAAGGTATTGAAGCAGTCTTGAGTATGAAACAATTTATTTTGATAAGAATTACTACCAAAGTACAAATAAAGAGCCTTTTCTGGCGGTGGCATTTCAATAAATTTTTTAAAATAAAAGAACAATTGTGATATATACATAAAAGTTAGACATATGCTGTCGGGACAATTTTTGTAGATAATGATGTGTTCTGCAAAGTCGTAGTACATTATTTTGTTCTATCATCAATAGTTTTAGCAGCGCACGCGATGTAAGGTATTTTTAGGTCATTTTTTTACGCCTTGGGTTACATTATTGGAGTTTTAGTAAGGATCGCAAATTTTTTTGTAAATATAATACAGCTAATGTCACTCGGAGATAGTGTAGCTTCCCAACGGTGAAAGAATTTTGCAAATCGGTCTTGTAGTTTCGGAGCCTATTCAATACAAACAAACAATCAAATCTTTCCTCTTACTTCTCTCTCTCTCTCTCTCTCTTCTCTCTCTTGATTATCTTTCTTGATTTTCAAGTGATACGTTTTGAGTTTGTCAACCAAAATTGGTTTTAATTTGAGTAAGCTAGCTGCTTACTAGTCTGTTTTATTGACTGTACCTAAACGATCGTAGGAATGCGTAGACAGTTTCTGTGTATTGTAAATATTAATATTACGTTTATACAGGCTGAATCATGCCCGTAATATTATATGGAGACGTTATTTGCTTTTTTTTTTGCTTAATTCATCATCATAACTAGGTAAGGTTGTTGCTTTGATATGATCATGTTTGCGGGGCTAACATGGCCAGAGATCGCACAGGGTTGAGCGGTAAAGAGGAGAAAGGGGAGGCCTATGCCCAGCAGTGGGGACCGAAGTACAATAAAATATATATGGGGTGGAAGGGACACCCACGAGAAAACGAAAACCACATACTCAGTTGATTCTGAACCTCGGTTATTTAAAAAAAAACCAGCTGTTCCATACATTATGACCGTGTAGGTATTGCTCTTTTGTAAGAAACAGCAGATTGATTTTTTAATAACCGACGAAAAATTGCTATGTTGGGGGGTTCAGAATGATGTACTGAGTATGTGGTTTCCGTTTTCGCGTCTGTGTCCCTTCCAGCCCGTATATCTCAAATTATCTACAATAAAATATTGATTTTCGAAAATGAATTTTTATATTAGTATGTGCGAAATTTTATTTTTAGTGAGTAATTTAAGAAATTCATTCCAAAATAAATAAAATAGCTCTGTTACATTTTCAACGCCTGGATTTTCAAGCTGAAATTTGAAATTACATCAGGGCATAATAATTAAGCTTTCAATTAGATCTTACTTAGCGTTATTGAAAACGAGTATTAATGTTTCTTAGTAAAACATTGCATTTTCGGTAGTTTATATTTCGTCGAGCGATGATGAAAAGAATATCCTAAATTTACATTTTATAATTACCACTGCATTTTTATCTGTAGGCAGGTATTTGTTATTTTCTTAAAAAACCTAGTGTCAACCCTGAGAGTGCGGCAGCCAATCAATTGAGAGAATTGTGATTCTCTAGCCATTTTGGCGAGTCGCTTCCTTTATTATAACAAAACACAACACAATGACGAGTTTTTTGATATTTTGCGGAATCCGGAATACGTAACTTAAAATTCGAAAGACAAAAAAAGAGCTAATGGCTACACAATAACAGCCGCACGGATCTTTGCCACGTGTCAAAAGATTCTTGTGTAGTTTTATCCGTGTTGAAAAGCAATGCAATATTTCATATTTCAATTCAATGCAAGTTCCCCACAATCTCCCACGCGCTGTCAACCTTAGTATTCCTTAGACAACATCGGTATTGTAAGAGTATCGACAACATAGTGAGGCGATCAATATTATTTTCTATTATTATTTTCAATATTATTTTGTAGCAGTGATAGACTAGTAGTGTGACCGTTGGACTGCCAAGTCATAGGTCTCGAGTTCGAACCCAAGACACACACCTCTGATTTTTCGGAATTATGTGCGTATTGTGCCTGTAATTATCACTTGCTTCGATGAAGGAAAACATCGTGAGGAAACCAGCATGCCTGACAGATATTTCTCGACGGTATGTCAAAGCCATGTCAGAGGCCCTTGCGCGGCATAAAAACTCTGACACCAGGTTAGGAAGAAGAAGATTTTCTATAACCATAAAGTGCCATCTTTTTCTGCAAACATCATCTGCTCAAAGCAAACATACAGCTCCAAAACCAAAGCAAAACTTCTCCTCTTCACATTAAAATTTCTCCGCAACACAAATAAATAACTCTATGCCGACGAGCAAAGACAAATTATTAACATTCTATAATTAACAGTAAAATTATCAAAGTACCACAAACAGTATTGGACTGACGCTATCGGGTACCACAGAAACGTTTAATAAATTTACAGAACCCTCGCTTTTAATCCGCACTGATATTCAGACCAGTAGGCCTAAGGAATGAGCGATTAGCGATTAATGATTTCGCATAACATAACATAACATTTATTTAACTGACATGCCATAACCTAACCTACAGGAATTACAGGCGTAATTTTATGTATGTTTTATAACATAACTATCTGATCCGCGGAACATTCGTCTGCGTAACATTTTTGATTGATGCTCCGCCCTTATTGGTCGCAGCGTAATGTTATATAGCCAAATAGCCTTCCTCGATAAATGGACTGTCCAACACTATTTTTTTTTCCTTTTCGAACCAATAGTTAATGAGATTAGCGCGCTCAACCAAACAAACAAACTCTTCAGCTTTATAATATTAGTGTAGATATGACATAACATGACGTCTCCGAAGGGCTGACAGAAGTCAACCTTATAATACAGCCACTTTTCGCCAGTTATGTTTAAGTCCCATGTAATAAGGAGCGAGCTTATTGCCATCAACTGGTCACAAATTTAGACTCCGTGGCTGCTACTGAGAAATCCGATTTATTCCAGAAATCCCCACAATCTTTATTTTTTTTTTCCAGAAATCCCCACTAGTTGTATAAACTCAATCTAGTGGGGATTTTTAGAAAAATAAGTAACAATCCGCGATCACAAAGAAGCAAAGAAACAGACCAGTGTATTTTAGATGCTCAACTAGAGTTAATGCATGGCAGCATTACAGTGCCAGTTTTTTTGGAAAGAATGAGATAAATTCACAATTTGTTAGTATTTTAAAATCTATTATTTATCTATTATTTTACGTAGTTTAATGCATAATTTATTGATATTTTAATAATTACTAATTGGTTCAGCAGTTTGTGGTAACTTACAATAGAACATCGATACACACAGATATTATAGCCATTTATGAAATAAGTGGGTCTTGCACGAACTCGTGGATTAAACGTAATGAAATTTACGAACGATTTTAAAATTCAAAAATACCCGTTTCTCACATAATATTAGTTCTTATAACTTCTTGTATTTTCGATTTAAAAATCGTTCGAGTTCAAACCTTTGTGTCGCGAGGTCGCGCCTTTCTAATCTTAACATCACTTTTATACAAAAAAACATAACGCTCACATCTTATGACATGAACCTAATCTATTTCAAAATAGGTTTTATTTTAATTCAAATTGTCGATTTCCTTACTAGTTTCCTGTTGAAAGTCTAAAAGCAGAGTTTTTATTAAAGACTGTTTATTGATACGGAATACATTTAAACAGGTCCTTTATATGTACTTACTAGCTTATGCCAGCGGCTTCGCCCACGTGGAGTTCGATAGTTGACCCACGGGATCGTCTTACCGAGATGAAAAGTAGCCTATGTGCTATTCCAAACTACAATCTATCTCAGTGCTAAATTTCATCCAGATCCGCTCAGCCGTTCTGGCGTGATTGAGTAACAAACATCCATCCATCCAAACATTCGCATTTATAATAGTAGTATAGTATAATATAGATTACCTACCCTATGAGAACTTTGTAAACAAATAGCTAGGTACTAGATTTTCCAATTCACGATATTTTTACTGCTTCGTTGGTCTAGCGCGGCTGCTGAGCATGAGGTCCTGGGTTCAATTCCCAGGTCGGGCAAAGTGTTATTGGTGTTTTCCATCAGGAATTTCTCAGTAACGGAGTCTGGATTTGTGCCCGGTAGATGTCAATAGACTCGCAATTGTTACATGGGACTTAACAAAACTGGCGAAATGTGTGTGTACTATTTATTAGGTACACCTCTGCTTAAACCATTGGGAATTGTAGGCGTGATGTTATGTTATGATATTAAGACGATTTTCTGCGTCTGCTTAGTTTTGAGGGGAAATTAACAAAAACTTTGTGTGTTCCAAATCATACCAAAAGATATTTTTCTAAAAAAAAACTCTTTGGTCCTCCACTTTTTAAGTCCAGTTCCTCCTCACCATTTCTTATCTTATTCTCTTGTCGCAGGTCTGCTGAAAGAAATCTCTAATAAGCAGTACCTTTGTGCATCTATATCTTAATGTATTTTTTTTTCTTTATTTATTTAGGGACATTTATAACCGCAATGCGTATGTCAGTCCCATCGTATCCTAAATATACATTAACATATGTGGGCCATGAACCTGAACAGACTCTTCGCATCATCACCATTTGGTTGAGCCAGGATTTTGTGGAATGTGCCAACTTCAAGTCTGTTCAACCTCAATACCCTTAACAATTCATTTCTCCCAGACTCATATCGGACACAGTCCATCAATAAGTGGTGTAAGTCTTCAACAACTCCACACTCCACACAATTAGGCGAGTTCGGTTTTTTCATCAAGTGCGCAAACTTATTACATGGAATGTGTCCAGATCTGAGTCTATGAGCCGTAACAACAAATTTTCGACTTAAATTATTGTTTATAAACCAGGGCACACGAAAAGGCTGACCCTGCATGGTTTTATACCAGATTCCTTTATCCAGTGAACGCTTGTCAAAATATTCCTTCCAGTCATCATAACACTTATTTTTAAATTTAGGTAAGAATTCCGAGTAATCCCTTAATGTATTGTATTGTATCACGGGCTGGTGTCCGCAACTCCATGTCCAAAGCGCGTATTTTATTATTTATTTTATTTTTTTATTATCTTAATGTAATTTCATATTTCAAATACGTATTTCGTATGTAGGCACAAACGCCAGCACATTCAGCTTCCCGAAACTGTCAAATTTTCTCAATCAACCTTGAACCTAATTCTTTAACTATAAAGTTGAAAATATAAATTAAAGAAATTTGACAGATTGTTTTTGACGTGCTGGTGTCTGTACATAAACAAATGCCTTTAGTTTTTGAAAATAAAAACGTTTTTCCTCAGCTTCTCCCGTACCTACTTACCCACTCCAATGAAGGCAGAATCGGGTTAATTATATCTTAGAAGAAACTTCTTTGTGATTTAATTCTTTTTTCACACAAAAAGGGTGAAATAAATGAAGTGTTTCAGGAAAGTCTGTGTAACAGGATTCTGGCGAACTGTGACAGAGACACGGTCAAGTGAAATAAGGAAAAACGTCTGTTTTTATTATTTGTACAATTGTTGAATAATTTATTAACTTAGTTTTGTCAGTATGGAGTTCTGGGTACACCTACTCGGTGTACATTACATACATTTAATTTTATAATAACAAATGCAATTACTCATTAATATATACAGAATTGAATAAATAACACAAATGACACATCGAACACACACAATATATTAAGATCAATCATCAATTCATTTTTCAATACATCGAAAAACCACAGCGAGTACACCCATATCTGTCACATTTATATTGACAACCGTCGATTAGAGTACGACTGTAGGTAATGACTGTGTAAGTCACTACAGTGTCTTATGCATAGACATTCGAACCTGTTGACTATCATCATCTGCACGCTGTTGGAGCTGCCTCGCAACTTTTTGAAGACTTTAGGAAAACGTATGTACAAAGACTTACTTTGAACTAACGTATCACTACATTAATTTCAAAATATTTTACAAGGAGCGAAAAATTAAGCAGCAAAAAATAAAAATGTAAAACAAAGTCTGGACTATTACATTATTCTCTGCCAGCATCTGTGCTGGCTTCCACCTATAAATCCAGCCTTCAAAGCAAGAATTTTAGGCACCTTCTGGATACACTCGTTTCATCATAGAGCTCATCCTTGGCTTTACGACGTCGCGCGTTGTAGTTGCGCATTGAGGTTAAAAGCATGAACATGAGACAATAAAAAAATATAAGTCTCTCAACTTTGAAACTCTGACTCTAATGAAATTAAATTATTTATTCTTTAAACAGTATTTCGGAATCACGTTAACACGTCATAGTTTAAAAAGTAAGTTAGTTTGAGATGCCATTTCCATCTCATCGACAACCTCTGAGAAGAAATGGCGAAAGAAACTCTGGGTACGAAACATAAAAATAACCACATCTGTAAACCCCAAATGGTTAGCCAGAGGTATACCTAATAGTACACCCACATTTCGCCAGTTATGTTGAAGTCCCATTTAATAGGTGGCAAGCCTATTGCCATCAGCCGGGGTACGAAAACCATGTTTAAAATGCCAGAATCCCTACAGTGGGATTATTATAGTGTAATATTATGCACCATCTATCGGTATGAACTGCTATTCTAAACATTTCAGTACCTGTTCTGTGATGATCGCAACATCTATACCAACTATAGTAAGCGCCAGATAAACGTGGAATAAAGTTCATTGCCCTTTCCTTCATTTCTCTGCGTAGCTACGTAGACAATAAATTATGAATCGTTTTTCATTACTGAAAAAAGGAAAGGATCACGATAGATGTCGATTCAGGACAGCTTTATGTCATTATTATTGTTTCCGGAATTAAGTATGTCAATAAATGTATGTGGGTCAATGACCGTTATTCCACGTTTATCTGGCGCTTACTATCGGTATATCGATTATCCACACAGTTTACCGTATTGTTACTTATGTTTAAGCTGGCAACATAACTAGTGCTTAAACTTACCAAGTTGCAACATCCGAAACTGTTACGCAACCCTAGGGTACAACTTTCTAGTGCTTACTACGTACTAAGTTAAATGTAGCTTGAAAACATAGAATAAATATGTCAGAAGGTCCAATGCGAACATATCATCAATCATCGTGAATTATTCTGCCTTTTCGCTTTGAAGTCATGTTATTACCAAGTTCTGTTTCTAGATGCAGCCGAAAACTATTATGTCATTACCAGTAAACAGTGTCATTAGTACGTATTCTAATTCATAGTTAATAGTGCTTAAGATAATTATATTTATAATGTTAAATATTGCTTAAAAAATCTGTTGTCCTACAAGTTGTATATTGTTAGAGCTCCTGCCGCCTGTGATGCAGAATTATCCTAGTTCAGGCATCTAACGGTGTAAGACCTACATTGTTTAGTTCGGATTCATTTAGTACTTTACCCATTTTTGATTCTTAATAAAGATTTATTTATTTTAAACTAGCGACCTGCCCCGGCCTCGCACGGGTGCAATGCAGATACTAATGTTTTCTCTACTATAATATGCATGTATTATACATATAAAGCTTCCTCTTGAATCACTCATCTATTAAAAAAACCGCATCAAAATCTGTTGCGTAGGTTTAAAGATCTAAGCATACATAGGGACAGACAGACAGACAGCGGGAAGCGACTTTGTTTTATACTATGTAGTGATGAAGCGCCGGCCTATCTGAGTTCCAAAATCCAGTTACTGTATAACTCGACATCCTCTGTTAAGACTGGTATTGATTTACAAATATCAGTCCCAACACTGATTAAAAGCCTTTCTTGAAGAAATAAAATAATTTGGAACACAGCCTACTTTTTGAATCCGTACTTGAATATTTATACAATACTTAACTTTAAGACGTTACGATAAAGCTTTTCGTAAAAGTAAAAGAGACAGCATGAGTACTATTAACGACTTAAAAACCGTTACAAAATTTGGTTCTTCTGGATTCATCCATTTTGTGGTGTAAGTTCTAATGTTGCTTAGGTAGTAATTATAGTGTAATCACTTCTTCAGACACTGCCTACCCCTTTAATAATTATAAAGTTTTTCAACGAATTTTCTCTTGTAATTATTACCTGCCTGTTTTTTTTTTCGCTTTTTACTACACTACACTTCAACCGACTTATCTGTGCAGGCGGCAAAACACAGAACTAAAATAAATGTACCAAGTTTGACATATCGATGCATTTTTTACTTGACAAGCAGCGCCAGCATGAACTGCAAACCTAAACTGGTCATACTGTACACAGGGCCTAGAGGACGTGGCAATTGGTTTCAAAGCCTGTCGTATTTCTATAACGCCTTTCCACGAGATTGACATATTCAATTTAGCTCATTTTTATCTCCTTTATCTTTATTTATTCTTCTTACATAAAAGTTTACATTCTTATAAAAACTAAAAAATTGCTTAATAAAAGTTCATTTATTATTTGTTTAAATTACGTCAATCCAGTACATTTTAGATTTTTTCATCATCGTTTTCGCGGACTTTTTTTGTTTACTAAGATTTCTTGTTCGTTATGCTAATGGCAAAATTCCAAGATTCGTGTTAAAACCGACCATTTAGATAACCTGTTTCAATATTCGTAAAGCTATTACCTAAACATACTTATTTGTGCTTAATTATAATAATAATATTAACATCCCAAAAATACAGACATTTACATTACAATGCGAGATTAAATGTACAAAATACGTAATGAATAAAATGTTATATACAAATGAATGATCTAAACAAATATTGGCTTGAAAGTATTTGTTTTTATATTGAAACATACTTTCACTTTCATTTCGAGCGTAACTTTTAACGACACGTCAACAATTCAGAATTATGTGGCTTAATATTGGTAGAAACACATTTTAAAAGACAATAACACACAGGGCTGTAATAAATATCGTTTTCGCTCATTTCCGATAAACGGGCAACACTGAGGCAGGCTGGTCAGTCACTAAATCAGTCATAATTACGGCTATAAATGTCGAAAGCGCGAGCGTTTTGTATGGCTAAGCTGAGTGTTGCCAGATAAAAGGTTCAAAATCTCCGAAAAGTTGAGTTTAGGCCTCTCCTAAAAATATTGACGAGTAAAAGTGGTTTTCATAACCTCCTTACAAAAATAAACAACATTTTGGATTTTCTCCAAATACTGGTGGGTTACTATGATCTGTTAGTGCAGGAATGTTTTAGTACTATTCCAAGAGTGGGAAAGTGACAGCACTAGACAGCTGTCTAGCGCCATCTCTTACCCAGATCATGGTAACCCCCCAGAAGCATCGTAGTCAACTCCAAAAGTTTCCCTTTTTCTTTTGTGAGGTGGAACGCCCTACCATGACGTCTAATGCAGGAATGTTTTTAGTTCTTTTCGTTTCTCTTTCCCACACTATAATACAAATAAAACTTCCTGCGTTAACACGTCACGGTAGAGCCACAGCTAAGAAGCACTCGTGATTCCGACCCATTCGCGAATCACTATTTGTTAGCAAATCTTTAATTAAAAAATAATTTCCTTCATCTTTAGGTCGCTGGCGTTCTCAAAAATAGCAAATCACCCCTGATTATTCCCAACATCGAAATCACAAAGCTGGCAACCCAGCACTAACCCAGCGAATATCAGCGACAAATAAAACGCACGATATTGGTACGATAAAACAAATTTTATTGTTGTTGTAAGCAATAATACTGTATCGCTGTTTGGTACTAAGGGTTTTTTCAGTGCGTATCAATGTTGACCTTTGGAAGGTCGGTAAGGTCATTTTTCTGCTCTTTGTAATTTTGTGAAAAGAGTCTCAGTGGTTATGTCAAAAAGATGCGACCACCATCTTGGCTTTTCAAACTTCGAAAATGGAATTTAGGGATTCTTTTAAAAGTCAATGGGTGCATTGTCATTATAGCGTTAAAAATCCGCTCTTTGACGAGTTCTAGTTTAATTTAGGTAAACGGTTTTTTTATTATTTTAACTAGCAGGTATACCTAAGGAGAAGCTCCTGGCTAAATAATAACGATCTTTAGGTTACGTACTACATTTCCTCCGTGCCTCATAAGCACGTTAAGCCGTTGCTCCCGGCTGTCAATTGTAGATCTTTGACAGTCAGATACAGGTAGTCATTGGCTTGAAAGACTGATAATCAGTCTTACAAGCGGTATCGTATTACCCAGTACTAACTGGGTTGAGGAGGTCAGATAGGCAGTCGCTCCATTTATAATAGGTACTGGTATTCAGCTGCATCCGATTAGACTGGAAGCCGACCCCTATATAGTTGGGAAAAGCTAGGCAGATGATGAGGTACTACCTAATGCAGATCACTTCCCCGCGTAATGTTATACTTGTTTACATTACATAATAGGTTCCCAACGGGAGCGGTACCACCCCTAGTGGGCGCTGGAGCTTTTCATGGGGGCGCTAGCGGGTCCAAAGGCCACCCCCATTTGCCTTCTGAAATACCTCTATTTTAATAAATGTAGAAACATTTTATCTAGCCGTCTAAAATGTTTATCTTATAACTATTTTGTAAAAGGGGGCCGTGGATTTTTTTTTCTTGTTAAGACTGCGGTAGTCCATAAGAGGTTGGGAACCTGTGCATTACATAAACAATACAAAGTTCCTGGTAATTGAAAATCCATACTAATTCCCATAATAACCTAGCCTGGCTTGTTACCGTCAATATGTGTCGGAGTAGAATATTTGATAATGTGCCAACAGCCCGTCCCGGAGGACCGGGGTATTAAACACTAACTTTTGCTCGCGGCTTCACCTGCGTGAAGGTCGGGAATTGGATGAACCTGATAGGGTAGAGCGTCAATTTTTGTTGGATTTTCTATTTTGATTTGTTCCGAAAAGTTGCATAATACGAGTACGGTCATATGGAATACGAAAATAAAAACGAAACGAACCTATTTTTAGCCCTGTGCTGCCGTTCAAAGATTTGAGAAGAGCTTAAAAATGGAGCTGATCTTAAAAATCATAATTATAAAATGGAAATTACTTTATTTTCTTCGAAGAAAAAAAAGTAATACAAGTTTTTAGACCTATTTCGGATCGATTGCAGTAAAAACGTATTCTCCATGGGCGCTCCAAGCTAAGATGCAAGATGAAAAGTGGTCTAAGTCACGAATTGTATTTTTGCCTATTGAAATCCGTTCAGCTGTTCAGGCATGAAAGTTTGTAGACAGAGTTACCTTTGCATTTATAATTTACTACTTAGTTTTTGCCCAAGACTTTTTGAGGTCAGAAATTATCCCAAGGTTAATCCCCGAATTATGTCGGTCGAGCAGGCAGGTTGCAAGAAAACTCGATGTACTGGAACAGGTTTAATGATGGTAATACAATTTTGTTCTAAGACTAGGGTGAAGGATGACGTGACGTGAAGCGAAAGTTGACCACTGACCATTGCCTATCTGTGTGCCTCATCTAAACCCGATAAGAAACAGAGGCCCTTCCATGACGTCTTAATTCAGGAAGGTTTTAGTTATATTCCAGTGTGGGGAAAGAGACAGAGCTATACAGGATGTCTAGTGCCATCTCTTTCTCACACTGGTAGAACGTCATGGTAGGCACCAGGACAAACATACAGACAAAGTTATTTTCGCAGTTACAATATCAGTATTTTCCTATATAAATAGGTATAATAAATAACTTTAAACGTATTTGTTTACAATTTCAGTAGTAATTGCTGATTTATTGGTTTGTTTAGCGGTGTGAATAGTTCAATAACAACTTTATTTTGGTGTGAGGAAAGTTATGTACAGTTAATGAGTAAATTAACAACTGTTTTATGTTATTTAGGTATTTCGTAGATCACATTCATCCAAATATTATTATTAAGCAAAGACATTTTACCATCACCATTCTCCAGCCCTTATCCCAGTTTATTTGGGATCATCGCAACATGTCTTCTTCTTCCATACTTCTCAATTACTCGTTATCTCAGCAATTACCTCCTAAGACATTTATACTTACAAAATACAGGACAAAACAGACAATATCCTTATCTGCTTGTAAGAAAGAGCCTACTCGCCATTGCTCGCTCATTTGGTTCTTATATTACGTGTCAAAATTGGCAATTATCTTATTTTGATTCAAGGCGTCACTGAGACCATGGGATCATATTTTTTCTATGACGTTTCTTCTGAAAGCCTTCCATAGTATCTTAAATCATTGCGATAAAGTAATATGGTGTGAGAAATGACTTCCAACCAACCCGAGTGCCCTGCAAAAAGATTGTAGTGGCACTACAAAAATACTAAAGTAAAAAAGTACAAAAAATTAAAACAGCGCCATCTATGACACAAATGAAGAACTAACATCAAAATCCTTAATCGCGCAGTTAAAGTTAAAACCCGACAAAAACTATCGAGTAGTAACCCATCAGACATAACACCCGTCTGATCGGAGGATCCCCCCTTTTCTAAGGGGAATGAAGAACTTAACATCCTCTTCTTCATACCCCTATAAGATCAACTTGAACTTGTAACGAATATATACTTAAGTACAACAAGATTAATATTAAACTAACTGAACTTACTTAGACATGCATACGACTGTATATTTTTCAAGCGGTTATCACATAAGAAGCGTGCGTAGTAACATTATCTATCTATGTGCTGAAAACAACCCATTTACGAAATAAAAATCCTATTATGAAAATCTTTATCCGCCGTTTTCGTCGCAAAAATACACAAACACTCACATAAATAGGTTTTATAGTAAATAAATCTCTAAAAGGGATCTCTAATAACATTATAGGATGTCGTACTGAAAGTAATTTTCCCCACAATTCCCACAACAGTTGAAAAAGTCGAGTTTTCGCTTACAGTTATTTCAGACACATAATATTTTATTGACGTGTAGATGTACATACCTACATACATACGTCTGATGGACGTACGTTTAAATGAGATGTCTTATTTGTTTTTAGTGTTGCAATTTTTTGTAAGACTTTTTCGGAAACATGGATACTTAAAAAAAAACAAATCAGCACCATACCTACCCAACTTACTGTGGAGGATACTTCACCTGACAATCTCAAAGATTTATTAAATCCCCAAACAAAACAATTTTAAATTCTCACTCCGTTGGGCGCAATAAAACACAAGAAACCCGTTACCCTAAAAAATGAAGAATAAACCATTAAAATTATATCATCTGCAAACAAAAGGATGATTCGAGAAAAATGGAAGAGACCGCAATAGTAGGTACCTATTTAGCTAATCTAACGAGATACTGTCTCCAAGGATTAATTAGGTCACATTCAGTGCTAAAAATCTAAAAGCGAAAAACAGAGTTAGCTATAACAACTAACTCTGTTTTGAAGGAGAAAGGTCCCCAAAGCAATAACAGTTTTAATTACGTTAAAAATTATGTTGGAACCAACTTTTCCGGTTGGTATCTTTGCCAGTCCGTTTCGTTTTACGGTAATGTTTATTTCTGAACGTAACGACGCCCGCAATTTATTTATTTTTTACTTTAAAATTGGACAGGAGTTTAAAAACAATTTTTTAATTTTACACTGTTTTTTCTGCCTTTTCTATCTATTTGGGGGATTAGTTTTGAAGATTCGCTTCCTCCCCAGTGTATTGATAAGATCTTTTATTAAGAAAAAGGTTGTATAAAATCTGCTTATTCATAAGTTGCGCTGATTTTGTTAGCTCAATGCAAACTCATTAGTTTTATCACCGTATCAAGCTTGCTTCAGCTGAATACTTATTTTAAAATGGGGATTTTTGTTAAAAGATTGTAGAAAGTACACAACACATTCCATACCTACTCGTAAGGAATTACTTTTTAATATAAAACAAGTTAGATGGGAATCAACGGACGCATTAATTCTAACAAACGTCATTATTTTCGTCAGTCCTAATAATTTCAAACTTTCAAATCAAAAACGGTTTATAATTTCAACTGAAAACATCCACGACAATAACCACCGACAAAGTACCAAACTCAATACATCGAATCTCAGGCAATAATACTTCGAAATTCAAACGAGTTGCCAATGGGCAATGTAGCCTGAAACAATCAACATTGCAAACTCTTGAGCAGTTATCAGCAATTAACAGACCTTAGAGAAGTTACAGAGTCGATAATCGGCTGAAACAAAATTAACACAACTTCAAAATCAGTTCTCTCTGCGTTCTTTCACGACTCGGGCGTCCCGTCTTATCGATTTTAATATTAACATCTCGAATCTACTCTCTTTTGAAGTTGGCGAAGTTTTCTTGCTTCAAGTTTTCAGTTTGGAAGTTGGATTTAGAATATTATCATGGCTATCTATCTATCTTGTGGAATAGGTATGTTACAGGTTATGAAGATGTATTGCAATAAAATTTCTTTGTACGTGTATTTAAGAGGTACAACACACACGTTTGGGTTGCGAAATCGAATGTTAATTTTGCATCCCGGCTGTACCATCATAAAAGACCCTATGGTCGACATTAACATCAATTTGACTACTTGCATAATTATTTTTGGAGTCAATGCTCATCTGTTGCATGGCGTATCCTCCAGACATTATTCATATTTATTTTTTGTGTAACTTTCACAGATAGAAAAAAGGGACTATCCAGTCTTTGAGACCATGATTGTCAGATTCTAGAAGTATATCTTTGAATTTTCTCGTTTACTCCACACGATTTAAGTTCAACATTAAGACGTGAAACGAGCACTAGCCAATATGATTCAATGTGACCCCTATTCTGATGGTGTTTAGGAACATTTCCTTAATAAAATATCCAATTAAACGCAATCAAAACACAGTAACCAAACTGTAAGATGCAACTAGAAAGTCTTCAAAGATGGCTCCCGATCTTATCAACGGCTGCATGTGCCAAATTCGCGCAGTTTTAAACTTAATTTCCTTACTGCAATCATCTTGGCAGGGTGACATGCTCCAATAGAATATTATTGCGCTCATTTAGATGTGAAGGGTGGGCGGAGAAGGAAGTGATGCTCATTTGCTTTTTTATAGTTTTTAAAAGTAGTTTAGTTGTCACAGTGACCCACATTCTGCCAGTTTTGTTTAAGATGAAAGGGCCAGGGTATTATGCAAAATTCAGATTTTCCTACGTTTTTTGCTATTTGCAGGTTAGGATCGGGTTGTGTGTTGATTAAAAGATTATTCGCGACCGTAACAAATATGGCTTTACATTGTTATAATCAATGTTGTCAATAATGACACTGACCTGCAAAAAACCTAAGATAATTTGATTTCCGCAGGCTACCCTAGCGCATCCTCCATAAGCGCAGTGTAAAAGGGGCAAGCCAATTTCAAACCCTGGACCAGTACTGAGGGATTCCCAGTGGAAGGAGACACCCATTATGACTTTAACTGGCAAGTAAGCCCTGTACTCCACTCACCAATCATGCAAAATTTTAGCTACAAAGCATGGATATAAATGAACAGTGTATAGGATGTGTAATGTAAAAATGTGAAATTTCAAATGTCCTATGTCCAACTTTCATGCCTGCATAGAGGAAGCCACGGGAAAAAGCAAGTGACATTATAAATGATAGGATGGCACATTCAAAGATGTTTATTTTGCAAATAGATTTTTACAAAAACTTTTAAATGGCGTCTTTTTTTTAAACTAGATGAGGCCGGTGTTACATACCTGACTACTTTGAGAAACAAACTCAGAGGTCATAGTCACTTTTATAACCCAGACATAATCTTGGTCAACTCACATGAAGACTTTGCAAAAGACTTTTGTAGAAAGAACCACACAGATTTGTGTGGACCTGTCCAACCAGTGCAAGCATTTGTCATTTATCGTGTAGCTCGAGTCATAACAAAACCCAATAACCCTAACGTCATTAGAATTTTCTAACGTTTTTAAGTTGTTTATTCAATAGTTTATCTAAAAATAGCTGACCCGCGCAATTTTTGAGTAATGCTCCTCTCCTATTGGTCGCAGCGTGATGTTTTATAGCTTACCCCGATAAATGGGCTATCCAACACTAAAATATTTTTTCAATTCGAACCAGTAATTCCTGACATTAGCGCGTTCAACCAAACAAACAAAAAACTCTTCAGCTTTATAATATTAGTATAGATTAATTGATGGTAGAAATAGGTCACGCCTAAGTGAAACAACTGTAGGTACACGAAGACTCATCTTGGGCATTTCCAAAAATACAAATAAATTCGAGAAAATTCTGCGAGGCTTTATTTTCACATCGACAGAGGCAGTTTTCGCTTCGTGCTCGCAAAATATTTTGGTATGACGAATATCGGGAATCTGCAGCGAAATGCTGGCTACATACCGACGTATATTGAACCCAGATTTTTGTACCAAGTAAAGCAAAAGCAGACACCGAATTGATGTCATAGCTGCTGTTTTTTCAGAAACTCTTTTTCGGCCAAAATATCGCCGCACTTAACCAATTTCCAAACGACTGTAAAATAGTATCGAATAAACAATTCATGGAAAAAGAGCAGAACAAAGGGTGCAAAAATTTTACTTAAAGAAATTCACCATAACCAGACGTTTTTTTTCTTTCGCAACCACATTTTTGCAAGATTCGAAAACAAAACGCCATCGTTCCTTCTTTTCCACGTCGTTAAAAAATCTACAACAAACATGGTAAAGCACTCTCCACCATCAATCATGTCGATTTGTGTTCATCAACAATGTATCGCGACGGATACAAGCAACTAACAATTATTCTAGTCAACTATAGAACAATGTTTGCTCCGTACAATATCGAACTTTGACTAAGGTGGTATAGGTTGGGTGCACACAGGGCGCGGAAAGTGAAGGTGTGTGGGCCGCCAGGCGAGGGTGTTATGGAGCCGAGAACTGCAGTAACAAATGCCCACTTGTATCAAACGACGGTTTTCAATACACTTTCGAAGAAATATAATAATAATAGAACGAAAAGAATTTCTGTCATGAATTATTAGGAAATTAAATGATTTGCTTTTTTTGCGCTTTGCTTTCGCCTGGTTGATGGAGAGGCAACGGTATAAAGCCGCTAAACAGCCTAATATGAAAAATAGAAATTTCAAATACTTTTTAATTTAGAACACAAATAAATGTTAATTTGTTGATAAAAGCAAATTATGTTATAAATAATAATGTTTATTGACCATATTCTTTTCACCATTAAAACACAATTTAAATTTTCATTAAATATGAAGGCCTTATAAACATGCGCCTCTTTGCTATGAAAAAAAAAGCAATCATCGCCGACTATAGGGAATTGAACAGATGTTTAATGTTATCTGTGGCAAAATCAGGAAAAATAAAACCCTCGTGTGTGATAAATGAAAAAAATCCACGAGTGTGAAATACATTGCATGTTGAACCTAATCGTATAGCGATAAGGGCCAATTTTCGAGGAAGTGTATTGAAAAATACTTTTCCCGCGATTCTAAGATCTCACGCTCAGCGGATCTTGTCACCAGTAGTAGACAAACGAGGTAATTTTAGAGCGTCATAACTGCCTGAAGTTGTAGCTTAGGATTTAACATTGTGGACGTAGAGCCGCGAACTAAACTAAAATTATCTAAAACAAAAATGCGTGATGTCGTATTGTCGTGGATCCGCGTTCCGGCAGTATGGCGGGATTGTGCGGATCTACATTCCATACCAAAGGTTAATACTAATAAAATGCCAAGACTCCGAAATACTTTAGTTCTAAACCCTAAACCTAGATTATCTTTATGTCATTGAAATTAGCGTGAATGTAGGCGAAAATTAATTGCCTAGAACATTCGCATGAAAAATCACAAACTCGTGTAAAGATACCAACTATTGTTTACAGATTAGAAAACTAAAAACCTAACTCCACGTCCAAACAAAAAACTTATCAACACACACAAATAGCAATACTCAAAACAGTTAATGTGTTATCTGGTGCGTCACCACCTTTACCCCGGCTAGTGATAGCGGAGTCAATTTAAGTTGGCAACTTAATTTATACAACTTTAGCCATACCTGCTTCAGACTTGTGGCCATTGTCGAAGAACATTGCCCAACATTGCCCGTCTTAGCTTAACGGGAACAAATTGAGCACCCAAACGCTAGAACAATGTTGTTGGAAGTTTTTATCGCGTATTGTGAAGCTATTTGTATGGAAAGTGGGCTGATAACGTTGATAACAATAGGGGCTTTGATAGGAATATTCTGGGAAAATCTCTGTGTCGTTTTCAGGGGAAGAAGTTTGTACTGTGTTAGTGGTATCGATTGGTTGACAGCCTCGATTCACTACTTCTTCTCCTGAAATTTCTTAGTAGTGGTCTGTACTCTGGATTTGTGCAAGGTTGATTGTAACAGGCGTTCCCTATTACATGGTGCTTAAACGTAAGTTGGGAATGGTGTACTAGATACACTGGATTATTAGCTTCACTGTGTAACAAAAATCTTAGAAGTAAAATTTAAGCCAGTTCCTGGTTTTCGATTGAGCTGAAATATTGTGTGTTATATTGCAAACCATTTTGCATGTCAGTTTAGATGACAATGCATGATTGGCTAAGTGATTTTATTCTAAATCCAATATGGCGGACTCCCAAAGATGGCGGACTAGTAATTCTTTATGCATTCCCATGATATGGGTAGGTATGAAAAAGGGAAAGGGTTTGCTTTGTAAAGCGTGTTTATCAGTTGTATTTTCAACTAAAAGTAATGTTAGGTATTTGGGAAGAGGCTAGGCAGATGATGAATGTTTTAGGTATTTATTTTATATTGATTTCTCGTTTCGCCATATAATGGGCATAACAAGTTCCCACCGCTGGGACATATGTACGCCTCCTCTCAGTAAGAATAAGGGGGTCGTAATCGACCACACGGGCCCAGTGTGGGTTCATGGAGGTCACAGTCATGTCTTCGATGCCAATTTGTGTCAGTTTCCTCAAGATGTTTCCCTTCATCATTTTGAGAGCCGTGTCAATTCTAAAAAAATATTTATATATACTTAATTAACTTTCTTACGGAGAAATCAGACGATTCTTCGAAGTCATTGCCGCTTGTTTTGATATAAATTTCAAGAACCATGTGCTTTTGTGCAAATAAATTGGGCAAGAGAATTTATGATGCTGTGTTGTGTGCCTCAAATCAGTCATATAATTGTAGGTACCTACATAGTTTCTTTCGTAGCACTAGAACACAAGCACATATAAAAACAATGTAATGCAGTCATTTGCAAACGAAACAGTTTTAGCAAATGAATAAAATTCATAAATCTACTTTTATAACTTTTAAGTGAAAAAAATATAAAAATACGAAAATCTAAATAGGCCTAAAACATGGTTTAGCGTTTATCCGTATGTCAGAAAATCCTCATAAATATAACGTCACCAATCAAACCGTGGTATCGCATTGTACGAAGTCCACAAATCTATTTTTGGCAAAATATTTTGATACCTCCCGGCAAACGAGTCCGTGAGGGTTTTTCTACAAAACGACTGCATGACTCTCACACCGAACTGTATCGCCATAATGAAAAATCGGGAAAAAATTTCATGACTAAATTTAATAAACCATCAAGGTAAACCGTAGCGAAGGTAGTGTGTGATAGAGAGGTTTGGAACGAGAAAGGGGAGAGCTTTACTTAATAGTCGACAAATCAGACTAGCAAAAAAAGAACTTCTAATAGGACTGTTTGAACGTATTTCTATTATATTATTATAAATATAGACACAAAAACCATTTTAGTCTAGCTGGTAGTCATTAAGTCCGACTCCCGACCCAGGTTGGTCTAAGCGAGGAAAACCTGCTCAGGTGGAGGATGATAAATGACTCCACCTTGGAGTGTCATGTTGTTTACTAATTACAGAAACTAACGGACATTACTAATGGCGTCAAACTCTTAACTTAGTTCTGGGTCGACTCAATTTAGATTGTCATCGACATGCTTCTTTCTTCTTTATCGTGTGGTTAGTGTCTAACCTGGTGTCAGAGTTTTTATACCGCCCATGGGCCTCTGGCTTAGCTTTACATAAAGGCTAGAAATATCTCTCAGGCATGCTGGTTTCCTCACGATGTTTTCCTTCACTAAAGCAAGTGATAATTATACAACACGCACGTGATTCCGAAAAATCAGATCAGCGTGTCTTGGGTTCGAAATCGAGACCCATGACTTGGCAGTCCAACGGTCACACCACTAAGCTATCACTGCTTGTACCGACATGTTAAGAAGATGAAGCGGTGGAGTAACAGCATAATGTTTTTTCCTATCGAATCTTGAATTCCCACCGTTTAGTCCACTAGCACAGAAAACCATTGACATACACTTGAATAAACGCAACTAACCGGTGCAACTAAATTCACATAATTTTCTTAACCATATCAATACGGGCCGCATTTACGGGCTGATAACACGGCCATTAAGAAAACTAATGCATTTGTTATTGTTTAGGACGTTAACGTAAATAATAGTGGGTAAGGTCGATTTACATAGGCAAGGAGGGTTCGGTACATTTTTGTAGAAAGTGGAAAGTGCCAACATGAAGAATCATGGGGCTATAAATGGCTAGTAAGTTGCTTCTAATTGTTCGGTGAAAAGAAAAGCTAAGCAGTGTTTTCTATTGGTATAATTTTTGTTCAGATCAACTTGAGGAACAGCTTTTGCTGATTATAGACCTTCCTCAAACTCTCTCTCAAGTTCTCTTCGACAACTTTTGAAACCAACTTTTAGGTCAAAACGAATGGGCAGTACCAAAAACGATGGTCAAAGTATACTGTCTCCCCTTTATCTACGAAGACCATAATTTAATAATTACTTACACCGTTAATAATACTCAATTAATATAAACGTTACAATAATAAGCAATTACGGAACCCTAGTTACAGTTTCTAATGATGTAAAATTAGACGATAACAGGTAAAATATAACTGCGCGGTTTGCAACTATCATTCGTAAAATCAACCTCACAGTGTCGACGAAATATAATTATCAGCAACTCTTCAACCTTTTTGACAAAATGAAGGTGTACACTGTCGTGCTTCTTTTTGCTGCCGTAGTCTTCGTAGAATGTGGTCATACTTTCATGGGGACCAGCGTTTTGCGGCCTCTAGTGTACCATAAGGAAGCACGGTATGGATCCAAGATCTTCCAAAAGAGGATTGAGTTCTTGAACTTCACGCTGCCCGCTGTCGCTGGCTATTCAAGGAGCATTCAGGTAATTAGTTAATAATATTCTTTCTGTTCCTCTTTTTGGAATTACGATTAATTTTGTTGGGAGGTCTGGTTATTTGTACTCAGAAGCCATTTGTATACCTACTTTTTTTTATTATGAAGTACCTTTATCTGGTCTTGATTTGTGGTGAGTCATACCGAGTTTCTTCCGTGCCTCGAAAATTACGTGCAGCCGCTGGTCCCGGCTGTCATTGTTAGATCTTTGACAGTCGGTGCAGGAAGTCAGTGGCCTGAAATTCCGACAGCCAGTCTTATCAAGGGTATCGTATTACCCAGTACTGACTGGGTTATGGAGGTCAGATAGGCAGTCGCTCCATGTAAAATACTGGTATTCAGCTGCATTCGGTTAGACTAGAAGCTGACTCCAACAAAGATGAGCAATGGCTAGGCAGATGATGATGATGATGATGGTTTGTGGTTAGTCATCAGCGGACCACCACGTCCTAATCACGTGTGGTTATATATTTTTCGAAGAAGACTAATGAGCGTTGCGGTTGGTAATTGTATGTACCCAGAGACCTACCTCTTTCTTTTTGTCTCATGTTTTGTTCATGGTTTATAACGCGTTTATGAGTTGCAACCATCTGAAACTTCCTGGATTTAAGACGAAGCCAATGGCAGAGCTGTGCGCGTGGCTACATGCAAGTCGGAAACATTTTTAATTAAATTGGCGAAAAGAAAAAGAACATATCTATGAGTGTAGTAACCACCACCTACACAAATAGAACAGTTCTTTCCCTAAATCATGGGATTCACCGCCACATCCGTTTTTCATTGTTTAAAGGAAGAGGTTGAGGCACACACTGAACATACAAAAAACAGAAAAAAAAATTGTAGATAGTGTGTAGTAATTATTTATCTTGTATTCCTTCAGGGTATCCTCGCCTACGACCTGTCGCACTCCGGCGCATCAGCTAACGTGACGCAGGGCGGGCTCGGCTACAACTTCGTGAATCTTCGGATGAAGAGCGATCGCGCCAAGGAGTTGCACTACGACGTTTATATATATGCTTGATTTATAGTTATTTGCAATAAATAGTTTTAATAACTAATTGTAAGTTGCTATGGTTTCATTTTCCTTGACCACATCTTTAAAACAACAATCTCTTAGATACCCACTTGGGTCCATTGTCCACTAAAGGTTTGGACAAGCTGCAGTACAGACAAATTACGTTCACACGGACACCACAAATACTTGCTGAAATATCTGTCAGTGTCCGGTCCGCAATTAGACCAAATCAGTGTACAACAACTACCACAAACCCGTTTGAGAAGCCAAAAAAGCTTTCACAAACACACCATTTCTTCGCAAGACAGCGCAGCAGACGAACGAAGCCAACACTGTGGGGAAACAAATATCCCCCAGCTCCACACTTCATCGCACCGGCAGAAAAACTACCCCCTTATCACGAACTGCAGTGGCCGATGTGGAAACCTTTGAACCGATTGCGGTCTCTAGTTGGCCGCTGCCGATCCAATTTCGCTGAATGGTGTATAATCAACCCATCTCGAACACAGTGCGAGTGTGGAACCCCAGGATTTGCCACACCTTTTTTTCTGCCCGTCGTGTACAACTAATTGCACCCTCCAGGACTTTAATGACGCAAAACGACAGAGCTGTCCAGGTCGCTGCGTACTGGCCGCACAAAATCTGAGTCATCGATTCGAGAAGAAGAAGTATGGCTAATCGTTTACTCAGCTACGAATTTCAGAAAACATTTAGAACCTTTACTATCAGAAGAGTCAGATTCGACTGGGATCTCCCTCCTATAATGATGACATCATAATTTTCTTACTGATCTCTTTAAAAAAACACCTGATAATGAAAGAACAAAGTCTTTGTATAGCTCAGAGTTGAATCATCTGTGACTCAAAGTGACTGACAATTCTTTAAAAGAAAAATCCCCTTGACGAAGGAAAAAGGCGAACAAACAAATGAAGGGGAAAAACTACGCTTCTATATAAACGCAGCCTCCCACCGTCGCGTCTGTCGGTCTGTCACACGCTATCAGGTGGAAGTTTTTTACCATTTTGTTATTTCCAAGCCAATCCGGGCCGCAGAGATTCCAAACCGAAGCCCTCGCGGTTAAACTTAACTGACAGGACATCGGATTCCATTTTATATTTAGCTTTTTTCTAGTTGTTCGAAATCATTTGTTAATAAAGGAGGATTTAGAATGGCAGGGAATTTTTGGTATAGATACGCTAGGGACTCGCCATTGCGTTGAACAGGTAAGATGGTGACGCGACATAACATCGAGATTTTTTGTGCTAACAGGTCTTCTGGAATTTATTAATATATAATCTATACTTCTATACTAATATTATAAATGCGAAAGTTTGGATGGATGGATGGATGTTTGTTACTCAATCACGCCAGACTGGATGAACGGATCTGGATGAAATTTAGCACAGAGACAGATTATAGTTTGCAAATAGGCCACTTTTCATCTCGGTAGGACGATCCCGTGGGTCAATCATCGAAGTTCACGCGGGCGAAGCCGCTGGCATAAGCTAGTAACTTCTTTCGTAGTAAACTTCGTTGGTCTACTGAACGCAAGAACGATTGCTGAAGATATTAAGGTACTAGTTTCCATACACAGATTGAGCACAGAATTGTAAGATTTCCATAAATAAATTAAATTTGAATTCTCAATTAGTAGCTCAGGTTTATGGTAATAGGCTCATCCCCTATGACGTAGGGCTAATAATTGCAGACTGAGTTGAATTATAGGTATTTGCAGTCCTGGGTTCGATTCCCGGGTCGGGTAAAGTGTTCTTCGGTTTTTTCATCAGGATTTTTTTTAGTAGCAGTCACGGAGCCTGGAATTGTGCCCGGTTGATGGCCTACCCCCTATTACATGGAACTCAAATAAACGTAACTGGTGAAATGTGGGTGGGTACTATAAGATGAACTTCTGCTTTACTCTTCGAGGATTAAAAGGCGTGATATTATGTTACTTACACCCCTGCTTACCCTGGAATTGATGAAATTATATTTTATGATACCGAGCCGGGGGCGTAAACTTCAGTAGAATCTAACCTTTACACTTTCCGTGAACCAAATTATAACATTGTGTCGAAGTACCAAAATTCTTGTAAAATCAAAATTCTGCGGTCACGACCAAGTTCGCGATAAGTGGACCAGAATCATGAAGATAACGCTGTTCTAATAAATTATAATTAACTGGAACTGTGCACACACTATGACACCCAGTTTATCACGCCGAGATAAAAGGTAAAAACATACTTAACTATACATTCTCGTTCTGACCTTCGTAGCGTGCGGACGTCTGATTCTAAAAACAAAGTGCCTTTTTCTTTTTAAAAATGAAGCTGTGTGTCTTAGCCTTTTTGCTAGCAGCGGTAGTATTTGTGGAGTGTAGCCATACATTCATGGGAACAAATGTTTTGAGGCCCTTGGTCTACCATCATGACGTCCAGTACAGTTCGAAGGTCTTCAGGAAGAGGGTAGAAAACATGTACTTCGCGTTGCCAGCTGTTCCATCCAATGTGGGACGTTCTATTCAGGTGAGGCTTTCAAGTATTATTTATTAAAAAATAATAAACAATTGAGCCATGTAAAATCCAAGTAAGTAAGTCGTTTATTTTGCAAATATGGGTGCAGTACATGGTGTTAAATTGATTACAAATACATACGTTCAGCCATATTTTGCCAATAGGCATGCAAAAGTTATAGTTTGACGATCAAACAATAAAAAAAATTACAAGATACATGCATTGAAGAGTTTTAAATCACAACTTATATAGATGACTAACAGAAAGGCAGGTATTTTTGCGTATTACTTCGGTATATAAGTTACATGTACAGGAAAATATTCTAGGCCATTCAATTGAGCTGTTCTTTAAATTCTTGTAGAGCATCTCGTACAAAGTCCTTCTTCTTATCTATCGTGTGGTTAGTGCCTAACCTGGTGTCAGAGTTTTTATGCCGCCCGTGGGCCTCTGACTTGACTTTACATACCGCCGAGAGATATCTCTCAGGTATGCTGGTTTCCTCACGATGTTTTCCTTCACCGAAGCAAGTGATAATTATTCAATACGCACATGATTCTGAAAAATCAGAGGTGCGTGTCCTGGGTTCGAACTCGAGACCTATGACTTCGCAGTCCAACGCAGCAGTCCACACCACTAGGCTATCACTACTTATAATGCCCTTTTAAAGTCCTTCTAATGCCCATATTACAAGGACTTGGTGCAAATTGCATTGTGAAAAAACCTAATGCAATTATTTTCCATACCAGTATTTATATTTTATCAAAATTTTTTGTTAACTGTTGTTGTTATGTAGTTCACAAACAGGTGGTTCATTAAAAAACTGGTTTAACACTGTCGTTTATATCGGGAATTACTATACAATGTAAAATTAACATTAAAACTGTGTTTACAATCGATTAGGCAATCAAGACTGCTAGCCAGTGTTAGTGTTTTAATGTGCTATAGTTAGTTTTATTAGACCTCTCTTAGGCCCGCTTGCACTATAAATCAATTAACACTTTCGGTGCCAAGCACCCAGCGTATGGGTCGAACAATAATTCGTTCGTATGCGCACAACCCGCCTCCCGAGTCGTCGCTGTACGTAGCTAAGTATAGTGATTTTTATAATGTTGACGATAAGGTCGCTGTTAGGGTGCAGCTGTCAGTGTGTAGACGATGCGCATACTAGTAAAAATGGATTATTTGAACTTAGCAGCGGTTAGGTAACTCGTTCTGTTTCTGTCAAACTTTTGAAGATTACGGAAACAGAATGATAACATCACATCATCACGCCTGTAATCCCCGGAGGTTTAGGCAGAGGTGTACCTAGTAGTACACCCACATTTCGCCAGTTATGTTTAAGTCCCATGTTATAGGGGGCGAGCCTATTGCTATCAACCACGCACAATAATCGAGACTCCGTGGCTGCTACTGACAAGTTCCTATGAGCGACTGCCTATCTGACCTCCACAACCCGGTACTGGGTAATACGATACCCCTTGGTAAGACTGGAGGCCACTGACTACCTGTAACGACTGTCAAAGATCTACAAATGACAGCCGGGACCAACAACTGTTTTTCGAGGCACGGAGGAAACTCGGTCTGTGATGGGGGATCGCCCATTCACGGACCAACCTAGGCAGGCACGACTTAACCTAAAGGTTGACACGAGCGGCTGTTATTGTTAAGCCACGAGCTCCTCTAAATAAAGCCCAGTAAATCATACAATACTAAACTTAGTAGGATTATATACAAAGAAAAGATTCAATGTGTAGGTAAAAGGTAAGATACACAAGGAAAAGATTAAATAATTACGAATTCACGACGTCATCCATCGCGTATGGGATCTCCAAGAAATACAAGATGTTGAAAAAACATATGAAACTTAATGGTTTTCCTGTAATGTCGCGGAAGGATTTGTTTCAAATGGGAATTGGTCACATAATTATCCAACTTCAAAAAAAGGAGGACTTCTCGTTGTATTTTTTTTGTGTTTTTACCTCATATCTTCGTGATTTATGAACTGATTTGAAAAATTCTTCTTTTATCTGAAAGAATAAAATTTCCGATTGGTCCCATAGAAATTTCATCAAAATCGGTTCAGTAGTTTGGTTTTTAAATCAGAATAGCTGGAAAAAATATGTGTGTATGTGTATTCAAGCAAAAGAAATTGCGAAATTGATACTTGACAAGGATTTGTGTGTGAAACGATAACTAAAAAGGGTAAAATACAGACTTTTTTACAAAAAATAACCGTTTTTTTTTTGTTTTTTTTTTCGGAAGTCGTTTATTTTTTATTTCCAAATAAGACTTCCAGGAAAAAGAAACGTTCTCCAGCCCTTATCCCAATTTATTTGGGGTCGGCGCTTCATGTCTTCTTCTTCCATACTTCTCTATTACTTGTTATCTCATCAGATACCTCATTTCTCGCCTTATCAGCCTTCACACAGTCCACCCATCGTTTCTTTGGTCTTCCTCTACTCTTATACCCATCCACATTCATGCTCAAAACTTTCCTCACGACATTTTCCTCATTCCTCCGCATCACATGCCCATACCGCGACAACCAATTACCACACAACTTTTCAGTCACCGGCACCACTTTCAGACTTCCTCTTATGTACTAATTTCTTATTTTATCCATTCGCGTTACACCACACGTCCCCCTTAGCATTTTCATCTCAGCCACTTCCAGGAAAAAATTAGAAGTATTAATTAGCTGAAGTTGACACATGTTTGATTTGCTGAAGTTACATTGTAGGTACCTACACTTACCAAGGGCCAAACTCACAGTTTTATAATTGAATTTGGATAAGTCTGTCATATTTTTGACAAATTTTCGGTCAAACCCGTATTTCTGACGACAAGGTTGGCGCAATGGCTGAGCAATCGGCTGCTGCGTTGCGTGTCTTGGGTTCGATTTTCGATCCGAACAAATATTTGTATGGCCTACAGGCAGTTGTTCCGGGTCTGACCTGTTTGTGTATGTGAGTTTAAATGTTTGTGAAATTACTAGTGTCGGGCAACGTTTTACTTTAAAAAAAACCCCGGACACGGACACATCCTTACAAATACTACTGAAGTATTCCTTACAAATACTACTGAAGTACCTATAAACCAGCTTTCCATGTCCGCAGCTGGTCCGCAAATTGTCCGTAACAGTTTAACTGATCCTTTACCAAAATAAATTCACTATCACTGCCAATAATTTTCGTCGTTACGGTCACTTGTGAATATGTCACTTTTGCTTTACTTCTGTAATATAACATGATAATGTATGTAATAGGTTATCGGCATGTCACATGATTGTAGCTACATATTATTACGAAGATATTATGTTTCTCCGAAAGTACCTAATAAATACACACTTGACCATACTCATCTTCTCTCGAACGGGCAGGAGATTATTAGACTACAGTATCCCATCTGTAGCCGCTATGCTATACTGCACAGTCTATACAAAATAATCTAATCGCGTATCGTCTTTACTCCAAACCAAACTAAACTATATTATTTTAGTATTACCACTTGAACAAAGATTCTTCAATTTCCAGGGTATCTTGGCGTTCGACTTGACACACACAGGTGCAACTGCCAACGTGACTCAGGGAGGCCTCGGGTTCAACTTCGTGAATCTTCGTTTGAAGAGCGACCGCGGAGAAAGCATTCACTTCGACGTCTACATTTATGCTTAGAATATTTACAATGTACTGAGAAAGTTTGTAATAAAGAAAAATTCATGTTGCCATAAAATTTTGTTCGTATCTAGCTACTTGTTTTACTTTTCGCTTAACACTGCGCACAACCCGCCTCCCGAGTCGTGTTTATACCTAGATATCTATAGATGCACGAATACTAGTAAAAATGAATTATTCATTGAACTTAGCACCGAAACCATTAAACTTAGATTAGACCATTTTAATGTCTATGACCACTATGACCATGGCGGCGAGCCAATCTGGCGATCACGAGCAACGAACTCACTTGAAGTTAGCCAAACGACACACGACAATTTAACTCACGAATATCGAGCTTCGGCGGTGCCGAAGTTTAGGCCATTAATTGGCCGAAAACGAACCTTCGGTCGGACACTAATTGTGATCCTCAAAATTTTTACCAATGAACATTGTTTACGCTCGTGCAAAGAGATACGTGTAAGGGTAAGGGCAATGACCGCCATTGCCATGCTGAAATGCAACATGTAATTATGTGTTTACTTTTTCTTTTGATATCGTCATCATCATTCTCAGTGGCATCCTTGTATGCCGTTTTAAAGATTTGTATGTCATATTTGCAACTTGCATTTTATCTCAGATAAAAATATTCTGATGCAAGTAGGTACTTACTTCTTTCGGTCTCCCCTATTTCTAAGGGTTACCTCGTTAGCTGGGCCCCACACTGGGTCCACGACGTGTTTGTTGAGTAGACAATGTTTTTTCTTATTTTTAGCAGACACATGTTATTATATAAAACAAAATCTGCTGCACCTTATTTTGACCTTCCTTAGGTATTTCTTCGTATTCTTATCAAATACTTTATTAAAAAGAAGTCAAGTTTGGATGTAAGGGGTAATCCTCGGAACTGACGATCCGATTCCGAAAATGATGTCACTAATGGGAAGCTAAATTATTCCCGAGTATACAACATTATTTTTAGTATATGCGAAACCAGAATATAGTTTATTCAGAATAAGTAATTGCATCGATTCCAATAATTTTTATATCATGTTATATATTTTGTCCCAAAAATATTTAAAAAAGGTTACGAGTTGGACACCGAGCGACACTTAGTACCTATACGCAATCATACGCGCACAGCATAGGCATTAGGCGCGGGCGCACAGTGGGGCGCCGCGTGGTGAGTATGTTTTTGTACGGACAACCAGATAACATAACAAGCTTATAACTTTGTGATTTTTCATGATACAGTTTTGAATTTTTGTGCATAGATTCTTTACATAAAAATACTAGACACGTATTTCAGGTTCGCATATACTAAAACTAATGTTGTATAATATAAAAAACGTATATAATTATGTATATACATATTTAAAACGTTCCCGTGGCATATTTTCCGACCGTAACCACTTGTACTATTCTGTGCCGTAACGGGAGCAAATAGTAAGGTTATCTAAAACAAAACCCGAACTTATATTGACCTTTCCCGGGTCTGTCTTCGTATTCTTATCAAACAGTTGATAATTTTTTGGCATTTAAAATAGCAAAGATAACTTGAACGAACCTAGCTACAGACAAGAACTTATCTTGAATGAGAGGTTACAAAGCTTAGCTGAAATAAGCAATAGTCAGGAAGGAAAACATTAAGTTGTTGTATTTTAAGAATCTTATCAAGTTAGCTGTGAACGTCAACAAGCAGAAAGTTATACAGAGGCGTTGCACAGAGGGGACTTCGGACAGGTCTATTCAGAGGAAACGGAATTATATTATTATTCTTCCTCTCATGTGCGGATTGTGACTACCGGAGTGGTTTTAGTGAGGTAAAAATCCCACACTCCCCGGTCTTATCCCCAAAGACCGGTCGCCTTTTGAAGGTTTCCCCCCGAAAACAAAAAAAAAAAAAAGGTATAGCATAATATTGAGATTTGATAAAATAATGCTGGGTTATCAAGACTATAAGCAATGTATTTGCGGTCTCGAGGTGGCAACCGCGGCTACTGAACGTGGAGCCCTGCGTTTGGGTCCAATGATCGGTGAAATCACTATTGTTTCTTTTAATTGCAGTCTTGATTTACAAATTTATTATTCCTTTATTTATTTTTTTTACTTATTTTTACATTTTTAAATATTCTTATTATTATTATTATAAGCCTGTGTTGTCCCACTGCAGGGCAAAGGCCTCCCTTCCCTCCTTCCACTTTTCGCGATCTAGTGCGATTGTAGGCCAATCCTTTGAGAAGGAGTCCAACTCATCCCGCCATCTCCTTCGGGGCCTGCCGCGTTGTCGTTTCTTGCTGTTTAGTGTCCATTGAGTGGTTATGTTTGCCCATTGCTCCTCCGACATGCGTGTGACCAGTCCAGTTCCATTTTAACTTAGCAGCTGTAAGGCCAGCATCAGCTATTTGGGTTTTGGGGATGTGATCCGTAAGTTTAACACCCAGTATACTTCGCGCCATAGCTCGTTGGCAGACTCCAAGTGTGGGCTTCTGACGCTTTTTAAGCGACCATGTTTGCGCTCCATAGGTGAGGGTGGGGAGAATGCACATGTCCGTGAGCATTCGTTTAAATAAAAGAGGGAGAAATCAATTCATTAAATGTTTCATCGCCCAGTAGCTCTTCCAGGCATTCTCGGTGCGTCGAGCAACTTTTTTATCTTATCTTGCCTGGAAAGAAACTATCTGGCCGAGGTATACTATTATGTATTATTTGGCCCTACCTTGAATGCACCTCTACCCACCTCGTTAAGAAATAAAGGCGTGAAATAATGTTATAGAAATCCCGGAAGAACAAAACTTCGCAGCCAATACCTCGGCTCATACCAGAACATTCCCACGTAGTAGAGATATTTTCAAATTGCCCAGCCATTGGGAGCTAATATGAATTCCTCTTGGGTCCAGGTCTCACGCAGTCATATTTCATTTTAGTGAAATATGCCGAGAATGTGCTGTAAGTACGTACGTACGCTAACTGTGTAATAACTAAGAGCTAGACTAAGACTAAGAGCTTACATTGTCAGTATAGGTTTAAATGGTTATAATGGGTGTAAAACCTTTTACCACACCAAGCCACAATTTCACCGCATCCAAATTAGACGTGCTATGCCGTCCGTGGCGTCGTGAGCACTTTTTGATTTGACGTCCATTGGAGTACGTGGCGGTCAAAAGATACGTCATTTGCGATATTGTTTTTTTTTGTACTGGACCATACCTGGGATAGTGAGAACAACCTCCATGACCAATGTACTATTTATGCCACCCATCAGCACAATGTTTTCGAGTTTTTTTGTTTTTTGAGCCCTACCGTAAAAAAAGTCATTAATTTTGGCGTACTTCAAGTTGCACAGTTTGATTAACTTGTACTATTTGTAGTAGTTGTATTAGCATAGTTTGATAAACTTATATCTATACTGTGGTTTGATGTACAGAATGCTTGGTTGACGGCTTCGTGAAGGATCCGTTTACAGCTTGTACACTAAAAAAACAATGGATGGATGGATGATAGCTTGGAGAAAACTTCGAGAATTTTTAACTTCTTTTCAAGTATGTAGTATGTGTGTGCCAAACGACGACGCAACGGATTTTGAGGATTTCACCATCATTTAGGTATAGAATCACCATTTATTCTGTAAATTTAACGTATACGTTATAGTAATGTTTAATATATTTAATACATTAACTATAAACATAAATAATAATAGAAACTTGATGTCAAGTGGTAAAAAATGTGTGTTGTGTGTATTATTTTCCGCATGGACACTGAACTGAAATTATTCGAACAGAAAATAATGCCAAATCACCAATGGAGGAAATCCTCAGCACAACATAACAACACAAAAGGTTATTTATTAAAACCAATAACCCATAAACAACCATTCCACCGGTGGGTGACTCGACCTATCAACTTCAAATATTTGTCTAGTATGTACTTACCTGGCCTAAATCAACACACGCTTGGGTACTTATATCTAATTCAGGTGACGTTTGTTATACCTAAACACATAAATAAATGTTTACATAAACACATGAACATCAAAACAGTTTGAACTTGGCTACAACTTGGTGGGACTAGGCAAGTTTCCATTGTTATTTCTTACATAGGTAATTATTCTTGGTACTATTACAAATACTAAGTTCTAGACAAGAGGATGAATGCATTTGTATCATTTTGGTAAGTCATAGAATAAGGCGTTACTATGCGGAAATCCATAACATTAATATAAATATTATCGATTTTGTTGTTTTTTTTTTAACTTTCTTCTCCAAACCTCTAGAAACTCAATAAAAAACCCCATGAAAATCCAACCACTCTATACTTTGTTCCACCTTTTTGTCCAATTGCACTCGACTAAAAATCATACTTTCAACAAGTTGCCGTGCGCCTGAATCTTTTTTGGGAGCAATCGCACGCGATGCACGTTGCCTATCTACACAACACTCATTTCAATAGAAATTCGACTTAACCACCAGAAATTCGACTCTTTTATAGCCGCAGAAATGGTTAACTTTCATTTAATAGCTACAGAAACTTGAGTATTTCCTCAGTACAGCCGTACAGACTGTATCAATCAACAGCCTCGCCAAACTTTTCGAAAATTACGAAAAGAACAACATTCGCATTTTCCCGCGCCAAAAAAAAGTTCCGTAAACGGCCTCGTTGAGGCAAAGGACAAAACAAAATAGATCTCACTTACAAAGATCGACACACAAGTCGTCAGAGGGCGACACTTTAGCAGGAAGACGGTCCTCACTGGAGTGGATATCAGGAGGCTGTAAGTGTGCTTCCGGTGAGGGCCCGCGTCAAAGCGCCCGCCGGATGTGTCAATTTGAAGCCGGCGCCATCTTGGAATCTCGTTGACTTCGGGATGTGTGGGATTTGAAATGTACTTTTATGGAACTTGACCTAGATCTAAGGGATACTTTAGTATATTAAGTGTTCAATTTTATTTACTAAAGGAAGTTCTCCAATAAAAATTATATTTTTTTCTAAATGAAGTAGTGGTCTTCTTCTGACGTAAATATTGCAACACCTCAATAGGTTTTGTTGCTATTGACTAGCTTTAATGTTGATTAAGTGTCTGAATATCATGATATTCAGACAAAATCATACAATTATAATTACTCATACAAAACCATTATACTCCATCTAACATATAACACATCGCTACCTAATTTACAACCTATCATTGAAACCAATAATTACAGTGAATAGACCATCATCGTCAATTGTGTACAAGAGAACAACACTATCTATTCGATATTAATTGAATAATCGATTTACTTTATAGTCTATGCACGAGTTATCGCCAGTAAACCTCATTCACTAATGAAGTGTGCGATCATTTATCACCGTGAGGTGCCCGCATTGAATTAGTTGGTTCCCGGGCATTTGTCCTCCAAATATTGTGACAAGGGACAAGCAAACCAATTACTTATCCACTTTCACACTGTATTTGTTTGGAATTTTATATTAATTATAAAATAAATATAATTAATTTTGGTAAGATGCATCGCAGCAGGCCAGTGGGACTCATAAAGAGAAGGATCAAAAACTAATCACCCCGCTTCGCTTGCTTACATAGGAACTGTACTCCCTGATGTTAGATGATGACTTCAGACCATTATTGTTATGCGTCCAGGTTGAAGTAGCCTGGATCCATCATGGTCCTATCTTAAGTATTTCCGCGAGAAATTCGTTATTTGTAACTGAAAATAATCAGTGTTTTTCTAAAACTGAACAGAATTCTGAAATAGACCAGTCTCCGTAACAAACTGCCTTCCAACAAACTTCCTTCTATCCAATGTCTATGGTTTTCATACTTTTTCAATGCATTTGTGGCGAATGCAAGGAAAAATAACACAGCCCGAAAACACACGAGCACGAGATCAAAAGTCACCTAAAACAGTCAAAAGCAATAAAAAAGTTACGCAAACAACGATACTCCAAAGTTTGGAGTAATCTTTTTCTGCACGTACTAATATTCAGTGGAACGTAATTTTATTTAATTTTTTACGTGACTTCCTGGCACCACCTTGGAGTCTCTGGCTTTGAATAAAGTACGAGATCATGAGAGGTACTTAAATGCTTCTTAAGTTACCTTTAAATGTACGAGTGTTATTATTACTAATTAAAATTAAGAGGTTACTGCTAAGCACGCCAACTTGTGTTCAGATCAGTTCAAGGTGAGTTTCAATAACTTAACATCACGCCTTGTAATCCTCGAAGGGCAAAGGTGTACCTAACACCTACATTACACCAGTTATGTTTAAGTCTCATGTGTAACAGCGGGGCGAGCCTATTGCCATCATCCAGGCACAAATCCAGACTTCGTGGCTGCTACTGAGAAATTCCTGATTTATAAACCCAATAACACTTTGCCCGACCCAGGAAACGAATTCTGGACCTCAAATGAGCTCAGCAGTCGCGCTTGCGAGCACTAAGAACGAGCCAGTCTTACAAGAGATTCAATAGCACCAGCAAAACATGGATGATTAAAAAAAGAACAAACAACAAAACGTACGAAGACATACAGCTCTCATTCCCAAAAGCATCCCAACGCTAATAAATAAAGTATTTTGATGTAAATTTCAGATATATTTCCACACCATGTAATGTGCGTGGAAACGCAAGCGTCGCCTATACTCGTATATCACGTCGGGTCGGTTCACACATGAAATGTTTTACAATTTACTTCACGCGATAATGTATGGATCGTATCGTTGTACAATGTACAGTCAGTTGCTAAAGTACCTATGTACAGTTACGAGGACTATTAAGTATCGATCCACTAAGCAATATTCAAGAGTGATCTTCTCGAAGAATGGTAGATAGATAGGAGATGGAATACTATTTATTATTATTATGTAGATGCACCATTCAAATTATAATTACAATGTAGAACTTATATGCCTAAGGTGACACTTTGGGAGGTATTGTCGTGACAAGCAACTAGTTCCTAATGGTATTGGTTCCAACATATTATGTAAGTATTTAGCATGAAATTACAATCAATAAAGGAGAAATGAATTTTAAAATAAATTGGTCTTTATTGCTTCTTCTTAGTGTGCCAATGGCAAAAAAGTTCAACTGTCTTTAGCCCAACATTCAGCGACTCGAAGTCCTTGGGTGCATAAAAAGGGACCTCCCCAAGCGACGTATCCTACGACCTTCTAGTACGAGTACTCTGGGCAAACGACTACGTTAGCAAATATATATATGTTAGAGCTCTACTTTGCAGTCACATAGCAAAATTCAAAAGCGATTTTCTCATGAAATAACGGTTTCTATAAGACCTATTTCGTAATAGTGTGGCTTCCAAAATACTATGTTCGTGAAAAACGTAAAACTTAAATCAATACAGTAGGATACGTATAGGTGTACCTACATTTCATTGCTCGTGACTGTACATACATAGCAAAATTTCTCGTCGAATATCGGAAAAGTATGTTATCGAAGAAAGTACACACTTACGCAGCAGAACAGCAATTAATACCATAATAGAAAATCATTTTCGGATTTCACTAAGTGCAAAAAATATTTTTGCCCTTGACTATGTGTAACTGCAGTTTAAATATCTCGGCACTTAGCTAAAAGGTCTTTTGTCAAAATCTCAGATAAATATTTTAGATAATGTATTTTCTTAAGTACATTTTGATAGTAAGATCTTATCAGTTTAATGTCCAGATTCGATTTAAAGATTATTTTTTAATGTCAATGCGAACAGTATTTTGTAGTCAATTTCTTGAGTACAATATGGGTAGATGGCGATTCAATAGAGTTTGAATCTTTTTGTATACACAAAAAATTCTTCTCCACCTCTTTTAGATTTCAGTATCGTTTTCTCTGAAGAAGATACTGAAAGGAAAACCAAAACTTTATTCAACTCGAAAAGCTACATAATAAAAATACAAAATGGTGGCGGTTTGGTACGTCTACAAGACCTTGTTTTTTTTGCAGACCATTAAATGAAAAAACAAACCGTTAAAAGGTACCCAAGTAATGGACAAATCGTGTTATAATAGCGAAAAAAATTGTATTACCTACCCATAGTTTTGCCGAGTGGCAAATAATTTTTTCCTTTTTCCTTACGCAGTTTTCTTTTATTTTTTCTGTAAAACTTCGCTAAGCTTTCAGAGCCCAGTTTAATTGCCAGTTCGAATTTGTTGAGACGATTCCGCAGTTTTTTGTTCGTCAAAATAATGCGCTCCCATGTTTTGTGCGTATGGGCTGCAATTTGTAGTGATGTGTCGTCTAAATATCTGTGCAATAAAAAAATGGTTTGTTGTTGTATTTTGTCGTCAGTATCAGATTTCGACAATAAGTTATGTTTTAATTCGAATTTCATTATTACCCGAAAATATTAAATCCTTAGGTTTTTCATCGAAAAAAATTTCACTGATAGGTAGGTACTAAGGTACCTACTATGATTGACCCTGGAATCGAACCCAAATCGCTACGCTCAGTCAGCAGTCACGTTTAAAACCACAACACAAGCCGGGCATATTCCACCATTGGTACCTAAATCATTCACGTAGGTCACACTGACTTACGTAAATTATAAAATAATGCAATTTTTAGGCAAAAAAGAAAACAATTTACATATTTGCATGCAAAAAATACAACGCAAAAAAGTTAACTTATGAAATACGACCTTCACCGTCAGTTACTCACGAAAATATTTTCCAAGACATCTCCAACGGCAAAGCAGAAATGGCATCCCGCCTTGTTTCTTTGTAAAATGTTTTAGCGCCAAAAACGAAAATACCACCGCTATGCATTGTCAACAAAGGAATAAATTACAAGAATAAATGTGGGTAATTTTGGAAATTCGAATAACGTGTGGGTATTTTTGGTCCAATAAAAACTTGGGCTCGTATGTAATACCTACACAATGGGCCATGTTGGTCACACTTGACGTTTATCCTAAGTGCGCTCTGTATACTTTGTCTCGAATTTCTTATTAATAAGTAAGACTATAATGAATTAATAAAATACAAAACTTGTCTGTAAATAAATGTTTATTGCCACAAAAGCATTGAATATAATAAGATGCTGAACTGATTAGATCAGCAGTCATCTTATGGGCTCGTTACATTGTAAGTTAAGTACTTTCTTCATTGATCCACTCACTATACTTAAGAAGCAATGGACGCAGTAATGCATGTAATGCACACTCATAGAATCAGGGTTGCTGCCACCATAAATATTGATATAATGGTAATTATTGAAAATTCAAATTTTTCAATAAGTTTAGTTTATTTTTTTTTTTTGTGTAGAGGTAAAGGCGATAAAAACTTTTTTGGTTTTAATTTTCGTATACATCAAAATCTAAAATTTCTTTGATTATTTCTTGATAATTATCTCCCGCCTTTAAAAACGACGTGGTGCCTTTTGCCAAAACCTTTCCTTTTTCATTGCGGAAATATGTTTCGATCACTGAAGAATTACCGCTTGTCAATGATTTGGTAACCACGTTTATTTCGTCACCATCAACAGCTGGTCGGATATAACTGTTGACAAAAAAAAATTGAACACCTACTGCAATTAATAGCAGCCAGCTACAATACTATCCTAAGCGATAACCCGTTAATTTATTTATTATCACATAACATCACGCCTATAATCCCTACAGGGTTAGTCAGAGGTGAACCTAATAGTACAGCCACATTTCGCCAGTAATGTTTAAGTCCCATGTTATAGGGGACGAGCCTATTGCCATCATCTGGGCACAAGTCCAGACTCCGTGGCTGTTTACTGAGAAATTCCTGATGGAAAAACCCAATAACACTTTGCTCAACCCGGGAATCGAGCCCATGACCTCATGCTCAGCTGTTGCGCTTGCGACCACTAGACTATCGAAGCAGTCAGTGTATATAGTGTGGAAACTTTCAACGGGGCGGTAAGGGTAACTACCTTAACCGTTGCAGAAAATAGTCCTATGAGACTATCCATAATTTTTCGCGAAATTTTGATCCCATTCACAGATTTAAAAAAAAATCTTCTAAGACCATTTTCGTGTAGCTGCAACGGTTAAGGTAGGGTCCCCTTACTGCCCTGCTGAAAACTTCCACCCTGTATAATAATTATGTTAATATTAAACTTACGGACAACTATTGATTGCCAGTTTTGTGACAACAATAGATTTGATTACCAACAATGTTTCTTCTGCCATCCTTTTGAAATTGATGACACAGTGGTGGAGCTTGTTTAAAAAAGTAAGGTCCGTTTTTAACTAATTTTTTAAACAAAAGTAGGAACAAAATGATCAATCTATCTACTCAGCCTACCGCAGTCCACTGCTGAACATAGGCCGCGAAGCTGGCGTCATATCACCCTGTCCACCGCCTTCCGTATCTGATGTCATCGGCCCATCTTGCTAGGGGGCATCCAACGCTGCAATGAGAAGTATAGAAAATCACAATCACCTACTTGACATTCATACTCGTTGTCCATGACAATCTGCCATCAGTATTGCTGAGCTGTGTGTAAAACGATAACACGTCGATCACAGATGCAATGTAGCCTCCATGCAGGGATCCCCCCATGTTGCACATAGTCTTGTCTACAGTAAACGTGCCTTGAAATGACCCATTAGAAACTGGTTGCAATTTCACCTAAAATGTACAAAAAAAAATGGAAAATAAATATGACTGGAAATGGTCAATAAATAAAGAGAGAGTGATACAAGTTTATTTAACACTTTTCCCAATATCAGTATGAATCAGGTATTACATTTTTTGTAAAAGTAATTTATCAAAAAGGTATTATAAAAAATATAGGTATCATTGTGTCTTTCTTAACCATTTGCATCATAATAAATGTTCTTTGTTTTGAGTGCCTATCCCTAACGCTTAGTGCTTTGGTCTCGTCACTTGATTGTTTTTTTTTTTAAATTGATTTGCCAGCTGGTGTTAAGCGTCCGCTAATCTCTCTACATAATATCTACCTGTTAGGTACCTTACACTGAAATTGAGTAAACCTTTCACTACCTACTAGGGACCTAATGCTTACGTTGTTATACTAATAACATGCCGAAAAGAATCACTCACTTATACAAATAGCATAATTTCGAGATCAGTATCAGTGCCATTAAATCCCATTTCAGTGAAGTAAACGAATAATGCCATCAGATCAAAACATAAAGATTAACCCGTCAGGGTACAGAAGATGTAAGGTAAGGGAGGACCATGAATTCAGTTTATTCAGCACATGATTTTAGACCCCACAGGGAAGATACTGACTGTTTCATCGCCTATCCCTAACACTTAGTGCTTTTGTCTCGTCACTTGATTGTTTTTTTTTATTGAAATTCTAGTACTTAGGTGCTAACAGTCCCTTCTCTCTACTTAGTGATATTCACCTATTATTCACTACCTACTAGGTACCTAATGGTTACGTTATTAAACTAATAACATGCCGAAAGGAATCACTCTTATATAAATAGCATCATTTCGAGATCAGTATCAGTGCCAAATGCCATTTCAGTGAAGTAAACAAATACAGTGCCATCAGATCAAAACATAAAGATTAACCCGTCAGGGTACAGACGATGTAAGGTAACGCATGACAAGACGATGTATGCACATGATTTTAGACCCCACAGCGAAGATACTGACTGTTTCATCGGTAATAAAACAAATTCAGCTGTTTCTTAAAGAAGTGCAATACCTACTCGGTCAACATGCATGGAACTTATCTTTATCTTTGAACATAATTATATCAATTTGTTTTCTTTTTAGGAAAAAAAAATCAATGATTGCGTCCTCACGTAACACACTATATGTACTCGTTTTTCACTTCTTATCATATTTGATGCAGTAGATAGTTTATGCATTGGACTGATAAGTAAAAGCAACGACCATTTCACTTCACACATATACAATCCAATAAGTACCTAATAATGCATTCTTTAAATTATGATTTGATCTTCGTAGAAATAAACAAGTCTCAATTCTGAAGTTAACACGAGTCCTTGTTCGTTACGAGAATGAACGCAGTTGATGAGAATAAATCAATAGGTAAACCATGCCCACCCTGCATTGACTTCGCAAAAAATGTTCTTTGGTGTTTTTTTTTGAGATATTGATATCCGTTACGTCTGTAAATTTAAATGAGCAAATTAAATTTGAAACGTACCTATCCATTTGAAAGAGAAAAAAAAAATAATAAAACAAAATAATACCTTGCTTAAAACAGTGCCATGATCAAAAGTTGTCTTTTTTGCAAGAAGATCCATTGCTTTTAGAAGACGAGCAGCCCTGCCGCTTGCTGCCATTTTTTTAAGCGCTTCAAAAAAACTGTGATAGTGTAAACCATTTGCGGTTTCGCGCTCTTTTATGTTTTCCAAATCGAATTTTTTGGTGTTGCTACTGTTCCATGCAGGATCCTAATATTGATTTAGGACTTTATGCAAAGGATTTTTCCTAAATAAAAAACTCATAAAACCATTAATTTGTTTCATTCCTTTATTTTAAAATATTTTTCTGCCTTTTTCTGTCAATGAGAAGACTGAGACTTAATTTTATGTTTAATTGTTTTGGTAGAGATGTTGAGATCTCAGTCTGGCAACTCAAGCCGGATCAACAAGCGAGCGGGCTGCTTATGTCGGTTTGTTCGCAAAATTTACAAAATTCAATTTTCCAGGTAGTTTCCCGGGTTTTGTTGTAATCTCAACGTGTATTATTTCCAGTTATTCCATTGTGTATTTTCTATATTTATTTATTTACTTAGAAATGTTTAGAGTTTCAACGTAATCTAAGTGACAGATGTTACGGTGCTAACTCGCGCCACTTTTGGATCAATTACTTGTTTTTGATTGAATACAACATGGAAGAAGGCAAGGATACCATCGTTGAAATGGAGTGTAACCTACCAGAGTCAGGTAAAGGTAGTATTCATTTAGTAATTGCCTATTATTTTCGCACTCATGTTTGACGTTCGTTCGTATAATCCGACTAAAATTAAAATGTCATCATGTAACTTTCAATCCAATAAGATTAATCGCATATTTTCGCAGCTACCAACGATTTAAAATAAAATTTGTATACCAATAGTATATGCTTGATATAAACTCCTATTCTGCATCCGAGGATATTCATTAAATCAGTAATTCTGTTCGATTAACATAAATATTGCGTACCCTAGAATGGACCTATTTTCCTTGGTCGGATTATAATCCAAACATCAATAAGGTTTTGTATCTATTTTTGAGTTACAAAATACATATCCGTTTATCGTCGCTCTTGGTATTTCTTCTGAGAAATGGCATTGAATACGAGAATCGTATGAATGATTTAAAATATTATGCGTACTTGTAAAGCAATAATGTTGATGAAATATTTATTTTTTATAGGTTAGAATGAAAGTTGGACTCATTGTGCCAGTACTGTATCATAGATTTCGGTTTCCTTTTAAGTAATCATTCTTAGTAAATTAAAGCATATCAAAACTGATTTCTATTTTGACATAGAATTGTTATTTCAGTAAAAGCATTTTTAGTTTTCACTTATTACATTTTCATGTATGTGCGGTAACCCACATAATATATGATACAAGTCAAACTGTACCAAGTTTGGTATGATAGGAGCAAGCATGATCAAAACATCTTGCTTCCATAATACGATAATTTATTTTCTTGAAATCTAAATCCCAAATCAATCCTTGATTTAGTTATAATCTTAATCTTGTGTAAATTAATTAATAATTATTAGTTACATTACTGTGATTTTTTGCATAGTGACTTAATGTAAGAATTGATGGGTTGGCTTGAAATAAGATTAAATCTCATTTTGAAAATATTCTTCAATTTATCATTTGCTCTACGATAATAATACATGTTATCCATACATTTAAATATAATTTTATAGAATCACTATCTTTAGCCTGTTGAATACCATAACCCAAAAAAAAATACTAAAAAGGACCTTGAACATAGAACGCCTTACATAACACCGTTTCTATTGGGTTTGCTTTGGACAAGTTGCAACATGTTCACATAGAAACTAGTTTAGTCTAGACAAGACTTATGTTGTATAACTTTTTATAAAATAATGGGCCTCTCGGTTGCTATCCTTGATTAGCTTGATGAGCGAGTCGGTTAAAGTACTTGCACTATTTTGAAGAGCAACGGTTTCTGTTTTAATTAAAGGATAATAATATCTATACATTTAAATTGAGCGATTGATATTTATATTGAGATCCTGATATTTAGACGCTGTTGCAAGCGCCATGATTATGAGATGATATCGGGAGCTCATAGGGGAAAGTTTAGTTAGAAACCGTGAAAGCTTAAAAAAGTATTTGTTAGTAAGTTTGTAGGGGGTAATCTTCGGAACTCTTAGTCCGATTTAGAAAAAAAATCACTAATGGGAAGCTAGATTAAACCCAAGTATCATATTTAAAACATTTCCGTGGAATACTTTCAGATCATAACGGGAGCGAAACCACAGGCAAAAGCTAGTAACATTATAAAAGTAAAATTGATCAAGTTTTAGAGTTTACAAAAATTTCCTATAATATAGAAGAAGCCAATAACACCTTGCTCAACCTGTGAATTGAACCCAAGACCTCATACTCTGCAAAAAGACTTCACAACCACCAGACAGACAAAACAGTGTTTTTAAAAATAAAATTTATCATTTCCAGAACCAGCCCCAGAAGTCCCTCTTGTGGATGCCACAGGAGATAGTTTGGGGACCAAAGCTAATAAGGACGATTCGCAAAATCTGTTCCCAGATAGTCCTGTTTATGAGCCTGATGATGACATAATGGTAGGTTTTGCAGTTTAATTTAAGTAACCGTTATTTACAATAGGAAGTATCTAAAAACATAGTGTTTAGTTGTCGCATTTATATAATTTTATTAATGTCTGTCATTTGTAAAGCTTATCTAAACAATAGTTGCAACATCCAAAGGTTGTTTATGAATTTTTGGAAATACTGATTTTCTTCTAGAATTTTTAGGAGTTATATTTCGTTAATGATTATTTAGGAACTGGGATTTTGGAACTATTCAGAGAGTGGAAAAGTGACAGCGCTAGACAGCTGTCTAGCACCATCTCTTACCCACTCTCGGAATAATACTAAAACATTCCTGCACTAACAGATCATGGTAACCAACCTGTTTTATTTTAATGATTTTCAATATTTTCACTTTCAGACTATTAGCAGTGGAACTGACGACGTTAACGTTATATCGTCAGATACAAAAGGTAAGTCCCATTCTAAAAGACATTCCCATTCTGAAATTCTGTAAAAAAATATCCATCATATACTAATATTATATATAAATTACAGAAGAACCTACCGCCCAACCTAAAAGAAAACTATCAGACGACCCTTCAGACAGCAGCGCAAAGATACAAAAGCTAGAACTGACTGACGACGAATTTGCTGTCTCCACCCAATCGCTGGACAATGAAGTGTCCGAAATCACTAGTCCAACCAAACGGAAGTTCGGAGAACTTGAACTTCCATCGACCTCCCGCGTCCGTACACCAATCCGGTCCAGTCCTAGGAGACTTAAAAGATCCAACAGCGCTGAACTAACCAAACCTAAAACGCCAAAGACCCCAAAATCCCGACCAGCCAGTGTCGACATCACCAAGTCGAGAAAAACACCGCGCAAAGTACAATTAGAACTGGCCAAAGAAGAACCGAAAGAGGTTCTAGTTGTTTCCGACAGTTCCAGCTCGCGACCCAGCATAGAGTTCGTCTCAGAAATGCCCGCTCCAAAAGTCCCAGAAATACCTGCACCAAAAGTCCCAGAAACAATTGCAGAAGAAAGTTCGGAGTTAGACGACTCCCAAGGTTTCCACCTAGAACTTTCGCCAACCCCTGACCATTCGGAAAATGGCGATAAAACTAAAATCCCAAGCAACAGCGATCCAGTGCTTATTAGGGATCGAGAAGAAGAGCTCAGTCCTGGCAAAATAAGTGCAACTAGAAGTGAAGGATACAAATACTCTGATCAGGGCAACTTCTCGCAACCAAAGCCTAAGGTTTGTCATATAGAAAAAACTACCGATCAGGAAAGCACGGATAGTGTCGGTTCACTTAACTTGGAGAGCCCAGAACACACAATGGCAACTGTTGCTTCCAAATTGATCTCCAAGCTCTCCAATGGAGATTCATCTACTCCTTCTGAGGTTGTAGAAATCAAGACCAGTGCTGAAGACAGCGATAGTACTCCCGATATGATGAAGCTTAACTCAATTAAAAGCAAGAGAGGGAAGAATGAGTCTTACAGGTCCAGCAACAATGCTACTCCCTCGACGATTTCACCACTTGCGAACGGCCATTCCTTGCCAATCAACACACCGCAAATACCAGTGTTCGACGTGCATATCAGTCACAATGAGGACAATGAGTTTCTGTCTCTGTACGTCGTCCGAACAGATAACGATCTCGGTATGGACATGTGTAGGGAATACCAGAGGATCTCCAAAAGGTTCACGATAGATCCGTACATGGCTGATGTGTCTGTCAGCAATTCTCCGTCAAGCGTCACCAGTGGCGGCATGATCAACTTGCCCAATAGAACCTCATTCGCATCTACAGTCAGTTCGACCTCAACTTCAAGCAACCGAACAAGTGATGGCGCGTTTGTAGTGCCGCAACCGCCGCGGAAATCTATCGCGAACCCAACTACATCCGTCAAAGGATATGAAGCCTTAATGAAGAAGCTGCAAGACTTATTCTCCCATATCCGAGATTCTTCGGTAGATGAGGGACTCAGTGATGATAAAGTGTCAGTTGGTATTCAAACATCTGTTTCTAATGATAGTACTATGAGCAACGGTAATGCTAGTCCAGAGGAAGTGAACAAATGTGATAAGGCGACGCCAAAGAGTTCGTTGAAGAAGACTCGCGTTCGGGGTCGACGGCACATAGCCGGGAAGACTAAGCGAGCTTTGCTACCAACCCAGCCCGAAGAACCAGAGTATATGCACGGTATGAACTCTCCCGAAATGGTGCCGACTAACGGCGAAAACGGAAAAGTTTCCCCAGTGAAATCTCCCAAAGACGAGAAACCGCTATCCTCTTTGGTAGCCACGCCAAAATCTGTGAACAAACTGAAGACGAAGAAACGACCCACGTCCCCACGGCCGGCGACCCCAGTAGAAAAGGCAGTCGTAAAGCCGGAGTACCCAGGATTTGCGCCAGACACTGTGGTGTTGGCCAAATGGGTTGACAAACGTTACTATTCGGGCAAAGTGTTGGAGATAACTGAACTAAACAAATATTTGATCAAATTCGACGATGGCCAGAGTAAGGTGTTGTTGGACGATTTCATAATATTTGGTGATATGAAGACGCTGCCTTTGGAGGGACAGTCTGTGTATGCTATGGTTGATGAGGAGCAGAACTATGAACCAGGGTTGGTGCTTGGCATTGAGGAGAATGACAGTGGAACAGTTACCTACAAATGTACTACTGACGGGTGAGTTATTTTGTATGTTTTAATAGCAATGTAGCCTGCAACTCAAAGAGTGCTGACAGAAAAAACATTGCCCTTTGGGCTCGAAGATCTATGTTCACTGTCGACTCTATTTTGTAACGAAACGATTGCCACAAAGAACTAAATTACTATCGCGAAATAACACTCCTTGATAATTACAAATAAGAAAAGCCATTCATAATGAACAAGGTCATTTTTATCCCTGGATATCTAGGCCATTGTCAGTCATCCATATATGGTCACATGTACCTCCACGCTCACTGACGGTCGACCACTTTTCAACCTTATAACTTTGGGCAAAAGGGTGAAAAATGGTCAACCGCAAGTGAACTCGGGTTTGAAACACACCAACACTTAAAGCATGCACGTGTCCGTTCCAGCGACACGCTAGTGATGGTGACGGCCAGCGAGCTGTACCTGACGGAGGACCAGGCGCGCTCGCTCAACGAGTCCGCGCGCGCGCGCTCGCCCTCCGCGCCCTCCACGCCGCGGCGCCGCCACAACAGGGAACTGGACCTCGATAATATTATACAGGTAATAACAAACGGCACATGGGAAGAGCTCGTAGCTAAATAATAACAGCCACACGAGTCGATCTTCAAGGTTAAGCCGCGCTAACCAAGGTCGGTCTGTGGATGGGTGACCATCCATTACATGCCAATTGCCGTTGGTCCCATATAAAATACTGGTACACAGCTGCATCTTGGAGCTGGATCTTGATAATATTAAACAGGTAAAGGTTCAAACCAACCTTGTAATATTATGCAGGTTACACATTATTTACCTCTTTTTCTTGACGTAATTTTGTTTTGAGGGCTCTCCTTAAACCAGAATTACATCAAGAAAAACATTACTCAAGCTGTTTCATATGCGTGGACACCAAATATCACGAATTATTATCACCACATGATTATCGCATTTAGTTCGATGCGGTGTTTAGTTGAGACTAAAAAAAAATCGTAAATAAATGAGAGATCGAATAATAATAATGAGATCGTATTGTGATCATTGTTTTATTTTAATTGCAGGGCCCCCGCAGTGCTCGCAGCCGAGACAAGTGCAGCACGAGCGCGCGCAAACGTGTCGCCTCACCTAAGAGTCCTAAAGCATCCACATCTGGTATTTCAGGTAAAAAACGTTCATACAGTAAAATATCACCGGCGCAGTAATCGCGGTCCCCGTTTGTATGCTATGTAATTGGGACTACCCTATTGATTTTACTGGGGCAGGCTCTAAACTCCTAAACAGAAATGTTATCGGAAATGACCCATTACCACTGCTCCACTTGAGAATCGTACCTAGAATGCTTTCTTTATCGTGTGGTTAGTGTCTAACCAGGTGTCAGAGTTTTTATGCCGCCCAAGGGCCTCTGACTCGGCTTTTACACGCCGTCGAGAAATATCTCTCAGGCATGCTGGTTACCTCACGATGTTTTCCTTCAACGAAGCAAGTGATAATTATAAGTACAATAAGGCACTCACGATTGCGGCCTACAGTCCTACGAAGATTTTTTGGCGTTTAAATGCTATTGACAGAAACGTTTTGTGAAAACAAATGGCAGCATTACTTCCGAATTTGTCCACGCGCCAAAAGTTCCTTGTACCCTTTACATTACATTGATACTTTACGTTATTCGACATGTGGTTTAGTTATTTATGTTGATTACTCATTTTGCAAAACACACTGCTATTTCGGCCGTCTTCATGTAGCCCGGATAGCTCAGTCGGTAGAGCATTGGACTTTTAATCCAAGGGTCCAGGGTTCAAGTCCCTGTTCGGGCGGTTTCTTTTTTATTCTTTTGCATTTTATTTATCATTTTAAATTAACAATATTCGATCCTAATTATTGGAATTTCCTGGTTTTCGGGAGATATGCAACAATACGCAGAATTCTAAGATTGTTTGTATTCAAATGTGATAATTATTACTGCGCGCTCGCACTAACGAAGCATTTGCTTATAAATATATCTGATAAAGGTTTTAACAAAGAGAAGAGAGGAAGTAGAGAAAAAAAGAGAGATATCAACATGTTTTTATGAATGTTCTGCCAGGTCATGAAAACTATGTTAACATTGACATGGTAACACAGGTAGTTTTCAAGTTGCTGATATGAAATGAATAAATATCGTGTAGGTAAAGAGTACAATAGAATTTATCAATTATCAATTCAATATTTGATATAGTATATTTTATCTTAGTTGTCAAGTGGATAGTACTTATTTAAACTATGACAAAATATCCCATTTTCAAGACCCATTCTATGAGTCAACCTAAACTGCTCGATGTAGAAGCATGAAATTTCCCACAAGATTTATTATATAGATTACAAGAGAAGGACTTTGAAAATGTGGGATACATTTTATTTTTAATTCTAAACGGGTTACTAATAAAAAATGAAGGTTTGTTTGAAAATTCGTTATGTTTTGCTGATCAGATCCCGTTGGGTGCATGGCTTGCGAAACTGAAAAATCTACATACAAAAAATCTTTGTCTTAGGAGGAAAAGCCAAGAGCACACCGTTTGGACGCAAGCGCCTCGCGAGCGAGAGCAGCGAAATGAGTGAAAGTAGCAACTCTGCCCCTCCAGTGAGACTGGAGGAGGTGGCCGGCGTCGAACCTGAGGTACAGCGCACCCCCAGGAAGATTGATGGCGTTAAAGGTGAGATCATAAGTGAGAAACCAGTTTTTATTTTTACTAAAGAAAATCATTAGCCATATACATACTGTCACACGTTAATTTTCCTACGGTAATTAACTTCCTACATCTGCTACAGCAGGTCTCCTAGTTATATAGTTCTTACCAACATCCTTCGTATTCCATCGTTCAATGATATCGTAGTCAAGAATAAGCCCATAGGCCATAAATAAATAAAATATATCAGCCTACCTAAATATTAGGCTTTGAGTGAACTATGATCACCAAAACCGTAGGATCTGCCTTTTTCTAGCCTGTACTGCCCCCCTCCTTGGCAAAGGACTCCCCCCATTCCATTAACTTCTCTCGGTGTTGTGCCTCTTCGCGCCAATTTGTGAGGAAGCCATCTTATCTGCTCTAAATCATTTCTAGCGGCTCCACATAGCAGTCGCAATATTAGCGCCGTTAGACTTCAAATCTTTCACTATCCTTCGTATTGCGGAAGCTCCGCTGTTTTAGGAAAAACAGTCCCCTTATATATTTCCTAACCATAACTTACCCATTTGTTAGCAGTGTCACTGACATAACACGAAGAAATCAAATATCCAAAAAACAAAACAAATCGCAGCTATGAAGTTAATCGGTATTTCATTTCAATCAATAATCTTACTTACCATTTAAAAAATAAGTCACAAAATCACATACCATTTACCTCTCTCCAGCCGGTCCCCTGCAATTAAAAGGAGCTTCTAAACAGAACATCGGCAAGAAGAACTCCAAACTAACTAAGTTTGAGAACGATGAGGACACGGTATCGAAAATGGGACCGATACCGGGACCGGATACCAAGCTGTTTGCTGGGCTGCACTTCTTGCTGACTTGCACTGAGACGCCGAGGCGGACGCGGACCGCTGCTACTAATGATAAGGTAACAACATAATATATTAAAATACTAATATCACGGCTATAATGTCCAGTCTTACCAAAACCTATCTGGCAATTTAAATACATAAGTTGCAATAATATGGCAGTTGCACAAACTTGAGTCACTATTTCACTTTCACCAATACTTGCGCCTGTCGAATAGCTACTTTCGATTCAAAATATAGAAATTGTGTGTACACACTTATACAGACAGAGGTTCGAATAGATAGTCCGATATTACTATTAGACTATAATTATCTGTCCTTCATACCCATAGAAGTTTTCATCCATGTGGATTGAGAAAATACATTAGCATCATTGATCATATAAAAGATTCTACATTTTGTCACCACATATCTTCTACATCAGATGTTAATTTCTCCAGGCCACCCAAAGCGCAGAGACCCGCCACTACTCTTCTGAAGAGGATGGGGAGACCACTTCCTCAGTAGCCGGCACCGATACTGAAGACCTGGAGTTCTGCGACAGACCCTTCAACAAGGAGCGCCTCAAGGAACAGCTGGAAGCTGGTGGAGGGACCGTGTACAGGTAAATACAAAGAAGGAAATAAAGAAATCAAAAGAAAAGTTATGCAAATCAGTAAGTATTGAATTTCAAGTAACTTAAAAAAAATATCTGCTTTTGAATATCTTGACAATGGACAACATCTTTGTGGACAAATTTTACGCGATGTTTAATGGTTTAAAGGTTGTAAACTAACTTTACAAGCAAGGTATGAAATAGGCACTAAACTGACGCTTTTGTAACATGCTCATCGGAGATGTCAGTCTCCACACAAACAGATAAACTCCGCAATTATTATGAAAACATTACAACACAAACCAACTTACTTCCGTTTCCCTCTTTCCAGCCACTTCGACGACGTACCAAGAAACAAATACACCGTGTGCAAGTTGATCGCGCCTCGTCCCTGTCTCACAGCGAAGTACATCCAGTGCCTCGCAGCGGATATCCGCTCCGTGTCCCACGGCTGGGTTATCATGAGCTGCATCGACAACACTGTGCACGACATCGATTCGTTCGCTCTGCCGGCTGGCTGGTCTATACTCAAACAGAGGTTCATTAACTGGGTGAGTAGGGACATGAGTACATCGGGATACCTTTCACGGTCTATCTTTTGAATAGTAACTTAAGACGCATACAACTTCGCGGTCTTTATCTTGACAGAATAATTAATTGACGTAATATCAACAGAGAATCAAAATGTAATTTACTGAAATTGACAGGTTTTTGACAAATTCCTTGTACGGTCACGAGCACGAATATGTATAGTATACACTTTCCTAAATTTAAAAGCAATTTACGCGAGATATAACGATTCTAACTTGGAGATGGGATCTATTTCATAAAAATATGAGTTCCAAAATGCTATTTTCGTAACAACGTGATATCTTAATCAGAACAGTAGGAGAAAATCACTTATAAAAGTTGGTAAGTGTTTACATATTGGTGCTCGTGACTATACAAGCGTGGTGCAAACCACCAAAGTTATTTTTGTTGTTAAGGCTACTTTTAAAAAGTGTGAAACTATTTAAAACTTTGAGCTGATGATAATATTTATGTTCATTTCCCTGGCAAAATACATAACGTCGGCTTCAATTCAGGGCCTTGTAAATGCACCCCTTTTTATAGGAGAAATTAAAACTACTACAACTGTTTTAAATATCAACCAACAAGTATGACAAAGGTCCTAGATTCGTCTGTTTTACCGACCTGCGTGCTGACTAGTTACTACTTAATTTATATCCATTTTGATGAAAAAATCCATTTCGCCAAAAATTTTGATACAAGGTACTGCACTGACGCCGATGATAACACTTCCTAACTCTACTATTTCTCCAGGTGCCGCCCTCAGGCCGGCGCAACGCAACATTCTTCAAAGACAAGATCATCCTTCTCTGCGGTGACCAGGACACCTTCGTGAAGTTCTGGGAACGAGTGTGCACCCTCGCCGGCGCCACAACGCGAGTGGTCAACGAAGAAGACCTCAACATGTCCGGGGCCCTAGCCCTGGTCACCGAATGGGACTGCCCTCACGAAGTTCAGAACAAGGCGAATCAAGATAACATCCCGCTTGTGTCCACTACATGGGTCGTGCAGTGCTTAATAGAGGCCCGCGTCATCGCCCCTACCTCCCACGAAAAGTTCTCATTTATGTTCACTGAGCCAGAATGATCCTGGGATTTTAAAAAGATCCTCATAATACGTGAAAATTGACACTTGAGGTGACGCGGCAGTGACGCTTAGTGTAAGTGAAGTGAAATAGACGAATTAATTACTTTACCAGTGGTTTAGGTACAATCAGTGTATGAAAACGTTGATCAGTTTTGAACTTCGACCCGGTCTGACTAAGCATGGGTAGCACTAATGACTTCTGGTGGATGTTACTAAGTTTGCGGAAGCGTAGCGACACACCAGCTGAAAGATACGCGACGAAAACTCTGCGTGCTTATGTTTCCTATGAAAATTATGTGACGTAATTTCGGCCTGTTTATTCATACTCAGATAATTTATGATGTCTTTCAGCTGTAAATACAACAATGTAATAATTTCGGCTGTACTGCTACTTGTCAATTTATTGATGTAGCGACACAGTCTGTCTTTTTCGAAGTCGCCTTTTGTAAACCCTTAATGTGACAAAGTTCTAAGTATGGTCAAGCATTTCGTAAGTCAAATGCATATGGTTGTTAAAGTACAAAGTATATTGGTTACGCTAGACATAATTTAACAGAATTTAGACAATGTATGGTGACAGCTTACAGTGTTTAGAAGTTTATAAAATATATACAGAAACATCTTAGCGATAAGTTGCTATTTTTGTAAGCAAAAGTTAATCAAAATATAATATTTTATGCACAACCTAATGCACTGCCTATACCACTGGTTAGTAAGCTTTAAGAAGTGAAAGAAACAAATGTTAAAGTGTAAAACTATAACTGCAAGCAAGCAAGTTCAGGAGAAAAGACTTGAGATTTTTTTCTATAAAAGAAAATCTTGGTGTTAATAGTGTATAAGGAATGTGTAAAGGTATTCCTAAAATGGATTTATTATTGTTGTTATATGGTGTCGTCGCGATAAAATCTAAGTTCTTGGGGTTGCTACACACCAGTTCAGCTCGGCGTAATTCGACACGGCTGAGAAAAAGCCAAGATTCCTGCCGAACCGAACAAAACATGATTCAGTGATGGTAAATGACGAACGGAGCTCACCAATCGTTACGAGCGAAATGAAAGCCGAATGTGTGTTCGGTGACTGCTTCAGACCGTCTTTTTCGTTCAATAAAATCTGCCGAAATGAATGTAGTATTTTAATAGGGTAAGCCAAGCTTTGCAGCTTGTATGAACGTATCGCCACTAAACAAGTGTAGCAACATTTACAAGTACTTACAAGAATTCTGTTAATCTGATTAAGGCTAAAGCAACTAGCGACGGCAGCTGTGCTGAGCACCCCAATGTATTTAACAGTATAGCTACTTTCACTGACCGCATTCCCGGGATAAAGTTAACCCTATGATTGCTAGTGACATTTGTCATGTGTATGTCGGTAAAAAAGGCTTGTTCCGGGGTAGAGTCGGATTGGTTGTAGTGGTTCACGGGAAAGCTAAATTTTGAACTTCTAAAATGAAATAAAATCTCTACCTCTAAATTAAAACATTCATACTGCGACTGATTTCAAAATTGTATCAATTACAAAAAATATACTTAATTTCTGCTCTCAATGCCTTACTGTGTATCTGGTTTTCTACAAAAAAAATGGCGTGCTCCCATTCGACATAGTGTTTTTTCGTGGCGCAAAGTTCAAAAATGTCTTTTTTCAAAATGGGATTTAGCCTAAAATTTGTTGCAGGAGTCATGTATAAGTGACACTAAAAAGTTCAAAGACTTGCTGACTATAAAAGAATGATAACATAGGTAGCTAAGTATAATCTAATAGAAATAAATTGGTATTCAACTGTATATGGTCTCATTTAGGTATAAGAATTTATATAAAAATTGTCATTTTTGTGAATATAGAGTTGATACAAATCATCAATTAAAATTGTATCGGTTTAAAATCGATGCTTAGCCAAAGTGAGCTAATAATATGTTTAAATTACTATCTTGAACAATATATTAAGGATCATGTCTTTTTGTTATTTATTTTTAATTGATTTTATTTCAGTCTGTAGCAAGTATGGGCATTGCATGAAGAGTGTTTGTTTAAATTAAACTTTTCATCTGTAAGGGATTGAGTTGATCAATAAAATCAGTTTAATGTTATTTTTTCTTAATGATTTCTATAAAATTGTCATTCGTTCCTTTATAATAATATGATTGAATCATGGATTTTCGACAGTATTTTTTTGTATAAATTTTCGACATGTAATTTAGGGTGTCACAAAGTTAGGATTAAGATCGATGTTAATAATTATTTGTTTCTAATTCTCATTGACATTCTATTCTATTTGATTTCTCAATTTTGTATTTGATGTCGTTCAAATAAGGTTCTATTTACACTTGTATCTGTGCAAGTAGTATTATAAAAAATACTTACATCTTTTGACATCCTCATGTAAAAAGAGTGTCATAAGTTTGTCATATGCAGGGATCCAGCGATATATTCCCATAAGGCCAGCATCGTCATAATTAAATGACCAAGTCTTAAGTTTCTTCAGTGGAAAAATACTTACTTGCACTACTCAAAATGTAATAGATCCTAATATTTATATTGTAAATTACTATAGTAAGTATAGATTATGAAAAAGAATGTTGAAGTCGAGGGATAAACAATGCTAGGATATACCTGATGTACTATAAAATTAAATAAATCAGTGTATTAGACATGGTGGGTGATGTATTATTAACAAATCCGGTGATAAACTTCACTTGTTGATCTCTGAGAAGGGAGCAAGAATCGTATGATTGGTCGTAAAAGTAGAGTGCGTCATGGTTCTACTGGCGGGGCCGCGTAGCCTTAGTCGGAACAAACAACAACACTATTCTTTTTTTCAATAGAATTTGCACCGATCCCTACCGACAATGTAATTCAAACTCCAAAAGAAATATGACGCACTTTATTGGGAAATACTGGAATTATGTACAAGTAGGTAAATGTTGTATAACATAATTCGATCTGACTTTGTACATAGTATGTGAAAGTTTTTTTTTTCTAATTAAAGCACACGCTAGTTCCTCATGATTTTTGACAGCTGTTTAGTAAAATGGTGTTAATGTTGGTATAAATAAGGATTGTATTTGCATGAAAGCGATGTGTGTGGGTAGATATGAAAAGAGGTTATTTAATCTTTGTATTACGAGAAATGCGTCCGCAAGTGCGGTTTATCAAATAATTCATGTAAAATGATTTATATCTATAGTCAAATATTTAACGGGCTTTGAGGCCAAAAATATAAGAAATCCCTGCCAAATTCTTGTACATTTTGCAACAGAAATTGCCAATTATGTAATCCTGAAATATAAATGTATAGTTTGGTGGTATAGTCACTGGATAAATGAATCTTGTACAGTAAAATATAATCTATTTTAATTCGAATATGTAAATAATAATAGACTTGAATGTTTTGGAAGTTTTTAGCCTAATTATATACAGTATAGAGAATATTTCTATGTTACGTATGTGCGTGGCTGTTAATAGATATTTAATTGTCGACGGTGGAATTTTTAAACGTCGTTCATGAATATTTTGTTGGATTTGCAACATTTGGCTCAGTGCTGAAAGTTGAAAATTTAACAGTACCGTATCTTAATAAATTTCAAAATTCCACGGTTGTTGTGCTAAAATCTATAAAATTTCTAGGTAAATAAAGAACTGAGGGCTAGTGTGTGCCAATCAAAATTGATGTAAAACTTCTTGAAGTGACCTATAGTGTGTAAGTGCATTTTTTTTGTGAGTAGCTGGTTTTTTACAAAGTACGTACATTTTGGCCGTCATTTTGTGTTGCATTTTCTTTTTGCTGTTTGTTTTTTATTTGTTATTCTATCATTGTATCTTCGTTGTTAAGAAGTCAGATAGACATGTAATGTGTAAACTATGAATAAAATGATAGAAGTAAATTCGGTTTCGTTTATTTTACACCTAAGGTACCCCAAGTGGCACTTAGATGTGTACTTGTGCAAGAATTCAAATCGCCTATAATGCTACATGCCACACTAATTTTTCAATAACCATTCGGCAGACCGCTCGTACGCATGGTATTTTCGAAACTATCGAGCTATCGAAGTTTGTAGACAAACTCGGAGGTTCTAAGTACGGCACGGCGCCGGCAGTCGCCGCTGCAGCTGTCATCAAGGCTCTATCAATGGTGGGTGATCATTAAAAAAACGTGTCTTCACACAAAAAAAAACGAGTGTGATTAAAAGGCCTTAAGGTACTAACTGCCGGGTGGGTTGATATGTAGTGGTTCTATATTAGATAGTAAGTAGTCTATGGTGAGGTTTTGGGATAGCGCAATCTTGTGCTGTAGAAAAAAACGTTTGTAGAGACATCTAGTAGACTTACGTACGAACTAGCAATTCTTTCTAAAATTATTTTTAATATCCACTAGATGTCACTAACAGTAGTATGAATAATTTAGGTACCAGTAACTAGATGGCGCGGATTGTCTATTTCGTGGATGCACGTTGTAAAATCCCATTTTATTATTAACCGACAAAAAAAAAAGGAGGTTCTCAATTCGACAATACATGAATTTTTTTTTTATGTATGACCACTCATAAATTTTTACAGATAAACTATGTTAGTGGGTAGTGTTCTTTAAATAAAAGTAAACGTCGAAACTATAGATATAGATTTTTTTTTATGGGACTAGAATTTTATAGACATTCCATAGAAATATTTTATACGTAACTTATACGTGTTAAAGCAAAGGTGGTTCGGCCGCAGGGAGCATGACGTAATTTATTTTATTCTATTATAGGGCACAAAGATGCCTCGGCGGATGTTCTCCCACCACCCTTGATCCTGACTTTTACCTGGGAAAACTACACCTAGGTATCTACCTATTGAAGTCATTGTCGGCCAAAGACATTAAAATATTTACAAACGATAGACGGGAGGACACGAAAAACAATCGTACTTAATCCAATACTTGTTACAACTTGGTAACAAATCGTTCTGTCCAATGTCTTATGGCCGCTTGTCAGATAGCATTCGTGTGTCAAAATCGAAAATGTTTGGGATCAAAATTTTTGTATGAAAATATATCTCCATTGTCCGCTCTTTAAGCCTTTTAAATCTCTTTGTTGTCAGCCTTCATCTTTTCGTTTCGACGTTGCATCCATGACAAAAATATGTTTTTTTTATTATGTATGGCCAGTGAGTGACCACGCATTTTCAGTCTGATTATCATGTTTTGCTCAGATTCATACTTAGATGGTTCTTTTCCGTAATCTTAAGCACATAAAACGGGATATTTAGGTACCATGTTCTCTATTGAATTTGAGTTCCCAATATTTCGGCGCTGTTGCAAGCACCATGATCACGGATCTTTCCCGTTGTGCCTACAGGCAGACCAGGCAGTAGCGGTACTTCCATCAAGCCTAAAAGCTTGGCTTGCCTTTATAACCTAGTAACTCTTCATGATGTTAAGGTTTGTGAACAGTCTGCTTGCCCTAAGGGTTTGCCGTATCGTTGGCCCCTAGGCACGCCGACGCCACAGAGACCAGGTAGGTACTGTTATAAATTACGTAGGGAAGTAGGTACAATTTACGGTTCATACGGCGGAATACCTAACAATTTAAACAATCGTGACGGATCGTTGTTACATAAATTACCAATTTAGTTCAGTCATCGAATTCGGTAGACGTAGGTAATTCTTGTCCACATATTACTATAAAAGGTAAAGAAGTCAAATTTATTATTGAGTAGGTACTCATATACCTACTATTATATGGCACATTTTAGATCAAAATCTATCGAGAAGGCGGAAACTTGTGCTAGAATAATTATATTAACTTACGTAAGGAATTACCTATAAGTTACGTGCCTTTATAAAGACACCCTTATTGCAAGTCAATGACTTCATACAGGGCGACGAACTATTTAACGATACTTAGTGATATCATTCAGACTCTCAGTCGGACTAGATATTTATTGTTTATAAGTTAATATAGTTAAATACTAGTCAGCTTAATTAACCAATTGCAAGCTTGACACCATAGTAAATCATGTGCAGATCAGATCTTTCAGATTAACCATGCAATTTTGGTGACTAATGTTTAATTTAACTTTATTCCACGTTTAATAATCATAAATTTTTAATGGCAATTTATTATACAGAAAATCATAGATTTTTTGTTGGTTTCCTAGAAAATCGTGTCGCTCTACTTTCACCATTAAATATAATTTAAATCAAACCACAAAAAACGCACGAATTTCTTTAAAAAACAACACCGACTTCGTAAGATAGTGAATAAAAAGCAAAACTCATTTATCAAGAACAACAATACACTGTGTGCCTGACCTGGGGTTGAATGCTTGATACCGTGAACCCACAGCAAAAGTGTATCATTATTAACCCTAGGCCAGCATAGGGCCAAGCTTAAGGTTACCTATATAAAGCATCTTTGGAACGTTTTGTCAATCCAGTTAACTTGAAACTCACGATATTGGTGGTCGTTTAGGGGTTGGTGATAAAAAATTTCATAATTTTAAAGTTACGGAAATTTGCAGTCATGTTTTAGGGTGTAGCAAGTGACTGGTTAACAGATACGAAGATAACAAGTGATATAATGTTGAGTGACAATATGGTGTTGACAGTGTGGTGGTTAACAACCCTTGACTTCGATAAAGACTTCAAAAGTGGAGTTACTTCAAAGTATGTCGGGTCTTGAAGTAAAAGTTCCTATGAGATAGAATGGATTGCAGTGCTTCAAGGCTTTGATATATTCCAAGCTTTCCAAGGATTGCCAAGGATGTGCCAGGGAGCAGGTATTCTTCCATATTCCATGGTTTGCGCTCCTAGAGTCGGGCTGTCGTGCTTGTGTTACGAAGCAAGAAACGAGCGTCTTGCAATGATTCAATCAAGATGTGTTTTCAAACGATGTTGTTTTGACTTCAGCATTCCCAATATAAGATAATAAAAGCGGACACAGTCTGACAATCAACAGTTTCTGGAAATATTTAAACGAATAAACAAAGAAGTTGATCTCGAGGACGCGACAGCGACAAGAAAGCTCTTGGAATAATGCAATGAAGTAAAACCAAGAGTGTAGCCGATATGACCGGAATAATCATCAAAATAAACGTTCCACCTGAAACTTGTGAGTGAATTTTTATACGCTTTGAAGTTTTTTCTCCGTAAAATTGTTTATTCCAATTAATACTTTTGTATGACCTAGGTAATTAAGTTTACAACTAGACAAAATATGTAAAACCTCGAGTAGGTGTCTAAGTATAATTTATCATCGCGCCAAAATTATAACGTCGCTGTAGAATGATAACCTCGTATGTCCAGGAAACCAAACTTCACAGGAAACGAAAAAAACGTTTAATTTTGTCAATGTTTAAAATATTTTTACGTGCTTTAGTCTCATGTTTTGAATATAATAGATGGCACTAGTAGTCATATACTGGGTTCACAGTTTCGCCGTATTATAAAATACGTGGTTTTCATACGATTTTTACAAAAAAAAAAAGAATTTTTGACATACGAGGTATTCATTCTACAGCGACGATAAACTAAGTAAACTTTCAAAAGTATGAAACATAGGTACATAAATATAATATTTATCTAAGTTATTGAAACACTGTTCTAATTAAATGTGAACGCACAATTGTACGTGCATTTTATGTACCTACCGACTTACTTATGTACATACATACCGTCTTGCTATCAAGCTCTTGTCAAAGTTTATCATGCACGTTTATTTCAACATCACTCGTGTGACTATCATGCCTGTGTTTTAATTGGGACATTTTTTCTTTATTAAATAAATAAACTTTTGAAAATTATCAAATGCTTTTTTGTTATAATTATTTCAGGTTCCTAAATCCCCAAGTGCAAAACATATACTTTTTTTAAATTCTTTAATATGTTTGTCTTCTGGTTTTCTACTTTCTCATGAGGTGCACGAATTTGGTATTCCGAATCAGTGGCGTGCCTTGTTCCCAACAATATGGCAAGCCCAAAACGCAAGCAGATTGTTCAAAAACCCTAACATCATGAAGAGTAGTACATTATAAGGGCAAGCCAGGCTTGTAGGCTTGTATGACAGTACCGCCACTATTTCCAATGCTTTCCAGATCTACCAAAATAAAGCTGTGATGAAAAGGTTTTTCAGCAGGGCCTGCGTGTGCACGGCCATTGGAAAACTAGAAAGCGTTCTGCTTTTCTTCAATTCATCTGAACCATGTCCACTGCTGAACGAAGGCCTCTTTTCAAGTAAACTTCACTACATAGTATAAAACAAGTCGCTTCCCGCTATTTGTCTGTCCCTATGTACGCTTAGATCTTTAAAACTACGCAACGGATTTTGATGCGGTTTTTTTTAATAGATAGAGTGATTCAAGAAGAAGGTTTATTTGTATAATAATATAATACATGTATCAGCATTGCATCCGTGCGAAGCCGGGGCGCTAGTGTAGTATAAACTCAGAGTAGGTAACAAAACAATCTAAAAAATACAATCCCCAGACATCGCCAGGGGACATATCCTAGCGAGCGATAAGCACAAGACATGTACGTAAGATAAAGCTTTATGAACGATATAAATGTAATAAATGAGCGCTTGTTTACGTCCCGCTATCGTTGGCGATAAAGAACGTTGAGATCATACGTTTAATATTATATTATTGTACGTTAGGTATAGAGTTGAGTTATATTTCCTTCAAAATGAGATGGTATAGAAGCTAACAAGCTCATGCTTCTAAAACGTCTGCCAATTTTTGGTGCTACTATGCCATTGGTCCTGTTTCTGTGATATGCACCACTAGATACCTGAAAAAAAACCTGACATATCTGTTCACTTACTTATACTTATCAGGCAATCCATATATATCTATAAATGTTTTTAGTAGCCTTGTATAGTATGTAAGTAATAGAAATTAGTTTTTAAGTACCTTTGAAATTTAAGAATGAGTGTATAGAGACTCACCGACCCTGGAGTCAAACCATTACTACGGTTTTGTGGGGCTTAGTTTATAGGTTTACTTACCACTGTGTGAATTTAAATAAATAATAATAATAATGTGCCACAGTTCGGCAACGGACTCCCCCATGTTCTTCTAGGTACTCTTCTGCGCCACCTTGAACCAGCCTTCACGATGCGCTTCCAGATCATCTCGCCACCTTTTTCTAGGCCCAGCCTCTGCGGCGTCGTCCATCCTCAAGCACCCATCGCGTTGACACTTTTGCCAAACGGATTTTGATAATATGCAACCATATTACTTGGATATACAATGACGGTCTAACTTCTAATACATCTTTGGGAATATTTTTAGAAAGGGTGAAAGTGATTATGTATTTACACCAATACTTAATTAGGTATACAGATTGTTGCTTGCAGCAAATATCTAATGGTGCTACTTAACTCTGACAGGTACATACCTACTATTCAATATGGCTGCCATAAAAAGTCACGCAAAAAAACTACATGAAACAAAGGAATTCTGCTACCTACTTCAGATTTAAGTTTTCTTGTGACCATAACTTCAGTTTTCCCTCCATAAAAAAAGCGTCAAAACGCATAGACAAAACATAAACTATACGACGTCAACAAGTACCACAGATAAGAATAATATGGTGTTAAAAGAACCCCAAAAAGTCATATTCTAAGGGAAAGAGTCCCTGGAGAACAGTGACTACTATCTCGTATATTTGGAGCTCTGAAATATAGCAGTTATGATAATAAACGGTTTTTTGTTGATATCGGGAAAAGATATTGTGAGCATGCTGTTTTTTTTTTTTCGAATCAAAGGGCGAGCCTCTGTTGCTGTTTGGCTGGCCAATTTCAAACGAAATTTTGGAAACTATTGAAAAAAGCTACCGTTTCTTATAAGATCTTCTTTTTGAGCAACTGGGATTCAGATACATCATCTTCCAATTTCTTTCATAAATTTAGGTTCCATTTTTTTCCTATAACACTTCTATCAAAGTTATCGCTATTCTATCTGAAGCACTTATCTATCTAATTAATTACTTTTCTAATGCATAGATATTAATTTTTATTAATAGGTATCTACATGTACATTATAAATGTAAGACTCTTATGTGAATCAAGAACCCATACAAACTCCCAACTGAAAACCGCCTCACATAGCTGAAAACCCATTAAATCGCTGTCAATGTGTGAGCGTCGTTCTAGCCAATGGTGACGCGCCCTGGGCCGTGACCCCGCGTCATTGGTGGGGTCACGCCTCGCGTAATTACTTACCGAAAGCCTGACTTCTCAAATTGAAGATGTAAGTAATGTATGTAGATAGTTACTTACTTGAACGGATTTAACTAACTTTATGACCTGACCCTACTTCGTACTGTGTTTACGGCCTTGACAAAACATCAGGGATTTCTTTATTTAAAGTCTTTATTGTCAGTCATGCATTCTTCTTAAGGGGATAGACAGAAACTACAGAACACCCGATGCTTCGATCCTGACATACTCGTTTTGCTGTATTATTTGTATGATAAATATGTAAAGAACCTGGAAGACCGAGCTCTACTCTGGTGAAAATGGAGAAAACGAAATTTCTCAGATAGATAGATAAACTCAAACTCAAAGCATTTATTTCAATTAGACCATTACAGGCAGTTTTGAATGTCAATATACAAAAAACTTTTTTGCAAAAAAAAACCGACTTCCAAAAAAACACGAAAAAGTGGAAAATAACATTACTTTCGGAAGTCGGTGACTATGGTTTGTTTCCTTGACTTTTTTGGCACCGACTACCGAAAGTAATGTTATTTTCCACTCTTTTTTGTGTTTTTTTGGAAGTCGGTTTTTTTTTGCAAAAAAGTTTTTATTTTACCCTTTTTAGTTATCGTAAATCGTTATCAGAGCCGTTTTCGAGAACGTGATTACAAATAAGTATGCTAACAAATATTGCTCGTTTAATAATATAGGATGTATGTCACACAGAAACCTTCCAGAAATAAATCTATAAATGACGTTGAAAACTGCCAAAATACGACGATAAGCGACTTTAGTTTATAATATGTACAGCTATAGAACAGATAGAACAATATATATAACACTAGCGACCCGCCCCGGCTTCGCACGGGTGCAATGTAGATACTAATGTTTTCTCTAATATAATATACACGTATTATACATATACATTATTCTTGAATCACCCTATCTATTAAACAAAACCGCATCAAAATCCGTTGCGTAGTTTTAAAGATCTAAGCATACACAGGGACAGACAGCGGGAAGCGACTTTGTTTTATATACTATGCAGTGATTACTGTTATAACAGTAATCACTGCAACTAGCACCTATAGGTGCTAGTGGTATGTAGAAGTATCGTCAAAATTATAGAAATTAATACATTACATGACAATTCAGAATCACATTCACAATTCTTTTATACGTTACACATTGACTGATTACATATTGCTTATTCACTTCTTTCATCTCTATCGTGTGGTTAGTGCCTAACCTGGTGTCAGAGTTTTTTTACCGCCCATGGGCTTCTGACTTGACTTTACATGCCATCAAGAAATATGACTCATTCATGCTGGTTTCCTCACGATGTTTTCCTTCACCGAAACAAGTGATAATTATACAATATATACGCACATGATTCCGAAAAATCAGAGGTGCGTGTTCTGGGTTCGAACTCGAGACCTATGACTTGGCAGTCCAACGGTCACACCACTAGGCTATCACAGCTTACATTCGCTTATTTAAATTATTATGTACGAGTACGTATGTTAAAACAATGCACCAGGAAAATGCACAATCGTATGGAAATAAGCAGTGTCAATGCAGTTAACTTTTACCGACCTTATTACATTGTAATAAGGGTTATTTCAGTCTAGCTACTTAACACGGCTTCGTTGGGTCTTTGACCTGTTACACACGTAAATGATTAGTAGAATGAATAACTTACTTAGTAAAGTAAATTAATGCAGAATTACAGTTATTCGTGGTTTTGATTGTTATTCAACCTGTTCAATTAAATGTTTACGGCTGAACAGACAAATACACATTTAAAACAAAAGAAATACCTACCCAGAACTTTAGTCAAACAGTTGTAATTGAAAAAAAAACCGGTCAAGTGCGAGTTGGACTCGCGCACCGAGGGTTCCGTACAAACCTGTGGGTATATAACTTTTTTTTATATGACGAAACTAAAAATTTACGGTTTTCGTAATTTTTCCTATATCTGTACTATAAGACGTGACTTCGTACAAAATTTCAAGATTCTAAGTTCACGGGAAGTACCCTGTAGGTTTTGATTCCCGTGCGAGTTTCGAAAATTTGCGGAAATTTGCGGCCTAAGTGGCTGTATCTTTTGATTGCGTTGACTTAGAAGGTTGATTTTTCTACAGCTTCCAGGGACAGTAGAACTAAGTATCATATAGAAATTTCAGTTTGATACCTCCACGCGTTCCTGAGGAAAACGGTCTTGACAGACGGACGGACGGACGGACGGACGGACGGACGGACAACAAAGTGATCTTATAAGGGTTCCGTTTTTTCCTTTTGAGGTACGGAACCCTAAAAACACACAATTTTAGCTCATCATCATCTGCTTAGCCTTTTCATTATTTTGGGATCGGCTTCCAGTCTAACCGGATGCAGCTGAATACCAGTATTTTAAATACAAATATGTAATCATCTGCATCATCTTCCTGCCCTTGTCCCATTCTACTCGGGGTCGGCGCAACACGTTTTCTTCTTCCATTCTCCCCTGTCAGACGTCACGGCATCATTTACTCCTTTCTCTTTCATATCATTCTTCACACAATCCATCCATCTTTTTTTTAAAATACAAAATATATGTACGGTAGATTAATTTTTGTTTCAGGACACGAAGATTTCTGCCATGGTCAATGTGTAATTAATATATTTTAACAACAAAAAAGTTTTGAATGACGAATAAAAAGAAATTAACCTTAACCAAAACTCGATACTCTCATCTCAGATGTCGTACCAATCCATACTCAAATCATCTCAAACCAATATTCATAAGCCATGGTGGCCTCTAAATGAAAAAAAAAAATAACGAAACTCGGCATTTCATGCACGAACGAATTTCGATTCGTAGTTCCAACAGATATCATAATTTATCACGACTCAAATAACCAAAACAAGATTCAAAATTCCTTATCATTCTAGAATACCCAACCACACTGTAAAGCGTTCCAATTAGCCTCAACCTGCAATGTCAAGGTAGTGAAACTGACCGCGGGGGGGGGGGGGGGTGGCGGAGTGCGGGCGGGTCACAGCCCTCGCTCTATCGATTTTCAGCAAGACGCTGCTTTCTTGCGACTTGTCCTGGAAACCGCTGAAAATTCACAACCTTACGTAGGGAGGTTGTCGAGATGTGGAGACTGTGGTTACATGTTTTGAAAGGTTTTCTTCAGTTGAGTAGATTAAGTAGTGGATTTATAGTTTAGTTAGTTGATTTGGCTAAGTTATTGCGATTTATGAAATTTTTTTCATTAGGTGGCGGAATGTGGGTTGTGTTGGCTATATGACGTCGGATGCAGGGTAACCAGCCGAACTATAATTTTATTCTTAATTAGAAGTCACAATCAAAACTGTTATTTGTTAGGAATTACCTAATGCCTAATGCAATCTCCATTTAGTAGCAAATATGTAAGATCACATAATTTTATATTAAGGACAATTTCCTTGCGTTGTTGTAAAGAATTCTCGTAGTAGACTGTTATAAGTATGACTTAGGCATATTCTTTAAACTAATAATTTATTTAATATTTTGTAAAAGGATTTCGTTAATTATTTTTCAACTCGGTTCAAGCAGTCTAAAGTAGCCAAACACAATGATAACAAACGTAGATCACCATTTAATAAGAGATCTGTTAATCCTGTTTTAGGGACCATAAAACAGCAGATTTTATTGAAAAGCAAACATTCACACAAACATACATAAGGCACCAACCAAAACTGCGTTTACAAAACACGAAAACGCTCAAATAATAATAACAGCTCATTCACAAATGAGTCTCAACTGACATCAAACGGCACAGAGCCGCCGCCCTCATTAGACCTCCCTTTGATCTCGACCTGCTAGAAGTAACCGTGTAGGCATAGTATACACGTCACAGTAGACATATCAGTATTAATGTACAGTATTTCAACTAAGAACAAGACATGTCCGTGTGGATTGAGGAGCCATATCTCAAGTTTAAATACGTATACTACCAGCATTGCGTTTCGGAGCTCGTGGCTAAATAATAACAGACGCCTGGAGTCGATCTGCAGGTTAAAGCCGCGCTTGTCTGGGTTGGTCCGTGGGGTGACCATTACATACTGTATTTCCTCCGCGCCTCGGAAAGCACGTTAAGCCGTTTGTCCCGGCTTTCATTTGTAGATCTTTGACAGTCGTTACAGGTAGTCAGTGGCCCGAAAATTTTGCAACCAGTCTTACCAAGGGGTATCTTATTACCCAGTACTGTACTTGTTTGTTACCTCATATCTTCGACATTCATGAACCGATTTGAAAAAAACACATGACATTGTGAAATTGATACTTGACAAGGGCTTGTGTGTGATACGATAACTAAAAAGGGGAAAATAAAAACTTTATTGCAAAAAAATAACCGACTTCCAAAAAAAATACAAAAAAAGTGGAAAATAACTTTACTTTCGGAAGTCGGTGACTATTGTTTGTTTCATTGACTTTTTTGCCACCGACTTCCGAAAGTAAAGTTATTTTCCACTTTTTAAGTTTTTTTTTTTTTTAATTAGTCTATAATGTCCCACTCCTTGGCAAAGACCTCCCTACATTCGTTCCACTCTCGATTGTGTACTCTACGTTGACGTTTATATCTGTAAAGTCTACCAAAACACTTTCAGACGACACAATAGTTTTGTATTAAAACTACTCCTCGACTTGACTGCCTCGTTAGTCTAGACCTAGAGGACGCATGCGCAACTGCTGAGGATGAAGTCCTGGGTTCGATTCCCAGGTCGGGAAAAGTGTTATTGTTTATGGCAATAGGCTTACCCCCTATTACATGGCACTTAAACATAACTGGCGAAATGTGGGTGTACTATTAGGGACAGCTCTGCCTAACCCTACGGGAATTACAGGCATGATGTTATGTTATGTAATATTAAAACTAGATAAGTTCGGCGTTACTGACTAAGAAACACTGAAACACACTCGGAGGTCACAGTCTCTTTTCAAGTCCAGACAACAGTTTGATTTCACAAAAAAGACCTATGTTGGTTTACTGGTTTTCTCTATACTGTGCCTACGTTCAGCGGTTATATGACTTGTGTGTATAAAGCCTATGTGCTTTGTATTTACTTTGTAAGTCTGCGGGGTTATTTTTTTGTTAAAGGGAAGTTGCATGACTTTTTATAAATAAAAGTCTGTGTGGTGAAGAATACTTACAGGAGCCTGCATAAAATGAGAAAATTCATTGCTTAATATGGTATTTTTTGTTGTACTATGTATGGCGTCAATTATGGAAACCGCCAACGCTTAAACGCCGAAGTCTTCTTAGCATGATGGTGGCAGTCTAAATTGTGGCCCAGAACTGAGCCAATAGTTTGGTGCCTTCAGTAAGGACTAGCAGTGATGAACAAACAATACGACACGATATTAAGTGCCCCGCCCCGTAGTTTGTGGAATAGCACTGCAAACGCTGATTGCGTCGAGTCACGAAATGTAAATAAAATTATTATTTTAAAACTCATTGTATTCATTTCAATTGAACCCTTGACGAGCACTTTTGTATTGCCAAGGAGTCGGTTAGTTAGTCAGACAGATGAAGCTTTTCTTTATCGTGTGGTTAGTGCTAACCTGGTGTCAGGGTTTTTATGCCGCCCAAGGGCCTCTGACTTGGCTTTACACGCCGTCGAGTCGAATTTCTCTTAGGCATGCTGGTTTCCTCACGATAATTTCCTTTTCCAAAGCAAGTTATTATTATACAATACGCACATGAATCCGATATATTATTTCAATAGAACTGTAATTTAATTAGCTAATGCAATTGTTCTTTGTTTTTCATTAAAAAAAGGAAATAATTTCTATTTTTGTTTTTTTCCCATCTTGAACTTTAATTGCTACTGTCTATCAATTGCCAGGTATATGTATTATTGGTTTTTTTTTACAGTAGTACTAATGGGAAAAATGTAACACCAGCGAAGTCTTACTACGAGTAAGTCTATTGGGAAGGAAACTCCCAGTAGTACTACTGGTAAGATTACTCGGTAAAACTACTGCAACAGGGGGAAAAATCAGGTCTTGGTTTCGAACTCGAGACCTATGACTTGGCAGTCTAACAGTCACACCACTAGGCTATCACTGCTTAGTAGTGCTAAAGTATTGCTGTTTAGTTGAAGCTAGTTGCCAATTCTAAAAGATATATCTATACGCAGAAGCAAGGATAATAAACTTTATGGACACACATTTAAAATTTAAAACCATTTTCTCTTATCACACAAAGAAAAAAAAATGAAAGAAAACAAACATTCTTCTGAAGCAAACATGTTTAACTAAAACTCAAACTCCCCATAATGAAATCCAGTCACTTTACTACCCCCCACAAAAGATAAATGCCTATATTTTAATCATCTCAATCAGTTCCGGTAACAGGCAAGCTAAGGTTGTAAGGGGATGATCCGCTTTCATCCCGTTCGCCCCCATTCGTCCCGTCATCTCGTTCATACACCCCGTCCTTTGATCTGGCGCTGCGTTTGCCGCAAATTGTAAGCTAGTGGGCTTATTGCAAAATATTGGAGGACAGGAGGATTATCCGGGGTTTTTTGTAAAGTGTCGGTGTGTAGTTAGTGGTTTGTGTAACTATTTTGTATTGTAAGGGTAAAATATTCTGTTTCTGGAAGCTTCAAATCGGTTGACGAACTAATAAGCAACAGCCAACTCGGTAAGTTCGTCAAAAACTGATGAGTTTTATTTTATTTTTTTATTTATGGGATAATAAACAACTACAACATATAAAACATAAAAGGTTAACAAAACATAATAGTAATGTTGCAGTCCGCTACATTATCCCCAGATAGACATATTTAAAGATTTTGAGTTATGCATCATAAGTGAAATTAAACCTAATTTAAGTATAAAATAAACTAAGACCATCATTACTACAGAAGACGGGATATTTACCATTACATTACCACCACCGTTTTTAGTAATAATAGTGTTAGTGACCATGTCGGTTTAAAAACTTATACAATAAAATAAACTGAAAAAATACCCAGGCTACGAGATTGTAAACCTACTTGCTACGACATGGCTACGGCGTAGCTCAAGAGCTACGGGATACTGAGAAATTATGACCGTTTTGTTTTGTTTTGATCTCTTTTAGGACGGCCATCATGTGCTTTCGTTGACCAACGCTCCTTGTATTAACGCGGGATCAATTCTAAACCAAAGAAAACCTTCACATCAAGCTTAAGAAACACGATCATAATTATTTGGTGGTCAAATGAATGACAGTCAACTCAATTAGTTTGCCGAAACAACGAATTCAGGCGTACACACCTATCAGTATAAACACAACTATTGTACAAAACAATACGAGTACAGTATTCGCAGTTAATTACGGGAAGTGAACCACGGCCGTGGTAATTAGCGAGACAGGTTGACGCGGCACAAACACTGTGCTGTGTTGTGTAGTCTAAATATTGCTGTAGTTAGAATTGTAGAGGATGCGGGTAGTGGTTATGGTTTTATTAGGTATGTCACAAGCTGTAGGTCTGATGGAATTTGTCATCGGAAATATCATCTCATCTGTTTAGCATTTTCCCAACCATGTTGGAGTCGGCTTCCAGTCTAACCAGGTGCCGCTGAATACCAGTATTTTACGTGGAGCGACTGCCTATCTGATCTCCACAACCCAGTTAGTAATAGGTAATACGATTTCCCGTGGCAAGACTGGTTGTCAGACTCTCAGGCCACTGACTACCTGTAACGACGGTCAAAGATCTACAAATGACAGCCGGGACCAACGCCTTAACGTGCTTTCCGAGGCGCGGGGGAAACTGGCTATGTAATGTGTGGTCACCCATCCACGGACCAACCTAGGCAAGCACAACTTATGTTATTATTTAGCCACGAACTACTCTATGTTCCAATCAAATATTAGTTGATCCTTCTAAATAGGCGTGCAGTTAATTATCGGGATTGAACCGCGATACCCGCGCTAATTTACTAACACAATCTATCGACAGACTGCAAATACAACAGTCGGACTACTGAAACTGGGAACTTCCACTGAGCATGAAAATTATAAAGACTTACAATCATGATACAATCATGTTGTCCATCAGAAATGTCCTGTTTAGTATTCTGATTTTTTAATTCGGTTAAGCATTGATTGACACAGCATAATATGCGTAATTTCTGAAAGGTAAGGCAGATGTGTAGCTCATAGTAAATAATAATAAAAACTTTATTGCATAAAATGTGTTGCAGTAAATACAATAAAAACAGTTGCACTTTACAAATGAACACTGGTATACAACATAAATGGTTGGGGTACTGTCCTCTTAGATAGGCTACTGTAGTAAAGAGAAACAGTGCCGTATCCTCAAGAATGGAGAAATCAATTGCTTAGTGTTTAAATTAAAAATTAATGGCATTAGTTTATAACATTAAACGAACAAATATGAATTTAATATCGCTCTGTGCGCAATTTCCAATGGAAGTAATATGGTTTTAGAAGCACCACCCCAGCAAGAAATGCAGTAAGATAATATTGACTGACAGAGCGCATAGTAGACATTGCGGATAATAAATTGGTTAGCTACATAGATATGTTTAAGTCCATGTACTAGGAGGGCGAGCCTATCTTAATCAACTGGGCACTAAAGTTCAACATCAATCTTGACTCAAAAACAACAAAATTTCCATCCAAGAATCCGACCTCAGCAGGCTTAGCTTAACCTTGAAGATCGACCCATACGACTGCCATCCTCACCTAGATACCTCACGATATTTTTTTTATTTAAAACTAATTCCAAAGTTTTCCCAGTCAACGTTCAGCACACAGTGCCATCTACTAATTGAACGAAATGTATTAGCTATTTATTGTGATGTTAATTTGTGACTGACTATTGCTCATAATCAATCAAAAGAAACTGTAAATTAAAACAATTGTAACTAAATAACTTTGCCATAGATTATTTGCCATGTCCTAGACATTTGTTTTGACATACCTATACCAACCCGCAGTGGGCCCACGTGGTGGTTCACACACTTTCATTGAGACGTGGCCTGTGTCTATACAGGGAACATTGTGAACTGATTGCGCATGGTGTGCACAAGTCATAATTATTATATATTTTTTTATGTACACACAAAACATACACAAGGCGGAAGGGACACCGAGCTAAAACGGTAACCACGTATTCTGATCGTATCGTGTGGATATTGCAGTTTTGTAGGAAACAGCCGTTTTTTTTAACCAACTTCAAAAAAAGGAGGAGGTTCTCAATTCGGTTGTATTTTTTTTTGTGTATTTGTTACCTCATATCTTCGTAATTTATGAACCGATTTGAAAAAATCATCTTTTATCTGAATGGATCTACTTACCGATTGGTCCCATAGAAATTTCATCAAAATCGGTTCAGCAGTTTGGTTTTGAAATCAAAATAGCTGGAAAAAATATGTCATCGAAGTAAAAGAAATTGCGAAATTGATACTTGACAAGGATTTGTGTGATACGATAACTAAAAAAACTTAAAAAACAAAAAAACTTTTTTGCAAAAAAAAAACCGACTTCCAAGAAAAATACTAAAAAAATGGAAAATAACTTTACTTTCGGAAGTCGGTGACTATTGTTTGTTTCATTGACTTCTTTGCCACCGACTTCCGAAAGTAAAGTTATTTTCCACTTTTTTTGTGTTTTATTTGGAAGTCGGTTTTTTTTTGCAAAAAAGTTTTTTAATAACCGACGAAAAATTTCTTTGTACGGCCTCAGAATCTTGTACTGAATACGTGGTTCGTTTAAGCGTTGGTGTCCCGTCCCTTCCATTCTGTAAATCGGAAATAACAAACAGACAAGAGAAGCTCTTACAGCTGACCTGCGACACGATAGATAGACAAGAAACGTTATCGTGTACCCGTCGACAAATCGCACCTATGGAGAAACACGTTTCTATACCGTTTCGCGGTTTCGTTAAATCGTGCTGGAGTTACCTAATATTTTCACGACAACAGCTCAATTTCAAACCCCAAAACGTAATCACACATAGCTGGAATGAAATCCAAACATTTTAAGCACAAATAAAGATCGGATAACAAATCGGAACGGGGTGCCGATAAGTGGTGTAAAACCCGTATTATAGCATAACCATTATATTGCGACCTCCACCAACCCGCTGGATTACCTCTTTAGTTCCTCGAAATTGCATAGAAGGGGGAACAGGGGGGATTAAGGTAAAATGGTAGTCGATTACGACTCGGATTGTCAAGTCTTCGAGTGGCAGAAAATCGCATCAGTGATCGAATAGGGATGGTATTCGCGATTTTTTCGGATCTCGTTTGCATTTCGATAGTGAGAGGATTATTCGTAATGCGATCGGATTGTATGTGTTGTGTTTGTGTATTTATGTGTGTGTTTGTTAATGCATGAGATCTGATTATGTTTGTAAGGTTTTGTTTGGCGTGATTTGGGTGGAAGAGGAGTAACTAACCATTGTGTTTTTGTGAATTTGTAAGGTTACGTCTCTAACAAATTAACATCACGCCTGTAACCACCGAAGGGTTTGTTAGAGGTGTACCTAATAGTACACCCAGATTTCGCCAGTTATGTTTAAGGCCCATTTAATAGGAGGCGAGCTTATTACCATCAACCGGACTCAAATCCAGACTCCGTGGCTGATACTGAGAAATTCGTGATGGTAAAACCCAATAACACTTTGCCCGACATGGGATCGAACCCGGGGCCTCATGCTCAGCAGTCATGCTTATGACCACTGGACCAACGAGGCTCTAACAAGAACTTGCTTTTCCAAGTTCTTTCTGCAGTTAAAATGAATAGCTCTAAATAATACACAATTTATAGCTTAGGGACTAGACAACAAGCCCGCCACACTATTCCCAATCCACTGTAACTCCTGAAAGCCAGAATCTACTGTGGCGAACCCACCAGAAAAAAACTCCGCCACCAGAAAAGCACCAAGACAATGAAGCTCGATGAAGACTACTTGACTAGGGACTGGACAGGTGGCAGTCGTTTTCGAATTGACATTTATGCTTTTCGGTGACTTATGTCAATCCCATAGTTGCTTACATTGACTTTTTAATCATGATTAACGCTGATATACTATGACCACGATGCATCAATATATCAAACTTGATACATTTATTTTAGTTCTGTGTTTGTCCTGCACAGATAAGTTGGTAGAAGTGTAGAATGTTACTTTGGATAGACTATCTTAACTTTGTTGAATTAACCTTTCAGCTTATCCAGATTGTTCGAAAGTATTCTTCTTTATTTATGCAAAATAAATGTCATCCTACCGATCTGTGCTTACCCCACGACGTTTACTTGCGTGATAGTGTAAGTCTTGTAATCCGTAGATTAGTTGCTGTTCAACAAACGTTACGGGGGAGCGGTTAAGTAAGCCCTTCTTATCTTAACCCTTCATGATGAGATGACAGTTTAGGATAAAAGATAGATTCTTTATTTGAACTGAAATTAATCTTTTTATTGATTCACAAGTGAGTGAAATAAAAAACGTTTTTGCAAAAAAATAACAGACTTCCAAAAAAGGTGGAAAATAACATTACTTTCGGAAGTCGGTGACTATGGTTTGTTTCATTGACTTTTTTGGCACCGACTTCCGAAAGTAAAGTTATTTTCCACTTTTTTTTATTGTTTTTTTTGGAAGTCGGCTATTTTTATGCAAAAACGTTTTTATTTTATCCTTTCTAGTTTTCGCATCACACACAAATCCTTGTCATGTATCAATTTCGCAATTTCTTTTACTTGGATGACATATTTTTTCCAGCTATTTTGATTTCAAAACCAAACTGCTGAACCGATTTTGATGAAATTTCCATGGGACTAATCGGGAAGTAGATCCATTTAGATAAAAGAAGAATTTTTCAAATCGGTTCATAAATGACGAAGATATGAGGTAACAAACACAAAAAAAAAATACAACCGAATTGAGAACCTCCTCCTATTTTGAAGTCGGTTAAAAAGAAATGCCATCTTTTACTTTTCTGGAAATGGTAAGTCAGAATCTGGACCTACTTACTGAAAGACGACTGCCTCGAGATCGTTGGTCACCAGACTAGTTGAGCTTGTGACTACTAGGTCGCAAACACGAGATTCTTGGTTCGAATCTCAGGACATACAGAGTATTATTGGGTTTATCCTACAGAAATTTCTCAGTAGCAGCCACGGAGTCTGGATTCGTGCCCGGTGGATGGCAATAGGCTCGCCTCCTATTACATGGGACTTAAACATAACTGGCGAAACGTGGGTTTACTATTAGGTACACCTCTGCTCAACCCTTCGCGGATTACAGGCGTGGTGTTATGTTGTGTAAAAATCACAGTCGTCTTAATTATCGAAATCTGCTCTTAATGAGTATATTATTGAAAATATTTCCCTATCACATTAGGCATAGAGCTCAAACCAGCCTGCACAACTTCTCACAAACTGCAATTAGCGACATTCGTGCTAGAACCGAACGTCAAATTAAAGAAAGTTATTTTCAATTCGGAAATCCTTGCACCGAGTGGTATTCACACAAAAAGTACGGAATTCCGAGGGGCGGAACCACCTGTGCATAATCCGCATACTTTCACGGCTCTATGGTACATGCCGATTCGAAAGTTTGAATTTGTTTTTTTTTTGTTTGCTGAATATTTTTTTTTTTCTTATTGGGATGACCAGTTTAAAATAAGTGTATGACCTATTTTTTTGGTTGTTGATGGAAATTTATCATTTTTCCAAATTAGTAGTCAAGATATGACACTAACAAAAAAGATATTGCGCGGTTTGTTGTTGTAATTTTTGTATAACCTAAAATCCTACCACAGTGCACAGTAACAAATCCGTCATTAGCTAAAAAGAGAACACATTTTCTCAGTTTAAAAAGTAATAGTGATTCATGTCATTATTGTATTACTATCACCAAAAATAAATAAAATCTTCTCCTTCAATACTTAAATTAATAAAAAATCACTGACAACATTTTCGTAACAGCCTGTATTTCGTAATTCGATCCCGTGGGAGCGTTAGACGCATCATTTCTACCAATATACCTTAACCAGGAAATAACTGTTTTTGTTGGCGCACTGGGTAGAGTAAATCATATGAGTATACTTTTGTGTGGATTGGAACTTGCGGTCTAATACGGGAATCAGTCCTCCAAAGATAATTAGGTTCTTGAAATTATTTTAGAATTTCTAGCTGTCTATGCTTTCTTTCCATGACACACGACAGTGTATCTACAGTACGAGTAAGTCAGCCTGTAAAGTAAATGGATCAATGAACGGAAATTGGGCCAAACAGAATCTATTTGAACCTAATAAGAAACAATACATTACAAATAATTTAAAAATGCCATTAAACACTCAAATTACCATAACCAATAATTACTAGTCCCATAACAATCGCCACCCCTCTTATTAGCCACTTGCTTGTCTATGGGAATGTTGTCCAAACTTTTTTTTCCATTTCCTGATGCGTGATTTGTACGCTGTCAGCGAAAACATTTGGTTTTCGAACGTCACCTGTTCGCTGGTTCCCACGATTTGAGTCACATGTGTTCTAATTACAAAATCTGCATAGAATTCTATTATGTATTTGAATGTCCTTACATTGTTTCTGCGTTCGAATCGATTTGGCTTTCGGATTTCGAATTTGGGTCAATGATAGTTCAGGGTATAGACATTTTTAAGTCAATTAAATGATTTGTTTTATAAATATTAGTAGATATTTGTTACAAAATTTGATAAAGTATAACTTTAATGCTCACAAGTCCTCAATTAGGTAATTCATAATAATTCCAAAAGACAAGATTCCATTTCAACTCAGTTTTAAAGCTCTAAATTCTCACCGTAAAGTTTTTGCCATTAAAGATTTTATAGCCCACAAAATGTATTTAAGTGTTTTTCCAATATTTCAATAAAATAAGTCGTAAAACTTAAACAAGGTGGTTTGTTACTGATAACGGGTGTTAAAACTTATTATTTATTGCAACATTTTCTATGAAGACATGAAAATTATAATTTCTAAAATGTTTAAAAGGCAGTTTAATAACAAGCCACAAACTAAGATAAAAGTTTAATGCTATAGAACTACGCTGAAGCCAGAGATACAGTATAAAAAATCTGCTGTTCCATTTATTTTGACAGTGTAGGTATTTCACTTTTGTTGGAAACAGCTGTTTTTTTTTAATAACCGACGAAAAATTTCTATGTGGGGGGTTCAGAATGATGTACTGAGTATGTGGTTTCCGTTTTCGCGTCGGTGTCCCTTCCACCCCGTATAATATATAATTACCAAGTTCTCCTTAGTGAGTCGATGGAATCTGTATCAAATCAGTCCAGGTGGGTTACCATGGTCTCTTAACCTAGGAATGTGTCAGTTCTATTCCGAGAGTTGGTAAGAGACAACCCCCCAGGATTCAGCTACGCATTTGGCGCCATCACAAACATCCATCATCCGATGGACCTTTGTGATGCCTGCACACTAGTTCACACTACATGAGCTCCTGTAGTGTGAACTAATGTGCATCAGGGTTGGCAGGATACGATATCTACGTCATATACAAGCAATGATTGCGTCCCCGCACCCCCACCAGAAGTGTCGAGGAGGAACACCGTGTAGTTTTAGTCAGTAAGAGTCTGACAGACCTGTCATCGAGGTCTTCCATTAAAGATTTCCACAAGTAAAACGAGAGGCCCAACTCTGTATTTTTTTTTTTCGTTTTTATTTAAGATGGGTTTGCTCTTGACTCGACGAAACCACCATCACCACCACCACCACCATCATCATATTTGAATCCGCAACCACCTCAACGTAAAAGTAACACTAACATATACAAAGAAATGCCAAATAAAGAATTTCAGGTGCGATATCGGCACATTCAATTCGAGTGCAATTAATCATTAGCTGGCTGTTAAACGTTCTCAGATTAATGGCACGGTGTGCTGTCAAAGTGATCGCAATAATTTTCAGGGATAATATAGCGTCGGCGGGTATTAAATTTGAATTTTAGAGAATTAAAGTCATTTGCCATCGTCATTTTAAAAAGCAGGTATTTAATAAGAAAGGAATCACAATGAACCTTATGCCTGTTTTAAGTAATACTTGACGACATCCAAATTAATGCCACAAAAATAAAAACGTAATATAATTGCATTTTTCGAAAATATTATAAGGCTAGGCAGATGATGAGCGTTCTCAATAAATCAATAATATATTTATTGACACACCCAAGTAAGGTAGCATACTAACAAAAAAAAAACAAAATACCTACAATGAGCAAAGATATAAGAATACAAACGTAGAAGTAGCCGTGAGCCCAAAACTAGGCACAGCCTGTATCTAGGTGGCCCAAATCCCAACAGTACACAATAATATTTACACATACTTAGGTGTCGATAAGTGTTACTAGCGAACACGACCATTGCGTAGGTGGTTCGCAAGTGCATTTAACTCATCAGTCATCACAATATTATTCTCCGACCTTATTTCAACTATCGTGTTTTAACACCATTTCTTCAAACAACCAAATGAATAAAATTAGCTGATCTTTTACAAAACATCTTATTAGTATACTAAAATCCAATTAGTTTGTAACGAACCAAAAAGACAGTTGTCGACACTTCATTCGTTGAACAAAGTGACTTCCGTGCCAAGACATCAAAGATGAAAGCACCGGAACACAACCCACCCACATATCTAGGTTTTCCACGACAATTGTACAGAAATATCCGTAAAATTAATTGTTACTAATGTACTTTACTTTCACACGAGACACCGCCAGAAATTACCGTGACACAACCCGTAATGACCAATGTCTCTTTTATCTCAAATCACCAACTTACTTTGACTGACAAAAAACAAAAGATCACTGCAAAAGTTGCCATAGGATTTGGAAAATAAGAGTCAATGGTAGAAAAGACTGGCCGCAAATAAAACGTTGTCCGAATTTTGACGTCTCAATACTCATTGACAGCTGCGGTCAGCCATTTTACTTTTTTGACAGATTTACGATGTCCACCCACATTTGGCATGCGACCAACTTTTTATGGGCATATTACATGGTCATTAATGGTTTTCTATTGTGGATTGTATTGAAATGTCATTATTATATTGTAGAGGAATATTGTGCAAAGGTTTATAGGCGTTTAATTTCGAATGACGGTTATCTTTGATGGTTTTTTGTTTATGAGTTGCTTGTCACGTGCCGTTTGAGCTCATTTCTTGGTTCCGGTTCCATTTTGAGTGACCTTGTAGATGGGAGCATTAGCTGGACAAAACCAAAGACCAGTGGCCTATATTGGCTAACTGTCAGTCATAGAGAAGAGAAAGTAGTAGTAAGAAAGAGTTCTATTATTATACGAATAGTACAAGTGTTCTTTCCATCAGGAATTTTCCGGTAACCACCACGGAGTCTGGCTTTGTGCCTGGTTGATGGCAGTGCTTACATGACTGGGACTTAAACATAATTGGCGAAATGTGGTTCGGTGATTGCAAGAGCGATGTTATGTTAATTCATCTTTTCCTAGTGCAAAACCAGCACCTTACTACGTATTACCACCTTCAAATTTTTTTTTTTATCAATCAATCAATCAATCGTTTATTTTATAAAAAGGTGCACAGTTACAATAAAATATCACAACAATTAAAATAGAGCACAGTTGCTTATTTGCCTGAACTAGGTTGAACCTGTGTCTCAGGCTACAAAGTGCAAGTAGACATCTACTTAAAATAAATACAATTAACATTAAGCGAAAAGTAAAGTACTAAAATTAAAACTTACATAAAAATAAAAACAGCGTGTTCGCGGATTATTTACAGACGGCAAGTAAATCTTCTGTCTGCGCATAAGAGGTGGTTTTTAGAAAAATACATATGGATTTTTTACAGCTAAAATAATTTAACTTATAGATACTTAGTTTTCTATTTAACCTATTGTACAGAAATGGGCCTAAAAATGAAAAGAATCTTTCCACAAAGACATGTTTGGAGGCTGCATTAGAAATGCATACTATATCATTCCGTCTCTTGTTAGTATTGTCAGCATTATACGTGAGCATGGTGTGCTGTTTTAATACTAAGTGCATAATGAAAAGCTGGCGAACAGTCAACACGTTGCAGGATTTATATAGCTGATCTGTGGGAAAGAAAAAGGGATGGAAGTTTGCTACCTTTAAAATAGCTCTTTGAGCTCTTTCAAGAGGAAGCAAGATAGTTTTTGGTGCGCCACCCCATGAAGTGATGCAGTATTGAATTATAGATTGACCTAGGGCGAAGTATACTTGTGTGATTAATTTTGAATCTGCAAAAGTTCGTATTTTTTTAAATACGTATATTAATTTGCGCACTCTTTTAACCAGGGTTTCAATATGTTGCCGAAAAGAGAGTGTGTCGTCTATTATAACCCCGAGGTATTTAATATTACAGGTTTTGAGGATAGAAGGACAATTGCACATGTTGACTGACAGGTTACCACATTGATGAGCATATAATATACGAAATTTAGCAGTATTAAGTTGAAGCTTGAGCATGGAAAAGTGAATATATTTTGTCTTGTCAGCATTTAATGTTAGTAAATTGCTTTGAAGCCAGTTTGTCACAGTATTAAAACCTAATTGAGTGTTTTCAAACAGTTCGCTACAGTTTTTAGCAGTAAATATAAGCGCCGTGTCATCAGCATATGATATGATTTTGCCGTGCTTGATATTTAGATTACACAAGTCGTTAATATAAACCAGGAATAGGGTAGGGCCCAAAATACTCCCCTGGGGAACACCAAATCCAGTATTTTTCTGCTCATCACTCGTAAAATTATCAATTCTAACACATTGGTATCGGTCGTCTAAGTAGTTAGCAAGTAATGTTAGAGGCGTTCCCCTTATTCCTATGGCCTCTAATTTGCTTAGAAGCACAGAAATAGAGACAGTGTCAAAGGCTTTCGCTAAATCAAGGAAGACTCCCAGGACCTGGTTTCCTTTGCCTAGCTCTTCTGAGACATAATCGGTCAGGCTGTGCACCGCATCGGCTGTGGATAAATTGGCTCTGAAGCCAAATTGCGCACGTGACAAGAAGTTGTTTTTTTCTAGGTAGCTGACTAGTCTGTTGTTTATAATTTTCTCAAGTATTTTTGAGATTGAGGGGAGTAACGATATTGGCCTATAGTTACTAACCAGGTCCCGGTCTCCAGATTTATAGATAGGTATAACAACTGCCTTCTTTAGACAATTAGGGAAGATACATAAATACGAAGAATGAAGATAGATAAATACGAAGGTATTACTCAAATACCGAATCTAATTAAAGCGAAGCCCTAGAAACTATCACTAGGGCATGGTACCCGCTACTTGCCTACTCGTAACTATCTCTACAATAGAAAAAGTTACAATTTCGTTTCCGTCTTTCGTGACTTAACTTCCGTTTGCTTCGAGGCTTCTTAGTAGGGTGACCATTGTAGCCAATTCGCTCGGAAGAAGTGATCTTAACTCTATGACTTTTTACTTGTTGGAGGTGCAATGCCAGTTTAGAATCATACTCATAGAAGCCGAGATCTGTTTTTCTGTAGGTGTTTGTAAAAAGCAGTCATAAAATACATAGATACATACACAATCTGCATAGTAGGTATACTTTCCAAGTTTGAACATTCTGGATAAAAATTTGACTGCAAATAAATTCTGAAATCTGCATTGGCCAATTTGACTTTCAGATCCTTTCAAATGTAAGAAACTCTGATACGATCTGAAATCACACGTAGCATCAGACCTGTATCTGGTAAGACTGCAATCCGCAACACCACACCACAAAAACAGTTAGGCAGATGGTGAAACCTCACTCTACTACATCACTAACCATCTTAATTTTCCACCAGAAACTCGCCTCATCATATCCAGCATGAACCTATTGTCTACGTCAACGAATGCTGCTACCGTTGCTAAGTAGGTATTGGTTACTATCACCTCTTAACGCAGGAATGTTTTTTTCTCGTTCCTGACGGATAGGCCAGAGAAGGCAAAACACCGGGAGAGTTGGAAAGCAATAGGGGAGGCCTTTGCCCAGCAGTGGGACAGAATAAAATAATAATAAAAAAAACCGAACGATACGCTAAGAAAAAGATGCATGGTCACTTCACAATCACTGGAGTAGTCACCGCAATAGTATTACATGTCAAACGCAATCCTCTTACCCCCTCCCACCACCTCCCGCCTTACGTTTGCCCGTCTTTAACCGCCATTTGTAAGGTTTCACGCAAAACTTGACTAAGTAGTGGTCGCCCGAATTTTTTTTAAAGATTTGGTGTGTGTTCATGCTGAAGAATGTATCAATAGTCATATTTTTAAATGAATATTCGATGGTAGAGACTAGTCCAGTGTGGAAGTGGAGGAGCTCGTGGCTAAATAATAACAGCCGCACTGGTCGGTTCTTCAGGGTTAAGCCACGCTTTCCTAGGTCGATCCGTGGATGGGTGACCGTCCATTACTTACCGAGTTTCCCCCGTGCCTCGGAAAGCACGTAAAGCTGTTTGGTCCCGGCTGTCATTTGTAGATCTTTGACAGTCGTTGCAGATAGTTGCCCGATAGTCTGACTACCAGTCTTACCAAGGAGTATCCTATTACCCATTACTAACTGGGTTGTGGAGGCAGTCGCTCCATATAAAATACTGGTACTTAGCTGCAGCCGGTTAGACTGGAAGTCGATAGAGGCTATTGAATATTCAGAGCTGTCAAGGCTTTCTTTTCGTGATACTGAAGACGGAGTCAAATGGAACTGCTTGACAAAATACTGGATAATGGTTTCTGAAAGAAGATTTGAGTTAATTTATGTATAACTCCCTAGAACTAGGGTAGGCTGCCTCGTTGGTCTATTGGACTGCTGAGCGTGAGTTCCTGGGTTCAATTCCCAGGTCGGGCAAAGTGTCATTAAGTCTTTCTATAATTAATTTCCCAGTCGCAGCTACAAAATTTGGATTTGTATCCGATTGATAGCAAGATAGATTCGCCCCGTACATGGGTGTTTAAACATAACTGGCGAAATGTGGATGTACTATTAGTTAAGTACCTACATCTCTGCCTAACCCTTCAGGGATTACAGACCTGATTGTATGTACCAGCAAAGTCACTATGCGTATTTCAGTTAGTTAATTAGGCCTTAGTAAACACACAACAACTATTAGATTGCACCCTACCCTCACCGCTCAAAAAAGTGTTGTTTCTTGTGTGTAACTTACCTTCTTTTGATTCATTTATCTTGTACTTGTTATACTAAAATAGTGTATGTTAAGTCTAAGTAATATTGTAATGTTAGTTTTAAGATACATATTGGTTCTTATTTTTACCTACGCTTACTGGCAGATAACATTGTAACATACTTATGTTATTTCTCTATAAGTGAATTTGTAATTCTTTAGAGAAAATAAATATCTTTAACCGTAATTAGGGTTACTTAGTGAATTCCGGACCATTTCGCTCACAATTTGCATTTCCTGTTCCCATAACTTACGGAACCCACCTATCAGCGTATGGGTATTCTCCACCCGTAATGTGACGTCACCTTTACCCCCAAGGTATATCTTTCAGGAACCATTAGACATGTTCAAACACCCTAATGGCGGAACTCACCCCTAACCTCACTTCCACCCTTAAATTCTTCTAGTTTATTAATAAGTTTCAGTGCATTTTCTTCATAAATCACTTGAAAATTAAATCCGATCGATTTTGGACCTTCCGTTACTTGGTTAGAGTTGAAAGTTGTAGTTGGAGTGTCTTTAAGACAATCGACGTTAAAAAAATTAACTTAAGTTACAACAGTAATAAGGCTTAAAATCGTGAATTGTGATTAATATTTGTTGATGCAGTTTTGTTAAAGGATTTTGATTCGTAACGTAATTATTTTAGGGTTTAAAATAGTGGGATGTCTCAGGTAAGAACTGTGTAAAAACATGCATCTGTTTCGAATACGCTTGTGTTGATAAGATTACCGAAACATATTAGGTAATTAAATATTATTATGTTAACAATGCATCATTTTCAGGAAAGAGATAAGATAAAGCTTTATGAAGAGGAATTATTTATACCTAGTGAAATATCTTGCATTTTTCTGGATCCATACATACGTCTTCTTGTTGATAAATTACGAAAAATACTTAGGTACATTATATTTTTATTTTGACCTTTTTGGTTATTTTTGTTTGAGGTGAAGAACAAATCTAATGTAGTTTGCGGTTCCGTGTCCCATAAACCGTATACGATAACACATTCTTATATTGAGGCGACTGACCCGTTGGTCTAGTGGTGTGAAGCGCTTCTGCTGAGCATGGGGTCCTTGGTTCGATGCCCAGGTCGGGCAAATTATTATTGGAGTTTTCCATCAGGAATTTCATAACAACATAACTGGCGAAATGTGGGTCTACTATTAGGTACACCTCTGCGTAACCCTTCGGGAATAAAAGGCGTGATGTTATATTATGTCTATATTGATGGAGACTTTTTAAATGAACTTCAATTGGAAGAACAAACATCAGTAATAGGTCACCAGCCAAAGTAAATGCAAGTAAGACACACCCCGGAAGCCCAGCTGTAACCCAACACCTCAGGGGACACGTGCTACTTCCTCGCAGGACACTTGAGATCTGAGACCACTTCCACTGGACAAGGGTACTTCACCATAAGTCCGTGGTAAGGTATCTGTGGGGCTAATTTTCTGACTGTTTCGTTTTAAGTGTTGATGACTCTCTTATGGTAAAACATTTGATTGAGTGTTTAAAGACTTAAACTTTACTGCATATCCCATTTCAATCACACTTCATCTATGACCTGCGTCTATGGCCATTTTAAGAATTTTAACGTGAGTTTTGATTCTGCTAATGCTGCCATTTTAGACCCCCTGAACACGATCAGCACATCTAAATCGTGCTTAAGAGCTGACAGTATTGATGAATACTTTATACGACGTACATTTAATTTTTCGTTCGGAAACGATCCCGGTTGGAACTATCTATGGTCCTAGTTAAGTAGCAATCGCGTTTAACATTAAAGCGTTTTGTATTTCTACATCAACTGTCAAAAGTATTGACATGAACTTTTCGGTAGCTTATGTCAATTCAACACATTGACTATTTCATATTTTTTACTGTTCTGTGATCGTTAGATAGACGATAAAATGTCGCTTTATCCTGGCTCTCAGGTCATCTCTGCCAAATTAATGTTCTAACTGTTCTAAACAGATACTGCCCAAAGAATTAGCATATTTTTTAATGTTACTAGTTTTATCTTAAATCCATTAAAAATTAAGTTAATTGTCTGTTTTAATGATCACAAGGGAATTAATGAATCTGGTTTACTCATCTAATTAATACCAAAAGATGCCAATTACCATGGATTCTATAAATTAAGTGCTATTAAATCATGAGAAATGAAAAGGAATGAACTATTTAACTAATTAAATAAATGTGTATAATTTTATAATCCACATGTAGCTATAAAAATCACATAAAATTGTTGTAAAAATAAAAAAAAGAATCCTACAAAGAAATAGCATAACACTTTCGTAATAAATGTTGTCTTAAAAGCTGCCATTAAAATTCATTGTCGCTGAACATATTTCTCTTTTTACTGAGTTGCCAGTTGTGGAATATATAACTCCCTGTAGGAAAGTATACTGGTGGTGTTGGGCTTAATAAAATCTGACGAATTTTAGTTTACGTCAAAATGATGTAATACATGCATCAAGAAATTAAGTTCAACTTAGCGATCTTGAACTTGATGTTTTCCTAATCTTGAAAGATGTATTTTAAAACAGGTTTGTTATTTTTTCCAGTAAGGAAAATTTAAACCTAAGTAATAACAAAATAATTCAAGTTACTAAGCCTGCTGAAAAAGGAATGACATGGCACTGAAATATCCTGAAATTGAGCAAAGTCCTTCAAAATTGGCAACACACGTTTTTATAACAAGACAATTCGTAGTCTTCCCGCCATATTATTTCCATACTTACAGACACAACGACAACGTTACAGATGCTTTCGAAATACATAACATTGATGCAAAATTGTCCTTATCTGCTTGTGATAAGGTGAATTTCATTTTATGTCAGGGTAAAATCTAAATTTGTGATAGTGTTGCGGTATCAAAATCGCGAAGACGGGGGGGTAGACGAAATGTGTCAGTTTTATAACCACATTATAAGGGAAGTTGGAATAATACTGGCCTGAATGTACTTCATTTTGTTGTTTCATGATTAAAAAAAAACAGTAAGTACCAGTTTAAAATTCGAATCGGTCTGTGCAGTTAAAACGAGGAGTTTTATAATCTTTATCATTATCATTTTAGGATCAGTCAAACTAGTACGCACGAATCGTGGACCAACTGCGGACACCTGACACTGATCTGACACACTACATTATTCGTCAGTTTTCTGAAGCCAGGGCCGCAATTTGTCCGTACCAGTAACCCTTACCTACAGCTTTTAAAATCTCACATTTAAAATGGTAATTTTATTTAGATTCTTTTTCTTATCAGTTCGAATTGGTCTGAAAAATAGAGCTCCATGAGCTAGATTTACCGGGCTCGTCCATAGACTAAAGCAATTCTGTAAACCAAGGTTTCTGTGCTGACACTTTACGGTATCTAGGTAAAACCGAAGCTTGCTGCGCTGAAAGCATATAGATAATATGTACTCCACCGATTGCAAAAGCATATTGCCACAGTACAAATAGGAACTCCGATTTGCTCGAACGATTTTGCTTGAAAGTTACATCAGCTAAAAAGCGCTTCAAGCCTACCAAAGCGTCTGCATTAAATCGAGTTACATGCGCAATATATCGCGTTCCGCGCTCAATGTAGCGGAACGCATCAAATCCATACTTGTAATAGGGCTGTGTTCCATTTTTAAACTTATTACGATTTATTGCTTTTTATTTGCACGGTTTCTGAATTCAAATATTTTTGTCTCCCCCCACCATGGCGAATTGGCGGGATTTTAGTAGATTTATTGAAAAAAAAAGAACGTCGTAATTCCTGGCTTTGTCCAACACGTCCGGTGGAAACTGGTATTCTATAATATTCTGGTATATTTTTGTTTGTATATGTCACTAAAATTATTAAATTCTAGAAACATGTTATGAGAAGTAGTGTGCCTGGTGTCATTGGCCACTTTGTGTGAATACCGCCAATATCACTCTCTTCATATTTATTCATAGATAGTCTATTTCAAAATTCAGGCCAGCAGTTTTCTACATAACCCAAATACAGACAGTCAGACACAATTCACTTAATATTCAACGAAGACGGTGTCTGAAACACGCCACAAACTGCAGTAGCCGAAAGCTTGCGATAAGATTACCCGTATCTTAAAACATTCACTAAGAAAATAGCACTAAAGTTCAGATTTCTGACAGCTGGTATCAGTACTCGGTATCCATTAACTCCGGTCAGAAGTCATGAAGGAAAGATCTGGTAGTTGCGAGGTTTATTTTTAAATTTAGAATGAATGAGTGATGTTTTGCCAGTGTCTTTTTATCAATGGGTCGGCTGAATGAGTATTCTTTTTTAATTGTTGAAGGAAGAAATACAATAATAAAGATGTTTTGTAAAACTTGAAAAATAGTTAAATTAATAAAATAATGGTAGTTTTCTTGGTGCTTTTAGTAAACTATAGGGCTTAGAGTATCTTTTTCGAGTAGGGTCTTATGATTTTGTTGTTATTGCGAAATCTTCATCATAATTTTACTAAATAAAATTGTAGTCAAGTTACGATAATTAGGTAACAATGTAAGTAGTAAGATATAACGATCTTTTTGAAAGTGCTAACAAAACAATCTTCAACCAGACTGACAACATCACAAGACAGCGGTGACAAACTGTCTGCGACATTATTTCCTGTGTTCTTTTGTTTTGGCAATCTACGACGAGTCCAATCAGGAATAGATAGCGACAGTCCCTTTATGCTGTCACGACAGCTATCTATGAGCTCTTTCTAATACATGTGTTAAGGATCGTGGCACAAATCTGTTCCATGAATTCAGTACTTACATAATCTGCCCCAGCGTATAAATTTATTGACGGTAATTTATTTGTTCCATACATTTCGACGGTGTAGGATTTGAACATTTAAATGAAACAACTGTTTTTTTTTATTAATAACCGACGAATATTTCATTTCTAAAGTTTTTGCGTCGATATTCCCCAAAGCCTGTTGAAGTCCACAGTTGCAAATGGGCTTCTTTCATGCTTCGCCAAAACACCGTGTCCTCTGACGACTTCAGTGTACCTTACCCGTATATTTTCTACCCAAAATCCTACCGAAACCCGTATCTCCAGAAATACATAGCCCCCATATGTGTAAAGTCACGAAGCGGACATTATCCACTCGGTTTCCTAAAACCCGGAGTTTATTTTCCTCGTAAGATAAGATGTGCCATTAATAGCGCTTCGGCCACCAATCTGAAGCTGAAAGATCTCTTACAGTTTAATGGGAGATATTTTTTGTGCATGGGAGGGGTTAAAGGTGACGGACCAATGGCGGCGCGTGACGTCATGGAGATAAAGAAGTGAGATAGAGTGGGATGAGAGATATTCTATTCTTGGAGCGTCTGGTGGAGGTACAGGCGTGGGGAAATTGATTGGGTATTTGGGGAATAGAAGTACTACGATGAAAGAAAATGGGAACTTAGATATAGCTACAGGCTCTAACATAGCGTAACGTTTGATTCCGTAGAATTAGGTAGTATTGTATAACGTACTTAGATATTATTACTCTTAGCATCGATCTATCTTGCCTGGTCTGAAAAGATGGATAAAGTATTGAACTGTCATACTGAGCTTCGATGTTTAAAATACTAATGCACTGTATTCATAAAGTTCAAATTCACTTAATTAAGCATGTTTATCATCGCGATGTACGGATCTTCGAAAGCTTGATAAGACGAATGAATAAATTTCTAATGTTAATTATAACATAACCGATCGGGTTATGATTCAATTGCTCGCCGAGCGACCTTGAGTTTATGGACGCGAGTGTCCACGCTTCGGTCCCGTGGGTCAGAACAGGCAGGACGCACTGATTGAAGACCTTGGTATTAAGACTCTGTGCTCAGCATGAGGTCCTGGGTACAATTCCCGACTCGGGCTATTTGCTATTGGGTTTTTCCATCAGGAAATTCTCAGTAGCAGCCACGGAGTCTGAATTTGTGTCCGGTTGATGGTAATAGGCTCGCCCCCTATTAAATGGGACTTATAGATAAATGGTGAAATGTGGGTGTACTATTAGATCTCTGCTGCTGCGGTCCTCTGTCTGACCCTTCGGGGATTACAGGCGTGATGTTATGATGTTAAGACTCGACGAAGCTTCCAGCTGGTGACCCGAGGTGATTGAAGATATTGACTGGATATGAAATAGTTTTTTGTCTCTCTCAAATACAGTAGCATAGTTCAACGAACACTGGTGCACTTTTGCAAGCGACAGTACTACTTGGGTTTATTCTCGTCGACTGCACGTGAACGCTAAGCGTTGGAGTCGGCATAGGTACTTGCTGTCAGATTTTATGTTTTGCTCATAGCCTATACATAGGTGTCACAGGTATATAATACCATGACGTTATGTCAAGAAGGAAATTCGCATTTTGACAATGGTAAGTATAAACATCTAAGATTCTGATTCCTACTTACAGTTTTTTTTTTCAAATCTAGGGTTTTTTTTTCCGAAAAAGTAGTTTTCTTGACTGATATATTTATTATAATATTTTTTATTTCTTTTAGTATAATATCTTATGTTTGCAAAATGTTATTACTGTTTATTATAAAGTAGATATGTTTACGACCTGTATAAGTCCTAGTCTATAAAATTAAACTTATTTGCAAAAGTAAATATGTCTTGTACCATTCTTCAGAAAGCAAAATGTTAAAGGACTATTTTTTGACACCCCATACAGACGTCAATCATCGACCATCAAAAATAAAAACCAATAATAAACCTCGATTGTTTTTTATTCCCACATCTAATTCCGTGCACACTCATTTCGAATATTTCACCAAAAAATCTGTCCCCAGCGGCCATATTTAGTAGTTCAAACGCTTATAGGCGACACTTCATTTACGCATCACAGTCAACTGGAAACCAAGTCCCCGCAATATTTACTGTCGAACAAATCACGGTAGAAACGAAAATAAATAAAATACGCATAGAAAAAACTGAAAAAAACTCATTCCGTACAATTAAAAAAAGCTCTCGGTTATTTAGATTTCCATAAATACTCTACGCTCGACTAAAGTTTTTGAGATACATCTTCCTGAATGGTTTTTTAGCGTCGACCGGGGTGTTTCGAGTTCGTGACGAAGTGTCGGGAGTCGAAAGATGAAGCGATGAGCTTTCGCTTCGGATTTTCGTGGTGTTTTCATCGAATAATCTTATAATAATTATTGTCTAAGTAGGTCCTGAAAATATGATCGTATAAAATGCTCTATAAATGTAAACAAAGTAGATGAAACCCCTTGTTCATAATTTTTATTTTTATTCTGCTTTTGTTTTCTAGGATACAATACATATTATTTAAACTATATGGAAAATCGAAGTTACTTCTGTACAGAACCATATAATAAAATAACCCACTTAGGTATATTTAGACTTGATATTACATTCGGTTATAATATGTATCCTTTAGATAAGTACTTATCTTATCGTCTTTCTTAAAATTATACCAAATTTTAAGAACATCTTATCTCGTTAGCTACATCCAAAGTATGATTTTGGAGTACCTACCAACTCAATATTTTTTTACGACTTTTACAAGAACTATCGCTATCGAAAACGCCCGGGTCTGTCGACATATCTACATCATCGTATTTATTTGGGTTTCAAATCCTCACCACAGTTTCTGAAGACATAAATCGTGCACGCGACATTTCCGACAAATACGCGCTTTGCCGCGCTAACGACGTTTTGTTCACGATTGTACTTCATTCTTTTGCCTAGATAATTAAGTGTTTAGAATTGGTTTGTGCGTGATTGTACTTCTAAGAAGTACCTTTTGGAAAAAAAAACTACTGTTATGGTGCGAAACTCACGATATTTATGATTGATAGGTTTTCTCCGCGATTTCGTCCACGCTATAGAGAAATAATTATCACAGGGCAATCGGTAATATTGTAGCTTTGTATCGGTGAATGATTTTTTAAATCGGATGAGCAGTTTCGTGTCTCTTACATGCACACTTACAAAAATCTCACAATAAAATCAATATAGATTAGATATAGTCAAGATTGTAATTTTTTTTAGAACCTTAAATACCTTCTAAAGTACTGAAGAAGAAAGTAAGCAAGTAGGCACGCTGAATAATATTACCAAAGTGAGCCGGATTGGAGAATATCGTCGAAATATCGATGGATCCATATTCGAAAATAGCCTTGCAAAATAACAATAGCTACGAAGGTGTTACATGTCCGACTCAAGGTAGCGCTGGACACATTACAATGGCTTGGCTGGACTCTGCCGCCATTGAGGGCTTGACAGTCGAGCAGTGTAGAGAAAATTGAACGGAAGGCGGGCTGCGAGAACCAATGACTTTAAAATAGGAACCTATGAACGTAGCTGTCACAAATGCCTCTTCTTCTCTATGGTTCAGTGGAACAAAAAAACCAAGTTTATTGCGGCCAGCATGACGGCCAACCGACGGCAACAGTTCTATTTTTAAATTTCATGAGAATGTGTCATCGTCTACACTTCTTATTCTGTATGCAATATTTTTTTAATCAGCCGGGGTCAAGCTAACAATAAGAAAATCCTATTCAAATCTAACGGACTTATAGGCAATTAATCATTTCCACTGCATACTACAAAAACGAAACAAACCGGAAGGTCGAGTCCACAATGGTCAACAAGTGGACGAAGTTCTCAAGGGCCCCTTATCAATATTCAAGAAATTCTACTTTTTCTATTCACGCATAAATTTCGCCGCGACCATTATCCGCGAATTCGGACATGCAAGAACATTAATTATAAATCCTTCGCGAATGACTAGAGGTCATTTTCGATGCGTGAGAATGCATTCGATTCAAAGGACCCTATTTGAATATGCCCTTCGGTTAAAGAAAACATGGCATTGTGAGACATCGGTCAGCCATTGTAACGCAGTGCAGTGTCATCGTATTATTATTCAAATTTAAGCAGGTGATACAAACAGAACTGACCTATGGCCATTTTTTTTTCATTGCAGTAAATTTTTATTTACAATAGGTACGCAATTATTGGGTTGCGTGAATTTGAATTTTAGTTTTATTACAATTTTCACAATGGCATTTTATCGAAACCTTTCGAAAATCGCGAATTTCGTATTTTTCTACTTTTGGTCTTTCCGATACTGTATGAATAATTATTGGCTCGAAGACTGTGATACGTCTAAGAATGACTCTAAAACTGATAAATAAAGCCCGCCTGCACCTTAACTCAAAAAAATTCAGTAATGGTCTCATAGAGAAAATTGTTCAGTTTATTGGTCTGAATCACACCCTGAAATAATTATGACCACACCTTTACTACGTATTCAGTCAATCATACGGACTTATTTCGTCGGTTATTAAAAAAAAATACAGCTGTTTCCTAAAAAACTGCAACAACTACACTGTCAAAATATATGGAAAAGTAGTTTTTTTTTTAATTACCGATTAAATTTCTATGTGGGGTTCAGAATAATATATTAAATACACTTCCACCTCGTATAGATTTTTAGTGCCAAACGTACATAATTAAACAAATACAGTGTCTGTATTTATTGAATCATCTTGCAACGCATTACATGAATTCCGAAAAAAATATCAATATTTTTACAGTCTCCAACTCCTCAATTTATTCAATACCACAAAAATCTCATATCGCAAACATAATTCATCAAATCTACTCCAAGTCCGGTACTTATTATGCCCGCCCCTGTTTAACAAAGATTTGGGAAAAATTGGGAAAATGGCCGCTATCGGACTAGTGATCAATCAATGTGGATTACCGGTCGATCGCTATTTTAATCATTATCCCCTCGAGGATTCAAATGGAGGTTGGGATATGAAGATGTTCTGGGCTGAATATTGTTGTGGTTTCTTTTGATTTTAGTTGACCGCATTATGAATTAATCGGGATTGGTGTTTCGATAATTTTTCGGTATTGCTCGAATCATTTGCAGTTCAGTTACATAGCTTTTTGGCTGTTACAGCCATTGTTACCCACGATGCGTGGGTCAGAACCTTAGGATCCTATAATTATTTTTACTTTGTGACCCCACTTATAAAATTCACCATCTACCTCTAACCGCTGAATACCAGTATTATAAATGCAGCGACTGCCTGCCTGACTTCCATAACCGAATTAGTATGAAACCCTTGGCGTGGCCCATTGACTGGTTGTCAGTCTTACAAAATGATTGTCTCTAATTCTGTACACTACGAATCTACTACAGTTTTGTTTTCAGTTTCGTGTTGCTGAATGACATTTCATATTTCTCTGACTGCTCAAATAGTTAGAATAACAGCTTCATTTGTTTTTAATGAATGAAGATTTTGTAAGTTATAAGCTTAGTGTAGATCTATTGTCTTGTCATGTCTGTTTGAATTTTTGTCTTTCGCTCTCATTTCCATGTTAAAGCAAAGATCACACAAGTATAGTTTACTGACTCTTTAGAATCGTCAAAGTTTCTTCAAGGTTATAACTGTAAAATAACTACCGTTAAACTTCTCTCTATCAAGAACAACTACTTCCTATTTTTTATAAGCATCATTCTTACCATATTGAAGGGGAGTGTTTAGCTATGGTTTAAGCGTCAGTGATAAAATTTTACGAGTTGTTCGAGGGAAGGAATCAGTCAAGCGCAGGATTGTGTCCATTATAGAGATTGGATGGACGGTATTTTTGACGTCAAATTATGGCTTTTTAGCATACTCGCTGGGATATGGAATCTTGAAATAAGGAGCTGTATGGGCACTTAAGGAATGTCAGAAGCTAGGATCTCGGGTCGAAAATATTAATCATGACGGCACAGTTGGCACAGTGGCTTAGCGATTGGTTGCTGCGCTGCGTGTCGCGAGTTCGATCCTCGCACGGAACAAATATTTGTATGATCTACAGGTAATTGTTCCGGTTAGGCTGTTTGTGTATGTGAGTTTAAATGTTTGTAAACGCACCCACGATTCAGGAGAAATTCCTATTGTGCGGCAAAATTTTCAAAAAGAAAAAAAGACAAGAATCGTTTCTTATGGAGTAGAACCGGCGTGAAGCACCATTTTATTCTAAAAGTTACCGTACGTAGGAGATTTACCTAGTCAGGACTTTACTGGTAGTATTTCAGGTATCACGAGTTTTAGAAAGTGCCAAACCAAGTTTTACGTCTAAATGCAAAATGTTAACCTATCCAGATTCAGCAAAAACAAAGAGTTTAAAATAAGATTTCCAGCTCATCATGAATTATTATATCTAAAAAGCATTTTTATAAATAACAAGACCTTTATGATGACCATATTCATATTTTTTTGTCTTTTAATATGACGTACGGTGTAAACAGTTCTACCATAGACAATGGACTCGAACCCCCTTCCTTGCAGTCAAAGGGTTGTCCGTTGATCCATTGAGCCGGCCTCCTGACGCGATGGCGTGAAGATAACACATGGCATATTTATGCCACATTAATGCCACTTACGCAGTTTGGCGGATTTTTTGCCAGTTGCCAGAAAGTCGTCAGTTTTTATGGCATGGATTAGTTAGGTGTATCAATACTTTATGGTAAGTATTGATTTCTGGAAAATTTATACTGAAATATAATATTCTAATAATATTTTTTGATTCATTTCTTAAACAGGGTGCAAGGCACATCGGACTCTCAAACGATTACTACGTATTCAGTAATATTTAAGTAAACATACAAGGAGCTCGTGGCTAAATAATATCAGCCGCTCGGGTCGATCTTCAGGTTAAGTCACGCTTGCCTGGGTTGGTCTGTGGATGGATGACCACCCATGACATACCGAGTTTCCTCCGTGCCTCGGAAAGCACGTTAAGCCGTTGGTCCCGGCTGTCATTTGTAGATCTTTGACAGTCGTTACAGGTAGTCAGTGGCCCGAAAGTCTGACATCCAGTCTTACCAGGGGGTATCGTATTACCCAGTACTAACTGGGTTGTGGAGGCAGTTGCTCCATGTAAAATACTGGTATTCAGCTGCATCCGGTTAGACTTGAAGCCGACCCCAAAATAGTTGGGAAAAGGCTAGGCAGATGATGATATAAGTAAACATACAAGGAATAGGTAACTTACAATTTTATTCATGTGGGAATGAAATGAAATTGTATAAAATGCACATAGAGGAAGTATTAGCGGTATTCGATGGCTGGACCTTCACGATTTATATTTTGATATCTATACCGGGTCCGAGGGCTAGCCACCGCGATTACTATCCAACAGAGACCAATCGAAACTGTGGAATGGACTTTTTTTTTAAAGAAGTTGAAGTTTTATAAAGTTTTTTTTTTTTTTAAAAAAAGGTAAATAACGCGTTTATTATTCTTGTTCCATAAAACTTTTTTTAATAGAATTAAAAACTAAACAATAAAACAACAGACACTTTTGCTCTAAAATCAATTCAATCGTTTTTTGTGGCTTTAGAAGTTTAAATCAAAATACAGGTGTCATGATTGGTTTTATTGCCCTAAAACAGATTTAAAAAAACATGCATCACCTCTGCAATTCCCGAAGAGTTAGGCAGGGGTATACCTTAATTACACCTACATTTCGCCAGTTACTTTCGGAAATCAAATCCTTCATTGGGTTCTATTAAATCTAACATGTATTCTGTTTCTAGTAATTCTTGTCACTATTTAAGACTGCAACTTATCTACAATACAACTAAATAAAAACATACAAAAAATAATAGTGAAAGAATCCACTGCCATCTTAACCCTCAACAACCGCGTATGTCCAAGAAATTTTACAGTGCAATTTTATTTATAGCAAAATTATACGATGGTGGCTATGTCCGTGAGAAACGTATAGCGTGGACATCGGGGAAGCCGGACAGCGACTTATTCTTATAGATTTTAGGACATTTGAATAATGCATCCGATAGTTTGATAAAATAGGGAGATTCGCTATGATAGGGCGAGAGTTTTTTTTTTATTGGTTTCTTTGTAATGTCACTATAGTTTTAAATAGGTATGTCTATGGTACAAATTTTAAGTTATGCAAGAAATTTAATACAATATTTGAAACATTAAATTAGTGTTGGTAAACAATCTGTTTATCAAAGAAAATTGCAAGAACATTCTGTAAGTTTATCTTTTAATATCAGAAGTGTGTTTGGGGCTTTAATAAAAATAAAGATATCTGTAGGTCCGTCTATGTCATCACAAGATGACGTTTACTGCACATTTTACAAAAGAAAAGAGACTGTTAATGATATTTCCATTATTTATTAAATTAGACCAGAAGGCATCGACAAGTTGCAATAATTTTCAAAGGGTGTCGTATTTCTACATCTCCTTTCAACAAGATTGTCAACAGCTTGTCAGAACCTGATATTAATTTCATAGATTTTTGTCTTTTCTATCATTATAATCGCTGATGTCTGAGGATGATATCAATTTGTTTAGGCTCTCAAAAGCAAAGGTATGTCGTTCAAAAAGCTATCTTTGAACACTTTTCTAAAGAAAGCGCAAGACTTAAGCATGCGTACCTCTTATGATGTATAGGTACTAAGAGGGTCGTCTCTGTAAATATTAATCTCGTAAATTTTATGTCAATAGTTTCCCTACAACCCTCTTTGATGGATAGGGGTACGATATTGATGTAATATATAAAAATATTTGCACTAAAATGCCTCATTTTGGGGTTAATATTATATTCATCGTGGTGCTTTACGAGTTTTTGACGAAAATTGGTGAGTCAATGTGGTGTTGTGTTTGGATTCCGTTTTTGATAAAAAAGGTGAAGGAAAGTTTGTATCTTTTCATATAATTTTTGTGGAATGAACACTTACAAGCTCATTTGAAGAAAAAGAACTCAAACCTGAAAGATATAGAGACTATAATTTTTATTATTATTTTATACTGCTACTTTATAACATGAAATAGAACAGAAATACTCTATAAAAGTATTCATTTACTACCAACATAACCCAAGAAAAAAATAAGGAGCATGTAGCTCAATTCTATTTTATTTCCATTGTTATATTATAACTGAAATTTAGAAATCGAATGGCCCTTACCTTCAAAGCAAGGTTATCCCTACCAGGAGTGGTAGAAAATATAAAACATGACCACAAAACTAAGAAATTATTTTTATTTAATCTTAAAAGCAGCAAAAATGTTGACACGTTTCTACCCCAATTTAAACATTTCTGACAACATGACCAGTAAACATTCTTTTGATATAAAATGGCCATTAATGTTTAATCCATGGACACACATCTAAGAACTACTAACAATCTCTATTTAAAAAGAGAGTATCTCACGTCCTTAGAATTTTGGAAAACTTCCCTATTTTTTTGTTCCTTTAGATTCCTCGTAAAAGTGCCAGCTATGATCATCTTGGGTTAGTAGGAAACCCCCATTTCTGAATTATTAATCAACATTGTATTTTAACTAAAACTTTAAAAATAAACATCAAACGAACTTGCAAACTTCTTAAAATAATACTAAAACACTTTTCCTTGGAAATGTAAAATGGGACCATAAAAATAAGAAATCATTGTTTAAACTAAAAAAGTAGCCGAAAATGTTAACATGTATCTATGTATGTACCCCAATTGAATCATTTCTGACAACATGACCGGTAAACATTATTTTTTATAAAAGTCGCCATAAATATTTAATCCATGGACACACATCTAAGGAAAGAACATAAAAAATGTTTTCACAGCCACTCACTGTGAATAGCTTGCCAATTTGCCTATCTTTTGAAATCTTTTTTTATAAAAAAAGATATGGAGTGACCACTAACAAGCTCTATTTAAAAGAGAGCATCTCACGCCCTTAGAATTTTGAAACGGTTTCCCTATTTTTACTTATTTTTTTTTCTTTTTGATTGCCTTGACCAAGGGGCAAAAAAAACGTGCTAGCTGTGAACGTGTATCTCTTGGGTAAATGCTAGTTTTTTGATTATAAATCCAAATTGTGTTGTAATTTAACGTGGAAGCATAAAACTTGAGGAAGATACTAAAACATTTTTCGTCCATTTTTTATGGCAGGATTTAAAATGCAGTATTACAAACAATTATTGTCTATTGCATTTTATTGATTTGCTGTATCTCCTAGTAAATTCAATAACTGCAAAGGACGCACCATATTTTTGAACGTGACCCTACCTAGCTCTTATCCAAAATTTAAATAAACATTCCCCATTCGCTGCCAGTTGCAATTTTAAAAGATAACGATCTTATGTTCCAAATTCGAAAGCAAAACACGTCGGCATAATAAAGACGGTGCAGACGACCGCACAAAAGTGCAGGCATGCATTGTCCGAAATCCTGGCGTAAACTTGGCACAAAATATAATTGCCTTGGCCCCCTCGGCCATTCACGCATTACGGGATTTAAAAAAAAAGTGGATAGAAAAAAAGTTGAGATGACATTTCGTATTCAAAACATATGTCATTTTCTGTATCGATATGTCCATTGTTGCATCTGGACGATCCTTATTAGCGATACCGTGAAGTCGCCGACGTTTCCCATGACGGCTAAATTTTATATTAGAATTATTTTTACGATTTACGGATTTCTGGACGACATATCTTCATTGTTGTTCGTTCGGAAGCGATGCGGATTAGTTCCGTGTATGCATCGATGCATGTTTATTATTTAGAAAAATACAGTTTTGAATTAAGGGAAGTGTGAATTTGGGAATTTGCGTATGTTGATCCATTTATGTCTTGTGTCCGAGTGTAATTCTTTTGTTGATACTGACAGATGCAGGAATTTAAGAAAGAATTTTATGACAAATTGCTAGGGTTGATTTGATATGGATGCTAACGACGGAGATCACAATATTTCGTACCAAGATAATAACAATGATCGAATGAAGTTACCAATTTCTTAGGCCTCTAATTTGAAAAAATATGCATTAAATTTATACAATTCTACGAGTAAGTCCAAAAACATACATCTAAAAAAAATATTTTCGCTCTTCAAAAACACATGTTAACACATACAAAAACCGTGTGTGGGTAAAAACGACCCCATCAGTTAATAATCCTCATCGATATGGCTCTGATTACGTCGACAACAAAAGTCTAGATGTGCCAGATAACCCTGCACTGGGGTACATTACACCCCCAGGGTGACATAGGGTTGAACGTAAAATTTATTTTGCATTTTTCATGGTCGTCCCTAAATAGTTACTGTGCCTTCTGTCAAAAGTATTTTTTTTGTAAATTTATACTTTTACGTTAGCACTAGGCGACAGTCTATCTACATAAAGGGTTGCTGTTGGATTTAAAACTTTCGCTTATGAGCTAAGCGTTAAAAATCCAACAGCAGCGTACTCAGCGTTTTGTAGAGATAACAGGCAAAATATAGGTATCAAATTGAACAAAACATACACATAATAAATGATAAATGGTAAATATTGTCAAGCTTGCGAATGTTTTTTCCTCACTGCAGAGCAGTACATTCAAGGAATATTATTGTTATGAGGGTTTTTTTTTACTTGTCTTATCAACTCGTTTGGTTTATCCTACATAACAAAATTAAAAGTAATACTGTTTTTTCCTTTGCAAAAAATGATGTCAGTATAACTCTAATAAATATGGCCAAAAATTTATTGTAAGTTGTTTTTTTTTTTATTCTGGCAACCCTATTTCCACAAAAGGTGACTACGCTGAAAGCCCACGCAATGAGTGACATAATAACCAAACTACAGATCACAGATAAGCTATTAATTTGGCTCAAGTATCCTTTTCCATATCGAAATTATGCTCCAAGCCACAAACTTAATTTTACTGCTTCAACCATTTCCATCAACCCTAATTTCCGTTTCATAAGGTTGATTTTCGCGAGGGTTTTATTTTCGAATTGGAAATATTAACATAGTTTTTTAATAACCAAGAAATTGATACGAAGCTCTTTTATGTGGCAACACAAAAGCTATATTGTTTTCCCAGAGTTTTAACCGCGCGTATGTTACCCTTGATTGGGGCGAGATTATTTTATATGGCAACCCTCTGCTGATTGATTAATAGGAAGATCAATGAAGACTTCATTTGTGAAAAAATAAAGGAGTAGAAATAACCGAGTGCCACATTTTCTATGCTGTTCTATTATAATTACTATGATAAAAAATCTTTATATTACAAAACTTTAATAATATTGATTTGGGACATCAATTTAATGAATAAAATACTCACCTAACCAATAAATTAGTTCTAAATTTGGAATAGCCATCAACAGGGCACTGGGGCACAGTGCGCTGGTGATGGCTATTTACTGATAGGCTAGGCTTGTCAAAAATAAATTATAAATCTCATCTTGCTAGATGATTTCAGCAGTGTCTCAAAACTGTAAGGATATGAAATGATTTTAAATCACCATCATACGGTAAGTACGACTGATGATAAATTATATTTTCGTTTCTTTGTGTGAGAAGCAATAGATATAATTATTTTCATAATTGGCTAAATTCGGTCAACCTGAATATCAGTAGTTCTCGCGGAACGACTGCCTTCTAACAAACAATCTAATTATATTGGAAAAAATACAGGACATTCTGGTTAAGGTTTTCAGTGCCCGTAACTGAAGACCATTAGCTATAGATATTCAGATGACAGCTAGGACAGTCAGTGTTTGTTTGTTTGCTTGTTACTTAGCCAGGAGATTCTGCCGAACCCATGACATTTAAATGAACTAATGAAAAACAAGACAAAGCGAACAAAGGCGTGATCTGGGTGCTGTCAGTAGAAGTCTAACGTCAAAATTGTCAATTATGTACTTATGTCATTTGTTATAAAGTGTCATGACACTATGACATTCCTTCTGATAGTCTCTCAGTCATTTTACAGTCAATTTTATATTTGTTTCTTGTGTTCGTTAATATATAATTTTTTGTGGTCACTACATAGTATAAAACAAAGTCGCTTCCCGCTATCTGTCTGTCCCTATGTATGTTTTGATTTTTTAATAGATAGAGTGATTCAAGAGGAAGGTTTATATGTATAATACATGCACATTATAGTAGAGAAAACATTAGTATCTACATTGCACCCGTGCGAAGCTGGGGCGGGTCGCTAGTTTTAAATAAATTAAAACTAAAATAAGGTTGCTGTCAAAGTCACTGTCTTTGCAATAAGAGGCCCTAGCACGAACGCGCAGTGTAAATGCGTCGATTTCAAAATGAAAAATACTCGTTTCTATTAAAATATTTTCATAATTTTAAGAACTTATTTAATCTATGGATGATACTGGTTGTACTTGTTGCCCACACTTTTACTAAAATAATATAGGATAATTGTATTTTCGATTAAAAATTCGACGCGCTAGGGTCTAAGATTGTTGTTGTCAGAGGTACAATAGTTGCTAAATTACTGTACTCAGATTTTGCACACGCAAACACAGACTAATTAAAATTAATTCATAACAATTTCAATTATAACTGAAACTATTAATCTCAGGGTTAATAATCATGTTACGTTTGTATGTAGATGAACAACGTTAGTCGGGTCATCTGATTGGAGCCAGTTCAGTTATAAACACTCTGTATTATGTCTAACGGTGTGCAAAGGTCTCGTTTTATGTTTTGATAAAACGAGGTCGGGAGAACTGATTAAGTGTCGCAAATATGTGGCTGTAATTATTAAATTATCTGTAATCATCCCAGACAACTTAAGATGCTACAACTTTTTTTTTCTAAAAAAAAATCCAGTCTTAACCTTTGGGCTTAGCCAAAGTGGCATTTTAAAAAACAATAACGGTGGTAGATAAGTAAAAAATGTTTTGGATTGACAGAAGCTATCGAAAAGCTGTTCTCATTCGATGTAGAAATATGAAATGCTCTGAAAGCGATTGGGACAAATCTAAGTTTGGGGGCAGCAAGAAGTAGGTACCATCATCATCTGCTAAGCCTTTTCCCAACTATCAGTCTAACTGAATGCAGCTGAATAGGTAATTGCTCTATGTAAAATACTGGTATTATGATACCCCTTGGTAAAACTGTATTATACTGTATTACCAACCAGTAATATTCCAGTAAGCAATGCTACATTCAAAATAAAATAAGCAATCTTTCGACCACTCGAATACCACTCGTAATTTAAAATAACTGTAAAAACAAAACCCTCTCGATGCGAGGCGGGGCCACATTGACAAATTTACGACAGTTTTTGCTAATTTTTGCCCCTTTTTTTTTTTCTAAAACTTTATAGTTCCTGTAAGTGGCAAACGGTTCTGCGGCGGTTTTTTTGTTTTAAAAGATTTTCGACCTGTCTTGAGGTGTTAAGTCAATCTTATCGGAGACCCGGTTCGGACTTGACAGGTTTTTGTGATAAATAACTTTTTTTTTTGAGTGTAAACAAAATTAATTGGTTTGGTTTATTTTTGGAATGGTAGTAGGTATTTTTTATTCTGTTTCAAGTAGATCCCGATTTTGGTCTGCTTTGTTAGAATACTGCTTTAGTAAAAACTTGGTAACTAAAGTTTTATTACGAGGACCGAATAATAATTTATGATGAATTTAAACATTTTTGTAACAGTTTTCTAAATTCGCAAACATATCAAAAACGAAGCAGAAGTAGTACAAGAGCCTATTTCTAACACATAAATTTATTTATGGCAGTCTTTTGCTATTCCGTAAGTTAATTAGTGACCTCATATGGTAGACGTTAAGGTCACATGAAACTCATAAACTTGCCAAAGGAAATTAAATATATTTTTACTGACTACTGTTCCGTTTAAGCAATATATATGAAATATTTTATGTGTCAAATCGTTCAAAAATCTAATTATTGCATTTTTACTACTAAACTATTAATTCATAACAAAGTAGTAATGTATTATAAAAAAAAATGTGTTATATTACAATTAAAAATAGTCATTGAATATCAAAGAACTGTAAATTAACATGAATACATGACTCTTTAACAAAAACCAACAAAAGGGGTAAAAAGCTACCCGTTAAACACCAAAACCAGATTTTAAATGCTTCTTTAACCCGACTCGTGCCTCTGCGCAGCATCCCAACCCTACCGCTGCCGCCGTTAACCCGAGAACGCGTGCCGGGATCAATACGACCCACCTCCGAGCTCCAAGATACCTCAACCCCTATTGTACCCGTTTATCTCGGGCACAATCCCTTTTTATCCCTTTTACATGGCTAAAGGGTACAGGAATCGTGCGCAAGGATTCTGTAGTTATCGCGTGCGGCATTGTTAAGATGGAAACGAGATGGTAACCCTTACTTTTTGGAGACTTTTTTGCCCCTTTATGTAACAGTTAGTTTTTATCTTTTATTGAGTATAGTTTTTTGTAAGTACCTCTAAGTTTTTTCTTTTTTTTTAATTTTAACTGTCAAACCTGAGGTTTTTAAATAATAATAAATGAAGTTCCCAGTGATAAAGATAGTGGTGTTCAACGTCTAAGTTCCCTATGAAATAATCCAGTTTTCTAAAGAACTTTCAGTTCAAATCAAGTTTGAAGCGCGATCCGCGATTCTCAGAGCATTTATGGAACACGTGAACTCACCCCGTGGGACCACACATGCGCTCTGAATGAAATTTCTACAATCTTCAATATCCAAAACCAGATTCCTTTCTTCATCAATATTCACAATATTAGAAGAAGCCCCTTTTTTACTTATCTTTTTTTCTGTAGGGGTGTTCGTAACGTCTTTTTTCTTTGGTTGAAAAATACGATGGTGACCCATGACCTCAGGACCCTTTGAAAGTTTGAAATCTAGTTTGTATGAAAAAAAGCGTGTCTTGCTGTTTTGTTCGGTGTTCACAATGAAGTGAATACATGTCCGAGACTGATTGTATGTGGTCGGGGCAGTTTGCGTTCACCTATGTGATGAACAGACGTTAGAGTCTTATGTAACAGTGTACTTATGTAAGATACACGAGTTATGTGTAACATCCTGCCAGTTTTTTTTTTCTAACGAGAGCGTATGAAACGGTTAACAAAGAAAATTCATGTATAAAATAGTTTTCAAAATGTTTGGTAACGCTTTTTGATTCATTTATATTTTGTGAGAAAATCTTGCTAATCGAATCAGATAGGTCTATAAAGATCAATGATTTATACAAATTATAATCTACACAGTGCTAAAAAAAAGATGGGAGTGCTAACCATGATCACACTTCGGTTCGAGGTGACTTCATCATTAATAACTGCGAATTACCTAAGATCTATTAATAATATTTCTAATCGCAATTCATACATACACTCGTGCCAGCCGCCTCTGTGTATCACGTGTTACAAAATTAAAAAAAAAACTAAAAACATTTTCGTTAAAAACTTATTTGCAAAAAGTGCCCCTCGACAACAATAGACTTTACGCTCCCGTTAAGTAACCCAATTTTTACACCATAAATAATAAGAAAAAAAAAGATAAAAGGTAACGGTCTTCCGTGTTTCTTTTTTTAGTAAAAAAAGGTCCGAGTATGAAAAGAAGAAAGAATAAGAAATAATAAGAATTAATTTATGTAACGCCTCGATGCTTACGCAGAAAGTGGGTATTGAGAGCGAAAATTAGGCCACATTCATAGTTTTTTTCTTTATCTTTTTTACGTTTTTTCAAAATGTTTTGTGACAATATTGACAGATCAGGCCCCGTTGAAGCTTTGACGTTGAGTTCGAGGATTTGTAAATAATCTCATTGAAAATTAATACCGTTTTTGGAAGTTTCTTAGAAGCTGATTGGCTTCATTGTTGAATGTTTTTTGTTGATGTCTCAAGTTTTCAGTGGCTATGAATTTTGATGAGCCCGTTTTTTGACAGCTTTTTTACTAGGTTTGTGGGACAAGTAATAATATTTTCTTTTGACATGCAATGTAGGTGTAAGGGGCTAGAAATAAATTAACTTTGTACGGTCTGCGTGTGACACGTCAGCTACGGTTTCGCAGCTTTTTATGCTATTGGTGTAAGAATGTCGGTTATTTTCAAGTTGGTTACTTCAAGAAAGTTCTCGAAGCTTCTATTTTTATAAGTAGTACATAATCTTTTTATATTTCTGTGACTTCCGAATTTAATTTTTATCACGTCTTTTAAACCCCGCCCTAATCTTTTAACTCCAAAAAACGAGTTCTCAACAATAAAAAGTTGCAGCATCCGTAACCGTTTAAGGGTTAATAATGGTAATGACAATCGTAACCCTTATCCACGTGCCGAGATGAGGGTTAAGTTAAAAATGTGAAGATGACAGAAAGGGTGACTTTACGTAATTGTTACTTAAACTTATCTTTATGAGATTTTTTAGGGGTAGGCAGAATTCCTGTTTTCATTGCTCTTGTTGAAGCGAATTAAACTGTGGATAACTAGGAGATAGAGCTTTGTCGGGTGAAGAAAAGAGACTAGCTTGATTTTGTTAGGTTTACACTTGTTGCTGGGTGAGAGGTAAAAGTTTGCTATGATGGATATTCATGGATATCCAAACTATTTAAAAAACCTTTTTCAATCCAACCTACTTCTAATAGTGATGTTTCGGTTAATTTTGGTTAGTCCTTAAACGTATTTTTTTGTTAATCTAACGTAATTTGCGTTTTTGTCGTTTTTTTTTTATAATTAGGAACATGTAGTGGCTCAGCGAGAGACCTTTGTCCAGCACTAAGTTGATCGATTTGAGGAACATATTACAGCATAATCTTTAAGTAGATTTATCTACCTATTTGATTCCGAAACCCAAAAAAAGATCGAATCCCAATACAGAGTGGTCAAGTACAATAACTTCTGCATTGATTAATCCTATCTCAAGGGAAATTTATGATGTCGTCAAGGGTGATCCGTACGATTGGGATTATATCTTGCCTCCTGATAATACAGTACGTAGCCTATAGGTAGGTATCTATAGATATGATAATAAAGATCTTCCTTGATTTTAATGGCCCCCAGAAAATTGAGCAAGAAAAATCTTATGAAACTGGAGAACTTTTTGGCAACTAACATTTTTGTTCTTAAGTTTAGTGTGTGTCAAGTTGCCAACACTACAAGCTGTCTGTATCTTGCGTGTCTTGTGAGCCTCTGCCGACTTCAGAACAAGCTGATTAAAAAAAATCAAAGTCTGTCAAATACTTTCAATAAGTATTAACATGAGTAATCTTAAAGACTGACTAATCTTACTCACAAATTCTTAGACCGCATTCATTTATCATTAGAAGGATTTTCCAACGCCACACAATCTTTTAATAAAGGAGGCTCCCATCCCAAATCTAATAACCGCGTTAACTAGCACCTCTCGATGCACCCGACTGCCTCACTTTGTGCTCAGCCGCGAATCAACAGTCCCCGGTTAATCGTTCAGATTAAGTGACATTAACGCTCCCACACAATCCCATCACTTGCCAACAAATCTCATTTCTACTGCACTTTAATCCTATACCACTACCTGTACCATAAAATCTACATAATTTTTAATACCACAACCATTGCCGAGTTAAAACTGTAGACAGAAATTCCTGGTTAAACAGATGCGGTAATGTACGATGGGTACAGTGAAATTGTAGCTGATGGATATCATTTCCCCGAAAAGCTCTCGCTCGCTAGTCAATTAAGTGATCAGCCCAGGGGTTCTGCACAATTGGTCGCCTCTGCACAAAGCGACGGTGGCGCCGCGCTACTATATTGTATACAACTCGCTACGGTTTTATTAGACGGATTGTGAGGGATGACGCTTTTTTGAAGGATTATAACTGAAGCATATTTGAGGTATTAATATAGAGGGTATTACGAAGCTAATAATGCACGAATTGAATAGATAATAATACGCGGGTGCACATTTAGTGATTGTTGTGTTTATACGAAATAGTTTAATCAGATTCCGTTTATCATGGTTTTGCAACTAAATAGCTACCGTATATTTCTCAGTTAAGAGTCAATAAACTCTAACTTTACAGGAAAACAGACACAAAGCTCAGATTTCTTAAAGTTAAATCCGATTTATTTCAACCCGCCCATCTTTCAGAGGAACTGAAACAAAAAAGTGAACCGGATCTATTTTGTCGCAATTTTTTTCGCATTGCAGACGCGGCGAGTCGTCAGGCCCCGGGCGTCCGTGCGTAAAATCGGATCATGAACGAGTTACTCGAGCGCGACCAATAGTTGAGAGCCCCTGACCGAACCATGGATTTTAGAATTACTTTTTTCCGGGAAACTTTTAGAGTTTTAACGCGACGCGTAAAAGCGTGGCATGGATTTCCGTAGCCTTTATGGATTTCAGGCAAAAAAATAACGAATGTGAATGTTTTTCGGGAATATGTAACAAAACTCTTTTATGTGACGACATAATATTATGGTTCCAGTTACCATAATAATAATAGTAATACGCATTACATTTATACTGAAAGAGACTCCCAAAACATGAAAACAAAAAGCTAAACAGAATAAATGCTTTTTGCTTGTTTGTGCTTGCGACGTATCTATCTATGCATATAATAAAGTTGTAACAGGCCGATGTCTGTACATTGGAGATATGAAAAAAAAAATGGGGTTTTTATTATAGCAACAGAAGCCAAAACAACAGTTTTTAGAATTCTTGTCTGTCTGCCTGTATGTTTGTACGCGCATCAAGCAAAAACTACAGCATGGATTTGAACGCAGTTTTCACCGCTCTACTGCTAGATCTAACTTAAAATAAAGGCTACATTTTACCACAGAAATTATCTTTTTTTTTATTCTAAAAACCCCACGTACGAAGTCGCGGGCAAAGGCATTATAGAAATACTAGCGACCCGCCCCGGCTTCGCACGGGTGCAAGATGTTTTCTTTACTATAATATGCATGTATTATACGTATAAACCTTCCTCTTGAATCACTCTATCTAATATATTAAAAAAAAACCGCAACAAAATCCGTTGCGTAGTTTTAAAGATCTTAACATACATAGGGACAGACAGACAGCGGGAAGCGACTTTGTTTTTATACTATGTAGTGATTAAGAAGTCGTACTAAAACATCTTCCATAATAATTATACATATAATATTTAACATATAGGGAAGAACATACAACAACATTTATGATAAAGCTTGCATGGAGTCGCCACGTGACGCTCAATGATAACCTTAGACTTGTCTTATCATTGAAGAAAAATAACCGACCGAGTACTACTAAGGAATTGTTTGTTATAATATTTTGTTGCATGATTTTGAAACATTTATAAATTATGATCTGAGATATAGATCGATTTTTGAATCAGTTGTGGAATGGTCAAGGATGGTGGTAAAAAGATAGATGATATTACAATTTAGAATGATGTCATCAGTGTAGTATTGAGTATGTTTGTGTAATAATAAATGTAAAATCAGAAAACACAACATTTTGAATACGTCTCAGTGATAATATATTTAGTTTAAAAAGTTAAAAAACCGCCATTATGCCAAATTGTTGAATGAACAAAAGGAATTTTAGGAAGGTGAAGATAATAATGATGGTGATGTATTTCAAAAGGAAATAAGTACATTGCCATTTAATATACAGCATGGTGAATAAGACAGCAAAATTTTTAAAGCAAGCGAGAGCTCTAAATTAAAACACACAACCCCAAACTGCACATGACAGAAACATTAACGGATGCAGCGCCAAAAATACAGAATAAAAGGTGATAAATACATCATTTTTACAAACAAGACCCGACAAGACACATTGGCAGACGTTCTTAATTTATCCAGTAGCACACAGACAAAGAGGCAAGCGGAAAAACAGACAGACAAAACAACAAACGCGTGATTTAACGCTGACATACTCGATTCTTGTTCGACTTTTTATCGTATCGATCTTAGTGTAAATTGTAATGGGGACTGATTGATTTATTTAGAGCTTTACGGAGAATATTTTAAATTGTTGTTGAAAGTATATTTAGGGTTGTTTGTTTCGGGTTGATGACGTCAGGTTTAACTGGATTGTCTTTCAAAAAGTCTGCTACATGTATTTCTTCATCTTGAGAAGTGTTCAATTCTGCTTTATTCTCTCGCTTCAAGCTTATTATTATATGCTCATGCCTTGTTACCAGCTGAGATGTTTTTGCGGGCCTTATTGTTGACATTGCTCCAACTTATTACCTGTTTGTTTTATTGATGTATCTTTGTAGTTTCTATAGTTAAAATCGTATCAAAACTCCGGAAATATTATACATCGCTGGCAACAGGCTTACTAGTAGATTTATTAAATAAAATTGTAAACGTGTCTTTAAGGAAGAAGACAAGTTAATTCTAAGATATTTAAGAAACAGATGCTCTAAAATACTCTTCCAAACAAAATGTATCTGCTACCATTACATTCCGTTGCGTAGCCGCTGAATGGCAAAGCTATCTCAAAGTCTGACGATTGATACATGTGACATTATACGTCAAGTCTTTCTCTGCGTTTTATTCGACAATTTATGTGTCCCACAAAACGTAAAGTACTTTTGAAGTAATGTGACTGTCTTACAGTTTTTATTTTTTACGGTAAGTGAAATTTTTAGTGGCCATGTCGTTTCGGTGGGGCCGCTTACGGCTTGAAGCGGCGATGCTTTGGTTTCTTTTTTCGGATGTAAAGTTTTAAATTGGCGTGTACGGTCAAGCAATTGCTTGGGATAGCAATTTCTATGATTGAATACGTAATGACTCTTTTCTTGGAGATTAGTTTTTACTCAGAATTAGAGACATTTTAGGACAACCGTTATCATCACCATTAATACTCAACCTTAAGCGAAATAATTGATAGATAAAATTTCGTATCACGGATTTTTTGTCTTGTTTGTGTTTTTTGTCTTTTGTCGAAATACTGAATGGTACTTATTAATTTTTTTAAACATTAAAACATTTTTTATTCTCTAGCAAAACACTCTTCTTCACCTTTAAAATCCTCAAATCACCCACCCCTAATAAAGTTCTAGCTCTCGAACTGACCTTCACAAACGACTTCACAAATTCACGAAAAAACGCACGAAAATATCCTGAAAAAAAAAGTAAAAAGAAAGCCAGAACAGCGCGGTCGGGGGATGTCTCGGGCACCGGGTACCTGCACCCAATTACTCAGTCACCCAAATGGTGGGGAATGGGGGAAAGGGGGGTGACATACAGACACCGCTGTCACGATCGATGATAAGTCCGGAGATAAGTTTACTGCGGCAACCGCCTTGGATGGAAACGAGAATATGGTTTATTTGGGGAATAGGACTTTTTCGAAAGGAGGTCTGTTACTTTTTGTAACGGAGTCTCAAGTCTTAATATTTACTCGACTGTGAGAAAGTTTTATTAGATATCTTTATAATTATCTATTTTGAATATAGTGTACTTAACTATCTGTAATGTGTTATTGTATGTTTTAATATTTTTTTCTTGTGAGATTTTCCATTCGTTGTTACGATAAGCAGTACCAATTCGTAATGTTTCGAATAGTTATCAGCGAAGTCAAATAGAAAAATATTTTGTGTTTTTTGTAAGTAGAAACTAGTACCTATGCGAAATCATAATTTACGTGTTGATGGCTGAAAATTCTGAACAGACATTTAGATTGACGCATGGAAAAAATGTTTGAAACGTTATATTAAACAGAAATAAAATAATAGAAGTGGTCATTGAACACAAATATCCCTATTAACATACCCACCCAGCTACATAGATACGCCCCGTGGGTTCCTTCCAGCAACTCATCTGTAACGGAATTGAACACCCGACTTCTTGATAACCAGCCAACGCTTCAGACATTGAGCTATGCTTACTACTTACAGGAAGTACCTTACACAAAAACGTTGATTACTCTTGGACTTTATCTCATTGAGTTGTCACTAGTGAGTTGATGACGCTGCCTGTTTCTATTTTGACATTTTTGAATTAGTTATTTAAGTCATAGGTACTCGTAACTTTATTATAAAAAGTTCTACTAAAATGAACCTGCCGAAATGTTTTGCCTGTTTTAATAGATGCATTTCTGCGTAACTCTTCGCGATGTTATATTTTGATATAACATTATGAAAAAGTTCTAAGTGTGGTCAACGGTTGACTATGCATAAGACAGAAAGTTCGGATTCGAAGATGTCTCTTCAAGAAAAGATTATACTCCCACAGGGCCAATTATCCATTATCCATAGACTATATCTAAGTAAGAATACGTAGCATAGATATGTGTAGGTGTACTGGGCGGGGTCGACCTCTGACCCGCCCTTGCCACCCCCTCACCTCGCTCACTTCACCCCCGCTCTTTCACCTCAGGGGTGAAGTCCCAAGCTTTCTTGTTATTTATTTTTAAAGGGAAATTTACTTGAGGCTTTGAAGCGGTAAATGGCTGGTTATGTAGTATGTATAAAGGTAAAAGGTTCTCCTTGAAGTAAGGGTGGGCAGAGATGTTGGTTTTGGGAAATCATCTTGGGTAATAATGACGACGCATGGTGTAGCCACGCACGGGGAGGCTGAAAATATGAAATATCACATCATTTTAAAATGTATGTTTAAGGGCCATCGAAGAATGCCCAAGTCTTCAACATACTTAATTACTATTGTATGAAACTATGATAAACCATCTAATATTTTCTACACTCCCGAGTATTAATTTTCCTGCTATCTGTTTTAGGACTAGCCTATTCATATAGTAAACTTTCTTGCCTGATGAGATCCTGAAAATGTCGTTTGGAATCAATTACATGTTGAAGATGTCAAAGAGATTTGTGTCGACGTAGGTTGCATAGGGTACCTACACCTTTGCCTAAACAAATGGACTATTTAAATATCTACACCATAGCGTAAGTAGGCACTTACATTATATTGATTTTATAACAACCCAGCCTTTGTATCTGCTGTTCGTTGGCTAAGTTTACCTTGTCTTATAAGAGACATCCTAAGACTTAATACAAATAAATGCTGACCCCTATTCAAAAACTTCTCGAACGAATCTTATAATTCCTTTATATTTTATTTACTTCGCTCAAATAATTAAAATATAAAAGAAAGAAAAGAATCATTATAAAATTCTATTGATTCGTATTCTAAAATCTCGACCGTTTACGCGAAGGTGGGCCAGCTAATTGCTATACAAACTCGCTAACTCGCTGTTACATCAAGAGGCAGCCCTGCAGGACCTACATCTGTCACGTTATCACGTAGCCCGGGCAAACCCTGTGTCTGCAGACATCCTGAACTTGAGAGCAAAGTTACATACTGCGACATTAGGTACCAAACTACTTACAGGTAATATTCTGGGTACCTTCTTAGTTGAATAGGTGTTGTATTGGAGTGGTGAGGCGATTGTAATTGTATAACGACAAGCGTGACAATTCGGGACTGAAAACTTTCAAAACTTGAATGTACTTACCTATTATTAAATCTCACTCTGTTGTGGCACTGTAGGATTGAGCCAAAGTCATTTATTTGAAAATATGTATAGGTGTTATAATTATTACATACGACGGTATATTATTGGGTTTCTTTTATACAAGCCTAAAAGCTTGGCTTGCTCTTATAACCGACAACTCTTCCTGATATTCGGGTTTCTGAAGAGTCTGCTCGCTTTATGGGCTTGCCATATTGTTGGGCCCTAGCCCCCCACTGGTATCATCACATTTTAACATTAGGCATGCAAATTAAAATGTAAAAAAACTAATAATCTCGAAATATTAAAATATTACTATTACACAACATGCTGTGTTTACGAAATAATTAAGTACCTACCTATAATAGAACAAAACAAAATTAAAAATGTTATTAACATTATAACAAACAAATTGAATATAAGAGGCCTCCCATTCTCATTTCCAAACCTCTCCAAGTCTTGAGATAGAAATAACCAGTAAATTCTGTAACTATGTCCTAACAAATCGAATTTAGGTAAAATATTTAAATGGTAGGTAATGTAAATAAATCCATAGAAACAGAATTGTCAAGAAACTCCATTTATTCATCGTTATAAATACCAGTCTTAATTTTGTTCTCCATAAAGTACCTAGATACCATTGTCTATTGTAATTTGATCCTGATCAATTTATCGATGTTGACGTCATGCCCGTTTCTTGTAGCCAGACCAATTGAATTAAATTGATTCTTGTAATTAATTTGTAGGTATGCTATACACAATAAAGAGTATATACTATTCTATTGTATTTTATTGAGTATTCTAATCTCTGCCTCTCATCAAGATTAAAAGGAAAACGTCAACAAATGTCAAAATAAGTTTAAGGTCAATATTTTATTTAGGAATTTATGTCGATTTCGTCGAAATTCTGAAAAAAAAGTACGCGTTGTTAATAAGCAAAATGATAACACTGTATTGATTTAAATGTTGTAATATCTTCGTAATTAATTAATCGGAGAAGTGTCTACACATTTTGTAGCGATGCACCAAAATAAATCAATAAGGCAACAGTTGTAAAAGTTTACAGTAGAATAGTGTTATTCGTATTAGAATTAAATGCAATGACGTACTGAAGTCTAACTAGAAACAGAAGTAAGAATTTATTCATTAAATTCATAATTAAATACGTGCTATGTAAAATATCTATTGTTTCAGTAGTTGAAAGATTATTAGGTAGCTAAATCTATTATTTAGTAAATGAGGAAAAGATTTGAAGCGACTACGCTATCATTTGTCTGAAAAAATCTGGGCATTGACTTCTAACATGTTTAAGCTGAAAACAATAAAATCAAAATCATAACCCAAACGCTACATCATTTCATCTCACGCTAAACCAATAAAAATCACACCAACATCCAAACTCAAAAGCAGAACAGCGCAACTCGTAAAATTAACAAAAAAATTGTCGAATCATAGTGTCGCGTCGGCGATGCGTCAAACTACGTCGACGTCACGCTGACAAGTGCGCGGGAGTGCCCCCCCTGCCCCCCTCCACCCGCGCGAGGCCACGCCCCCGGCGCACGCGCCTCCTACCGGCCATCTAGATTGATCTAGATCTAAATAACGTGCTTAACTTGCGACTCAATGTGAGCCATTGTACTTTACATGTGTGGAAATACAAATATTAATTTAACGAAGTGGATATTTATTAGAACAAGATTGAGTTGGTTTTCAATTTATTCGTCTATTGATTTAGTTTTTATTGGGGCATTGACTCGCCCATACAGTACATAGAGAAAAAGTATTTTTCCAGCTTATCCACTCGTATACTTTTCCACTTTAAATATATCCCTAACCTTTAATAGCATAACCAAAAATATAACCTAAATTCGCAGCAACATAAAGTGAAAATTACTGCAATAATAATACCTACATATTACAGTTAAAAGGAGAGGCACTTGATCACCTGTATGTGGATAGTTAAGTATACGGAGTGCCTATCAGCCCGCAGAAATATGGAGGCAGCGCGAAAGTTGATACAAAGTAGGATTTTCAGGTACCGTTCGCGCCACAAGCACTGAAATGTGGGCGAGATTATTTTTATTAACACTTTGAGAGAGAATATGGAGAGACAAAGGAATGCTGGATGTAAACGTAAATGATAAAATGTTGTGTGGCTTGAAATGTCTAGTGGGATAAAGTAGATAATTAACTGAGTCGAGTTGCTTAGTATTAAAATGGCAAGAAGTATCTGATAATGTAGAAGAAACAGGCGAGTAAACAACGAATTATAATATACAAAAGTACCTAAACAAACGATAAAATCGTTGAAAGATTATAACGTCCAAACTATTCCAAAACAAGTTCGCTCTATTCATAAACAGAGCTAGAAAGAGACAGTAACACATTGCATAATAACACGCGGCTCTTCTAAAAACGTTGCACAAATAAAACTCGGAACAATAACCGCCCAACAGATTTTCTTACCGACGGTACTCGGCTGAAAGATTTCCACCCCGCGCCGGGGGGAGGGGGGCCGGTGTCGAGGTGGCGGGGCCTTCGCTCCCTGCCCCTGCAGGCCACCGGGCCAATGGCGGAGCGGCGCGCCCTGGCCCGACCCGGCTCAGTCGCGCCTGAACCGCGACCCTTGACACACAAGCGCGTCGCGCGGTCTCTTGCCCTGTGACGGCAACCGGCATCATCACGCACGGAGCGCTAGTATACGGCGGGGTCGGAGGCCCGGGGCTTTGTCCTCCGAGGGCCCCTGACCTCCCGCCTCTCGAACTCGGCTTTCGCGGCAGCTGGCGGGAAGACGAGCTTCTGCCGTCTACGCCCGCGAGCCAGGCCGCGTCGACGCAGAGCGGCTCCTCGGCGACGGATAAGGGCCAGAATGTGGAGTGTGTGGTCTGCGGGGACAAGTCGTCGGGGAAGCACTACGGCCAGTTCACTTGTGAGGGTACGTAATCTTGTGTGAAGTGAAAGTGAACTAGTGTCTTTGCGACGGGAATTAGCGTGTGACCGTGCGGTGTCCATTTGATAAGAGTGATTGAGGACTTTGGTTCTAGGCTCTTGGTGCGTAGTACAAGTTTTCGCGAAGTTCATTAGCTACGTTAGGGGAGAATTAGGTTGGTTAGGTTATCGGAAATGGGACGAAAATACAAAAACTTGCCAAAATATAGAGTTAGTCGTACTTGTTAAGTCGCTGTCCAATGATGCGTAGTTAGCTGAAACTTTTGAGAAAACTTGAAAAGTCACGATTTTAAGTGGGAAAGACAGAAAATTCTTCAAATAAAAAAGTCCGTCGATAGTAGATCACAGGATAGTAAAAACTAAACAAGTTACGATACCTGACTTTAGTGAACATGATTGATGAATTCATGATACAACGAAACGCCAATTATCGTATCAAATACAATTAAAACTACGATTTTGACCATTTTCACCGCGGCTACAATTTGTACAATACAAAATGCTCTTGATTTGTGCCTCTGAGCTTTCATGAATTTATAATAATTTCCACATAAGCTAACACTCACTTAGCAATGTTGTCATACTTAATTATTACTTATTTACATCCAAATGCTATTTTTGACACACCTCCACAAATCCTGCGAAATTTAATTTGATAAAGGCTATATAAATAAATCAAGTACGGTAATTTCTTCCCCCTTTGACCTTTAAAATCTCAATTACCGGGAGTCGGCTTTCGGCATTTCTAATCAGAATGCAATAAGACAAAGTTTTCGCAAAGTGCCTGCCTCTAAAGATAAGGGGTTACTCACTTTTATGCAAATTATATAAATTGGTGTCTTTTGACTTGTGCCGTTTTGGTTTTGTGCTGAAATTCGGTGGTAAGAAGACTTTTGTTGTATAATTTGTTTAATTTCATTTTGGATTGTAATTTTGATTGGCTTTTTCTGTAAAATCAATTAATTGTAGGTACTTAAACATACAACATTTGCGAATGAAAAAAATAAAAACTTAGTTGGAAATTCACCTAAATAATATTTAAACGTATTTATGAATTAAAATAACTGCACAAAAAATCTAACATAATAACCTAGACAACACAAAATCCACTAAACCGTAACACTAAAATTAAAAATATCAAAATTAAAAAGTAAAAAATCGCAACAACAACACCAAAACTAAAAACATCAAACAGCAAGTGAAACGTGTCTCCGTATTCCGTAAACCACAATTACGGGTGCATGTCACCAAATAATTACGTTCAAGTGGCGCAGATGACCGCAAACGATGCGCTTGGGAACGCCGTCTTTACACCTTATTGTTTCGGAAAAAATGATTTCTACACAACATCTGATTACTTTGTTAAGCCAAGACTGTTGCTAATTATACTAGATAAGTATTAGAATTTTCTATGACAAAGTTTTCACTTATAACGGTTATGGATTTTAAAAATAATTTACCTAGATGATGTTCTTGTTCGTAGTTGTATGCGATTGTACCTTTGCTATGTGTAAAAGATTCGATGTGTACATTATTAAAAAAGATAAGTGGTGTGTGGTAGATTAGATTATTCTTTTCGCTTTAGCTCGTGGCTGATTTTAATTGTAATAAATTTATTTATTGTAAAAACATTTTGCTATCTTTTTCCAAGAATTGTTATTAACCAAACACATGAAGATTTTAACAAGAATTTGTATGAAGATTTAGAAATTCAAACACAGTCATAACAACATTGAAAAAAGGTTAGATAGATTTTAAAATAAAATGCCAAAGCCGCAAAACTAAAACGAAATTCACAAAATATTTTTTAAACCCGTTTAAAAACTGCATAAATTTAATTAAAAAGGCACCATACCCGCGGTAGTAACCCGACCCGTTGATGACATAATAGTTGGCATCAAGTGTAGTCATTACATTGGTCTCTCAGCCTTGACCCTCGGTCCTCGGGGCCAACCTGCATGAACCACACTTTCGTGAAATGCGCTTGTAAACAAAACGCTTTCAACGGGGACGCTCTCTTTGTAATCGGTTTTTTACTTAATAGATTATGAACCTGTTTTTTTTGTTATTTTAGATTTTGATGATTTGGCATTCATAAAACAGAGTGCAACTAGTTTTTAGATGTCGTGCTGGTTTTAGGTGTCAGTGTCAAATTAAAAAGACGTTTGGAGATAAAAGAAATTTATATCTTTGTAAAATGCACCCGGAATATTTATACGTACGGCACACAGCTATAAGATTTGCATAAACAGGGTTAACAGGGCAGCTTTTAAATCATCTTCCGTTTTTTGATAATTTATCTATAGAGAATCCTCCACTGAGTTGCTTAACCCCCCTAGTTTTAACCTAAAGGAGGGTTTTCTTCACCCACCATTCTGCATTCAAAGAAATAACAGACATATTATTCGGCCTGTTATTTAACAACACTTCAACAAGTAAATGCTACCATATAAAACAAGATGTTACACTTTTTGGATAAAGCAGTTTAATTATAGCTAGACTAGAGCTGACACTACTTAAGGGGGGTCTATGTCCAGTGGCGAACTGTTAAAGGCTCAATCGATCTGAATTAGCCGTAGAAGAATTTTAACAAAAAATTAGGTATTCAGAGCCTGCAGCTTTTAGAAATAAATAAAACATCACGCCAGCAATCCCAAAAATTATAGGCAGAGGTACCTTACAGTACATCCCACTTTTCGCCAATCATGTTTAAGTCCCATGTAAATTGAGGCGAGCCTAATGCAGTTAACCGGGCATAGATCCAGACTCCATGTCTGCGTGGAGATAGATAGTATGCAATCCCATCTTCTCATAACATAACTAGAAACTTCGTACCATCTACTAAGCACATACTTCATACAACAATTGCATTGTCTTCCAATCGTGTCGGACTCAGAATTAAAATTGTTAATTCACACAATAGTTTCTGTTGCCGCTGGTATTTCAGCTTTTGTTGGTTACGCAACCACGATAGCTGGCTTACAGGTTGTCAGTCAACTTTCAAATGGGGTTATGAAATGTATAAAGGATTTTGTAAGTATGGTGGAGATTATAAAGGAAATAGGTGTCGAAGATATTGTTGAAGGTTCAGAAAATATAGAAGAAGATGGGATGTTGTATGGCAGGCTACGGTTCATTTGTGTGAGTGCGATGAGTCCGAGGTATTGTGTAACAGCTTTTCACTCTCTCTCTTTGTCTCTCTACTCTATTATTTGTTATTTCTTTTCTTTTAACTAGCATATTATTTTCTTCAGTCACATATTTTGCAGTGTGCTTAAAGTTTTCTAAATCGTCATTGTAATTTTTCTACACCCTGTAGAGATACTTTTAAAAACACTTTTCATAACCTATGGTCGAATTCTTTCATACTTGGTTATTCCTTGCTTCACCAAAGCTCTTCACTGTCATTTTTATTCTGTACTTCGAATGATCATCATCATCTTCCAGCCTTTGTCTCATTCTACTTGGAGACGGCGCAACGTTTTCTTGTTCCATTCTTCCCTGTCAGACGTCACGTCATCATTTACTTCTAATAATACCAAATGAAATACCAAATTGTTACTATATTTTTTTTTGTTTCATTCATACCTTTATCAGCACAATATTCTAATGTAATCAACTAGCCTAGCTTCACTCCACCATTCACTTCGCCGCTTTTATCTTTCCGCAGCAGAGTTCAAGCTTAAATTATTTCAAAATAAACCCAAGTATCCGGTGTATTTTTTACGAAACTAATTGGTCGCAAACTATTTTCGTTATGTTATCGATCAGACCTGGCGCCAGTGAGGTCCCGACCTTTGATATCAAACGCCTCGGCTCTGATAAAAGTAATTTAAACTAGAAAATTCATTATACTTTGTCTGTCATCGGGGTATGATTACGCAATTTCTGAATTTCGGGTGTGTTGTGAATGAGCCTTGTAAGGGAATTCATTTTGGTCTATTTTGTGAGAATTCTTTGTGAGTTTGGTAGCAGCACGAGCACGATGAGTTGCATCTTCATCAATGAGGAGAATTTCTCTGTTGAATTTTTCTGTTGTCTGATTTATGCAATAACTAGCTTTTGCTCGCGTCTTCGCTTCCGTAATTTTAAATGTTTAGCCTATGACACTCGGGGATAATGTAGCTCCTCGTTAATGAAAGAATTTTCGGAATGGGATCAGTAGTTCCGAAGATTACCCCCTACATACAAACTAACAAACAAATTTTACCTCTTTATAATATTGCTATAGATCTGTACAATCGCTTCTAGTATGTTTGCAGTACCGACCTATAATGTTATCAATTGGGTTGCCTTCCACTTCTTGTTCACATTAATTCCAAAGCATTTAAATCTTCTGAACTCCCACGTGAAGCTTTTACTTATTCAAAAAATTTGCCGCAGAACCAGCCACCGTTTCCCTAATAGTTTTATTTTTATTTTGATATCTAAGACATTGTGAAATTATGCATTATGCGGTCTTAAACACTGTTAATGCACGATAGCTACCATTGAAATAATAAGATTTGTTTATCCACTAAATATGTAAAAATCCAACTAAATGTGTAAGTTAATATACCACAAATCTACATAAGTTGAACAATATTTTAGCTGCGCTATCAAACGATAACTCCCTAAGAGTGTATCGATAAAGCGCATTAGTGTTGTGCTCATAAAGTGTTATTTTGATGTCGACAAATCCACTTTATTAGCGCTTGGACCCCCCGCTGATGGAATTAGAACCCTGTCGAAGTGAGACCATGCAGTCTTTGAGGTCAAGTTGTACTAAAAGTGTTTATAGGCGTTATAACGACAAAGTCCCTGGCCGAAGCGCTTCTTTTGACTTAAATGCTCGCGTCCGTGAGCGACAATAGTGATCGCAGTTGACACCTGGGTGAAGTGATGTCGAGTGTCGATTATTTGTTTTTGTCGATAGTTTTTGTGTTTTCGAATGTTCAGTTTTAGAAAAGAAAAGAGATTGCAGTTCTCAAATGCTATAAATTGACTATGCTTTTTATAGCATTGTTAGAAAATGAAATGCCGTTAATGTTTAATGTTTGGTTTATGAATATAAAACGACAACATCTTGCTAATCCAGTAGATAATAAACCAAAAACGATTCCTATTATTCGACAGATTTCAAATCATAAAACATTTACTTTATTACTTTTACTTTGATAACACACCTCGTAGATCTTATTTCGAAAACATCGCTTTGTACTGACGCAAAACATGCAATAAATTATTATTTAAATTTCATTATACAAAATAAATATCGCAGCAATGAATAATGCCGTCGCGCTATCGACAAGCGGTGGCATCACTATCGACCACTACAACCGGTCAGTTTATGGTATGTTTTGTCCGGCGATACCGTGGCAGTTAACCCTATCTTTACGAGCGACTCTAAACATAAGTGTCTTTCCGAACTTATTTATTTTTATCTCATTCCACTTTTTAAATTGAATCCAAGTTCGGCGCGTGTGTGGTTCTCCTCTTTCCACTAAAACTGTCAATAAAACGCTCGAACGTCTTGAATCATGTCGCCTTTTAATGAAAATTTGACTCTTTTTAATATATTATTTATGTGAATTAAACAAGTACTAGCTACGCCTTAATAAGGTAAACATTCGACCGTGTGACGTTAACGACCATTTTCGAAATTTAAAAGCCGCCATACTGTTAAAGAGTACGCGTGTTTGTCACGTCGTAAATCCAAAATTTATATTTTTTCTCTCGATTAACGCGAGTAGTTTTATTGGGAATTTATTGTGAATTAATTTTATTGTTGATTTAAAAAGAAAAGTTGGATGCATAATGTTGATTGATTAAGAAAATTTTCCGAGTTTTACGATAAAATGAATGTCGTCGTCCGTTTGTCGATACATTTACATGTAAATCATCAGTCCTTTACGATGCATTTTAAATGGTTTATTGTTAAAGTATATTAATATTCATTATTTGCTTCATTAAGCGCCTCAAGGTAACATAAATTAAAACTGTGGTGCTTTTGTGAAGGAAATGCAAGCAATGAAAAGAAACGAATCAACTAAATGTATCGTAATCTATTTCCGATTCATTCTAAAAACCAATATCGACAGGTAACAAAGGGTATTAATTTGCAATTTAGATTTTTATTCAAATCAAGATGCATGGACACTTGACGATAAGCAAAACTTGTACATAATTTAAAACTTCGGTACGTATTTCCATGTATCACCGTAGCCCAAAATTAATTGATAAGCATAAAATCATTCGCTTCATGTTACAACACTCTTTTTTACCTATTTCTATAAACCTATTCTCAAATGGTCAAATGTCCATCTTTATACATTAAAATGAATAACAATTGTTCGCCAACACAAGCCTCGCATGCCCGTGTGTGTGCCGATACATTCTCAAGAACAGGACCTAGATCATTAAGGCGATCCGATGGGTCATTAAAGCGAGTAATTTTTCATTAGACTCCTTCTTTTGTGCATTCGTGTCTTAATGAAATGATTAAGGGAAGTTGAGTATCGATATGAATGTTGATGGCTATACGTGGATGTGCGCATCACTATTTCGAATGCATGTTTAATTTTCTGCAATTACTTTTGCTACGTAATTGTTTTATTCTGTTACCTGGGACTTATTAGAGCATTTTAATTCATTTTGCTTTGTAGACTTTTGCTGCATAATTAATAACATAATCAGCCTATGGTGTATCTACATATTTTTTATCACTTTTCGAGTGTCAAAATTTTACGTCTTTATCATTTTTAATTTAGCTAAATCCCCTAAACCACAAGTTCCATTAAATCTAAAATGACAGACGTTTACTTCAATAATGCCATATTATTTCATACCTGTATTACGGTGTCAAGGCCAAACCTACCTTAGAATCAAGATCTTGGCCTTATATATAATCGAAGGCCCTAACGACCTGAGCCCTAACTCAATGATTGATGTTCTTCATTAATGACCAGCTCGAATAATTGATTTACTTCTAATTCAATTTTGAGGATCGTTACGATTTTAATGCAACTTTTCTACCTTCATTAAGTTTGTGTTTAATTGCGAGAAATCTTCTTTGTGTGTCGATGACATTCAAATTTAGTCCCAAAATTTGGCGACGAGTTTGGCACTTTCAGTAGCTTCCATCAGCTCGTGTTGTGCAAACAACAGGTCAGGCTGGACACGATATCAAGTGTCCCATCGTTTGTGGGGTAATACCATTGCGAGAAATAATACGAATCGAGAGAAACTGAGATATCTTAATAGGTATTTTGTCTTGTAATTAATCACACATTTCCTCGAATTTGATCAATAAGAGCCACTACCGATAAAATGTATTTAATTTATTACATTTTAATCTAGCTAGAATTAAATACAGCACCTGGGCGACCGAGCTCTGTTCTGGTGAAAATAAAGAAAACGAATTTTCTCCAGATATGACACCTTGCTAGATCGATTTTTCGTACCCGTAAACTCCTAAATTGCAACTTCATTGAAATCTTTAGAGCTGTTTTCGAGAACGTGATTACAAATAACAATAAAAAATGCTCATTTAATAGTATAGAATTTAAAATAAATTTACCATATAGAGCTCTGAGATTTGAAGAAATCGAAGCGCCAAAAAAAAACCGACTAAGACATCTTTTCTTCAGATAAACAGAAAAGTTATGGATGGCGTTAGGTAAATAAAGACTCTGTTTTTTTTTCCTAAAAAGAATAAAAACATTAAAACTATCTACAATCAATTATCTCCACTGCTGCCACAAATCCATAAATCTGGAAGAAAAGCGGAAACTCTTGTCTTACAAGACAACAGCACTGGCCGCTAAATGAAGATTTAATGGCGTTTAGCTATCTTTATTTATTACACTGGCAACAACCGACAGGTGCTGTAAATACCTATTATATCGAATTAGACTTCTTTTATTTTATTTTTATATTGTTCGCTTTGGAATAATACACTCGGATTTTATTTTTGACATGTGATATTTTTTGTTTTGTCTTTATGAAGTTTTGTAATTCAATATTTTGGGAACTGTTTCATACTGATCATAGTAATTTGAGTATTTGTTTTGTTAAATAGATTTTCCACTGATTCGTATTTCGCTTTAATTTTGGCAAAAATATCATCAGATGCCTTGCATTTTCACAACTATGGATCGGCTACCAGTCTAACTGGATGCAGCTGAATACCAGACATGATTTGGCATGGAGCGACTGCCTATCCACACCCCAGTAACTGCCAGACAAGTTGTCAGACTTTCGACTACCAGTAACGTCTTTAAACACAAAATATGAAAATACGTTTTACATTACCTTTGTCATCATTAGAATGGCAATGTTTGTCACAAATACAAATGTTGCCCGCTACAAAATTGCCAGTAATACATTCCGAGGTCACGTTCTCAATAAAGGCATTTGAGTAGATGACTGATATTTATTACTAATCACTCTGATAGGATTTTTATGGCACACTACAAAACACTTGGATGTCTATAAGTTTAAAATTCCACCTGATGCATCAGCTATGATAAAAGTGTTACGCTCGTCTCTGCATTTGATTTTTTGTTTATCTCTCGAAGTACAAAGAAGATTCCTTGTGTGAGGTTTTTTTCTGAAATTACTTGTAGTCACATAGCGTGTCGTGTGCATTCCAATCATGTCAATGTTGCCTTCTTCAAATTCCTTTACTGGTAAAAGATTTTTGACAACTTACTGGCAATCTTAAAACAGCGGTTGGTCTTCCTAAGGCTTGTAGACCTCTGTAGTGTTAACTGTTCCAAGGATTGCACCCAATTACCATTCACCCTTCATTACTGTGGGGTTCTTTTGCTAATATTACTCAACAAAATTATCTTCATCATTATAAGAAGCTAGTAGAACATTGATTCTGAATACACCAAGCCACTTGCGTAGTGACTAAAACAATTACTTAAGTTTCTCGCACCATGTCGAGCAGTGGTCGATAAGCCATTGAGCATTCTAAACTGACAGGCAGTAAATAACATTACTCCTTTCCCGAAGACGTGAACAAAACCATCCGTTACCTTCTCTCACAGTTTCATTCATAAATCACAACACAACATATGCGCATAATTGCAATTTTAATGAACCTAAATTCTTCAATGAATCTCCACTATAGATATAAGCAAGCACAGCAATATTCAATTGTGTTTATGGTACAATAATGTCGCACGTATGCCTGGTCAGTCGCAAGTCGCATTGCGCAACAGCCCTGCGACTTTTATTGCGGTGATAACTCATTGCGGCTATAATATTCGCTAGTGAAGTCGTAAATGTGATGCATGATGCGTGCGATGGGATACCAACCTGCCACTTACACTTTTTCGAACTTTGAACCCTAAAGGTAATAAAGTGACAACGATCTATAGTTTTTGCAGCGTCAACAATATGTTGGTAGGAATAAAGAGATTGCTACGTTTTAAGTAATAGGCGTGGAAATTCAAATATGCAACAATTTTAAATCAATCATTCGACAATATTGTCAAATACCTAGTTTTTGCCAAAACTAATTGTAAAGACAGACATCTTGAAACACTACCTCTAGACATTGGGTCAATTTTTATTTGTAACCATTTCGCGTAAGTTCGACTAGACCTGTTAACTTCTCTTCATTATTGAAATCCAAATTAGTCTCAATAGCACTTTTAAGCCTAATTTGGATTGGATCTCCATTTTCTTACTAATATTTCAAACCGTTTAGCTTCCCATTTACTACCATCCTAACCAAAATATTCTTGAATCCATCATCTAAGCCGCCATTACGGTCAAGCCGGTGTTACGTCACCTCTCGTGCTATATGTGGGTCAGCAGTAACCTGTAATCTAGGTGTCATTAGTTCGCCAATAATTGTGGACACCACACTTTACTGCCAATAGAGTTCCGCATCTGTTAGTGGCTTTTAAACTTTTGTAATAATACATTGTTAGCTGATTTACTTTTCAAAACAGGTTTGAAAATATTCTTTACTTTTTGATGTATCTTTCCTCTTCCGTCATGATTTTATCTATGCTTATTTTTCTTCAACCCGTATTCCTACTATTCTGAGTGTAGCCACCTTACCCACTCCTAGGGGTTTCGCATCCAACTCTTACCTTTTTTCTATAATTTCTCCATTAATTTGAACTAATCATAAGATTGTGTTCCCCGATTAGACAGTCTTCTCCTTTTTCGTGTACTGTAGCGCCTTCTTCTTCAATGTAAATAGCACTTACTAAATTCTCAAGTGCTAATACGAAATAAAAGATTTTTCCTTTCCTAAATTCTTGCTGTTCAAAGTCCTCGTGAACATCCTTCAATACTTCAACTAAAATATCGTCATATTCAGTTTCATATACTGAACCCAATGCTACAGTAGTGATCGCTCGACGAGTTTATGTATTTATAATGCGTCAACCATTGCCAGGTTGATATTCAAGCAACCTACCATACCTAGTTCTTTATTTTTATCTTCTAGTAGTCACCTGTCGAAGATTTAGCAAAACTGTTGTTGTATTTTCTGTGTTTGAAAGGTGTTTGGCAGCTTAACTTTTACTAGATGACAATACGAACATCTACTCCTTTTATACCTATTCTCTGGTCACAAGATTAATCATCCTATTCATTCCATGGTCAATGATATCATTAAGTTATGTTGAGATTTTTAATCAGCTTCGCTTTTTAATATATTTCTTACCTTAGCACAATTGGTATCATTTTACTTCCTGTTAAAATACCCGATCAGTTCAGATACTGGAATCAGGACCACTTTTTTTTTGGCAATGGCATCTCGCAGTTCAACCTAGGAGGTTGTCGTCTGCTTCAACGGACTATCTTGTGGGTGCCTTGAGTGTAACGCCTCCAAAAAAAAAGTTACAAACTAAGCGACTACACGCTAAGGGCACCCCCTATGGGTACGAGCGTCGGCTTAGGGCGTCGCTGGGGGAGGACAGCAAAGGAACAGGCTGGATCTGAGTGGTATATCATTATTTAGGGGCTGATTTAAAACTACTGGCACAGCATCGCAGGTTGGCTCAAGAAAGGATCGGGGAGGGCGATGACCGGGACGATGCGATGGTCCTCGACGGCGAGGACGGAAAGACGGAATTTCTTGAGCGTACTAGTTTCCCCTACGGCTTTCCTCGAGGGGGGTGATAGCGGCATCGGGTGTGACGAGAGTATGCCTTGGTCGGCGCATCTGACTGATACGCGAAGGGTCGTATCGGGCGGCCGATGCGATCAGGGGATTACGATGTTTAATTGCAGTGTCGGAGAAGCGCTTAGAAAGGCGTTTCATGAACTGCAGGACGGTGGGCATTCTAAGGTCTACGTGTAGATGTTCGTTACGGACATAAAAGGGGGTCCCCGTGACTTTGTAAGATCTGGTTTTGCAGTGTCTGCATCCTGTGGATATAGCGGGGCTTGGTATGTGCGAACACGACACAAGCGTATGTCATGATGGGACGGATCATCGCGGTATAGAGGCGCAACTTGCACTTCAGTGACAACTTGCTCTTTGCCGTTAACATAAAATGAAGCCTACTCATAGCGAAGGCAGAACGGTTGCGAGCTGCTTTGATATGTGCCCCGAAGGACAGATGATGGTCGAGTATGACTCCTAAGTATTTGGCTTGCTTCTCTCCAGTGATAGGCTTATCATACATAGTGATCGGGCGGAGGGTGCGCGATTTTGAAAATAGAACCGCCTGACTCTTTTCGGGATTAACCTTGATTCTCCACTTCTGGAACCAAGCGCCCAAGACGCTGGCTGAGGTTTGGAGGGTTTTGGCGATTGCGTTCTGACAGCGGTCAGTGAATCAGGACCACAAGTTGAAAGTTCTTTTTACCTTTAATTACATGTCTGTCTATAAGAAAACTATGCTGTGTACTATGGAGTCTCCAAGTTCATTGGAACAGGAACCTTTTCCAGCCATTAAAACAAGTGTGAAAGCACGATGGCTACATAAAATTTCTCTCCCTTTTATAACTCTAGTCTTAAATTATGAGCAGTATTTCAATGATTTTAAAGACATTTCATATTAAACAGTTATTTATTACGTCCTATTAGGAGAATACTGGTAATTTATAGTTGGGATTCAGTTTATATTAATTTGCCATTTGTTCTTGGTAATTCATGAGAATTTAAAATTTACTTAGTGTAAAAGTTTAATCATACATTCCCTTTAGTAGCGTCACTTTCAAACATCTTTTCTGATTAAGATTAAGAATCTTACTCTCTTGACCATATCCTACGTCTTCTAGCCCATCCATATTCAGAAATTGACGTTCCACCGCGTCTTTCCCAAGCTTACTTACTTCCACACCTATATACCTTGACTTTTTCGCAAAAGTTAACTCTATAAATTCTTCGCAAGAAATAAACTCCGTAGCCTGGTTAGCCGCGATGCACTATCTATTTCTTCCCCGTTCACTTTCTCAACAATTCTCGGGATTTATGTCAAAGAATCTAAGCCTGTACCATTGTTTTTATTTTCACTTCAAATCTTTGTGTCGATGCACTCTTTATCATCTCGCGTGGAATACAATTTGCAACTGCTGATGTTCCCAGCGATAGGTGGTAATTGGGAGGCAGTGTTCCCGGCGAGGTGGTGTGTAGTGCTAGCGGGGAAACGCTGCGGTCGGAACGCGGATGTGGGACTAGGGTTTATTTATTTAACGGTTTATGAACCGACAAGAAGAAAGGTAGAGAAAAATACGTACCAAATGTTCTACAGAAATCTTTTTATAGAATTATAGAATTTAGGTCTGAAAGACTTGATAGAATATGGTATGTGTTTTTAACACTTATGACAGAGTAGAGTGGGTTTAGAACCTAAAAGATGACCTGGAATACCCAAAGAATAACTAGGAATTTGATTCAAAATCAAAAGTAAATTTGCAATCTTTAACCAAGTCCCAACTCCAACATTAAAACTACTAAAATTCTACCAAAACCCGAAAATTCATCCAAAACACCTCAACCATTTCCTAACGAGCGTCCAACCCGCCGCACGTACAAACAGCCTGCGCTAACCGCACAGCGGCTTATCTGCACACTGGGTACGTGAGCAAACCTCTAACGGTATCGTAACCAGCTAGAAACCTCACGAGAGCTGCGCTTTGTTGCCTAAATGCGCTGAATTTTCAGTTGCCTGCTTATTCCTTAGCGTCGTCTGGCTGCTTACTGAGATTTTTGAAATAGGAATGTTTGTGTTTTGTTATTTGTGGGTTTGTCTTAGGAAGCGGCTTACCTTTACCAAAAAGGTTGTTGTCAAATCTTATGTTATCTGACTTGCCAGAATCCACCATCCTGTTCAAACTTCATTTTTTTTAAATCTACGTCCGTATTATATATTTCCTTAGCTAAGTCATTACCATCAACATCCTCTATATTCTATAACAATAAATTCATTGCTACTTCATACGTCATTACTATTTGCAGTTTACCTGTGTCTAAAGGCGTCTAAATGTATATTTAGAACAATTTTACCGTCGCCTTTAGCTTCCCAGACATCTTCCGATCTATGGTCACGATTTTGAATAGTGAGATAATTATAATTGCTAAGCGCACTTTAACAAAGACAACTCGTTCAATTAAATCCCTATATCGATCCGAATCTATAAAATATCAAACAAAAACAGAATTCTAGGTTTATTCGTCAAAATTTCCTTCATACGTTCATTGGCTAGCGCGAACTATAGGTAGGTAGGTAGGTATGTACAAGTATAATAGTTTCGAAAGACTATTTCCTCATTATTCATGCTGAATAACAAAAGCCTTGGGACTAAGAACAATATAAAAATACTTCGTAAATAGTTACACAAGTATAAGTATGTAAAAGAAAAAAACAAGATATTGTACTTTGAGACGTAAGACAATTTTAACATTTAACTATAACTTGCTCTATAAGGAACACACTGTTCTTACTTTAACATTCATGTACGAACAATTTGCGCAGGCAAAAATGTCGTTAAAAGATCATAATTTATGTAATTTGTATAAGGAACTCCTTGGGTAAGTAAAAAATAAAAGAAAAACTGTAGACTACACTATTCATTTAGTTAATCTTATCCAAGATAATGTGCTTCGATCATAAGATAATAAAATATGAGAAGTTAGTAAAGTAGCAAATGCAGAACACAGGTTACATGCACCGAATATTGTCGAAGCGATCCCTATAGCTATAACTTTTCAGTCATTAAATACACACATCAAAAGTATCTAGGGATCAACATATATTTTTGCAATAACTTTTCTCCTGATTGATATTAATTAAAATTTTCTTTAAGGATTCATCAAATAAAGTGTTTTCGTTTGTCACAGTAACGATAAACCAAGTCACCTTTGCATTAATAAAGAAATTTGGCATTTTCCTAATAAAGGGATTTTTGACATTTGAACCACTAACATTAAAGTTCGAAAAAAAGACTGAAATAACAGTTTTCTTTAAAATTTTATTGGGTAACTTAAACAATTAATAATCCGTGTTTCTACCGCGAACACTAACAACACAAGAACATCGGTTTGGCATACTCAAAATGAGTTCATCCAAATCACGCTGTGGAATGGCCGCCCATGTTCGTTGCAACAACAAAAAAAGGTCTTCTTGCGACTGGATACCCTCCATATTCGGCAGAGCTCTTCTCTGTAGCATATCCCATGCATGCTCAATCGGGTTCAAGTCTGGCGACTGAGCAGGCCAGGGCAGGACATTGATGTTAGCTGCGGCGAGAGTCTGTCTTACAACTCTTGCGGTGTGCGGTCGTGCATTATCATGCATTAACTGAAATAAGGGATCGATTTGCACTTGTAGAGGAACGATGACGTCTGATACAATCGTCTCAGCATAAATTTGAGCGTTGAGGTTGCCTCTGATCCAAATCAACTCAGTTCTTCCGCCGATCCAAATACCCGCCCATACCATGATGGTTCCACCACTATAAGGATGGACTTCCTGGCAGGATTTTAATCGCTGTTGGCGTCCAGGGGTTCTCCAGTGTCGTATACGTCTTGTATCCGGTCTCATACCAAAACGAGACTCATCAGAAAAGCACACGAAACGCCATTGTTCTTCTGCCCAATTTCTGTGTTCAAGAGCCCATTGATATCGAATCCTACGATTGTGCATTGCTATAGGTGGTACCCGTAGCGGTCTTCGGGAATGAAGGTTCACTTCATGCAAGCGGTTTCTGACTGTTTGGTCGCTAATTAAGTTCCCTGAAGAGTGATGAAGCCTCACGGCTAACATCATGGCGGTTATTGTTGGAGCTCTTCGAGTTAAGATTTGAATGTATCGGTCTTGTCTCCGTGTGGTGCAGCGATACCGTCCTCCATGGCGCTCAGCCACGGTACCAGTGCTTCGGTAACGTGTCCAAAGTCGACTGATAACACTCTGACTTGTATTCAGAGCTAAAGCCACAGTACGTTGCCGGGAACCAGCTTCTATCATTCCCACGGCTCTGAGCATTTCTTCCCTGCTTAAATGACGTCGCGGCTCCATAATAACGTTGGTTTTAATCAGTAGTAGGGAAACAGTAGCACTAATAATGTCTTCAATGCGTTGTATGTTTTTATAGGGAAAATATTGACAGCTTATTTTCATCTTTTACTCGAATTTGATTGAGAGTTCCTGATTCAAATTATGAAATGCACCAAAAAGGATCCATATAAATTTATAAAATCATAAATTTATTACAAAGCCACATCTCAATCTCAAGAAATCCGCATAAAAATGCTTGATCCCTAGACACTTTTGATGTGTGTAAAATAACTAATCCCTAAAATAGATGACTGACTGTAGCTACCGCTCCTAGTTTGATGCCAACCTTGCAGTTAGTAATAAACATAACAATTATAACTTAGTGGAGTATTTTCTTGAAAATTTCACTCAACAGTAGCAATAGTTTAGAGTCTCTTAGAAACAAATACCAGATACTTAAAAATACTCTAATTTAATGACCATATCAAGCCCCATATAAATGGAACATGATAGCCATAATTAAATGAACAGTAATTAAAATGAAGAAGTTAAAGTTTTAAAAGAAACGAGATCTTTTATAGCTCTGATTTTATTTCGGAAGTCAAAACGCTTAACATATCGATAGTCATTTGATTGTAATTTAAGATCTCTGGTTCAAATCGATAGATGGGACTCTGTGCACGATTTGTCGAAGTATCGACTTTCTTTGGGTTTCGAATAAAAGAAAATGGGTGCCTAATGTAACTTGAAACAACCATAAAGTTGGAGTGTTGATGGGGATCGAGAAGTCTTGCGTATAATTCCTAATGGGTTTCAATAGCAGCTCTATAGGTAGCATGATCCATTTTTACATCTGCCTTATTTACTTGTATCAGATTTGTATATACTTCATCATAATTCTCTTGACTTTATGTATCTTAATTTATTAAGGGTCGACGCAGCAAAAGCTTTGATTCGTGTCTATTAGTAGGCATTTCAATAGTCTCTAGTCATACCATCCTTCATACAGTCCATCCATCACATTTTTATGTTTCTTCTACAATTTATTAACTAGACGCCTCTTTATTGTGCCCTGTGCTTGATGTAATAACTATTTTGCCTCCAAAAATAATATTCGCATTCTTGTACTTGCACCATTTAGGTCGGCATGATCGTTATGCTACTCCGAGATAAATAGGTACCCCAAACAAGCAGGCTCTTACAGCCTACCGAGGCAATAAGTAACCGATACAGGCCCTTCATTTGTAGATAAACATGGATAAATGTCTTTGATATTAAAATACACTAATACATAATGATTAGATGTTTGCATAACTTCCTTACAAGCGCACGGAGTTGTCCAATCACGGTACTTTATTCGTTTATTTAATAGCTAGTGATCATGCTAGTTATACTCTGGATTCCGAAAATGCATACGAATATAATTTAATTACAAATCACAGTTCACTTGTATCAAAATTTTCGAGAGCACCGTAATCTAAAGCTTGGTCTAACCATAGTTGAAGCTAACATAGTACCTATACGCGATAATTTCCCATAAAATGACAACCAAGATATTTTTCTTAATAATTTACCACGATTCCGTGATCATAAGTTTTTTATTGAAAATTCGATTTCTTTTCGTAAACGTCAAACTATATTTTACTATCTTCTTGTGGAACACCACACGAATCTCAACCTTTAAAATTCCAGCATACTTCATTGTTTTGACTAAAGGCGCCACGTAGCGCGTTTCAAAGCAAATTGTTTCTTATTCTAATATTTACGCATAATATATTCATGAGATTGGTCTTAAATGTATTAAGATCGTTAAGTTGGTATTTTAACTGTTTTATAAATTCGTATATATTTGACGCAACCATACAAATCGCCATATTCCGATATCGGGTAGCCATTGATATATGGTATTATGCTAATAGGTTTAAGCATATCAACAAAATAGGCTAACAAGTAATTACTACCGACAATCATAAAGTATTGTAAATTATTGGGTTTACCCCCAGTTTGCATACGATCACAAAATATGGAAGCTTGTTGACAGACTCGAATATTTTACTCGCTGGTGATGATATACGAACAGACTTCCGAATTTTAAACACGCTGTCGCATCAAAGTCAGATTTATGAAGTGATTATATCGTAAATAGCAATAGAAGTCAGAACCACCTTATCATACCATTCTAAATTATTCACAAAGAAGTTCCAACTGATGATGATCAAAGTGAATGTGTAAATATTAACATTACAATTATGAAATCTCTCCCACAGGTTGCAAATCCTTTTTCAAGAGGTCCGTGAGAAGGAACCTGACGTACTCCTGCAGGGGAAATAGAAACTGTCCAATCGACCAACACCATAGAAACCAATGCCAGTACTGCAGGCTAAGAAAATGTCTCAAAATGGGCATGAGGAGAGAAGGTGAGTCAAAAATTCTTTGAGAAAATCTATAAAACTTTGAAGAAGTCAGCATGAAATTTCCAAATTGTTTACCAGGTCAAAATTATTGGTAAATACATACTAACAAAATTGGCAACGTAGATAGAAAAGCAACTAACAGCCATGCCTATATTGAGACATTTCATACGCGTTTTAAACTGAAATTTTCTTTTGTTCACCGGTACTTTTTGTCAGTATGTAAGTATTAGGTGATAAGATACTATAAATTCGCAAGTTTTTTTGCTTTAGTATGATGACAATTATGAATGTTCTCACACCAAATCCTTTACATTTGCGTATTTTGTAGAAGTTTTGTTGTAATTTGCTCTGCCATTAGATTTAAGTTCTATTGAACTTTCCTATTTATTTTTTCTATTATTTTGATACACAGCTTCATTATTTTTAAACAAATATATGTCTATATTTAATAACCTACCACATGAAATCAATTTGATTGAATCACGACCTTATACTGTTACAAATACAACAAAATTATTAGTTGCTACTGATAAATTACATAATACATCAATAATACTAGAATATGCGGTGTAACTAACACAAAAAGCTCGCTTTAAAGATACATTGATTGTCACAAGTATAATTAGTGAAATCATTAATCTTGTCGAGTCATTAGTGGAGAGACTGCCCAAGGGCACAACTCTAAGTAACTGTTGACGATCAATGTTAATATAAAGTTATGGGCTGTAATAGGTTATTATTACGATGGAATTAATATGGCCGGTTATTGTTTTAAAGACAGCGCAGTGATTGATGGTATTCAGGAATTTGTATGACCTCGTACGTTTCAAGAAGTAGTGAAAACAATTTTGAAACTAACATCGAACTTAATGATCCAAAGTTTGTTAGTTAATGGGAAAAAGGAGGTTTTCTTTTGTTTACTCTAATGCGTAATATTATCTAGTGTTGTATCGGGTCAAGGCTGTTCAGATATGAGTGAACCTTGAAGAACTGTCAGCTTTATGATGTGCGACAATATTGCTTTTAATAGCCCATTGAATACAACATTGTAGAACTATTGGCTTCGGGTGCTTCTTTCATTTTAAAAAACGATGAAAAATTACTAGACACCATAACTACTGCTCTTCGCTTTTCCAACTCGTCCAACAAAAAAATATAAATATTTTAGTCTGTTGCGCGTTGCGAAAAAGTTATTAAGCTCTTGATCACTTCAAAACATTTCATGTCCGAAAATTCGCGTGTTGCTTAAAATTATTTACCCAAAACTCAAACGGCACAGGTGCACAATTTAAAAGATAACACGCGACCGATGTAATTTCCTCATGTCATAAAGGAAACGGTCTTGACGTAGGGCACCGAGGTTGAAGAGTTCATAACGTGGACGGAACACCCGCTGAGGCGCTTATTATAACCTATATTATAGCCTCCAATGGCACCCGTTTGACGACCTCTTGCATTAAATTTTTGTTTCTAAAAACATGTATTTCTTTGCCAACTATTTCGGTAGATTTAACGTCACCTGCTGGTATATGGACCTCGTTATAGCCATTCATAATATTTAATATTTTCCAAATATGATCACCGACTTCATTAACGTTCTCTGTATCTACGTTTGCTACAAAACTTTTTACGAGTCCCACCTTTGCGTCATTAGGGTCGTTCCCTTTGATAATGTAGAGGCCAGATCGTACCGGAAAGGACACGGTAACCCGCTGCTCTCATTCAACCCTTGAGGACAGCACTGAGTATCTCGACCCCGTCATATTTTGGGCAACAAACGATTTGTTTGCCCTGAGAACAATGGAAAGGTGCGAACTCTAGTCTCCTTTTTATACGAGATTAACTGTTAATAGAAAAAAAGTAAGTGTGCCCCTTTTGTCGCTTTGTAATCGTCTTAGATATCAAACTGGTAGATGCGGAGATTAGAGGAGATCTTTTGTACTTTTTTTTATAATATTGTTTCACAGTTGGTGGATGTTTTGTAAAACGTTTTAGCTTTGAAAAGGTCCATTGAGGATGGAGCTACCACCTAATACGTTTAATTGTGAAAGAACTTGATGTAAGAGATACGTTTTTTGTGTGATGTCCGTTCTTTGGTTTATGTAACCGTTGTAAATGAGTGGTCAGTTTTGCTTTTAACCTTTTGTAAAACATTAGTTGTTTGTTTGGGTTTGAAATTTGAGAGAGCTTTTGTCGTCGTCATGATATGAGGTATCAATATTATTATGAGTTGCTCAATAGTCTTATTCAGATGTAGCTGTCCTGCTTTCTCCGTGTACAATATGACTATACATCCTTTTCTAATTACCACTACTTACTATTAACGGTCGATTATTATTACATTCAGTCCATTCAATTTCAGTCATTAATCCTAGTACATTATTAATCTATTACAGCCGAATGGGGCATAAATGGTCGTAATTTCAGTACAGTTATCGACTCTATGCAAATGCAAATATGAAACAAAGCTTACATATGGATTGATTAATTAAACGCATTAGTGGACCGGTTTATTAAAAAGTGCATAAAAGGTGAACGTGTACATGTAGTGTGCCTCGGGTTTGCTCGTCAGTGGAACAATGAACAAGCACCTTTTGTTCGCGTCGCATCAATCACTTCTCATTGTTTGCTATATCTTAATAAGTTTTTGTGTTAGGCCGGTCACTTAGAAAGATTCTGGGTCCCCCAGGCTTGAATTTTAATGGGCGATTTTTGCGGTAGATCGAAAAGTATTTTCCGAGTTGTTTTTCCAAATGATGAGCGGTATTTTTGAATAATTTTCGTTTATATGCAACGGTTTGATCGGTTATGGACTTCCAAAGTTTATAATCATTTGTACCTTTAACACACACCCTTCCGGTTCAGAAATTTTCGAGTACAATAATATTCGCACCGATACATAATTCCATAAATGTCAACTAAATCTCAAGCTCAAAATCCCTCAACCCATAAACCGTCGCCCAGCAGTGAAAACCACGTAAGTGTTTATAACAAAATTTTACAGGAGGAAGAAAAAACTGTGTGTATATCGTGTGCCTAAATAAGTTTGATGTGACTTACAAGGTTTTCATCACAACTTAATATTTTTTTTGTAAGATTATGTAAGGTTTTCAAATTAAAACAATGTACAGTTTTGGGTTACCAACACAAATTGGGCACTTTGTACACACTTTCTTCAATTTTAAATCCGGAATAACGCTATTATCAACCGCACTGGCGAGTTTCTCAGACGAAAATGGCGGATCCTATTTTGATACAAGGTTCTCATAGCACGTCATAGATGGCGCTAGGAGTAGCTGATTCGAAAGTTTGCTAGAGTAATCTGTGCTTACCGAGTTTATCAATCCAAAGAACAAATAATATTTTTTTTGAGGAAATGAGACATCCGAGGTTTTCACTGCTGGGCGACGAAACACAGTTCACTTAGCAACAAAACGTTCATGCTTCCTTAACCTTGCGCTTGCAATACCGTCAAAAATGAACCCATGCACAAATGACCACTGACCATACACAATAACATCCTTTGTTCCTTACATGTCAAAAACATCATCTTTACGTTCCCAGGCCATCATCGAAGGGTCAAAATTCGCAATATTTCCCCTTATGCCTTAAACACGCCTCTGAGTACAATGATGTAGCTTCTTATTCTTAGGGGGTGGGTTGGACAACTGGTTATTGAGGCTCAACTGACCGTAAGGCCCGGGCTTGTTTGCATTAGACCAGTCCTAGTTTTGCAAATATTGTAGCGTGAGAAATATAACGTTTTTGCTTTTTGTTGCTAATGGATTGTGGTTTATGATTTATGATGCGGATTACGGGTTGAAGACTGGAACTGATGCTTTTAGTATTGGTTGTAACGGGAACAAGGAAGTGTATGTTAGGTTAGGTTTTGATGAAAAGGATAAAATACATGTAGATAATTTTTATTAGGTCGTTGGTTTCCGTACGTACAATTCCAGGCAAAACTTTACTGATATGCAAAATTTTGTTGAAACGTAAAATGGAATTTCGACAAACGTACTAATAATACATTGTTAAACCAAACTGACCTCGACGATAACACATAACACTTACAAATAACGTTTCGTACGGTTTTACCCACAGATTGATCCAACTTAATCGTGTCAACAATCAGTACGAACGCTTTGGACGAGAATAACTCCGCACATACGGACCGCCTCTGTGTGCGTCATAGCCGAAAGATTATATCGCTTCTAGTGAGCATAATAACTGTGACATGTCTTACGACGCTCTCATACGGCGTGTAATGGCCTCTTTCTCGGAAAAACAGACTCTTACCGACCAACATAAAGATACCATCGTCCACCACACGCTTTCCCACGGAGCGTCGCGAAAACACCCCATCCCCAGTGGACACTGGTCAGAAGTTACAACACTACCAAAACATTAATTAAAAGGCGAAACATAAACCAGTTTTTGGCAAGGTGCACGACCCTTCGATACCGCCTAAGCTAATTATATTTCCGCACGTTTCATCACGCATTTGCATGAGAATCGGGGTAGAACTACAATAGAAAACGCTACGCTAATCTCTTCTAGTAAAGGTTTTTGTACGCAGGTACGGACGGGTCTCCCGCTCCAAAGTTGTTAGAAACTTGATAGGTTTTCACTATAAACATTGGCTTTACAGTGTACGGTAGTGAATATTAAATTTCACATTGCGATGAAAGGAGATTTCATCGAGTTATTGTGCCCTTAGAATAGATAGACGCTTAAATAACACCGTGTTTATGTCATGCTCGTGCACTTTTCCTCATGGAGTACTCCAAAGTAACGCCATTCAGAACGTGGCAGCATGGGGTCACGTACGAAGATATTGGATTTAAAGATTCAATTCATAGTCCACAAATACTCAGGTCAAACTTGACAATCGATGAAACCGTTCGCAATAGACGACTTTTACAAAATCATAAACTCGGCGTAGCATTACACATTGAATTTGTTAACAGTATTAAAATTACTTTTACAATATAAAGGCTAGCTTCGACGGCACGCTTCCACACAACCTTTATTAAATCTAAACCCATTCAATATGATCAAAAGGCTCTTTTAACATAAAAAGGTGGTCAAGTCCCAACAAATTCAGGTGAACAAAATCCATTCCGGACAAATCGTAAACTCCAAAGCGAAATGGCGTCACAAAAAGGAATCAAAGTGTAAAATCATTTGTGTCGGATTAAAAAAGGAGCTAGCGAACGAGCGTGAGATGTATACCACTATCAATCACCCAGTGATTTATATTCGTCCGTATGATGTATCGCCGAGCGAGCCACACCAAATGGTAAAAGTATCCGATAATTAACTTTTTAAAATTTGACGGACGCCTTCATCTCGACCAGGGAAATAAACCTTTTATTTTGGTGTAAAAAGACTAACAGGTATTATCGCCGAATGTGGCAGATTGTAAAATACCTTTGTATGTTTCGTGGATGATGAAAAAACCTGTTGCTCACGACAAACACGCTGGTATGCGGAATGTGGCTGCGGTATCATTTCTAATGGCGCCAACAATAGATTTTGTTATTTAATTATTCAAATATGTTCATACATTATGAATATTATGTGGTATTAGCATTGTATTAATTAATTGCCACATTTTTGTCGGTTCATTCGTCTTATATGGTGTGAAAGCTGATATTAACGTTATCAATTGTATGATCAAAGGCGATTGACTGACCTGTCAAGTGATGTAATCTTCAAACTTAGTTGTTGTTCGTAAAAGATTATAAATAATTCATTGATCATATCCTTATTAGATGAATTAATAATCAATTAGATGAATTCTTTGACCATAAAAGGAGTTAATGTTAACGAAAGTGCTGATGATAATTTTGAAGCAACATCATAACTGGAAAGAAATTCCGAAGTTGATAAAAGAGCAACGAATCGTAAATTCACCATTCATCAACATGTACCGAACATAGCACTGTATGGCCCGTCAAAATATTCTACAGGGGGTTCCTGAATAGCGTTCCACTTGCCGGCACGGGATCGTACGTGGACCCCCGTGGCGCGCAGCCCGTTCCTAACGAACTGTGTAGGTGATTTATCTGTACGTACTCTCACACTCTCGATACTAATTCCTTTACGACGTGTGATGTTGGCTCATGAAATATATCTGCGGCAGATTTAATATCTAATTTACGTTTATCGGCATTTATTTTAGTGTTTACGTCTTCGTTTTCTTTAAGATTGAATTTATGATCAATGGAGGCACAAATTACCATATGAAAAACAATTTTGCCAATTGTCAGAAGATCAATAGAGTTTAAATTAAATTCAATTGGGTTAAATTAGTTGTTGCTCTCTATCTACACTTCCAGTACATCATCTTCCGTAGCATTACCTATGTTATAACCCTATTCCTTGTCTCAAACTTGGTATTTCTCGTAATCAAAAATTCCAACAGTACTTGCAGAAAATAACGCAAAACATTTTGCTCATAGCAAGCCACGTGAAAGGTCGTCTAAATCAACATTGATAGGGCTCCTACAGGTGAAATTTTCTCACAGCCAACTCGTTCCGTTCTAACGTCGTATAATCTTGAATACTTGAGAGTAATGCACGGTCCGCATGTATATTGGTTACTACGTTAGTAGTCTCAGCAAACCTGTTCCGTCTGGTCGTGCCCTCTGTACCGTATCCAGCTATAGCACATCTGCATCCAACATTATAGTTTCACTTTATATATAAACATCATTGCTTATGATTTTATGATCTTCACATTCAACAGAGTCTGCCTAGGAATTCGAAATGTCCATCTCCCGACCAGATACCAATCAAGGTCACAGAATGCCAACAAATGCGGATTCTTGAAATAATATATCGCTTACAGCTTAATGGAATAGTGAAGCTCCCATCAAAACCATAGATTACGAACAAATAAACACAACAGATCGAGATAGTTTAAAACAAAAACTAATTTAATATGTTAATGTCAGTGATGGCTCAATAAAATTAACGATAACAGTCCATAATAATCATGACCGTATTTAAAATTGAAACAACTTTTTCTCCCGACCTGTCGCTTGGAATTCATCTAGCGTCCGCATCTCTATATGTCAGTCCGTCTGTACGTCCGTCATTACACGTGAATCATCCTCGGTATCGTGCGCTGAGAATTTCGTGAGGTCACAGTTTACTATAGCGGTTTAGGCGCCCTGCGGTCGTTTGCCTGACAGAGACGGCGCCATCCAACTGTCCATGTGCTTGAAAAGGATGCGGGATGTCTTCTCTGTCTAACGCCGACCGTTTCGTGACCCCACAGCTAATCACATATCTGCAAGCGTATTATGATTATCGCAAGGCTTCGTTTCGTCTTCGTCGCTCGTACGTTGTTGTGGTCAGTGACTCTGTGCATGCTGCCTTCGTTTTATTTCTCACTAACATCATTTTATATGCACAATTTGCTTTCAGATATCATGGAAATTTATCATTATGTCTTAGAAGCTTCTTGTAGATTTATGAATGCTCTTTTGCTGTCAGACATAAGTAAATATGGATTAAATGAGGGTTAATGTCGTTTGTACCGTGTTAAGTAATATGCACATTAATGTCGTCGTCAGTTTCCGATACATTTGCACGTTCATTTATCAGCGGATGGGTGTAACGAAACAGATTTACCTGTTGCCGGCCTGACATAAATCTCTCGCGGCATTTAATAAGTCGATAATTACAAAAACCCGACGCGAGCTAATGGGGTTGTGGAGTGCTCAACAGGAATGCGCTTAATTCCCAGCACGTGCCTCCCAATAGCTTTATTATACAAATCTTGAACGTTTCCCAACCGCCTTTATCTTTACGATAACTTTAATTATTTGATTTGGTACTGTTTTCATGTCTTCCGTGTCCGGTTTTTAGTGTTCATTTAGATATGCAGTTCTCGGTGGGCGGCTTTGTTTACATTCCAGAGAATTAAAGACTTTCTATAGAATTTCGATATCGTCTCCGACATTCCTATTCGCTTAAGAGAATCTATATCCACCGCTGGGTGCAACAAATCAAAATCGTACGTTTATCGTTCCGTGTCGCAGTAATCGAGGTTCTAATCGGGTGTCCCATCCGTCACTGACTTTGCGTCTACTACTTTCTACATTAGTAACAGACAAATCTCTAATCTGTATATTAGAAACAATATTTCTCACTGTCGTAAAAGCCGAGAATTTTCTAATGATATCAAAACACAACCGTTAGAGCAACAAAAGGTGGATGGTCGAACATTTGTCGGTGTTCAAGAACCGGGCGACAAGTCGCGTGCGAGGCTCTTGTTGAAAAATGTCGGACATAAATAACGGATTATCAAGTTGTATCGAGTCGTAACGAGATAGTGGCTAACAACTAAAATAAATAGGCGAACGGTAAATGAAGTTGTGTACCAAACTTTACAATTTAAAACGTACGGATGATGTATAATATGTATCTCTTAAAGTAAGTAATGACTGCGAGTTGCCTTCGTTAATGTTACAATTTATTGCTGGATATTTATACGTTGTTGGTCGTTTTGTGTGTCATTAGCCGTGAAATGTTATCTTGATTAGCGTTTATGTATTGATGGACGAGATAACTTATTTGGATGACGTTATGGTCTTCAGTTGTCGTTTTGTTCTGTAATGGTTCTTCTTTGTGAATTGTGTTTGTTGATTCTAGGAGCGTCGGGATTCGATCTTAATTTTGTATAGAAATACATTTAGGATTCTCCTCCTGCTCATAGTAATATATATTTTTCTCAATTTGAATCCAGTGCACTTCGTTCACAGTAGAGCAGTAGACATTCAACTAACGATACCTACAGAGCGCAGACATGTTTTCCTTGATACATTAAGCATCTATGTATACGTAAATAATCTATATCATCAACACTTAATTATTCACTGATTTCTTCTTCGGTATATTCGCAAAAATGTAAAGCAGCTCCAATTTTATTGTTAAAGGAATTAACATTGTTACGTAAATTTATGGTATTACTACTGCTATTTCTTGGGAAGTAATTAACATGGCTCTATAACGATTATAATGTAAATCATTCTTTGTCATGTGGCACGTGTAGTAACACGTGCCACATGACATCATCATGCTATAGCTCTAAGGGGATTGGCAGAAATCTCATATCTTAATCTTATCAAAACTGATCAGTAGACATACTGTCAAGTCTTATGTGATTGGTTGACCCAATTAACTAAAATCAATACAAACAGTTACTTCAAGTTATGATTCAGTATATTTTTATTCGATTTTGTGGAAAGCTTTTAAAACCATTGTAGGAATGTGTTCGTCTATTTCTGTGATTATAACAGAATGTTTGACATTAAATTCACTAAGTAAGTACTTCGACTAATGTGTTCTAAAGCATTTTGTTTATGGTATTTCTATCTCGTTTTGTAGTTTCCTCTGTTGAATATGGCCTTATACCTTGGAGCACTCGTTACGCTGTCACTTGTAGTGGTAGTACTATGTCCCGGTTGTCAGTTTCAAACACAGTCGTGAGACATTAACTGACCAACACTTTCATATCATTTGCTATTTGTTCCAGATGTCAAACAATAGTTCCTTCAAAAAAGTTTGGAGATCTGGCTTTAAACAGCTTTTTACGATTCAACTGGGTGGCTAATTTTCTTCTTCTCGTGTCGATGATTTAAGTTATGTAAGACCAGTACGTAGCAACCTGGACAGCTCTATTGTTTGCCTCATTTAATTCCTGGAGGGTCAGGTTGTCATGATATCATGAATGACGATTAGCTTTGAGTAAATCATCGTCTGCCATTTCTCCAAATCTATCATCTTATTTAATTTAAATAAATGCTTAACACATTCTTTAAATAACTCATTCAAAATGAGGAAATAAACTTTATTCTAAAGATTTCACTATAATTAAATACATATCTCTATTTAAGTTTTTGCTAAAGCTGTTAATTTAAAAAGCATAAACGGTAACACGCCTATAAAACACATCTTTAGGAACAAAAGGACATAACTACAAAAACGTGATTTTGAACTATCAATCCTAATAACGTTAATTCTGGGTCAATTTTTTAATACTTTATATATTCGTCTATGGAATTAGTATGTTTTAATTCTAAGCATAGATTATGCGTGATATCAAACTGTTGGAATCCAAATTGGATACTAGTTTAGTTTTATTAATATTTGTTATGCAAATACAAGTTTATTGAGAATCTATTTGATAGTTATTCTTAACGGCATTCATCAGTTCACTGGAACAAATTAGTACAGGGCCGGTGATTTAGGGTTGTGTTTACTAGACAAACTCAGTACTATTTTATCAATGGTGTTTTCGCAGTCCTGGGACATACATGTATTTACTTACTTGCGAATCTCTTTTTTAACGTAGTTCGCCCATAACTTTTTTTTCTGATGAGGTAACTCCTTCTGTCTACTCTTCATATTCTATACATCACATCGCATACGAATTTCACATGCACCTTACCAGTGTGACTCTTTCTCAATAATGTAATGAATGTAGCAGATTTTTCATTGAATAGCTATTTTAGTCAAGAAAAAACTCGAAAGTAGTTCCATTTAACTTTGTAAAGACCAATCCACAATACGGAAATGGATACTGCTCTACTTAAAGAGGAAAATGCGATCAAAAGTGAACAAATAAAAGTATTCAACTGAGTTAACTTGCCTACCGACATTTCAGTAGCCGTTCTATGTATTCGTACCAAAACGTTACCAAAGTGCACATTCAATAGTCTAGCATTATGTCATTCATTGTCCTACCCTTAACTCAATTTATTTGGGGTCTGCGCAGCATGTCTTACTCTTCCATACTTTTCTAATACTCGTCATCTCAGCAGTCACCTCCTTTCTAGTCATTTCATCCATCACAGAGTCTATCCATCGTTTCTTTGGTCTTCCTTTACTCTTATAGTCATCATGATCACATTTATGGTCCCTACAGACTGTGTACGTATTTAGTCTGGAAGTCTTCGAAAATGAAAATGTACAGTATATTGTCGTACATATTATATACTGAAGTTCAAAGTTGATAAATATCCCACTTAGTAGGTCAACGCATCTCCTTTCTATTACCAACCTTTTCCCTTTAGCCGAGGTACTATTACAAGTTTATTTATAGGTACTCGATTTCTATGTCTCAGCGAGCTTTATTGTTTAAAACTCTTATATCTTCACGAATATCAAAATGTTCCTCACCTTAGCATGGAAACCCTTTTCATCGTTCAGATGATTTTATAGGCAAAATCTCACAATGTCTTCAGAGCTATTCTATTCCATTTACAAGATTTCGACTACGAGTGCTTTTCGACAGCCCTGCCATAATAGTGAGGCATTTAAATAGTTATAAACGATACAGTAACTACAGTTACGTTATCCTTATGACAATCGTTAATTGTAGCAAATTATACTTTAGAACATGTACTTGAGACCGTCGATCGGTATTGAGCCATTGAATCAATAAATAAATAAAACAACGATTAGAAGAACCAAAATTGTTATGTTTATGGTGACTAGTACCCGAGGAATCTAAGCTAATGAAGCTTTTTTTAATTCTTTGGTGCTTTCTGAATGATTTAAATTAAAATACATTGTTCTTTCTTTATCGTGTTTTTATGCCGCCCATGAGCCTAAAAAACAATTGAGAGGATGCTAGCTTTCGTTTCGAATCCTGTTTATAGAAGCCTCCCTTGATGGAAATTTCTTAGTTTTTAAGGCGATTCTCGTAGGTTCAAATATAGGTCGTAATCCCATCCAACAATCAATGTTACAAATGCAAGGAAATTCAAGTTTCTTAGACAAATAGAGGATAAGATTAGAATGCAAACGGAATCTGCTCCTGGAATGAGACAAAACATACATATACTAAGAGAACGCTAATATAGGTTATGATCATTTTGCATGTGTGTTTAAGTTATTCCAAATACTACTTAGTTATAAGTAGCCGTAAGCTGGTGGCGGGCAGGAGCGAGATTGGCTGAACTGGCTCAGCAGTCACCACCTCGCAGGTCCGGAGCAACCACCAGCTGTATCACCTTTAAGGGAGACCCTGTTAAGGTTTGCATTTGGAGCTTCTGTTAGAAAATGAGTTGGCTAAAAAATTGTTAAGCTTATGTTTTTGAGGGTTTTGTAGGTATTGATGTAGGTACAGGGAAAAACTCCCGTTAGAGACTGGTGACGCACTTCGTTGTGGATCAATAGACTTTTTTTTAAACACAATTCTAGGAACAAATAAAAGGAAAGCGCTTATGTCTTTAATTAACATACAGGCAGAAGTTCCAATAATTTCCTTAAATTATGTGTCCATGTTAAGCCTTAGCGTGGAAAGGCCATATTTTAAGAGCATGATTTATGGCGCAAAAATGATTGAATGATTTTTTTTTTAGTAATGCTATGTTGGCGCCAGTTCGATAATCAAACTGGTTATTTATATTTCTCTTTTTATGCCCTAAGGAGGATAGAACGATAACCTTTTACATTAAGGCTGCCAGCATTGTTCACCGTATTCTAAAAAAAAAAAAAAGAAACTTTTTAGTGTTTTTTTATGTAGGTTGTTAGATAACCTAGTTGTTTTTTTTTTTTGATAACCGACGAAAAATGATGTACTGAAGGTACATGGTTACCGTTTTAGCGTACCGACGCTAGCGTACTTTAAGAATGCGGTCAACAATGCTGGCAGCCTTATGTGAAAGGTTATCATATATAAGGGTGAAAGGGACACCGGTCCCTTCCACCCCGTCTAGGGCCAGATGACAAAAGTAGTGCCGTCCTCCCCTATTAATGAAGGCACTACTTCTTTTCTGTGAAATAATTATTTATTGTTAGAATATTATAGCGGTATACTATTTAATGTTTTCAAAAGGTAACATTACACGCATGCTTTTTGTTTGAAAAAGTATTTAATTATGAACTGAGTTTATAATAAAGAGGTGTCAAACCGTCAGTCAATATGGACATGAGTGTTTTTCTTTGAAAGAAATTTTAAACATTTTTTTTATTTAATCACTGTTTTATCTATTTATTTATTTAATTGTAGGAAAAGAGAGATTTTTTATGGACGGAATTAAGCTGTTTATGTGCGCCATGGCCCATGAATGACCATAAATAGTTAAGTACGTCTCTGTACATACGATAGTAATTTTCTATCTAAATAAGCAAATTTAACTTGCCTACGACTGTTCTAGGTATGTTACCATACCTCGCAGCCGTCGGATCTCAGAAATGACATGACATATTGTTTCCTCAACGCAATCTGTGTCAAGATCACACTAGGCTGATCACGCTCAATCTCCAAACACCCCTATCATAAGGCTATAAGGTCGAAAATTCTTTAAATAAAACGAAAATAATAACTTTGTTTTGATCTGTGTACGGATCTCGAATAAAAACAAAGTAAAAAGATCATTTAGTGTGGTCTCCACGTAAATAGGTTGGACGTGCCATGATTTCTGACGCTTGTGTCGCAATTTTCTTAGATGTTTCTACATCTTTCCCTAATAAAGAAGATCCAAAACAATAACAATGTTCTCTTTTCAAATTAGCTTTAATTTTATTTTTATAAACAAGGATGTTTTCGCGCGCCGTTGTCGCCAGTACACAGAATTCTTGTCCATGTCTCACATCTGACCATAAACAATTATAATAAGCTCTTTACTTTCACATTAATAAAAAGTAACAACTATTTTTTATTTACCAAACTGACGCGTTATTAACTGAACCGTTATCAAGTAGCTATTAAATTTAAAAAAACACTTCGCTAATTTTCACTTAATCCCGTGAAGTATGCGCCATGGGTGCCGAACGATTTAATCAATGTTATTTATACAAGAGAAATTCGAAATGAGACGTAGTCTTATGCAAATCAGAGCTAATGGACCTAGTTGTATTAACCTTACGGGAAGCCCACTCATATTAACGCTAATTTACATTAATTTCCATTCATAAACTTCCACCTGTCAATGGCTAGAATTGATTCTCTATACTTAAGCGAATTAAGAAAATATTCAGTTTGAAATGACGTTTTCGCGCGTTCGAAATCCGAATCGTAATTAGTGTTGAGCGCGATCGAACAATCGCTTTGTTGGAGTCGCGCCGAGTGGTCATCGATTATACGAGCAGATAGTGATGTTCCGTTGATGTCGAGACGTACCGGAGATGTATCGGCAGATAGTGTAATGACGCGCTATTAGGCTAGGTGTCGACGGCGCGCGGCGCGGCGTGGGAGAGCCCGCGGCCTACATTTCCTTCTGAAACCGGCTAATCACGCGCGCAATTACTCTAATTCAAACGGAATTATTCCGGCGATGTAACACTTTAATTGAATTGTTGATGCGAGTCGTAATTCGTGAATGCGTGTTATTTCGATGATTGGTATCGTGATATTTGGTTGGTAAATATCGATATTGAACGAAGGTATGAATCCGTATGTAATCGTTGTAATAATAACCCGAATCTACGAAATCAAATGTCATAACAATTTAAAAGAATCAGAATTTAGTGAGTTTTACTGTGGGAAGCGCTCGTTATGAAACAACCGAGGGGCGAATTCCAGTCATCTTGTCATTCAAGGAAAAAATAATAATACAACCTGTTTACGAGTTTATTTTTTTCTTGTTGCACTGACAAGAAATAAAAAGACGGTAAGCGCGTGCGCGGGCATTCGCGCCGGCCCGCGATGCGTTCCCGCCAAAAAACGTGGCGCGCTCCGAATGCTTGGCGCGCTATACATTTTTGTTCCCCTGTGAGCATTTCCGAATGAACGATTAGAAGCGACGATTCCGCGTTTTCACGTCGATTCGTCTCGGATCGTATCGATGATTTGTGGCGTCACGATTTTTGAAATGCCTCGTTGTACTGAGAAACAACAGGTTAATTCTTTAACGTCTACGTCTGTGAAGCTTGTTCGTAATTTAGAATCGACTAAAACAAATGTTGTCTATTTTACCGTAACAGATACTAGGTTTTGGAATCGAGTTTTTTGCATTTCCTGATGGTTATCGATTTGTAAATGTTTGTTTTGGAAAAAAATGTACCGTTACGTGTGGTTTTTTATTTAAATTTACAGTAGGCTTCACTTATTTGCATGCTATTCACCTGTTCGGCAAAATCATGATCGTGACACCTAAAAAAGTTAACCGATTGATAGAACTTTTTTTAAAAATTGATTGTGGCGGTTTTTCAGCGGGTATTTGAATTTGGAAATGTCAATGGCTTTTTAAGATTCATGAATTAAAAGCTTTTCGCATTAAAATGGCGACAATGACGTCGTTACTTTTTCAATGCGTTTACAAATCATCATTTCACAAGTTATCTGACGATTTTAAGAATGCTACCATCTCTCTTTTGCGATAGAAAACTTTGATCTCTCAATCTTTACTGTGTTATTTCATATAAGTATTTGACTTCTTCGTCTCAATTTTTATAATCAGACTAGCTTAATATTATGATCAGCCATCTTAGTTAATTTTATGCACTATAATAAACTAGTTTTTTTTTTCAAGATATTTAGTTAAATTAATTCTTATCACAACCTAGAACATAAAGCTTTTAAATGAACACAAATAGTCATTTGGCATAATTATATTATTGCAAAAATGTGAACTTAATCAAGATAAGAACCTAAGGCATTGCAAGTTTATTGACATCAAACTTAAATTTCAATAATATTTGTCGACCGGAAATCGTTTGCTAAAATAAACAAAATATGCAAAATTCGACACGCGTAAGCAAATTATACTGTTAGTTTTTAACGATGAATAATTTTGAATTAATCTAAAATGACGTAGGTAGAATATAGAACAAAAAATAATGTCATTTATTGTAATATGATGGACATCACTTCAATCACGGCCGATTCAAGAAAAACACAAAACTAAAAATCTTTACTTTTCTGGCTAAATAGATATTTTTTAGGGAGATCTATTTAAATAGGGACTATTGGTTACCGTCACGTTGTATTAACGTCAGTTTTTTCAATTTTAGAATCAATTTATTCGAAAATTGTCATCCAGCATAGTACCTATTTACTTTATTAAAATTCAAACTTTTTGCACAATGCAAAATATCATAAAAAGTCACATTCAAACATGGAACAATATATTTTAAACTTTTAAAAACATGGAATAGAATTTGTAAGTTACGCATCGATTCGATTTACAAATCCGTGTAAAACATGCGTTATAGTGTTGTAAACAACAGGTATTTACTAAGTATCGATAAAATATATGCAGAAACACCAGTAGGTACATAAGTACACACCATTGTAACTATTTACGAGTAATTCACAGCTAATAATAGTATGTGAGTGAATCAATCATGATTGTCATGTTATTATTGTTTCAGACATTCATTTGAGTTTGTTTGTTCAAGATTTTCCTTGTCTTTTATTTAATTACTTTTTGATCCAGGTATTTTTACCTTGTTAGAATACTTTTTCTTAGGTGAAGGGTGTGTACCACTCACTGATACAACACAGGCAACCAGACTGCATTGCTAAGTGAATTTGTAACTTAAGATTGTGTGTGTGACTATCAAAATGATTTATACTGAAGTAATTATTTCTCACACACAGTCAAGAGTCTAGATATGCACCTGGTTGATGGCAATAGACTCGGCTTCTTTTACTGGTGAAATAAGGTTGTACTATTGCTTCTCTGTTTCCCCCATTTAAAGAATAGGCATGAATATGTGCGTTTTCTTAAACTGTACGAATCCAACTTTCTAATTACTATAGGTACTTAAAGCCAATTTAAATAGTACCTGGTCATCTCTTATTAATCAGAAAATTCTTTATTAAAGTCATGTTTATTGGTTGCATTCTATTAAGGTTGTCATTGAATACGAGGTCTAGTAATAAAATGCAGGCAAAAGAGACCTGCCCGCTGTTTTAGTGCAAATTATCTATTTACTGCTTCAACTACTAATTGCAAACAAGAAGTAATGAGCCGACTTATTTATAATATCGTAATTATTTGTAAAGGAGGAACTGGTAATGTTACACGGAACGTTACTGCTGAATTATTGGGTGTGAACTCGAGTTCAGCGAAATGTAATTGAGATTTGTGTGAATATAATGTGGTCGTTTCATGTAGAATTCATGGTGTGAGAACTTCTTGGTCTACTGCTTGATTCATGTTCTTTCCGCTTTTAAATCTAGAATGTAATCCCTAACGTGTTTTTGTTTCTTTTGTTACAGCTGTACAAAGAGGTCGAGTACCCCCGACGCAGCCGGCGGGGCTCGCCCTACCTGGCCAGTACGCGCTGGCCAACGGCGACCCCTCCGCCGGCCTCAACAGCCACCCCTACCTCTCCTCCTACATCTCTCTGCTCCTCCGAGCAGAGCCCTACCCCACCTCCCGGTACGGCCAATGCGTCCAGCCGGCCAACGTTATGGGAATAGACAATATCTGCGAACTAGCCGCGAGGCTACTCTTCTCCGCCGTCGAATGGGCGCGGAACATCCCCTTCTTCCCCGAACTCCAAGTGACCGACCAGGTCGCGTTGTTAAGACTCGTCTGGTCGGAGCTGTTCGTCCTGAACGCGTCTCAGTGTTCCATGCCTCTCCACGTGGCGCCGCTGCTGGCGGCCGCGGGACTACACGCGTCGCCGATGGCGGCCGACCGAGTCGTGGCCTTCATGGACCACATCAGGATCTTCCAAGAGCAAGTGGAGAAGCTGAAAGCGCTCCACGTCGACTCGGCGGAGTATTCCTGTCTGAAAGCCATCGTCCTCTTCACGACAGGTAAAATTTTAGACAGTCTTTTTGGGGAGGCGCGGTTGTTGCTTTACAGAGTGGCTGGGGCTGGCGGCTCTGTCACTAACTACGGCGAGTTGCTTGTGTTGGTGCGCACGCACCTGGACGCGTACGCCGAGGCGGCACGCGTGCAGATACAGCAGCCGCCGGCTCCACAGCCGTCTGCCGCTTCATCCGGGTACTATTCCACTTTGGACACGTCTTTGGGCGTCAACTCTTCGCTGTCTTACGGGAGCTTCCTATCGACACCTTCTAGATTACCACCTAACTACACTAGTAGTCCTAGAATGCCTGAGGCTAGCACATCTTCACATTTATCGCCATTCAAACTATGGGAGGGAAGTGGGAAGCTTCCCAAGACGGATCAAGGAGGTTGACGTGTTACCGTATCGGTTACGGGTCGGAACTGAGGTGTCGGGTTATGACTTATGACGGAACGCTTGGCGTATGTTCGGAGTCGCTCGCGTATTTAACCTAGAATATTTTTGTATGTGGGGATAATAACTCTCGCTCCCCGAAGCGGTCGGACTCCACACGTCCGGGGAGAACGCGACTTATTGTTCTCCAAGATTTCTTCGCGTATCTCGCGTTATTGTAAATATTACATATAAAATATGTAACTAATATATAGGCATATCTTCGTTGAAAACGATTACCAATATCGTCGAAACGTCTTAACGTATTAAGTTTAATTTATTTTCATGTAGATAACTATTTTTAATATGAATACACGCGCGTAATTTATTACTAAATGCTTTCGTTTTATTTTCTTTTTATGTCTTTAACCCTTTTTAGTAATTTAATTAAGCTTTCGATGATAAATTTGGATTAACGATGTTTTATAAATATGTTGATTTTGGCAAAAATATTCGTAATTAACAGTAATTTATCGGTTAGATGTATATTTAATAAATCAAATCACTTTGGTTTTTATGGTTGGTTGGCAACAGATTTATGAAGCCTATACGTCGTTCGGGGGATTAGTCGACTACCGAAGTTACAATTCATATGTCTTAGTTGATAAATGTGTCTCTGTCGACAGTTTTTCGAGAAATATTATAGATTTTAATTTAATCTCTATAATAAGGAAGTTGATTAAGAAATTTCTTGTATGGAATGTAGTCTAATATGATTACGTAAATATTGTGCAATCAAAAATGAATCATTGTTCAAAAATAACTTGAACTTTGTTCTTGTAGGTAGTTTCGTGATATTTTTGCCATAATGAACAGATCTTTAAAATACTCATTTAGTAAGTCGTTAAAAGTTCAGTACCTAGGTGCGGTTTATATCTCTCCAACAACTAGCTTTTATTTATTTACTTAATTTAACTATAAAAAACACACATTACACTAAAACATTACCTATACACACATACATTACATACAAATATTAAAAAAAAAAACACATTTTACACTTGTCTATTTTAGGTTAGTAAGCGCGGTAATACTGCGTTTACTGACAGTTTTATTACCTCAAGTCGTAAGGTTGAAAAGCGATCAACCGACCGTGAGCGAGGTAGTACATAATACACTACTGAAATATTCAGTAAGATTAGGTATCTTGTATCTGAAAGAAATCTAAGATATCTAATAAAGAAAGCAGTTCTCACGGACTCGACTAAAATTATAATCATTGTAAAGCCTGCATATTATTAAACAAGTAAGTACTGTACAGTAACTTAGCTAGAATTAATACAGAAATAGGTAATAAACTTTCGCTTTCCCAGGCTTACGATCGCGAAATTTCCAGTTTTACAACATATTAAAAGTCTTTGACAAATTTTAATGGATACTTGTATAATTTTATCCGACATTAACTTTTAGGGTTGTAATCATGGTATAATGCGGATATTTTGCGCGAATTTTATTTCTTTTTTATTATATTTTGAAGTTGGGAGTTATTAGTGTAATTTCGGATTAACTATCTACATTTATTGGCCATTTAAATTATAAAATTATTTATAATTATTATTTTATTTATTTTAATAATTTATTTTATATTTAATGTTTTAGGTACTTATTGTTGTTTTAATAGTTTTCTAAATACGGGTACGTACTTTGTGGATTAATTCGCATTTAGGTAGATTCTGGTCACATAATTAAATAGCCAAATAAGTTCTGAACTCTATAACCACAATCCTCTAATAATGCGGATATTTTGAGCGAATAATGCGTTATTTAATTGTTTTTTCGATTATTTAAAGTGGGAGTTATTGGTGTAATTTCGGATTAATTTTACTGGCCATTTAAAATGTTTTATTGTAGTTTTCTAAATATAGGTGATGGTGATTTTTTTTTTGTAAAAGTAATTAATTTAAACGTTAATCAAACAGTTTCTAAGAACTCTATAACCGTAAATATAAGTTCCGTGCTACTAAATCAGACTACTGGTAGCTCGATGACATTAAAACATCATAATTAAGGCCTCAAATAAGATGTAAACAAATTCGTAAAACAAGATGTTTCGTATAATTAATAAGGTTGTATTTATTATTAAAAAAGAATAATTATACAAGATCACATTTCACGCGCGGACAAATTAAAAATCCGGCTGTTTATTTTACACATTGAGAAAATTTTATATACAATCGATACGATAATCAAACCAGAGTGATCCAGATACGTCCTTATCCGCACTAATAGTCGACTTTAACCCTTCAATGGTAAAGAAAGAAATCTTCAGAACGTGTCAGAACCTTGTAAACACGTGTTCCATAGAAAAATTAAACACACCTACTACATACATTCTCACATGCAATGTTTTATTCAACGTCCCTCAACTTTACCGTATTTTGTACCGTCGACTCGTCCCCTACAATTGTCCGCACAAAACTCGTCCCGCACTCGTCGGCTAGTCGTCCGATAATCTCTCGAGCGCGTGACAAGACGCTTCCGACGTGTCGACGACACTTTCGCCACACACACCGGACTGTCAGACTGTTGATAGCAGAAAAGTATTATATTAGACGGTAGATTATTTATAGTTTTCTGTGATGGTCTGTTTTATTTGAATGGCGAACTTTTTAAAATATTTAATACTTTAGATTAGGTGTCAAATTCAAACAGAATTTTACTCAGATCCAAAGACACTCTTTAAAATACTTGTACCAAATATGCCTACTAGTTACTTTCGTACAATATCTAAGTAATTTTAACTAGCACTAAAATAACAACCAAAAACAAATAACAATCAATTGTCAATTTCAATTAGGTACTTGTCCGGATCGTATGACACAAGTCTCACTAAAATTCAACTTTAATACTTCAATAATTAATATAATTTAGTGGTGTATCACAGTTTTAGTGGTCGTTCGTGGCTTGCAACGGTAGTAAACAGTTGAATGCGTAAAGTTCGCAGACAGCCTGTGATTGAAGGATATTACAAGTTCGGATATATCCGAGATATATCTGGCTGTCAAATGGGCATCGCATTGGGGGTTGGGCCCGGAGTGTATGGTTCGAATTTTGAATGTGATTTGACATTTTCGAAGGACGTCTTTTGCAAATAAAGTTGCACAGTGTATAGTTTATGGGTACAGGTGTAAATGGGTTGACAGCAGAGCCACATTGACAGAAGGGCGTTGTCGACACAGATTTGTGAAAATGTCTGTGGAAATTGTATTTAAAAAACAATATGGTGGCGGTAGTTCTGATTAAGATCATGTACAATATTATAATTGTATTAAGTACATTTTTAAGTGACAAATTAGAAACTTACTATTGATTTTAGATAAAAGTTAATAAAGAAATCGTTAGGGTTTAAAAATGGTAAAAGTCTTAACGGAAAATTCTATTGTTAGTAGAAATGGTATTTGAAATTTTATATTGATCGGATTCGTCGATGAAGTTCTTGTAATAAAGCTGTTTACGTTAAAATGTGACGGTACAGTATACTTTAGTCATTATGTGGGCTTATAGTGTAATTTAAGCTCAGCATGACAGGTGTCGTGTCGTGACTCTGATTTTTATTAGAAAGATTGATTCGTCATATTCCTTTAGTTTTCTTCAGAGTGATACTTGAGTGACTGGACTGGACTTTTTTACTCACTTTTTAATACTGCGTCTAGAATTGACAATATTCTTGATATCTGTTTTTTTTTCAAAAAATAGGTAGGTACAGTAACGCTAAAAAAAGAAGCCGTGATATTTGTAGACACGATTTTAAGGAAAGTTATGTTAGTTCTGTTATGTTAGTTAATAGTAATGGATAATTTATCATCAACTTGTACCCTTGTTCCCACCACATACTTTTTAGGGTTTAATGGTACTTATATTTAAAAAAAAAACTTTAATAGGCCGATATGCTAGCGTCATATACGTGCGACATATTATTATGCTTAACAAACCTCCTTTACTAAATCATACTTTTTCCCGATCCTTACCACATAAAACAGATATAAATAAGACACCTAAACACAACATTGTCACTACACTAAACTGAATATAAAACTAGTTACACGTAGGTACTGAACGACCATTTTCCCTTGAGCTTCCTCGTTCCCTCCTCCCTATTTCTAGGGAAGGTTTTGTTCCTCCATAGAGGGGTCTAGTGTGTTTGGTTCGGTATTACGCCTGGGGGTACGATGAATATGCAACACCAATAAATGTAGTTTTATCCACGTTGGCTAACTTTCTCCGTCCACGGGCCCAACTCGAGTCGGTCGGATAATAGTTGTACGAACTAACTTTGTGACGTAGTTGGATTATCGTAGATTGATTTTTTAATTTTAACTGTTTTTATGGAAAGCTAATTAATACCTAATTATTATTTCAGTGGGTATGTAAAAAGATAAAAAGCTAGTTAGTATAGTTAGTATGACGCATGCCGTATTTCCCAATATTACAATAAATCTGAATATGACATAATTATCGTGTTTTACAATGTAATTTATAACTTAATACCTGCATTAATGCATTTAAATCTTCACACATTTTAGTAAATAATAACATCTATTAGGTAAATTTAATTCACACCTAATGCTTTATCCGCCTTTACAAAAGGCAGCAGAACGACGTCGTAATCTATCAATGTATGATTCGATGAAAACGGCCCACCTTACCTTCATATTGGCAATCTTGTACCTAGGCACACCTCCATTACTTATAAACATAGGTATATTATACGTTTTATATTACAATATTGCATGCCACAATCCACGTTTGTAACTGAATGAACACTGTTTTTATTGCATGACTTGACTTTATTAATATTACAACAGGAAAACCAACTAATTACAAGATACGACATTACAGACTGAGCAACGCTTAACAAGCTTATCAATTATTTTTTTCACAAAATACAAACGAAGGTAATTTATTTTAAAATTTACATAAACGTCAAAATCCGTTAAGAATTCAATATTTTATTCTGTAGCTAAATAATTAATATGCGAAGAAATATGTCGGTTTGTTGTAGGTGTGTAGATAAGTAATGTCGAATGGCTTCGTATTTTTCGTGACTAACCTACTTATTTATACAATTTTGTGATTGTATTTAAAACATTGTTTTAGGTAATATTGTCCAGGTTGTCATTATTTCAGCTTGAGTAGCCGTACCTATAAACAAAAAGCAAAGTATTTACGTAGTCCTATATATTCCAACAGAAAAAAAATCGGTTGTCATGCCAAAAACAGGATATGCATCAAATATTTGTCACAACTCTATTAATTTAATTTTAGAACGTGTTAAGTGATCATTCATGTTGTCTAGTAATAAAACGAACGCCGGTAAAATGTTGTGTCGTGCAGAATTTTAATTTATTTTTTCGTGACAGCACATTGAACGAGTTTTTATTAATATACTTGAGCCGATAATTTATGGGTTGTTTGATTAAATAAATCTAAATTGATACGCTTGGATTTAACACTCAGTAATCAATAAAATTTTAAATAAAAAATGCATTGGAATAAACACTATCAATTTATTTAAATATTCTTATCTTTCACCAAAACTTTTGCTCAAGACAATTTCTCAAGATGCAGTAGAATAAATTATCTTTGGTTTTCGTTTCGTATTTTGTAACGAGGTTTTCTTTATTCGAAAAGAACCAAGCGATATCTCCATACAAATTATACTTACTTACAATACAATTTAGTCTGTATTATATAGTACGCAAAATGGGACTCAGAAAACGCACCTCATACATATAATTGTATGAGGTTCGTTCTGTAGTCTACAATGTACAAACCCGACCAAATACTGCACCGTAACCATGACAACGCACTCTATAACAGAAATCACAATTACAACTTATTAGACACAAATCAATATAATAATTATTCGTATAGCCGACCACCATAGATATTCCCATACAATTTATAAGAGGTTACGTAATTTTTTAAGTGCCGTAAATGTTATATCGATGGCTGTCCATTGAGTTTCATTAAGAGGGACTCATACACCTTTCTATAGGCTTTTGATTCTGGGCAATCGGTGTATTACACTCGTTTAAGAAAAGCCGAAAGATTAACGAATTTGACAGTACCGTAGTACTGAGATTAGTAGTAAGATTGACCTAATGAGTGTTAAAAGCTGAAAGGTACTCGTTTTCCCCGTCACTGTCTTATTTCTTTTGTTCTAGACCATACCTGGGAACCTTCTAGTTACGGATATTATTGAGGGTCATTTTTTTTTTTTGCAATGCATCCACCAGTTTTTTTTAGTGCGTTATATTGAGTCCTACCGTAAATAAAGTCATTATTCAGCAATAATTTTTGCATGCTGAAACACAGAATGCGTGGTTGACGGCTTCGTGAAGGGTCCGTTTACACCTTGTATAAAGGTGCAATTCTGAAAGCGGCGTCAAACGGACACCGCAGCGGCAAAGCCACAGACCGCAGCGGCACGATACGTTTATACGTTTCTGTCTCTCTATGAGATTTTGATAACGCTACAGTAGATGGTGGCATTGCCGCCTATTGCCATTGTCGTTGCGGTCGCCAAACTAGACCGTCTCCTAGATTTGTTTGCGATTTTTGTGTGGTAGATTTCTGAACAATCAGTTTGCCTTATTTGTTTGCCGCAATATTGACCTATGGGTCAATATTTATAATATATTATATATTAATTATGAAGAGTAGTAGAATTTAAGGGCCAGCCAAGCTTTTAAGGTTGTATGAAAGTTCCGCCACTAGCTCCATGACACCTAGAAAGGCAAGTTTGCCCGTATTCTATTGCCCAATCTAGCCGCATAGTGAGACTGACCCTTTAAATTCAGTTTACGCATAGTCACGTTTGCCGCGTGTTGCTATATTTAATTTATTTGTACACATTAGCATATGAATTTTGTGAGAAATTTAGGAAACGATTGTCGCCTACTGTGCCTTTGTTCGAACAATAATTATTTTATTGTTTCTTGAATGCCTTGCTTCATTGTTTTAGATATCTGCGCTGTTACCATGAATTCATTTATGATTCTGGACTCACGCGTCGATGTCGGTGTCCCTTACACCGTGTAGTTTGACTGAAGGATTTTCTAGATATTTCCTGAGAACCTCTGCTTATATCTTTATGGCTTTCAGTTTTCAGGTAAATTAATATGAATACACAAACACCATTCCTTTACCGTTCAAACCAATGTTAGTTTGACTATAACAATGATTTCCGCAAAGTACAAATCCCTGAAATAATCTTGTTTTTCTAGGAAGTTTATCTACGAATTCATACACAGAAATAATAAAACAATGACTTAAAGAGCCATACAATTCCTGGTTGTCACTGTTTTCGTACTTACTCCTATCGATGGCGATGATTCATAAACCCATGTAGGTAGATATTCCTAAATTAGGTATAGGGAAACCCCCAATTCCCCACTTCATTCTATTCTTAATTCAAACCTAGTTCCGCATCGAACATCCACTATTTCAATACGTTAACACATCAAAACAAAAGACGGTTCCCTCAAGCATATCCTTCAGCCTAAAGCCGGTGGTGACAATATATAACTATCTCTTTCTAGCACTAGGTGCAGCAGGTTAGTGTGAGTAGTGTGTATGCCTGAATAACGGTACACAGTTCGTGACGGCGAGGCCGCGGGACGAGTCACGATTTGAAAAAGTGTCGGGCCGACGGGACGAAGTCCCTGCGTTCCGAGATGATATTGCTTGGTGCAAGACGTAGGATGAAATAAATGCTTAGAGGGTTTGAGCCATGGTGACCTATGTTCCTATTCGGCATCATAAGGTGCCAATGACATACCTGTGAAACAAGAAGACAGGAGGGAAAGCGCAAGCTTTTGCTTAATATCCATATTAAAATCAAGATGCATTCATTTGCCTTCTTACAAATCATAATTTTCAATATTTTCAAAGGTAGTTTTGACCGCTCGTTCTCGTTCTCGTATTTTCATTTCTAATGGGGTTTACAGTTTGCAGTTAAAGTTTAAACGATCCACCCCAGCTGATTAGGAACTATCATTTTTTCAGCGCCATAAGGTTTAATTTTTCTAAAAAAAAAAATTGAAAAAGCCTCCATTTCAGAGGTTACCAACGAAACTCTTCCAAGCTCATAACCCTCCCTCACGGACACCAAAGTTTTCATAACGCTAAAAAATCTCCAATATCCACCATATTCTACATTTTCTTCACCAAACCGCCTCCCCCTCTAACTTACACCACACAAACCAAGCTGCACACTGCAACAGTATTACACGTTCTTTATATCAGCGAAACTTTAATACATGAGACGCTCCCAACATGTATACTTAGGGAAATTCACTGCAAACTACCTATTTCAGCTTGGTCCTCTGAAGATAGGGGGGGTACAGGAAGATATATTGTGTTAAAGTGACCGTCGTGTTCTTCTAGTGGTCGAAAAAGCTAAGATTGTGCTCCTCGGTTCCATGTTTCGTCGGGCAAAATTATATTGAATTTTTCTTTTAAGAATTTCTGAGCAGCAGGTCCGGGTTTGAATTTGCGCTCGGTTACTGGTAAAGAGCTCGCCCTTGCCTTGAACATCATCATCAACATTCTCCTGCCCTTATCCCAATTTATTTGGGGTCGGCGCAGCTTGTCTTATTCATCCATACTTCTCTATTACTCTTCATCTCATCAGACACCTCCTTGCCATATCATCCTGCACACAGTCCATCCATCGTTTCTTTGGTCTTCCTCTACTCTTATACCCTTGCCCTGAACATGGGCAAAATGTGTTCGGGGTAAATATGTATACGAGAATTTGTACAATACCTACGTACTCTTATGTCAGCCCAAGCTAGTGAAAAAAGAATTTTGCAAGGGTGAGAATTTCAGCCGATCAGCTATGACTTTAACGTTAAGTACCAGCACCTTCTAATCTTTCTTCTGGTTGGCAACACGTAGGTAAAGATTATGTTTTCAGAAGCTTTCACATGTTTCTTTCTTCTTTATCGTGTGGTTAGTGCCTAACCCGGTCAGAATTTGTATGCCGCCCATGGGCCTCTGACTTGGCTTTACATGCAGTCGAGAAATATCTCTCAGGCATGCTGGTTACTTCACGATGTTTTCTTACACCGAAGCAAGTGATAATTATTTAATACGCACGTGATTCCGAAAAATCTGACATGAATCGAACTCGAGACCTATGTATAATTAGGCAGTGCAACGGTCACGTCCCTAGACTATAGTGATAGCCTAGTGACGTGGCCTAGTGGCTTTATGTGTATGCAGTGGCATACACATAAAGAACCCACATAACCTTAGTTACTTCGACCTGTAATATTCTTTCTCTACCAACAACTTACCAATTTCAAAGGCCGTCTTCGGTCTCGGTAAAGCATCTTAGGCAACACTTCATTCTGCGCGTTCCAGCAGTATTTTGTAATTTAACAGCAATAGTCCTTAACATGTCACCACTTAGGCGATAGCCGATGGTGTATGAACATGTCCAGCGCGGACGATAGCCTCCGATCCCAGGAACCTGTTCCCATGGCGAACTTTAACAAATTTCAAGTATGTACTGATATTGAGTTTTAATTTATTTTCCAATATGGTAATAAAGATGGTGTCTATGGTTTTAGATAAACGATTTTTGAATCTTTTTGATATCATTCTCTTTGTTTTGGGCGAAATGTGGGTGTTAGTGCCTGCCTAGCTTTGCGGAGAAAACAGGCATGATGATATACCTGTAATCTTTACAACATAAAGAGTTATGCCTATTTAATACCACTCTCTACATTCTAATCATTTCTCTCTATATTTCTCGACGGCATGTAAAGCCAAGTCAGAGGCCCATAGGCGGCATAAAACCTCTGACACCAGGTTATGCACTAACCACACGATAAAGAAGAAGACCACTCTCTTACTAACAGTTTTAAATCTCACTTTTGTTACTTTATGGCATTTCCATAACAAACAGGGTGTTCGTTTTTCAAACCACAGATGAAACGGCATTATTTTCATTTGTTAATATTACAAAGTGTGCCTAATAACCTTTTTATGTTATAACACTGGCACACAAACTCAATCCAAGCGCCCACAATCTGAATGACAAATCAAAAACTTTTAAACCTCAACAATAACTTTTGCCGAGTCCAAATTTGGCGTATTGTTGGATCCAAGACGGCGACCAACCATCCAACGCTTCCTGACCGCGCCAATCACCAACCTATTGTGGCCAGATTACTTGCAAATTCTATTAAAATATACCGAAGGAATTTTCGCGGAACCAAAAATGTTAACATCCATTGTGACTTTAGTACCAACGATTGCAAAATACTAGTAAAGAAACCCCGCAATCTAAAGTACAGGACAAAATAATTGAATAACGGTAGCCCAACATGTGGTTTTGTGGTCAAGATATATGGTTTTCCTATGACTATCCAGTTTATGATTGAAACGTCAGTTACACGATGTCTGATAGGAATTTATTGAGAAACTGATTGTAGGACCATTATTCGTGGCTTGTCTTTACACACAGCTGGCCAGTACAAATATGCAGACGTCGTAATAAATAATAATATACGGAGAAAAAAGAGATAATTTGCATTAAGATGTAATCTGTGTAGAAGCTGGTATCTTCCTAGCTATCAGGTACGGTACTGCCTATGTGATGAATATTCAATATTTAAGCAGGGAATATTTTAGCAATTTCCTTAAAAATTCGCTATTACCTTACCACTTAGTTAAGGGAGTAACATGGCAATCCAAAATATTCTTTCAAAATACCCAATCGAATGCTTCATCTCTTTGCTTCAATATTGCGACATAAACCCAATATGTTCAATCACAAACAATTTTCGCGAAAACCACAATAATCAATATGAAATGTAACAAAAGGGAGATAAGCAATAAAACATACACAGATGCGTACCAAATCCTTAGGTCACACTCGTTGCATAATATTAATAATATACACCAAAAAACACAACAAATATACGAAAAATTGATATTCGCCCGTTTCCAATAGGACCCTCGTCACGTGTCAAAAAATCAAATACAATTTTCCAGGCAAAAGAAAACGCACTCTAATTTCTGGTGCACAAAATCCAATTTTGTTCTACTCAATTTACTGAAATAAATTGACGTTAATCTATCAATCGAATAAAGTCGTAACTGTTAATGCTGACAACTAGATCAAAACTTTATTAAAGCGAAATAGGACAGCAATTTGAATGATAGAAAAAAACTTAACCCTAAAAAGATGAATGCAAATATTAATCAGGATGATAAGTGTAGGGTGTAACATTCTTGTTCGGATTGCGTTTGTCTGTCTGTTTATCTGATGACATCGTGACGGGTTGGTAAGGGTTGTAACAATAACACGTGCAGGTTTTATCAGTGACCAGAGATAATTCGCTTCAACGCTTGAAATAAAAGACCTTTTTGCTTTTTTGGTGCTGTGGATTCATTCATCTTGTTCACCTCATTATACTGGGAGCCATGTTTTTTTTTAATGGAACTTGTGGGTGTGAGGGTGGGATTTTTTACATAAAATCACAATGTAATGTTTTCGCTGCCATTTTATTTGATATTAAAAACAATAGGTTAAACAAATCTTGTTCACCTCATTATACAGGGAGCCATGTTTTTTTTCTTAACTTTGGTACTTGTGGGTGTGAGGGTGGGATTTTCTACATAAAGTCACAATTTAATGTTTTTGCTGCCATTTTATTTGATAATAAAAAAAAACAAAAACTATAACTATTTTGTTTTCTCCAAAAGTTTATCTAAAAATTCAAATTTCCGTATCAAATGCTCCCGTAAACTCCCTCTAATCTCCCAGATAACGCAATCAGTATCCAGTACCCAAGCAACCACTCGAAACCAAATAAAGCAGAACATTAGTTCGTGCAACCAATATTAATTAGCAGATGTTTATCTCGTCTTATTTAGAGCCTGCCGTGAGCATGTCCGCTTGACCCTGCCTAGGTCGTCATATATACCGCTAGAGGGTTATACCATTGAGTAAAATACAAAATGTCTAGACCACAACGTAGTATTGGCACGCACACAGTGACGTTGCGTTAAATTGATGAAAATTCGAATTGAGTTTTAGACTTGGATCTTTTTCTTTAAAGCCACAACATAAAATATAATATGGTGTAAGGTAAACTTTTATAATTAATTTCGCACATTATGATTATCTTTCTTTCTTTCTGTACACATTTGGCGCATATATTCTTAGCAGCTGGATTAAGTTAAGAGATGTTAGAACGTCAAAAATCTATAGTCACTATGCTTAGTCAATAAATAACTTTGAAAATTTTGCTGTTGCTACATTACGAAGGTTTTTCTTTATTTTGTGTATTGTACATTTCTACGATATGCTGTCTGTTAATATGCTGAGAGAACCATGTACTGAATTCATTTTGACATTACTGTATAATTGACTGAATAATATGTCAATCGAAAAATTTACCTAATTTTTTGCTGTCGCATACATAATTACTCCAGCAATAACAACCAAGCGACTTATCTGCAACGATGCTTTTGTTCCTCACACCAATTACACCACTGCAACACAAAATACTGTAGCCATTTTGCTGCACCACTAATGTTCGCTTCGACACGAAATTAAGGTCCTTATTGACCTTTTAGTGGCGTATTAGTAGGATATTTACTTAGTATTGTTGCTTGTTTGTGTGCTAAGCGCCTTCAGAGTTTATAGGATTAAAGATATGTGTTTAATGGCGCATCGTTGGAGTACAGTTATTTTGAGCAAGTTGAAGTTACGTTATCCAACCTACTTAGCTAGTGTAAGGATATAGGAACACGTTTTTCTTTTAAAATGTTATAGTAGATACCAAGGGATGCTGAGAAAAAGTGAAGATTTTTTATCCAATCCTTAGGTCCGTAGACCTGTTACCCTTTAACTAAGCAACACCGTGTTTCAAGTTTCTGTACTGACCGGAGCTTTGAAAATCCAGCGCTGCGTTTTCTTTTATGTAATGATTTTGAATGTCGCCTCGTGTTGGTGAAAACGGACCTAATCGATCGATTAACATTTCGTTGCTTTTAACCGCAAAATAAAAACACTTACGCATCCTCGAAATGCCAAGGGAACAGGAACGTTTACCAATATTTTTATATTTTATCGATCCAACATTGGTGCATCGAATTAATTTTATAAAATATAACTACAAACAAAATGTAATCGTATTGGACACGGCAAGGTGATCGTAAAGTGAAATATATTGAATATTTTATCGACCATTGTTTCCAGGTCAGTAATATTATGGACAATTTGTTGTTTTTATTATTATATTTTATTTTATGTAAAAGAAAATAATAGGTACTGACCGCGAGAATATCAAGTTGAACGGAATCGATATTGCGAGTAACATTTTTTTTTTCAATGTCTCCTCTTTTATCCATCTCAGATTGACTTAACTGCAATAAAACCTATAATTATTGGCAGTTAACTAAACTATAACCATAATAAACTACTGCTCAGTTAACCCTAAATCGCGCACGTGATAGGTTAGTAGCCTGCCTGTTCTCGTTCGATCTTTAACCTGTGCCAATAGATGTAGCACACAATGACAAATGACGTATCTTTGACGTAAAACGTCAGAAATTCGCGACTTATTTTATGAATACCTTGAATGTAAATCAAGCAATTGTTGTCAGCAGTTCATTTTACTATGGGCCTTTAAACGTGTTATTCTAATTTTGTTCCATTTTCAATAATTGGAAAAAAAGTAAAGACACGAAAATAAGCAAGCATGACACAAAGCAGTAGTGTAATTTTCTATAATGCAAGATTATTAGATTATTTTCGGAGTTTACCTCCTACATCCAAACCTGCAAAAATAATAAAATGAAATTGTAATGCTTAAAAGTGTTGTAATGAATTCTAGAAAAAACACCATTTCTCAAAACAAAACTTATCGCTTATAAAAAAATAACACCACAAACAGAAATGATCATAATAATTATCCATAACCCATCAACGGCGATCGATAAATGTGAAGCTAAAAACAGTGAGTCAAGGGGTCGGCGGGACCGAGACAATGGCGTAGGGTTGTGGTCACAGATGTCGTTTATCGGACGCGCGCCTAATCTTTAACCCTCCTAGCAATTGAGGGTTGTGTTTACGAAAACGGTTAATGAATTTGACTGGTTTTTAGAAGTAGTCTTGTTTTTCTTCTGTTAAAATACTTGCCTCGCTGTATAAATAATCATGAAGCAGCTATCAAATGTATTTTGTAAAATGAAAACTATACAATTTTTTCTAAGTCTTTTAAGTTATTTGCCATAAATGTTTTGGCTTAAATTATTTACATTACAAGACAAGCAATTGACTGGTTTTTCTTACAATAATTATTAATTTAATTATTTTTAATTATTAATAATACCTTTTAATTTACTATTAACTGGGTTGTGGAGGTCAGATAGGCAGTCGCTCCATGTAAAATACTGGTATTCAGCTGCATACGGTTAGACTGGAAGCCGACCCCAACATAGTTGGGCAAAGGCGCGGCAGATGATGATGCCCTTCTATTTTACTAATAAAACCTCAAAGAAAAACCCAATCCCAATAATATTCAGTTACCCCTTTCCACATTAAGAAATGTAAATACCCCTCACAATGATAGCCGTATAACTTTTTAGCCCGTGTTTGTTCAAATCACTCTGGTAAGGGGTATTAAGGGGGTGACCACATTAATTGAATTACGTGTCGCTTCACATTATGGCCGTCGGGTTTACTATTTGAGTTTACTTTATGACTACTCACATAAATTGGTGGAAGAACTTCCGTACTAGCTCGGTGTTATGATTTTCAGTAGGTACTTTAGTTGTAAGGGAACTTTACGCCGATGAAAAAAAAATTAAGAGCTTTATTCTGAAAAGATATTCAAGAATGAGACTCCATTTAAAAATAGAATTGGTCAAAAAGTACTCTGAATAGACATGGCATCGTTTTACAGTATGAATCATATAGTTTCTTTAGTAAAATACCGAACATTTTCCCATAACTCAAAGAATAAGCTCTTTTCCTATCTCTTGACAGCGTACTCCCTTCTAATTCACACCGATTAAATGATTGTACGGTGTTACCACCCCACTAGTTCCGCGACAAACAATCGAAACGGAATAATTCGCCCAAAGTAAGGACAGACGTCACCAACTACTTGTATCTTGCCATTGTCTTCGACCGCCGAAGTTCGGGTCTGATAAGGAGATGGGCCCACAATGTATAGGTCCCAAGTTTGTTAACATGGGGATTTGAAAAGCCGTTGATACCGTTTAGACGTTGGAAAAGCGACAGGTGAAACCGTGGAACGCTTTTCTTTGCTTATCTCTGTGTTTACTCCGATAAATTCAGAATAAGGCGCTCGACGTTTCTGGTTCTACCTACGTGTTCCATTTTCGAATTTATTCTTTGTTGCCAGTTAAATAGGCGTCGGAATAATTTTACATTCTATAAATAAATGAATTTAGTTGCATTACTTTGACAGAACTTGTAACATCAAAATGTCTCCGTAAATTACACGATTTTTACGACGCCGAATTTCATTTCTCGTAATATCGAAAACGACAAATTACAAAACGACAGTTTACACTTGTCACTTAAAAATAAATTAGAAAAATAATTGGATTCGGTGTACGCATGTGACAAAAAATAGTAAAAATAACTACAAATGACTTGTAAACTTGTAATATTCTCGTAAAACGCTTGTGTAAGTTAGTTTTGAGCCGTAAAAGGGTATAAAGTGAAGAGTGGGATAGTTTACGAATGTGTCCGATGACGGCACCCCGGGGCTCGCATTAACACCGATATTACTATTATCGCGGTATTCGAGATTACATTCACCAAACTACCGGCCGGCGATGGGTTAACTTTGTTTGAGTTTGTAAAGAGCGCGTTTGTTTTACGCGGTGAGGTTGTGAAAATTCATTCCCATTTTTTTATTTAAAAAAAAAATCGTTTTCTATAATTTAAGAATGAATTCCATGTCTTTGTGAAAAACCGTGATATTGTTTTTAACAATAGAATGAGGCAGAGGTCAACTTAATAAAGTTAGCAGGAATATATTTTTTTATTATTTGTAAAAACAGCCGTAGTATTACCCCTATACATAAATAACTAAAGGTTTTTAGATCAAGTAAATCGACATTAAAATAATATTTTTGAGAATTCATCTCTATAAAAATTGATTCAGACAATATTACAGGTATTGTGACAAAAAGTCTTAAAATAAAAAAAAATAAAAAAACACAAAATTCACGTTTTCGACTATCCCCTGTATCAGACAATGTTCAGCCCATTCGCAGTTGCACAACACAGCATTGTTCGCAGGGGTCGAGGTCCGATGCTTAGCTGACCCCTAATTGATTTGTGTCAAGCTTAAACACAGCTTACCGTCATTACGAGCTAATCAAATGATAGTTGTGCTTATCGCTTTAATGATGTTCATTAAGAATTAGGGTTCGTTCGTTAGGAAATGGTGGGTTGATGTTTAGTGTGTTTTTGTGTGGTAAATAAAGGTACCGTACTTCTTTGGTAAGTGCAGTGCAGCCTTTGACTTTTTCGTTTATTTTTAAGATTTGTATTAAATAGCTCGGTCATTCAATTATCACTGCACGAATCAGAATCAAGCGGAACAAGTTTTTTTTTCTAAATGTACATCCACACTAGTGGTGGCGGTACTTCCATACCTAAAAGCCTAAAAGCTTGGCTTGCCCATACAGCCTATTACTCTTCAAGATGTTAGGGTTTCTGAACAGTTTACTTGCCCTAGGAGCTTGCCGTATTGTAGGCCCTTAGGAACGCCACTGAATCCACACGAAAGTAAGTTGCTGTGTGGTAATGTTTCCGAGTATAAGTGGGCAACAAATGATAGCAAAAAAAATATCAATCACCACAACATAGCAAAGTGATTAAATATTTATTTATAAACACTTACATGGTCGTAGCTTGATAAACAATTATTTATTTAACCCACAACAGCTCTTTAAACACAAAATAAGCAAAACTACCACACACCAACTAAAAACAATTTTCTCTAACCCCAAACCGCTATCCTAATATTTCAGTACCTGACCACACTGACCACGTAATCGACCATTAAAGGGTTAACAGCCCTGCACGAAACAAGAATAGCCACAAATCAGTGAGATATTCAATCTCGGGTACAATAACATTAGAATATCGGCTAAGCGGCTAAACTAAGGGGGTTTAGCGACAGTGCGATAAGTAAGGGTTAAGTCTAATGTTAGGGCTGGATATGACATTGTTTAACATCTCATTAAAGATTATATTAGCTGTATCGCTGCAAGTCTGAAAATAAAAATTGATAAATAAAGTATTTTGATGAATGAAACAATTAAGTCTGAGACAGAGCTTTGAAATTTAAAAAAGTTTACAGAATGTTTTTGTTTAAAATTAAACTTTATTGTCATACCTTTTTTCTCTGGGACTTGAAGACAGGGCCGATGTCACCATGAAAACTGAACGCCATCACATCTCAAACGCAATCAAGAGCTTGTTTTGTTATTGTTATTGTTACAGAACACCATAATCTCGACATCATAAGCCGGTCGGATGTACCGGATGACCCTATGCTTCTGAACATAAGGTAGGACGTACAAAAATACAGAGTATTGTACATCCGACATTATACTTCTAATGTCCAGCGTCGTTGACACTGACAGCTCTTGAACGCAGTTAACACGTACTGATCGTGCTCAGTTTCGATAGCAAAATTCGAACTCAATCAACTTCCAAGCTTTCAGTGGCCCAATTTAAACCAACCACAGTGTACCATTACCACGACAAAACTAACATATTCCTCGCTCATCCAGCTCTACTAATTCCTTACTTAACGATCTGCGGAGGCCTAAAGGGAGACGGAAGGGAAAAGGTGAAGGGCTCCGAACAAATTAAGGGATCCTAATGGTTATCGACGGGATCTACGTCAGGCCATGTTTTAACTGGCCCTTACACGCGCTGGATGAATTTTAATGTCCCCAAGTGTAGCTTGAGATGTGATATTTTGATGTGTATTACAAGATGGTGGATGTGTAATGGTGTTATGAGGGTTTTGAGGACATTTGAGAGGATTATGTTATTGTTTATTGTCTTTATAGGCTGTGTTTGGGAGACATTGAAGTTATCTTGATAAGGGGTTTCTGTGGTACCTATTTTCATGTGAATGACAAGAAGTAGGCACTTATAAAATATCACTGAAACCGAAATCGATAAGTGCGTCTAACTTAGCCTGTTTTCTAGAAAAGTTGTGAGTCCAAAATTTAATCTCGATTAAAAACTTACTTGTTACTTACTTATCTCTTTTCAAAAACTAGTTTTAAGCAAAAGTTGTAGACTAGGCGTAGTTTTACATTATGTGGCTAAAAGATTAAACAATCGTTCACTTAAGATAGGTAATACCTAAGTTTACTTTGGTCTGTTTCACAGGGAACAATATTTTTTCACAGCACACTAGCTACAGGGTACAGAGTACCTAAATCCACTCACTTGGAGGTCCATTAATCCAACATCAATATCACCATAGTAGTAACCAGTTTCATTCCATTTTCATTTTATTTTTTTCATGGCCGCCATCTTTAACAGCCATAAATAATTGTCAGTGATATTAATTACGATATTGTCTTAATTTAAAGACGAAGGCGCCATTCATCTTGTAAGACTTACTCTCGTGTGTCATAATTATTCAAATCATCTTCTTATCAGGTCAAAACAGTTTTCCAGCACCCCCCTGAAATTAACACATGACTCATGTCAATTTGAACTTTATGACTTGCTAACTAGAGTTTAAAATCCATTGGTGGGGAACACGTTTTTTGTTTTGCAAATGTCTCCTTTATCAGTCTCGCTTTTGATATTTTAATTTACAGTTTTGTTTTAATTAATATTTGTTTTGGTAGTATTATGGTTTCGCTTCTGGTGGTACTGAACGTTTAATTTCGTTTTGTTGTTTATTATTTGGGTGGCTGCATATACGCAAAAATTTTGCATATCCTCAATGAACATAATTATGAACTTGTAAAACTATAACTTTTCACGATAATTGCGTCGTTAGCTCAAGTTCTTTCATTAGTCCAATATTTAATTACATCTTACTTATTTTAATCTAACTTCAATAAACTCCAGAAAAAAAACTTTTAATTTATTTCACCAATGAGATTCAATGCGTTCGGTACATCTCTAAACTGCGTTCAAAAGAGGTATCTGTGTCAATATTTCTTAACAATGATGACAATGACAGCACTTGAGCGCAGCTTAAATGTGCCAGTCGCGTTCAATTTAATTGGTGAAATTGACCCTTAGCTAGTCTATGCTACGTCTGAAATCTCATTCCCATCCACACAAAATCGAAACCAAACACTTGAACCTAATCTCATTTGTATGTTAAACCCAAGTAGCCTCGACATCGTGTATCTTAGGCCATAAGTTACACTCTACAGATACCGAGATATCGATCTAATCTATCGATGCACGTTTATCGAGTCGTTTGAATCGATACAAAACTTATCGATACCGCATTTGTCACGAACACTCAGTGTAGGGACATGTCTTGTTAAGGGGAGGTAATGCTGTTAATTGTAATTTGTAATTAGTCTGGGCTGTGATATAGAGAGTTTAGTGAAGGTTTTTATGTTAATGTTAAGTAATTTTATTAAATGAATTGATGATTCTATGGCTAAAAGAGTAGAGGAAGACCAAAGGTGAACAAAGAAACGATAGATGGACTGTGTCAAGCATGATATGGTAAGAAAGGAGGTGCCTATTGAGATGACGAGTAATAGAGAAGTATGTTAAAACAGAGTAAACTAGTAAAATGTTAAGCTTAAAACTTCCAACACCAAGCAGACTTTTCAATTTAGTTTTTTCTCCCTGAAATTCAATATTTCCATAAAAGTTATATAATGACTGTTTAGTGCTTATTCTTATTATTTAGCTGTTGCAACTTGCTGTCAGAAATAAAACCAGTTGTATCTTTTTCATATCGATTATTTTTTACCCAACCTATCCAGTAAATTTAAATCCACATTACCTTATGAGGTTCCTCTTACAATTGACACAAAGAAAGAATCCTGAGATTTATTAAAAGACACCGCTTCGTTGTAGATTCAATCGATCGGCCATTGTTTCAATTTACGGACCAATATAATGTAAGCATCTATAAGCATAATAGAGCGTGGGAAAGATGATCTTTCATTATTATCTTCATATTCGAGTATCGTCTTTATTTGAGATTTTGCTAAGGAATTTTGCCTATTTTTGATGATGAAAATATTATGATTAACTAATACTATTTTTATAATGAGATATTTTGTGCAGTCAAGAAACGTAATTGTTGAGCAGATTGACACTGCGTGAATTTCATACGATTGATAAAAATAATTGGAATTTATGGACAATTTTTGTCGATTTTAAGTAAATTTAATCATTTATAAATATAATATATATAACTAAAATTCAAAATGATAGAATAAAGGATCTTGTTTTTTTTTCTCTTACTTCCAAAAAAGATTGAAATCCCGAAAATGAAAGTGGATATTTAATGTAAAAAGTAAACGTTTCTGCCTCATTTTTCAGTATTCTTAAACTCGGCTAAAATGTCATCATCTTCCTAACCTATCTTTCAAGATACAATCAGAGTACAAACATCTGACAGAGCCGACATATTGTAACATAAGTAACGAATTTCTGACATGACTCCAAGTTAATTACTCAAAAAAAACAACGTTATCTTTTAGATCAGCGCATAGTGTCCATGTTTTATAGTTTTGGTTTAGGGCGTGGTCCAACGCATGGGCGGGAGCGATTTTGTTTCACAGGCACTAGGATAAAAAAAATCGCGTTGGTGCATTATAGCCGACAATCGACATAAAAACAAACGGCTGCAATTATCAATTTTAAATGCGAGGATGGAATTCACGATCATGAAAAATACGATTAGTGCGTGTCTAGATCGTTATAAGATCTGTTTAGATCGTTACCCACTCAAATAGGTCCTGAAATAATTTTCAATTAACTTAAAACTGGATTTACCTCATAAAAGACTTTGTAAGAACTAGAAATGCTCCTACACATTATGTTGCAAACCTGAATTCATTGTAGAATCAACGCGGAAAATATTCCTATACTTATAATTTTATAGCCCAAGTACCTACACAACAAATAATTCCCAGTCCCGATATCATGATTTCGAAACCTAAAGATAAATTGCTACGTGTATGTGCATGCGCATCAAAAGTTATCGTTTACGACAGATTGGAAGGTAATACGATGCCAGGATGAAGAAATATTTTGGTAGAATATTTCTATTGAGGCGTTTAGTCTTAGTCTTATAGAATGAAATACCTAAGTCTTTTGAAGTTCTCTCTTGGGTGTAAGATTGACACAAAAATATCCATTGCTGGTCTATACCGAATCACATTAATATCTTGATAAACGTCTTCTAGTTTCGTCTAGGTATTTAGTCAACCCAGGATTGCAATTCGTTCAAACACTACCGAATCATAAGCACATATTAACATAATGAGCCTATAATATTACTACTACTGGGACACGGGCCCCTTCTCTATTAAGAGGATTGCAATCCACTACGCTGTCCCAGTGCAGGTTGATAGAATCACCATGTCTACCAAAAACATTTACTAGCACCAAAAAAATCACATCTACCAAGTTTTTCTCCCAAATACCTTTCTCCTATTAAACCATTAACATTACAAACCAAAAAAAAACCTATGAAATCCTTTACCCTTGCACTGGACACACCACACGCCGCGTCTGTCCGTCTGTCAGAGCAACGTTGACAGGTGTTAAATCGTCCGCAGAGCGCTGCGCGTACGCATCGCAATTAGTTGAGTCATGGCTATTAAGTAATACCTGTTTGGATATGAACTATAGCGTGGTTTCATGGTGTAATGTTGGTCGGTGATTTGGACTAGATTTTCTAACGTTGTAAGAAAAATCGTAAAAACCGCTCTTTTACTTACTATGTTTTCGCGTTGTCAAAGGAATTTAATGAGCAAAAAAGCTCCAGACTCAAAATTTTAGAGGGTTCCTTTAATTTAACACTAACTATTGCTTAATTAGTCATTCGTAATCTCATTGTAGTAAGTAATCCAATTGATCAATTTCATAGAAGTTTTCACTAAGCTTAACTTCAAAATCAAAATCTTGTCTTATTACATCTTAGCCCTTCTCTCTAATCTGCTTTTTGTTCCTCAATTAATAAACCCCTTCAATACCGTTACCTTAATTTGCGATGAAACTGATATCTTCACGTCTCCCTACATACACAGCGAAAGATTTTCACCCGTCTAACGGCTTATACCAATAAAGCGTAGATCAAATGAGCATATCTGAGCGTAGGGCATCCATTCACGCTGCTTGCCTATTAAATCAATGTCCACCGTATATGTATTACAGTACAGTCTGTCTGTCTGTCACGCGATACGAAGAAACATTGGCGCTGGCCGAGCCCCTGACTCCAACAGATGTTTTGACTTTATATTTCTGTTTTGTTGAAAATTTCAAGAATTATTGCTGTGAAATATTACGATACACTACCAAGTAAAATAATAAATGATTTTATGGACCAAATGCCCATATGGAACTCTTACAAGAACTGATTTACGACTCTCAAACGGCCGTGTAATCCACAGAACCGATGATACACTACAATTTAAACAATAATATACCATCTTCTAAACCGTAGAACAAAAGGCGTGACCCAATATGAATAATCATAAAACCACATTAAGGAATTAGACGTTGCACGCCCAATAACTCTATCTTAACATCTACAACGCGACCAATTGAAATAGTCATCAACAAACAAACAAAATAGTACACCTGACACACCAACATAACACAGCAGGTTAATGTAAGTTCACACGTGAACCTAAGGTGAGAGCGATCCACCGGCGGCAAGGCCGAGAAAACCGATCAATTTAAAATGAAACTTACCAGACACGTAATAAGGTCAACATTCCCACGGTCGATGTTTAAAACACAATTAAGAAAGTATCCAATAAGGCTCGGAATATGTGGTTGGAATGTGGACTGTATTAGAAGGTGGTAAGGTGGTTATTGTATGGGTTGTTGTTCGCGAACCGGTTGGATCGGTCGCGAACTTTTACCTATAAATTTGTGTCGGCTAGCCGGCATGCGGCGGGCGTGCTCCGAGTCTAGAAGCTCTCGTGTAGTTGTCTTATGTTATAGGAAATTAGAGGGAATGAGCTGAAAATATACGGCGTTGTCTAGATATTCAATTACTTTGACAACATCATGGTGACATTGTACATTAAAACAAATTATAATTATAATATTACACGATGTGTTTTTCTACTAAAACAATATCATTGTCACTTACCATTCAATTTAAAATATACATTCACCAAATATCAATTTTCATAAATGGAAAATGATTCTGTTGTCCGCAAAAAAATCACTAACCGCTCAAAAAACGCAAGAAAATGAACAAAATTTTAAACAACTAGGTGAAGTCGGTAAGTCATTTTTCCCCACAAGTGGCTATTAAAAATCGCTCCCGCTCGCACTGGCACCCCACCCCAAGCCAAGGGCTGATGCATTTCACAACAAGTCAATTAAAGGCAGCATCATTACCGCAATCTGTTTTTGCTGAGCACGGCTAAATGTTATTACTTTTGCACTTTCATGCAACTAGAAGTGTGTCGAGAAAACTGAAGATTTAATTAGGTTTTCTTAATTCCTCGTTAAGATGCAACAAAATTCATGAGACACTAATCTAGTGGAAAGTCTCTCTTCGCTTTTTTGTGTCAGACAGGAATCTGGGGTTCTTAGCTGCTGCTATTCAAGTGACGAAAGCAGACAAGAAAAAATCAGTCATTTAAGTTCAATTCTGCTAGACCTCTCCCAAATTGTCTACAGAACCTAGATTTATGCCAATTTAATATTCTCTCATAGAAATGGGTTTTGCTTCTGGTAAAAAAAGTAAATTAATTTTAGTTTCCATGGGCAACATAAAAACCCTGACACCAGGTTAGGCACCAACCACACGAAAAAAGAAAAAGAAAAGTTCAAAACACGCCTATAATATGTATTTTACAGCCAATGAATTGTATTGTTCAGCAGACACTACTTGAATTTCCAAAATACGATTGTCAAAGTAATTACATATAAGATGACATTCTATTTGCTTAACAATCTGCTTCCTTGACTGTTCATTATTCTCGAATAACAATCTTTCCAGTTCAAGATGGTTGTAATCATTAGCAACTTTGTTGTCCATATACACAAACTAGCAAAGCTAGAAACAGATTTGTAACATCTTCCTCCGCTAAATCTTTATCGTCTTATTATCCACCTGACAAGACGTGTACATGAATCTAGTGGCGCTTGCGTATAATCGGAGCTACCGCCGCCGCCATGTTGTTTTTGCCACTTTCCACGGACAATTTCACAAATATTTACCAACAGCGCTCTCCAGTCCTTCAATTGTATTTATGTTTGTAATTTCATAGTTCCACCGCTATGTCTTTTGTGCCTTGTTTCAAGTCCGTTTCTAACTTTAAGTAGGTAGGTACTATGACTTGGAAGATGCTTTGAACCTGATTACAAGTACCTACACTTTGACCTGGTTACGGTCTTAGATTATTATAGGCAATAATTGCCCGATATTATGGGGCTATAAATTCAGCTGTAAATGGCAGTGTTTACTTCATTATAGTTAGAATAAATGATGAGTTCGATTAGAGCCAAACAATATTTACTGACACAGTTTATATAGTACCTAAACCTTAAAGGGGAAGCGCAGGGTAACCCGCGAAATTCAAATTTTCCCATGCGTTTTACGGCCACAAATCATATTTTGCATACAGCCCGACACTGGCCTGCAAATTGCCGAAAACGTAAGATTTTTTTTATTTCGCGGTCTACCCCGGCGGCGCTTCACCTTAATCAGAATCCTTCTTAAAAACTGAACTAAGACCACGTAACAATCAAATATTTTTAACAGTTAAATACTCTATACTACGCAAATCATATATAATTGAAAATCTGTATCCCAGTCGCCCTAAAACATCTTAAAGTATTCCCATAATTTTAAAAGAGATTTCTTGTGTTAGTTTATAGTGATAGCGATGTAAAATAGTGGTGAAGTATTACTTCGAATATAGCAAAGATTTAAACGTTTTCAAGTAACGAAACACATTACATGGGCTACTTGATACGCTACTTAAGAGCGTTGTTCCAAATCTGCGCGCTCGGGTTTTAGGTTTTTATCGCTCGACGCCGCTTAGTGTGCGTTTTTCCTCATGTACGGCACACAGTTGCGACGCTGCGACGACTAAACGGTCTTGATCTGTAGCTATGGCGTACCTATATTTTATTGAAGTAAAAAGCTAGAGGTTTTCGAAGAAAATAAAAAGACTGTCCACAATAGATTATTAGTGTATTTTAATTTAATTTATACAAATATGGATGAAGAAAATAACATTATGTAGCTACTTATAATAACCTACATAAGTATGTATAAGTACCTACTTAATTGAAGTTTTTAAAACTATTTGTCTAATGGGCATAGCTCGACTTTTCCTTGGATCTATAATTTCTGGGAGAACACAATCAAAATAAAATGTTGTTAATCGTGGAGCCATCTTTTGTTCCCAGAAATTATCATCTCTGAAAACTTTGACGACTTTTATGTTAAATTTACAGCCAGTCCACACAGCAAACAAACACACTGAAATATCTGTACTGAAATCACTGAAATAATAATAACAATTTTCTACCAACGATGTTTGATTATTGAAGTTATTGGTACTAGGTGTTTTTCTGGGTAAATCAAAAGTCACGTTTGGGTTTCGTCCTTCAATTAAACGAAGGTCCATGTTTTCAGTCCTATATATAAAATTGCTGATATTAAAGAAAACAAAACAAAAGTTCATCTACTAGAATAAAAACAAACTAGTTTCAACTTACGATATTTGATCATTAACATAACTGATATCAGGTTCTTCTATTATATCCGTGGATGAGTCAAAAGTTGGGAGCGAGTCGGAAGCTACATTTTTGAATGAGCCAGAAGTTAAATTTACTGGTGATACAGTAGGAAGGGAGACAGCAGTTACAGTTGACGATGCATTGGGGATTATATTATTTACCAAAGATGCTCTTAATTTTGATCTGAAAGAAAAACATAGAAAATTATTAAGTTATTTATTAATAAGTAATTTAATTTAACTATTAGTAAGTAATTTAATCAGTAATAGTCATACATTTAAAATAATTTGTATAGTTTAAAAAAATAAAAAAACTTTTTTGCAAAAAAAAACCGACTTAGTTATAGTATCACACACAAATCCTTGCCAAGTATCAATTTCACAATTTCTTTTACTTGGATGATTTTTTTCCAGCTATTTTGATTTCAAAACAAACTGCTGAACCAATTTTGATGAAATTTCTATGGGACCAACCGGAAAGTAGATCCATTCAGATAAAAGAAGAATTTTTCAAATCGGTTCATAAATGACGGAGATATGAGGTAACAAACACAAAAAAAAAACATACAACCGAATTGAGAACCTCCTCCTTTTTTTGAAGTCTGTTAAAAACACACTTTAATTTTTATTTTTCGTGTTCTTCTTAGCAAAACCCTTCATTTGATACCCATATCATGGGAATGCATACAAAATAACTAGTCTGCCATCTTTGGGAGTCCGCCATATTGGATTCAGAATTACTTCACATAGCTTACCGTACATTTTCATCCAAACTAAACATGTAAGTACGCAACATTTCAACTTAATAGAAAACCGAGAAGTGGGTCAAATTTTACTTCTAAGATTTGCTTTCATAGTTAGTTAGAAGTGAAGGTTATACATATACATAAGTGTGTTCAAAAGAAACGGTTACGGTTGATGGGTCACCGCTAGTGGATTTGCCATTTACCTGACTACGAGTGTTGTGTTGGTAGAAAAACAATAATTTACACAAATGTATTGACCCCCTGTTAAAAAATTAAATAGGTACTTACGCAGCTTCTCTTGCCTTCTACAAATTATTAATCATTTTACTTTTTCGTGACTTAATAGATTTCTTTGATCCAAAATAATATGTTTTGTTTATTCTACCCATGTTCTGTAAGTAAAATAATAACAAGTTTGTAGAAAAAATAGTTTTAAGTACATAGTTCCACTTTACCTACTTATTAAAATATTACTTAAATGAACAACCTCATTCAGATTCACAAATAAAATAAATAATACTTACGGATCAAAAATATTTGGTCGCACTATAATTTACGTATATATCACGCGTGGCGCTTGCGCAGCGGCGGGAGGTAAACCGACATAGGTCCTACGTCGACGAGCGCCATAGCGCGACTGATTTAGGCCGTAAGATACAACCGATTTTATACTTACTTTGAAAAATTATTTTCATAAATGATTGAAGACATATATTTTTTCTTTTTTACACATTTATGGTGCAATCTTTCTTCTTACGTATAAAATTATTTATGTTGCCAAATGACTTTTAGATTATGAGATATGACGTGTTTTTTTGTAGTCGATTTCTCGATTTTTAATTTTTTTTGACGTGATAAAACTACAAGTTCATGAATTAAAAATCGATTTTTTCTCAATGCAATTTAAATTTCAGGGTATGCCTCTTCGAATGAATACCTTTTACCTTCTTACTTAGTAATAATATTTGGTGTAAGATTACTTCAAAGTTGTGCCCTCGCGCGTCATCTGGAAATCGCACCTTCGAAATCCGCTATTTTCATAGTTAATAATCCAATTTGAACGAGATTTTGTTAATAGATTTTAAACAAAAATCTATGATAATTACAATGTTTGAAGTCAAAAGAAGCTAAAACAATAAATTATATGACCAAAATCACTTCAAAATCTCCCAAGATCTCGATTTACGGTTGAAAAATGCTAACACGCTCTTAATCAATGCGTTGCGAACACAGGTGAAATACGTCCCTGCATCTTCATAAAGTATCCCTGCAACTAACAGTAAGATTCAGTGCTAGCTAAAAGAGGCACTAAATATGATTCTCTCAAGATGCTAGACTTAATAAAAATTGCGTGGGATTTTTCAACTTCTTTGTGGTCAAGTAAATTTAAAATTGTGTATGACAACTTCTTTTTCTAAGTTTTTTATCATTGAAGATATACCTTTAAGTTGTCTCTAGTCATGGTTCTTTTTGTTCGTGGCCAAAATCGAAACTAATCGCTGAAGTGAAAAGCTTGCACAAGTGCTTACCAACAACCCTGCCGATGTCAATCAAGCGTCTGAATATCCTTTTACCACCTTACTACATTTCATTAAAATAAATTGAAATTGGGCACCACAAATCTTTTTTTCCTACATTTTAATCATTTATTTCCCGCCAAAATCCTGCCTGTCATATTTTTTATAAGTGTTTTTTTTTCTTTTTACGCACTTAAGGCAAGGATTATGATTTATACGGCCTACTTAATACTAATATTTGAATACAATTTAAGAAAGAGCCCTTCAGACTTATACAGGCAGTGTGAACGCACTTAGCACTAAAAGCCTAATTCTTTATGCACCCTTACGGCTTTTTACCACCAACCGCCATTTTACTTTGTCCAAGTGTTCGAGTTATTTATTGCAACGTATTAGATTATTCTCTAAGAGATTGTCAGGGAAAACTGTTGTGATTTTTTTTGCTTGCTTATTTTTACAACTGCTGAACAGCTGGATGTGTTTAAGATGAACTACATTTTAAAGGTTTAGTCATATAAATACGCTACTTTTAAACGTCGAAAAATGTACCTTTATAATTCATTACTTAACATTAGGCAGCATTTATAAACTCTAATATCTTTGCTTTTTTTATAAATATTATTGACTTTCTTAAAAATTCACGCCTAATCTATTTATAAACCAAACAAAATTATAAAATCTAAACAACAAACATTGTAAATTCAAAAATAACCCATGAAATAAAAATCTCAAATTACGTATTAATGAAGGTGGCTTACGCTATAGGCCGCTGCAGTTTGTATAATTATTTATACCATTACTTTATAAAATTTACATAAAGCTGTTTACAACTAATTTATTTTTACATAAAATTAATAAATTAATCAGCAGTAATATTATAAAGTTATCAATTAAATTGTATACGATTATAGCCTGTTGTCACAAACCAATTTAAAATGTCAAAAGCTGGAGATAAACGTATTGAGTTATAACTAAGAAAAGAAGAAAATATTTATGTAGAATAGCTTAGCTCAATCCTTTCATTGTGTTTATTACTATGTATAATGCGACTAAGTTACCATGGCATCTTTTCCGGAGAAAAATAACACTGTTACGAGCTGGGTATGGGATAAATTAATTACTACCAATCAGACAATTTAATAACTTTATTAAACACAAAACACTTAAATCTTAATCACGAGTACACTACTGATCACTATTCGCTTGGATATCGCACTTCTAGTTCACTTCGATTCGCTCCGTTGTATCGCCTGACTCAGACTACTCCATGTGTGTCGGCGCTTGTGCTTTTTATACTACCCCATTATTCACGAACATTCCGGCGATGTGTAGAACGGTTCGATAAGAACATCAACAAAAAAACATTACCAAGTAGTAGGCAAAAAAATAATAACCTACTTGTTCCGAATAAAGAAGTAGGTACTTTATGCCCTCGGCGTACGGTCGAAATTACAATGACAATTCCTAATATTTTTTATAAGTAGTTACCTACTTAACTTTGAACTAATAATAATGGCACGCTTCTCGAAGTTTTTAGCGCAAACACACTGAATCACGTCCTTTCTCGAAAGATCTCGTACGTACGACGTAACAACACAATACTACAGTAGATATAAATAGACTGCCTCGTTAGCTCAGTGGTCGCATGCGCGATTGCTGAGCATGAAGTCTTGGGTTCGATTCCTGTGTCGGGTAAATTGTTATTGGGTTTTTCCATCAGGAATTTTTTCGTGGACATTGTCGGAACTAACGCCGCCATCTTGTACAATTTCCTCGGATAATTTGACAAATGTTTACCAACAGCGAGCACCTAAAAATGTCATTCAACCGCCAGAATTACCATGCATCTTTTAATTTTGTCAGATTTGTTGAAATCCTGCTTAAAAGCAACTGTGATATCATATTTCACGGATTCATAATTTAATTTGAATAGGCGATTGGATGTAATCTTGCAATTACCAGTTTCTATTTATTGCATCCTAAGCTGGGAATTAAGTACGTAGTGTATGCAGTATTTTAGCTAATAAGTAGATTGTGTTGACTAGGGGCTTGGTAATCTGCAGTTTATGTTGGAAACTTTTGATTAGAATGAAATCTTTGATAAAAATAACCCCAGTCTAAGTCCAGAATTGATTAAACCGGTACGGACCAGACACCGGTCTTTGACAGATATTGTTGTACTGAAGTGTCTGTCAAAGTCCAGTCCGAAATCTGTCCGTACCGGTTTGACTAAAACCTTAAAAACACTAACGTTCATTCTTTATCAAAAAAGAAGACTTATCTTTATTATTTATATAACTCTGGCAACCCAAAACACACATTGCCATTATGAAAACAATCGTGCAAATCTGTGTCATTCACGCTAGGTTTACTGACACTTTTTCTACTTTCATTCTACAAAGACAAAGAGACTAGACCATGCCACATACAGCCTCCATAAAACTCCAGCATTCGCGATCTCGGAACGAAGTCCACTAGCGCCATTGCCATTGACGCGCGACCATTGATTTATACGCGCCAACCCCCGGAATGAATAAAGAACTAACGGCCCCGGGCGGCCATTTGTCTCTATCCTTTATGGTAAATGCGAGATTTAGGAGTTTTTATTTACTGGTAAGAAAACTCGCCAACAATGGACACAAGGTTGGAAAACAAGAGAAGTTGCCATATTGATTTTTTTGGCTATTTATAGTGTCGTTAATGTGACCAACATAAAAAATACATTTAACATGTCACACACGAAAACAACTGCAGATTTTTATGAAACAAAAATGATAAATGGCGTTGGCAGATCGCCTATATTTCATCAAAAGAACATTTTTAAAACTGCAATACCGAAAAACATTAATAACTAAGTGAAAATATAATGTCCCCTCACATTCCACGACTCCCCCAAACTATATTCCGAAAAACAAGAGGAAACTATTTTCGTCGAACAAAAAAATGTTTCCGGCAGAAGATTTATAGGCCACCTTACTCACAGCATAGGTCCTCTTCGTATAAAACGCGTGAAATGAAGTGTTTCCCTCCCCCTTTGGTTTTTTCTTCACTTTTTCCTTAGCCACAGATTTTTTATTGCTCAATTAATCCAATAAATTCGCGTTGATGTGCGTTTTGACTCGTGTAACAGGGCTTTTAAATTTTATTTCTTCTTTTTTGGTTTGAAAATGGAGCAATGTTTATACAGATCATTAGCAGCTGTCACATTTAAACATGGAATTAATTTAAGCGTTTCATTTGTTTTGGCTTAATTCATAATGAATGGCGTAGAATTGACTTAATTTAGTTTGTTGCAAACGTCATAAATGTATCTAACGATCTATGTCGGTGTGTATAGCTGAAATGAACATGTGCGTCTTTAATTTAAAGTAGTTTACATTAATAGTTATTTCAACTGCATTATACGGAATCCCCCCTCAAAAAAACAAGTAAGTAATACTACCCGGGATATGGGTATCAAACTTTCAAATATCATATGGTCAGTCAATAAAAAGGTCCACCAATGGACATTCGCGTCACGTTCGCCCTCACTTGTCGCTATGCCCATTGCTGAAATTGATATACATCACTCACCAATACCAAATACACTCAAGTAACTCTAAACACAATGGAATAAAAGCCATGTTAGTTAAATTCGCAAGCAGACATAAATTGGCGGCACAACCTATGCTCAAAATTGGTTGACCCCTCTACTCCGATTTTCAATGGGTGAATACGGAATATCCGGAACAGTGAGAAAGGTCTTAGTAAAATGGTGTTCTTAAGCTTGACCGCGCACTTTCTTCTGGTCTCTGGACGCCTGGTACCAATTGCTTGAGAAATATTATTAGTATGAAGGTCTGGGGACCGTCATAGTTGATAAAATAAAAAAGTTGGAATTGAATTATCTTTTTTGGTCAGTAAGAGGGTGTAGTTTACTTTTTTAGGATATTTTTTTTTCCTCGAATATACGAATTATGAAGGCAGAAGCAGGCTTTACAATGAGTAGGTCGTTGCAAGTAGGTATCAACTCTGGGAATACTGGGCAGCAGTTGATACTACACTCCTAATTAAACATAATTATAAAACGTTGCCAACGTTTAATAAACGCATTCACAATCAAAGTCCGTCGATTCAACCCGTTCGCTGCTAGGATAAAAGTCGCAACGTTAACATTAACAGATTTCGTCCAAAGATAAACATTACAGACACGACGTAGGCGGCGCCGGGGGCGTCTCCTTGTGATATACGATACCCGACAACGATTGTATCGATTCAATTAATTAACATATCTATATGTATCATATTTGTATTACAAATAAGCGTACGAATTAACTTTCTATAATTTATATTCGTCATTTTCTGATAAGAAAATATCTAAAGTTTGTTACGTTTAAAAAGTTTCATTTCGATATTTTTTTAGAACTTTCCAATAAAATATTTAAAAGTAACATAATTACTGTCAAAATAAACATAGAATGAAAAATACTGCTGTTTTATTTTTCGATTAGTGGTATTAACATGGAAACGATTTTATTAAGTCTCCTTTTGAGTAAATATGGGAATATATACTCAATTTATTGTCAACATAATTTCTAATTATTAATTCATATCGATTAATATTGAATATTTATTCTAGCATATCGAATAAATTAGTCAGAAAAAAGTTTTTTTTATACGAAAACAAATACTATTGAAAACCTGTTATGTTACTTTTCCTCTAAAAATAAATATATTATTTTTAATTTGTTATTTCCTGTGCGTTATTCTCTGAAGTTAATTTATTGTCTATTAAAATCACTAACTGAAAATCATTATGTAGTTTATAGTGAGAAATTAAATCTACAATCTAGTTACATTTATTTTACATCTACTTTTGCGGCACTCAAAATTACAATGGTCTTTATTTCCGATTCATTAAAGTCGCTGTTGGGTTTGTCGCCACTGACAAGTCTATCAAAATCACAAATGACCTCTTTACCGCTAAAATAAGGTAGCTATTGGGTTGGTTACGGTCATTGTATCTTCCTTACCTAATCTACAATGCAAAATGCGTGTCTGTAAGTAGAAATAAAGCGTTCATCATAACCAATCGCTTTTCAGAAACGTAACGTAAAAAATTTGTAGTCACAGATTTATTATCAGTCACGATAAATTTCGCGGTCGAATTACACGGTTGACGTAAGATCGCCATGATAAGCGATGTTACCTAAAAAGGTAGTAATTGATTATACACAGTATGTTTTAAAATATTAGGTTATTGGAACAACTGTTGCCCAGTTAATGAAACAGCAGTTGCATTTAGGGATTGCAATCCCGCAGCTCACTCAATCCCGCGGGATTGATATGCGGGATTGATCAATCCCGCGCGGGATCCCGCGGGATCCCGCATATTTGAAATTATTCACAGTAGTTCAACTTTTTGCCCCGTTTGTATGTAAGATAAAGTATTAATTTTTTGATCTTATAGGGCTATAAGATCAAAAAATTAATACTTTATCTTATTTAAAATTATGTTATAAAATCGAATTGAAACTACAGGTTTTTGTTTAAAAATCAAGTATTATTAATTAAACATGTCTTACATTATGCAACAAAAATTATTTGTTATCTAACAAAATAACAATGAAATTATAATTAAGTACGAGTAATTAGTAATCAGCCTTATTAGACCTTAATTTTAAAATGTTTAGCATCAAAAGTTTTGTTTAATTTTACCCTTACATCTAACAACAGTTTTATGATGTTTGTAATTCAGTCTTGACAGTCTTATTCATATAATGACTAATAATCAAATCACAACTTTCTCTTATCTAGATTCTATTACTACGACTAACCTATGGTGATAACTTTTGAAAATACGCTCTTAAAAAGCAAATGGCATTTATAGTATCATCTCCAAGCCTGCTTCTGAGTGAACTGCAAATATATCCTGATGCCGAAAACGCTCTCTCGGCTTCTACGCTAGTAGGCTGAACCGTCAGGATATATTCATAGGCGAGCGTCAGGTACTCTCCTCTGATACCATCGGACTCAAAACATGCCATTTCTTTCTTCAAAATTTTCTCATAATCCCTTTGATTGTTGTCTGGCTTTTTCTTAAATATTTCTTTTTCTTGTTTAGGCTGTTTTTCTAATTCTTCTTTTAGCGTTAGAGTAGGACCTGTGTCAGTTGCAGATGTTTTAGCTATAGGTGTATTTTCGAAGACGTCACCTGCATACATTTTATGAATTTCATCGTCTTCAGCTCTACTGACTCTTTCTATTATTTTCTTTATTTCTTGGCGTATTGCAGCTTTTTTTGGCATGAAGAATGTATGAGTACGATCTGTATTTTTGGCTTCTGGGTCGTACTTTTTCGGATTTTGCAAATAAACCAAAACTCCTGTACGGCGTTTTTGAATACGTTCATGTAGACTCTGAGTTAACTGGTTACTCAACACCGTATTTTGTTGTTGCAATTTATCTATATATTTATATATTTTTAGCGGTAAATTTTAATTTGCGGGATCCGCGGATCCGCGTTTTGAAGGTGCAGGATCCAGCAGATTAATAAGTGGAGCGGGATCCCGCGGGAATGCCGGATCCCGTTTTGCGGGATTGCAATCCCTAGTTGCATTACATTATAACCACTTTAAATATGCAGTTCGAGGTGGCGTTGCTTGTCAAGAAAATATGCATCGATATGTCAAACTTGGTACATGTATTTTAGTTCTGTATTTTGCCGCCTGCATATATAAGTTGGTTTTGGTGTACGAGTGTTATTCTGAAGGCCTAGTAATTTACATTATATGATCGTTATCACGGAAAAGTCAAAAAATGTATGGGATTGACAAAAGCTACTGAAAAGATTATTATTAATCTTGTTCAGTCGTTGTAGACTTAAGAAACGGATTGAAAGCGTTTTTCACTTGTGTGGGCCTTCGCTCGGTTGTTTTTCTTTTGATACTTTCAGTAGTTTTAACTGAAACTGTTTTTTTACGTGCGAACATTGGTGTTGGGGTATTTTTTTTTGCATAATTTTAAACATGTTTTTTTAAACTTTCGTATGCTGTGTGATGTCTATTTATTTCACAGTAACTACCTATTAAGTTCTAAATGTTGGGCACATCGATAAGAACATTGGTGTTGGGGGGGCGTATTTTTTACATAATTTTAAACTTGTTTTTTTTCTATCCTTTGTGTGCTTTGCGCCGATTTATTTCACAGTAACTGTTAAGTTTGAAATATTGGTCACATCGATAAGTACAGCTGCGTGTTCAAAGATGACAATTAACAACATTGAAAAGTGATTTTCTTCAAAACCATAAACTGACAAAGTTTTAGTACTTTTTGAGTTTATGGTCATATTTTGACTCGTTAAAAGCCGACCTTTTGTACCTACCTACAAATATCTTTTGTGGGCCATTATTAGCGCCAAGCATTATTAAAATTAAACAACTAATTACCTCCATGCTACCTATTAGCTAACTATTCTTTTCTATCGTGTGGTTAGTGCCTAACCTGGTGTCAGAGTTTTTATGCCGCCCAAGGGCCTCTGACTTGGCTTTTACATGCCTGAGAGAGGCATGCCTCACGATGTTTTCCTTCACCGAAGCAAGTGATAAATTATACAATACGCACATTATTCTGAAAAATCAGAGGTGCGTGTCTTGGGTTCGAACTCGAGACCTATGACTTGGCAGTTCAACGGTCACACCACTAGACTATCACTGCTTACAAAGTGGTCGACTGTCCGTGAACGCGATAGTACCTATGACTACTTGCCTATCCAAAGACTACACCTTTGCCAATAATAGATTATAATACAAAGAAGTGACCATTAACTTACTGCTTTTACAAAAAAATCACACATCGATGTCACTAAGCGAGCGATCATAACAATAACTGTCTTCTTTTCACGTGTCTGTATGAATTGTTCGTTTTTATTTGTTTTCCGTTGTTTTGCTTTTGCATGCGTTTTCCATGTTTCTGCTTTTCTTCTTATGGATTAGTCAATTTGGTATGGACAAAATACTGTGAACCAGTTACCGACACTGACAGATACACTTAAACATAACTAGCGAAATGTTGTGTGTGTACCTCTGCTTAATCCTCCAGGAATTACAGGCGTGATGTTATGTTTTGAAGCTATTCGAGTCCGGAATCGCGTCCGCAATTTGTCCGTACCACTTTGATCGAACCTTCATTCACTCCGCATGTCCTATTCATAAAACGTGGTGACGGTTACTCTTGGTGGTGGAAAACTGTTAAAATATCGTGATAACACTATACTAACCACATTTTCTTTCTGTTGAGCAATATATTTCACCTAAAGTAACCAGTCCACTGTAGCAACCAAACTGTCACTAACATTCCACCAATGGAGAAGAAGGGGTACAAACGACCAGAAATAAGACGGTAAGTAAAAAGCACTAACTCAGTAAAACAGGGTTGGTTGAAGCGAATCATTGTACCTATGAATAATGTCACACAAATAATTGTTTTCATTAATTAATTCTAAAGTGTTTTTTATAGTTTGCTTGAGAAAGTTCTACTACAACAAAGCATTCATCACATGTCTTCGAATTATTGATTCTAGGAAATGCACGGTGAAGGAAAACTTTGTGCCTCACAAAGTTTTCTTTCACCGTATTGAGAGCCATGATAATGATTAGTGTGTTTTTATTCACTGAAACAAATATAGCGTCCATATTAAGATTTGGATTTCAAGAAAATAATTGCAATTAATCCTCATCTCTTAAGTCTTATGTCATTTCTTGGAGCGTAAAGATATGATTCGCTTCAATGAACACGGCCTATTTTTAATGATTATGTCATTGTTAAATTGCTTTCAAAGTGCAATCTGCAATACTGTTATGTAATTTTGGTTCTTAGTGACTTACTGTTTTCTTGGTTTTGTAAAAGATTTTCCAATAGCATTATTATTTACGTAGACTTTTATAACAGAGTCAAGTTTTTGAAAATAAACCGTTTTTTAACTAGACAAGATGTTTTGCAGATTGCATTTATTATTAAAACTAATGTAGTAACTTTATTTTATGCTAGAATTCTTTTTTTATTTCTTTTAGTTGCACATTTTATTTTATTCTAATTAATTACACCATTTTATGTCAACTCATATTAAAAATCATATTCCATTCATTTAAAAATCGTGTCTACTAAAAATACTAACACATCAAACTAACCCTATTTTGCGGCGGTGGGTCCACCAGACCTCGGGTGGGGAGACGCGGCTAATAAGTGAAACAGAGATTTATGAGTGCACAGATATGCAAATAGAAAATTTGCGGTCCCCCGCCGATAAAAAGACGCCGTTCCCCGCGGGGCACTGTTTGTCCAAATGTCGGGGGATGACGGCCTTCTAATTATTTTGGATCATATATCTATGAAGTGTGTACTTATAGCTTTTATATTTTTTTGAAGATTGTTTGGGATAAAAAGACTTTTCAAGAAGAAAAAAATGGCTTTTAACTAACAATTTATACTCAATATTCCATTGACTCGATTTTTTATCTTACTTTGATCATATACAACAAAATGCACATTATTAGCCCCTAAACAACGAAAATATCTGAACAGGCACTTCACCACACCACTCCTATCTGCGCCCATAAGTTGACTTATAGATTATTTACTAGTTAGTCTTACCACTAAACTCTGAGTACAAGGTGTTAACTCGAAGCTATCTCACCAATGTATCAGCAATCCTTGTACTTAATGGTTTTTATCAAACCAGGCCCTATCTCCCAAGGAGGTTATCGTGTAATTCGTGAAACTTGTTAAGCCTAGATTCAGTTATCTCGCTCAACGCTCTTGCTTTGTAAGGGGATTGCTAATTATTCGCACCGCGCCGGTGGAAGGTGACGGTGCCTAACAAGATTATGTTATTTCATTCGTTCACGTTAATCTCGTTCGTTCTGAAGTGCGGAAGTTTTAGTGTTAGATTAGATGTTTTGAAGTGTTTTGACGGTGTTTATGTCTGTAGGGAAGTGAATATAATTGGCACTTGAGTTTGTACTCGAAGATAAGAAAATATTCTCTGTATTTTTAGCATAATTTATGACGAAAAGATAAATCAAATACTTTACCCAAAATCTTACGCAGTCAAACGGCGCGCTAAAAAAACCCAATAATAAATTTAAACCGAAAATTAGTCATGTGCCAGATAAATTAGCACAAACAGACTAAACGGCACAAAAAAACTAAATCAACAAACAAAACTTATAAACCACTAATAAAATGAAAAACAAACTTAGCAATTTTATCAAAATCAAAGCCGATTCCGGCAAAGCAAACAGCAAGAGTGCGGTAGACCATACGATGCATGTGCCATGTCCACGTTTGAACTTGTTTGCTCATTAGAGGCAGGGAAGGGAGCATCGGCCTGTCACCGCCTGCCACTCCGAGACTGTCACCTCTGCGGATGTATGAATAGTTGATTGATATGTGGCATTACATGGATAGGTGTTTTAGGGTTGATGATGTAGGACGTGTAATGTTTGAGAGTATTGTTGATTTGTTTGTTAAGTAATAGATAATAGAGGAATAGTAGCAGAGGTTAGGTATGGTTTATGGTCTAAACTAAAAGTTATTCAACTTTGAAGATTTTGACCGGGTTTCGATTCCAAAAAGTAGATTGTAAAATGATTTATAGTCCATATTATTTTGTATTTGCTTCCGAGACTGGCAGTCATGTCACATTGCTCTTTCATTCCCTAAACAAAACATCAACACACCTCTTCCTTCCCACAAATCGTTACTCCGTCATCCGATGAACTTTCAACCCAGATGCAAATTTCGTTCCAACATAGGTATACATTACAGCTCTGGTGTAAAACTCTAGCAACAAATAAATCCGGGGGTCTCCTGGACCCCTCGGCGACAGATTGTTAATACTGACCGTCCACGACCTAACGAGCTGCGACCGCCATGAATATGCAGCGGTCTGCGGTCGTGCGCTACAAGGACGAATTAATTAAATTTGTCCACACCTAGCGTGTATCGGAGTTAAAAAACGGATTTTCGTTCAAAATTATGGGTATTTGAGAGGGTTTAAAAGTTGAATAACTGTTTGGATTGGAAACTGTAATGGTAGTTCCGACGCGTATCTTCGCTTGTCTAAACTAACCGACAACTGTTTAGGAAATTGTTATTTATTTGACAAAGCAAATAGAATAGTAACCTATTACTGAATGTAGTTTTTTAAGAAGTTGTAGCTCTGTCTCAAAAACTGCTTCAGTAGTATTTCTCCTAATTTACGCCTGCAAATTTATCTCTCTGTTATAAACTGCAAAGGTGGCGCCTCTGAAGTAGGCAATTTAAAAGTAGTTAATTTTAGAAAGTTACGGTAAGGTAACGATAATTTCCATCATGGTATCTCGGTAATCATTATAAATATATATTAAAGTTTCTAAGATTCCTTAATGTGCACAAATGATGGTGTCTTATCGAGATAATATTGCCATTGCTTATAGATAAAAGCCTTGTTTTTAATCTAAGCACATAAAAGTTCCAAGTTTTATAACGTCGATTACATTATCTTTCTGTTAGAAAAAGTATTTTTATTACAGGTTAATAATATCGAAGTTAAAATGTGTCACAATAATAAACAGTGGTTGTGAACGTAGGCGGTACTCTTTGTCGGAACAAAAACACAATAAAGCATGCGCCCGCGCAATTCCAGTGGCGGCGCCGGCAGCGACATCTGTCGGTACCCGCAATTATGGCGGATTTATAAGTTAATCGCGCGTTTGACGCGTGAGATTAATACCTTGTGAAAATAATCACATGGTTTTTTGTCTCGAGTGTAATCAACAGTAAATGGGAAGCTGTAATTTTATTTTTTTCGTGCGGTCGTTTTGACACGTGCCCTGCAGCGTAGGGTTACTTGATCACTGGTTGCGTAGTTTTTTGTTGTGGTTATAAGTTACAGTTCTACTACAGAATTCGGTCGATAATACTACAGTTCGCAATATTCCTTAATAATGGTTATCTGAAATGCTTTTGTAAAAGTTTTTTGATCAATGATTAGTGGTCAGGGTTGTAGGGGTGTCAACTCGACGTGTCGCGACTCAAGTGACGTGTGTGCAGATATGATTATCCTCACCCCAACACCCCGAGGGGTGGCGGATGAAAAACTGCATACGTGCATGCGTAGGTCGTGGATAAATCTGATGAGATTACTCACGAATATTTGACTTTCATTTCTAATTTTTTACTAGTTTCGACCAAATCATTGAAAGGATTTAAAAAGATGATTCAAGAAGAACAATTTTTCGATAAAAAAAAAAATATGCGCCTTATATAGACGATCAAATTATAGAGGCGCTCATCACTTTTTTCAATCCACTTAGTGTTATAAAATAATCTCACTTTTTTTGTAAGTTTTTACACTAAATAATCCTTTATACAAACAATCATCAGATTTATCCCACTTGTAACACCCATGTGTCAACCCACCGGATTTTAGAGGCAAAAGTCGCGGTTGATTCGAGATTGCGGAGACCGCGGGTCGTTTAGACCGAAGGGTCGCTCCCCGCGTGTTAGGGTTACAAGTTTTGTGGCTTGTCACACTTTAGGCATTCGGGTTATCCTATTGAGGAATGAGGTTTACGGCTGTTTTAGGGTTAACAGAGATGTTTTGTAGAGTTCGTTTTTGGAACACGAGATGGTAATCTAGTGAGATATTCTGACAGTTTTCTTAAGAATTTCTTACGGCAAAAGTTTGTCTAATATTTTAATCGTAATCTGTTTTTAATAATTATCATGTTGAATTTCTCTGTCTTGACTCTCTCTATCTTTTCGAATGTCAATGACTCTCTTTCCAATACTAGAAAATAATAGTCCAAAATAATGCTATATTGCTCCAACCCAAAGTTTTCATACCAAAATTTCCATTTACACCAAAAACTCGAACAGACTCGCCTAAAAACCTCATTAAAAGTATCATCAGTGTAATATCGAGTCGTGATTTCCGTTGTAGTCGAACTTCTTCTTTTGCGCTGTTTAATTGTGGACCTACACACGGCGAATTAACCAAATGGGGCCGATACACTGCTGTGGCTGCTCTCCTTAGCCCAAGTACAATCGAAGGGAGCCTGCTTAGCAGAAATTGGAAATATTCTCCCGTATTTGGGATGTCAGACTTGTTTTCTAGACTATGATTTGGTTTTATGCCACCAGTATCAGTTACGTTTGGCTCGCTTATTGTTGGTTGGTTCAGAATAGATGAGGCTAATTTATGATAATTATGCATATTTTTATTCGATATAAAAGTTTCGGTAGTCGGCTCATTATTTTTTTATTATTAATAGTGACTAGGTATTTCTTAGAAGGAAATGAGAAATATTATAAGACTATAAAATATGACCCTCAGTTCATTAACTTCGAAAATAAAAAAAATAATCTACAAAATCACGACCAGAAAACAAATAAAAAAATCATTTCTCATTTTATTGATGAAAACGAAACATGATCTCACATGACACTAAATCACCTTATAAAACCCATAATTAGTACTAAAAACTAATGCGTTTGCCCACACAGGGGCTTATCCGAAGCCGATCTGGGTGGAACTGTACAATTAAACAAAAGGACTTTCGTGATCGGCGCAAGCGCTCACGAAGCCGCCATTAGCGCTGCAACGTGGGCGTAATTAAAAGAGTTACAATACAGTACTGGCGAATTAAAAACAATTAACTGGGACCCGAATTGAGCACAATGGTCGTCCTGTGCACGACTTACACAGAATGTTCGCCGTACGGCGGGTTCGAACACGGCCCGGTCCGTGTTCCCGCGTGAAATGCGACCCGTCCGACGCGGAAGACGCGTTTGTTTGGCGAAATTAATTTTGAAATTAGTGTGGTTTTTGACGCGCGCATCGGAAGGGTTGAGTTTATGATTTTTGCTGTGTGTCGTATTGGTTTGACGTTTCGTTGTTTCGTTATTTTTTTCTAAAGTTTTGTAAAACGGTCAATTTTATAGCAAAAGTATTCTTAAAGATAGATCTCGACATTGGCAATCGCTTTCAAAGTATTTGACTTTCAACAGGATTGCCATATGATTTCTATTAGTTTGTCAGTGTCGTATATTTTCATTTTTAGCCCCAGACAACTTACTATTCGCTGTCGTTTACACCGATTTGTGAATAACGAAAATCAATCATGTGACGTAAATAAAAACCCGACTGTGCTAATCGAGCCGTCAAATTGGGTTTTCAACGTTTAAGCTTATTCTGCGAAAGTGCTGAATCGCACTGACACCCCATGCCACCGCCACGGGGCGAGGGTGTGACGTCAGACCGGCATTTTTCTCTTTTTTCACGGTACTGCGATTCTATTACCGCCTCTTAATCTACGAGCCCGCATTGGTCTACTGACGCCATTGCTTCACGCTTGACGTTTTTATTAATTTTCAAAATTCGAACTGTGATACGGTTGGTTTTTTATTATTTTTTATTTAATTAAGTGGCAACTCTAATGAGGGTTGTGGCCAGTGTCGTGTTTCGTTGTATAGAATTCGATTTTTGAGGGTGCCTGAGGGCAATTCTTATTGTTAATGTCCCTCGTTTTAAATTATCGGTTATCAGTGCTGTATCGTTTTACAGCTGGTAGTGGGTTCTTTGTTGTAGAACATGGTGTTTTTGATGTTGGTTATTTAAAAAAAAAAAACTTTTAACTCGCGTGCCGTATTGCTAATCTATGGGCACTGTCCTCAAATGATCTAAAATTCAGAGACACAAAGCGAAGATTTTTCCTTAGTCATAAATTATTTTTCTCCGTTAAATATTCGTTTAATTTCTCATTTACACTGCGACTCAAACAATACAATATCTCGTCTAAGCTAGACAGACGGTCGAAAAAGCGAACAAAACCGAGTGAATAGTCTGGCGAAAAAATCGTGCACTACATGCATCGTGTAGTAGGACAATGCGACTTTTTGTCGGACCGTCCGTGGCTTTTTGAACTGGAATTTTTTCACTCCATTCGCTCGACGGGCAGGAGAGCTTTATTTCACCCCGTCAGCGGTTAGGGCTGATAGGATTTTGTTTATTTTTTTTTTAGGAAGATACGGTGCTAATTTTATATGATCTGAATTCTGATTCAAAATTTTAAAGGTTGCGTTCGATTTTGATTCGGTCCCTTCGAAAGGTTTCTAAGAAAGAAAATCTGTTTTTTTTTCTGCATAAATAAGACGCAAATTTTAAACGCATACAAATCAACGTTTTTTTTTTGTTTTTTTTTTTTTTTTATAAAAACTCTCACACCGAACCTCAACAGCAACTCTAGAGATTATCCTGCTACCAGTTTTATACAAGATTTTCCTTGGAATTGTAAACCATATTGCTGACAATTCTCCGTCGACAAAAGTAAAGTTTGGCTTTACAATAACTAATTAACAGCTGTTCCATAAAATGTTAGTGCTTAGTACTTAAAAAAAAGAAGATGTCAGTATCGTGTACAAAGTTTTGCAAAAATTTTGTTATCGAAAAATTGTAAAATCATACGCAACCCTAACCGTGCATTAGTTTCCAACTCGGACAGTAGCCGTCCTCCCGTTCCGTGTAGTACAGTCGTGTCCAGCTAAACGCTAAGTGTTGGCAGTGTCACAAATGAAACTGTACGCTACTGTACTGTACACACTATTCAAATATCACTAGTTTTGCTTTTCGTGCTTGGAAGGGTTAGTAACTGAAAATGAATCGCTGGAAGCTTTGGCAGATCATTTAGAATCATTCATTCATAACGTTCATTCTAGATTCAAAATGGCACTTAATAAATGTCATCAATAATCGAGTTCGTAACGAGACCGAACGTAATCGACTGTAAACCACCATTCATGCACGTAATCAGTTCAAGTTACATCATAAAAAAGACAATCCACCTGTTAATTCGATTTAAAAAAACACAAAAGTTAATGCCCAATGAGCAATAAACGCGTTTAATCTTTAAATTGAGCAACAATTATATCGTTATTGAACAGAGATAATCTCCGATCATGAAAACAATAGATAGAACATTTTTGTTGGTAAATTAAAAGCTTAGTGCCATAATAGACGGTTCAAAAGTATCGATAAAGATCGAATCGAAGCACGTGTAACACGTTTTAAACAATACGTTAAGCTGAGCACTTTCGATCCGCTCGAAGTGACTTTGTCAAGAGGTATCGTCGGTGTCAAGTGCGCACTGATCTTCGTCGATCGCCACTACAAAGCGTTGTAGTACGTGATTAAACCGCGAATGTCAAAGTGCAAAGATCGGCCCTTTGTTGCGCTCCCATCAGACAATGCTTCCCGTACTGATGTGTTCATTCATCAAAAAAATGCTCGCGGCAAGTATGAAGATATGTGCGTATTTTATAGGGGTTTAATGGAAACTTATGGATACTTATGATGGGGAAAGATTTATGTTTTAATACAAGGAACAATATCTTTGTTTATTTTTCCTCCGGAAATCGTTGTTTGAAAATATTAAGGGGGTGATAGTTGTTCATTGACTTTGTAGCACAAGTAGGCGCGCGTGTAGAAGCGCACGTTACTTGACTTTGATTGCAAAATCAAATAGCGACCATAACTTGGTATTGCCTTTTAAATTGTTAATCAATTATATCTATTAATGGTTTCTAATCTAATGTATACGTATGTTTATGGTTCGGCTCAGAATACGTGCATTTTTCAGACATAAAACCCACTGCTGCCTGTCAGTAAACGAGTGTTTCCAAACAGCTATTCATTACGAGCTAATAAATTCTGGCTTTTAATGCTTTTATTCCGATTCGCGCCACATATCATAATCGGTGGCTCGCCCCCGAACATGAGTGTGTGTCAATCTCTCGTTTTTCCGCCACGAGCGCGCGGTCAGACCTCTTTGTTATTCAAATTAAACACGCCCAGATGGACAGGCGAGCACGGGGGAATAATTAACTTATGTATTTTAAAAATACCTTTTTTGGCGTTAAAGGAAACATTTTAGCATCGAAATTGTGAATTAAATGGGCTTTAATGTATTCAGCTGGGTGTGTAAATATTTTCAGTATTAATCACCACTTTGATAATTCATATCGGACATCAAATGGCCGGTGAGCCACGCACGGATCAACGACATAAAACAAGTTTTCTATACGTCGTGTGATTTAAGCTTACTTTAAATTTAATCTCACTACTAAAGCTAGGATCCAGCCTAACAGGTGATTTACTCCATCGTTAGTGAAGGCTAATTCTTCCGCGTTCTCGCGTATCTGTGTTGTTTCTATCTCGCTCTGGCGATGCGGGGCAGGTTTACGACGTCATTAATGTTATCACAACGATGCGATGGGACGCCGCACGCCGCTACAAACTCACAGCGTACGGAACTTGCGTTAGTTGGCGTCCGACTATGAAATAATGTTATGATACTTATTTCGGATTTCTCGTTCATTGCTGCATTTTTCCTTGTTACAAAATTTACGTTATTGCAATCGGTGTGGTGTTAGCAATGGAATTTGTAGCGAAACTTAATCCGTGTTCCGTTTATTGGTCCTACAGTACAAGATGTAGGGTTTGTGACACCGCACGTTGAAAGTTTATGCGAAAACGATAGCCCGGTTTATAGTCTCAGCGTAGTGTTGTTTGATTATATGCTATTTCTATTCGTTCCGTATCATTAAAGATAAAAGTTATACGTTTTAATATAATGAAAAGCGTTATTAAAGAGAAATATGTGATTTAATGTTCATTTTCAAATTGATTGGAGCTATTTGAATGTATATGAGGTGTTTACAACTTCCTTTTGATGGAGTATAAAAGAAAAAAGGTTTTATATTGCGTATCATAAAACTGAAAGTAGGTTATTCTAAATACCATGATTATCACTAGTGATGTAGTAAACTTTCTATAGAAAAAGCTGTCGCAAAATAATCGATATGAAATTATTTTTATTCAGTATTTGATTGATTTATAACAAAACTTATGAATAATTAATAAACTCAATATATAAGGGTGATATACTCGCCTGTTATACCGGAATCCGTTGCAATTATAAAAACAATAATTTAAGAAACGATGACAAATTTGAAAACATAATTTGTCATAAGCTATGGTCTATAAATATTTGACAACCGTTTCTATAATTGACTATAACTTCTGTGATACATCCGATAATCTCAAAATCTTTAGAATATTCTAATCATCATAAAAATCAAATCAATCAGATCCAATCAACGAAAACTACTGATTAACCTTTCATCTGTTTATAAACAACATAATTAATTATTTAAATAAAATGGCTCGACTAATTAATATCCAATCAATAAATACCATTATTAACTTATTGGATTTTCAACCGAATGCGGCAGAGCTGAAAGGTTAACTAATGTATTTGACAGTTCGTATGTATGTGTAAGAATATTTTATTGAAGATAGCATCTAATCTTTGGATCTATAGACAAATAAGGGATCTCTAAATTTATCGTGTGTGTTCATGATTTTTTTCAATTACGAGTAGGAATAATTTGTATTTTTTTCTGATGGAATCTTTCTCTACTTTGATAAATTGGAATCTATTGGCCAAATACGGGTTTTATTTTCTCCACAGTACTTATCTTTTTGCGACCATAAAGGTACTCATCGATTAGCCAACCAACTTCAATGTCCTAAAGAAAACGCGTCGAACTAAGGCTACATACAGACTGACCGCATTCCGTCTTGCGTTATGTCAGTGTGCCTTTGTCCGGGACGAACTCGGGACCTCGCTATCAGTGACGTGACACCGGGCTAGTGTTGTGAACGACTCCCTGACCCACTTGCGAACTGTATTGTTCTTTTGTCAGTCAAATGACTGTTGTGGAGGATGCGCTTTGTAATGTGACGCCACGTGTGACCTGACAGGTCACCTCTTACCCTTTTAGAGAGGATGTAAGGGTTTGAGGGAAATGTAGTGAATTTTCTTATCGCAGAGAGTTAGAACATGATGTTTAAGAAGTATGTACAAGAAGAAATTCTCAGTTGCAATTATTTGAGAGCGTTAAATAACACAAAACAGTAAACTTGTACCAGCAACCAGCTCCTTTGCTGTAAACTGGAAACTTAAAACGTTCTAAACATAAAAATAAAGTAAGCACAGTTAAGTTCTTACGTTGTACTGTAGGTCGTTACGCACTAAACTTTACAGACTAGAACTTGAATTTTCTTCAAAATTATCAAATCCCGTTACAACATGACTCTATTAAAAAGACAGTTCCACGATAACTGTGACGCATTCTCTGCATATACATCTTAAAATTATGTAGGTATGTCATTCAAGATGCCGTTACAATATCATTATGTTTAAAGAATTCACATAAAAGCCGAAAAATATTCTCCAACAATTTTAGTAATTTCTTCATCGTATATTTTGTACTTGGTTAATATTGTGTAAGTACCGTAAAAGTCGGTACGGTAGCGAGTATTTTTGTGACGTCGTAAAGTGTTGGTACCTCGGCGCGTCGGTAGCGCCACCCGCCGCGTTGTTTATGCCGCGCGATCATGCGATATCGCGCCAATGTTATGTGCACGCACCTTTATGGTATTATGTTACGTGCCTTAGAAGTTATATGCGATTTGCTATAAGTTATTCTTAATCCGTATTAGGTAAATCTAATTTGCAGATTTAATTTACAGTATGAGGTGTATTCTCGTTTATGACGTAGCCTGGTAAATTATTATACAATCTCGCGCCTAAAATGGTAAGCGATCGCTGACCATGGACAATAAATGCCTTATTAGTTTTGTTTATGGAATGCTTACATATCAATTTTCCGTAGACGGTTCTAGCTTCCAAGATTAAACGGTTTTTGTCTGCTTAATACCTATCAAGTTTTATTTGACGACTTTTTTATTGTAATTTGATTTTGCTTTAATATCATTGTGTGATATAGGAGAAAAACTGTTTGAATAATAGTTTTTTTTTTTTTAATATAGGTAATTTATTATCAAGGCGATAAGTAATTTGATGGAGTAATCTTCTTTGCATTTGATCGGGTAAGCTTAACGTGTTTACGTTGATTTTAAATTAAACTAACATAAAGTAACGATTCTAGTTAAATTCATTTCAAGTGAATCAAAGGCAAAAAAATGCTTAGCCGATCGTATGTGGGCACAAAATCCTGGTAAACTGCAACTACAAATTATTATTTTTTGTCAAGGCAACAATACAAATGCCAATATTAAAAGCACGTGGCAACATTACGAGATTGTCAGACAACACCCCCGTAGGGAACCGTTGTTAAAAATACCATTGTAATATCAACAAAAACCTATTTACAAATACTCCGCTAACGCCCACTCAAAAGGTGTTTATTTAAAATTTTATTTTACAATGCTAAAATGTCAATTTTTTCACTTTTCGCGCCATTTGATGCTGTTTGAGTTGCGATCACCAATTTTACAATGCCCTTCTCGAAATACTTGCCAAATAAATAACATCCTTCCACCTTCGTTATAAGAACAACAAAGTTCGACATTCAATGTTCATGACGGTAAATACAACGTTGTTCGATAAGGCTGGTCGTCTCTTTTTTTTTTGTTCTTTCGGACACGTGTCTATGGTACCTATGGACGTCCAATTTGTGTCTATTGATCTATTGTACAGAATCTTTTGAATTTAATACTTTTCAATGTTAACTGTCATAAAAGTTGGATGTATTTTTTCTTTTATTCATTGAATTATTTTGCCGACGTCTATGTGCTAAATGCTGTAACAAATGAATATTACTTACCAGTAATGGCGTTTTCGGATCGCTTACGGTTTTTTTCCCGTTATATTTGGCTACTGATCAGTAATAGCTATTGATTGCTATTGCTAAAATTGTCCTATGAACTCATTACACATAGGACAATTTCTTACATCATATTATTATGTTACTCAATTAAGAACCTAAGACTATTAAGTCTTGTTAGGTACTTAATTGAGTAAAACATTCATGATTTAAATTAACTTCTTTTTGTCAAATCTATTTTCTAGCAAATTGTAGAATTTCTCACATTTTATTGAAACTTTCAGAACTAATGACCGAGATTACAATCTTAACAAGATGAAGAATTTAATAAAAAGCACCGGCCGTTACCAAAAAAATAAACCAAGTAAAAAAATATTACCATAACTAAGAAATTTTTTTTTTTATATTTCCAATTGTAAAAATAACTTAACCCATCGAACATAAGACACAAATAACATAGCTATATTTACAGCACATTATAAACGTAAATAAACATCTCGTAGATACCAGATAAGAAGGAGGGTGTTATTCTGAAGATCCCAATCTTGGTGACAAACACCACAGCCCTATTGTGGTAGCTAAATTTGCTTCGCTATTTCCGATTTACTTACAAGATTATTTTATTATTGTAAAACCGTTCGAGATTGTATCGCTTGGAGCGTGCCCTAAAATACGAAATTGGATGACTTAAATGGGTTAAGTTTCTTCATAGAGTATCGATTACGTCAAAAGTATCATGACGAGTACTCATGTCATCATCAGTTTGACCCAACCACATTTATAGGGTCTTCCGGCCAGTTTGCCAAATCCAACCAAAGTTCAGGTTACATTTGCCAAGAAAGCAGTACTATATTCTTTTCCATAATGTTCATGAAATTTGTGAACTATCTCTGTACGTACCGCTTCGGCTAGTGTCGGACATTCTTCGTCAATATTCGGCAATTCTTCGGTTATACCCGGACATTCTTCGTCCATCCTCGGCCGCTGAACAAACATCTGCTCAGCGGCCTACAGTTTGCAGTTACGCCTCCTTGCATCAAAAGATTATAGATTTCTAAAGACGGCTGTTTGCTCTTTCACTTTGTGGCCTTTTTATACGTTTATGGTCTGTTAGGATTAAAAGATATTATTTGTTATAAAGTTATATACTTTCGTTGGTTTTTAAACGGATTATGAAGTTTATTTCTTTTTGAGTTTCGATTAGCTGCAGGCTTATAACAGATTTGATACTGTTAAAGTAAATATCAAGTACTTAAAATTCTTGCGTATCTCGTACAGTCTTAAACTTAAACGAGCGTACAGTACAATTAGTAACGTCCAATAAAATCATCATTTAACGGCCAATTACAATCACTATAAACTTCCAAATGATAAAAACAACTCCAATCACTAAAGAAAATAAACCAAAAAGAAAACACAGTACAAATTAAATACAATCAACGAAGGAATGAACGTTAAAAGCCATTGATATAAAAAGCGTGTCACAATAAACACCCGCATAACCCGAAAATCGACTAATGAGCGACGATTATTTTATTTTCATAAACGATACACAGCCATCGATGCGGGCCATCGATTTAATTCTCGATTATCACCCTTTAGTCGAGTATTTAATGAGAGTCAATGAGATTCGTCACACTGAAATCTGGAGGGCAATCGGTTTGTGGAATAACGATTTGTTTATATGCTAGCTGGTAATATACACTTGGGCTACACTTTCAGCAGACAGCTTTAAAAAAAAATTGTAAAGTCGTATTAAAGAATGGAAAATATGGGATGTGTAGAGAATTTCTCAGTAGAAGGAAGTATGGATTTCTGCCGGGTTGATGGCCATAGCCTAGGGGTATCACATTTGATTTAAAACAAAATGTGGATGAACTATGGTACACCTCTGCCTTATTCTTCGGGTAAATACAGATGTGACGTTATGTCATCTATAAAAACCTTAAATAACATATCATAAAACTGATAAACTTAAAATAAAGGAGCCAAACAAAGTCACAGCTGTAAACGAACGTATTAATAATGAAAACGAAGCTAAAATTTACCAAATTACAAACATCTGGTTTAATGATGATTGATACATTAAATTATTCGACTATCTGGCTCGCTAACAAACAATTGTTACGACCTCCGCTATAATGTGCTATAGCCATTAGGTAATAGACATCTACTATGTTCTATTAAAGAATTTATTAATATTATCATGGTTTAAGTTGATATTAACTACCTCCTGATTTCAATTATCCATATCAAAATCATCATCTACAACACCTATAGCTATCCACTATACAAAGGCTGTCCTTTACTTCTTTATCCACATGATTGGTCACATCAGCGAACTGATCATCCTGAGCTCATTCAGCGCACTGTTTAATTTATCACGACACCTTATCAACACACCTTTTCTCTCTGACAGACCACTGGACAATTGCCTTTCTTATATTGCTAATATCTTCTCCACACATAACTATAGTATCATCACATTCATCACTCGCAATGTCTTCCTCGTCGTTATCAATACCAAAGTACTTCACCCAGGCTATCATTAGGTACTTCAAGCCGAGCCCTCGACTCATCGGCGCCAAGAGGCAAACTTATAAGTTTATAAGCATTCATTGGTCATGATAGAGCATTGATTCACTGGGTCAAATCTGTTGACACTACCATCAATACTGTTTAAGAGCGGGCTTCGAATCAGGCTCATGCAGGGTTTATTAGTGTGCGCCGTCTGTACCTACTGGGTTTGTTTTAAAAGATTTTTGTCATGGTCTGATTTTCGGAAGATTCATAAAGAAACACTGTGATTTTTAGGGATCGAATTTGTTATTCTATGAATACAGACTAGAGATTTAAACGCTGAGAATCTCTCTTATTGGAAAAATATTCGATTCGTGTTAATTCGTTTTGTGATCTTCAGAAATTTTCGTCGTCTATGTGGTAGTCACATTTCAAAGAATGTAAGTTCTCCTCTTCTTCTATATTCTGTGGAAATTCTTAGACCACAATCCAAAACATCTGTTACATCTCAGACCAAAACAATCTCCTTAAACACATCACAATCTCCTTAAACACAACTAACGAATGACGTCATTCATTCAGAACCTACTTTAAAATTTAACACGACACTCCTTCATCCATTCAATTAGGTTCATTCGTTCATTCCGACCAATATTTACTGCATCTACGGCGGGGTCGTTTCAATTAAAATATATTACATTGTTACGATGTCCGGCGGGCAGAGGGTTAATTGCTATTGCACCGTCTTTGCCTGATCTTTGGTCTTTTGGATCATTGTCGTACACCTTTCGATTTGATAGCGCAGGGTTGAGATTGCCTGCCCTTGGATTCTTTGGGGATATTGGAATTTCTGAGTGTTTTTTTATTGTATTTTTATTGTTTATTTTTTATGTCATTACAATTATTTGAGCTCTGTGCTTAGATTTTATACCTGCATTTCGTTTTCTGATAATAATTAGCGCCACGAGTAACAGTGTATATTCAACTGTGTATCATTAACATGAATCTCTTCTATCCCAGTATTCTTAATGGCATAATTGAGCTTCTCTAGAATCTCGTCATATTACTTACGCTGATCCTAGTTTGCTTAGGTCCCAAAAGAACCATTATTTACCTTGTTATCCAGATACTTACTCCTACAATTGTAGAAACCTCAAACATTTGCTTCAAAGCTAGCATTACGCCGGCAGAAGATCGCTCTATTAAAGCTATTAAGAGTCGGTTGAACTGAGCACTGAGGAGCCACCTGCTTCGCTTGCCTACTCTTGACCTGCTTTGTGTGGCTTTCAATCGTCGTAATTAACTATCGTAGTTAGTAGAGAGACGCTTTGTGAAATGAAGGTGTACCAGTTAGGTAGGGTTTGGTTACGAAATATTTTTTTACCGTTGGTCTTTTCTTTTGGACTGTTTGGTTCGTCTTCCGGAACAGAAACAGATTGTCATCTATGAAATTAATGACGGATGACGAAATCATAGGATCTGGCAGTTAATTTTTTAATGTTTTGTAAAAAAAAACTGATTGTGCCCTTGCAAAATATTTCCTTAAATAAAATTAAATGTTATTTGCCTATAAATATATTTAACGTCGTGTTTAGTATGCAAAAGGGTAATGTACATTTAACTTTTGTAAAATCCATCAAGCGCAAGATAGCAAGACAAGATAATAGATTCCTTCCCCCATCTCACAACTACTCATTTGCCATACTAAGCCATCTTTCTCCGTCGTTTTGCGGAAATGCAAATTACACAACTTATTGTCCAGCTTACAAACAAACGCCTCACAACATCCTTCAATAAGCTCAAAAAATACCACATTCCAGTTTCAACTTTAACACTGCAGCTTAAACCTCAAAATCGTTTCCAAAGATTTTTCTGTTCTTTTCTTTAGAGTCTCCCAATTGAAAACCAACTTTGGAGTTTTAAAGATAAGGTAGAGTTTCTTTTGTGTGCGCAAAGTGTATCAATTATCAAGCAGCTGTCACCATTTAGTGGCATCGCTGGAACAATTAGGACAAGTGACCACAATTACGGTCCCAGGATTGCGTCATCTTGTCCCAAGACGCTGTGAAGCGTAGACACACGAATTAGAATTAATAGTTGCCTTTTATTGAATGAAAATGTAGGTTGTTGGAGCTTCGGGCCTCCTGTGACGTCATTTTAGTTGATAACATGATATAGTGGGGTATTGTTGTGTTTTATAGTGAGTTCATCAATTTAATCTTTGCTAGGTATTTACTGTAGTTGTCTTGGACTTAGCAGCATCAACAGAAACTTATTTGCATTGTATAATTACTCTATCATTTTTAGTCCCAATAATAATGAGGCATCTAGTAACTGACTCCTAGCATGTAATAAGGGGCGAGCCTATTGCCATCAACCGAACACAAATCCGAACTCTGTGGCTGCTGCCGAGAAATCCTTGTTGGAAAACTCCATAACATTTTGCCCGACCTAGGAATCGAACCCCGGCACCTCATGCTCAGCAGTAGCGCTTGCGACCACGAGACGAACATGTATACATACTCCGACATTATACGTATATCTCCAGTATAATCCTGAATTAACAAACAGATAATTGTCTTACCCACTTGAGGCATTCTCATCGCACATCTAGGTTAATTTATAATTACCCGCGATGATTAGTTGTCAGTTTTAATGTTAGTTGAACATACAACTTGTTTCATTACTTGTGCGAAGGTTGATTAGCGTTTTTTTTTTATAACTTTGTTGCTGGGTGACGACGGGGCTGTATATTGTTGTAGATACAGTCAGGGAAATTTATAATTGATGAAATTCAAACTAAAACTGCGAAACTTGCATAGTGTCAAAGAATGGCATTTGTGATTTGAATATACATAGGTTCGGACAATTTAATATGAATTTTAATATGCTCCACAGTTAATTTCTTTTTTAGTATCATGATCGATATTTAGAATCATGTCTTTATCTAATTGAGCAATCTCGTTTGGTCCTACTTTGGCATTAAATTTGGTTCCAAAACTCTTAATTTGTCACATTGGTTTACCCTGAGTATCATAAATAAAACACTGAAACATCAAATTAATTCAAAAATTTCTACCTCCAAAAACAGATACTCAAAGAAATCTTAGAAAGACTGAGTTATGTCTATGCTACACATATTTATTATCTATAATAATTTTTCTTCTCCCAGAACAATGACCATAGCCTGCTTAACATTGCTGCGACGTTCATTTGTTATCTATGCCTATCCATCGTGCACATATCACTAGCTACCTTCCTTCTTCCAAAAACAAAGGGTGATCACCACTAATCAGCCCCGACGTTCATAACACTTACAATGAACCACTGAAGCAGACATCTGGTCGAGCTCGTAACGACGTTGTTGTTTACCGAGCCATATCTTAGTATATAACAATAAAAAATATTAATGTGCCGCGCCAATGTGCTGGGGGCCTAATCGCATTACGACCTAAGAATGTAGGGTTACCATCTTACTGTATTTGTCCGGACATGTCTGGCTTTTTGGCCCTCGCGCGGGCTTTGTCTGCTCTTGTTGTCCGAATTTAAATTAAATGTTGTAAAAACCCGAAAGTCTTACCAAGTATTACTCAGTAACTGGGTTGTGGAGGTCAGATAGGCAGTCTCTCCATGTAAAATACTGGTATTCAGCTGCATCCAGTTATACTGGAAGCCCCAGAATAGTTGGGAAAAGGCTAGGCAAATAGCAATTATTACTGAAAATCGATAGTTTAAATGCTATAATGTCCTGCTATTTTGCAAATGTGTCCCGATTTCTGTCAGGACTTTTCAAATCGCAAAATGGTAACCCTACCTATGAGTACAAGGGACGTAGGGTAGTCCTGCAACCATTCACGGGTTATTATGCTTATTCGTTTTTATTTGAGGGTAGCAAGGATTAATCTTGTCTTTGTTTTCGGTTACTTCCGAAGCTTTCTTTGAGATTTGAACGAAGGACGGTTACTTTTTGGATAAAGGGTTTGGAAATTATAACTAAAAATCATTGTCACAAATATCATTCTTACAAAGAGACACTGAATGCTTGCACTGGTTAGACAGAACTTTTTTCTGAAAGCATTCTGTTTTTGCATAAGCAAGGGAATTATGCAGAAGGAAATAATCACAACTTACAATAAAACAACAATGACACTGAATGATATGTCTACGACAGAAGATTGAGTGTGGGAGTAGGTGAATTTTGGGCCAATAATGTTGATGATGCTGAGTAGCCCAAAATCCACCTACGCGACATCTGCTTATTGCCGCAGAGCTGAATTTTGGGCTAAACATAATAATATTTAAACTCTTTGCCATCCTAACGTGTGAATGACAAAGACGTCAAATACGAAGAATACAGGCTGTATTGCTCCTGCATCATTATTCATTAAGAAACCTATCCAGTAAGTTTTCCAATCACATAGTAACTTAGACTTAACTTCAACAATGAATCAACACAATGTTTATCATGTTTAATCTCTACGACAAACACAAATCTTGGTACGATGACCTAACGTCTTCACCTCGCTATTAAATAGCACAATAAATCATGGATTTGTTTGCGTCATCTTAGGTAATAAACACATTGAATAACACGCGCTTAAATAATCGCGCTTTGAACGAATGATAGATGGAAAAATCGCGTAACCTAAAGGCTAGTCGACTGCTACGCGCGTTTTGCAACAATTCTCTTGGAATCCACAATTTCAAAGTATTAAGTAGGTACCTAATGAAGAATTCACTTATTGTGACTTTCAAAGTATTGTGTATAGCTGAGGAATCTTTTGCGCGACCCACTATCAACTTCTTTCTTGCACCAAATGATCCGCGTATTAAATGTAGGACAGTTTTAAGTGTAAGCAAAACTTCTTTTGATACGTAATTCATAGTTATTTATTAACTATGTATTTGCATTATGACACCATGGGATTTCCGCGATTTATACACAATAATAAGCCACTTTATATCCCTTGGATTCAGCGAATTCTTTGTTAAGAAATAACATAATACCTTTAACGCCATGGTGCAACGATTTAACACGTAAGTGCTAATAGTACGAATACAAAGCTTTTGCGGTAACATGACGAAACCAACAGTTAATAAAAGGCTTAAAACTCCGACTAACAGCTAATTAGGATTCATAAATATAAAATGATTATGTATGCATCTGGAATTTAGGTTACTGTGAAAACTGCTAATTATTGCGTTATCTAACTGAGTGTTAACTAGGTAAGAAAACATAATTACGTGATATCAAAATATTGCATAGTTAACCGAAACTACCTTAACACTCGTATCTCAAAAATGATTTTAATCTTAAACGCGCGTTTAAAATTATGTCCAATGTGCCAGCACCCTTAAACTTTACCTTTATTTTTATTGACGAAACGTAATATTAAGCGAAAATAACCAAGTTAAATGTAGCAAACGTTTTTCTATTTCATTAAACCTTTTTTTGATGGCAACATTAGTATAAGCAGAGGTATTTTCGGGAGGAATAAAATAGATTTATGACGCATTAAAAACAATAATAAGAGATTATGACGACAATTTGGAGAAACAAAGGTACAACAGACAGGAATAAGGGGAACTTGGGGAAAAGGAGAGCAACAAATACTTTGAGATCATTACACCGAAATCTTTCGTTTCGAAAAATAAACTGAATAAGTAGATGATTTAAGTATGAGGGGTTGGAGTCACAAGAAATAATTTGCCTTCCATACTCAATAAGAGACACAATGAAGCCCTCCTAAGTCCAATCTAAACAATAAAACCAGTGCAACAATCTAACCTATTCCTTTCTTCGTTCCAGACGCGTGCGGCCTATCAGACGTGCCACACATAGAGAGCCTACAGGAGAAGTCCCAGTGCGCCCTCGAGGAGTACTGCCGGAGTCAGTACCCCAACCAGCCAACCAGGTTCGGCAAGCTGCTGCTCCGGCTGCCCTCCCTACGGACAGTCAGCTCACAAGTCATAGAACAGCTGTTCTTCGTGCGACTCGTCGGCAAGACCCCTATAGAGACCCTCATCAGGGACATGCTCCTCTCCGGGAGCTCGTTCTCATGGCCCTATATGGCGACCATGTGACATACGATGTGGAGGCAGCTGGCAGCGGCATGATCCACGCCCTACGGCTTCGCGCCGTACCTGCCCAGCCAGCGGTTTGACCCCTTTCAAAGGTACCAGCGCGAAGCCCAGCCTGAGGATGCCGTGACCTCCTCGAGCGAATTCCACGAAACAGAAGCGAGCGAAGAGTACTTCGGGTCAAGAACCAGCAGGGAAAGCGAGAGAGCCGATCCTACCTTCGATCCCATTTCAGCTTTCTATGCTCCGAAATCGAACGAGGAGTTCGAAACGACGTCGGAGACTCAGAAAAACGCGCAAAAATCCCTGATGATAGACAATTTGTTGAACATACGACAAGAGTGTAGTATACCAGATATGAAGTAACGTTGTTCAGTGGGGTCCGTAGTGTATTAGTTCAAGTTTTTTTGTTCCTCTGTAAAAATAGTTTACTATTTAATATTGTAAATAAAAAAATGTTTTTATTATTGTAAATTGATAGTTAAGAGTTTTCTACGATGATGGATGGATTTCTTTTTATTTTATATAATTATTTTTTCTGGTTCTTCTCGTGTAGAAATTGTATAAAAAGCAATTTTGGATTGATAACGCAATAAAATGTACATCGGTCGTGCAATGTTGGTGTGTAGTTGTATGTATAGAGATAGATAAAGTTTTTCGAAGATTGAGAAATCTTTTTGTACGGCTAAGTAGGTACGAAGCATCCTCGATGCTTTTAAACCGGGACTGGGACCCGAGGGCATATCAAAAGACAGGAAGAAGTGTTCAATATTTTTTACTTATTCAAGTATCCTGGTGATCTAATGAGACTTCTTTTACGTAAACATTTTGTTTAGTCTATGCTCAGGTTATTTCCTACATGTTTTTCGTCGGATAACATTCCCAGTTTAAAATCATAAATAGACAGATGTGCAAATACGATTGGACGAGGTTCTTTCTTTTTTATTTTCGACTGGTGCTGAAATAACTCAAATATTTACGTAATTATACGTATTTTTCTTATTTACTGATTCCGTAAAGCATTTATAGGTATGTATTGTTCCTTTAAAAAAAAACAACTTTTACAAATAGTTTTATTGTTTATAGTAGAAATGTAAAACATGTTTGAGTAAAATTGTTTTTGTTCTATTACTTATGTGTGTCTATATGTATAAACAATAGTGAGAAATACAAATTATATAAGAATAGTAACTATACAGAAATGTTTTATTTATAATTTTAATAATCTTTAGCGCAACGATTATTTTATTAAAATATATCTATTTTAATTTATCGTATGACCATAGTCAGTTTAGATATGTTTGAATTTATAATTATTACAAATTATTTTGGAATTGTCATGGTAATCTTATTAGTTTGAAGACTAAAACTTTTGATTGTAACGTAATATTAATTAAATCAGTCCATCGCAGTCCACGCGTGGGCAAAACCGAATTATTTAGCTGTTGTATAAATTTTCAATGATAATACAAATCTTTTTAATGTACTATTTCATTATTAAAATATATTAACTTTTCTAATAATCAAACAAAAAAAATGTTACATTACAATCAATTGTTTACACATCGAGCAATTGTTTTAGTTTACAACAAAACAAAGAAAAATATAAACAATTAGTAAAAGAGAAGCAATGTATTTATTCGCAATAATATGTACAGTGAACTGTTGTAAAATAATGTCGGTGTGTGTATGAGAATGTATGGAGTTGTATAAAAAAATTTAATATTAATGAGGAATAAAAGATGTCTCTGGATTTTAATTAATTTTGTTTTATTGTCTACCAATTTTGAAACACACATTATCAGGTACTTATAAAAGGGGTTGAAACAGAGATGAGATACGAAAAAGAATTAAATACACAAATTCTATGAAGTAAGTACCACAGGCGGTTTTCAGTATCTACGTATATATGTATCAATTCACCAAATAGTTTTACCATTCTCTCAAATTACCTATATATATATATACTATCGCACAGCACGAATTAAACTGGAATAAATATGTATTAAATAAAAACAGTTTCATCTGCTGTATCTGCCAGAAAATATCGAAAAGAAAAGTTCACATAATCTTATCAACAAATCACTTACCACTATCTACAAAATCACTAACATCAATCTAAACAGTAAACACCGAACTACCCTCCCCTCAACGAAATCAAAAGTCAAATCACATCGCGGCACACGGAAGCGGTCATTTACACTAATCACCCAATTATAACAAACAGGAGCCTATCCGGTGACGGTGTTCATGTGGAGTGGCAGGAGAATACAGAAGACCCAGTTACAGCAAAACTCGATTATTTTGTAAAGGAGACAGTGCTCCAGACAGTTGTGTAGTTTACGGGAGATAATACCGAATTTTGCGTAAGGTTCGGCACTAATTAGCAGGCAACTGGTTTACAATCTTACCAGTGGTATAAAGATGCTACAGCGAGCCAAAACTTAAGCACCATAGTAACATCATTAACATCTGCTTAGCCTTTCACAACTATCTTGGAATTACCGAAACCGGTTGAATACCAGTATTTTACATGGAGCGACTGCCTATCTGACCTCCACAACCAAGTAAATACTGGGTAATACGCTACCCCTTGGTAAGACTGGTTGTCATACTTAAGCACTATCGTAACATTAAGCACGATAAATGCTAAACTGGCTACATGTGGGTATAATATAGGTCTGCTATACCTCTACCTAAACTTAACAAGAAGATGTTTTGTTATGGTTACTATAAACCGCTAGAAAACTATTCCGTGCTGCTAAAAGTTTCCTATATGCCTGAAAAATTGCTTTGGTCTATTGCCCAAAAACACGTAGGCAAATTTATAGAAATGCAGAACAGGACAGCAGAACAAACATCAAAGAGCATTGCCAAGTCACCAATCCTTCGTTTATTTTTCGCACTGCTCTAGTTACAAGACTGAGATGTTCTCTTAGTAAATTAACTACTGGGGCTTTGTGTGGTGCCTAACCTGGTGTCAGAGTTTTTATGCCGCCCATGGGCCTCTGACTTGACTTTACATACCGTCGAGAAATATCTCTCAGGCATATTTTCCTTCACCGAAGCTAGTGATAATTATAAAATACGCACATGATACACATACCTGCATTATTGGCAAATAAATGATTTCTATGAAGCCGAGAAATCAGAGGTGCGTGTGATGCGTGCCTTGGGTTCGAACTGGTGACCTATGACTTGACAGTCACACCACTAGGCTATGGCTGTTGCTCCGTGAGATCGTCAGTAACACCAAGACGTTGCTGGCTATATCTTGCGATACATTGATGATACATTTTTTACCACCCGTACGAAAATTTCGCGCTTTGGACTACGGACACCTGGCCGTTGTACAATTCAAATTGGCTACCTATACCACACTTTCCAAATAACCACCATACGTATCCAGTGGTCTTTCTGCTCTATATTTTGCTACTCGTTGTCACCGTGTGAAACTGTAAGTGCGCGTGAGAGTGGCGTCCGTCGTATGCGCCGGCGCAGGTGGGCAGCGCACGCGATACCTCTGTTACGTGGGAATGTGCACTTGTCGGCAATTAGCTCGGCGCTGATTGGCGCTCTTCATTAGTCGAGAGTGACATTAGGCTGAAGAGATGAGATGTCCCGATGATGGTGAGTAAAAATGTACCTGGAGTAAAAATGTGCAAGGTTTAATTCTGAACTAATAAATAATGTTAAAGATAAAGATTCATTTATTTGTATAAATATGTGTATACATGGATGGATACTTAATTTGAAATTATAAATCAGGAAATAGTTAAATTCTAATCAATTTTCAATCAATGTTTGTATGTTGTATCAATATTCAGCTGCATCCGGTTAGACTGGAAGCCGACGCCAACACAGTTGGTATAAAGCTAGGCAGATGATGATGATGCTTTACTTTTCGCGATTAGATAAGATGGTGGTCCCATGGAGAAAAATATTCAGTTTGATGGTGCTCCATGAATTTATGATCACACCTTTGTGATCATGCTGTATTTGTCGTTTTCATAAAGAACGCCATCTTTAGTAATAAGTAGGTAGATATGACATCATATTAATGCAGAAATGGAAATTGCTGAATATTTATATCCATTATATTTGGAAGATGCGCTTCTGGTGTAGTTTTTAGCAAGTAGCGTAGGCAGAGCCATACCTACGGTCTGCGAATGGAGTGGCAAAAATAACCAATACAATTAAGTAAAAAAAAAAAAATTAAGGAGTGGAATGAGGCAACTTTGTGGCAGTGGAAAAGAGTAATTATGGTCTAGTAGTGACTGACATTTGTTAACCACGTTACTAAATATCACACACTTATCTTCCTCCTTCCTTTGCTTGCGTGACACTTATTACAAATGAAGACACCACCATCATTTTCATCGTCATCATTCTCCTGTGCTTATCCTAGTTTACTTCGAGTCGGTGCAATCTGCCTTCTTGGGCCATACTTCTCTTTTTTTCTGTATCGTGTAGTTAGTGCCTAACCTAGTATCAAAGTTTAAATGCCGCCCATGGGCCTCTAACTTGACTTTTATATACCGTGCCGTCGAGAAATATCTATCTGGTATGCTTTTGTCCTCACGATGTTTTCCTTCATCGAAGCAAGTGATAATTATACAATACGCACATGAATCCGAGAAATCAGAGGTGCGTGTCTTGGGGTCGGACTTGAAACCTATGACTTGGCAATGAGACGATCACACCCATAGATATACTGTTTTAATGTTTTTATATTTATATGGTCACACCACTAGGCTACCACTGCATGCTACACACTACACACTGTCATCCCACAACAATTAATATCTAATTACGAAAAATATCAAATTCCCATAAATTATAAATCACAACTGCTCTACGGAAGTCAATATTAAAGAGCCTTTTCCTCGCACCTGTTCTAGGGTTGGCACTGCGGGAATTTTAATACGGAATCACGGCAGGGGACTCCCACGCTATAGTGCGGTGTTTACTGTAAGGATTTTATTGTGAAGAATATGATATTGTGTGGTTGTCGGATTAGTAGATTAGAAGGGCAATAACAAGGTCTTAGTGATAATTACATCTGCGGGTTGATACAGCTGCATCATTCTTGGGAATAGCTTTATTCATCTTGATCGTGAGTCTCCGATTTTAGGTTTAAAGAGAGAGACGATCTACCTGGGGCACTAACGCGCGGTATACACGTAACGTAAATAAGTCATTTTTTTTTTATAATATAGTTTATCCTATAGCATTTTAGTTAAATTGTTTGCAAGCACAACCAGTATCATCCGTAGATATGAATAAATTCTTAAAATTACGAAAATATGATATGTGAAAACGTATTTTACATTTACACCGCGCGTTCGTGCTAGGGTGACACTTTGTTTGGGTTTGACAGTCTTCTGAGAAACAGCTTAACTACCTAGTTCAGGAGGCAGGCCTTTTATGTTTATGTAACATTGACACTAGTTTGCAAATAAATGAATTGATTATTGTTTTTAGTCAGTTTTTCAGTAACTGTTAACCTATTTTCCTATGTAATGTACCTATTACAAAATCATCTATTTTCTCCACACAAGTTCAGCTGGTCATATAAACTTCATACCAACCTAATTTATTTTTAATCTGTCACGGCGGGTAGCCTGTTCAATCACGCAACTGACACCTACAGCCCACACATTATGACGTGACCAACTTTTTTATCACTAGAACTGCGATACAAATCACTAGAGGTGAGCCTTTTCATTTTAAACGCATGTTTTTTGTAAATTAAATACTGTGGTGGATTTGTAAAACAAGGTTGTTTATTATGTGTGTGTTTTGTTTATTGGGTGTATGTAAGTTTAATGTGTTATGGATATTATGTACGCTGCAGGAGGTTTCACGGTTTAGGAGTTATTAAGGCATCGGGTGAAATGTGTTGATGTTAGGGTATAATTCGTTTAACCAATGAGGTTGGTTTGTTTTATAATGTATCTGCTACATTAAATTTTAAGTTTGACTCCTGACTTGTTTCTATAATTTCAATGATTGTTTTACCAGGATTTTTTCTTTTTTTACCTCGACATGTTTTGCCAGTTAAGTTTATGTTCCTGACGGCAAGCCTATTGCCGACAACCGGGGTGCCCCTGAAACATTCGTAATGTTTGGCCGATCTGGGAAACGAAGCCAGGACTTTCAGCTGTAGCGCTGCCGATGGAGACCACTAGTCCAACGAAGCGGCTTCATGAAACACGTAGATTAGATTATATAGTGTTTTAGCTTCCTATATACATTCATTCTAAGCCAAGCCATACCATACTAAGCCGAAACCTCCAAAACCAACAGACACACAACTCTATCAGTTATCACAGGTTATCACGCTGCGTGACAAATGAAAGTGACATCTGACACGCGCAGCATGACAGTGACGCACCTTTAAAGCAGCACGTCATTTGACAAAAAAATATCAACTCATCAAGTACAATCCTTTCACATTTATTTTAACCTCTAACATAAACCTTATGCACACGAGAATAAAGTTCATTGTACTGCAAAATGAAAGGTAAAATAACGATGAAGGGACAGTACCTTCCGTTGATAACAGGTGCATGACAATCAGTGCATGAGGTCAGATGTCACCAACTGTTGGTCACGCGACTAACGGATGGTTAACCGTCAGTGAGTGGCTTACTGGATTATTAAATGGCAAAGAGATTTAAAACTTCTAGAGCGGGCATTGGGAATACCTATTGTCATAAAAACATTTAGATCCCGTACATTTTATATTTTTACACACGAATGCACGCTGACAAGCGGGCGTGTGACATTAGACAGACCGATTTGTTACTAAGTAGTAACAAGTATTGGATTACGGTTTTCTTCGTCTTGTCCTGTCTATCGCTCGTAAGTATTTGAATGTCTTTGTTAAATGCTATTTTGTGGAACCGGTGCTGTTATGTGTAGTGTTGAGAAGATATATTTTGACGATTGAAGAGCCTTGAAATATCATATTCGAATAAAGCAAGAATTTGAATGAGAAGTGGAAACTCAATCAAAATTATCACTTATGCCACTTATTGGTAATTCACTTTGCTTTTCGTACAGTTGAAGCCTCACTTCTGCTCATCATATTAGGTACTATCCTGTAAATAATCACTGCAATGCCAATCAAAATCTGTATTTGATAATCCAATGTCATTTGGATGAGACTTCAATGATAAGTCACCAAACTTATCATACAAATTGGTGAAAGCAGGATTCATATTCAAGCTCTTAACACAATTTCTTAGTTACTACAGATGGGGGTTCATGGACAGTTCAAATCTCAAGTGTGTATGTGGTGTCTCTCCAGAGACAATAGACCACCTTCCATCTTGCGCTGCATGTCCTGACACCTGCGCACTTGACGATCTTATGATTGCATCAGCGAGCGGAGTTCGCATAGCTGAATTTTGGCCCAAATATATTAAAATAAAATCTTCCATCGACACGCTAAGAGCAAGTTACTATTTATGACACTCACAGGCATATGCAAATGGTGCTTGGTCAGAAAACACAAGCCTGTCACTCATAGGACCACAAACCAGTACATTATTCGAACAAATCTGCCTACAAAATACGCTAACCAATAACAAACAAAATTCAGGCGAGTTCTACGGGAAAACTGCGACAAAACTGATCGTCCTTGTAACAATACCTACAATTAGATAGGTACTGTACATTTAACCTTATAGTTAACGAGTTAACTTAAAGTTCAAAACAGTATTGTAAAGTTAAGAAGATGGCTAGAACTTATGTGAGGCTTTTAAAAGTAGATTTAAATATCGTTATAACCTTCTAGGACTGTTAAAGTTTAACAAGCTAAAGTTTTAAACTGAATCAAGTAACCATTTACCTCTAATCCTACACATAACCACCATTTACTGAAATTTTCCTCATGCCATCCTTCTTCAGTGGTTTCAGCGAGTTAAGGGGATATATAGCTAAAACAATAAGTGACTTTTAAAGTTGATTTGAACAGATATTGGCTCTCGCAAAGGACTTAAAGTTTCATTGTCTCGCGTTTACAACTAAGTTAAGTAAACCATTTACCTCTAATCATAAACACACACATAATATACTGAAATTCTCCTCGTGCCATCCTTCTTCGGTGGTTTCAGTGAGTTTCAGAGAGGTAGAGGGCGGGGGGCGTGTCAAAGGTCGCCCAATAAGGTCACAGGTCGCGACCCCCGACCTCCGAACGACCCGCGAGTTCGCGCATACTCCTTCGTGGTACGATTGATTCGTGCCTCGTTTGACGCCCCTGTACTGACCTGTAAGTACGTATGTAGGTATGGATTAGAAGCTAAACGGCTGCGCAGTTATAAGAAGTATGTCGCTGAAGGGAATAAGTAATTATGTTTTCTTTGTAACATCAAATTGCTTATCATACACGAATTTCCAGCAAATCTGAGATGAAAATAGGAATGCGACTTGCTCGCTGCTAGACCACTGCATTCTCTGAAATATGCGTAAACTAAAATAAGGTAACATTATTTTCATGTCGCTCTTGTAATTAGTATTTGTTGAAATAATTTAACAATAGACTGGTACATTATGGTTTTGTAAATCAACAACACACACACACACCTTTGATGTATTTTATAAATAGAATCTAGCGGCCATAATACAACCACTGTTCTTTATCGTCTGCCTAGCCTTTTCCCAACTATGTTGGGGTCAGCTTCTAGTCTAACCGGATGCAGCTGAATACCAGTATTTTACATGGAGCGACTGCCTATCTGACCTCCACAACCCCGTTAGTACTGGGTAATACGATACCCCTTGATAAGACTGGTTGTCAGACTTTCGGGCTACTGACTACCTGTAACGACTGTCAAGGATATACAAATGACAGCTGGGACCAACGGCTTAACGTGCTTTCCGAGGCACGGAGGAAACTCGGTATGGGTAATGGGTGATCACCCATCCACGGACCAACCTAGGCAAGCGCAGCTTAACCTGGCGATCGACCCGAGCGGCTGTTATTATTTAGCCACGAGCGCCTCATTACAACCACTGTTCTTATTCCTGTCATATTCTAGTGTCCCAGTTTGTGATCATCATCAGTATCAAAATCCGTCTGAAAGACATTCCCATCTTGACGCAAGTTTGAACAGTATCAAGGCTGCGGTTTACACTGTATTTATTTTATCTGTGGGTTTACACTACCCGTATCTATAAGTATGTCAAAGTGTTTACTTGAGTAAATGTCATTTTTTAAGATACGATTTTATAATGAATTTTAGTAATTTCGTGAAGTTAGAACTGTTAAAAGTTAGAATTCTTAGCTTTGCTTTCTTTGACGGTTCCTACTTCGTTTAAATTCTTGTCTATTGCATAAAAAATGTACAAGTAATTACTTGAGCTCAATTAATTACTTTAACTTGACTATAGATACGGGGGTAAGCTTCTCACTTTACTATGCCCATCGAAATATTCATTTGAGCACCTATCAATATGCATACCTATATTATGAAGCTTGATGCTCAATCGGGAACATCTGTTGTGCTCTAAGCATTGGTGCTCTTAAAATCGGTGCTCAAATGGGAATAATTCTTCCCATCCACAGAGTACCAATATGGCAGATATCTTAAACCTCTCACCATTGTCAGTATCCCTGCAGGCTACACAAGGACAGTAGATTCGATATCGTTATCTGATGTACAACCACAGTGACAGATCCGATACTTTGATTCGATGTGACAGAAAGTTTCTGTAACGTGTAGCTGTCGTCACGACACTGTGTCGTTTGCTGTAAAACATTTTCAAAATAATGGTGGAAAGTAAACCAATCTAGTAAAAATAACAATAAATAAACTTTGTATATCGGTAAGAATCTTGAGAATAGATTTTTATAATTTAAATGAGTGTATATTGAAGGAACACATTAAAGGTCAATAAGAACAGGACTTAGCTTCGATTGCAGTTGTATACTCGATGTGGTTACTTCCATTTTGGCGTCCTGCTCTTCATCTACTTCATGCCTTTTTTTCATTATACAACATATTGTACTATAATACTACTATTGACTTTTAATACGTTCTCAGAGTCCATGCACCTAACTCTTAGCATTCATGTTCAACTTCGAATCGATCTTCCGATAGCCCAGTTCTCCCTCAGCCGTCGGCGACACCTGCAGAAGCCCGCCAATCAATCGGAGCTTCACATTCGCACAAGACAATGTGAGAACCATCACCCCATTTACCATACCCGGATCAGCATACCGGCAAACAATACCTGACCACGAACGGTTAACGGTAACCCAAACAGTATTATGTGGAAATCAAAAATATTGTTTTCTCCATCTATTGTGAGGTGTGGAGATAGGAGCGATAAGACGGACAGACAGACAGATAACTGGTAAACGTGGTGCTTGTACACCTAGATGATTGGGAATAGAGGTGGAGTGGAGTCGCTGTGTATTTGTTTAGTAGCTTGTTATAAAATTTGTAAATTTGATCAGGAGAATGAAGAGGCCTATTATAATTCAAATAGTGCTGTTAAATATTGTTCGAAATTTTATTATCTTTTGTGATCAATCTTGATGATAATGGGGCGTATTAAAGAGACATGGAGTACAATCAGTTGAAATTAAATACATAGCCACTGTCTAACACCCGTATCTATAAACAAGTCTAAGTGTTTACTTGAGTAGTCATTATTTAAGATACGTTATCATGTATTTTAGTAATTGCTTCATGTTGGAACGGTAAAAAGTTATAATTCTTAGCTTTGCTTCATTAGACGGTTCTTACTTCGTTTAAATTCTTGTCTATTGCTTATAAAAAAAAAACCGGTCAAGTGCGAGTTGGACTCGCGCACCGAGGGTTCCGTACAAACCTGTGGGTATATAACTTTTTTTTATATGACGAAACTAAAAATTTACGGTTTTCGTAATTTTTCCTATATCTGTACTATAAAACGTGACTTCGTACAAAATTTCAAGATTCTAAGTTCACGGGAAGTACCCTGTAGGTTTTGATTCCCGTGCGAGTTTCGAAAATTTGCGGAAATTTGCGGCCTAAGTGGCTGTATCTTTTGATTGCGTTGACTTAGAAGGTTGATTTTTCTACAGCTTCCAGGGACAGTAGAACTAAGTATCATATAGAAATTTCAGTTTGATACCTCCACGCGTTCCTGAGAAAAACGGTCTTGACAGACGGACGGACGGACGGACAACAAAGTGATCTTATAAGGGTTCCGTTTTTTCCTTTTGAGGTACGGAACCCTAAAAATGCACAAGTAATTACTTAAGCTCAAGTAATTACTTTAACTTGACTATAAATACGGGTGTATGATTCGTTCGACGCGACAATGGTTGAGAAGTTGAATAAAAAAACTAACCCAAAAACAGTAAACTCGCCATTTTGAAAGCCAGCTATAAATAAAGCGGTTTTTTTAACAATATGTAAGTATAATTTCATTTGGATAAGACACAGCCCAAAAAAAAATTAAGCAATTTTAAATACAGTTGACTCCACAGCCTTCTAATTCACTATCCCGCGCCTAATCGTGCGGGTGGTCGAGCTTGATTGTGATTGACAACACAACGTCACAGCAACGCATTCACTCCAACACTACCCTACAATACCTCTTGACTCACCATACATTACCTCTCCAGCACCACCCTTTAACTTAAAGCTGTTACCAAAGCCAGCAATGTATATTGTGTGAATAGTTTTAGTTGATAAATAAATGGGTGTTCAGAGGATAGACGGCTTTCAAATGTGCCTTTTGAATGTTGGTTTCTTGAAAGTGTCGGTCCCGTAATGCATGAGCCTGACAGGTCAGTGAGACTAAAGAGTTCCCTAGTGAGTGCTATACTTAATATACTTTATAGAATAAGAGATATGTATGTGTATCGGTTTTTGTGCCGACGGAACCTCTCTGGTTCGATTAGACTGGCGAGCAAGAGATCGGAATTGATTTTGATACGTCGATTTTAAAATTAAAAAGATCCGTTTCACATAATAGTGTTTTCATAACTTTAAGAATGTTTTCATATATTCCATGGATGTTACTGATTGTGCTTGTTGCAAGCAATTTAACTTATTGGATAATTGTATTTTCGATTCAAAAATCTACGTATTTACGTAACGTTTACACCGTGCGCTCGTGCTAGGACCTCTTTAGAAAAGTTGTCAAAAACAAATCGTACCACCAAAATATATTTTCTTGTTTCCAGCCTAAAGTAAGTTGATAACCCGTGATTGAAAGATATCAACCAAAAGTGGGCATTCAACTGAAGTGGTTACTGTGTGAACTTCCAAACACAAGCTGTAATTTTTAAGCTGTAAATTTAATACAGCTGCGACGATGCTGTATGTGATCCAGTTTGCTCTATTTGGAGTAAAAGACATGCAATGTGTGTATTGCCTGCGGGTTAGTCGTTTTTCCTTTGGTTACCCTTTTCCTAGGAACTATGTAGTTAGCATTTTTCTGCCCTTGTCCCATATTACCCGAGTTCGAGTAATATGGATCTTCAAGTTTCTAGTAACTGTAGTGATACTGTTAGATTGAGTCATCCCACTGCTGGACTGAGACCTCTCCCAATGACTTCCAAATCCATCAATCCAGGGCTAATGTAGACCACTGGTAGTTGGTTCTGTCTCGTCACTCGTCCCGCCATCTTCTACGAGGTCTGCCGCGACGCCTTCTGGCTGTGTCAGGGCTCCAGAAACTGGCTATTTTGGCCCACAGCTCATTGGGCATGCAGCAGACGTGGCCAGTCCAGTCTAGTAACTATGTAGAATACTATTGTTTTTTTTGTAAAGTCCGAAATGTGTCAACTCTCTTACCGTTTCCTAACTAGATCGTGCAATCCAACCAAATGCTAGTGAGCTCAGACTTTGAGTCTCTGATTTCATTGAATATTAACATTTAGAAAGTAGTTTGCACCCTAGGGCCCGTCTGATCAGTACGTAGTCACCTGCACAGCCCTAACATTGGATCCGTTTAAACCCTGAAAGGTGCTGATGGTTGCGCTGGATGGGCAGCAAGGAAGGTGAGGTATATGACAATGATGGTAAAGTAGTTCGCTAATTCAACTAGTAATCCTCGCTTACATTCACAGTAAAGAAATATGTGATCTTTAATCACATACTTCTTTACCTCACAGCCAAAAAATTCCCAAAGAAAACAATAAACACTTAGGAAAAACAATAAAACAGTTAATCCGGAGCACTATCGACGGTGACAATTTATAGAGAGGCTCTCCCGCCCTACGCCGCCCTACGCCGCCCGTCGCTGCCCGCCCTGGACGGTTTACTGCGACGCGCGACCCTAATGAAATTGACGAGTTGCGGTACACAAGAGACGCGTATCCGAAGATTTGTCTTACGATAAAACAAACCAGGTAAGTGGTAGACATAAAAGTTGACTATTCATTTTGCAAAGTGTATTTAACTGTGTCTTTTTAATGGAGCCTACACACCAAAGCCATGTCGGAAAGCTCTCAATTTCAGCGTGGCAGCGTACAGTCGACATGTCACCGATATCGTAGGAAGCTTTGGTGTGTGGGCTCCATTACCAACGATTTTGTTGCAAAAAAGATCAACAACGTGTTCAAGATACACGTTAGACATCAGCAGTTGTACAGGATATTTTTATACAAAATACAAAAGCGTTTAATTTTTGTTGTTCTGTAAAGTGAACTTAAAAAGTTTGTTTAAAAAATCATAGAGGTACAAACTGAATGTATGTAGATTAATCCAAAATCCCTTTACCTACCCCAATTTTATCAATAATCAAACAACATTTAAATAACTCCTATACAATAAACATCCTCTCAAATAACAGTAAAACTAGATTTATTCCAAGTTCCTCGCTTCTCATGAAGCAATAACTCGGTATCGACAGCTCGCGCCTTGGGGCAGTTTGCCACACACGCGCGCCACCGGTTCACATAATACTTAGCTACGAAGTAGTATGAATTCGTATGGGACTAGTGGAATTACAACTTATGGAGTGAATTTTCTGCTTCTGAGAGCAAAACGAGATGTCTAAATGATAAATATTTACATCACCTTACTTAACGTCGTGGTATAACCACGCTTTTATCACCATAATTATTATTATTAACTGACCAGGCTTTTTCAAACTATTTTGGCGTCAGCTTTAAACCATCAAAACGAATATCTTGACGGCTATAACATCAGCTCTATATCATCGTTTTCTTGTCTACACTAAAAACGCCATCAAAAATTCCAGCCGGATGGATTTTGAGACCATTTATTACGGAGTACCTGACCGGTTCACAAGTTCCTTTAATTAAAATCATTAACCTTTTGACCGCCACGGTCGGCTATAGCCGACAGATGAAAAATACTTGAAAAATGTCGTTTCCTTGTTGGCTATAGCTGACGGTGGCATGTTGGGCATTTTATCATTTGTCGGCTATAGCCGACCGTGGCGGTCAAAAGGTTAAAGCACACTCGTAAAAATCATATTATTAACTAAATAAGTTTTCACCAAAAAAAATCCTATCTCCATTCACCTCCCTCGTGTATAGCCGGCCAAATCCACAAGAATTGGCGCGGACGTGTAAAAACAAACGTCTCGTCCCTTGTCCGCTCACCCGCACTTTTTGCGGACATTGCGGACATCCGTGACGTCATCCACTTAACGTTAAAATATATCCTCACTTTTTTACGGCGGTAATAAGGAAAACCTGTTGGCTCGTGGCTTGAGAGCGTTACCACTTACAATAATGTGGGAAAGTAGGTGCTATAGGAGTTTGTTAGAGGAATTTTTTTCCTGTGGTTTTTTTTCCTCACGATGTTTCCTTTACCGAAGCAAGTGTTAATTATACGCACATGAATCCGAAAAATCAAAGGAGCGTGTCTTGGGTTCGAACTCGAGACCTATGACTCAGCAGTCCGACAGTCACACCACTAGGCTATTATTGCTGATAGAGACATAAAACTAGTCAAGTTTAAAAAAAAAACAACTGACGAAATTAAATTCTGAAAATCTATTCGCTACTCCTAATAAGATTATTGCCAACCGCAAATACACAATCTCTGATTTTACCGTTTCATTCCGATCACTTCACACCTTAATAAAGTGGAAAACGGAACGTAAAAAAATACAATTTCAAGAAAAATAACAAAGAAAATCAAACAGACCCCACTCAAAGACATCTGGTGCGAAAAAATAAATTTTACCTTTTACTTTTGCCAACCTTTTAGCTAAATTCTGAATTCTGCGGTGAATTGAGCCAATTTACATAGTCATAAATATATTTGATTCCCGACATTGCATTGTCTTGAGGTCTGCCGTGGGGTGGGTGGCACCCCTGGGGTTTTTTTTACCCCAAAGATAAGACATGTCAAGTCGTGACAGATGTCTCCCTGTTCGTTGGATAAAACAAGAGATTGTCAGCTATAAAGTTGTGGTATCGTAATTTTTTTTTGGTGATAAAAATGCTGGGGTAAGTTTTTGATTTGATTGTTTTAATTTTTCTTGAGATAAAAGTTTGCAACTGTACTTTGTCATGATTTGTAAATACTCTTTAATTTGAAATGTGAACTTTTACTCCTCATTACCTCGTCTGTATTTTATATAAAACTATTATGTTAATAAAGTCTTGATAATATCATAAAGGCGTCAAGTCAATAGTGGACATAACATTGATGGATGATCGGAAAACATTATGAATTATTTTATAAGCACAATTTCCTACAGGATCTTCCCACACATTGATATCAGATCGACAGAAAACTATTATGTCTATCATACCAAATATAAATTCCTGCACACAATAGAACAGACGGCAACGGTACTGAACATTGCACAGCATTATCACCCTTCAACCTAAAGAAATAAGACAAAAAACTCCATGAAAACTCAAATCTGAAGTCATTTCTCGTCACCACATTCCCATATTTGCTTAAAGCCAAAAAAAAAATACTTTTGTCAAGATACCGTCCGAACTCCGAAACTTTTGATTAATGATATCAACCCGCCACCGCGCGCGGGGTCCAACAGACCCCAGCTAAGAAAACAAATGCATGTACTAATGATACGTGTAATGGGTCTAAGTAATTGTTGTTGAACCATTAGCGAAATAAACGGTTCCCTTTAAGAATGACCTGTTTGCTTTAGGATCGCCAGTTGGACAAACATGGCTGTCGCGACATCATTAATTATTAGCTTTGTTAACCAATATTCGCACGGATTTGTAGGCGGCTGTGTAAGATCCGTTAGCACCCTTCCTTTTGATGTTATTTGTCGTAAATTATTTAATACCTTTATTGCTATGTATGTAAAAGCTGTAATTTTTACCGTAAAATGGATTTATATAATATACATAATTAATTTATATTTGCATTGCTTAATCAATTTTATTTTCTTATTTCGATAACTCTATACGTCTACAAGTAGCCGCATGTTTCAATATGTCTTCATTTATTTCAAAGCCGTTGCAAACGTCCATCTACTTGCATATCCATCATCAACACATCAGCATATTAAACAGAACCTAAATCTATAATAACATAATCTGTCCCCAACCCTTCGCGCACTGCCGTCCTTTAATAATGCATTCGCCATTAGTTAACCCGCAGATGCCGTCCCGTCTTGCCTCTAATTCTAATTGCACGGAAAGGGTGAAAGGATTACACTTGCCCGATTTTGCCCGAATCTGTTTTAACTTCGTACCTTACTTTTTGGGAATTAATTAGCTACCATATTTTCGTAAAGGTGTAACTTTGAATCTTTTGTAATGGAAGGAAAACATTGATTGTGTCCCGCTGTATAAATTTGTAAACGAAGAATGGTTTTGATATTCTTTCAGTGTTCGCTTCACCGGAGGTTATCACAAAGCCATTAGCTCAAAATCTCCTTTTTACAGAGCAGGACATAACGTAATTAATTTTTGACGATCCTGTTGACAGAGTGGCTTTTTTAAAAGCCTGAGTCACAGAAGGTGTCCGGGCTTTGGACGCAGCTGGGACGGCATTACGCTAATCTGTGTGGCGTCGCACTTGTTAAATATTAACGCAGTCTAATTACAACCCCCGTCCCCCTCGTCCTCTAATGGCTTTTAAAACTGATTCCCGCCCTCAAGGATGCGTATTTGATGACAACTCTCGTCGTTTTGGTGGTTTTAAACAGGGGCTGTGCGACTTGCAGACACGTGTCGTTCTTCTTCACTCCAGAATGTTCCGTTTGCAATCCATTTCTCGATCTTCTACCGTTTTCCTTCATTAACGTGTTAGTGTGGAGTGATGTATAGCGTACAAGGTAATAATTCGTTTGTAAGTCCTGAATGCATTAGACATAATGTGGCTTGTAAAAGGTGCTGAAGGGTGCATGCATTTGCTTTAAGTGTTTCATAAGAACCTAATCGACTTGAGTTGAAGGATTGCGTTGAGTTTCTACTTATTTGAAAACAGTTTGTATAGTTATAGTTAGTAAAAGTTAATGTAAATTTCAATAGAATCTTGCTTGTGGTATTTTTTTTTCATTTCCAAAGGAACATTTTTCCGTATCAAATGATTTAACAATCGCATTCCTTTTCATTAATAAATTAACTAAATCTCATTACTTTAGAGACGTCGATCTCAGTTTCCATTTATATGCAGGTATGTTTATAAATCTGCTCTCATATGACTATGTTCAACATAAGAAATGGCTAATGGTTTTATTTCACACATCCTAACAGGTTTACAGCACACAATATACGAAAATTTGTCAAGTCATACACCAGGAATTTCTCATCATTACTGACCGTCACCCTGCCATGAGAACCTCAGCACCAATCAGTCACAGTTCCACCCGGAACCAAGATTAGCATACGCAAAAATAACAATGGCAGCCTCGAGAAGTTAATGGGATGTCCCTTGCGTAGCACAAAAGGGTTAAACAAAAGGTAACGTATAAAAAGCTATATTAATGCGATAGATGAATCATGCGGGGTCCGTTAGACCGGTCGGACGTTGTAGTGTTAAGTCCATTACGGTAACTGTTATAGTTGTTTGTTTAAGTCATTATCTTATTCTTTGGTTAGGGCTTAAGATTTATTCGGTTACGCCGATTTTGATTGTCTTGAGGTGTGACTTTTATCGTTATTTAAAAAAGTTAAGTTGTACAAATATCAACTGTGGTATGCGTAATTCTTTCCCGAAGAGTTACCAAATCTTATAATTATTATTAACTAATCCTGAGAGCTTATACAAAGTAATTCAATCAACGATAATTAGAATTGGATTGACTTGAATTACCGAAAATCTTATGAAAATTCTAAACAGTTTCAAAGCAATTGTCGCTTTTCTAGACCCTATGGTCAATAACACAGACAAGTAGAATAATATACTTAATTTTACACCGTTAGAGTACCAAAGTTTGACACAAACATCCATTTAGGAAAAAATAGAAAATCCCCAACAATCCCCAAAAATATAAGAAGGATCTTCTTTCCATCATCAAGAGCAGAAAACTTACCCATGGTATGTCTCAAAGAAGATTTTAATACAACTACAAAACAAAAGTAACCAATACCCGATACAAAAGAAAGTAATCTCTAACTACTAGAACATGGAACAAGTCGAGACGTATCAAGTATCATTTTAATAGGCAATTAGATCTGTGAAGAACAACATTACCTACCAGGCATCCATGACCTTGCTGAAGGTCTCAACACCAAACATGAAACAGACCATGCTATACTGGACGATACAGCCAGTATAACGAGGACTGCTGAATGAATGATAGTGGGAACTGTTAGAGGTTTAAGAATCGTGGTTGAGACAAAGATGGGGTTGCTACTTATTCTAAAAAGGGCTATTTGTTTTCATCCGTCACTTCTTAGTAAAACAAACAATGAATAAATACGGAGGACTATTGTACTGTTTCCCATAGCCCTATTGTGCTCATTGTCACCTTTGTGGACTATTGTGGGCAGTTTTTTGTAAACTTTTGTGTGGCAACTGAAATTGTGCGGCTGTTTGTGGCTACTGTTGGTTAATTAAAGGACTCTTACTAAGAAAACTGACTCTTTTAAATAGGACAATATTGGGAAACCCGAATCATGATCCGAAAATAAAAAAGAGCTATAGTTTCCAGGATGAGTTGGACTCTTTCTCAGAGGATTTAGATATTTTTTTTGCACAAGGACCATTTTCTCTGATTTCACAGTGTTTAATCTTAAACATGATGGAATTTTTACAAAACACTTTGAGTTTAAATATTTTAAGTGATTTTTAAATATTCATTAGTGATTTGCATATTCACACCTATTGTTATCATGAAAAACAAACAAAAAATGTGCTTATTAATATTAATGAATTACCCAAAACACTTTACAGTAGTTTATAAACTTCCATAACAATTAGAAAACATATTCGGAATTCTCCAAATTTCTCCGGCTGCGCACGTCATAGAAACGTCAATCACGAACCGCGCTGGGTGGCAGAGGTCACCGATCATCGTCTTCTACAAATATACCAGCTTTCTGGGTGCCCATACAAAATGATAAATCATGCAAAACTATTCTTTATCCCGCAGCATTAATTTGAAATTTAACCTTACCAAGCCGCATCATTATCTTTGTGAAATCTCTTCGCTGTATCTCCCTTTTTTGCTTCTAAACATTCATGTCATTCTCTAGAATAAACAAGTCGACACAAAAGGGCCTAGTCACTATCCCTTTTTATTAATATCGGTGGCTGAATGGACACAAAGGGTTTTGTACTCATTATGTGTAATCGGAACTGCTCAGGTGTTATATTATAGCAATAATGGGCTTATAGATAATAGACCGCAAATGAAGGGATACAATTTCATGGGTGGTTTTTCGCTTTATAGTTTGAGGAAGTGGTCAGGTTGGAAAATGTAGTGGTTGAGGTTTACCTTTCATTGATTTTCGGTAAATAACGTATAATTCGCAAAGGTTTAGCACAATTAAATTGATGTTTTCGGGAAGCTTCGAGTGTACCTTCAGGTTTTGATTTTATGAAATCTTGCTTGAATTTGTAAACGTAGATCATGTCTACCTCTATAGAATTGGTTAGACTACACAGTTCATAGTACATTCAAATAATTACTTAACGTTTGTTTTTGATGAGATAAATTAAAAGTGGCAGGTCACGTTAGTTTCGCATTCCAAATGATTATTTTGATTGCGACTGACACTCAATATTATCCATAAAAGTTTGTTATTTCAATCTGTTAAATTAAAAAAAAAACATGTAACAACGAGCTATCCTCACATCAGATAAACTTCGCATTTTTTTTTTGTGGATCTGGAATATTCTAAAGAAAAAACCGTTATAAGCTCGTACATAGTCGAACTCTCATTACCAATGTTGCTGCGCTTTATCTACTTGACTTTTATCCCAATACACGTAAGCATCGGATTCCAAGCAGTAGATACACAAGCGTATCATCAGCGATTAGCCATCTTAAAACAAAGAACATCAAAGTCACGATCACAAAACTTTTCCAATTTCTATCCGAAAGAAGCCCTCAAAGAGATTTGCATGAGGTCCGCACAATGAACGGTGTATTTTGCAATATTTTCAATACCCCAGCATGGGTCCAACTACTCGGGGGTCCTTCTTTTGTCCTCCACTTTAATATCTGTGGGAATGGACATACCGACTCCATTTAGGTAATTTATCATTCTTAAACGAGTGAGGAGACTCTCCACTATTATCCTTCGCCGTGTAGTCTTTCTAGTCTTGAAAGGGCGCAGTCTTCGCCCTTTGTCCGGACTTGTTCAAATTAATGACGTATTTGGCCCCAACGGGTTTTGGTATTAGCGATTTTGAGCACCGGACACAGGAGTCCGGTGTCCGATATTTATGAATTATTAGCCATTTCGGGTTCCCATAAAATCTATGTGCTGGTATTTACCGCGCTGGACAAGGGTCAGTCTTCAAAAATATTATTACTTTGATTTATTTTTTCGGACCTCAGGTAATGCTTGTGAATTTGCATAATTCGAAAATAACGGACCGTAAATCTAAATGAAATGAGTGTCCAAAATTATGACATGAACGAAGAAATTTATTCAAACAGCCTAATTTAGTTTAAACATGTCAAGTTAGTATAAATAACGACTACAAATTTTACAATCAATGTCTCTCATTCAGAGTTAAACTACGTAAAAAATGCGAAGACCATCAAAATTAACATATCAATGTAGGGTCAGTATAAAAAGGCGAGATGACCACAGCATCCCTGGGTCAAAGGCCAGCGTTAGACAGGTGCCACGAGCCCAACACGCTTTCTTTACAAATTCCCGATAAACTTGGGGATGACATACAAATTAAGACGTTTTTAAATGTCCAGTAGTAGACAGTGGACACGAGGCGCCTTAAAAAATGGGGAGATGAACGAATTATAGGAGATTTAAAAGTAAAATGTATGTGATGCGGGAATTATAACAGACTGACATTAGCATAACTTGAACGCTGCATGCTGCGATTTGTTAAATGGTAATGATACTCGACGTTTCTGAATTTATTGTCGCGGTATGTTTTTCTTGGTAAATATTTACATGTACAAGTTTATTTTATACAAAAACCTGCATGGAAATAAAACATCTAACTTAGATGACACTTGGGACGAGGTAATAGAACTTTTACGAACAGTGGTAGTAAAATTTAACAATAATGCTTGAAGCAAAGCGTGCATCGTCGTCACCAACACAAAAGAAAATTAATCAACTGGAGACAGTAATGAGAAAACAAATTTAGCGTGCATTAATGCTTCAGACAGATATCCCAAAGAATTCAATGTCGCATGGAAATTAATGATTATCCACAAAGCGGACCGGTCGGATTGTCCGTCCGTTAATTTATTACACGTAAACACTTCCAGATGACCGTTAACCATGATGACGGATAGTAAAATTTAAATAGAAAGTAAACAACACTTGGACAAATATACTCGTTTTATAAAAATGTCAAAGCTTATATTGCCAGTGTTAAATTTATACGCGGCTAAAACGATGAACTCGAAGACTATTTGTGGGATGTCAATTTTTTTGGAATGTTTACTGATTTTTTATATTGGCGTCTTCTGTTAAACTTATTAGTCGAATATATTTCGTTTTTTATGTTTTTTATTAACAATTCGAATATTTTATTATTCATGTGTGGTAGTAATGTAGGAGCTGGTAGCTACTTTGCGTTTCTTTGATTAATTTTGCTAATAACTTTTGGAATATTTTTCAATCTTATTCTTGTTAGACCTTTGGCTTTAATTAAACATAATTTCTAATTTTCTTTGAAGATGAAGAGTGTCATTTATTTTATTTGGAGTCTAAATCCTTGGTTCATCTACTATAAAGTTAGCTCTAATATTGCTGTAGCCATCATCCCAATTCTTCCTTGCATTAAACTGTATTTCTTCTTTTAACAAGGCACCATCTCTCTCCGGACCCTTAGCATCACAAAGCGTCTGATTTTCATCAGCATGTTGAAGCATAATGCTGTATAATACTTTCATTAGCGTGTCATGAGTTGTGTCATTTGTCAACCAGTTGATCGTGGCTGCTGTCACACCTTTTGGCTTGATTGGCTCTTTTGATGGTGCAAGGGAATTTTGTTTATTTAAAAAAGTGTTGTAATTTTCATAACTGATTGTGCTCGGTCTAATTATTGTACCTAGATGTGTACAACACTTGTTCTTCTCGGCGTCCTATCCCATATCACATTAATTATTACCTACAAGACCATTGTACTTTCTCTAAGATAGACGGTAATGGCTGGTCATAAGATACACATCATTTGCAAAATCTCAACGTCTCTTTTAAGTTCCAATACAACATGACATTCCAAAACGCTTCATAAATGAAACAAAGCGCAGATGTTACGTGAAAGTAAAACCTATCAAATATCAGCCGTCGATCCCGACTTACCGACCAACTCGGACTTTAGACGTAAACCTCACTACCGTGCGCTGAGGCAAATCGTATAAGATTTTATCGCAGGATTATCTTGGGTTATCGCACATCTGTCTCTTACCAACCAACATAGCTTTACTTCCAGTGACCATAAGTTCTAGCTCCAAATCCATTGCGTTCCCAATTTGACTCCTAAAGTTCTAGTCTCAAAACAAACTCTCAATGTATTCTGAATTTGTTGTGTTCGTCGGTGTGTGGTGTCTTCGAAACGCTTGCAAAAGATTAGGACGGTGGAAGCGTGATCTTAGTTACATAAGGTATTTATGTAAAGCTGTATCGTCCGGACAGATCGAACGTTTCGATAGTAACATTGTCTGGAGAACTATTGGCATTGTTCAATGTACTTAGACTTTTGAGCAGATGGGATGTGATCGATGATATTTTTGTTGATATAGGATAGATATAGGGTACCGTTTTCTGGGGTATAGATGTTTTTTGGTTTATTATGGTTATGTTTTGTAGATTTTTCTTCTTTTGTAGCATATCCAATAAGGTACTTAAAGGTTGCATGTCGACTCCGAATGCTTCTTTTACATGGCCAGCAGTAATCAATTAGATACTTAGACATAATAACACTAATCATACGTCATCGTTTAGTTATGTCTCTGGCTAAATGTTTTCATTTCTTTCATTTCTCTCAATACAATGATCTTGGAGAAGATTTACTGCTGCGATTTATTTTAATTTGGCATGTTACATTAATTTATTGCACAAAATACTGCGCAGACAAGCAAACGTACCTAGTTGTAAATTCGCCCTTTCTTTTTAAATCAACCATACCAAAAACACCAATAACCACTTCCACATTTAAAATTTGTCCCCCTAACCACGAATCTCATAAACAGAAAAACAAAACAAAATAACATCTTAGGACCAATCGTAAAACCACTCAAGAAGTTAAAAACAATTAGCTATATAACTGGCTGGATTAAAACCACCCTTTTTTATAAAACAAAAAGATTAAAAAACAATACAGGGGGAGAAAAAAGTAGAGTAAAAAGTTGTCTCTGAATTTGTCTGCTGACAACATCCATCTCAATCAATTGTAGCCTCATCCCTGAGGAGTTAACCCTTCCCTCCCTGAGGTAACCCTCTGTAACCCAATTAATGAAGGGTTTCGTGTGACCGCAAAAAAATTCAAATTGAAATGTTAATTTGATATGTGAGGAGGAGATTGTGGTAGCGTTGATTAGAACAAGTTTAATTTTAATGTGAAAAAGTTCAAAGGTTTTGGTGACAGAAAATAAATGCTTTTCAGCACTCTGTTTCGTGTTACCAACATAACGTTATTTCTTCGTAATTCAAACTGCATAAAAACTACTTTACATTAAAATTTCAATACCTCTTTATAATGAAACATCAAACCTGTATTCCTTGAAGGCTTAGGTAGAGCTGAACAAATCTAAATAATATTTTTTTTGCAAATTTCTGATATTTTTCCAGCATCTTAAAAGTCCCAAACAGGAAGTTTAACATGCAACGTTAGGTACAGTAAACACAGATAGCAACATAAATCAGCGTGTAACTGATTAATAGTGCATTCAACGTCGCGTCACTTTGCTTCGGAACGATGGTGACTGGTTGACTAAACGTTCGCGTGCGGAGGTGCATGTGAGGGTTGTAGGGATCGGAAGGCAACTCGTTGTCGACTTAAGGTTAATGGTAATGTACTAGACTACATAAGTAACTAGGTTCTAATTAACAATACGTACACGGTTCGATTTCACATCTTGGTACGCTAGAAACTCGACTTGGAGGATTTTAAATAACAATAAAGTAGCATTTCCAAGTTGGAGAGGACAAAAAAAAAAAGGCAAGCCTATGTGAGGTAAGCAGACTATTTAGAAACTATCATGAAAAGTAGTAGGTTATAAGGGCAAGCCATGATTATATGCATGTATGAAAGTGACGCCACGTAAATTGGAATTCACTGAAAAATAACTCCTACCTCTGACTCAGCTGAATTATAGTGCGGTTTGTTTATGATTTTTGCCTTTCTAATTGTCTCTGGTATTTCCCTGCTTCACAAGCAATCCCAAAAACTTTCAAGAATTTGCCAATGCCAGCCGTAATAAAACTACATATCTACCACCCAAACAAATTGTCGCTAAAGCTGTACGTGTGAGTAATAACTTCTGCCTTCAACTTACTGTAGAAAGTGTCAAAAAACTACATTAATAATACCTGGGTGGAAGGCAGACAAACGCTTACCACGTATTCAGTACATCATTGCGACCCCTACCCCCCCTACCTAAATATTTTTAATCGGTAATTTAAAAAAAAACAGCTGCATCCTATGTATATGATTTTTTTAAGATTAATCGATGAAAAATTTCTATGTGCGGGGGTTCAAAATGATGTAGTTGATACTATACGTGATGGTCGAATCAATGATAAAAAAACAAAAAAAAGGTTTCTTGCATAAACTTGTACAACTTTTAAAAAATCCATAGCCTGAATTCACTCAGTGCTGGATTTAGGCCTCTCTTTTCTTTTGTTACCGACACAGCTCTAAGAATTGCCAAACTGATGTGGGCGAAGGAAGGATATAGGTAACTTGGAAAACAGACAGCGGTTACTGACGGAGATCAAATTGAATTAGATGAAATGGACTGTAAAAAAAATACAAGATTATCACGAAAACTTACTAAAAAATAAAAAATAAAATCATAACGAAAGAAGAATAGTACCCAAAAGAAGCCATTGTGTATAATAAAACAAGTTGATATTTGCATAAACATGGAAAATAAAACATAAAACCAAACTAAGCTAACATTCATCTTATTTTTGTATATATTTATGTTATCTTTTGAACAACACCTCGTTTGTCAAATGTGGATGATAGCTTTACGAGAATATCATGAGGATCCATTTAATGTGCTCGGGGCTTTAATTTATTATAAGATTGGATGTGTCGTTTTCTCTATGGTTGCCATAGAGTTTGTTAGTTCAAATTATAAATTTGATTATAATCAAATGCTATGATATCTTGGGCGAAGTCTTCAAATTTAACAAGCCCCCCTAGTTTCTAGTAAAGAAGAAAAAAAAGTCGAAGACAAAAGTCGTGATTTTCTTATATATATTATAGCTATGGACCAAATTTGATAAAGAATCATTTAAATGTGCCCATATTTAATGAATAATAGAGAATACCCGCACTCGCACGATTTTCAAAATTTTTAAACCTCATCATCTGCCTTTTCCCAACTGTATTGGGGTCGGCTTCCAGTCTAACCGGATGCAGCTAAATACCAGTATTTTACATGGAGCAACTGCCTATCTGACCTCCACAATCCAGTTAGTACTGGGTAATACAATACCCCTTGGTAAGACTGGTTGTCAGACTTTCGGGCCACTGACTACCTGTAACGACTGCCAAAGATCTACAAATGACAGCCGGGACCAACGACTTAAAATGTTTTCCGAGGCACGGAGCCAACTCGGTAAGTAATGGGTCAGCCATCCACAGACCAACCTAGGCAAGGGTGGCTTAACCTGAAGATTGATCCGACCGGCAAGTATTATTTAGCCACGAGCACCTCAATTTTTTTTTAACCTATTTCACAAAAATTGCTTATGCTACAAATTTTGAATATTGCACCGTATATACATATAGCACTCGGCTTTCATCATCGGATGAGTAGTTTCGGATATTCTCTGATACATACAAACCTATAATTTTTACCTTTTTATAATATGAGTGATCAAATAGCTCTCTCTGGTATAACCCTGTTCGACTCACAGCCACAGATACCCTACCCCACTCACGTCATTCCCACTTCAACACAAGCAAGCTCACTTACAACACATTTATAAAAAGCCGAGCACAATAAGAATTGATTAGCGATGATTGGTCCCAACCCAGTCCTGTAGGGTACTGACCTGATAGAAATTAATTATTCAAAGTATGTCCCGACGACAGACTTGTTAAAGATATTGTTTGTGAGATTCTTCTTACATTTTTGATGTGACTGCAATGCTGATGGTGTTGGTGGCTATTAATTGGGTTGTTTGAGACTCGTAATGTGATTATTCGAAAGAGGAAGGAAGGACTGTTTTTGGGCAATTAAGAGGCCTTTTCTTTATTGCTATTGATATTTACGTTGTTGAAGTTTATTTTTGTGGAAATCAAAGACGTTTTATATTGCCATAAGGTTACAAGTTCAGGTCGTAAGTTGTTCAAACCATTTCAGAACTATTCGATTGATTTTGCTGGTGTTCGACAGGAAAATCGATGTATGATTGATTGATTGCGCATGATCATGTCAAGTTCTAGACCAATCCACTGGTGACTTGGCATTGACGTTAGAGAACGTTATGTTATACCCAGTATCAATTAAATCAAAGGTGAAGGAAAACATCGTGAGGAAACCGTCTATGTGTGGATGTCCCAGAGCCAAAAAGTTCGAAGATATCATCCATCCATCCATATCAACCTGCACTGGGCCTGCGTGGTGGATTGTGACCCAGGAAGGGTGACCTGTGTTCTAACAGTTGACAAATCATACGCTGATTATATTATATTCAATGATAACCCAGAAATCTCACGACATTATCAGCATACTCTTAGCATGGGTAATGATTCGAGTAAGAAGAAGTATTTAGATTTTATTCAGTGTTTCACTTAGTAGTTTTAGTTAAGACTGAGGGGCGGAAACAGACTATCATTAGTATGTCTATTATGTCATTATTTATATATTCTATACCACCGCTAAAATCCAATACCAACAAAATGAAATTGACAAAAAATCTACATATAACCTAATCTACTATCTTCACATGCGCAAAATCACGTAAGCAAGTACCTCTACTTACCTTTTTTCACCCACCACCTCTAAGCAGAACAAACAGAAAGCCTGCCCGGGCCACAAAGGACTCAAAGAGCGAGGGCCATATTAAAATTTCCTTCGAAATAATCCGTACACAACACAATATCAAAATTTAATATCATTTTAATCTTAATTCTCCTTATTAATGTTGGCCAAGGAGGGTTGAGCAGGGCTGGGAGCGTATACCTGGAGGTTTTACAAGTTTAAGAAATTAAATGAGAAAGAGGGAGGATTATATTGGTTTGATGTGTAGCTATAGAACATACTTACATAAACTCGACACATGTTTTCTTGATGATAAACAGAAACTAAATAAAACTGTAAAACATGGTAATTACCAAAAGCTTACTGCTGAATATGACGGCAATCTACCATAACAAGAATGAATTCCACACGAAATTAATAGGTCTCATCTGGTCATTTAGGTGAATACCAGACAAGCATTAAATAGATAAAGAATTGATTCAAGAATTTTCAATAGGATTTTCTATCCTTTTGTCTGAGAGGACAAATAGAGTTGAAATTCTTATTTTCTATTATATTTTACCATTTTATATTTCAGGTAACCCTACAACATCTCAAAAATCTTCGAATCTAAACCCTCAACACACAACATTCAACTCAACCACTCAAGCCCCAAGATTCAAACTCACTTAACTAAATCTCTAGCAGAAGGTAGAACCATTCAAAAGCAGGTAAGTTCAAAGATAACGCTTGTCTTCGGAATAAGGCTTAATTAGGTCGAATTACTTTCGTCGAAATCTTCGGAATTAACATTTTATGATTCTGTATAATGTAAGAACGGTTCAAACAGACAATGGTGAGATTAGCGCTGAGAGGGAAACATTAAAAGATCTCTCTGTTTAATTCCAAGGTCTTTCATTTACACAAGTAAAGTCATCGAAAAGACTAGCTTCGTGTAGTCATCATCATCATTATCAGCCTACAACAGTCCACAGTGCTGGACATAGGCCTCTTCAATCCCACGCCACTTAATTCGACGCTCGACAACTCTCATCCAGTTGCTACATACCAGCAACCCCCTGGAAAGATCTTTTGCTCTACCGAGCCTGAAGGCGTCCCATTTGACGCTCGCCGATCGTGGTCTCCACTCAAGAACGCGTTTATCCCACCAGTCGTCGGTTCTACGGCTAATATGGCCGCCCGTTGCCTCTAAATCGCATGCTTCTTGTAGTATGAGGAGTTTTTGGTCCTACGAGACGCAGATCATGACTGAGTGAAGCAAGTGTATACCTACTAGACTATTTTTCAGTCGACTACTACTCATAAGACTCGTCAATTTTTTTATCTCCTCCTCAAAATCTGCCCTTTACACTTAGGACACAAAAAAAAACATTTATTTCAGATTCATCCAAAGATAAAAGATAAAAAAAAAAGATAAAAGAAAAGAAGATAGAAGTGGAAGAAGAGAAGAGCCTTTCTCAAGTCAGAAGCAGGAGAGCTTATTTCTAATGGCGACTTCTAAAACTGATTATTCCGATGAAGCAAGGAAAAGCACCTACTTTACATTTATTATTCACTATCAAAGACTCATAGATCGGGCATTGGGACTATTTTCATACAAAAATTTTGATCTCGAACATTTTCGATTTTGACACACGAATGCTACCTGACAAACGGGCGTATGACACTAGACCAATCTATATTACTATACTCTATGCACTAGACAGAACGATTTGTTATTAAGTAGTAGCAAGTTTTTGGATTGCGATTTTCATCGTCTTGTCCCGTCTTTCTCTCGTAAATATTTGAATGTGTTTACTATACACAGTTAGGAAAGTATTCTGAAAATGAAATAAATACCAGAGGGGTAATTGAGTAGCACTTACAATCGTATTGCCTTTTCTTTAACGTTCATTGCGTTATTTGCACTGCGCATTTCCCAGCACATTCATTTGATTAAGTTTCCATTGAAAATCTTGAGGTTTTGATCGAAAGCGAATTACGCAGTTGGGGTGCAGGTAAGCAAACATAGATTAACAGCCCGTATTCACAGGACAGTAACAGTTCATTACTCATAAAAAGGGTGAATATTGTCACCACCTCGTTACCGGGGTAGATTCTTTAATTAAAACATTGAAGCCACCCCCTGATGGATCACTGGCCGCTAATTGATGGGCTTTGTGTGTACCGGGTTCGAGTTCCGGGCGTGTTTCACTATATTAACTTTTTACACCTCTTCTGTGTGTAATTAATATTTGTGATCTAGCTGTAGGTCCGTTTATCTGTGATAACGGTCTGTTTTTGGTAGAACAGAAAAGACTGCAATTTTGGAGCAATATTGTAAAATAACATAACATAACATCATGCTTGTAATCCCTGAAGGTTTAAGCAGAAATGTACCTGATAGTGCACCCACATTACGCCAGTTATGTTTAAGTCCTATGTAATTGGAGGCGAGCATATTGTTATCAGGCGGGCACAAATGAAGAGACTCCGTGGCTTCTACAGAGAAACTCCTGATGAAAAAACCCAATATCACTGCCTGACCCGGGAATCGAACCCGGGACATCATGCTCAGCAGTGGCACTTGCAGCCACTACACGAACGAGGCAGTAGTTATTATTAAATTATCATGACACATTCAATGTGCTGCTTGGGTTTTAATTTACAGAGGTGACTAACACAAAAAAATTGAGATTTTTGTGTTTAGGTACTTTATACAGGTTGGAAAGGACAGCGATGCTAAGCCGGTTACCACGTGTTTGTTCGGCACACCATTCTGAACCACCCTTCTCCCACACACAGACATTTTTCGTCGTTTATAAAAAAATCAGCTGTGCAGTACATTTTGACGTGTAGGTATTGCAGTTTTGTAGGAAACAGCTATTTTTTTATTTATTTTTTAAATTTTCTGTGTGGGGTGTTCAGAATGATACAGTACGGTGGCAGCCGGCTTAGCGTCGGTGTACCTTCCATCCTGTTTAGGTTAGTTTATTACTGTTTAGGTTACTATCTATATAGAATCTATGGGCCATCGTAACCTGAAATAAATGATGTTATGTATGTTATGTTATAAAAACGTTTTTGCAAAAAAAAATAACCGACCTCCAAACAAAACGCAAAAAAAAGTGGAAAATAACTTTACTTTCGGAAGTCGGTGACTATGGTTTGTTTCATTGACTTTTTTGGCACCGACTTCCGAAAGTAAAGTTATTTTATGCTTTTTTTAGTGTTTTTTTTTGGAAGACTGTTATTTTTTTTTGCAAAAACGTTTTTTATTTTACCCTTTTCATCGAAATCGGTTCAGTAGTTTGATTTCAAAACCAAACTACTGAACCGATTTCGATGAAATTTCTATGGGACCAATCGGAAAGTAGATCCATTCAGATAAAAGAAGAATTTTTCAAATCGGTTCATAAAGGACGAAGATATGAGGTAACAAACACAAAAATTTCCAGCTATTTTGATTTAAAAACCAAACTGCTGAACCGATTTTGATGAAATTTCTATGGGACCAATCGGGAAGTAGATCCATTCAGATAAAAGAAGAATTTTTCAAATCGGTTCATAAATGACGAAGATATGAGGTAACAAACACAAAAAAATACAACCGAATTGAGAACCACCTCCTTTTTTTGAAGTCGGTTAAAAAGACGTATTATTTAGCTCGCTTCATCTGACTTGCTCGTACTGGACAAGTGGGCTTTTGACCACATCTATTCTCTTCGCTTCAAGGCAGCGTCTTCGCAAGCAGAAAATTACGCTAAAAACAAGAAAACTAATGGGTTATTTTATTTTAAAGTCAATGCTAAAAAATGTTATTTGATACAAAAACATTCAATACAGGGTATCGACAAACGAAATACGTGAAAAAACCGAACACAGAGAAGTACCAGAGCAAAATCGAATAAAAGTTAATCAACCCCGAAAAGTTGTGAATGCGAAACGTAAGGTACTTTCCACATTATTGCTGGCTGAATGGCGTTTCAGACAAAACGAGCGTTATTAAAGAACCCATCACGACACAATGCGCCGATGACAAAACTCTTACTTTGAACTCCTTCCTAATCGCAGGGAAAACTTTATTTTGTGGAGAAGGGTTCGCATAAATGTAAAAGACATTCGACTCCCTCGAAAATGTATTTTGCCTTGTCCTGATTTTCATGTCCGTTTCTGTTTTTCAAACTTCGTCGGGCAACTTCAGTAACAATTTAAACAATAATTAGTAGACGTCTAAATATTAGGTGTTGACCAGCATTTAATATTATAAATAAAATAACTGTATGTCTGTCTGATGACTTTTGACACCTTAACGACTGTACGGATTTCAATAAATGTTGGCACATATTTAGACCATGCCTTGGGTTAACATACAGGCAGAGACTGAAGTAATACCGCCATAGGACAATTTTCACCCCGGTATTGCATTCCCGTAGGACAATTTCCTGCATCATCACGGGTGTAGCCGCAGAAAAAGCGCATGATCTGAGAGTACACACATTTCTAAACATTTAGTTGCCACTTTTCATCAATTAACTTGGTCCTGGCTAACATTAGATCTTAAAAAGTACATATTCTGAATTCCTCTAAAAACAAACAGCAGTATATTAAAAATCACTTTTATGATAAGTAAATTGTAGCTAGACAGAGCAGTGTAAATCAATCACAGTTAATGGACGCAAAAAGTGCTATAAACGAACATCGGCGTATAATGTCGACGGAGACATTAATGTGGTCAGCTGTGGTCACACCACTTTATTGGTGTCACATCGTAAAATGATAACTACTATGTGTTTTTTGTTTTTATCGAGCTTGTGGTGGTAACTGTATGTAATGATGTTCAATAAAAGCTTTTAACTATTTGCGGTGAAAGTATTGTCATGACTTTTACACATAAGGTTAAAACAAGTGAAAACCATACGTAAGTTTTTTTTTAATGAGCATTCTTAAGAGGCCGTTCTTTAATCACGCCTCCCCCTTAGTGATACGTCATGAGATTTACGGCTACCCGCCCTCCCTCTTCCCTGCATCACGTGTATTTTTTACTATTGAAAAGACAGATAGTTTCAGAAAGTCTTAACAAAAAAGAAAACGGATATTTTAGAGAAAAATCGCTTACTCGGGTTTTTAGACCAAAACTCGCTTGCTCGGGTGTTGAATCCATTATTGGTACAAAATATTTTACAAGTCACATTAATTTTCGTCCCACGATTAAAATACGCGTGATTGTCACATTATAACCACCCCCCACCCCATCGTAATTAATCGTGATTTTTCTCTAACCACCCCCCCTGTTCAAACCTCACGTGATTAAAGGACGACTCCTAATCAGCGTATAATATCCCCTCTGCTGGGCCACAGTCCTGCTCTAGATGAGAGGTTTCTGCAAATGAGTTTTTTTGAGAAAACAAAACATCCAACTCGCTGCTATTGATGTCACGACCTATCAACTTCTGTCGCTCCTTTTCTACCTTCATCTTCGGATATCAGTAAATCCGAAGATAAAATACGATACACGATTATAAAAACAACGTTTACTCTTTCTAAAATATTTACTTAAGTAAGTAGCTAGTTTACCCAAGGTCCACCCCAAGTAAAAATCAGACGATTTTTTTTCTCCCTTTTGATTTTTTAGTGTGTTAAGGATTCAATACACCAACCTTACCACGAGTACACCCAACCGCAATGGTTAAAAGACAAAGGCACCATGGTTTTGTTCGACATCGGCGAGGGGCGCGGGCGAACGGTAATGAAAAACATGGGAGCCACCGCCCCATGTCCCGATTGACTCGCATATCGATTCGCGGCTCGATTCACTGATTTTAATTAGAATTTTAAAAAGTGTGACTTGTTTTGGAGAATGTACGTGTAATTGTTGCCTGAAAGATAAAGCAGAGGGCCTACTGATAGTTCTTATTTGAGCTAATTTATAGAAGAAGAAGGAATAGACAAGAAAGAAAATAGGTATATTTGGCACATGCCACAGGTGAACACAAGTGTCAAAAAAAATACTTAACAAGAAAAAAAAACTTAAATCTAAACACACAAAAAGGAGTGAATATTATTGTGTGTCCCACGGTTGCGCCAAATAGGCCCAGTTCAGCAAACTGCCGAGCAGCAAGACTGCCCGAAGCTGGTTTTCAACTGGAGCTGACCTGAGTGATTTAGCGATCATCCTTTACGTGCTGTTATCTTCCGTTTGTTCCTAACTGGTCTCCTTGGTTTTGGTCATTTTTGCATACCACGATAAGAAATTAATTGGCAGACTTTTAATAGCCCCATAATACTTAGACTTAAATATGACTGGCGAAATGTGGGTGTACACGTCTGCCTAAACCTTCGGGAATGAGCGGTTGTGATTTTATGTAACGTTCTTTCCCAAAAATCAGGAATTGGGCTTTCATTGGTTGGGTTCACAAAGGTTGGATTAAAGTTACATTTTACAAGCTATTGTATAGAATCTGGTTCATCTAACCTTACAGACAGATGTGTTGCTGGGTAGTTTGTTCCGCCACTTCTTCTTCCCAGCTAAAACACTAGGAAGTGGCGAATGGCGGGCGTTTTGGGGGACTGTCTCTTGTAAACTCGACGTTCGAAAAGTGCTGATTATCAGCCTAATTTGAATAAATGACTTTTGATTATATGCCCAACATTTTCCTTTAAAATAAGCAGGTTGTTCGTCAAATCAAGTTTGTTCTAGAGTGTGAACCTTTCAATTTGAAGCTAGTATCATCGGGGGTGTAACTCAGTGGTAGAGTGTCTGCTTCGCATGCTGAAAGTCCTGGGTTCAAATCCCAGCACCTCCAACCAACGAAGCTTTTTGCTTTCTTTCCATTGAAAAATTGCTTTTCTATTCATGTTTTGCTGAACATCTAATGTGATAGCGAAGCATCGTTCATTATTATTTTTATTCTGTCTTTCTTTCTTTATTGTGTGGTTAGTGCCTAACCTGGTGTCAGAGTTTTTATGCCGCCCATGGGCTTCTGACTTGACTTATTACACTGATAATTCATTGCTTATTTAGTACATTGATTTCCTGTCTAGTCCACTTCATTCATGCCAAGCTTATTGGCTTCATGTTTATCTGTGTTTGTCTGTTTTCCAGAAACTTCTACAATAAATTAGGCATACCTATTTCTTAGGGATGATTTCGTCATCTCTAAGAAACATTTAACCCACAAAAAACAAAAATAAATTCCCTATTTACAAAGACGCAGCATACTTACATGCCAACATCACTCGGACTCCGGCATCGACTCGAGTGTATCAAGTATTCGAGTGGAACAATACTAGTACAATGAATGTTTGTGGCTGTATATCATCGCGGCGAGCCCGGACAATGGCGCCCGCAGCCGGCGCTTGCGCATAGCTTGCAGGAGAAAGCGATCTTGATACGTGGAGAAATGTTTTTGTGATCTTCTACCGTTTTTTTTTTTATATTTTTCACTATTTGTGTGTACTAGTATAGATAAATGATACATTAACAAGAATAGGAAACAAATGACCTTTATACCTAATGAATAGCTCTAGCTAGAGCCATCTTAAGATGAACGTGTCAGGGTAGCCCAGCCCCGCCAGGGAATCATATCTTAATCAACATACAACCTGACACTGACCTACTAATTGCAAAAAAAACGTCAGAAAATTTGAATTTCGCCCTACCCATTCGCTTCCCTACCTTCTGATTTCTTTTTTTAAAGAGTTTGGTCTATGGCTCTGTGTAAAAAACATACGTTGCATACTTTATCGGAGTCACTTCCTGAAAGTAACTTTTTAAAGTAAAAATACATACCTAAAAACTCTTTATCTATAGGGTCAAACAGCAACTTACAAAACTGTTATTCTATATTTATTGTGTTTTCAAAGACCATCTTAAATTCTTTGGGATTTATTATATTCCATAAAATAAACCAAAGTATCAAAACTTCTCCCTCCAAGTACAACCACTAAATACCACGTTATAAACTAACCGACAATGTCCGTCGGTCAATAATACATTCAAGCTTAAACACTGAAAACACACCCTCACTTCCCATGACCCACGACATTGTCCCACAAAACAATTGGAAACTGTCTCAAAAATACCACCAAGATGACCAAACTATCAAACACTCAGAAAACCTCCTACACGTCCTTATTAAAAAGGACTAAACCCCAAAATTGCACGCGTTGGGGTTGTGCAGCTGCAAAAGTATCTTTGTGAACAACAAAACCTCTTTTGTATCGCTTCGTGTAGTAGTCCAAACACATGCTTAGAAGGTTTTGTTCCAGGGGTCGGTCTTTGGTCAGCCGCGATTTATTGGTAGTCGTAGGCGCAGGATTAGTGTTCCGATCTCTTTAAATATTATTTAAGTACCGTGGGAAGACGGTGTTTGGCAATAGGATGGTGATCTTTTGACAGTTAAGATGCTAAATGGGTCGGAATGGGAGCTTTGTGAAAGATTGATACAAATGTCGCTGATAAAGATGTTTTGGTCGCAAATGGAATGACCGTTAGTGATGTTTATCAGAAGAAAAATAAAAGTATTAGAGCTCATTGAACAGCCAATGAGCAAAGTCGAGAGTGCCTAAGACAACCGCTTTGAAAGCGTATCATATTTTTACTAAGATTATAAACAGGATTGTCAAAAGCATTTCGAGAGCTTATGGCAACCTAGTACAATTAGACTTTTCCGTCATTGTTAACGTTGCTAGAATATCACGTCTTCTATTCCCAAAGTAACGAGAACAGCTTCAAACAATAAAAACCAATTACAAAAGGAATCGTTTTTGTAAAAAACAATTATGTACCTCATTGACAGTCATCATCTTCCTGCCCTTGTCCCATGTTCCATTCTCCTCTGTTAACCGTCACGCTATCATTTCCTTCTTTTTCTTTCATATCCTGTCCCACACAATCCATCCACCGTTTCCTTGGTCTTGCTTTCCCTTTCCACCGATCAACATTTATGTCCATAACTCTTTTAATCACATGCGATTCAATCAGTACCTCATTGACATCGACTGTTAAAGATTTGTCTATAACACCTGCTCTATCAGGGATCCCTTCTTTTCGCATAATGTTCTTTGTCCTAATATACTTCGGCATAACGATTTTGGCACAATTTGTTTTGGCATAATAATACTTCGGCATAATTTTTTTAGGGATACATTTTATGTTGGCATAATCATCTTAAAGACTAATTTGTTTTGGCATAAATTTGATTCGCATAACGTTAGTGCCTAATGCCTTAAAAATTTAATATGCTGTGCAACAAAAATTAGTGACAGAACCGAATTGCTGCAAAACCGACTCCACGTAGTCTTGTTTGTCCTACCCCTAGAGTGTAATTTAAAATCGCGTAGGCGCGTAGGGGCGAGGCGGCCCGCGGGCTGAGGAGCAGGCGGCTGCGAGCGAGCCGCCGCGGCTGAGGCTGGCCGGCTTAGCCGGCCAACAAGCCGAAGCTGCGGTGGTGAGCGAAAGCCGTCTGTGACGATTAGCACGCGCGGGGCCGCCGGAGGCCCGCAGCGCCGGAGCCGTGACAGAAACCCTGCCTGCTGCATGTTGCATGATCGCTTGAATGCTGCATGCTTGCTTGCAAGCTGCATGCTTGCTTGCATGCTGCATGCTTGCTTGCATGCTGCATGCTTGCTTGCATGCTTGCTTGCATGCTGTATGCTTGCTTGCATGCTGTATGCTTATTGCTTGCATGCTGTATGCTATGTTTTAATATCATTATGCGTAAATAAATTTATGCTTTAGGATATTATGCCTAATCATTATTATGGTTAGAGAAATTATGCTTAAAATAATTATGCGTGAGCTGTTATGCGTAATTATATTATGCGAAAATATAATTATGCCAAACAAAATTATGCTAAGTTATATTAGGTCTTAAAATTTTATGCAAATGGATAGGGAACCCTCTATCATCTTTATAATTATTACGCAAATACAAATAAATAACTATTGCCAAACCCTCCCAATGCAATGCATATTCCCCGATTTATTACATTAGTCATATGCATGGCTAATAAATGATATTGCACCCTCACACAGTGCAGCACTTTCAATTATTCAGTGGGATCACTTGCTAGGCATCGATCCACAGGGCGCGCTTTTATTAACATCTGTCCGGTTTGATGACCATTGCATACCTAATAATTTACTGATTAGTTTTTGATATTCAATCTCTAATTCTAACGTATAGATGTCTGGCTTTGAGCTCACGAAAACCTTTATATTGCAAGAGCCTTCTGATCAAAGGCCAGTTAAGTTGTTGAACAGTAGCCAGTCTTCCACCAGATGATTCTTAGAGTTAACATAACGTCGTACTCAAGTATCTAATGCAAAACATGGTTGGTATGAAATTCTCAAATATCAATTACATTAAAACCTATAATTATTGTTTTGCCACTTCTAGCCAAATTACGATAACTACCGATGGTAATAGCAATACCTGTTCAACTTACAACTTTGCCATAAGTTTTCATAAATTCAACAAAACTGTGTGCTGCAAATCCTTTCCCATATCATCAAACATACCACCACCATTAACATTTTCATCGTCAACCCCAAACCTTGACACTTCAATAAAACAATTAACAACTTCTCCTCCCCCCCACTTTCCTCCTCCGCCCCCTCTCCACATGTAAATGATATAATTGATCAATAGCCCGCGGCTCCCGCTAATTGATTTCTATTTGCCCCTCTTTAATTGTTGCGTGTGATTCGATGGTCTCTGAATTATTCATACGACTGCACTGTTATGCATACAAGTTGGTGAGCAGTGCATTTGGTGGCTGTTTCTGTATCAAACGGTTCGATTTTGTTTTGGAGTGCTGTTCTCGTAGTCAGGTTAGTTTCACCATTATCAAAAGCATTCCAATAAATATAAATTCCAATAAGAATTCCACAAAATAACTAATTGAAACTCGAATCTTTGCATTTCTCACTAGAACTCCGAACTGAGAAACGACACCAAAGAATTTCAACACAGTCATGCCTAAAGAAACAAAAGCCTCTAAAACAGCCCACAATCCCCGAAGAATTTAGACCATCTAAAATTACTTACTCAAAAGCTCCCAACTATTCGAAAAACTGAAACTATGCCTGAGGGGCCGACACAAAAATTGTTATTTTATTGCATCCGGGGCCACACATGTCATATTTTATTCTCCACTCGGAATTTTGTGGATTTGCAACAACCTTTTCTTTTACCGTCACCAACTCCTGATTGTCCTCTCCTATAGTCTTTACTGCTTTGTAATAAGGATTTAGAGCTCCATTTGCTAGATTTTCGGGGTTTGTTCTATGTTTGTAAATGATGTGCGTGTAGTCACACGCACGGATGAGTAGTATATCATTTTCTTTGTACAAATGGCTGGTGAGATCCTGTGAGGCGTCCTAATCTAGCGGAATATAAACAATGGCATCGTCTGTCTGTCTGCCTTTTTGTCTATGCGGGAGATGAGTGTGATTTACATTTGAAGATGTCTTGTATAGCTGAATTTTTTCGGGAAGTGTTTTGAATTTCTAGGTGTCTATTGTGTTTCATGTACCTACTTGTATTTATGCATGAACTGAGGAATCTCGTGATGTTATTTGAACAATTTTTGTTATAATTACTCCCAGATCCCGTCATACTTGTTAATTATCATTAATGTAACCGTATCTGTTTAGATTGAAAAACCAATGAGTCCGTGATGTAACAGTCTAGTTGGAAGATGAATCTGAAAAAAATTAACGCACGACAAGTAGCTTTCTTACAGAAAGTTCGCAACGAAAGTGATCAACTCCACACTTCGCATACATACAACATTTAGGTAATACATTTCCACCGTCCAGCCATCAGGCTATTTTTACACAGCCGGGAATCGAAGCCGCGACACCGCTCGTAAATCACCAGAGGTATAAGCACTAATGTCGTGGAACTAACTTCGCATTTCACGCACCGTCAGAACTGTTAATGTGGCCCAAATAATGTTTCGCGAGCCAAAGGAAAGCCATAACAATTTCTTATTGGAATCAAATTATTTATTTTTAGAAAAAAATATTTATGGCAAGTTGACAAGGTATAATCAAGCACATCAGTGGCAACACACTACGAAAACCGCTCTTACTGCAACGACATAACGGCTATTATAATGTAAAATTGTCACCGCTTAGGTTCAGTGTACGTTTTCGGGGTCGGATACAGGGTTAGGGAAATAAAATGTTTTCTCATGATAATAAAACCTGGAATTCTTGGACTTAACTGGTGCTATAATGTAAGGAGATTCCTCTCTCTGGAGTCGAAACCGACGACGGTAGCATGGAAACTATTGCCGATCCTAATAACAATTTGTATTTTTTGTAGGTTGGTATTTCGTAGCTAAGTATTGCGTAAGTGGTCATCAGCAGTGATAGCCTAGTTGTGCGACCGTCGGACTGCCAAGTCATAGGTCTCGAGTTCGAACCCAAGACTGTTTTCGGATTCATGTGCGGTTTGTATAATTATCACTTGCTCCGGTGAAGGAAAACGTCGTGAGGGAACCAAACCAGCGTGCCTGAGAGATATTGATCGACGGCATGTAAAGCCAAGTCAGAGGCCCATGAGCGGAATAAAAACTCTGACACCAGATAACGCACTCACCACACGAAATAGAAAAAAGAAAGAGTTCTTTACTGGTATTTCAATAAAAATATCAAGCTTAATGCCCGAAAACATAGGCAAACGTATACTCATATTTCGCCAGTTATGTACCTACATGTCTCATGAAATCGGGGATAAGTCTATTGCCATCAACCGGACACAAGTCCTGTTTCCGGGCTGCTGCTGAGAGATTCTTGATCGAAAAACCCAATAACACTCTGCTCAACCTGGGAATCGAAACCAGGACCTCGTACCTAGCAACGAGGCAGTCTTTCAATTGAATTATGTACCAAATGGAGCCAGTGCACGTCGTTTCCTTTGACGCTAGTTTGAGCCGTTTTTATCGAACGTGCTATTGGACTTTATGAGATAGTTGCAGAAGAAACCTGTTAGAATTTGTCTGTTGTTATACAACTTTTCTTATATCAATGCTCGTACCTTCTCTGTTAGAGAAGAGGCCTTTGCCCAGCAGTGGGACACTTACAGGCTGGTATTATTAGAACGTATTAACTTTACCATTTTTATATTTGGCTTCGTAGAGTATCCCTCGATATTTTGCTACTGGGATATAGAGATCTTATCCCCACCATCTAGGCCATGGTCTTGGTACCTCAGCGGCAAATTCACAGTTAGACTATGTCCTATGGATTCAGAACCTCCGTAACTACATATCATAATTATAGCAGCGGATGGTAATGTAAGCATTTGATTATCGTACACCTGTCACACATCTACAAGAAAAACAACTTGCCCTCTCGATCTTTTCCCCTGCGCCTGCATCTAAGCCAATCCATATATTCCCCTATTCAAATAGCCATCAACTTCCGAATTGCCGTGACCGACCTCCAAAAACACCATACCTCATAGGCCATAACCCATAGCCTAAAGACTTGCCTAAGGCTCGGTCGCTATGAACCCATAACATCTCACCCGAGAGCGTTCACCCCTGACCCCTAACTGCCTCTGGTCATCTCGAGACGTGTGCCGTCTCGCTTACACTCGTGCTGCCGTGGGTATAGCTGTCCTTGTCCCGCCGTGCACGATCCGATCCGAGTGGATCCGGGTATCCTCAGAATTGCAGTTGGTTACGCGGTACAAGAATTGAGGAGTTTATTTTAATTTTATGAGGTTTGAATTCGGTTTTCAATTTTTCATTGACCTTATACGTTTGTTTGCGCTAGTCACGAAAATTTGATGCTTGTTTTTTTTTTTCAAACATTGCACACCATAATTATTGGAGCAAGGCTGCTAACTGGCCTTATCATTTCATAGCGCAGATGATCCTTGGCTTTTTCTTTCGCTTTGGTCTAAATTCCAATGACCTGGACATAAATTAATATAGACAAGATATAAATCGTAACTCTCCAAAAACCATCTAATGCTTCTGCATTGAAAGTACAGCTGTTACATTCGCTTTTCTCGTGAATTACTAAGTGGTCTGCGTGAAGCGCTTAGTAATTCACTTAGTAATTCAATTAGTTAATAGCCTCCTATAATTCACTAGCCCAGTCGTATTTTACTTTTATGTATGTTTTCAGATCTCATTTACATTCTTATTCCAACTACATGACCAAAGTCAAAATTACCTCACCCACCCACAATCAACTCGTGAACCGCGTCACTATCAAAACTGAAGACGCTCTTACCGCTCGCTGCTCACACACATACATATTAACTGTACACCCAGTTTACACATACCTGTACACTGTACACTTATTATATTGTACTAGGTACTTATTATATTTACTAGAAGATGTAGGTACTAGTAAATGTGCTTGTGGAATATTGGATATTTAATTGTTTACGGTTTTCGCTGGCGAAAGGCTGGATTAGATGGTTTGGTCACGTGGAGAGGATGAGTGAAAGGCGACGACTAACAAAAAGTATTTACAAGGCAGATGCGAGTGGCAACGCCGGGAGGGGACGCCCTAGAAGACCGGGGGGGCTAGAAGGACATACACTGACCTTAATGGTGAGGTTCTTCATAAAGGTCAGGTGCGTAGTACTCGCAACCAGCGTGCGTGGGTGACTAGATGTATGAATGCGGACAAAAGGAGTATGTAAGGATCGTAGCAGGTGGCGTTCTGTGGTTTCTGCGTTCCCCCAAAGGATAAAGGCGTGAGTAAGTGGTGAGTGGTAGAATTCAGGTGATGCTAGTCCAGTTTGGCTGCTCTTAGGTTTCCCTGGGTGGTGACGTCACAGAACTCGCATAGGTACAATTCCACACAGCTTTTGAATTACAGAAGTGCTCGCCCTCTACCGCTATCTCACATGGTTCAAAATAAAACAAATCTTACGTTTTTTTTATGACTTTTACATGAAATAGTCATTCAATGGGATTAAAATAATGAACTTAGAGGATTGTATTAATGATTTTAATTATTATAATTCTGTAAATACATGGCGTGTTACGGTCGCGAATCATATTTTGTTCAACATACTGACCTGTATATTGCAAGAAACGTAAGAACAACTACCCTGGCACTTCTAACTCAAAGTGAAATTGCGGTCGACAATACTTTAAGCTTGTTTAGAAGTGACCTATCCACTTGTTGTTTGAACATAAACTGAAGGTACTTAAAGCTTCGGAATTGTAGCAAGTAATAAGTAGCGGCATAAGAGCGATATTTAATTTACTTAGTGCCTTCAAATAATGACAAATAATCATTGACTTTTAATGACGAGCGTATACTCCTAATACTAAGAGCAAATTCATTCAATTTCCAGACTACAGAATCTTTTGAAAACTGGCTAACTGACTGACATCCCGATTTTACAACTAGATTACTAATCAAAGTTTGTATCAGGTTTTTGTAGAAATACAAGGTATAGAGCTTCAAAATAAACAATGAACAACATTTTCATTATGTACTACTAGCCTTTGCCCGCGACTTCGTACGTGGTGGTACTTAGAATAAAAAAAAAGATCGTTTCTGTGGTAAAATGTAGCCTATATTTTAATTTAGGCATCTAGCAGGAGAGCGGTGAAAACTGCGTTCAAATCCATGCAGTAGTTTTTGCGTGATGCGCGTACAAACATACAGACAGAAAGACAGACAAACATTCTAAAAACTGTTGTTTTGACTTCTGTTGCTCTAATAAAGACACCCCATATAATATTTTTTTCAATATCTTCAATGTACAGACATCGGCCTGTTAAAATTTTATTGTATAAATATATGTATACATAATATGTAGGTTGTTTAAATCAAACCAATACACAGCAAAATTAAATACGACTCCTATTTAATACTGTGGCAGCTATAATGAGACAATCCTGGTGCACAACATTGTAATTATCGTCATTGACTGACGTAAGGGTTGACAAGGGGATGCCATTTTGAACAAAAGAGGCGCGCAATGATTTTTATGTGATTTTCACGCATCGCCGGACAGGCACAGGAAACATTGTAATGCCAGTGTTTGTTTGTGGTTTGTTTTTTTTTTTGCGGTAATGAATTTATTATTATGTCTTTGGTTAATTTACCTATGCATGAGCAGATTTTTTGAATAAATGACGAGATATGTATCTATTTGTTCTTATAGGCTTTAGCTTAAACCTAGTTATCTACTTTGGATCGGAGAACAAAAACCAAAAGTACATACATGGACATAGAAATTTAGGACAACTTAAGTACGTACTTACCTATATCACATTCATAAATACCCTAGAACCCAGTCAACCCTAGTTCATCCTAGTAAAGGTAAAAAGTTATGATCCCCATTTAATTAAGGTAAACAAAAGTTCATAACGTAGCCTAGGCGTGAAAAGGTAAAAAGTAAATATGAGCTCGTCATAATATTTTCCGCACCCAAAAACTACTCAACAATATTTGTACTTACTCATATAATTTCATATCGAATCTTGAATATTTTCACTAGTTAATTAAAAGGGAAGCTCTGTAAAAACAATCGGCGTGATAATACCGTACGCGGGAAACCCATGGCTGTTTTAATGGCGGACGCGTTAAATTGAGAAAAGCGCCATCTATCGGATTATACGGAAGCAAAATAACTAGGGTTTTTTTTGTTTTATTGCTAAATAATTACTAATTAAAGTTAATTGATTTTGTACCCAGTTTTTTTGTATTATTTTGACTTATTTATATTGAATGCAGCTGATAAAAGTTATAAAGTGCGAACTAACCAAACACGCATAAAAACTTCCAAACAATGACCATAGTGAAGCACCTACTTAGCTTAGATAACTTTTATGATGTCACGTGGGAAGCTTGTGCTCGACTATTTCGACAACTTTGATATCGGGGATGTAACTCAGTGGTAGAGTGTCTGCTTCGCATGCTGAAAGTCCTGGGTTCAAATCCCAGCATCTCCAAACGTTTGTTTTTGCGATTTGATTTTTCATAGTAAACATTTTTTTTACGTTTTCTTGAATTATTACGCAAAACCGACCGACACCACAACACTATTGATTTTCTTCAAAATTATTTTATACTTTTTGCTTAACGACATAAGTTACAATTTGATACATATTCTACGCAATAATAACCTTTAATCACGTCACGCCTTAAAACCCACGTCACAACTATGTCTGCCCGTCTGTCCATTAAATGTCTTCACGCGCCAATAGAGCGAAAAACCGCGACAGACACGTGGACATACACACTTTATTATTAGAGAATCCGTGATTGGCAACCACCTGGACATTGGACAATCAAATCAAATGACTGACGAATTGGTGCAGTATTTATTTTTACTATAGTACGTGCTGTGGTCAGACATGACGCCATGTCTTTAGTAATTTGTTTTAATAGGTTTTGGGTGCATTGTTGTTCGATAACTACCGACCAGCTGCCCTTATCTGTACTGATAATTTTAAATCATTTGATGGATAACTGGCAGTGGGAACTTGATTTGATTACGGATGCTTCTTAGAGAAAGTGCGTAGCATTACAGAGGAGATATACTTACAATAGATTGAGCTTTCATAATCAGTGTGTTTAAAGATTTAGCATGGAGGCAATTTTTGGATGTTCTAAAAAATGTACGTAGTCTTTTACGGTAAGTGCCTGTTTTTTTTGAGATTTTTAAACATAATGGGACTTTTTGATACAATCATTATCTGCCTAGCCTTTTCCCTACTATGTTGGGGTCGGCTTCCAGTCTAACCGGAAGCTGCTGAATACGAGTATTTTACATGGAGCGACTGCCTATCTGACCTCCACAACCCAGTTAGTACTGGGTCTGGCCCTTTAGACTTTTCGATACAATGTGAGGAAAAAATACAATACGTAGGTAGGTTACCCAATATATCAGGTGAAAACCATTCTTACTGTTACCTACATCTTAAACCAAATATAGAAAACCCAAGCCCAAACAAACAAAAAACAACAAAATGCCAACCTATTAACACAACGCGAAAGCAATCAAAAGCCACCACTGCTCAAAGGTCAGCTATCAACAACATGGCAACATGGTGGCCACCACCATTCCTAAAGGTAAACCCCACTAAGAAGGTACAGCGGCCTAAATGAATTGTTGATGCCACCCAAAATGTCAGGCCAAATGGAATAACTTATGAGGAACGGCTTCATCAGACGAAATGGTGATCAATATTTGAGTGGTTGGATATTCTGATCTATGGCCAGTTGGTGCGGTTATTAAAAAAGTTAAAAGGCCAGATTGGTTAAATCCTGTAGCACAAAGATGGAATCTATGTTTTTAATGTTCAAAAAAAATATACGTTTACGTAAATCGCCAAATTGCTTGCTGATCAACAAAAAATTGGACAAAGAGTTAACAGTTATTCTAAATTTGTAAATGCATTAATGTCTCCTAAGTTGTACTACGCCATTCCTCGGCCAAGGTGCGAACTAAAAGCGGTAGATAAGTGCAATACTCGTAAGCAATTGACAGTCATACGTACTATGTTCACAACTACCTAACATTCGTGTCGAACACATCGCTCCTGGCTATGTGATGCTAAACTGTTCTCAGTTACGTGGAAATGAGCGTCCAGACCGAAGCCGAGTTTATTATGAAGATTCCTGTCCCTTTGAGGGCTAAAGGATTCCCACTGAAAAGGTGCATAGTAAAACTCTTAACCGTTACTTAGATACATGATGGTATTATACGAATGACTTCATCCGAATTGGAGGACCCGACACTTCAATTACTCTGATAGAGTTGACTACCTCGGGTGTCTATGGTAAAAGACGATGAAGTTGCATGAATTCCACAAAGAAGGATATCGGTTATTAAAATAACCACAGCTTTTTCAAGCAAAGTTGTCAAGACCACGTGATGTTTTACACGATCAAATTGGTCTATACTAGAATAGTGTTTTCACACTTCACACACTGTTAGGGTCATTCCGAACACTACAATGAAATAAAAGCATATAAAACAAAAGCTATCGTCAATACTTTACACTCACACTATCACAGATAGTGCAGCTGGCGCAAAAGTTAATTAAAACCCTTCAAAGATAGGGTAAAAGCCGGATAGTTGCCTCGGACGGATACATGCCCCGGTTTTTAATAAACTATGTTAAGATTATAAGTTGTGTTGGTGCTTTACTACAATAAGTAGTGACCACCCCGCAGGTCTCAGTGCTGCGTAAGCCATCAGAATATACGCACGTGTTTTGTCCGTGAGAGTAAAAATCTTCCGCGGCGAAACTTTGACGGACGTTATAATTATATTGGTAAATAATTTCTATTGAATATTTTTATTACTGATCGTGGTTTCAGTCAACTTTTTTTTTCTTTGCATGCAATAGAGATTAAATGACACTGTTTATTATGTTTTATTGCTAAATAATTTTTATTTATTTCGCAAATAAAAAGGGCAAGTATCCGTATCAAAAAGGATAGTCGCCCTACATACTGTCGCGGATAGTTGCCCCAAGAGTGACTAAAAATTTCTTAACAAGCAAAGACGGATTTTATTTTTTTGTTGTTTTTTCGAATTTACTTTGACTCTTAACTTGTTGGAAATTAAATAAATATCTACTTCAGTTTTACATATTTATTCTAGATAAGTAAAATGCCTCGCAAAGAAATCCTGAAATAGCTTTGAGACAAGCTGAGGGTTTATCAATTGAAAGAGCGAAGGGTCTCAACAGAACAGAAGTTGCAAATTTTTTCAAACTCTTAACAACTATTTTAACTGAGAATAATTTGCTGGATAAGCCAGATAGAATATTTAACGTGGATTAAACCGGTGTGCAACTCAATAATAAAATTGGTAAAGTATTAGCTAAGAAAGGTGCTAAAGCAGTTAAATCAGTTACTTCCGGTGAAAAAGGAGAAACAATTACTGTTGTTGTTAAATAAATAATAAAGATTACTTAAATTGATATAAATTTCTTTCTATACAAAATAAAAATCATACCGAGGTTACTATCCCCGCACGAGGCTAGTATCCGCCGAAGCATTTTCCGCGCTAGGCTACTATCCGCCATAGTAGGCAACTATCCCTCTTTTGAGAGATGAAATAAAACAGTATTTATTCAAAACCATTGTTAATTATGTATACAAAAATAGACTTTTATAGAAGATAAAAGACCTACGTTGTGAGATACATACTGATTTATTTTCTGCGAGTTCATATTTAAAAAAAATAAAACTTTTTCGAAAAGTGGGGCAACTATCCGGCTTTTACCCTAACACCTCTTCAGTTTCCACTTTTTTTTCTACAGCCAACGTTCCTGATTTAAAAAAAAACCGTCCACGGATATAAAATAACAAAAAGGCAAAAGGTGTGATATTGTCGCGTTAGATTTGCGCTCGGATTGCCCGGAGCTGTGGAAATTGAGTCGCAGCTTCATTTCCTGAGTCGAGCAAAGTTTTCACTTGCTACATTCGCGGGGATTTTTATGTCGGTGCTAATCTTGTTTCAATGTGAATGTTTAATAAATACTGGTGGTTTTGCATGTTCGTGTGGATTTAAAATATTTCAGCAAGCTTAAAGGCAATTAACTTTTTACCGTATGAACACCCAAAATACATACGTTTTGTTCCGAAAAACTTACAGATCAAAATTAAAAGTCATTTATTCAAATTAGGCTGAAAATTAGCAATGTCTTAGTAGTGTCTGTGTCTTAGTTTATAAGAAGCAGTGGTGGAACAACTCCCCAGAAAGCTTAGAATTGTCTTACCTGGTCACAATCATGTAGAAGCATGTTGATCCCGAAACACTTTATTGTATGTATCTCAGTCTTTCAATATAAAATAATTAATTTATAAATAGAGTGCTGTCAAATTATTTATTAAGTGACTTACAAAACAAACTCATTTATCCATCGCGATTAATTGCAGTCAGCATCTTCTCGGTTCGTTGGCAGCATACACATCAGTCTAATCTACCTACCTAGGGCTGCTCCATCATCGAAGCCGAATAACTTGGCTATTAGTTTTGATCCCTAAACACTATTTCACGCTATCGGCATCGCCCCTAGGCAACGCTTTTACAATTCCCATGCCTTTAATTCATTGGCTTATCCCTGACTTCCGTTTTCGCGTTTCCGTCTTCTCCAAGGAGTTCGCTAAAAAAGTGCATCGTTTCATCGGGGGTGTAACTCAGTGGCAGAGTTTCCACTTCTAACGTTGAAAGTCCTGGGTTCGAACCCCAGCACCTCCAATTTTTTAGAGTTTGCCTTTTGCTTTGCTTTGCTTTTGCCAAAATAATAATAGTAGGTTGTTATGAACATTGATAGCTGCTCATAGAAGTATTATTTAGATATATATTTAAACAATTTCTCTACTCAGGCAGTTAAATAAATACATCAAAATACAAATCGATTCAGGGTTCCTTGCCATGAAAATACCTTAAAAAATCCACCAACACTATCAAACACAAATAAAAAAATGTCTTTCAAAGAAATCTCAGCACGTCGTTTGTGCATTACCGATAGGGGGCGCCACTGCCTATGATTGACAGCTAATAACCGCAGATTTCCCATGGGGGCGCACAATTTGTCCCCTACGCCCCATGGGTTTTCCACGGAGTCATAGAAATAGCTATGACTTTTGAACATAGGTTATTATGGTTAGAAATATTTTGATGGTGTAAAATTGCTCGAAGAGTATCGTTAAATTCGATTACCTGTCGAGTTATTGACACAGGCATTATCATATTATTCAAACAAAAAAAAAAAATTAAATCTTCCATAGAAAATCCTGTTATGAGTTCGCTAAGCGCCTTCTGAAAAATTAATAGCAAATATTTAATTCATCAATTGAATTTAAGTAGTTTCTAAGTTTCCATTTATTCTCAACAATTTTATTCAATTTTGAGATAGGAACCGAGCCACGAAATATCTGAGAAAGGGGCTGAACCACTAAAATTACCTCCACATTCATCGGGGGTGTAACTCAGTGGTAGAGTGTCTGCTTCGCATGCTGAAAGTCCTGGGTTCAAATCCCAGCACCTCCAAACTGCCTTTTTGGACAACTCGATATTATTTAAAAGGAGTATGTAAGGATTGGATGGATGGCATTCTGTAGATTCTGTCTAACTCCATGGGAAAGAGGCCTGAGTAGTTTGTAAATCTATCAGAATACCAGCGTTGTGACATTTTTTTTTTAATGTTACAGCACCACACTGAGATAAAGGCCTTTTGGCCTCTTACAGGACCAATTTAGTTTACCGTATGTGTTACTTATTTTATTTTTTATTTTTTTCTTGTTTATTTTTTATATTATTTGTTTAATTTTGTTTTATTGTAATTTAACCATGTAGTTTTGATCTGTGCGAGACTAATAAATACTTTTTCTTCTTTCTTTAAATATTATTTTGGACCGATCAGATACAGAGATTTTGTAGTCCTTTCGTAGTTATTGTACCTCTGATTTTGCATCACTGTCAAAATTAAAATGATCTTTATTCTCGTTGCAACAATATTGATGTTGGGCAAGTGATGTTGCAGTTGCCCCTGACAAGTCTGACAAAATTGCAATGACCCCTTAATTTTTTTTTTTGTTGGAATAGCCCCTTAATTTTTTTTTTGTTGGATTGCTTCTGTACCTAATATTATCTGTAAAAGGACAGTACAGTGACAGCACTGTACTGTCCTTTTACAGATAATATTAGGCCAAAAGGATGGTCCTTTACAGAAAGGACCATCCTTTTGGCATGTATGTGGTCAAATTTGGAACTAACGCCTTCATCTTGTTTTTTCAATGCAATTTCCATAGACAATTTAGATAAACCTTATCTAGCACTCTACAGTATGACTACTTTAAATATGCAGTTCGAGGTGGCACTGCTTGTCAAGAAAATATGCATTGATATGTCAAACTTGGTACATTTATTTTAGTTCTGTGTTTTGCCGCCTGCACAGATAAGTTGGTTGGAGTATATCTCAAAATAATGCACACCTACCAAGATCTCTAATCTCTTTTCTCTAAAATTCTTTGGCTGGCAGTAAGTCTATATAAATAGAATACGATCATAATGTTCCACCGTTATCGTTCAGCATACAATATTAACATCATACCATTACGCGGAGAGCTTTTTACGCGCCAAACAGACCGACCGACGGATAATCTGTCAGAAAACGTAGATGTCAGACGACTGGAAGCGACATAGATATTTGAATTGGATGTGCTAGTTTGTTTGAAACAAGGAATTAAAAAGTGTTTAGGGAAGTGTCGACTAGACGCAACTGTCGAATTAACTAAAGTGACGAGTGAGGGAAAATGACCAGTGTTACGCGGACTCTATAACAGTTCGAGTTTTTAATTGTCGGGCTCAGGTGCAGCTTAACATTTACTAAAGAAGAGTTTTGCAAATAATAAAAGTTATAAAAGTCCAGAAAGAGACGGTTAATGAAAAAGCAAACCAATCGCTACAAAACATATAGACGATGGTAGATTGTTTGCAATTCCGGAATCCGGCTTGTAATCAAAATAAACAATTTTCTGATCTAGAAGATGATATTTGCATCTGAATTTTTAGTCACTACACTCATGAGTGTGGTTTTCTTGAAATTTTGATGTCCAGTTATCCCTGAAAAAGTAGCAGTTACCAATCACAAAAGAAGTCTTAGTCTTAAAATCCGGTATTTTAAAATAAATGAAGAAATTAAAAAAAAAAAACTTGAAAAGGGCATTTCATCGACATTGACAATTGGCGTTTAATGAATGCACACCGGTCACACTATAACGCCACAATAAAAATTCCTCAATCTTCAAGTTTTTCATAAATACAAAAAAAAAATATAAATCAAATAAAAAAAAAGTCGCGAGTGGCGAATTTTTTTATATCTTTCTTCTCCACACCTCTAGGAACTCAACAAAAAAAGTCCCATGACAATCCTACCACTATAAACTTCGTTCCACCTTTTTGTCTAATTGCACTCGACTAAAAATTTGGCGACCAATTTGGCACTTTCAGTAGCGGCCATCAGCTCCTGTGATGTGCAAATAACAGGACAGGCAGGACACGATATCAAGTGTCCCATCGGTTGTGGGGCAAAACCACATTTAACTACACTCCAGGGCAGAGTCATCTATAGATCTCCAATTGAACTGGTTTTCCTTGCTGCTGCAAACCCGTGTCGGAAGTCTATTTCGAAGGCCTTATAATTTACATTGAAAACGTCCCACAATTATGACTTGACAACTAAACTAAGCTAAGCTGACCAGTGAGGGAAACTGACCAGTGATACGCGGACTCATTATAACGTTAAACTACGCTCAAAGAGCCATGAAACCCAGCCACTTCCATACCCCCTACATCCACACGATCGTAACTAATCATAAGGCGCTCATTGAGCACAAGCGCGCGGCGATAAATCCAAGTGCCTTCACTATAACTCACAGTGAGCTACCCCTAATTAAGGGTAGCGGTAAAAATAATTACCTGTCATGTTTCTAGTGGTCCTGTGTTCATTTCATATTGAGATATAGTTGTACCAACAATAATCTTTTAGCGCGCGGCAAAAATTGGTACTAAAGTCGCCGTGGTTTTTTTAATTTCACAAGCGATTACTGACAGTGTGCTTCAGTCAATGTTGTCAATGTGCTAGAAGACCCTTGCAGCACTGTAACTTGGGCTGAAAATAATGAAGATACATAACATCAACACGCCTGTAATCCCCGAAGGTTTAGGCAGAGATGTACCCAATTTCTCCACACACACATTACACTGACATTTCGCCAGTTATGTTTATTCCCATGTAATAGAGGTGAGCCTATTGCCATCAACCAGGCACAAATCCAGACTCAGTGGCTGATACTCGGAAATTTCTGATGGAAAACCCAAAAACACTTTGTAATAATGAAGATATTAAACAATAACATACTAACAACCATGATTTCCTATCCATGATTGTGTCCTAAAAGGCTTAAATCTTAATTAAATGACCAAATCATGGAGACAAAAATTCTGTCTGTAGTTTATTATGGAAGTTGGAAGTCTCCAGCCAGTCCAGACCAATGAGTGATGCAATAAACATGGAATTTCATGTGCCATCAAAATTGTAAAGAGATAATAAAATATTAATGAAACAAATGTGTATCCCAAGTAATACGGCCAGAAATTAACACAAATCCCACATACAAGACAGTTAAATGATTTTATATTCGTATTTAGTATCAGTCATTTGTGGCAGCCATAAACCCAACCCTTCTTTGTCCGCATTAATTATTGGCTCACTAAACATGAGTTTTATGAGTCAAAAATTAAATAAATCGCTAGCTATCACTTTAAACATAGAAATGGAGAGATGCGCTGACGCAAAATATGTACATATGAGATGCTAACACTTGATTACCTACTTATTTTAAGATGTCCAGTTAATTTGGCACTATTTGAGATCGGATTGTAACCAAAAAGAAAGGGATGTTTGGAAGTAAATTATCATGGTATAATATTGTATTCCGCAATTTACAAATCTACACTATCTACATAATATTTTTACCAATGGTTAATTAAAAATCCGAGCAAGCGAATTTGTGTCAAAAATATCCGTTTTTTTTTTCTATTAAAGCTGATTCTAAATCAATCAAGTCTTTTCGAAAATAAAAAATACCCGTGGTACCTAGAGAGGTGAAGAGAGATCTCACGACGTATCACCAAGAGGGAGCTATAAAAGTGGCCTAAAAAAACCTTACGTGAGTAAAGTATGACCTCTTAGAAATGTTCATTTCGACTGCAGAAAGAACGAAATACCCAAATTTTTGCTAGTAATACGAATACGGACGTTTTTTATTACGAAGACATAATCCCTCAAGATAAAATGTCCACATACCAACACCACAATTACTGATCTCACTAATTACAAATTCGCGTGGGTCGTCGACCAACATGTTCATATTATAATTAATAGTCAAATTAACATATTAAGGCTGATAGTCAAGTATGGCGTGACTTCAGTCCTCCATGTCACTTTAATTGCTGTTATTGTGACAAATGACACGCTTGTTGAATGTAAAATGTAACTAAATGTTGGTGTGGTTACTTTTGGGATGTTATGTAACGACTGTCGTATGTTGAGGCATGTGTAGGACTTCTTAAGGGTCGTTTAATGGCTGTGCTGCCTTCGGCGTTGGAATGATGGTAAGGCTGATAAGATTTGAAATCGATGATAAATCGTATGTTATGTAGGTATTTATCAATCTATACTAATATTATAAAAAGCTGAAGAGTTTGTTTGTTTGGTTGAACGCACTAATCTCAGGAACTACTGGTTCGAATTGAAAAATTCTTTTAGTTTTGGATATCGAGGAAGGCTAAAAAACAACACGCTGAGCCAATAGGAGCGGAGCATTGATCAAAAATGTTACACAGAGGAAGTTGCGCGGGTCAGCTAGTATTAAATAAATATTGACAAAATCCTAGGAATTTTTTAGGCATGGATGCATTGGTGGCTGCGCAGCTAAGGTAACCTGCTAAGGTAAAAAGCAAGAAGATCAATCAATGGTGAATTTACACGCCAGTTTATATATAAAGAAAAACTTTCTATGTTTGAAACTTTAACTGAAAGCCTTTATTTGATCAGAAACTATTTACAAACGAAAATTCTAACTGCAACGCCACCTTTCATCTTAATACTCTAAGCATTTACTCATCTTTAACTAACAAACCATTATAAACAAAGCCCCGTTTAAATTTACATACGCACAATAATCCGACATAATAGTTGATTATGTATCGGTAATCAAAGAGTATGTCTGCCGATAACCCTCCACCGCTGTGTAACACTTACCAACCCTTAATGACGCGTGTAACGAAATATCCTTGTGGATGTGTAGGCTTAGGGCACGTGCACGCTGGACCGTTGATGTTGCGATTAAAAAGTCGCAAGACATTTTCTGTGGTGGCTATAATATTTGTTATACGGTGTACATAATAGATTTCTGTATTTCGAAAGAAGGAAGGGTGAAAATGTTGTCAAAAGTTGTGAATTCTGGTATCAGTTGTCGCTTAGCTTAGGTTTATCGTAATTTTCAAGCATTTCCTTATAATCTACATAAATTGCACATTTATAGAAAGAATGAAAGTGTTTTTATACTGGTCTGAGATCATTTTCCTTCCACTTAGCGTTACGTGAATATTGATGTTCTTCAATTGAAGTATTTCTCTTGAACCTTTTATTGCTCTGAATTCAATTCTATGCATCGAAAGTTAGTTTGATATTTTCACTGATTTTAAAAATCAAAGCGTATAATGACATAATTTTTGTTTAAAACAACTTAAATCAATTACAAAAAACTAAACTTAAATCATAATTATTATCAAATCATCATCATCATTCTCCTGGCCTTATTCCAATTTATTTGTGGTCGGCGCAGCATGTCGTCTTCTTCCATACTTCTCTATTACTCGTCATCTCATCAGACACCTCCTTTATTACTGTCAAATATCTCATCAATATTCGATGCCCATATGACCATCCCCCTTACGGCCGGTATTCTGGTATCGTCGGTATCAATCAAATATTATCGCGCCGTTGTTCAGAGAGCCACCAATTAATACACGGCAGCGGAGGGTTGATAGTGGTCACAAACGACTGATGTTATGAGCCGATGTTGGCATTAAGTTGTTTTTAATTGTGTCGCGTATGTTTATTATTGACTTACATGAAGCTGCTGAATATAAATGTTGATGAATGCAGAGATAGAGGCAGACGAAGGAAACGATGGATTGTGTGAGGAATGATATGAAAGAAAAACGAGTACATGACAGCGTGACCGTTGATAGAGGAGAATGGAAGAAAAAAACGTGTTGCGCCGACCCCAACTAACATGGAACAAGGGCCGGAAGATGATAGTGTTGAAGCTGCTAAAGAAATGTTGATCGATCGAGAGAGAGAGGAAGATCTAATAAAAAATGGAGGAGTAAATGATAGCGTGGCGGTTGACTGGAGATAATGGAAAACGTGCTCTGCTGAACCCAAGCAACGTGAGACAACAGAAGTAAAATGATGATGACTGCCGAACACAGTATCAGGACGACTGGGTGTTTTAGACCAACTTAGGCACACGTCTAGTGATCAGTTGCAATTGATAAGTCTGAATATATGGATTAGTTTACTGTACTGCCGGGTTACCATGATCTGTTAATGCAGGAATGTTTTAGGACTATTCCGAGAGTGGGAAAGTGACACCGCTAGACAGCTGTCTAGCCCCATCTCTTACCCACTCTCGGAATAATACTAAAACATTCCTGCACTAACAGATCATAGTAACCCACCTAAAGTTACATTCTGGATAAGACTGGTGTCCATTGAGTCGATTATTAAATCAAGGCGAAGACGGGTTAGCTACAAGGAACAAAAAAAATTCGATGATACAAATTGTGTATTAATTGACCGTAGACATAAAGCGATTAATTTAATGTTATATTTCTGAAACTTATTGCTACAAATACAAGACAAAAAAAAAGTGTAGGTAAAATGACGTAAATCCATTAAACAAGGCGATGAAGGTTGATTAACTGTCAAAAATGACCGCGTTAAGTTTATCATTACACTAGCGACCCGCCCCGGCTTCGCACGGGTGCAATGTACTAATACTTATGTTTTCTCTACTATAATATGCATGTATTATACTAATAAACCTTGCTCTTGAATCACTCTATCTATTTATAAAAAACGCATCGAAATCCGTTGCGCAGTTTTAAAGATCTAAGCATACATAGGGACAGACAGCGGGACGCAACTGTGTTGTATACTATGTTGGAGTGATTGCTATTCATTTGTTTCAATGTCTCATGTTGTTACAACACTACCTAGAGTATCGAAAGACGAGTTGCCTTAAGAATATACAAATAATGTTTTTGTCTGGATGCGGTTTGTGTTGTTACCACATTATGTTTGATTGGTTACAGGCATTCCGTTAAGCTATGTAACATTACAACAAACTAGAAGACTGGTCCCCAAATCAATTCTGCACGGAAGTCATTACCCCCAAGCTCCTAAAGACACCGTACCCCACATATGTGTAATCCCCTAATTTGATACTGGTTTTAATTAAACAATTTAACGTGTCGGTCTCGTAGCGACCCCCCTCCCTCTCCTCCCTACACCCGCACCTCTCTCCCCATAGCATAGCGCTTGTGATTTATTGCCCAGACACCTGGATGCTGGTATGTATTGAACAAATCACACGTATGATCACTAGGAGACTTGGACTAAAGATGAACACAAAAAAAAAACAAAATGTTTGATGAGACACCAATATACAAAGAAGATTGTTATTAGCTGATGTTTGTGTACTAAACTATATAAGATCGGATTTATTTTAAAAACCACTAAATGTGTAGAAATCAATTATTTTTAGGTACCGCAGGATTCCGCCGATCTCCATCCCGCTAATCCTAGTTGACTTAGTTTTCTACCCGACCATCTGGTGGACACCAAGCTTTATGTTCGTGTCAAGTCCATAGACCTTAGAAAACTCTTCTTTATCTATTATTTCTACACAATTATTTTTCTAAAATATAAAAATGTCAGTCAGGTATAAATATTCTACTCTTTGATGTCAGTGTCAAATTGACTAACAAAAAGTATAGTAAGCCGTCGATATGTTCCGAGTATATTTTATAATGATTTATTTTGTAAAATTTTGTAATCGTTATACAAACACGATATTAATCTACGCTTGCATGATATTTGCTGCAGTAACGTGCGAAAGCACTCCGCGCGATAGAGAATATACCCCGAACGTGGGCACAGTATTGTTCCATGCTAGAGATGCTGAAAAGAAACAGTGGGGCAAGAGCGAAGTAGGACTACTGCAGGCTAGAAAATATTTCCAAAACCTTCTCCCGCCACCAATCTTCATCAACACTTTCAATGAAGATCATGTCAAAATTCTACTTGCGTACTTCAAAGATGCCTACGCTGCCATCAGAAAGGAAGCAAAAGATCCTGAAACTGACACTATCATGACAACAGCTCTCTCGGATGCCATCGGAGGTTACTTCAAGGTATGGGTCCTCCCCGTCGCGAAATTAGATTTCTACGGAGGTACTATCTCACAAGCCAACGTAATCAAATTATTCCAGTTTTACAATGAAATAAAAAGATACTTAGACACCGATGGTGAAGGATGGCACAGACCTGAAGAGAAAACCCTCAATTCTATGACAATTAACGTGGCCCCACTTCAATTATTATCGAATACCAGAAGTATGAAAGACCCTTGTGATCATTTAGCGTACTTTGAAAAGACTCCTACAGGTTTAGGTATACCAATACCAAACGTGAATTGGAATGACAAGTTAAGCACTATGTTTGTTCCCCTTAAGAATGTATCCTTAATATCGATGAATACTCCAAATTCATCTCATAATCTAATTAAATACTACGATGCAGCAAGAAGTTGTATTCAAACCAGTAACCCTAAAGAACAGGACAACTTTGACGAAAAGTTCCAAAAGTGGCTGATAGACGAGATTGTGCCGCACTTAAAAGATGAAAATTTGTATCTTGCGTTAGGAAGTGTGTTAACCTTAGTTAACAGGACTCGAGACATTTGCAATAACGTCTTAGACTTATACGTGACCAAATGCAACAAGAATTGCAATTGCTACAAATGCAAGTCAAAAAAGAAAATAACAAAAATACCATGTGATATATCAAATAAGAAGATGTGGATTTTAATTATAATACTGCTTGTTGAAATAGCCTGGTGCGTACCAGCATTGCTTTTTGTATTATGCTCTAAAAAGCTTCAACAGAGGGACTGCAGCAGTAATGTCTATCTTTTCATAGACAATGAAAAAAAGGGTAAAGGGGAAGGAAGAAAAATGCCCACTGATTCCAATTGTCCAGTATGTATAGAGAATGTTCCAGGCGACCTAAAAATATTTCGTAAATCATTGTTCAATACCGGAGACCAAGGCCCCTCGGCACAGCAAACGAATACCATGGAAACTGGAACACTAATTGATACATGGTACGGACCATGTATCAATCAGTCTGTCTCCAAAACGCAAACAGACTGTGTCTGTGAAACTACTGAACCTAAATGCCCTGAACTGTGTTACATCTCGAAAAGATCTTCACTAAAAAAATCCTCTGAAATGTCTATAGAAGGATGTAACTCTACACAAATAATGGCCCTATCCAGTCACGAAACATTCACTTCAAAACAAAGTACAAAAAGCTGTTTAACAATAAGATCTAAACCTTGTTTTACATCCGAGAGAGACATACTAGCAAAAAATAAAAAGAAACGGGAGAGTGATGAATATAGAAAATGCGAAGACCGTAAAAGATCTGATGACTGCTTCAGGAAACTCAATGAACACAGACAATCTGAGGAATTTAGGAAACTTGATGAACGTAAACAGGCCAAGGAATGTAGGAAACTTGAAGAACGTAGGCAAGCTGAGGAATTTAGGAAACTTGAAGAACAGAGAAAAGCCGAAGAATGTAGGAAACTTGAAGAACGTAGGCAGGCTGAAGAATTTAGGAAACTTGAAGAACGTAAGCAAGCTGAAGAATTTAGGAAACTTGAAGAACGTAAGCAAGCTGAAGAATTTAGGAAACTTGAAGAACGTAAGCAAGCTGAAGAATTTAGGAAACTTGAAGAACGTAAGCAAGCTGAAGAATTTAGGAAACTTGAAGAACTGAGAAAAGCCGAAGAATGTAGGAAACTTGAGGAACGTAGGCAAGCTGAAGAATTTAGGAAACTTGAAGAAAAGAGACGGGCGGAAGAAAGTAGGAAACTCGAAGAACATAGACTAGCTGAAAAATTTAGACAAGCTGAAGAATGTAGGAAACTTGAAGAACAGAAACGGGCGGAAGAATGTAGACAACTTGAAGAATTAAGACTAGCTGGAGAATATATAAAACATGAAGAACGTCGACAGGCCAGAGAATTTAAAAAACTCCAAGAACGGAGACAAGCTGAAGAATGTAGGAAACTCGAAGAACGGAGACAAGCTGAAGAATGTAGGAAACTCGAAGAAAGGAGACAAGCAGAAGAATGCAGGAAACTCGAAGAACAGAGACAAGCAGAAGAATGCAGGAAACTCGAAGAACAGAGACAAGCTGAAGAATGTAGGAAACTCGAAGTACAAGCTGAAGAATGCAGGAAATACGACAATTATAGAATCGATGAACGTAGAAAATCTGCTGAAAGTAGAAAATCTGCTGATAGTAAAAAATCTGCTGATAGTAGAAATTCTGCTGATAGTAGAAAATATGGGAAACTTGATGAATGGAGGGACTTTCATGAGCGCAAAAAAGCTGAGTTCTATAAGAATCTTGAAGAAAAACGAAAACTCAACGAATGTAAAGAGGCCGAGGAACTCCAAAAACTCGATCAATGTGGAGAAGTTGACGAATGTAATGAAGTAGATGAACCTAGAGAAGTCAATGAATATTCCGATAACGGTGAATGTCAAGAAATCAGTGACAATAGAGAACTCGAAGAATGTGCTGATTTCGATGAAAGTAGAAGTTGCATTGAACCCAGTTTAAAAACTGTTGATTCTTATACAGTTAGCCAAGTTAAATATGATAACACAGAAACTGGGCTAGAAAATGCAGACGACTGCGAGGACTACGCTGAGTTTGACGAACCAATGTGCTGCAGACAAGTTTGTTCTCAAGAAACTCGTCAAGGTATTTGTCCATGCCTCGCGTGCATAGTAAAGAAATCATCCATGGCGTCAAATGTGACTTGTTGTAACATAAGTCTTACCGATGTTAAATATCTGGTGGACCTGGACCAACAAGTTGAAACAAAATCTACACGTTTTCAAGTGACAAAAGAATTTAAGGGAAAGGGGAAAGTGGGATCGAAACCTTCACTTGCCAAACCTTACCTAGAGATCACAATTGATCGACCTGGCGCAGAAATTTGTGTAGATATGACTCAATGTAGACATTATTCGCAGAACAAGCCAAGCAGGATCCCTAAACCTGCTACCTGTAGCATACAGCCTTATAATGCAGGAAGACAGTTCACAACTTCAAGTCCTGACAAGCACAAGAGCTTAATTCCTCAGCTCAAGAAGAAAACTGCCGATGACATGAATTTGGGAGCATGCCAATATTCAAAATCATTGGAGGGCAAATTAAACGGTTCATTTTAATAAGTCTTTATTTCCCAAGTTTTCGAAATGATTCAGCATGTCTACTCAGTATATTTCAGAAGGATACTAGCTTTATTGTAGTTCATATTTTACTTTATAATTTTAGCTATTATGTCCTCATTATTATTAATTTGATACTGTTATTAATACAATTGTTTTATAAGTAAACATTTTACTTTTATTTCCCTCCTATAATGACTCCTGTAATGACACTTAGATTACATATTTTTTTGTATTTACAACTGAAAAACACTAGGCACACTTCCATGATTTGTAATCTTATGTCTAAAGCTAGCTTTTCACTGCGATATTTTCCTTTCAACATTCTTTGCAATGACGATCGCTACCCAATTCAGAAGTTGTGCTTACATACTCATCATAGGATCCCATTTCACCTACGTATTTCCCTCTGAACAGAGGATCTCGCTCCGCACAATTCCCTGAGTACTACACTAATCACTGTGATGAATTTATTGGCTCGATCCGGGTGAATTAGAGGGGATCCTGAGTTATTGCATATTTTGGCCAGCTCAGGTGGCCGGCCGGCCCACTAATCTGTCATTACAGCGGCCCACTTGCCACTTTGCGAATTGAGTGTGTATACTGGTCTTTTGTGGTATATTGTTGGTATTGTATGCTTTGTGGACAGGAAATGGTGAAAGGCACATTGCGTAATTATGCAATTTTATAGTATTTGAGGTCACTTTGAAGAATTTAGAATTAAGATGGTGTCTATGAAAAACCAAAAAAAAAATTCAAAAATACAGTTACGGCCGGATTTAGAAACCCATCTCTATTTTTTTCATCGCCGATATGTCTCACGCTTTTTTTCAGGTGTGTTGTAGAATAGACTACACGGTGTTTTTATATTAATGGACGTAAAATTTACCTTCCTTTCGAAGGGAAACAAGAGTAAATCTTACCATACCTAAAATAAGGAACAAAGTTGGTCACTTTTGACAACATCACTACGCCGTAAAAGAACTGTAACTTTTTAAAGGCACTTTTGTGAACAAAATATTTCATAGACTCTAGTTTACTTAAATTTTTATTTTACAAGTAGTTGAGTAGATACTGGACGCTAGACTATAATTTTGAATTATTTGTCTTGATAAGTAAACTTCATCTCTACATTTAATTTTTACGTAACTACCCCTCGCAAGAAAATCTAATCACCTGAAATCACTTACAACTACGTAGGTTCTTGTATGTAATTTCTTCTCAAGACCAATGGCGTAGGGTGACCAGCCCCCAATAAATACTGGACCCAGTAAATTGAAACAGTGTTGTGGGATTACCACACTTACTACCAATTGTCTGGATAATCCCCGATCGACAGGGATTATCGAACAAATTGTCCTTACTCTTTGCTAATTTATGGTCAATGGGTATGAGGTGATTGCAGACATCTGTTTGGGAAATAAAGTAATGATGGTGGATTATGTACCGTGCTTTGATTTATATGAATTAGAATACACAATAGTGCAAAATCTTTCCACACTAGTTAGCTAGCATACTAGGTCATTTCAGAAAAACCTATTGTGAACGTAGTCATCAACTGCCTGCCTTTCCCCAACTATGTTGGAGTCGGCTTCCAGTCTAACCGGATGCGGCTGAATACCAGTATTTTACATGGAGAGACTGCCTATTTGACCTCCACAACCCAGTTAGCACAGGGTAATACGATACCCCTTGGTAAGACTGGTTGTCAGAATGTCAGACCACTGACTATCTGTAACGACTGTCAAAGATCTACAAATGACAGCCGGGACCAACGGCTTAACGTACTATCCGGGGACGGAGGAAACTCGGTAAGTAATGAACCCATCCACGGACCATCTTAGGTAAGCGTGGCTTAGACTGAAGATTGACATGAGAACCTAGTAGTACAACTTAGAATAGACCAGAATAATCCATAATAAGCCTATATCGATCCCACAAATGAAACACAGGCCTCAACTTTGAGGAATATGCCATTATGCACCACGTGGGCCCAGTTGGTGAAAGTCACATATCATTGTCAAGTGCATATGTTTGGTTCATTTATTAGTGCATCTTTTGGCCATCAAAATACTTACATTTAGCTGACCGTTTTCCAAACGTAAAAATACATAGTAACATTAAAAACCTAAATACACAACCCAATGCCCTCAAATCAATTGAACATAAATTGAAACACTTAATACCAAGAGATTAATACGTCCAAATGAAATAAACATAATTCTTCAGGCCTGGTCGAAGTTCAGCTCTGAAGATTTATAAAGGGTCCTCAAACGGACCACGGGCCTGGGTTTATAATGTCCAACGCTAATCCCCCTGATAAAGTACTTTTGGTACGTTTTGTAAAAGTATGACAAATAATAATAGCTGGGCTTGTTTTTCTGGGATGAAGTGTAAAATAAAATGTGGAGTTTAGAAGGGATTTCCTTGTAAAATGTTTAAAAAAAAATGTGTGAATTGTTATATATGTTGTGTGTTGTTGTTGAATGTGTTTGTTGTGTGTTTTTCGATTTTACTGTTTTACTTTATATTTTATTTTACGGAATTTCTACACAATGTATATTGTTCCGAAATAAATGACTTATGACCTATGTGCATCTTTGGATAAAAGGTTTTTTTGAATATCGTATTTAAAAAAAAAAACGAAAATAAATTTTCCCTGGACACAGATCCAATAAAATGGGCCTCGGCGACCATAGTCACACATTTGTCAAGTCTTTTCCCAACTATGTGAGGTTCGGCTTCCAGTTTAACCAAATGCAGCTGAATATCAGTATTTTACATGGAGCGACCGCTTATCTGACCCCACAACCGTTACTGCGCATAGGCGATGGCCATCTAGGTCAATTATAGTCGAATCTTACAATTTAGAAATCTATGGAATGAATGACGATTGTGAAATTCGTGAACAAATCTATATAACAAATAAATAGGTAACTAATTAACAAAAACGTAAGAAAAATAAACCCAAACAGCATTTATAAATCCCCCAAAAAAAAATGAATTTATGAACTCTTCTTATCAAGCCGCAGAAAAAGAAGAAGAATAGCTTAAATGAACCCGTTGACAACCCCACAACCGCCCCTGTCGGCGACTTACGGCCATAACTTAGACAACCCCCTGTTCAGAGAAACCCAAGATTTTACACTGATACCCGCTGTGTAACCCCTTATCGAGCTGATGGAGAGTACCCTGGAATGAGTGCAGGAGGATAAGAAATGGTGTTTTTTGTTTCTGTAAATAGCTAGATTTGCTACAGAAAACCGGGTAGGTGTCAGAAGGTCTAAAAGAAGGTAGTCTGTTAGTCATAAATTAAGTAGATACTTACTAACTTATAGACTAGAAGTCTATAAGTTGGTTTTAGTTTCAATACCTTGTTTGGAATCAAAAAGTACTTACAGATAAAAATAACAACAGAAATGTTCGTTCAACAGATAAGCTTACTGAGTTTTGCACCAGACTGTGCCCACGACCAAGGTCTATTGTTCCACATAAATAAGAAAAATAAATACTTTGATAAGACGTATCCTAACGTACGTAGACGTATCTAAATAATCGGTCAAACTAAACAACCACACAATGTTTGGCTGGAAGAAAAATCAATCCTAATCTCGCTTTACCATAATCTTAGTAAACGACAAACCGCCATTCACACCGACATCGCTAACAATCCAAGTAAGCAAATAACTCTTAGTTTCTAATTGAAGCAGATAGGTGTCCCAGTAATTATGGCGGTGTAACAAGCTCCCTAGGGACGGATGAGATACCAGCAAGATACCCTTCCCCTACCAGATGCTGCATGAAAAACGAACGGCAAGATAAAACGGTCACGTAGACCGCACCTCGGATTTGTTTAAAGAGACCATGGAATTAAGGGTCGGGAAGATTGCATTTTCAATTGTCTTAAGAACCTTTTTAGAGTTGAGACTTGAATATAAATAATTTTATGGCGAAATTCGCTATATCCAGAAATTTTTCCAGATGCTACCGATTTTCAAGCAAACATTCTTTAATGCACGCCTTTTACCCATGAAGGTAGACAGAAACTACAGAAGCCACCTACAGCGATCCTTACATACTATTTTTGTCCCTCCACGGTCATACATACATGCCGATTTATGAATGAAAACCATAATATCTACAGCAGTATAGTTAGAACACGGAAACCCATTTCCACACAATGTCTGCTGGGGCCAACATTACTTTTTGCTGTGAATGCCTATTTTTATTGAAAGAGAATTTGTTTAATGCACAATGCTCTATAAACGATAACTTAACACCATTCAACCTTGTTAACCTTCTCGTTTTTCTTTGAGCTGTCGTCCTTTATTAATTACATCAGATTCCTTCAAGCAACCTGCACCAGTCATCGAAGCAAAAGAAACAAACACGTATAATTACTTATCTGCAAACATCTCGTGAATTTCACTATTTATTGAACTCCCAATGTCAACTAACCAAATAAGCAAGGAATTTTAGGAGCACACTGACCATTTTAACAAGACCCCTCTTTAACCACACCTTGGCTTTTCAACTGTAGAAAATGTTGGTGAAGAGGGAGGCAGGGGAGACCAGGAAATAGTTGTTGATGACAAATTACACGGTGGGGGAGTTAAACAAATTAATCACGGAGTCCAATTTAGCGGAAAACAATGTGGGGTGATATTATGGTCGGATTTTGTCATGGTATACCATGTCGAGTGTGCTGTACTCGTCGACGAGATAAATTGGAAACTGTCTAAGGAAATTGGTGGTACTTGTTTCTTGTAGATTCTGGATAGGAGTAACATGACAGATATCTTTTGTGTGAAGTTCGAAATAAAGAAAAGACATTTATTTGCGCTGAAGTTGGTTACGTGACGCGACGCCCTAAAAAAAAACTGACCTCATTAATGTCCTTTCGAAAGGTCGGGTGCGTATACCCGTAACAGGCCTGTGTATTATCAGGTTTATGAACATCGACGAGACGAAATGAGTTCGAAAAACATAGCAAGCAGTGTCCTAATTAATTACGAGCGTGAATTACAAACACAAACAAATTATAAACACGGAAAGAACAATGTGGGTGAAAATTATTGTTAATGCTTGCTTTCGAATCCGGAATTCCTGGCCCCTTAGCTTCGATCATACAATAACTGAAAGTGCAGAACTCCCGCTAAGTTTGATAGTGTAATTAACTAATTACTGCAGTTTATGTCTTAAGTAACGGCGATTCCTCGTAAAGTCCGGATTTACTGTTAAGAAAATTTACTACCGACTTAAGCAGTCAGTAAATAAATAACAACTGTCGTTCATTGACGGTTAATGCACAATTTTATAGTTCTGTTGTGAAATGGCTATAACACCGCAAAGGTTTAGGTACAATTCAAATTGATTGGTAACCTTTGCAAACATGGGACGTATTTAAACTAAGTCAAAAAGAGTCAAACTAATCCAATATTTTAAATGTGGTATTAGGTATTACTTTTTTTTAAATTTGCCTATTCTGTCCCACTGCTGGGCAAAAGCCTCCAGCATTACTTTCCAACTCTCCCGGTGTTTTGCCTCTTCTTGCCAATCAGACAGGAACGAGTCCAAATCGTTACGCCAGCGTTTCTTGGGCCTGCCTCGGTGACGACGACCGTCTTCAGGCACCCACTGTGTGACGATTCTGGCCCATCTATCCTGACCTAACCTGGACATTTTACTATTATTTACAATACAATACATATACAATACATTTACAATAAAATCAGTCTTATTTACATCCAAACCGTATGCGCAGAACAAATTTCAAATTTGTCAGCGTTTACAATCTACTACTACTTCGGAAAATGGTGGTTTTTTTTAACAAATGTCCTATTAATAAATTAATCAGGGTACAGTTAACATTCTTCTATCATTTCTCATAGCAATATACTATATTTATCTTGCTTTTTGATAAGTACCCTTAACCAATCTGTATTCCAACTAGTCAAGTGTGACGGTAATGGCGCTCATCCTGTTTGTCACCGCGGTACTACATAACTCGCGTGTCGGATAAGACCTGCTTAATTTGTATTTCCTGCTCACGCGCTTTTGTTAAGATGTTGTCGTTGTTCGTATTAGTCAAGCTTATTTGTTGCTGGCTATTAGCGTCAACCAGTAATGGCTTGATGTTGTCTCAATAACTTTTTCAGGTGTCCTTATGGTAGTCATGGAAGCAGGATGTATACAATATGTATCGTTTAGTACTTATTAGTTCCATGGTCTCGAGCGAAATGACCAAATTATGAGTTCAGGATTTAACTACAAGAACTAGTAGTTGAATTCTGAAAACTAAAATCTTAGGTTCGAAAACCGACCGAATATCGTTCAAATAAGTATTTTCAAAAAATAATACATATGTCAGCCAATGACAGAGCGGTCCAGGTCGCTAAGTACTAATCAGACAAAATTTTGGTCGTCGACTCGAGACAAAGAAAATAATTGCAACCACGTTTCGTTCGTGGTAACCATATAGTAGCTATAGCATCAGACTGCTGCAGATTTCACGTAAGTAACCATTTTACAAATTGAGGGTGAAGTAAAGCTTTATTTTTATAGTAACAAACATGGGAAACTATTCCAAAATTAAACGCCTGATATCAACAAATATATGACGTCAAAAAATCAAAACCAAATACTTATTTACCGCACCTGGCGGAAGTCAGTGCTTCAATCGACGCAATAATTAAAAAAATATCGTACCGGAAGTAAGTTCCGCTCTGGTAGCCGCTTCCGCTTGCCATTGGCCGACACCTTTGACCCCACCCTACCCCACGTGAGGGTGGGCACACCCTAAGGTGACCACTCACGTGACGTGACGTCATATATAACCCTCTATATTTAGGGAACTTTTATTTATTTTTAGTTACTTCTATTTTTTGGAAAAACTGGTCTTGTTCAATGGATTTAGGGGGTGACTGTTGACAAAAGGGGAAAATTAATCAGCAGTTCCAAGTGAATGAGAGTCATATTCTCAACTAGCTATTGCCCGCGACTTCGGTCCCTTGGACGAAGTTTCATACAAACTTTTAACCCCTATTTTAACCCCTTTGGGGATGAATTCCGAAAAATCCCTTCTTAGTGCACACTCACGTCATTAAAGGAACCTTTGTGCAAAATTTCATATTTCTAAACCCAGCTGTTTCAGCTGTGCGTTGATCGATCAGTCAGTGAATCAGTCAGCCAGTCAGTTTCTTACCTTATATATAGATAAATAACTAAATTATTTCGAATACGGAAAAATGATCACAGGTGCCATTTTGTCATTTTCACCACTTTGATTTGCAACGTACGAGAAAATCTGTACTTACTTATAATATTATTAATGCAAAAGTCTAGAAGGATGGATACCAGAACAGCTGAACGGATCTGAATGAAACTCAAAGAGAGATTGGCATAGAGATAAATTATAGTCTGGAATAGCACATAGTTTACTTTTCTTCGCTTCACACATACACATCAAAATTTCCACGCGAACGAAGTCGCGGGCAACACCTAGTGGTATACATACACAATACAGCATCTAAGATTCTAGTTTATAACATTGTATATTCCCGTAACATTCCTCCACCTCTACTAATCGACTTTTACACTTCAAACTCCAAATGTAAGGGTCCATTTTAAAAACATTCCGAAGCGTGCTTTCAAAAGTGCGAGAGATAAGACTTTAAACTTCAAAAGTAGTGAATTAGTGATAGAGAGTGGTCATAAATCTAAAGTAGTGATAAACAAATTAATAGAGATATGATAGTAGAGAATCTGGCATGAGTATCATAATTCATTGTGAGATAAAAACGCTTGTAACTGTTAAAGTAGTAAGTATTATGGATTTTTGGAGTTCGTAATGTGTCTGGTTTGAGGATAGAATTGAATAACAGAATAGACACAAACACACTACTTACATCACGCCTTTGGCCCCCAAATGTTAGGCAGAGGCACTTGTAGTACCTAGAGAATGGAATAGAGGTGTACAATAAGTTAGAATATTATCTATTGGTATGATCATGTGGTTTAAAAAGAATGGTGGTCAAAATAAATGAATAAAAGTTCGCTGTAACATATCACTAGGGTGGATATACTCGTAGTTTCTTTTTAACCGACTTGAAAAAAGGGAGGAGGTTCTCGATCCGGTTGTTTTTTTTTGTTTTGTGTTGAATTCGTTTTGATCTGAAACTATGATGAAATTGATGATGATGAAACTAAAATGAAGCGCTAATTGCTAATGTCTTCTGGTCATCTATTTAATTACTTCTCCTAATTAATTGTAGTAAGAATAAAACTAGTAATTATCAGTTAAATTGATAATAAAAAAAAACAAGCAATTAGCACCAGGAGCTGTCTGCGAAATATGCTTAATTTTATGTGAGTGTGAAATGTTCGGAGCGGCAGTTAAACTATTCCTTATGGCAGCAAGCGCATATTTCAAACAATTAGACTTGCCAATCGCGGCCAATTTGAGTCTCCGACGACCGCCATCATGTCGCATGCAGTTGTGGGCAGTTGGACTTTTACAATATTTCCTGAAAAAAAGTTAAGAGACCGGAAAAGTGGTTTGATAATTTTCAATCTGATATTTGCTGTAGTAGTAAACTTATCTTCATGAATTGAAAATTGGTTATTGTATGGTCAGTGAGTGTCCGTTTATAAACTTTCATTTAGAACTTGCAAAAAAAAAGATGTTGTAAACAATTTTCCGTGACAAAGCTTAAATGAAAAGAAATCACAAAAAATTGGGACCAGACTTACATTAGCTATCACCTATAAAAAAATATTCCATTTATATTATTGAGGCTGGCCTGGAAAGAGGTGGCTCGATGATCTGGAGGCGCATCACGGAGCCTGGTTCGAAGAAGAAAAGTACCTGGAAGGATACGGGAGAGGCCTTTGCCCAGCACTGGGACATACAAGACTAATAAAAAATATTTTTATTTTTTGAAATCAGTCCAGACTTCGCCTGAAAATCCTTTGTACGTATACCAAATACCAGCCATTTCTCAAACTACCCCATTCCTTTCTCCCATCCACAATACAGCCTACAACCTCACCGTACGTCCAGCGGCCATAACTCAATGAACAATAGGCAGCATTCTAATCCAGCCGGGCATCCGTGGCCTGCTGGTCGTAATGAAATTCCCGGGTTATATGGCCCGGGGCGGAGCAGGGCAGGCCACTGTCATCTAAACAATTAGCCGGATTACCACGCAGCCGATAGATGGCATACAACGTGTTTTGTGGTGTATGGATATGTTGAAGATAGTTTTATTGCAATTTTATGACGATATTGTTCTTTTGCGAAATCTGTGGGATGATAACAGTGTGGAAAGGAAACACTGTCAAGTATGGTTCTAGGAAAAATTTGACACATAACACGAACCCAATATGAAGATTGGCAACGTGAAAGTGAACGCGATCAGCACATTTGAACTGCATTCAAGAGCTGTCAGTTTTAGCTTTTGATCGCCGTGAAATTCGCCCTAACTTTGTCAAATCTGGAACTTGCATTGCTCACCCTTTGATTATATAATGTCTAGATAGAGCGTCGCCCTACAATCGTATCAAAGAAAACGAGTCAACATTTTCAAGTATGTGTGCGTGCAGGCGTCGTTTTACACTATGCGTATATGTCTTTGTGTGCGTAAATAATGATACCAGCTACTACAATTCTCTCATAAATCACATTAAAAAATAGACTTATTAAATAAGATAAGTTTTAGGTGTATGACACGATCTGCACTGATTGGCGGGCAAGCACTTGTGAACCAATAGTTGGTTGACACTTTTTGACACGTTTGCGCGCACTTGACGCTCCATCTAGACATTATATAATCAAAGTGCTCACCTTACGTCTTTGGAAAACTAACGCAGCTAATTTAATGAATAGGTCAGTTACTCGTGAGCATTAAACATTTCACTCATTCCTATTCAAATGCCATTCATTATAATAATCGCTGTGAATGAATGAAGTGTTTCGTTCAAGACATTGACTGGTGTGGCCCACCTTCCGTTATACTCCTAATATATGCCTCAATTGAGATCTCACTGTATATCAAATATGAATAATGATCGCCGAGCCGTCGCAGGAATACTAAACACATCGCGATGATGTTGCGATGTTCGTGTCATCATCACGTATTTGAATCATTGAGATGCGACCTCATAAATTTTGAAGAACAATTGTAATTGATGTAAGGACTAGTCTCACTGTTGAACTGAGATAGATGACTGGTTTGTTTTTGATAAGGCAAGGTTGATTGCCTCGTTTGATCTAGTGGTCGCAAGCGCGAACGCTAAGCATGAAATCCTGGGTATGATTCCCGGGTCGAGCAAAGTGTTATTGGGTTTTTCCATCAGGAATTTCTCAGTAGCAGCCATGGAGTCTGGATTTGGGCGTGGTTGATGGCAATAGGCTCGCCCCCTAGTACATGGGACTTGCAAAATGTATGCACAAATCCCCGAAGGAAGGAAGGGATTACAAGGCGTGATGTTATGTTATGTAAGGGAAAGATTCGGTAATCTTCTCCATGACACGATGATAGCTTAATAACGAGACAAAATGACAGAGCTGTTCCGCCACTATGGTTCGAACAGAAATTTTAATTGTGTCAATCGGCACTAAAAGAAAAAGAAGTAGTGCATTTTCCACACATAATACATTTCGGACCTAAGTACCTGATGTTAGAATTTGAAACACACTCTGTTTTTCTGAGGATTAGTTCTTCAAATGAAACTCACCTTTAACAAAACATACTCGTAACGTAAAAAAGTAGCTCTAGCTGAAAACCTTAAAAAAATACTTTCTATTAAGCTAATGATTAAAAAACTCGACACATAATAAATCGTACACTAAAGCAAAGAACAACTAATCCCGATCAACTTTTCAAATAAAAAAACAGTTCACCGCTGTCTGCATCAGTGAAGCCTTATCCCAACTTGTTTGTTCTATCTGTTAATTTTAAACACCTGCATCTCTCTCTAACAAACCCATTTATCACACGAGAGAAAGAGATGGGAGCACTTGTAATTTGCGCGACAATGAAACTGGATCGTTCGCGAGAGATTTATACGCTCATTTGTAAATAATGAAGGCGCCACTCATTGTGATTGAAGCCCCATTGATGGCGACCTAACCACACCCCTGTGCGTAGGGCTGGCTGCACCTGATCTTGAGACTGACATTCCGATCATAAATTAACATGCTACTTCTTAAGAAAGAAGAAAAAAAGAAGAATATAGAGACTTCTTAAGTGAATATTTTCCATGGCAATCATAGGAGTAAGCCAATTTGGGGTTTAGATTTTGAGTATTTCAGTCTAAGCTTCGGGGCTGAAACTGCAAAAAATTACCTTCCGTAAAAATCCGATCTAAGCTGAAAGTTTTTAGGATAAAGCAATGTACAGACGCCAGCACATCAAATTACAACAATCTGTCAAATTTCTTTAATAGATTTTCAACTTTATTTTTATAGAATTAGGTTCAAGGTTGATTGGGAAAATTTGACAGTTTCGAGTAACTTGATGTGCAGTGACCGTAGGTAGATAAATGTTTATCGAGGCCATTACAGAATTGGTAGAAACTGTTGCAAACGTTCTCCATAAAGTATCAACAAATAACTTTGCTTATTTTTTTCAGAAATACGCAGTTGAAGAACTTATGAAATAAGTAAGAAAGAAAATATAAAAAAAACGTATCTTATCGTTTTTAGCAGATTTCTCAAGATAAAACGATTAAGAAATAATATAATAGTTTATAAAACAATGCATTGTCATCCAAACTAAACATATATGCAAAATTTCAGCTCAATCGAAAACCGGGAAGTGGGTGAAATTTAACGTCTTAGATTTTTTTACATAGTTAGTTTTAGTTACAGGTGTTGCTAAGAAATTTTCCACTTTTTTAGTGTTTTTTTTTTTGGAAGTCGGTTTTTTTTTTGCAAAAATGTTTTTATTTTACCCGTTTTAGTTATCGCATCACACACAAATCCTTGTCAAGTATCAATTTCGCAATTTCTTTTACTTGGATGACATATTTTTTCCACCTATTTTGATTTCAAAACCAAACTACTGAACGATTTCGATGAAATTTCTATGGGACCAATCGGGAAGTAGATCCATTCAGATAAAAGAAGAATTTTTCAAATCGGTTCATAAATGAGGAAGATATGAGGTAACAAACACAAAGAAAAAAAAGCATACAACTGAATTGAGAACCTCCTCCTTTTTTTGAAGTCGGTTAAAAAAAGCGAGTTATAACATTCCTATCTCTGCCATCCCTATCCTAAGGCCAATTACTTAAAGTCACTATGCATAACAGCCTAGACAACTACACCTGCCATTGTCTGTCGCTTAATACGTGGCGCCCTCTGCAGACTCGACAACTCTTATGAGCACTTTGTACAATTAGCAAGCTATTTTAATAAACACCTGCGAAGAGAATTTCAGAGTGATTTACTGTAACTTTTGAGGCTTTTGGGATTGAAGCAAGAGTTTTCTTTTGGCATTGTAGGTTTTTTTGTTGCTGAAGTTGTGAGCTTTGCTGTGTTTTTAACTCGCAGTTTGGAAGTCACGAAAGCTGAATGAGCAATTAGACCTAGACCGTATATCTAATCTTTATAACATAACATAATATCATTTATTTCAGGCTACGATGGCCCATGGATATACCTATATATGTATATCTATACTAATATTATAAAGAGGAAAGATTTGTTTGTTTGTACCGAATAGGCTCCGAAACTACTGCACCGGTTTTAACCATTTTTTCATCAATAGAAAGCTAAAATATCAAGTAACATAAGCTATGATTTATTTTTAAAAAATAGAGATCTTTACAAAAAATTGCAAGAATCTAACCCAAAGTGTACACAAGCACATTCATTGACTGTTAGGCGGTACGAAGTTCGCCGGGTCAACTAGTACCTTATAAACTAACATATAATATAAAGAAAATACATAAACTTGTGTTAATAAATAAGACTAAAACTGTTAGTAGCACTTAACTTGTGCTGGCTTGACTTCACCAGTGGAACTTGTCCGCGGAAGCGACGGAACACCTCGTCCCGCGGCCAAAAGTCTTCCTCCATCACAAGGGGCAGATAACAATTCGATACTCGCACCACGAACGCCTTGAAGTTGACTATGCGGCGCAACTCCAGTAACTGCATACTCGGTGTGTACCTCGTCTTTTGGCGCACGTACTCCACGATGTCCTCCACTTTAGCGGTGTAATGCAAGCGGGATATGTACACCGGTGTATTCCGCTTGACGGCATGCAGGTTCACTTCTGGCTCCGCAGGAGCCTTGCCGCTGCGGTTCTTGGTTGTTCGCGAACGGCACTTCCTTCTCTGCACCGTCACGAAACCCTCATCATTATTAGCCTTATTCGGCACCTTTTCAGGCACAGACTTTTTAATAGGAGAGCCAGAAGGGCTTGCGGTGACGCTGGCGTAATCCTTTCGTAGGGGCTATCGTATCCGCCGTGGGGATGCGGGGCGCGCGGGCAGAATGCTCTGCTAGCTCAGTAGTCGACGTATGCACCGGCGTTGAAACTGCTGACACGGAATTCAACGACGATATACGAGTATTGTGGCCGGCTCCGCGACACGTGTCAACGATAGGCGCATTAACTGCTGACTTAGGTACTGCCACACTTGCGCAATTCACTTACTTCTTTGCGCAAATCGGTGACGATGTTCTGGGATGCATCTAATTTTGCTAGCCATACGCAAGATTGGCCTTCAGGGAGACAGTATCCTTTAGTGGGCTCGTTACATCAACATGATCGAAGGTGACTGGAGGAAGCTTGTTTAGCTCCTACGCCACAAACGTCGGCACATCGTCAGGGTCGGTCCCCTTTATAGTAGGTACGTAATACATAGTGTAGGTAACTAGTGTAATTACTTGAACACAAACAAAAATAAGTACGAGGAAAATGATAACCCGTGTGTGTAACCCGGTGTTCAACATGGTTTGAGCCATTTCAATTCGTTTTCTAGAAGTTTCTGTAGGTAAATGTCAATATTTTTTGTATAATGGATAATTTTAACAGTTTTAGTTAGGTATTAGGATAAAAGTTCATTGACATTAAAGAACAATGTTATCTCACCTAACTCATAGGCCTGTATTTCTCATTATAATAATGTTATTCTCATTATAATAATGTTATTAATAATGTTGTTCCTGTCTCGAAATCGTAACAGTAACCTATTAACGAGCCTCTTGAAATAAACAATAAGTAGTTTCAGATAGGTGAAACTTAAATTATACTAAACGTGGATGTTGGCTTATATTTATATAGTAGGTACATACGTGTAAGTACAATATTTTGGAAAGAAAATTTTGATCGTAAAATAAAGCAACAAAATAAAGCTAGACGAAACTATTTCTTAATACAACAGTTACGTGCTACGCGCGACGCATTTTCGTAGCCCTACGAAATATTTAAAAAATGAAAAAAATCATCTAACTTACTTTCTTACCCGCAACCTAAAGTCAGCCGCGCAAAAACTAAGCGCGCGAAAACTTATCTATGCTCCATTAATATTTTTCTTAACTGATTAATCCACAGATAAAAAAGAACCCTCTTTGAAAAAAATACCAACAACGAGGTGCGTATTCTGATATTCTCGAGTCAACAACGTCTTAAAACGATTACCGACAGTCGTCAAGGTGTGAAGGGGGAAAGCGACACGTAAATCGCATTAGGTATGTTAAATCCCGGCCCTCGGGGGGATGTGAGGTGGTTGAGACGATATTTTTATTCGTATCACTTACTTTCGTGATTATTGTTCGGCGGCCATTTGCATTGCGATGTTGTAGTGAAGTAGGAGTGAAACGTTTTGATAATTTAACAATTGGTTTTGATAGGTCAATAGGTGTTGAACACAGGATGATTTCTGGATTATCCGAAAGAACACTAAAATACATCTTGCAATTAAAACAATATTTTAGTCAATCATTTAATGGTCTGTAAAAGCGAGCAACATCGTACTTATAAAGGGTGTACATAGATCCTTAACGAAGCCGAAAGGCACTTATTTTCCCCATTATGCGATATTTTTTTTGTTGTGGACCTGGGAACCTTCTATTTGCGGAGATATTGGGGTTAAAGTTCCGACTTCTTCACAACCTTTTTTTTAAATACTAGATTATAACTTTACTTTAAATACCTCCATGACCCGTTTATTATACAATGTATCCATTAGCACAATTTCTTGAGAAAAGTAAAAAAAAAAGTAGTTTCTCAGCAATAACTTTTGCGTTGGGTTACTTAGTTTGATGTACAGAATGCTTGGTTGACGGCTTCGTGAAGGGTCCATTTACACCTTATATATCTAGCAGTCAAGTTACTGAAGACTTGTATAGTTTTATATCTATATATAATACAAGAAAAATACAACTACGCTTATCAACAATAATTGATATTGAAAATAGTATCTATCTATTAATTATGATTGTAAAAATAAACCAAGTATCAAAACCTCTCTACTCCGCCACACAGGTGGCATTTCCATGATTTTCCCGCCAAAAGCGTGACGTAAAAAAACCCCAAGACGCAAAGCAAAGTCAACGACTTCGTGGAACGTCGAAAGTGAGTTTTTTTATTCAGTTTTACATTTAAACAGTCTCCATGTCTCTCTTGTCTATTTAAGAGTGTCACAGATCTTTTACTTACGCCAATTTGACTACTCTTTGTTGTGAGCGAGTGTATTGCTAAGACTGGGTTTGTAGGCGCTTGGTAAATCGAGGGACGAGGACCAATATTGTTAGTAAGCATTCTGATTGACTTTTTGCGAAATGTTTACTTTGTGCTAAGAATGTTTCAGCAAATGTTGAATTTTTTTGATGAATGAGTTTGTTTCACTTTATTTACTTTATTAATCTTTAATAGATTAGATCTCTTCAGTTAACAACTAATCACAAAAGAGACGACATGAGTCTTAACAGCAGATTATGGTGATAAATATAAGTACTTACTCGTATCACCATTAATTTTGATGAGGTTATAAGTGGACTGTAAGAAACCAGGAAAAGAGTTCATTAATACTTTTACTGCTATGTCAAAATGAACAGTAGCAAAACCTTAATGCACCAAATGTGCTCTTTCATTTCGACTCCATCATTAGACATAACAAATAACACAAAAATGAAAATTCCTAATCAAATTCTTCAATCTCCCCTCGAATACCTCTGAGTGTTATTCGCTGTTTTTATAAGTCGTCGCCGCTTGATATGTACAGTCGAGTACACGATTTGTTCACAACCCCCTTACCCCTTTGTGTGCAATCAGTTAGACGGAGCACACTGCTTCGATCTGACTCAATGTTAATTTTTCTTCGTCGTTTATTGTGGATTAATCGAGCAAATATATTTTGAGCTGGAATTGTATTGGTTTGTACATATTTACTTAATAAGAAATTTTCTTCTTTATTAAAATTGTTATTCAAGGCAGCAACCGAAAGAGATACTCTTACTTAGAGAAGATGATTTTTGTTAGCTTGCACGATCTCTGGTCCATGTTTGTCCTACAAACAAGATAAGATCACACTACATGATGTCCTATAGTGAAGATTCCAAAACTTAATAATTGTCAATGGTCGTAATCCATAGAGGGAATTAATTGTTAAAGAATATTCTTTAACATTTAATCCAGTCGTCAGTTGGAGTTTTAGACTAATTTTCTTCGAATTTACTGCATGATTGATTTTCGACACGATTATTTTATTCTAAGTATTTGTAAGCCGAAGAGGCCTTTGCCCGCCAGTGGGACAGTTACAGGCTGGCTGAGGCTGGTATTATTATTATTATTTGTTAACCATAATGTAGAAACATTACTTTCATTTCTTAAGGGGACTTCGTGTGATGGCATTAAGAATAACTTAAATAACAAAAGGAATAAGAGCAGTAAAACAAAAGTCCCGTATTTTCCCATTTCATTCCTTGACTTAGCCACAGGTGTCCGTAATTATCTAAAAGACAGGGTTCTCTCATGATCCCTACAATATCAACCACCCATCTTAAATATAACCACCCTTATTCTGTTGAGCATTAAAGCTTATTATTCCACTGATCATTAATGTCTCTGACACATTCCTTGATTGCTGACGTAACCAACGTGGCAAGATCTGTCATAGATCATCTAATTGCCGTTTTCAGGTCTATTTTTTCTATGTATAGCGGGGGGAGGAAGATCATTATCAAATGGTTTGTATTTCGTAGCACAGAGTGACGGTGCTCGTAATAATGGCATCGCGATTTATGAAGATAATCTCGGTTTATTAGCGAATGCGTGCAAAATATTGCAGAGTTAAGACTTCAGGTTTATTTATAGCTCCATTGGCATAGCTCCAAGATATCTGCCAATGACAAAAGAACGGTATCACACCTCTCTTGATTGTATGTGGCCCATAGATAATAGGCATATTGCAGTCGCATGGCCTTCTTAGGAAGACAAGATCTTAGACCTATTCAGAACTGGAACTGTAACAATTCATCAACTGCCTGCCTTTTCCCAACTATGTTGGGGTCGGCTTCCAGTCTAGCCGGATGCAGCTGAGTACCAGTATTTTACATGGAGCGACTGCCTATCCGACCTCCACAACCCAGTTAGTACTGGGTAATACGATACCCCATGGTAGGACTGGAACTGTAATAATTCATCATCTGCCTAGCCTTTTCTCAACTATGTTGGGATCAGCTTCCAGTCTAGCCGGATGCAGCTGAATACCAGTATTTTACATGGAGCGACTGTCTATCTGACCTCCACAACCTAGTTAGTACTGGGTAATTCGATACCCCATGGTAGGACTGGAACTGTAATAATTCATCATCTGCCTAGCCTTTTTTCAACTATGTTGGGGTCGGCTTCCAGTCTGGCCGGATGCAGCTGAATACCAGTATTTTACTGCGAGTGACTGCCTATATGACCTCCACAACCCAGTTAGTACTGGATAATACGATACCCCATGGTAGGACTGGAACTGTAATAATTCATCATCTGCCTAGCCTTTTCTCAACTATGTTGGGGTCGGCTTCCAGTCTAGCCGAATGCAGCTGAATACCAGTATTTTACTGCGAGTGACTGCCTATATGACCTCCACAACCCAGTTAGTACTGGATAATACGATACCCCTTGGCAAGACTGGTTGTCAGACTTTCGGGCCACTGACTACCTGTAAATTAATACTAATAATTACTAATTGGAACTGTAACAATTAAAAACTTTAAATTCATGCCAAAGTAATCCTGTTCTTACGAGATTGTAGCATATCTACGAGTATTTTAGCCCGTACCGTTCAATCTTTCCATTGATCACGATTCTGCGCTTCTTGGTCTACCAAAGGCCCATATCGCTGTTTCACTGTTGTTACTCTATAGAAAATGTAGAAGTTTTAGAACCGAATACAATGTCAATTCTTTAGCCGTGACATACACTTACCATTCCTATTTCGTAAGACAAGCACCACTTTTCGCCATAAGTTGACAAAAATGTCACCACTATAAAAGAGACCGCATAGATTTTATGTATTTGGCGCCCTTTGCGGAATCATCACCATATCGTCTGAAAGGTCGCGACCCCATAGCCAAATGTCGCGCCCTTTGCGCTTTGGCCCCATAGGAATACCATAAACATCGCCGCTAAACACAATTGTGCGAAAGTCTGGTGTGGGCTGCATGTTTGTCTATGGACTGATTCGAGGATGATTAAATCTTGGTTTACATTTTAAGAGCTCCTTAACACGAATGAGTCTTGTTTAGTTATCACTTTATCATCAAACATCTAGTGATAACATTTGACAGACCTACTTAAGATTACGCACTCAGGAGGCTCTGTCTCCTGTTGAGAATAACTTAAAAACCGTGCCCAAGACTCACTGAAAGAAACGACGACGTCTTTGACAGTATTTTGTTAGTTGTAGTTGCAGAAGCAGAAAACATCGAAAGAGAAAATTTTTGCTCTTATAACGTCTATTTTTATTACAAAGACGTTTGCCCTGTCTCCTAATGAAAAGGTTACCGTACACAATACACAAAATGAACTGAAAACCTCACAATTTCGAAAATGGATTGCGTGTAATTCGAAATTTAAACTGTCCGATGTTGTCCCTAACCCTGATGACGTATGGCACCCGCGGGGGTGATCAACTCCACTCTAGATTGCCAACTTTACATTACCGTCAGAAGCGTTTATTATAGACCTTATTAGTTTAAAGTTAAGGGTTTTTGAGTAGTATTAAATATTGGCAAGTTAGTTGTTGTATGACGAATCTGTACTGTCAAGGAGCTATGCAATTATTAATGTGGTGTACGGTAGGTGGGTGAGGAAGTCACATGTAGGGATTAGTGAACAAGTGTTGTGGGTTTAGAACATTAATCTGTTGTTCTGTTTGTTTTGAGGGAACGATTGAACCACTGAAACTGTGATATCATTGACAGTTTTGGAATTAAAGCACCAGAATAGGAAGTTGGTGGTACAAAAAGGAAATTGTAAAAATATTTGTAATTTTTGTTCGTGATAATTATCGTAACATAGAGTTATGCCCGACTCGTCACCGTTCCGAACGCTTGTACTCCTAGAAGAGTAAACCTTCTAAGATGCAGATGAGGCAGGAGTGTGCCTCAACTACACCCACATTTCGCCAGTTATGTTTAAGCCCCACAAAATAAGGTTCGAACTTTTCCGAGTATTTACTGAGAAATTAATGAAAAAAATGAAATTATTACTAAGAAATTAATGAAATTATTTCAGGGAAATAATCTGCACCACCTGGTTATCGAACCCAGGACCTGATCGTCACACTCAGCAGTAGCGATTGTGGCCACTAGACAAGACCAACGCAGCAGTTCAGTGATTCGTTTCTTCTTATTCTTAGTTTTACTGCCGTGGAGCTGAATTATAATCAAACAGAATTTTGCTTATTTCAAGCATATCTCGACAGTGATTGATTAGCAAGGTATGTCACACGCCATTGTGGAATTAGATGCTTATAAAATTGAGGCCTTTGCTCATAGCTACATTACGTATACATCTTTAATCATAGAAAATAGTCTTTTGTAATAAGTATTTGTAAATTCAGGCAGGTCGATCCAATCATTCAGTTATCACACCCGTTGTAAACCATCCTAGATACCTATCCAGTACATCAAAAGTTGACTTTTGTCAATATCTGACCATACATTTTATGCTTCGTGTACTTAAGCTAAAATGAGAAAACAAAAGAGCATCTCCCAACAGAAAAAAAACAACAGCCAGCTTGTCGAAACTATAAGAGAGTGAACACAAAACAGTATCAAGTACAATAATTATAATTAGTGGCAATAATTGGATGGGTCGCGAGGACCGAGGGCCTTCCTCCGTGCTCCGGGCTACGTCAGAGGGTAGTAATTCAATAAAACGGTATGATGGATCGCACCCGCAGACTAGATGAGATGAGAGGTTATTACGTGTGAAATGTATGGGCTTTTTCGTCTATGGTGTGTGGTTTTGGAAAAAAGTGAAGTACTATCGCCACCACACAAATGTTCTGCATTATTCGGCATACCCGGGCAGCAAAATCAGATATACCTACATACGTACCTACGTAAGGGAAAATCTTCAAATTTTGCAGAGTCGACCAAAATTATGATTAAGCGATCGATTTAAGCATTGATAGCCTAGTGGTGTGACCGTTATACACAGCCGAACCTTAGACACGCACCTCTAATTTTTCCGAATCATGTGCGTATTGCATAATTATCACTAGCTTCGGTGAAAAAAACATCGTGAGGAAACCAGCATGCCTGATAGATATTTCTCGACGGCATCGGCATGTAAAGCCAAGTCAGAGTCCCACGGGCGGCATAAAAACTCTGACACCAGGTTAGGCACTAACCACATGATAAAAAAGATTAAGCGACGATGGATGCAAATTGGAGTATGGCGATCGACACGAACAGAAGCAGTTCCACTTCCAGTTCAGTTTAGTACCAAATTGCTCCGGTTCCGCTTTGAATCGAATGCCGACTTGAACAAACGTGTATCACCACTAAGGAAGGCGCTATTAGAATATATGTTGTGCTTTGCCTTCCTATCCGTTACCTTCTGTAAATCCTAGCTTAAGGACAAGCGTAATTAGATCTAATAGATGTCATTCTACTCCAAGCTCAAGTATTGTGGCTCAAGTCGAGGTTTCAGTTGAGAATCGCTATTGTTCTTCTTCTTCTTTATGTGTCGGTGAAACTCAAATGGTGTTAGACCAGTACGTATGCAGCCATTTGCACAGCTCTAACATCGGTCTTGTTGAAAATACAGGTTTAAATTCGAAATTCAAATTGATCTAAACTATTTCCATCTCAGTGGTACAAACAAAATATTTGCGTTCCATTCACGAAAAAAATAATGTCCTTTTTTTTAGTACATTTAAACCATAAAGAACATAATAATAATATTACATTGAATTTAAACGATAAAACGCGTTCAGAGACTGTGTTCGTGCGAGGGTGGTGTGTGTTCTATTGTGCGGCCTTCACATGACACTAAAGGGGTTTTCGAGTGTGCTTTTCAATTTGCCTCAGGCGAGTGGGACAGGGAAATCCTTTGAGTCTCATTTGATTTATATTTCAATTCTAACAAATATTATTAAATAAATAGGTGAATCGTTGAAGTCGTGGACATCCCGTAAGCGAACAGCGGCAAACAGCAATGACTTGGTAGCTCATCTGGGTACTTAGCCTACATTGCGGTATCAAGCATTAGTCAGAAATAGAACCCTATGAGTACTAAGTGATCAGTTTCTTCTTAAGAACGAAGGAAAAGCCTAGGAAAACTTAACATTGCAAGAGAACACAGTGCAGATCTCTTTCTTAAATATAAGTAGTGAAAACGATTCTCTTTATTAACATAATAGTAATATTTAATTATTTACCACACCACTCTTCAGTTTTCCCTGTTCTTGGTCAAATCAAGTTCGTGTAATAGTGAAACTTTTTTTTTACAATGGATCCGTTCAAAAACCTCTCGCACCGCGAACAGAGTGCAACGGAAATGAAACGGAGCATGTGTCGATGAAATCGGCCAGCGAACTATTGTCCTGTGCCCACATTCCCGAACGAAACGACACTTGTCAAACGTGGCGGGAATTTAGAAAAAAATATCAACGTCATCAATCGAAAAGGAACGCACCTGTGATGCTGTTGTGTTGAAATAAAACGAATATTGAATAAAGAACGTTGCGTTGATAAATGAAACGAATGTTTTTTCGTCTGATAACATCGAAAATGGAATGAAAACGCCTGAAAAAATTGTAGCCAAATCGTAGACAATGAAGTACCTACACTATCCCATCATTATGTATTCCAATGGTTACGTCATAGACCAATTGGCCATTCTAATTTATTTAGTTTCATTCAGAAACACTGATAAAACCAATTAGATATACCTACAGACATAATTCAATCAAACTAAAACAACTAGGTTGCATAAATTAAGCTTGTTTTGTTTACCCAATAACTATCATTGCAGTATCAAAGTCTCTTTATCCCTCGTCTGTAGATCTATATTTTTTTCCAAGGTTTTCTCTTTCTTTTCAAGACACCGCATCGCACGCAGACAATACTCGTAGTAAAATGCTGATTTCTTTGACGATATAAAATAAAAGAGGCTCTTTGTGAATTTTATTTTTCATAGATAGGTACGCTCTATGAATAAATATGGGGACATTCGGAGGAGACAACCTGTTTTGTGTTGAAAGTAGAGGTTTTAAAAAAAGATGTAGGTAGTTTGGCAGTTTGTCTTTTTTACTTAAAGCTACTTAGTAAATAAGGATTTTACCGGTTCTTTGTTGGGTTTTAACCGAAATCTGAAAGGCACAGAATTTCCTCACAAAAAAATAATTTCAAGATTAATTAATTGCCAACATCATCAACTAAAGTCTACATCCCTAATTAAAATTCAAAACCACTAATTACAAAAAAATAAAAACACACCACCACATTAATTATCTGTCGCATTAATTTACATTTTTCAAAACCCCCTGGCCAAACGTGCATCTAAGTTTAATGAGAAATTAGAAGGAAAAATTGAAACGGCCATTCGTAAATGAAAAATTAAAAAAGTCCCGCCGGATACGGAAGCGCGGCCATGTTTCATGGGACGGCCTTAATTACGGCAACAAACAAACCGACGAAACATTTATTGTTTTTGATCGAATTAAAAATGACTTCGGCTTTGGATTTGCGGGCGTCTTGTTTGTGGTTTGAGTTTGTTATTCGGTATTCTACTTTCGCAGTTAAGAAGTACCTAGTTCACTGTTAGAATACCCTATTACCTAATATATGTTACTGAACAGCTTTCCCTAAAAAGGTTTTTTCTTACGCAACGAAGCATTCTGTACCTTAAACAAGTAACACTGGGTACAGAATAAAGGGTATTTTGATATCCTGTACAGACAGCAGTGTCGCTTATGCGTTAGTCAAACTTGGGCAGTCTCGAACTACTGTCGCACAAGCATTTGTCGCACTAGAGTGATGTCGAGCTTCAGTTTGTCGCACTTGCGGGCGTTCGAACAACATAATAATTATGTGAGTCGCAGTACAGTTTTGTTGCACAAGCGTTAATCGCACACCCTTTTGTTGACTTCACGGAGTGCACTCGAAGCTTATGATGTTAATCTGTTAATTTAATATGCTTCTTTCTTAAATATTTGTTAATGTTAGCCAGCCGTCCCGAGGAGCTCGTGGCTATATAATAACAGCCGCTCGGTTCGATCGTCAGGTTAAGCCGCGCTTGCCTAGGTTGGTCCGTGGATGGGTGACCACCCATACATACCGAGTTTCCTCCGTGTCTCGGAAAGCACGTTAAGCCGTTGGTCCCGGCTGTCATTTGCAGATCTTTGACAGTCGTTACAGGTAGTCAGTGACGCGAAAGTCTGACAACCACTCTTACCAAGGGATATCGTATTAACCAGTACTAACGGGGTTGTGGAGGTCAGATAGGCAGTCGCTCCATGTAAAATACTGGTATTCAGCTGCATCCGGTTAGACTGGAAGCCGACCCCAACATAGTTGGGAAAAGGCTACGCAGATGATGTTAGCCAGCCTTTTTTGTTTTTCAAACTGGTTGTCATCCTTTCGGGCTTCTGACGAGGACTAGGTACTCATACAACTGTCCAAGATCTACAAACAGCCGGGACCAACGGCTTAACTTTCTTTCCGAGCATAGCGGAAGCTTGCTCTTAGTTTCCAAGACACGGAGGGTGGCACCCATCCACGTACCGACTTCGTTATTAAACTACATGTTTATACCTAGGTACTTCGATGGAACAATCAAATAATAAGTGGAGTGGTGTGGTGTGGTGTGTGTGTACCTATGTTTCATTCAACACTGATAGGTAACTATTGTTATTATCATGGGACACTCATTGTAAATTGCAGTTGCATTGTGATCATGATAATTATATCTACGTAACGTACGTGCTTAGGGGAAGCAATCCCAGGGGCTTTACCTGTATTTAATCTATGCTTAACCAAGATAGGTTATCTGTGAAAAAGATATTATTTCCCACTCGTTTAGCATCATCTGCCTAGACTTTTCCCAACTATGTTGGGGTCGGCTTCCAGTCTAACCAGATGCAGCTGAATACCAGTATTTTACATGGAGCGACTGCCTATCTGACCTCCACAACCCAGTTCGTACTGGATAATACGATAACCCTTGGTAAGGCTGGTTGTCAGACTTTCGGGCTACTGACTACCTGTAACGACTGTCAAAGATCTACAAATGACAGCCGGGACCAACAGCTTAACGTGCTTTCCGAGGCACGGAGGAAACTCGGTATGTAATGGGTGGTCACCCATCCACGGACCAACCCAGGCAAGCGCGGCTTAACCTGACGATCGACCCGAGCGGCTGTTATTATTTAGCCACGAGCTCCTCCCACTCTTAAGCACACAGAAAGAATCGCACATCACGTCTGGAATGCTCGAAGGTTTAGAGCATAGGTTCCCAACGGAGCTGGTATCGCCCCCTAGTGGGTGCTGAAGCTTTTCATGGGGGCGGTAGTGGGTCCAAAGGCAAATGGGGGGCGTTATTGAAATACCTCAGTTTTCATTAAAAAAAAAAAACATTTTATCTAGCCGCCTAAAATGTTTATCTTATAACTATTTTGTAAAGGGGGGTTGGGTTTTTTTTTCTTGTAAAGGGGGCGGTAGTCCATAAAAGGTTGGGAACCTATGGTGGCCCTATAGTACAATCATATTTCGCCAGTTATGTTTAAGTTCCATGTAATAGATAAAAGCAGCTAATGCCTTGAGCTGGTAATGGGCAGGACACGTAGCGAGGCTTACAGACCAGAGATGAATGATGAATGGAGAGGTCTACAAGGGAAAAGAGGCCGAGGGAGACCGCTGACAAGATGGGAGAATGAGATCAGAAGAACAGCTGGCCCAAACTGGGGACAAATGGCACAGGACAGAAACAAATGGGCATCTTAGGAGGAGGCCTTCACCCTATCTGGGGTTCATGCATAAATTAGTTATAAATCGTAGATATAAGTAAATAAAACTAACAATTAATCTAAATTAACCAACCAAACAATATACCTACTAGAAATAAGAAAATCCTGTAATGTAAAATGCATGAATTATAAAGGCTTTTTTAATTTTTTTAGATTAATAGATAAAAAAAACTTAATTAAAAGAACATCGAACTTATTCTATCTCCCATTACCATTGAACCCTTTACTCAAGTACGTAATAATATAAAATAAAAATAATTTGGAGGGTAGGTGTAAATAAAAGTGCATTTTGTGTAGGTACGAGTCGCGAGTGCTCCCGTGACTTCCGGCGACACCGAGATGACACTACACGCAACCCAGTTACTGCGTAGGGTTGCCAGGAGCGAAAATTATGAAATGCTAAAAAAGAAAATTGTATCAAACCTTATTGTTGTATTGAGCTGGTTTCAATAGCTGGCCCTGCCGGTCCTGTTGTTTGCACATCTCTGGAACTGTTGGACGCTACTGAAAGTGCCAAACACGTCGCCATATTTTGGGCTGACTCAATTTGAATTGTCGCTACGAAAAACAGCTGGCCGAAAAGAATTAATCCATACCAATATTGTCAATGCAAAAATAACTTACTCTGTTTATATATCGGTCTGTATGACCTACTTGTTTTGAACAAACTGACTAACACACAATAGAATCTTATTATCCAAAATTGTTTACATCTTTAGGTAGATATTCCATTCAACTTATGAACCTCCAGCATCAAGTGAAAGGTAGGAGATTACCATTAATTTTTCAGAAGTAGAGAAGATGCTACAGTAAAGGCTATGCATTGCAAGTACAAGAACCTATTGGTTGCAAGTTGGCTGGTTTATCGTAGTGATTAACAGCAAGAGAACCATGACTTGCTAAGCAGCGATTGGTGACAGCTTGAGGAAATTAGATTTTTGCATCACCAGACCACAAAATCTTTCGATCCTTCATAAAAGCAAACGTCAACCCTAAACCAAAGACATCATTATTGTAATGGATGTCACGGGCTGCAACTCTACAAGTGCTCTAGAAAGTAGTGGCTTTACCACCTCCTCTTCCCCTACACGCACAAAAACCAACTCTACGTACCCAGGATAAGTTGCAAATAAAGTGCACCACAAAGTTTGCAGTTTCCAAGACTAGATGGTGCGACAATCGCGAGAGCAACACATTAGCGACATCTCTTGGCGAGTGAGAAAATTACAGAGGAATTATGACGTCGTCGTTCGGCGAGCGTCGGAGCTTTCAGCATGAAGCGTGTACTGTACTTCAGTTTTTTTTTTTTAAAGTGCCACCCTCGTTGTACGGTCGTAAAGAAGTATAGACAAGTGTTGGACTGTTGGTTAGATTTTGATGTCCTGTGTATCGGATTTTAAATTCAGGAAATTACCAACGCAACTTTCGTGATTGACCACCGAAATAATGCGTGATTGCTTGTCTCCCGGACACCGACTGATTGCCTCGTTGATCGAGTGGTAGCAAGCACGACTGCTGAGCATGAGGTCCTGGGATCAATTCCCAAGTCGGGAAAAGTATTATTGAGGTTTTCCATCAGGAATTTTTCAGTAGCAGCCACGAAGTCTGAGTCAGTACAGGGCATTTATAATAATAAATAATAATAATTTTTATTCTAAATTTTTCACTTACACCCCAAAATCAGCTATAAATTGTATAAATTAATTATGTGTTAATTATGTATTGCATTATGTAATAAAAAAATCAATATTTCATAAATTATCGTACTTTCTAGGTTTGAACTTACATGGTTTGTAAAGGTTGTATTTTATGCATGTATTCCTTGGAAAATGTTGGTAACACATTTGTTCATACTTGTTTTTATTGTTTTTTTAATATTAATTTAATGTCACTGCTTGTTTTCCCCAATAAATAAAATTAAAATAATTTACTTATTTTCAGGTTACAAAGACCCGTAGACATGCTAGCCATCAAGACTGTCAGATAAACCCAAATATGATGTTAAAAGACAATCTTCTACAGACTCGACCCCATAAATCTCAGTTTCATAATAAACTGATGTGATCCTCTTTGTTTCATTGATTACTTTTGACTTCCAGTGAAAGAAGCGCCAAATGAAAAACAAAATAAAAAGGATTGGAAGCGTCTGATATCAGTTTATAAGTATACAGTAAATATCCAACCCAAGACATATCTTAATTATACAACATTAGTTTTAGTATATGCGAAACCTGAAACACGTGTCTAGTATTTTTATGTAAAGAATCTATGTACAAAATTTCAAAACTGTATCATGAAAAATCACAAAGTTATAAGCTTGTAATGTTACCAGGTTGTCCGTACAAAAACATACTCACCACGCGGCGCGGCGCCCCACTGTGCGCCCGCGCCTAAAGCTTGTGTTGTGCGCGTATGATTGCGGATAGGTACTAAGTGTCGCACGGTGTCCAACTCATACCTTTTTAAATATTTTTGGGACAAATATAACATGATATAAAAAATATTGGAATCGATTCAGTTACTTATTCTGAACAAACTATATTCTGGTTTCGCATATACTAAAAATAATGTTGTATAAGTGCAGTGCCCTAAGTCGTCCTTCATCTTAACGCCTAACAAATAAGGAATGCGTCCCACATAACGCAAACCTTTCTAGACTTATTAATAAATACACCGGTACCGATTAGACTGGCTAACAGAGGCCCCAGCACAAACGAGCGACGTAAATTAAGACCGATTTTTTCATTGAAAATACCACTAGTCGTGCGTATGAATGTGATGGGTATAAGAGTAGAGGAAAAGCTAAGAAACGATGGATGGACTGTGTGAAGGATGATATGGCTAGAAAGGAGGTGTATGGAAGAAGACATTCTGCACCGAGGTCAAACAAATTGGGTTAAGGGCACGAGATTGATGATGATGATCACAATCCTATATCCTATAGCATCTTATAATCCAGCCTATAGCAGTTCACTCCGGGACATAGGCTTCTACCAAGCTGCGGCCACGACATCGACACCCCGCCCTCCAGTTTCCGCATTCAATCTGCCCCACAGGTACTTTGTTATGGTATTGCACTGTCGTACGAAACATTTTTTAACCGACTTCAAAAAAAAGGTGAACGTTCTCAATTAGGTTCTATTTTTTTTTTGTTTGTTACCTCACATCTTCGTCATTTATTAACCGATTTGAAAAATTCTTCTTTTATCTGTAAGAATATACTTCCCGATTGGTCCCACAGGAATTTCATCAGAATCGGTTCATTACTTTGGTTTTTAAATCAAAATAGCTGGAAAAAAGACGTCATCCAAGTAAAAGAAATTGCGAAATTGATACTTGACAAAGTGAAAAATAACTTTAGCTTCAGAAGTCGGTGACTTTTGTTTTATTGATACGGTTTTTGCCACCGACTTCTGAAGCTAAAGTAATTTTTCACTTTTTTGTGTTTTTGAAGTCGGTTTTATTTTTTGCAAAAAAGTTTTTTATTTTCCCATTTTTAGTTGTAATATTCTGTACAAATATTTGCCATGCATTTATTTTACATTGGTAACAATACATGTCATGGTAGGTAATAGGCAAGGCTTATCGCCATTACAATGGAACCTAGCATCATAACTGTAGAAATTTGGGTGTACTGTACACATCTGCGTACCCCCTCAGAGCATACAGGCGCGATGTTATGTTATGAACTGGTGTAAACAATAGTCAGACATGAGATTTCAGCAATCCCAGTCTATATGCTATCATTTATTGAGGAGTTCCGTTGCCTATATTCGAAGTTCTTCATCAGATCTTCACCAAATTGAAATGGAACCACTCCGAGAAAGTACTCTTCCAAAAACTACCCAAATCGCTTCAAGTGTGCCTCTAAAATTTGAAGAGTTCTCTCTATTTCTCCAGGATCCCATCATCAGATCCTGACTTGAAGATCATGGGACCACCTGGGAAGTATACCCTTTAAAACAAAAAAAAAAACAAATCGGTCTAGCTATCTTCGAGTAATCGGGGAACATACATAAAAAAAAACTTTTTTGCAAAAAAAAAAACCGACTTCCAAAAAAAAACCTTAAAAAAGTGAAAAATAACATTACTTTCGGAAGTCGGTGACTATGGTTTGTTTCATTGACTTTTTTGGCACCGACTTCCGAAAGTAATGTTATTTTTCACTTTTTTAAGGTTTTTTTTTGGAAGTCGGTTTTTTTTTTGCAAAAAAGTTTTTATTTTACCCTTTTTAGTTACATTATCACACACAAATCCTTGTCAAGTATCAATTTCGCAATTTGTTTTACTTGGATGAATTTTTTTCCAGCTATTTTGATTTCAAAACCAAACTGCTGAACCGATTTTAATGAAATTTCTATGGGACCAATCGGGAAGTAGATCCATTCAGATAAAAGAAGAATTTTTCAAATCGGTTCATAAATGACGGACATATGAGGTAACAAACACAAAAAAAAAAAAAAAAAGAAAAAAAAACATACAACCGAATTGAGAACCTCCTCCTTTTTTAGAAGTCGGTTAAAAAAATAATAAAAAAGGTTCCGACGAATTGAGAACCTCCTCCTTTTTGAAGTCGGTTATAAAGGGTAAAATAAAAACTTTTTTGCAAAAAAAATAACCGACTTCCAAAAAAAACAAAAAAAAGTGGAAAATAACTTTACTTTCTGTGTTTTTTTTTGCAACAAAGTTTTTTTGATAACCGACTATAAATTTTTATACTGGGGGTCTGGATTCATGTCCTGAGTTCATGGTAACCGTTTGTGGGCCAATGTCCCTTACACGGAGTGGCGTGCGTGCCTAGGTCCCAACAATACGGCAAGCCTACAAGGCAAGCAGACTGTTTAGAACCCTAACATCATGAAGAGTCGGTTATAAAGGCAAGCCAAGCTTTTCAGCTTGAATAAAAGTACCGCTACATGCTATGCTTATTATATTACTATAGTGTTTTTGAACATCATGTAATTGAATATCCCAAACAGCATAATAGGCTGTATACAAGTTGTATTTAAGTTCATTATTTTACGTGGGATTTCAACATACCTGGCGAAGTGTGAGTGTACTGTCATATGGTACATCTCTAGCTAACCTTTTGGGTAAATATAGGCGTGATGTTTATTAAGTGAATACGATGTACTGCATTTCAGTTACACTGGAAGCAAGAAAAAGCTGGGTTATTTCGTTTTTTACTTTGAAAGCCAACCCCTAACATACGGGAAAAGGCTAGGTTATTTCGTTTTTTACTTCGCGTTCGTGCTAGGCCCACTCCATACACATTAAAATTCATCGATCATACTGGTTGTTAAATGCATATAAACTGCGCAGATCTAGATAAAGTTAATGTGATTTTTATTATAGCTGTGGTGTTTTTCTTCATATGTATGGTTATGTCATTATAATCTTCCACGCACTATTATCATTTCAATCGTGGTTTCCTTCCCGGGTTAAAAATAAAGGAAACATCTAACTAGTCAATGGATTCCTTCCATTCCTTTTGAATACCACATTTCAGTTGAATTATCGAGGAAATTGAATTAACTATAAACAAAAAACATGTTTCTGTAGCAGCCAAAACAACTTTTTCACTAAAGATGTCCTTATATTATTATGAAGCCGAGGAGCCGTCTCAAAGGCGTCGGTGGACACCTTTGAGATGGCTCCGAGCATCTGATTTTATAATGTGCAAGCAAATAAACATCGAGGAATGCTTAATTGAAGCAACATTCTGATTGATTAAGCTTTATTTTGACTTCAGAACATGACTACGCACTACTGCTGAGTACGAGGACCTGGGTTCTTGGATTTTTCCACCAAGAATTTCTCAGTAGAAGTCCGGAGCTCGGAGTTTAGATTTGTGTAAGGTTGATGGCAAATGGCAATAGGCTCGCTCGCTATTACAATGGTATTTTATACCATAACTGGCAAAATGTTTGCGCGCTGTGTTTGTACCTACACCTCTGCCTAACCTATGTTAAATTATTGTTTTATTTGTATAAATATTTACAGAATAATTGATTAATAACATAAAAAGCATAACGACTCTATTAGGATTATCTCTTAATAACCTAAGATAATGTACAGCCAGTAAAGATAGTACCTACTCTCATTAACGGCTTTCTTAATGAAGCAATTATGCTAATATCGAGAGACAATAAAAGAAAACTATGATAAGATAAGAGTTTATAGATAATTTCTAATCAGCTCTGTGTGTGGGATTGTTTATTGCATGTAGGTTGGCCTATTTTTATAATTATCTTTGCCTTTAAAACAAACGGTCTGTAGTGTTTTTTGTGTATGTTGGAACATAAACTTAATGGATACACAAAGGGCCCGGGATTGAACCCAGCAACAGAATTATTTGTAAGTTATTTCGGCAAGTGGTCGAAAGCGCGACTGCTGAGCATGAAGTCCTGGGTTCGATTTCCAGGTCGGGCAAAGTGTTACTGAGTTTTTCCATTAGGAATATCTCAGTAGCAGTCACGAAGCCTGGATTTATGTCCGGTTGATGGCAATAGGCTCGCCCCCTATTACATGGGACTTAAAACATAAGTGGCGAAATGTGGGTGTACTATTAGGTATACTTCTGCCTAACCCGTCGTGTAGGCGTGATGTTATGTTAAATGTTTTATTTCGGCAAGCTTATTAAAACTCAACGATATATCTCAAGAACTTTTTCCAAGTTAATCAAAAACATACTTACTAGGTCTGCTATTTACATATTTAAAGTCCACTATGTACTTAAACATTGACAATAGCTGAGGCCGAATATTCACAGGCCAATGTTAATGAAATAATAGGTTACTAGGAGGTGCCAAAGATAAACATGTTTTTTTTTCTCAATTTAATGTTTACTTCTAAAGTCAATAACATGATAAGTAGTAAATAACTTGTATTATATTATTATATTAAATTTTGTATATTAATTGCAGTACACCACTGACTACCCCCCCTTTTTCTATTTCATGTTCGTACAGTCCATCCAAAGGTTGTCTGGAAGAGATCGCTATCAGCGATAAGACCGCCATTGTAACCATAAAATTAACAATTTTGTAAACCGTTCTGTATCAATTTTGGTGTACAATAAAGTATATTCTATTCTATTCTATTCTATTCAATCCCAGTAGGTAAATTAATTAAATTATGTAGAAAAAAACAAAGAGCAACGTTCGTAAACATTTTATTTAAAAATATACACACAGGGAATCAAGGCTGTTACGTTGACATTCAATACGTGAGGTTAGTTAGGTATTGCATAAATATTCGGCTTTATTTCAATACAAAGTTATTATCGCCGGTTTTCAAAGCTTCTACCACAGTTTCACTTCTCATTTTCGTAAACTACTTGTGGCTTGTAGTCCATTTCGAGTACCTTGCTGAGGCTGTTGACATACATGTCCAGACGCTGGGTCATGTAGTAACAGCGTCTGTCCTTAATCTGCCTGTTCTTGTTCAAATCCATCACACTGATCAGCAGACCATCCCTCGTGCGCGGAAGTCCTGGGCACCTGACGCCGTCAGGAGCAGTGAAATAACTTGATCCATAGAAGAGACCCAAGTCCTTGTGGGCAGGCTTCCCATCAGCCGATGTGAACTCATTAGGGAACTCCTCGTACCCAACTCTGTTGATAGCCGCCGTGTAGTAGCAGTTGGTGATCGCAGCGTTCCTCGCCTCGATGTTCCACATGTACTCACTGCCAGCTTCAGCAGCAATAGTAGCTGACGGGTTGAACACAATCTCCGCTCCGTTCTGCCCGAACATCATCCAGTTCAGAACGTGATGACGGCCGAAGCAAATGTTCACCGCGATCTTGCCGTACCGGGTCGCGAAGACTGGGTGGCCAGTGTTGCCTTCCATGTAGTAGTTAGATTCATTGAAGTCTCCCACCCTCGGGATGTGGTTCTTGCGGTGTTTGCCGATAACGCTGCCGGTGTCGCTGATGATCACAGCGGTGTTCCACAAAATGTCGGAGTGGTTCTCGTCTCTCTCGAGAATAGAGGACACGAATACCATTGCGTATTTTGCAGCTAACTCACTCAGGAATCTCGTGGTAGGGCCGTCTTCAGCCGATTCAGCAAACTCGCACCATGGCTGCTTCTCCCTCGTGCAGAAGGCGAAAGGCATGTTCCATAGTTCTTGGAAGCAAATAATGTTGACTCCTTCCTGACCGGCGACATCAATGATCTTCTTAACCTTATCGAAGATAGCTTTCTTCTGCTCGTTGACTGGGCGGTCGGTGGGGGCGGCGATGGAGTTCTGGATGAGACCCACCTTCACAATCCTGGGAGGTCTGGTTTGTTCTTTCTTGGCGGGGAATGCGTAGGCAGCGATGTCGAAGTCGGCTTCCTTTGCCGCTGCGATCGAAGACTCCTTCAGTTTAACTTCATGACTGTCGATTCTTCCATAATGGATTCTGTTGAACTCTTCAAGATCACGACCACTGAGGTTGTTGTTGATGATGGCTTCTAAGCTGTGAGTTTCGTTTTCCATTTTTGAAATATTGATGTGTGTATGTCTGCTCCCTTGGATAACCAGTTAACGAATGCGCTTTCCAGCCTGCGCCGGCGTTTAAATACCTTTGAGGTTGTTAGTGATGCATTGGTCGTAGGTTTGATTGTTTTATCTGTGTGGTCCGGCGACCTTCGACCCTTCGAGATAAGTTTAGAAGCGACTCTGAAAAATATTTGGTTATCTTTTGCCGGCTACGTGACGGGAGAGGTATCCGGGGTGTCGGGCGATGATAGTAGGATCTGAAAATATATACTAATGTTGCAATATCTAGTTGGCAACTGTTGTTTATTGAATTTTGTTTGTTTATTATTTTTGAGGTTTGTTTTATATCTCCTAGTTAAGTGTGTTGTGCGTTGATAAGAGTGTTTTTAAAACCTACAGATACTTTTATCATGTGATTTTGTTTACAGTTATAATTAAATTAATTTGTTTGTTATCATTTACGTAGGTACCTTTTATGTCGTTAGCAGGGTCGTGCAGAATCATTAGGTCTATAATCCCGTACTTGTTGCAGAAGACTGGTCGTCAACGGCCTTCGACCCTCCGACATACAAGGCCACATGACCAGCCCTTTTTTATTACGTGTGGAAATCCTCAATTGATGTCCACCGCCGTGGGGCCGGCTTGGGGTCTGTCAGACTCCTACTGACCAGCCCTACGGCAACCAGAAGTTACCTGTTTAAGTTAAATTATTCCAAACTTGATACCAACTGTCCGAAGAAAGCATATTGACGATCAACATTAAAGTTCATCTTTTAAGTCTAAAATTATCTGGCATTTTTAATTCGATAACCTAAGTTGAATGATCGATGACACAAGTAGGTATATTTTTTCCTTTCATATTAAATACGCCATGTAGGTACCTATACGAGTAGCATAATCATTATCAATCAGCCTATAATATTACAACTTCTAGGACACAGCGACACAAGCCCTGTAAGTGGGAGTTCTAAATAGAAATCCACTACGTGGGCTCAGTGCGAAAAAAAAATTCTTCGAATTTTTGGTTCGAAGACATGTTGGTGAGGATCACAAACAGCGATCATTCGCGAAACATCCTACTAATCCTACTTCCTTTATACTAATCTATACTAATACGTCCAACCAAAAGCTCTGTTTTTGTCAGTTGCCACAAGCTAGTTGAGAATCAGTCTCACACTGGAGCATTCGTCAAACCGAAGATTTAAAGCTGAAGAGCTTGTTTGGTTTAACGCTTTAATCTTAAAAACTACTGGTTCGTATTGACACATTCTTTTAGTGTTGGATGGCCCGTTTATCGAGGCAGGCTATAGGCTATATAACATCACGCTGCTGCAATTTTTTTATTGATGCTTCGCTCCTATTGGTGGCCCAATAAGAGCGAAGCATCAATAAAAAAAGTTGCGCGGCTCAGCTAGTAGGTATTAGGTATAAATGCGAATGTTTATGAGGATGGATGGATGGATGGATGTTTGTTTTTCTTTCACGCAAAAACTACTGAACGGATTTTGATGTTTAGCAGACAGATAGTTCATACCCTATGGATACCTACATTATATCTAGTAGTACGATCCCATGGAATAATTACCGAACCCCACGCAGGCGAAGCCGCGGGCATACCTAAGCTGGTACCGAAATAAGATCTCAACAGGGAATGTGATTTCCTTATCCTAACAAACACCATACTCAGTTTATTAACCGTGTTTTTCCTACATTGGGGATGGTTTAAAGAAAACCCTCAGTAAAATGCAATTAATAAACTTCGCATAGTTAATAAACTTTTCCTTTTAAGTTTCGAAATGGACGACGTATCAAATATTGCGGTAATGGCAACTTAGACGACCATATTATGTGATACAGTAACCACAGGCCGCCCTATATTAAAATACGGTTTTGATTCTAACTTTTCTTACTTAAATTACAATTAATCACAGTAGGTAGCTGTAGCTAAAGCATTAACCATTTTACTTGACCCCCTAAACGCGGAGTAAGTTTCCCTTCGGGTATGACAAGGCGCGATGTTATTTATACAAGGTGTTGCTTTGCATCCTCGTCAAATTCAAGGAGGTAACTATGCTAATGATTCTCGACTCGAATCAATAATAAAATGGATAGGTATTTTTTTTTTTTTCTTAATATCGGAAATCGAAAAGTGTACACCACCCAGCCCTATTACCGCGCTTTCACACATACAAACAAACGCAGACGTTTATTCGATAAACGGGTGATTCTCCTCTTTTGAAAAGGGCTTCATTCTAAAATAATGTCAAATTAAAACAACTAAAAAAAGCAGCTTTTATTATTATTTACCAGGTACCGTAATTTATATTGATTATTTACGTCTTCTATGACAACCTCCTGAATTTTGACGAGGATGCAAAACTATACCTTGTAGTTGGAGAAAACCGAAGTAAGAAATCATACGTTTTTAACAGAAGTTTATTGCTACCTTCTATATTATGGTGAATCTGAAGATTGGAAATATTCTTTTAACTTATTAATAAAACTGGAGTGAAAAGAACTCTTCCCTGAAAATATTAACTATAATATAACCAGTCATATAAAATATTACCAGCTATCCAGCGCAATATTCTATTACCTATCCCAATAACTGAGCAATCAAAACCCGTTTATTTTTTTAAAGTTGCTAAAAGGCAAACAACATAATATTATATCAAAAACAGCTAAAGTACCAAATCTTCAATCAAATATTGACCAATCTCCAATATACATACATAAGTGTAAATACATAACGAGTCGCGAGCCGATATGTTAAACATCGATTAGGTACTCAAGCCACGCTTATTTACATCGCACATAACATTACGCAACTTATCTCTTGTTTATATACCAGAGCTATTTATATCATTTTACTTCAAACATGGACTCCCAACCAGCGCGAAGTTTGGACGAAATTGTCAGAAATAATTTAAACTCTGAGCAGTTAAAGGAATTTAATAGAATACATTATGGAAGGACGGACCATTGTGAACTAAAACTTCAAGATTCTACGTTTGCAGCAGGTAAGGTGCATGGTTTCGAAGTCGCAGCCTTTTCTTTCGATGCTACAAAAGAGGTTAGAGCTCCGAAAATAACCAAGGTTGGTTTAATCCAGCATTCAATTGTTTTGCCGACTAATGCACCCATAGACAAACAGAGATACTCAATTTATGCTAAAGTTGAAAAGTTAATTGATGCTGCAGCTTCGGAAGGTGTCCAGATTCTATGTTTACAAGAAGCATGGTCTATGCCATTTTTCTTATGTACTCGAGAGAAGGAACAATGGGAACATTTTGCGGAGTCAGCAGAAAATGGTCCAAGCTTCCAGTTTCTGAGTAAATTGGCTAATAAGTACGAAATGGTTATTGTATCACCTATTTTGGAAAATGACAATGGAGTGTGGTGGAATACTGCAGTCGTTATAGATGAAAATGGAAAAAACATGGGAAAACATCGCAAAAACCATTTACCTAGTGTTGGGCGTTTCAGTGAGACGTCTTATTATTTGCCTGGCAACACCGGTCATCCAGTTTTCGAGACGAAATACGCTAAGATTGCTGTTAATATTTGCTACGGTCGTCATCACGCTTTAAACTGGTTAATGTTTCGACTCAATGGGGCAGAAATTGTTTTCAATCCTGCAGCAACCATTTCTGAATTTGGAGAATCATTTTGGGGGATAGAAGCCCGTACCGCAGCGATTGCTAATAGCTATTTCACTTGTAGCCTCAATAGAGTTGGCACTGAAGATTTCACAACTAAAATTAATCAGAAAAATATAAATAGGAGTTATTATGGTTCGAGTTACGTTGCAGCTCCTAATGGGTGCAGAACCCCTGGCCTATCAAGAGACAAAGACGGTCTTCTCATTGTTGAAATGGATTTAAATCTTTGTCGTCAAGTAAAAGATCATTGGGGATTTAATATGACAGCCCGGCTTGATGACTACGCCAAAGAATTACAAGCTGCATTGCCTCGAACATAAAATAGAAAAAAAAAACTGTGTTGCTTTTATATATTTTGTTAGAACACAAACACAACATTAGAAATGCTTATGTAACAGTCAACTGCCTTTTATTATAAAGCCCATTATTTACAAGTTTTCAAAACTCGCAGGAAAGAACTGTGCTGTGCAGTTTTTGTCCCGGGACCCTTGTTTAATCCGAGAGCCAAAGTATACCCAAAGACAAGAACTCTTACAAGAATTTTATTGTCAATGGCAAATATTAGTTTTAATTTATAATCTGTGATTCAAATTGTCGCCGATGAATTGTCACTTTTTCGGTTTCCCGTGTAAAGTTTATTGCTGTTTTTATTATAAAATAGCTGGATTTATTTACATAAAGCAAAATGGTAAGTATATTTTACAATACTTAACTCATAATAGCAGTTCTAGAGCAATTAATATAACAATCTTTTGAAAATTGGTTATGATAGCGTCATGAACATTACGAAGCATAATTTGTATTTTGTTGTAAAACAACTTGGTTTGAACTATATCTTAATCCTAATAGGTTCGAATCTACTAGAAATGTATATAACAACTCTCTTTCCCATCATTTTATGGTATTGTTTGTAAAAAATATCCTGCTCATTGCGGGTTCTCAATCTCTTCCCCCTTTCTAATAACCCGGTGGTTTTCAGTCTATTTTAGCCTACAATGGAGGCGCAGTGGTCGCAATGAAGGGGAAGGACTGCGTGGCGATCGCTACAGACAAACGCTATGGTATTCAGGCACAGACTGTGTCAACCAACTTTCCAAAGGTGTATCAAATGGGACCCACGCTGTACGTCGGCCTCCCCGGCTTAGCCACTGATACACAGACTGTATTCCAGAGATTAAAGTTTAGGTAAGGAACCATTTCTACCTCTTTTGCACAGAATTCATGACATTTTAATAAGTGTAACTGATATTCAACATATCAAAAATGCTGTGTTGTCAGTTCCACAAAAATGTTGTCCATTATGCAGAAGAACTACATGCTTCGTCAACACTCAAAAACTTTAACTGCAATTGAGGAATTCCAACTAAAAAGTTGTTACAACCTGTACAACAATACCACATTCCTCATCTTCTTAAAGAAATTCTTTTGTGTAAACAAGATTTATATCTGTATTTCCAGAATGAATCTTTACGAGCTGAAAGAGAACAGAATGATGAGACCCAAGACATTCTCTGCGATGCTGTCCAACCTTTTGTATGAGAGGCGTTTCGGACCCTACTTCATTGAGCCAGTCATCGCTGGACTGGATCCTTATGATAACCAGCCCTATGTGTGCAATATGGATCTGGTAAGCTTTCTTACATACACAATGTACAATACCCAATCTGTCTAAACCTTTAGCAGCATAAGCAGAGTTAGTTTGAGATATTCATAATTACATTAGTACTTAGTAGAGTATACAGATTCCCAGCCGTAGTATGCAAGACAACAACACCAACTGGAAGGAGAGTCCTCCTTTTTCCATAGAGAAACATTCCTCTATCTCCATAAATAATTTCTTCTAGGTGCTATGATTTCTCTTTCAGTTATTCCACTTGAGGACTCTTTTCTGTCTACCATTATATTCATTGTCATCAATGCCTCGCTCCAATCAGCTTTGACAATGTTTTACTTATTTTGCTCCACAGATTGGCTGCCCCAATGAGCCAGAAGACTTTGTGGTGTCAGGAACCTGTTCAGAACAGTTGTATGGTATGTGTGAAGCTCTGTGGGAACCCAACCTGTCACCTGATGAGCTCTTTGAAACCATCGCACAGGTAAGATTGTTTTGAAAAATCAAAAGCAGCAAGCTCTTTGTGTAAAAGCTTGTCCAGGGAAGTGGTACCAACCACTCCATTTTACACATAAGATTGTTATTAACTTTTGGTATGCCAGAACGTGGATCCGCGCAATCCCGTTATACTGCCGAAACGCTGTTACACGACAAAACGACCTCTCGCCATTTTTTTTTTAATAACGTTAGTTCGCTTATCCAAAGGTAATAGTGGTAAAGCTGTTTTTGAAAAAGCTTGTCTAACAAATTGGTACCAACTACCAACTACTCCACCACATCTTTAAGGTAGCAGCATTAATTTACCGTGCTAACTGCTAGTGTGCTCAGATTTGAAGAGTGTGGGTCTCACTAATGTAACGGCACAACATAATCCAGCTTCGTCTTGGGCAACTCACCCAAGAGGCCTATGTAGATGATAACTGATTACCATCAGCCATCTTGTCACCTCATAGCATTAAACCTGTTTGCAGAACACAATTAAATTCATTCTAAGGCCTGGTTTCCATCAAGCGGAGCCAGCACAAGCGGAAATCGACCAATCACATTGGTTGAAATGCAATGTCTCTCCTTTACATTGATTGGCTGAATCTTCGCACTGCTCCGATCGTCTCTGTTTTGGTGGAAACCAGGCTAAGACTGGAAACAACTCTAAGCAGTAACTAGTGACCATCTTTGTCCTTCAGACAACTATCTTGTGACTAACACAATTATATCTCCTCAGGCGCTAGTGAACGCCGCCGACCGTGACGCGATTTCCGGTTGGGGCGCGGTGGTGCACATCATCGAGAAGGACAAGATCACTGAGAAGCACGTCAAGACGAGGATGGACTAGTTGTTTGTAAAATATGCTGTGGTCTGGGAGCTTTTACTAATAAAATTACTCTAAAATGATATCCGTGTTTTCATTCTCAGTTAGCTCCCACCCCATTTCCTCACTCATGATCAATTACAACTTTTTTACTGTTTGAAAATAAAATCTCTAATCGTGTGGCATTGTACATGAGATTCTGAAAACACTATACTATACTCAATGTCAGTAACATTGTACATGAATTACAAAAATGATGTAAATGTGACTATACAGGTGTCCCAACAGCATGCACACCATATACACATCCAGCCACATTCTATGCCAAAATAATTGTAGGGTTGCGAAGAAAGGGAAATAAAGAAGAAAAAACTTTTATAATGCAGAATCTTTATAAACCGAATATTTCAAAAAATTAAGTTTCAAATTTTCATACACATTTTTTTTGTCTTTACAAGAGTAGTAGACTAGAGAATTAACATTTCAACCGTGTTGCTTACATGCCGAATATGTTAGTATTTAACAGTAGCGAAGCTATCGTTTAATAAATATATGCCGTACACTGCGGGCTCGTGGCTGCAACCGTCACCGATAACAAGATAAAACCTATTTGAAATAACATAACTACAAATTAAAATACAATTACCGACCTAAACAATGGCAACACATATGACATAATTTGAATCATTTCATGACTAACACATTGTTCAGGAATATGTAGACAGGGGATCGGAATAAAATTAAAAAAATCCTCTTCACTGAGAGGGTAACAAAGGATTTCTAAACACTACTAAAGTTGACCACCCCGTAACAAAATAGTTCTTCATTTTTATTTAGAAACATGAAGAAGTGGACAACTTGAAATCTAATATAAAATTAATATCTAAAAGTAAACAATATCTATCACAAAAAAAAACTAACGTCTGACAAAATTATTTCAAATCGAAGGCGTACCGAATGGAGCCCTGAATACTGATTTCCATGAATAAATCTTATAATGTTTTCCCGATGAATAGTCAAAACTTCAAAAGAATTATAATGAAGAGCGATACAATTATTCTGAGGTCAGCTAAACATTCGATATGGCGTGTTCGAACACACATCGACGCGACGGCGCGAAAGAAACGCCTAAAAAGTATAAAATTTACCAATATTATTAGTACACCGTAAACGGCACATGAATTTTCACAGAATAAATCACAAAGACTTCATAACAATCCAAGTCTTATTCGAAATATAGAATAATAAATAACAAAATCTTACATCGTACTATTAAAAACACTACTCTAGACAGAAACTAAGCGAACTAGGTATGGGTATATTGGCAAAAACGACATTATGTAATGGGTGAAACACCGGCTCTTAACAATGGCCGTTTCTTTTATACAATTTTGGACTCAACTGTCCTTGTAATGGAATACATAGTTAAATGTTAGTTAACGAGTACAATACCGAATATACTGATAACATTCTTCCCTGGGAATCGAACATTATGAGGTTCTCTCAGTACTTTAGACTACTCGATATTTGAGATAATCCTGAACCACTGACAGTTCCAACACACGGTTTATTTTCAATCAACAATACACCTCATTAATTTCTGAAAATATGGATCGAAACAAAACTATTTTTCTTATAACATTTCACGTCTAGATGTTCTAATAAAATCAAATTCAAAATCGTTTATTGACATTTTCATAAGGTAGTCACTTTGAATCAATCCATACTTCCCAGGGGCATAACCTCACAACTTTATTATGAACAAAACATGTATGTACTTCAAACAATATACAATATTTCGAAGGCATTACAATAAGATATATAATACAACGGCCAATTATAATAGTATACATGTAATTTCACTGATAAAGTTATATTGGCCAACCGTAACACGTCAGCATCCTAATTCAATGATATTTAACATTTTTATTTATTTATTCATTATAATTTGTCAATACTAAACTACGTTAGCGGAACATTATAAAAAGCTAGTAACGAGTTATGAAAATTATTTGCGTACGTGCCGAGGTTTTTATTAAAAGAGAAAATGTGTACAGAAGAACTGCATTGACTACGAATTGCATTCTGAAGACTTCCTAAAAATAGTGGCGTCATTACAAGTTCTTGCAGTTTGCTGTGAGTCAAATACAGTCTGCACACAAAACTAGGTACGCATACGTTGGCAAACACCTCCGTCACACGAAGCACACTTCAACTTTCAAGAGTGTCAGCGTTTACTGACATAAATGAGGTGTATGAGTACATCGGCTTGTAAGCCGGTCCGCGACCGTAGCGGCGCGCCTCACGCGGCTCCCGCGCGTGCGTACAGTAGCTGTAGGGCCGGCTGTACCGCTGCCGTTCTCTGACCCTTTTCTATACAGGTCACAGAATATGCATTAACGCTACGGTGACCTCTCACAAAGAAATTTGTGAACGCCCAGTTGCCTGACCCGCATCGAGAACGCTTGAATGACAAGTTTGATTACACCCGCTTTCGTGTTTGCCAACGTGCACGCACTGTAAAAACTTTACAATTTACTAATCGATCAGAATCGCCGAGAATGCTAGAGAGTTTAGCTATAAGACACGATCGATTCATAAATTGAACTAAAGATTATCGAGAAAGGATATTTTTCATCGGGTTTTGGGAGACAGTGCACAGTAGCGTTATTGCTGACTTTGAGGCTGCCTCAAAACGCCTTGTATACCAAATACAAAACATCGTAGCTTGACCCATTCATTTGTTCCATCACTTACTTGTTTTCAACCAAACCCTTAGTAAATCTTACTCATAGGTGTACAACCGCGAACAGTGGCAGTTGACCCTTATGCCCTTAGTGATAAGGTTCAAAGAGTGATGTCCGCGGTTATACGCGAGTCACAACAGAAATTCTATTGTAACTTGTGTGCAAAGGACAACAGTCTTATACCAAACATTAAAACAAGGCAGCCTCAAAATCACCAATACAATAAGATTCAAATAGCACAAAACAGGGACACAAGTGTGAGAATAAAAGTGAAATATTGTCAAAAAGGGTCCGCTTAATATTATTGCAAACATCAAGACGAAAGTGTAGAACATTATAATTGTAAAAATATGGGTCCCTTTCAATCCGTAACCGTCCCTGTTTCAGACAATGACCGACGGAACTTGAGTCGTGCTAGAACGTGGAAGGTCCGACCTGAGGAGAGTTTGAAGACATTTACAGAACCCGACCGTACTTAAACATAGTTTAAAAAGGTTCTCACTCAAGCGTATGCCTGGATGACAGCCACTTTCAAAAGCATTTACTCCTTTCAAAGGGATCATTCAAACTGGTAAGTCCAAATTGCGGACACCGGACATAGTATCTCTGTGTCCGGAGCCGCCTTGAAGCAGGCACTATGGTATACGGAGCAAAGTCCACAGTTCCCGGTCAAAATTTGTCTCCATTTCCTAGGGCCACACTTTCCACGGTATAACACAAATCAGACTTTAAACGTGTCTATTGCACAACTGTGTAAATTCGCACGCAAAGCGAATAATATACGATTTATTAATTTGATTAAAACGACAAACTTCTCGCCAAATTGTCCGATAGTTTCATATAATCGCTAATATCAATTACATGCCTTCTCACTACAATTTTTTTTTTAAACATTATCTTTATGAAAATTTTATTTATTTTGCATTTATTTCCTCAATAAGAATCGACGTTATTACACTTACTGTAATCGTGGGACTTGTCTTGGACAAGATATAACAACATTAATGCGGTGCTTCTTTCAGTACGTAACTACGTGAAAATAATTAACGTCAAAAGCCGAGAACATCTATAATTTATCGATATCACCCGAGTAATGTCAACATAGTCCTACCAACACCGTTCAAAGCAGTATGATTTTAATCATACTTCAGTGTGGGAATGAGTGATCAATATGTCCTGCATAATTTCATCTCTTTCTCATTATAAGAGGTTATTGTAGGGTCCCTGATCAGAATTTTTCTATAAGCCTATCCCTTTTTATCACTCAGAAGTGTGAATCACTGGAACGAAAAGTCTATTAAGACGTAATAGCAGTTTCTATGCGCATGAAAGTGAATCACTGCTTGCACAAGCGAAGTTCTTGCTCTAGCAAATGACGGCTTCGACTGATAGAAAGAGATAGATATACACCAAAATGCCCATGACTTCACCCTTATAGTCAACACTGGCATTAACCGGGTAAATTGAGTAAATTATTTTCAACTGTCTTAACTGAAAACGCGTCTAAATAAACTACCAGCCCTTTATAATCTACGTCACCCTGTAAACTCCAATGATTAAAAAACAAAGGATCCTGAGCGAACTTAATTAGGTCTAATAAATGAGCTAGCGGGAACTAAATGTATGTATAGTGATGCAAGATTCTTTTGGCGTGTGGCCATAATCGGAACTAACGCCACCAAATTGGTTTTTTTTTCAATGCAATGTCACGAATGTTCACCAACAGCGCCGTCCTATCAATGTCATTCAAACGTCAAAAGAATCATCCAGCACAGTAGCGAAAACATTCGAAACTTAGTGCAATCGTTCATACCATTACTATCTTTATGAAAATTGTATCCATACTGATCAAAAAACTTCGAAAGAGAAACTAGAAAAAATTGTATCCGTTCAGTCCAAAATATTCGTTAGTGACGCTACAGTTTCTAAGGTTAACTTTTTTTTCAATTTTCTTTTTTTTTTTAAGTATTGTTTCATTTAAGAATATCAAACAAAGGTCCCTTTTTAGCGTGTGGATTTTCACCAATAACCACCGCCATAAGTAGGGTAGGGTACCCTGATGTTTAACCGTGAATCAATCACAGAAAACAAAAATTGTGCGAATATCAGCCAATCTCGAAAACTTATTATAAAATTAACGTTAGGCAATGTTTCCAAAACCTCAAGATACAGTAGCGCCACCTAAGTAGTATAAACGCAGATTAGTATACAAATGGAGTGCTAATATGCAGGCAAAAAGGGAGTTTTTTTTCCGTTATACTTAGCTTTTTTTGCGATTCAAAGGTGCTCTTCTAAAGACGGCAGTCGCCCAATGTGTGTGTCTTAAAGAAGAAATTGAAATGAGATAACTCAGCTCAGCGACACTACTTGTTCCTATGTAACTCCATGAAAACGGTGACAGGCGGCAATTTCATGTCACCACTAACGGAAACGTTTTCCTAGAGTTACATAGAAACCGGTCATATCGCATTCAGTGCACCTTTAGACATGGATATGACCGTCAACCACAGGAAACACTCAACGCCGCTTCGACACAAATTTTATTGCTTTATTTTTAGTCGAGTAAGAGTTAAGTTGTTTCGGTATGCGACAGTCCATTTCAACAGCTATTGGATTTTTAACTTTCGCTGTCGAACGCGGCATTTCAAATTTGCTCTGCCCTTAGCCCTCCATTTCCCCACTACTCCACGACGTATAATAAGTACTAAAAGAAGCACCGGTGTGCGCTGGGCGTCTAGTTGCCCTCGATGGCCTTAGCTACGAACTCTATGAACCGTTTCCCGTACTGCTCGGGGTCGCAGGTCGATATGCCATCGACGTTGCTGCCGTATTTCACTGTCTTTGCCGCTTTCGCCGCCTGAAAATGTATTATTATGTAACCTCTATTTAGTGATCGTGGCACATGGATATAATATTTATCTCGACTCTGAAAAGTGATTATTGATGATGTCAATGCCCATGATTGCTCCACCGAATAAAATGAGCGAGTCTTGGGGCTTGGATTGTAACCGTATTGGTCATAATCTTGACTTACACAAAAGTTATGAATATATTAATACTAGCTGCTATTGCCCGCGACTTCGTTCGCGTTGTTCGAAATTTTGATGTGTCCGTATGAGAATAAAAAAAGTCTATGTGCTATTCCAGACTAAAATATATCTATGTGCATTTATAATAGCAGTGAGATTTACCTGTTTCTTGACACCATAGTGTGTCAGTACATCAATCAGGGCAACGAAGTAAATCTCCTTTTTCGGGGCACCTGAAGTGATAATAAATAACAGAAATAAGTATAAACAAATATGTTAGTAAAAGTTAGCACAACATCAGCCTCCATATTCACAAACGCTTCGTTTCGATAAGTCGTATGTCTATCTTTTTTTGGCATTACGAAAGCTAGCGAGCGAGATAGATATATGACTTTCCGAATTGAAATCGAATCGAAGCGTTTTCGAATGGGGCTAGGTCCAGTCGAAATGGGCTGTTTGGCGCAGCCGTGAGGCTTGATTCCAGTTTTTTTTTTTTATAAAATATGTTGAATGTCTTTTAGTATACATATAATATATTCTAAATAAATGTATTTTCTTTCTTTCTTTTAGAAAACCTGTGGGTCTGATATAACAAAGTAAGTACAGTGCTTAGCAACTCGTATTACAACAGATATTGTTCACTCATCAGTGTAGACTTACTCTCTTGGCTGGGTATGGCGTATATGTCGAGCTCGGGTATGATGCCCTCGTACCGCAGCGACGACTGCCGAGCGAAGCCGCGCGGACTGTCCGGCGGGGTGTTGTAGCCCCACCTGTAGGAAATTAATACGAGTTCAATGTTATTTGTATTCGACAAAAATTACTAGTTTCAATACTTTTATCCCGCGGCCCTGCTTATAAGTGTCTAGCCCCAGAATTAACCCTAGAGGTGATAAAACGGGGTCAAGAATATTCAATAACCCTTTCTTTTAAATGCTCATTTTTGTTATGGAAAGGAACTTACTTGTCATTCTATTATTTTATTTCATGGAAAGTATATTAAAAAACGTTGTTTGATACACATGGGCATTTGTTACTGCAATTCTCGGCGCCATAACACCCTCGCCTGTGGTTCGGGCGTGAATTCCGCCTCGTTTGCAATAACAAAGTTTCTCCAATTGCATCAAAATGCTCTCAAAAAATAGACCGCGTGACTATGGCACACTCCCTTCACAGATTGAAGGCCTGGCTGACAACATTCGAGGCTGATGCCGCTTACCGGTCGCCATGATGCCTGTTATCAGTATCGCTGTCCGTGTCGGTGTCTCCGTTATCGCTGTCGTTGTCAGCGTCGCGCTGCCTGGCGGCCTCGACCTCCGCCTCGCCGCGCCCGCACTCGTGCATGCCCAGCAGCAGCGAGTAGTCCATCAAGTGGAGTTTAGTTAGGAACTGCAATGAGTTAATACATGTTTTATTAACGGAGAAGATTACTGACAAATTAGGGCCTCGGAGTTCTGCGAGATGGCGCTACGTGTCACCCAAGATGAGTTCGACAAGTGACCAACACTCAGCGTTCTTTCGTCGCGACGCTTCCAGCGAACAACCCCATTCGTTACTTGGTTGGAAAGTTGGATAATAAGTTCTACCATAAGATGCGTGCGTACACGCGCTGCTACACATTGAAATAACAAGATGCATTTTATTGGCACGCCACTTCAAAACAACAGGCCCCGACACTCCGCTGTTTATGTTCGTCGAAACACGTCCACTTGGTAATGTTGGTTTTTTCATAACGCAGATAAAGTGAATTTAGTCTTAAACAGAAGCAATAAGGCTACATTTTACTGCAAGTGTGTAACAAACGTGGCATAAAAAATATAGGTACACTCACGAGCATAGATTTTAATACCTCACTTACGCAAGATTGAAAGGCAATTTTACGCATGTTCGTGACAGTAGGTGATAACATAACACGCCTGTAATCCCCGAAGAGTTAGGCAGAGGTGTACCCAATAGTATGGTCAGTGCCCTGCACTACCTGACCCACCTTCCTCTTATCTGCTTTGAAAGATGGGTAAGGCAATACAACATGCACATTTCTCCAGACATGTTAAAGTCCCATGTAATCGGGGGCGAGCCTATTGCCATCAACCGGGCACAAATCCAGACTCCGCTGCTACTGAGAAATTCCTTATGGTAAAAAAAGCCAATTAACATTTTACCCGAGCTGGGAATCGAACCCAAGACTTCATGCTCAGCAGTCGCGCTTGCCACCAAAGAGACAATGTAGGTGATATTAGACGTCATTAGCTAAAATGACAATAAAAAGTTAATCAACACCTCAACATCAGCAGTAAGGGTCTCCAACAGCTTCTCTTTGGCGGCATCACCGATATCAATACGAACTCCTTGCTTGATAAAGTCGTTGTCTTTGAGTGTCGGCAGGTCTTTCTCTAGCTCCTTCTCTGACGCCTCACGGTCCACTGTCGAGCCTTTTAGGTCGTATTTCCTGCAATGAAAAGGGAATTTTATTACAGTACATTAAGGTGGGTAATAGGTACACGTAGGTCGTGGAAAAACCTAGTGCGGATATGGAGATCAAAAACCGACCTAAGTTGTTTAGATCTAATTTGGACAAACACGCCTCAGACATGTCATAAGAATTTCTTGCAAAATGATTTATTTATTTTCGACTTACGACTATCGTTTACAGATATTAACCTAATTCAAATAACACATTTTTATTACAAAATAAACTACAACTAAACCAAAACAAACAAAGTTGAAACAAAGGATGAAGAATCATCACATTCGATTGCTGATTATTGATCACTTTATCGAGTTATACAGACACCTCTTCGCGGCTCGGAAAGCACGTTGTGCTGTTGGTCCCCGCTGTCATTTGTCTGTCAGTCTTTACGTTCTTAGCCGACTACCGGGCTGTTACTCAGTACCTGGGTCAAGGAAGTCAGAAAGAGAATCGCTCTATGTAAAATACTGCTCTACTCTCCTACTGTAAAATTCAGCTGCATACAGTAAGACTGGAAGCTGAACTCCACATAGTTAAGAAAAGACTAAGCAGATGATGATGGTGAAAAAAATGAAAATAAGTGGCCAATTATTCTTTGTTTAATTCTATGACGCAAATAAAAGTCCCTGAACTCAAGAATGTTCCGATAAAAAATCGCAATGTCACGCATGCGAGTACACTTGCACTAACCATAGTGATTGACATTAGATTAAGTAACAACTTGATGTAAATACTATGATAAAAATTCTACTTGTTATAAGGAAAATTTTAATTGAGGCAATCACCAAAACAAGTTACGGTATCACTGATGTAAAACCCAAGCCTAGACCACATAGTCTTTTCAGACCTATGATGACTTTTGGCACGAATTTGGCTAGTATTGTACTTAGCTGGTTAAGGCAACTGTAGGTTTTAATACCCGTTTTAGTAGGAAGATAGTTACAAGAAATTCACTATTTGTGGAAGTTTTGAGATGGTTCTTTTATATTTCCATGTCAAAACATCACCCCTTTCATATCCGAAGGGTTAGGCAAAGGTGTACCTAATAGTACACCCACATTTCGCCAGTTATGTTTAAGTCCCATGTAATAAGGGGCGAGCCTATTGCCATCAACCGGGCACAATTCCAGACTCCTTGGCTGCTACTGAGAATTCCTGATGGAAAAACAATATCTCTACCCTTTCTGGGCAATTTCCTTGTAACCAATACAATACCTGTGTATGTTGAGGTGATTGGAGAACACGTTCCTTGTGGCGACGAGGTAGTGCTCGATTCCATCCACGGTCAGCCGGTACATACCCAAGTACTGAGGCAGCAGGGTCTTGCCGTGGCGCTCGACTATGTACTGGAAATAAAAATAACTTCATTTAGTCTCATGTGTGAGAGGAGAAATCTTCTTTGCGGGTAGATTTGACTCAAATTTTATCCGACCAGTATGTAGCCATCTGCACCTACCTGTTTAAATCCTGGAAGGTTTATTTGGTTGTGAGGGATGGGCAGGATGGGCATTTCCTGCAAAGTGGCTCCACAAGTACATATTGCCATTATGTTTGGCACATGACGAAATTATTAGGGTTCCGTTTCTGCCATTGGGCTACGGACCTCTAAAAACGTTGATAGCGTGCATCAGTCAGTTACAAGTTTTTGAAATATATCTGGCGTCATTACGAATGGGAAATCGTTTGATGATATTTCTATAACATTTTTGAGATTCAGTTTAAATCGATTAGTGCAGCTTTTAACGTTCAGAAGTTTCGACAACATTATTTTAACCATCCTAACAACTAAAAGTAATAAATTAGTGCGTTGTTGACTCGTCCTCTTTGCAAACTATTTTCACGCCTAGCGACAAAACGCAAATAAAAACGCCCCATATTCGTCTGGTAACTAAACCAACCTGTCTTAAAAACCGAGATAACCTGCCTTACATTTTACAACAAACACTAATTTAAACAAAATTGTTCTAAATTACTCATACAAGTGAAAATGGCGCTATCTACTACATACCATCGGAAGTAACACATTATTTTCTACGATTAGATAGGGGGAGACAATCTTTTGTTTACATGCATATTGATAACTTGTCGATGATGGTGTTATCTTCTCTAAAATGTGAATAATGATAAATTCGAGTACATGGCGAGAATATGGCTCGTTGGATTAAATTTTAGCCATATCTGATCACCATCGCTAAGTGTGGCCGAAACAATATGGAAAATAAAAAAATACCGATGTGTTGATTAGCTTTTTTTCGCAAAGAATGTGAAGTTCATCACTGAGGAAGATTTATTTATCAGAGAGGTTAAATAGAGGATGAAAATGTATTTATTTTTGGCCTATGGCAAGTACCATCGATTGGGGAAGTGTTATCGTATTACCCAGTACTAACTGGGTTATGGAGGTCAGATAGGCAGTCGCTCCATGTAAAATACTGGTATTCAGCTGCATCCGGTTAGACTGGAAGCCGACCCCAACATAGTTGGGAAAAGGCTAAGCAGATGATGATGATGAGAAGTACCATCGGCCGCACGGCTAGCTGAGGATAAAAGGCTTTGGAAATACGGAAAAGTGATAACAGATAACACTATGCAAAATTATTTTTTACATTATTAACCTACATATTTGTACCAAACGATTTCACCGATCCTACATCTACCTACCTAAATCAACGGTCAAACTTTGGGTTTCGAAAAAAGGTTGCATACCCGCCTAGATATACCGATTTTTCGTCACACACGTCGTCGTTGTTTTCATTTTCTGTAAGATTTCAAAATACTGCCTAATTCTTGCAGATGATTTTGTGGTTTTAAAACTACCTACGTGCGACCTGCACGTATTCCGTTGGATCTTTGTTTGCTACCAAAATGACTCAAACACTTATTTGTCAGGTGACTTTTACTACTGAAATGCATGAATAATCGGCATAATGCATAAGTCTGCGTCCACTAAATACACACCATGACTGTAGCCTCGGTCACGTCAGCAATACAAAGAGCAATAGACTATACCAGTCCGTTTTCTCTGCAGTTACATCATTTTCTTCTGAACTAACATCGTAAAATAACATACGCGCTTATATTTAGAAAATAAGGTAGGTGGGACGTTTCCTTGATGTTTGTCCTCCCCCCCTTGTTGTCCTACGTCATAAAACCATTTAATAAGGGTATGAATAAAGTCAGGCTAGGTGGAGCAACAATCATCTCGTGGTGGCTGGTCGCTACTGGATGAAAGTTGCCGAGAGTTCAGTCGAATGGCGTGCGATTGGAGAGGTCTATGTCCAGCAGTGGTCTGCTGTTGGCTCCTCAGCTGATCCGCTGATCAAGCTCTATACAAAAAAAAAAACATATTTACAACTCAAAAACTAGTAATACTCACGGGATGATACTGCTTGAGGAACGAGTGCATCCTCTCAACCTCCTCGGAGGTCAGGGTCTTGAGGATGAACAGGCGGTCGTAGCTCTGGTAGAACTTCGCTCCCGACTTGCCGGAGGAATCGTCGGGGATCGGCTGGGATCTGTCGACAAATGTCAGTTTTTGTTTAACTCACTTTTACATCATCAATAGCTGCCCTTTTACCGCCATTTCCACACAATTTTCCGATAACCTTTATGAAAGCCAATTAACCCCGAATGGCCCCTATACCAATACACCCTCTTATGGTGACTTAAGGTGGAAACGCCAGGGTAGCCCGCGAAATTCGTTTTTTCTTGCTTTTTTTTGCAATTTGCTGGCCAGTCTCAGGCTGTTCATTTAATCCTATTGAACTTTGTCATGATAAAGTCATTCCATGAGATTAAATGAACGTAGAGGGTTCTATTGATGATTTTAATTATTATAACTTAGTAAAGACATATTTCTTATGGTCACGAATAATATATTAATCAACATACAACCTGACACTGACCTGCAAATTGCAAAAAAAAGCAAGAAAAAACGAATTTCGCGGGCTACCCTGGCGGTTCCATCTTCAGTATAATTTTCACCAATGAAAGTACAAACGATTGGCACATCTAAGCTGCATTCAAGGGCTGTCATTGTAAATATTCAGTAGTAATGATGCACAAATGATGACACTAACAGCTCTTGAACGCATTTCAGTTGCTGTGGTGAAATTCACCCTAAGTTTATCAGTCTTTGATAAATATAAATCAGATTTCATGAGATTTAAACCCAATATAATGTTCAAGACTTGACCAGAGACAAGTCATGTCAATAAATGGTACACCGTACCGTCTGTACAATAGACTGTCCTATAAGATCGAAAATCTAGAGCGATGCCCAGTCAAGTATCTCTTATAATCTAGAGAATGAGATGCATACTATTTTTAAAACAAATTCATGACTGGGTATTGATCTAGAATACGGGGTTTAGAGTGTTTTATTCTGATTGATAGTGATATGAATACCTATGTAATTGCAGAATTTATATTTATGTCTGTGTTACAAGTCACTTTATTGATGATGCCAAATAGCCCATTTCGCCCACAGCGACTGCATTTGATGGTTGGCGAGAGCTTTGGTGTGCTGCTCTATCATGTGCTCTCAAGTGGCTAGCATAGCCAACTTTGACCGAAAAACTCCAAGCATAAAGCGGACATATCAGAATTCAGAACACCATTGACGACATTGTAGGGTATAGCTGTATTAAAATAATAGTTGAGATCTAACTGACTGAGAACCCGTTTCGAGAGACATCAATTCGGCTTGGATCGCATTGTGTAGCTAAGCTACCCAAATATGAAGGGCATAATTTTAGCCTATAATGGTCCCACGGCTGGGACACAGCCCCCAGGCTTCCTCCTTGGGAGCGTGAGAGCGTTGAGAAGCTGGGGCTGTAAGCTGTAATATACCACGCGGGCCCAGTGCGGCATGGTAGGTGTCAAATGTCTTCGAATTTTTGGTTCTAGGACGTAACATTACATAAAATAACACGTAACGGAAGTAAATGTGTCGGATATTACCACTGAACCATTACTGCTCCCAGAGGTCTAGGTACCTACTTTTTACAATTATTTGTTTAAAGGAAATTGATAGCAGTGCTTCCTGTTTAGGAGAAATTTGTGATAAAGGACATAACGTTATCACCTTGAATGGTCACAAAGCTTACAATAAAAGCGGATAATTATATTGAACACTCAAGCTTACTTTAATATTTTGTTAATACGAAGTTAAGGTAGGTAATCAATATCCTTCATGTTGTACATAGGCATTATCGGAACATCTACCTACTGATACGAAAATAATTTCCCATTAATACGAAAGCTAAACAAAACACGGTACTGCATCATTATTTTAATGTATTCCTAATGCTTTTATTTTCGAAGGACAAGTGCTGGTGACAAACAACGTTTAATTTTATTTCTACTTGTAACAAAAAATATTTTGCGTTCTTTACCGGTTTTCCCGGATTTGCCTTAATAATCAAGATGTCCGGGGAAAGACCGGATGGTTTTAAGAAACAGCCCGGGTAAAAACTCCGGCCTTTAGGAAGAAATTGGAAAACTTCGGCCCGAAAAGATAATGTTAACAAATAATTGGCGCAACTTTTTCAAACTGTAAACTGTTTGTTAAAAAAAAACTTTTTAAGGGCATTTAAACATGACGTCCGGTTAAAATGGCTCGCTAGCAGTCGGCACGGTTACTGAATTGACAATTTGGGAGTTAAGAACTTGAACTGACAAACGCTACATTAGTATTAGCATAATCATAGACAACTCTGCTAATGGTGAAGTAATGTTCCCAGTATTGGGAGGGAGGGGAGGCTGTAATCTACCACCCGCGCTCATGCGGGTCGGTAGATTATGTGTCTCATGTCTTCGAATATTTGGTTCTAAGACACACCTGTTTCCACACAACGGCGCAATGGAAAGCGCAGTGGCTGAGCGATTGGCTGCTGCGCTGTGTAGCGCGATCGATCCCCGCAACGAACAAATATTTGTATGATCTACAGGTAGTTGTTCCTGGCTGTTTGTGTACCTATATGAGTTTAAATGTTTGTAGACGCACCCACGATACAGGAGAAATTCCAAGTGCGGGACAATGTTTACAAAACAAAAAAAAAAAAAAAACAAAAATGTTGTCCTTCACCGTTTTAAGAGCAGTGGTGAATGGTGATGAAATAAATTAGACAAAGTAACGCGCTTGCCTGTTGCCACTGCACCAGCCTCGTGAGCTTTCGCGAGCTACTCTGTAAAGGAAACACCTCAACTCAGAAACCGGGACATACCTACCTACTAAGTTTATTTTTCTAAAGTTCTGCGTTCTTGTCGGTCTAATAGAAGGTGTTAATTATACATGAAAATGGATCGAGTTCTCAACACCCATATAACAAAGTTGGTAAACAAAGAACAATTTTATCAATGACTCACAAGGTTTGTGCAAATATTATAATAATCTTACAAATCTAAGAACGTTTCAACATTCGTCAGTTTTTTATCGTACAATTTGAATACCAAGAAAGTTTTTCCTTTATGTCAGGTATATAAATACTTGTTGTATCTTCATCATCTTGTTGTTCTATCGATAAAAGGATACTTAAGCTATTAAGAACAAAGCGGTTCCTAACGAACGCGACCTTGTGAACACTTGGAAACCATCATCTACCTAGCCTGTTCCTGACTACGTTAGGATCAGCTGACAATCTAACTGGATGTAGTTGAATACCGAGTATTTTACATAGAACCCCTGTTAAGACTGGTTGTCAGAATTATCCGAGTCAATTTTAGCATATTTTCCGCATACCGAGTTTCCTCCGTGCCTCGTAAAGCACGTTAAGCCGTTGGTCCCGGCTGTCATTTGTAGGTCTTTGACAGTCGTTAAAGGTAGTCAGTGGCCCGAAAGTCTGACAACCAGTCTTACCAAGGAGTTTCGTATTACCAGTACTAACTGGGTTGTGGAGGTCCGATAGGCAGTCGCTCCATGTAAAATGCTGCATTCGGTTAGACTCGGAAGCCGACCCCAACAAAGTTGGGAAAAGGCTAGGCAGATGATGATGATGTCCGCAACCATAGATAAAGAAATATCCCAACACGGTCAACGCGCTACAGGCGATTAGAAGGCGTGTATTATACGCCGGATTTTCCTTAGTGTTTATTTTTCCAGGCAGAACAACAATTTACTGTTGACAAATTAATATTTCCTTAATAGTACACAAGACTCTAATACATGACGAAACTTAGGTAGATACTACACAAATTATATGGTTTTGAAGTCAAAGTGTATGTATGTAATTACAATCAACAGTGATTTGTGACTTGTGAGTTCGTGACGTCATTGCACACACCCTAACAAACATCAAATTAAGGACACTCAAAGAAAATTACAGGTCTTAGAATAAGGGACAACGGAAACGACAGACTGTAAGATCTTTGACGCATGAAGTCTGCGAGGTGTACATACTTTTTATGCGTTTCGAACTATTATGAATATTATGATGCGCAAAAAGTAAACAGGATTGTCTGTCATTTGCGTGGACCCTTAGAACATAAAAATTAAAGCACGCGGACGTACCAGAAAGGTCAACCAAAGTATTCAACTACCTTAATGTCAAAGTGATTATCTAGGTCCTTGAATATCCTTTCAATATCATAAATGCAAGTTGATTCGTGTGACGTCTTCCTCATTCATTTCTATTTCGTGTTACGTGCGAAAGAGATGCGCATATTAACATAATACTTACCAACCGGTGAAAGTGCACATGAATGTGCTCACAGCATTAATGTGCGTATGACTGTAGTGTTAATGTTAAAGAAAAAATATATAGATATATTATGTAACCGAGACATACGGGACAATTCCGGAGGTTAAGGAACGTTAATGGAGGTCACCGTCAATTAAGGATTGAGGCAATCTTGACACCCATTTAACCTAAACTGGAATGGACAACAGGACAGTAGGCATACAAAAACCAAAATCCAACAAAAAAATCCAATTTCATATCCAAACTTTTGAAACCTTCTCTCCATGGAGGTCTCTCTCAAGCGGTTAGACAAGGGTAATGACTTCACAATACAGCCAGTGATCGTGGTAATGCTTATGCTCGCCGTGTCAGTTCGAAAGGCACACTACATACTGTTATATTGAGAAAAAAAAAATGAAAAAAAAAACTGAAAAAAATCGTACAGCTGCTTAGTAAAACTCCGCTGACCTCAGGCGTTTTATCGTCAGCCCTCGTTTGACGAACTCGCTTGCATCGTGGAATATGCTCTCTTGATGTGTTTCATTTTTCATGTTGGCAACCCCGGTGGGCGCCGTCGCCGAGCGCCGCAGCATGCTGCTAGGCCTCTTCTGAGCCCTCGAGCACAGGTAGTTATCTGGCTTTCTAAACCTAGGGACCACAGGATGGGATGTGGGATCGAGGATGCCAGATAATACAATATGGGGATAAAAATAAACATAAATAAATACATAATCAATAAAGAAATAATATTAACTTTAGCGTATCACTCGTGCGAGTCGAGTTTGACTTCCGTATTGGCCATGATGGGGTTTTTTTTTATAGTTAGGGTTGTACCTTGTGAGTGATTCCTTGTAGTCAATATCGTCGATTCCGAACCTCTCTCGTAGATTCCTGAACACGAGAGGGCAATACTCCTTGACCTTGAAGTGAGATGGCATGTTTTCTCTGAAACAATAAATTACTTGGTTAGTATTTTGTCAATTAATTCTATAACTTAGTTACTTCTTTCATATAAGGCGCAACCCTATCAATTCTTAGGGAAAATACCTGGTATTTTTGGCTTCGTCATTTAATTACCATAAATCCATACAGATAATTAATATTTGAAAAGTAATTTCGTTTCGGAGAAAAGATAACAAAAATAAATTACATATTTATAATCAGGAGATTGATTGCATTTTTTGTCTAATCTAGGTGAAAATAGTGTCTCAAAATAATGTCACTTAGTACACAAAGTATGCCATGTATATTTAATTTAGATAGCATAAGAATAATTGCATTGAGTTAAGAAATAAGGAATCATGCGACAGTGTTATAAAAATGGAAATTGAGCTTTAAAATTATGCGACTAGCATCCAAAACTCCATTTTAAGTTGTCCTCTTGATTCGTTGTTTCTTAACGCCGTTCAATTTAGCGTACACTGATTCGTTGGGCTAGTGGTCGCAATCGCGACTCCTGAGCATGAGGTCCTGGATTCGATTCCCGGGTCGGGCAAATTGTTATTGGGTTTTTCCATCAGGAATTTTTCAGTGGCAGCCACGGTGTCTGGATTGTTGTGCCCTAATGGCAATAATCTCGCCCCCTATTACATGGGACTTAAACAAAACTGGCGAAATGTGGTCCATGTACTATTATGTACACCTCTGCCTCACACTTTGAGGATTACAGGCGTGATGTTATGTGTTAATTAAGCCTATAACATTCTCATAGCTAGAATAAAGGTCTCTCCTTAATGAGGATGGGAGCACCACGGTTAGAGTGCGGGTTGGTAGATGTCACTCGTATCACCTCAACGAATTTTTTGTTCTATCTAGGACGTACCTACCGATTTTCTCATAATGTCGTCTTTTATCTTAGATAGGTACCAAAATAGAGTAAAGCTATTAATATACCATTAGACGAACCATTTAGCTCTATCAATTTTATTAGCATTGACGCACTATAGTCGTTTATTAGCAACGAGATTATAAAATGGTTTAATAGATCTTAATAGGCTACAGATTAGAGTCTGCATGATGGCGTAGCGTTGCTATTTATGTATAATTAAAACTAGGTGACTAAGAAAATATAATAGTGGTATAGTTTTTTTTTAAGCCCGCGACCACGCCGCGATGTAGGTACCCACTGACCCCCGGCATGTAGAACTGAGTATCGCTTAAAGATCTTGGCTCATTCACGTCGCCACCATAAATTAGTATGCCACTGCCAAGTATTAATGACTAGCTTATGCCCGCGGCTTCACGCGTGTGATAGAAGTTTTGCGTGAATCTCTTAGTATTATATAATTGCATAGCACTTGTGTGAGTGCTATGTACGATAAAGCAACCATTTACATCTTTTATTGACTCGAATTTGCCCTAGCGGTTGAGAGAATGTCATGCTCATTCAAATGTCTCGCTGATGGTGGCGAGTGTGTCGGGTCGTTTAGTTCCCTTCAAAATGGTCGAGTTCAATGATGGCTGATCCTTGCGACATGTTCGTGAACGGGCGCTATGAGTAGGGAGTGGTTATCTCGCACCTGCCATGGAAAATTGTATTTTTGAATTGTTGTTTTAATCTTTTTACTCTGGACGCTCTAACTCGCACGTCTTTCTACATCGATCTCACATATATTATGTATAATCTCGACATGAATGATGTAACCAAGATTTATGCCAACATATTGATTTAAAAGAGTGTCTATGGAATTTGTTGCCCATTCTTCTCCATAGAGATCTACGCTTTCGAATGGGCAACTACAGTACTTTCACAAGTTATTATTCCCTGTGACTGGGACTGTAGCTTTGTTTGTGTTTTGACATTCAAGTGCTTGTTGAAATTGAAATAAATGCTTTGAATTTGAGTTCGACAATTGTCTCGCGGGATCGCACTCTCGGGATAAAAAGTATCCTATTTGTTAGTCCTGGTTATCATCGTACCATTCAGGAGTTTTTGCGTGAAAAAAAAAATCCATCCTGAGAAACTTTAGCATCTATAATACGTATAGTAGTAAGATGAGCATAGCAGTGGCTATGTAATGATAATGATGCTAATTTTCATATAAATAAGACGAAGTGAAGAAGTAACTTATCCAATACATTTCCAAAAATAATTTTCCTACTCTTCTTTTTTAAAGACCCGACTTAAGCCCACGATAGAAAAAGTGCACTCGGCTCAATGCCGAGAGTGGACAAACGAGTGGTAAAAAAGTCACGATAAAGAAACTTCTTTAACGTGACGTTTTTTTTAACGTGCGCGTGCAAATTTTATGATCCTGGGTTTTCCTGAAAGTGCAATATTTATCTGATACAGTGTGATAATCAGAATAGTATAAGGAAACTAGATGCTATTTTGCTGTTATCAGTCACAATCACTAATTTTATCCTTATATTGGATTTAATAACAAGACATAACACTTTTAATCTTCTAACAATTTCCTTATCTAAATAATATGAGTAATTACTGATTATAAGTTCGTATTATTAGGTTTTTGTACTAAAAGATCTGCAACTTTATTTTATATAGAATTCAAGGTTAAATCTCTGTTGGTATGCACATAACATAACATCACGCCTGTAATACCGAAGGGTTAGGCAGAGGTGTGCCTTAAAAATCAAGCCCACATTTTGCCAGTTATATTTTAAGTTCCATGTAATTGGAGACGAGGCTATTGCTATCATACTGGCACTGCATCTACCGGGTTGATAGTTTGATATATTTTCTATGGCTAAACAACTGATTTTGATAAGATTCTCAGAGAGATAGCTAGCTGTCTGTAAAAGAATATGAGTTATTTTTCTACTCAAATTATCTCTAACACAGGCAAACCTACATTGAAAATCCTGAGTTTAAATCATCATTCTCCTGTCCTTTTCCTTATCTAGAATTTAAATATTTTTATTAATTTATAAAACTCTTACTGTATTGATATTTGTATATAATCTAACTCCTCCCTATTTTTCCATCAAAATTTTTACTTACTAGATTTCAAACATATTTTCCTCAATTTTTGTCACAGATGACTAATACTGCACTAGACTATTTCCTTGAAGGAAAATCTATGTTACAATACATTGTAAAACACATATGCTACAAAATAGAAATAACTATGTCATGAAAATAATTTGTCCTTGAGAGTCTTGTTTGTTTGCAGATATTGTGAATTCTCTCAATTTTATTTAAGAAAGAATTATTCAATGTTGAGTACATTATCTGCATGCGTAGCATGACCACTGTAGAAACGGGTTTTGTCATCGAAAGAATTGACACATAGACAATAGAAATTTTTCTACAATCAGTCATTTTGTCTATTCTTCCGTCTACAAAACCTGTTTCTACGGATGTCATGCTACACATGCTGGTGTAATGTAACAATGGGATTATGTTATTGCATACTAGATTTGAACCCTGACTTCTATTGTGATAAAATTGTGTTACAGGAAATATTTTTAACTCCGTCACAGAGGTAATAACAACTGAAGATGGTCTAATCATAAGATACAAAGATTTCTGAATACATACTACTTAATGTGAAAGGAAGTCTGTCTGTAAGTCTAATTTCTTTTTTTTTGTCTTAATGGCTGAATGCATTTCTATGCAGTGAACTTCATAGAAATCCTGTTCCTAACATAGGCCATGGTCTACCTGGGTACCCAACATACTGCTGTGTGACATAGGACACTTTTTATACCACTATCTTTCAGTGGGAAAATTTTGGAAGTATGCGCAGGAACATGTCATCATTTTCTCGAGATTTTAGTCAGAATTTAGTTTCTAATTAGAACTAGGGGATAAACTTAGTAGACCCTTACTTGTTAAATAAATGGTTGTCCACTTTGAGTTTGGAGTAAGCTCTGAAGTCGTCCGGGAGAAGCATGACTGGTATTGTGACATGACTTAGCTCATTTATCTGAAAAAATAAAAAAAAATACTATTTATTTAGCTATAGGTAATACAAATGCAAATTAATGTTCATGTGACCAACATACTAAAGTATTGGACCCGTGTCCAACGCAATAAAGCTTATTAGTCTATTTATATTCAATGGCAAGGAGACATATAAAATCATAATGAATTGACAAAGTGCCAGAATTTACAATAAGATTTGGGTGATAAAGAATTTTTTTTTAAGTAAGGCATATTCGAATGTAAACATTGTAAAACCACAACAAACCAGTTGTGTGGGAAATGACATAATAATGATGCTTCGCTCGCCGAGATCGTTTCAAATAGGATTATACACCCGCCATAGTACTGCAATTAGTGCTTAAAATATGAAGTAATTACCGTGTGATTCACACCCCACATAAACACAGATAGTAATGGTTCATTTGCACGAAACAGTTTCACTTTTTGGTGTTTTACACGAATGTGTTTCTTCTTCAATTTGCTCAATCCAGAGCTAGGAACGGACATTTTGGATTTGTTTACAACTTCTACCAGAGTCAGAGAACAACGACTGTACGTAATTTATAACGTGAAGTAATAATTAAACCATTTTTAGTTAACGGGGAATATATTGAATCACAAAGAAAGACGATTAAAATGAGAAATTTGTAGAAACTCGACACCCATCAACAGCAGCAAACGGCTTTTTGACAGACACACAGCCACACAGGTCACAGAATGAATAAGCCAGCCGAGTTTAGTCGCCTAATTAGAGATGTCCCATCCATGTACTTTTAGTCGATGGTAGTTTCTTAATAACTTGTGGCTAAATAATAAATGTCACTCGGATCAATCTTCGGGTTAAGCTACGCTTGCCTAGGTGGATCTGTGGATGGGTGACCACTCATTACATACCGAGTGTAATTCGTGCCTCGGAAAGCACGTTAAGCCGTTGGTCCCGGCTGTCATTTGTAGACCTTTGGCAGTCGTTAATGGTATCTAGTCAGTGCACTGACTGATAATCAGTCCTACCAAGGGGTATCGTATTACCCAGTAATAACTGGGTTGTAGAGGTCAGTTGGCAGTCGCTTCATGTAAAATACTTGTATTCAGCTGCATCCGGTTAGACTGGAAGCAACACCCCAACATAGTTGTGAAAAGGCTAGGCAGATGATGATGGTAGTTTAATTTTTTTCAGTCTACGTAAAATGGTAGAATTAAAAAACTAGTTTACAAAAAATGTACGAACACCGTCAAAAACACTGAAATAGCAAGACGGAAGTGCTCATCATTTCAAAATGAATAGATTACAAATAGCTGTCTGTTGGTAATATTGAACTGAACACCGCTTTCCATTTTGGTCGTTGAGCATGGAAGTAAGCTGCAAGTAGAATAAACTAAATTACGCAATGTGAAAATTGTATCTGTACTGTAATATTTATTTTATTGTTCACAGTCAGCGCTGCTACACCGCTGCAAATGATTACGATTCAATCATGCGTTTTGAGTACGAAAACTACCGAAATATTAAATCAAGCCTCGAGGTGGCAACATAGAGGAAAAAGGTCTAGAGATGAGAAGGGAATGTTATTATTATTATGAGCCTTATGTATCCCACTGCAGTGCAAAGGCCTCTCTTCCCTTTCCATTTTTCTCTCTCTTGGGCTGTTTGGGCCCAATCCCTTTTGTAAGAGTCCAGCTCGTCACGCCATCTTCTTCTGGGCCTACCGCGGTGCCGGGTTCTAATGTTTGGAACCCAATATGTTGCCACATTTGCCCAATTGTGATGCTACATGCGACAGATGTGGCTTCCCCACACCCCAATTTTAAATTTTTGCGGCTGTGTGGGTATGGTGGAACAAAATTTTCTGCCACTTTTTATATAAAGAAGCGTAAACACATACAGCACACTACGGGAGTTTGACAAAAACACAGAGACCCATCCTAGAGATATTCATATTTCCTATTGCTACACAGATTCATGAAGCAAAAACAACCACACAATAAAGAAACACACACATTGACAAATTCGGCTCGGAACATAGCTGTGAATGACGGTCTGCGCAGGTATAACAGTTGGGGCAATTTAAAGCTACGCAGAACACAATTTGAGGTATCAGTGGGGCGCAGATAACGCATCGTCGTTTAGCGCCGACCGTCACTCGCAGCTAACTTCCGAGCCACCATAAAGTTTGAACAGAATTAAACCTTAACGTAAAAAGTATTTCAAAATTGTACTAAAATAAAACCATGTTCTTATACCTACACTACCTGCCTCTTGCATCAAGGGTCCTTACCTCTTGGGGGATTTGTGGTGTAACGCGGATGGATAAAATAAGAAATGAGTACATAAGATGAAGTCTGAAAGTGGCGCCGGAGACTGAAAAGTTGTATGGTAATGGGTTGTCGTGGTTTGGGTACGTGATGCGGAGGAATGAGGAAAATGTTTTGAGAAACATTTTGGGTATGTGGATGGGTATAATGTAGAGGAACACCAAAGAAACGGTGGATGGACTGTGTGGAGGATGATATGGCTAGATGGCTAGAAAGGAGGTAACTGCTGAGATGACGAGTAATAGAGAAGTATGGAAGAAGAAAACATGCTGTGCTGACCCCAAATAACTTGGGATAAGGGCAGGAGAATGATGGTACCTACCTCTGTCTCACTGCTAGGCAAATGCCCCCCCATGCCAATTGATCATTTTTAGAAAGCATTATTTTGGGACACAAAACGATACACAAATTCGTCTGTTGGCGAATTAACTGGTTTTACATAACATCTATGATCAAGTGGCCAATGTGCTTTGGCAGAGGGGTAAGTCTAGCTATGCCAACTCTAGAAATTATAACTCTATGGCCAGCATCAATAGCAAATTAGCGATACCCCGGTCTGCTGGATTGACAGGTCGAAAGTCGAAAATACGATTGTAATTCGCTTTTTTGGAAATATCAATTCCAGTACATTTCAATACAATTTGTTTGATCTGGGACAGTATTTACATCGTTGTGCAGTGAATTTGTGTGAGAGATAAAATAATGATCATCCCAAGCCCGTTTGTTTACTGGGCACAAACTGAGAGTGTAATTTCATTGAAGATAGAGTTGAAAAATGTTGTAAAACCTGATGTGAAAGTTCTCGAAAATAACTTAAAATTCTCGGCACAAGGCGTCGGTGCCCGTGGCGAGAGCCTTTATGAATTTAATTTGGATTTATTTTCACCTGTAAAAACGGTAAGTACACTAATTGTGTACAGTAATTTTTGTATCGAGTTTTGAAAGATATTTATAAGCCGAAGTAAATCCTTTTTATGAAAGGAAGATAGGATATAATACGTATTTGTGACCTGTTGTTACTACGTGATTTCAAATAGTTTATCTATTAAAATAGAACTATCTATTTGAATTAGCTAAACACAAAATCATACTTGTGGTAACTTAATTGAAGACGTAGTTTCGTCTTAATTAAGCATTCTGTACTGAAATATGAAAACAAGTCTTGCAATGTTACATGCAGAAAATTCTAGATTCTTAAAATAGTAGCGAAAACTTTGGATAAAATTTATAATACTATCTCTGAGAAACTTTATTAATTGTAGTAAAATGTTATGAGTTTTCAATGAAGTGCGCAAAATTTTAATCAGAACAGTAGGAGAAAATCACTTTTAAAAGTTGCTAAGTGTTTACATATTAGTTCTTGTGACTGTACATCTCTCCCTAACCCGGTAGGAGATTACAGGAGCTATGTTATACAAATTATTTTTTACTAAAATGTAAATGAAATATACTTGATTACCTTGAAAATTAAGTGTCAGGCCATTGTCACAAAATACAGATTTTATCATTGAAGTGATAAAACTATTTTATCATTATAAAATAAGAGTTGTGGTTGTGACATGTAAAAATATAATTTTATTAATAACAGTGGTTGCTAAGTAACATCTGACATATGTTTTAAAAAGGTTATCAAAAATAATAAGGTTCTAGTATAACATACTCCTTAACATCCTCCCTTTTTGACAACCCTATTACTATATCAAGCCAATTTCTTTAGCGATTGATACAATCCGTGGCTTATGTAATGCTTTGGTCAGTAAATCCGCTAGTTGGAACTCGCTGGGAACGTATTCTACATGTATTTCTTCATTAGTAACGAGTTCTCTCACATAGAAATGTCGAATAGCAATATGCTTGGTTCTTCTGTGGAGTTCTGGATTGTGTGAGATCTTTATGGCTGCATCATTATCAACCTTTAGCTTAGGTATTTCTTTCAATTTAGATATTTCACCAAAGAGTCTTTTGATCCAGACAATCTCTCTAGCCGCTTCACTGGCAGCAACCAATTCGGCTTCGGTGCTTGATATTGCAACACATGTTTGTCGTCGACTTGTCCAAGATATTGCTCCTCCAGAGTATAAGCATAAAATGCCTGATGTCGAACGTCCGGTATTTTGGTCTCCACCATGGTCAGAATCACTATAGCATTCTAGAATTCCAACATTGTAGCTCTTCTTAAAAACTATTCCATAGTTGAAAGTTCCTTTGATGTATCTTAGGATACGTTTCAACCTCTGGATGTCTTCTTTAGAAGGGTTTTCTAGACTCCGGGATACAACGCTTACTGCATATGCTAAGTCCGGTCTGGTTCCAACGGCCAGATATGCGAGTGCTCCCACAGCTTCTCTATATGGAAATAAAACAGGGTCTACCACTTCTTTATCCAGATCTGACAGTCCATCTTTTTGTATAGGAGTGGTTACAGGTTTGCAATCACTCATACCAAAGCGATCCAACACTTTCTGAGCATAGTGCTTTTGCGACACTTTTATATTACCGTCATGGTCCTCTATTTCTAATCCTAGAAAATAGGATGCATCTTTTATCGTGATTTTAAATCTTCTCTTCAATTCTCTTATTAGCTTTTCAGAATCTTCCTGATTTGTTGCAGCGACCAAACCGTCATCTACATAGAGAGCAAGAATAATTTTGTTACTCGCACGGTTTCTTATAAACAAACAAGGGTCGGTATCGCATTGTTTGAATCCAATGGTTTTTAAATAATCCACCATACATTTATTCCAACACCGAGGCGCTTGCTTGAGACCATACAAACTTTTCTTGAGTTTACAAACCTTGTTAGATCCATCAGAGTAGCCATCAGGTTGATTCATATATATTTCTTCGCTCAGTGAACCATAGAGAAAAGCAGTTGACACATCAAACTGTGTAAGTTTTAAGCCTTCATTTGCAGCAACGCTTAAGACTGATCTTATTGTCGACATCTTAGCAACTGGGCTGAAAGTCTCATCATAGTCAATGCCTTTTTTCTGTGTATATCCTCTAGCAACTAGTCTTGCTTTGAATTTATTTAAAGAGCCATCAGCATTGGTTTTTACCTTATATATCCATTTACAGGATATACGTTTCCTGTCTTTTGGAAGGTCCACCATTATCCAGGTTTTGTTTTCCTTTAAAGACTTCACCTCACTTTCCATTGCTTTGACCCACTCATCTTTATGCGTACTAGTCATTGCTTCTTTGTAAGATTTAGGTTCATTGATCTGATTAAAAATTTCATCTGACATCATGACGTAATCTCTGAATCTATTAGGTGGTCGTATTTGACTTCTATCTCGTAAAGTCATTCTAGTGGCTATCTCAGCTATATCATCTGAGATTCTTGGTCGTTCAATATCATCATCATCATCATCATCTAAGGCGTCTTCATAAGGAGGTGATTCTTCTGAAGACGTATTTAATGGTACAGTAGAGTCATCTTGGCTTTCTATTTCCTGACTCACAACCAAATCCGGCGATGTTGGGGGCAAAGTCGAACTAAGCTCATCAGAGCTACTTGCAGCGCGATCCAAGCTTTTTTCGACACAATCATCCTCCCTTGCATCACACATCGGTGGTACTGAAAGTGGAAAGTATGTTTCGACTGAAGGCTGTTCTTCCAAATCACTTTGACCAAATGGAGTCAATACTGATTCATTAAATGTAACGTCTCTTGACCTTATGAGTTTACCATGTTCGTTCAGTAAGCGATAGCCTTCATCACCCTCATATCCAATAAGAATGCATTTCTCAGCCTTTCTAGATAGTTTTTTTCTTTTTTGTTGAGGAATATGAGCATAACATTCACATCCAATTATTTTTAGGTGACTGATTGCTGGCTTCTTCTTAAACCACAATTCAAATGATGATTTTCCATTTTCTGAAGTTGGACCAGTTCTGTTTAACACATACGCAGCGGTATTTATCAATTCTGCCCATGTGGCAAACGGTAATTCTTCGTGAGCATGCATCATTGTACGAGCGGCTTCAACTAAAGTTCTATTCTCACGTTCACTAAGACCATTTTGTTGCGGTGTATAGGGCATCGTGAGCCTTTGTCTAATTCCAGCTTCTTGTAGAATGCACCTGACGTTCTGATTATCAAATTCACCTCCGTTATCGCTAAGAAATTCTTTAACAGAGTATCCAGCTACTTTACATTCTTGTAACATTTGTCGGAGTTTCAGGTAAACTTCCGATTTTTGTCGAACAAAATAAATGTGTCTGTACTTGCTGTAGTCATCTTTGAATAAAACGAAGTAGCGAAATTTGTTAAAAGAAGGAGGGAATGGACCACATACATCAGCGTGTAAAATTTCTGCAGGTAGTTTAGCTCGTACTCTTGTTCCGAAAGACTGTCTGTGTGTTTTACCATAAATACAGCCAGTACACAATTCTGAATCTAGTCGAACTTTAATTCCTAGTTCTCGTTCTATAACACCTTTAACGTGTTTTTTATTCTGATGGACTAACCTTTCGTGATATAGTTGTAGTATGTTTTCTGTTGACAAAATGTTTACATTAGGTGTTGACTTTGTAATAGTCTCTACATTGAGCATGTATAAGCCACCATTCTTGATCCTTTTGCCAGTCAGTCTAACTTGTCCATCAACTTTCAGCAAGCAGTGTTCCCTTTCAGACATGAAAACACTTTTATTTAGTCTGTCTTGAGTGGCCAGTACAGAAAATAGGTTTCGCTTAATATCAGGTACATACCATACATCACAGAGTGTTACTCTGGATTCCATGCCATTTATAACTGTTTTCAAGTCAACAGTACCTTTGCCAATTGCTTTGACATTAGCTCCATTAGCAGTAATCACTATACGATTATCTTCAAAATGCTGAAAACTAGAAAAATAGTCGTTCCGACAGGTGACATGATTAGTTGCACCATTATCGACAAACCAACTCGATGTATCATAGTTTGTATGCATTGAATTTACATCTGTATTGACTTGCATGAGCATTAAGTTCAAATTTGTTGGGGTCTGTTTACCTTCAGGCTTAGCTGGTTTACCGTCAGCTTTCCATTTATGACATTGCCTTACTTTGTGACCGACTTTTCCACAATATCCACATTTCTTTTTTGCTTTATTATAATTCTGTAAGGCTAGAGCTTCTGCGAGACCTTCACTTTTCAAAGAGATAGAGCGCTCATAGGCACAGAGTTGTGTAGTCAGATTTTCTATTGATCTATCTGTCTTTGACATCAACATCCAGCTTGATTTGAATGAGAAATATGGTTCAGGTAGAGTGTCCAGAATTTTACAGATTAATAGGATATCTGGTAATTCAGACTTATCTACCTTCATTAATTCATTTATCAAATCTGACCAAATTGTTTTTATTTTGGAGATATGAGTTGTGATGTCGTGTGACGGATCTTTTGAATAGTTGAAAAAACTCATACATAGATCATAACTTTTGTCTTCAGACGTGCCATCGAACAAACGATGTAGTTCGTCCCAAACTTCTTTAGATGAGTTAAAACGCATTATTTTCTGAAGAGTTTCATCTGACATATTTGCGGTAAGCAAAAGTAATGCAGAACTGTCAATTTTATTATATTTTTCTAGAGCAGTAAGATGTCGAGAAATTTCGTCGACATTGTTGGTAATAGGTTTCACGGGTTTTATTAGAGCACCGTTTACCGCGTCCAATCCACCGGGCATACCTCTTAGTAGTAATGTCGCTTTAAATTTCCAAGTCGACCAGTTCTTCACACCCTCCAGGTGACCAATGTCAATTTTACAACTTGGTGATTGCATTATGAATATTTGTCTTCCCGGATTGTTTTAAACTTGGTTGATGACTTCTCTAGTTACTTTCACTTGTAACCACGCTCTGCTACCATGATAAAACTATTTTATCATTATAAAATAAGAGTTGTGGTTGTGACATGTAAAAATATAATTTTATTAATAACAGTGGTTGCTAAGTAACATCTGACATATGTTTTAAAAAGGTTATCAAAAATAATAAGGTTCTAGTATAACATACTCCTTAACATGAAGTCAAAAAATCTGATCAAAATTATGTATGTATTGTTACAGGCTGTAAATGACCACATTATCACTGTCCGTGTGTTTGAAAACAGAGTGGAACTTATCCTGCAAAAGGAGAAACCTGCTTGGTGGCCCCGACTGACTGCTCAGCCACAAAAACCAGCATGGCTTAAGGTAGAATATTTTCCCGTTTAATGTGTGTTCAATTTGACAAAATAAAAAAAATTGTGTTGGCTCGAAGATCGATTTCTGGCTGAAGCCGATTATCCTGTCATCGCCACGACCTTTGACTGAAGCCGAAGGTTTAATAACCCTCAGAAATTCAGTTCTGGAAAATAATAATAATTGGCTAGAAGTGAATATGTAATGTGTATTATGATTTTTAAAAACCTTTTGAATTATAAGTTTATTTTTACTACAGTAAACACAAACTTATAATTCAAATGTTTAAACAACCTAACAAGATGATTAAAAGTATCTTACAACTTGTCACCAAAAAAGCAGGTGTGCAATGCAGTGTAACCCATGCCCCCCGTACGTCACCTCTTCCATCACACACAGGTGCATTTTGTAGCATTGGCGCTTGCTAAAAACCTTCGGTTTCGGTCTAATTTTGCCGAAGGTAGCCGAAACTGAAGCTATGGTCAAACATTAAAAGAAATATTATGATATTACTTCAGCGTAGATCTATACAAATAAAATGGAAGTGTGTCTTGGGTGTCTGTTTCTAATTTCAAAATAACAGCTTTTTACTGAATGCATTCATATGAAACTATCTAAGGTACTTAAAACAAATAAAAACATTTTTTAATTTTTGTCTGTCTGTTTATTCCGGCCAATCTTCGGAAAGGCTGAACCAATTTTTACTGGCAGATAGTTAATATTATAAGGAGTAACTTAGGCTACTTTTATTTTAGAAAAAGGATTATAGTTATGTGCAAAAAAAAATAAAACCCATGGAATTGTTAAAATATCATAACAAAATCCGATTCAAATAAGGAAGTAAAATAATTTTAGTCTTTTAAAAATAATTTTACTCGGACTTAGGTTGCGGGCAACAGCCAGTAATTACATATATTTCTTGTTAGGTCCTTATCAATAATACATTCTCAAGCTTATCTATGGAAGATTAGTGCTGTAACAATCTATAAATTATCGTAAAATTATATAAGAACAGATTATAATAAACTAGTTTGAGCTGTGAATGTGAAACTTCAAGCATAAAGTAAATTTAATTGGAATAATCATTATAATCTGGTAAGACAGCCTTGTATTTTTTTTAAATCCTCTGCATTAACTTAATAAACTTGTTACCCTTGAACTTAAGATTCTTTATAATATAACAATGGGACATTCATATTCTTGTTGTCATATAATAAAATAATATTACTTGCCGTGTCATATGTCCTTGTTGTTGTTCTAAAACTACGAATTTAATTGCGGTTTTCACTATCATTTAGATAATTGTTTTCGAAAGGTGCGTTTGCGTATAACACATTTATATGAAACTTGCAAATATTTGTAGAAATCTTGTTGATTTGTCAAGTCGTAAAAACCGCGTGATGCAGGGGCGAGTCGCTAGTCTGCACTAATATTATAAAGCTATATAATTTGCAAGTTTGTATGTTAATCTTTGGAACAAAAAATTCACCAATGGTAATGGAAAGCTACATTATGCCTGATTGTTCTAAGCTAATTGAAACGTTCCCGTGGGAAAATGAGTATATCCCGTGGCATAATGCGAGCGAAGCCGCGGGTAAAAGCTAGTCATTATCTGCCTAGCCTTTACCCTTGTTGGGGTCGGCTTCCGGTCTCATCGGATGCAGCTCAATACAAGTATTTTACATGAAGCGACTGCCTATCAGACCTCCACATCCCAGTTAGTACAGGGTAATACGATACCTCTTGGTAAGACTGGTTGTCAGACTTTTTGAGCCACTGACTACCTACAACAACTTACTATCAAATCATAGATCAACAAATGACAGCTGGGACCAACGGCTTAACACGCTTTCCGAAGCATGGAGGCAGAAGCTAGTATCATTTATAACAAAAAATTGACATGCATTTAAAATTCATGCTTCTGTGTATTCTTAGTTCGGCCATTTTGAAGACAGCTGTGCACAAGTAGCTACTATCTACAAGTACCGCCAACATAGACAGTGTGTGATCAAATAATATAATAATGTATTGAGTTACAGCATCCATAGATCAATAATTGTTTTTTTATTGTGATGCTTTTGTGAGATAAGCATATCCTAGAGCCAAAAATTAGAAGAAATATTGTGACATTCACAACTTCTTATACTATACTTCAACTCTCAACTTCTTACTCTTATTCTATACTGGGCCGCTTTGTGGATTATGGGCCGCTCCATCTTACAGAGAAGCAGTGATAAGAGTAGAACATTATGGGCTGATGTGCGCGCTTTTGTGACTTTTCCAGATAAACTTCGACTTGTGGACATCAGAAGACGCTGCGGACAGTGAGGACGAGAAACGTGACATCATGAAGGACTATCCCGGCATGTACGACAAACTACATAAAGAAGAAATGGGCTACCGAAGAGGTAACAAGTTATTCTTGTTAAACAAATTCATACGCTTTCCTAGTCTTTAATCCATATTAATTAAAACATGAGTGAAGTAGACCAGTGGACCTAGCACGAATGCGCTGTGTTTATGTATCATTAAACGATTCCAAAATCAAACGACGAAAAACGTTATAGAATAATATTGTATTGCCGATTTCGGTCGAATTCTTGTTAAGTTATAGAGTACACGCGACTTGGACGCGTTTGTAAGAGATTGGCCGGAGAAAACCGCACGAAGAGAAGAGTGGAAGGCTATGGGAGATGGCTTCGTCCAGTTGTGGGACAATATAGACTAAGATAGAGTACAGTACTCCCTCCTTAACGTTTATATCGTGGCGTTCTAGCTCTGGCCTCTGAATACATCACAAACTTGACACCTAAGTCAAAGTAATTAAAAGTATAATTAATAATATGCATAAGATGGTTCTGTAATGTGATGCTAAAGATCAAAGTAGCTTCCTGTTCTTAGTAGCAAAAATAAAACTTATAACATTCTTGACTTGATCCATATTACCTAACTGGCGACTACTGGCCAGTACTAGGTAGTAGTACTAGGTATATTTTAGCAGTCGGTAGTCTACACTGTTGTCGGTTGGCGCAGTGGCTGAGCTATGGGCTACTGCGCTACGTGTCGCGGGTTCGATCCCCGCACGGAACAAATATTTCTATGGCCTACAGGTAGTTGTTCCTTGTCTGGCTGTTTGTGTATGTGAGTTTAAATGTTTGTAAACGCACCCACGATACAGAAGAAATTTCTAGTGTGGGGCAACGTTTTATATGTATAAAAATTAATTAATTAATTCTAATGAGACCAAAATCATCCATTCTAAACAATACTATAAATCGTATTTTATTTGTAAAGTTCACTGAACCATTGCGTCGTCTGAAATCCTAAATTCAATTACAACGCCTCATTTGAATAGAATGGTTTACTTAATGAATAATGTTTGCATATCCACTGTAGTAATTGCAGGAAATTTTCTAGCTTGTTTCTATTTATTATCTTCGTTTTTAATAATTTAATATTATTAATTGAGAGACTGACTAATCTGAAGCAACATAATATATAAGAACTTGGACGTACTTTTGGCAACTAAAAAAAATATAAAATAAGGCATATTAACTCTGTGCAAAATACTTAACTCATGTTGAGTTAAAAAGATTTGCCAGCAAATTTTTGTACCGAAAGCCAATTTTGAAACAAGAATTTTATAAAATGCGTCGTATTCAATGCTGTTTTCGAAATTGTTCATAAAACGGAAGTTCTAGCATATTAAATCACGAACATTTTATAAGTATACTATCGACTCGCCCCTTAGTCAAAAACTATACACATTCAGAAAATTTCATTGAAATCTGTCGGGTGGTTTCGGGGATTGCCGTGTACACGTGATTTATATAATTAAGAAAAATTAAGCTTCAAGTTACGTTTTATAGTTAAGTTTAAGAACATAATTAAATCCTCATTTTTTAAAAATACTGTAACTATACCAACTCCCATTACAGAGGACCTCAAGAAAGTCTACCTGAAGCTATACAACCTGTTCCAATTCGTGGGTTACACATACGTGCTGACTGTCATGGCCGTCCGTTACGCTAAGTTGGACTATGACTCAGTCGCTGATACTTACGAGCATGTCGGACCCGCCATGAAGTTCCTACAGCTGTTGCAGTATCTCGAAGTTATGCATCCGCTGTTCGGGTATACTAGGGTGAGTTGAAATTTGTGTTAATTTGAACCTTACGCACTGGGACACAAAAGTCAACATGTTTCAGTTTCTGCGAATGGTTCCATTGATAGATCTGAGGGGTAATTGCGTATCACGCTCATATTCTCAATGCAATTCATTTTGACTATTCATCAACACTCATTGTGTTTTTTACGTTGTCGAGCAGACGAATTTATTCCAAATCCTTCGGAATGCGATAGAAAAGTGGGTTACGCAGTGTGGGGGCTGGTTTTTTCTTTCGCTTGTTCAATTTTTAACCTTTTGAACGCACTCGCGTGCCCTCCACGCCAAGCCACAATTTCACCGCATACAAAAAAATACCTTCAAAAAGAATAGGGATTCTAAAACTTTATCGAAAAATAATATTATTAGAGTGACAAGACAAGAGCTTAAATATTAAAGGTATACAAAATAAAAACACACAAAAGTAATGATTTAATATTTCGTGTTATACTGCATCGCATTTTTTGTCACATATTTGTGTCGTTGGCGTACAGGGCACGCGCTTGCTTGTCACGTATAGGCGACAATAGCGTTCAAAAGGTTAAAAAAGTATAGCACCTTGCTTGCCTATCTAAGAAAGCGCTTATGTGCGAATTGAAGACACAATCAAGCAGTTTGATTTTAGAATATCATCAATAGTCATGCTTACACGCATGCTTGTTTTATACTTAAGTACTATAATTATATAAGTTTTAAAATCTGACCTATTTTCCTTTACATGATTACAGGGTGGGGTACTGGTGCCTTTCTTGCAAGTGAGCGGTCGAGCGTTTGTCCTGTTCGTGATGATTGAAGCCGAGCCACGCATGCATTCGAAGCCTGTGGTCTTCTATCTCTTCGTCATGTGGAGCATGATTGAAGTGGTCAGGTGAGGCGACCTTTATAAATTATTTTTGAATACTACTCCCTGTGAATGCCTTGATAAGTTTAAACTATTGTGGAATCTGAGTGATTTGGTTGGTTTGTTTCGTTCTACCCATCACAATAACTAACATGGGCTTTAATACAGCATCCCAGTTACTACTAGATCATTCATTTCCATATCCCTTTTCATTCCACTTTTGGCTACTGGCCAGTTTAGTGTTTCAAGAGCTAATTTAAATTACTTTCTGTTATAGGTACCCATACTATATCTCGCAGCTATACAAAAAAGAGATATACATCCTAACTTGGCTGCGTTACACAATGTGGATACCCCTCTACCCCATAGGCATTATATGCGAAGCTATAGTCATACTTCGGAATATACCATACTTTGAGGAAACACAGAAGTTCACAGTCGCCCTGCCAAATGAATGGAACTTCGCCTTCCATTTGCCAACGTTCCTGAGGGTCTACCTGATGTTCCTTACGTTCCCAGGAATGTATTTCGTCATGAGTCATATGCATAAACTCAGGACCCACAAGCTGAAGCCAAAGATTATCATTAAGAAGTCCAAATAAGTAAGGCTGAGACATTTCCCACCAATATTTAGAGAAACGGTATGTAATTCTAAGGAGTATGGGATGAAGGGAAACCCTTGTAAGTCCACTTTTTAATAGAAATATGAAGCATATAACGGGGAGGCCGTATTTTTAATTGATTTAGAAATCTGATTGTATATTTACTCAACTATGTATTGTGCACAAAATGTGTTTTTGCACACCGTTATACTACCCAAATGAATATTTAATCACCAAAGAATACAGAATTAATTCTGTAATAAATACGCATAATTATATACTTTATAATTTTACCTCAATAGATAGGTTTAGTTTCAGCCGATTGTTCTGGCATGACTAAAAAGTTACGTAATAAAGATGTCCCAGAGTATCCTAGTTTCGGATCATATTCACACGGCCATTTCTAACTTTTTTCTGCGAAGAATTGGCGCGGCGGAAAGTGGGTTAATCAGTTTTTGTTACATGTTTGTGAACACAATATTCGCTTAGCTTTGTAAAATACAGCCAAATTAATGTCAACTTTACCTACCTGAATTTGTCAAGATTGATTTTGCTCATTGTACCTACATGCAATTTGAAACCAAGTAGCATTTGGTATTATATCAGACGTTTGATGTTGATTCGGGTAATGAGCATGGGTGCTACCCAGAAAGTTTTTGGGTTTCTGATTGATGTATGATTTCTGAGAGCATAGGGCCTCGCATACGTAAGTATAATTTCCATTATTAACCAATGTTGTCTCGTAGTGGCCACGGGTTTTACCCCGCCTGCTTATCAAAGCTATCGGTCGTGCGAATACACGTTCGCCGCGTTCATTAAGTCACGGATTTGTTTGGAAAACCTGAAGGCGCCCCTATGGCCGGCACGAGCACGGAGTCCGCCGAACGAAATGAACGCGACTGTCGTGTGTTCATACGACATTCGCCTTGGTTAGGACGCAGCATTAGGAATAAATATAATATCGCGCATTTGGGCGAGGCACAGATAAGCCGTCACTAAAAAAAATAAGGAACTAAATTATTTTATGTGAAGAAAAATGTATTAGAAAAATCTTATTATGTTATGCAAATTACATATAAAATGAAGTAGGTATTCGATGCACAATTATGTTGGCAGCCTAAAAGGTAGGCACCTATTTTAAGGCGCGAATTATTCGTTCTTTTATTTAAAAAATATGAATTTATGATAAAAACAGTCTTATGCCCCCCGCCCCCCTTAAAAATATATGTTCTTAGATGATAAGACCACATACATTTATGAATAAAATAAACTTCGATATAATATTTGTACATTATAGTTATTGCATTTCAATTTGAACCTAATTATAGTGTTATAAAGCTGCAAGGAGCTTCTGTATTACTGAAATGCAATTTTTTATTATAGGTTTTGGTTATGGATGAGCTTTGCATATTTTTTGCAAAACCTGTTTTTTTCTTGGTGATGTGATTAATTTATTTAAATTCTCGTCAGTTTATTGAAATGGAAATTGTGAAGTCAATAAATTCATGATGAACTTGTATGAAATGATTATTTATAAGAATTATGTTTACATTTTTGTATACTGAATGGTGAAAGTAATAAATGTTTTGTTTATAAAATGGAGAAGTTGTTTCTGTAAATGAAGTAATTCCCATGTTTTTGTAGTTTACCTGTAAATAGGATCAAAGTACTTACGCGGTTACACGCGCGCCACATTTTGTGTTTCAAAAAACCGGACGTGCTAATTCCGGCCTGGTCGCGCGAGGAAGCGGCGTCTCCTCACGGCTCGCACTTATACGAGCTTATACGCGCCGAAAATATGCTAATCTAAAACGGCTAGGCGCCTCGAATAAACATGCCCCATGTAGGTATTACATCCTTATATTACAGTCCTTTGACTGTTATTTTACTCAACATTAGAAATCTTATTGTAAAGGCGCTTCCTCACCGAGATTCCGGGAACATTGGACTGTGAATGTAACAACCGAATATTCAATTTTGTAAATAAACAAGTGAATTAGAACTGTTACATGAATGCTCCCGGTGGGGAAGCGTCGTAACGAATATGAAGATCGCTGCTGTGACTGACAGTGACGCAGAATCAGTGGTAAAATGATTGAAAGGTCCGCAGCTCATAGCATGCCATTTTTAGGATTCTATATGTCCGAAAAATTATACATCCCAACTACATAAACCTTCATTATGCATGTTAATAAATACCTTCTTTCCATACAAATAAAACTCACCACTTCATACTATGCTTTATTGAAATAAAATCATCTAAATACACAGTAACCGCACTTTGTGTCACAAGCAGATTTTAGTAACGCGTAAATCTTACCGAGAAGGTTGTATAGGTCTCTAATGGCATTATGAGCACCTTGCTTTTGCTTCTTAGGTCCACAGCTTGAGGTAGGCGCGCTGGAACCATTCCCAGCGCCTGGAGTGGGCGTAGTACTCATGGTAGATGGGCTCAACCAGGGTGTCATCGGGCAGGAGGTTGTATACCTTCTCGCCGTAGTAAGTGCCGACCTGGAAATATTTATTGCTGTAGATTACAATGTTTATGAATAAGCCTTTAGAATAACCTCCTTTTCTGTTAGGGAATACTAAAGGCAATTGTACATGTTTTTATTTAGTGTAGTTAGGTGTAACTAGGCTAGGTCACATCTAAACAAACGCAATGCCTGAATAAAACTTCGTTGGATTTTTAATAACGGGCTCGGCTCGAAAGCTGAAGATTACTGTGTCAGCTAGTGTAATTGCAAAGGGGAATTAATCATTATTTGTAAACAGAAAAGCTAAAATCCTATTTAATCTACATAACAAGTTGTTAGCTAATTGCCAATTATACATATAATTCAATTTTGTTTGATAATAAACAATTGGACTAGAATGAAAAACTTCCATACCAATAAATAGATAAGCAATAACAGGAAAATATTATAGTTTACCTAATTTAATTTAAAATACAAAAAATAGATTAATACACTAATTATATCACTGTAATGTAATGCCTCAAATCTCGGTGCTGAGCCAAGTGTGGAACAGTGGACAAAAGTGTTGCTTAATCATCATCTGCCTAGCCTTTTCCCAACATGTTGGGGTCGGCTTCCGGTCTAACCGGATGCAGCTGAATACCAGTATTTTACATGGAGTGACTGCCATCTGATCTCCACAACCTAGTTAGTACTGGGTAATACAATACCCCTTTGTAAGACTGGTTGTCAGACTTTCGGGCCACTGACTACCTGTAACAACTGTCAAAGATGTACAATTGGCAGCCGGGACCAACAGCTTAACATGCTTTTCGAGGCACAGAGGAAACTCGATATGTAAAGGGTGATCACCCATCCACGGACCAACCCAGGCAAGCGACCCAAGCGGCTGTTATTATTTAGCCACGAGCTCCTGCACCTGATAACTTTAATAAATAAAAGCAATATTTTACCTCCCATCCAGGGACATCCTTCATGAGCTCACACTCAGCATCACGGTTCTTACGGAGCTGCATCAAAAATGCCCTGTCTCTCTCTGCCAGCAACATGGGGAATATTGCCATCTTGCAAGACCGCATCTCAATCTGGTCTTTTTTTATTTGCTTGTAGTTCTTAGCATACAGATACATAGCAAATGCTGTGATACCAAAGTAGCCCGCAAACATAGTATACCCTGAAAACAATGTGATTTGTGTAGAGTAGCTTCAAAATGTAAGTTTTTTAGTATGCAAGACAGTCTAAATATTGACATAATCTTTTATTATTTATCTTAAAACTAGTCTAGGCTCAGGCTCAGATACTACAAAAATCGATATAATTTAGAGGTCATGAATAGTGAATCTAAAACATGGGTTACAATGAATGTACAATCAAATAAATTGAAATTTTCTTTGCATTTTTGAGCATATTATAATGTTTAGGGGTTGATTTATGTCTTTAACAGCAGTAGAAGAAACTAAAGTGAGTAGAAAACAAAACAACCTAACCTATAAACATCAGTTACATAATCTGGTATTAGTCTTGTATGTAAAGCAAAATCAGTAAAAATAATATTTTACTTACCGCTAAATAATGTTTTAGCAGGTATCCTTTTATATGGAATCGGTTTGTAGCCCCCCGGAGGGGGCAAATCTTGTTTACGGACTATTTGGCAAGCAGACATCTTAGGATTTGACAAAAAGTAAAAGCCGATTTTTGATCATCAACAGCTGACTGACATTTCGACTTTTTTGACGTTTGCGTTCCAATTCACCTAAGCGTTTTATTGACAAAGATTTTAAAAGCAACAATAATATTCGTTGCCATAACAACCATTAAATGCTTTTGCTTTTGAGTATATTTTACGCGTAAAATTGTTTAATTCATATTTAGTTTAAAAAAATGAATCCTGGAGCCAGCGATGCTGGTGTTCAAGCTGATATTCCGGAACCAGAAAATGAAGAAGAAACATTAAAGATAAGGCCTCTAGAACGAATCAAGCTCCATCCCAAAGTTCCTCCTGAACCGTCTGCATATGGCAAAGGGAAAAATTTCAGCCGACCATGGATTCTACAAGATGGACGCGAAGCTCCTGATAAAGGGAGCGAGATGCGCCGGTGCTATAAAGTTCCCAAAATATCTAAATACGGGGATGGTAATTGATTTCCCTTCGATTATTGTCAGGGCCTTCTGTTAAATTCATTCATCAGTCTAAGCTCAATGAATCCAAGTATTTAATTCACCTTTATTGTATGACTTCGTTGCAATATTGTAGAAGACCATCCACAACCAGGATCTTTTAATTTTCCATTCTATTTCTAGGTATTCGCAAGCGAATGCTAACAGATTTCTTTTGGGAACAAATGCTGGACGAAGTGATCGAAGAGCTGAAGACATCTCAGCCAGTCTCCGAATATTGTACAGAATATGACGCCAACTACGTGAAGGAAGATTTTGAGCCTCGCAATTTAGAAATAACTGCTGATAAAAACGTAAGTTTGGTAATTCGTTCTAATGAAGTAAAAGCCAACAGAATGGTTATTTTTGAACAACACCATACAACATCATAAGTAGGTACCTATAACGTACCTTTTTACTTAGGTATAAAGTATATTGTTGTCCCAATGGTTTTAGTTTTTTCCTGCTGGCCTTGTCCTCACCAATAATTTTCTTGTTTCAGATGCATCTTAAGTATCCGTTATATGGCACCGGATCTAGCGCTATTACTTATTACAGCGAAACTACCACAAAAACCGGGCCTGTAAGTAATACCAACTTATTAAACCTCCATTATAAAGAGCCCTTTGGTTCTCTCTTGTATTTCAGAGCCGAATATGCATTCTTAGTAGTGGAAACTACCTAATAATCCGACCCCAACACGTTTGGGAAAAGGTTATTTTTTATTTAACTTGCATTTTTCACAGGGCGAGATTTTGGAGAAGTTCCGTAGATGCCAATACTTTACTCGGCCTATGGAGGAAAGGCTGGACGATGGCTGGGTTTTGTAGACTATTTATATTGTTTTCCTCACGTCTTGTCTAAAATTATGTTGAATATAATAAAGACTTTTAAAATTAATCGCCTTTCGTAATTTAAGTTCCACTCCACTCGTAAAACTATCCCACACTAATTATTTGCGGACTCCCGTTCGTCCCACTAGGTGGACGAAGTCGGGGGGACCAACGGGAATACACGCATGGCGTGACCAAAAACAGGTAATTAAACACCAAAGCCCGCCTGCTTTGAAATATAGGCTCCATAAGGACTCCCCAAGTACTTAGTAATGTGGTAGATAATGGTCTTTTTGAAACAAGGAGTACCTACTTACTGTCCTGTTAGTAGGTAATTCATGCCGACGCTTTTCACTAGTACCTAGACACTTAGAATTGGGTTCCCTACTTGCACAAATTTTAATAACCTCCTTGTGCCTACTTGAAATCGAATAACACTTGCTCGAAAACTTGAAATCGATAAACTATAAGCGCGACAGTTCACTACCTCGATACATCAAAATCTCGAATAACTAAGCTCCAATAAGTTTTAAGGATTTTTATTTGAGTACCTACATACAATATAAGCGCAGAAATATAAATCAACTATAATCATGAAAAATAATGTAAAAATACTCAAATAAAAATTCTTAAAACTATTCCTTCCCGCTGCCGATGATTCGAGCTTATACGAGTAGTTAGAGATTTTGAAGCATCGAGGTACCTAGTGAAATGTCGCGCTCATAATTTATCGATTTCAAGTACTATCGAGTTACCTATCGTTTTCGAGCAAGTGTCATTCGATTTCAATTAGGAAACCCCTTAGAATTCTAATTCATACTCAAAATTAATATCTTGTTCTCCGGTTGATAAATCAATATTTTATTAGCTCAATGAAAAAATATGAATAGGTAGGTACATTAACAACACACACCATAAATAAAGCAATATTTATAAATAACTAAGTACGTTTTATAAGAAGTTGACCCAATTAAAACAACAGGTCATCGTCATCCCAATTATGAGGATAACAAATAGGCTTGCCGTAGTCACCAGAATTCGAGGACAAGGAAAATGTGGAGCCACACGTCAGGATACCGGTGAGGCACTCAATAGAACGACAGCTAATGGGCAACGGTGGTGGGGCCTCTATTCCCTCTGTAAAACAAAAATACAGATTAATCATGTACTGCTTAATTTCTGGTACTAAAAAGATTTAACTCCATCCTTGATCGTGGTATTAGATATGCCTGTAGGTTTAGTTTAGAACCTCGACCAAAGCTAAATATATAAAGTAAGGTAAGCAACATACGTAGGTATCCTTGTCTCCTTGACAAGAACTCAACACTGACTCTTCTGCAAGTCCAGTACAAGTCTTGTGCAAGTAGGTTGGAGGAATCGCCACTTGCCCCGAGGAGCCTAGTTTCGGAAGCCAGAAATCCTGGGTTGGAAGAATTCTGGCTAGAATAATAATAGTAAGTACTAAGAACATACCTTGAGTTATCCCGGCACTAGCTGCGCTATGGACTTGCCGCAATAGAAGGCGCGTTTGGGTCCTAACTTTCTTCGCTTTCACCATTTTCAAACGATGGAATTCTTCCCGCTCCTGTTCACGAAGATTATAAGTACTAATGTACCTACTAACATAACATTAAATGCTTTGGTTGCAGAAAATAACACATCATTATTACCCTTTCATCCATTTCCGTCATAATATAAGATTCGGTGTTACGTAACTTCGGCATGATGACTTTTTCGATACCATTTACCTTCCTGTAAAGATTGTGAACAAAGAGTTTACTTGGAATTTAACCACAAGGTATATAAGTGTATAAGAGCCCGGGCGCCATTCACGGCAAATTTTTGAAGCGAAGTTGTCGAGCTTTCGTAAGTCGTATGCATGACAGCATAGTGATAGTTACAATACAGAATCGTGGTTACCTGGACGAAGGTACACATCACTCGCTGTTGATAGTCGCGGATGGGCGAGATCTCTAGAGATATTGAAAGGACTACCTTAATGTGGACCTAATAGCTCCATCCAATAGTATACAAGTATTCCTCAATGACGCAAACTTGATAAGTATTCGCACGGCTTCTCTGAAAGCCTTCTTGGTTTGTGCGGTTCGGTGGCCTCCAGAACCGAGGCCTGCATACCGATTACAGTCACCGATACCTTCAGTCTCTTCTAAAGCTTGAAGGGTTACTGTGGTAACTCCCGATATGTTCTCGGTAAAACGCTGAACTCGAACTTGAGCCTGAATCGGAATGTGATAATAGCCGTGAATTTCCAGCTCCGATATTTTTAGTCTAGTGTGCGTTATTTGGATTTCGCGGGATACTTCACAATAAGGGAGTTTTCTATATTATGAGGAAAATATGCAGCAAAATAAAATTCTTACGATGTTCGTATGTCGTCAGCCGCGGCTGCTAGCGGAACCGCGCGCGCGTTCTAACTTACTGCGAGACGCGCCGCTCAGCAGAGCGCTCCGCACTCTCAATCTCATTGCCGATGACATGGATATATTCTGTTGCTCTTTGGGTGAATTTACAAGAACAGCCACATAGAAATTGTTATGGTTAAATAGCGAAACTATGTATTTTTAAGTACCTATGCTACAATATCGCATTGGGTCTAGCCTGTAAGGATATTTGTATGTTTAAAGTGAATAAATAAATAAAAATATTTTTAGATTTGCTAAGACTGAATGAGTAAGAATGATGACAACAGTTGTAAAAAGTAACTTACTTGTCCAATATTCTCAAGCATCAACGCATTTGAGTCCCCATTGGTAAACTTTATAGCTGCCAAACTTATGTAAGCTTCTTTCAGAGTATGGCCCAACACAAGCTGAGTGGAGCTCAATTCTGAGGCAGTTTGCCTGCCCCTGATGCGTAGGGCCTCGGCCTTGCGTTTGAGGAGTTGGTATCCGCGGTTTACCTGCTCCTGTCTATGTTTTATTTCCTTCAGCATGAAGAGAGAAGCCGTCACCTGGTATCTGTTCTCTGTATTCATATTGATGTAGGTTTGTTCTGAGAAGTGTTTAATAGGTTTGAAATCGTTTTGAGATTTAATTTTTGGGAATAACGGTGATAGGGTCAAAGTCAGAATGATCTATATTACTATACTCTATGTCAGAATGTCAAGGATAATGGGCATAGGGCTAACTTTTTGTAGACTACAAACTTTTTCGTTGCAATTTCGTGAGAAGAATGGCAAGACAGGACCTAAGCATACTGTATGAAACTAGCGTAAAATGGCTACAAGCAACTGCCATCTGTCCCATCAGTCAACACTTCAGCCACTTGTCTGTGCAGGCGGAAAGACACAGAACTAAAATAAATGTATGTGTTCATTTTTTTTCTTGACAAGCAGCGCCCCTTTGAACTGCACTCATAGAGTATAGTAATTAGATTTGCACACTTAAATTGGTCATACTGTACCTATAATTCAATCCACTTGGAATGTTTGTAAAAATACTTCCATGTTTTATTAATCTGTCAAGTAATGTCCGCCAAATGCTTTAGTCGAAACATAAATACATAAACTCACGCCTTTTTCCCAGGGGGTAGGCAGTAGAGAACGCCACCTGCTACGATCCTTACTCCGACATCGATGAAGGTATTTTGCGTTTTAAGGACATTAGATTGTAATAAGAAATCATAATTACGAAATATATCACAATTTATTCGTGGTTGTGCATGTGGCAGTGCATCGTTTATTTTTACTGTCTAACTCAAAATTCTTGCAAAGTTGTGCGTGAACAATAACGTGCCAGTTTAAACGTTATAGGAATTATTAGTATAGCTCTGGTGGAGCTACAATGACGCACATTTGATGCCAAAGGGTTTTGCATATAGACACAGGAACCGATTTGTCGGGAGCCGCAAAAAAAACCAATTTACATAATAACAGCGCATGCAGAAAATATGGAGCTTTTACTCGCATCGATCGATACTGCTCCACTCCGACGTACCCGTTCTCGGAATCTGTCTGAGTCTATTCAAGGTGGAAGGGACACCGACGCGAAAACGGTTACTATGTATCAGTACATCATTCTGAACCTCCCAACATGGAAATTTTTCATCAGTAATTTAAAAAAAAAACAGCTGTTCCATAAATTTTGATCGTGTAGGCACCTATTGCACTTTTATAGGAAACAACTGATTTTTTTATATGCTATGCTATGCTGGGGTTTCAGAATGATGTACTGAGTATGTGGTTACCGTTTTCGCGTCGGTATCCCTTCTACATTGTATAATCAAAGCCTCCAGCGGTTTTATCACGGCAAACCTGCACAAACGAATACATTTTTTGTAAGCAATGCTACATTTTCAGCATTTTAAACGTTTATATTTACGTTTATGTGGCCCCACCATACTAACAATCATTTCATCACTTTTACATTAATAAAAAAATCAATCATTTCGACATGCCTACAATAAAACAAAATAATATAGGAAATACTCATTATTTCATCTAGATTCTAAAATATTTCTTTACATTTCATAAATGTATATTTAAAAGCAGTCTCTCTTATTTCATATTATTCTGTAATTATCACTGGTCAAATTCAGTCCCAATAATAATACTTTCTAACTCTCAGCTATCCGGCCAATAGTTGTAGTTTCCCGACGGAGGGGGGACAGGCATGGGGGGTCCTCCATTCGGTGAGGGTCCCGTCCCGGCACTGTAAGGCGAACCCTGTGGAGATCCGTACCTCGGCCTGAACCACGGCCTACTTGTATATTGATACTGGTTACTCGCGTAAGCTGCCAAGTTCAGTCCAGTAGCGTTTGGGTAAGGGTTCTGTGGAGTCTGGTTCGGCGCGAAAGCCACATTTGGCATGTTCGGAAGGTTGGCAGTAGGATACGTCTGTGGCGCTGGCGTCGTCGACGGAGAGAAGCTAGTCTGCGAGTTTTGTGATGTTGGCGTACTTGGAGGCGCGTACGTCTGATTAGATGCCTGGTTCGATCCGTTTGTAGGGTTGTAAGTCGGCGGTGGTTGTGAAGTCGTCGTTTGACTGACGTAAGCTGCTGTCTGGCTGCCATTTGATGACCCGTATGTCGGCGTGCCATTCTGATTGGTCTGCGTAAAACCTGTAGTCTGCGTTGATTGCCCGTCTGATGTAAAAGTTTGCTGATTTTGCACTGTACCCGTCAATGAATACCCGTTATCTTGTGATGATGACGTAATATAATTGGTTTGGTTGTTAGCACCGTTTGAGTCGGTATCTGTGGATGTAGATTGTCCATTGCCGTTATTGGAGGTGTTCTGAGTGGCTGGTATACTGTACTGCACCGTCGGATTGTTGGTCGGTACAGTGATCGTGCCAGAGCTGCCTTGCATCATATACTGTTGGGGCATTCCCGCATACTGCGATGTGGGAGTTAGGAACGAATTCGGCACTATTTGGTGCACAGGTGGCTGCGATCCAGGGATCGCTTGCCCAGGATTCGTCATAGGAGACGACGGTGGGGGAGCTTGCACAATAGGAATCGTCCCTAAATTTTGGTTCAGTTGATGTCCTGCGAGAGCTGCGTTTAGCTGCTGGGCAGATAGCTGCGTATTAAAGTTGAGTCCCGTAGGCATGTATTGCGAGGTAGCTGGCATGTTCATCAAAGGTACGTTGTACTGGACTCCGCCCGGCATGCCTAACTGGTTGGGTTGCATCACAGTTACATTTTGACCGGGTTGGAGCACTTGTTGGAACCCTGGAGGTAGTGCACTTTGCATGAGGTTGGGATGGTTTGCAGGTATCATGTAGACCTGGCTGTTGGGCTGCCCAAGCATTGTTGGAACCTGGCTTATATTCAAAGGGTTCTGTAACACAGTCATGCCTTGAGGGACTGTGATCATTTGCACGTTTTGCGCCGTATTCTGAACTTTGCTGAGGTCCTGCTTCTGACCATCCTTGCCGGTCTGGATTTGGATCGCGTTTCTGTCGATCTGGCGGATGTACATTCCTGTACCGTCTTGGCCCAATCCGGGGGATGAGACACTGTAAAGAAATATTTATAGTTAGTACACTTTTTAGGAGCTTGGAGGAGGATGTATAACAAAAAAAAAAGTTAGTTGTAAATGGTGAGCGCTGCTTTGCTGTGGAATAATTTGGGTTAGACATCAACTTCTATAATTTTTAAATAAAAGCCAAAATGGTGTTTTCTTACTTCGTCTGCTGCCCCGAAGACACTTGTATGATGGTGCCGTGAGCCGGGTTAATTTTCATCCCCATACTGACTATGGTGTTCTCCTTAGCTGTAAAGTAACAATACGTTATAGTACACATTCTGTTTGTTACTTTGACGCTTTGCTTTCTACGCGTTGGCTTTGTAGGAGTGAGGTTCTACTATGCTGTTAATGAAGTAGCTTGTAAGGTGATAGCGCTACATTGATATTAGGTAAGTTACGCATTGCAAAGATGTCGGATCTCGGAACCTCCCCTTCGAAATCTGTAAAGAATTACTTTAATGCTTCTAATCTACCACATGCTCCCACCGCACCGTTCACGTTTTTATCTTCAAAGTACAAAGTACTAGCAGGAATAATATACCAAAAAATAAAATACGCTTTGACGCAGAATGACAGACTCAAATCGAATCACTGTATCGCAGTCGACTGCTGCAAAACTACGCTTTGCAAATGTTAGTAATAGAACAGGTATTTGGAAGACGACTCTTCAGTTTCTTACACTGGGTAGATGAACTGGATTCTGTATACTTTGCCATCATTATTCGTTGTAGGTATTCTGCAAAGGACAAGGTATTTATGGTTTAAATCGGTAAAAATCGAAGAAAAAAGCTTTTCGTAATCTCCTCTAGTGATTCTTACAGCAAGCCACTCAGGTAGGTAGGTGTTTTAGCTAAAAACAGAAAAAGGAATGAAATTGTGTCATTTGACGCCTGCGCACCTGGTATAACGCCAAAACCACCAATCTTTACTGAATTATTACTAAGCTAAAAGTGTTGATGCTTTTGCGTTTACGCCTCTAAATTTACTGTTACGCAAATATGTTGCAGAGTGAAAAGCGCCGCAGAACGCAAAGCTATTAAGGAACTACACGTTGCGTTCAATTAGCGTGGTGGTTTACGCATTTCGCATAAGTTGTGCCGAACCTAAACATGAAAAGGGTAGCTCATAAAAAGCTGATACCCGCTCATAAACGATGTGAAATCAACGATGGGAATTCATGGATGATTCAGATCTCAAGTGAGTACGCGGCGTCTCCCGACAGGCACCAGACCACCTTCTATATGCGCATGCCTACCACCTAACACCTGCGCTCTAAATGACCTGACTTGACTGCCAAAAATAATTATTTGAACTTTTTGCCATATTTTCGCAGTAAAGAAGAAAACTGCAGGAAATGATGTGCGTGTGAACTGAGGAACCACAATGGCAATTCGCGAAATGAAAATCCTAGGATTTTGTAGTAGATTTAAAACAATTGTAGAACGAATCTGGGAATTTGTAAGCGAATATATTAAAAACTACGACCCATAAAGTGTGGTGTATTCTAGACATCTAGAATCTAGCCTAGACGGCTTCGTCCAAGCTGAACTACTCAGGTATAAACTGCTAGGGGAAAAAATGCAAGACTATAGCCTCCTATGCTACACTTGGAAAAAACCCGGTTCTTTATGTAAGTACCCAAAAAACATCGTGCCCGTTTGATTTTCTTGCAGCTACTCGCGTTGCAGATACCTACGCATATTTGCCTTGACACCCACGTGAAGTAGTACTGAGTCGGTAATAGGGTATTTATACAAGTAATATGTCTGGATTATATCCCTGTACAACGCCAAAAAGTTTTTTTGGCTGCTACGAGCTGTTTGCTGAACTCATAGAAGAACACTAAAAAAGCAACATTGATAAATACAACCAATAATTATGTCCTCCTTCCCGAGAAACGACTTCTTCAAAATCAGCATTCTATAAAGGTAAGAAAATAAAAGAATCGTCGCCAACGGTATTTGGTGAAACGTGCAGGCACCAGCAATGTCACCACAGAAAATTGCACACCTTCCCTCTTGCAGCGAACGCCCTGTCACCTGCGCACTTGATGATCTATTGGCTGTATCTATGAGCGGAGTTCGACTAGCTGAATTTGGGACCAAACATATTTGAACTTTTTGCCATTGATACGCTACGAAGAAGCAATTTCAAGATACAATAGGCTAAAATTGCTACAAAGAAAAAACAGAGTAACATGATGAGAGGCCTAGCCTTGCTTGCGCGATGTAGGACTTCTATAACATCTGGTGCGATGTAGTTCGTATGTGTGTAGGCTACGCTGCAAGCTGTATATGTATTGTCACCAGAACCACGGGTGTGTGCAAAATTTCAACTCAATCGGTTAGTGGGTATCGGTTGGTTGCAGCAGTTGATTGGTGTGATGTGGTAATGCCAACTTCAGGATCCAGGTCACAGGAAAATGCACTCTAAAAATGCTGGTAAAGGACAATGATTATTCGCAATTTGCCAACAAAGTTTCCTAGCATAAAATCACCTCGCAAATTCCTTAAAAAATACGCAACTCAAGCCTTAAGTAATTGATTATTGTAAGTAAGCAGGTGCTGGATACGTTACAAATATTTCATACACGAGATGACTTGAAGATCTAGTTGCCATTGGTAAACCAGTTCAAAAATTAAAACTAAAACATTCATCTACGCAGAAGTTCCATTCTATAATTATAAGCATTTTCTAGAAATTGAAACGCAAGTGAACAAATAACAAATGGTGTGAGCCGCAACTACTAAAAAATGTACGCCTCTGACGCTTGTCTATGGTTTTTTTTTTTACGCCCGTCGCAAAACCTTTGTCGCTATACAATACTACGCAAATGCATATTTAATACGCGTTTCAAGTGAAATAAGGCCAAACGCAGTGTCATATTCAAGTCATCTCGAATAAAAACAGCAGATAATCTTCAATGTACCTGGTGCAGCGGTCCAGGTGCGCGAATCTCTCGTGGAGTTCTTGTCATGGCTCACATGTGACCTGGAGCATCACATTGTTTCAATACACGAACACAAGAAAAGAAAAATCATTTAAATAACGAACAAGACACGAAAGGAGTTCTTCAAAAAAGCGAAGGTTCGAAGTCATTGTCTGTAACGAGAATATCTTCCGTGATTCTTCTTTCTTGTAGAACTGGCTGATTTGAAATGATTTTGGGAAATGCTTCGAAAACTGAATCTGCTCCTTTTCAAGTCGGTAAAAAAGCGTGTTCTATTACTATTGTGACCTAAGTGCCAATGGTTTACTTCGTCTATTGTTATTATATTTCATAAAACAGTAAATCAAATGAAAGATACTTATTTTGGAACAAAAAAAATAGTCAGAATAGTAATTAAAAAAAAAAACAAATAAAGAAGCTACAAAAATAAAAGTTGTTTTTTCTTCTTCAGTTTTTTCTTGCAAGTGTCGAACTTCTTAATCTTCAATTTAAGGTCAGGTTCGCGAAAAAGATTTTAATTTTTGCAAGAAAACCATTGTAACACCAATTGCTTACTGCTGACCACTTTTATATAAATTTTGTGTGTAAGTATTGTAATTTGTTACATAAATTCCATGTCCATGCCCTTTCAGCAAACATTAAAATCTTGTAGAAAAGATAGTTGCTATATTGTGAAAACAAATTGTCTTCTTCCATAGTCACTAAATGATTATAGCAAATATCTTTTCCAATCATAAAAGTAATTCTGAAAGCAAGCCAAAATGATTTTTAGTTTATCTAAAATATTATCCTTATTCTATTCTAACTTACACAGCGGGAGCTATAGGTCTCAGCTGCAACTGGCTTGGTGTCCCATCAGACAACCTCTTTTGTCCTCGAGATTCTTGCCCAACACTTTTTGAAGGAGTCGACGTGTTCTGAAAAGCGAATATACCATTGAAACACTTGTTATTTGAGTGAGATGGGTTAATGGGCGCTAATTAGTTCAGAAGCAATTATTTTATTAATTCGATTGAAAAATAGGACATGGGAGAAATTAAGAAAATTAAAGAAGCAAATGAAATTGTTAGCGGTGTAGCTAGATAGATTTCATTGGGATGGAATTGTTAATTGGTTTTAATACTCATATGAGCACCTAGGTAGAATTCAGTACATAAGGATTTTGTTGTAAGCTGAAGGTATTACATAAAATAGTTTCTTTATCATAGCTACACCACCAGAAAGTGTTAAAACATTAATGGTAACATTTCTAACAAACAACCGCCAAAAGTAATGAACGAACGAAAAGTACATAAAATGCAGGTTTCAGCTGGGATGACGAAAAAAGAAATGGATAAATAAATCTGTGAACATAAAACCTAAGACCAAAACACCAAAGGCATGTGAGGTTAAGCATCATATATTAGTATGTGCTAGTATTAAAACCACCATAATGCTCACAGAGATAATTTGTGGTGAAGACGCTTGTCCAGTTGATATAATGTTTATCAAAGAACCACTGCTCACTATTGGCTGTTGGCAAAATTTAAAACATTATCAATGTTATGTCTTAGCCCTGTGTCTTGTCATTTATTCTATCTACTCTTTATTGTAAAGTAGAGTAAACATCTATACTTTTATAATGTTTGTTCGTAGTAAATAATTCTGTTAGGCGGCTTTATAGGGCAGGGCACAATTCTTTGTAGGTTGTCTTTAGGGCATGCGGAACCCGGTTTTGGTTCCATAGTAAAATCCGGGAAACCCCAAGTTTCACTATGGGTCCGAAATGGGGATCTACATGCCCTAGTTGTCTTTTGTCAATTGTAAACTACATTTTTGTAACTACAAAATTTCTATTATACTACATATTTATTATGTAAGTTGTTTGTCATTGAAACATCACTTCTTTTTTTACTATTATTTTAAAAACAATGATATCCTATGAGAATATGTTATCTGTATTTAAAATTAAAAAAAAAATGTTTATAATATCATAGGAATTGAGTCAGTAATAAAAATAATATCTAACATGGTTACAATGAGTATTGTGGTGGTAGTTATTACAAAATGTTACCTTTTGATTTAGCTGCATGAATGTGCCGGTGGCTTGAAGCTGCTGCAACTGACCCGCTGTCAGAGGTAGAGATGTTTGTTGTAGACCACCTGCCGGGGCTATCTGTTAACAAATAAAACGACTTAGTAAATATTCATAACAACCATACCAAGGTCCGGTTTACACCAAAGTAGAGATGACCAGAAGGAAGATGAGACATGCAAGGACTAATTACAAACGAGATGAGAGATGTAATGTGGATTACAATCAACCTCTCATCTTTGGTGTCTTGGTGGAAACTGGGCTTAAGTATGGGTAAAAAATAATTTTAGTTATATATCAAGCTTCAAGTTGAGGCAACTTGATTAGTTTTAATGGATGTTTTTTATACCTTTACGAGATATGCTTTTAGTGGTGGGTAAAATGATAGAATAACTTACAGATACAAACTGCTGAGGTTGGAAGTTGGACAGTCCTTGCTGCCCTGCTGCTAAGTCCTGCAGCTGTTGATAAGGTATCAACATTGTCTGAGAGCCTGGCACTGTCCACTGGACAGTATCAGCCCCTTGTATGTGGTACTTGACTTCCTTATCCCCTTTGTCTGTGCTGTACAAAATCTTCTGACAAGAATTAGTACTTTGAGCGGCACACACTACAGGAGTAGAAGTAGCTGTACTTACAGTCGTACTATCAGATGTTGAAAGACTCGCTTGAGGAAATGATAACCCATTTGGTAAAATCATTGACATAGACGATGGCACACCACTCAGTCGTAACGGAGTCACATTCACTGGCTGCATACTTGATATGTCTACTATCTGCGTCCCAAAGTTTGGCTGCTGTAAACTCAATGTTTGACCAAGAGGCAGAGATGTAAAGTTAGCATTGGAAACTTGCATCCCAGGTTGAACTATAGGTATTAGCTGCCCATTCTCTTGGTTCAAGACATACTGCTGCTGAGGTTGCAGTAGTTGTAACATGGTGGGTTGACGAACTGTCATGAGAGGAGCCGTTGCCGGCGCCGCGCTGACCACTGGGGGCATGGCGGCGGACGTTAACGTCGGAGGAGTTGAGAGTGCCGCCGTGACGACAGGCGGCGGCACGGCAGGAGGCGCGCTCGTCGCGCTAGTCGTGAGCGTCGGCGGGGGCACATTCAGCGCAGGCGGCGGACCCCCCGCCTGCGCCGCGCTCCATTGCGCCAACTCAGCCCGTATAGTCTCTATCAAGTTCTGTGCGAGTGACCTCGCGCCTGCCAAAGCTTCAGATCTTGTATGATGCAAAGCCAAATGCAATGGCTCACATTTATCACCTTTTAACACAGCTATTACACCAGTCTCTGACCTAATATATTCCAAGTTAGTGCCATTCTGAAACAAAATTGATTACATTGTTTTCTATGAGGTTTAGAATGAGGAATTCGAGTCCAAAGATGCAAAACTTACGGGTCCCAAAATACGTCCTTTTATATCAAATGCGGCCGGCGCATTATCGAGACCGATAAAAACTTTATCTATAAGACCACCTGACATCATTTATAATCACTTTTTAGAGATTTTTATAACTTTTATGTGATTTTAGAGAAAAGCATCTTTCTTCCACAAGAAGGAGAAAAAGCGCTTTTGACACTATCTATGCGTTTCGTCCGGAACAATTAATTATTTAGAAGACCAATAAATATATAGCTGATTTTTCAATTGAATTAAAATATGACTGCTTGGCAGTGTTTGTTTTGCATTTTTATTAATGTTCAATATATCAAGATAAATAATGTAATAATTACTAAAACAGGTCAAACTTGCGTTTTCACGCTCAACTTAAAATATATCGTTTTTGAACGAATAAAATACTAGGTGGTTATTCTCGTTGCCGTATCAAAGCGGGAAAGTCATTGATATTTTATTATACGGGAAAGTATGTACAACATTTCTCTTTTATTTACATACATATTATATACGAATACTTTTTTTTTATTACATTATTTTTGAACCATTGAGTGAATAAAAAACCTTACGCTCCGTGAAGCCGCGAGACGCATCCTGAAAACACGGGTTTTATTCCGATTCACTCAGAGATATATTAACCTATGCATGGAGTAAATGAGGTTTTTTGTTGTATCACTATCTTAAATAGATTACGATACACGCATTACATCGATACACGTACTTTTATTGTAAAATAAAAACCCAAATAACTTTTTTCTGTTCAAAAGTTGTAAAAGAGTAACAATCAATGCCATGGAACTATAATGACCAATGCAATGCACAGATATGTCAGCACGCGCGCGCGGTTAAACACGATACAATCAGTAGCGGGAAATTGAATTAAATAGGTATACAACGTAGAAATCCTTTGTCGTGTACAAAAAGCATTGTTACTAACTACGAATGTCGATCAGCAATCCAACTTTGGTAGGTACTGTAGGTGGCCAAGAGTCCCTGGCCGTCTGAAGTAACCAATATGGATATGTTTTATTTAAAAAATGTTGATGTTTTGTACCTTGAGACTTGTCTAGTACTAAGAAGTACCTACCTACTGTAAGCTTGTTTGTCTGATGAGTGGAGAGTGACACCGTATCTATAAACAAGTCAAAGTGTTTACTTTAGTAAATGTCATTTTTAAGATACCATTTTTATTGTATTTATTACATTTTTAAGATACGATATTTATTATGTAGTTTAGTAATTGCTTGAAGTTATAACTGTAAAAAGTTAGAATTCTTAGCTTTGCTTTCTTTGACGGTTGTTGTTATTACTTCATTTAAATTCTTGTCTATTGCATAAGAAATTACTTTAACTTGACTATAGATACGGGGGTGAGAGACAGTGAGACCTCACCTGGCGGCACGGAATAGCACTTTTTTTGGAAAGAGAGCGATAAAGCTATCGCACGCGGCAGCGCGTTTTGTTTCTCGCTCAAGTAATGACGCAAAGAGTAAAATAACAATAATAAAGGGAGCAATGACGGTTCTGAGCGACAGAATAGGATAGAAGCATGGAAATAAAGTGCGATTCCGTGCTGCCAGATGAAGTTCAACCCTTAGTTTCTTTAACGCCACCTGAAGGTTCCTTTTACCATAAGCTTAACCTTTAATTAACTGTCCTACTGCTAGGCTAGGACAATACCTCCTCTGATAGAGAGTGCACCATAATCCACTAAGTGGCCCGTGGACTCATCACAGGTTGGAAAACATCTCATGTCTTCATATTTTTCATTTTCACTTGCACAATATTATTGCTGACTGCCTATTGAGCATGAGGTCCTGGGTTCTATTCCCGGGTCGGGCAAATTGTTATTAGGTTTAGGTTTTCCATGAATTTCTCAATAGCAGCAGTGCTTTGGACACTTAGAGATTATATTGGGATTTTAAATAAAATACAGTCATATTAAATTTGCATATGTAATATCAATTTATATTTCTACAAAACATGATATGCTGTCTCTATATTGTTAATCATATGAAAAAATATAATGTTACCTCTGATTTCAACATGAACTATTGTGTACACTTTTACTTATAATATGAAAGAATTATATTTGTCATGATTTCTCACAGTTTAGTTAAAATTTCACAGATCTATGAAGCTATACAAAAGGTATAGATACTTATTTTTATTAGAGAACAGGTGGGTTACCATGATCTGTAAGTGCAGGAATGTCTTAGTATTATTCCGAGAGTGTGAAAGTGACAGCGCTAGACAAATGTCTTGTGCCATCTCTTAAACAACTTCTAAAACATTCCTGCACTACCAGATCATGGTAAACCCCCAGATATTAGTAGGACAAGAAGTTTGAAAATAACAATTAGAGTGAAAAACATAATCAACATGATCACACTATGCAACTGATTTTTTAATCGTTTTATAACATCAGTATCTGATTAATCACTGAACTTATTTCTATCACATTAACAAACTAAGTACGCTATCATATGGGACTAGAAGATCAAAATTTTTATAATAAAGGCCGGGTTCCACCACTACCAAAAAGCACATTGATGAGATATTTAAGACATGGATTATTGATTACAAGGTTAAGGAACAGTTCAGCAGTGGTAAAATAAAGCCTAAATTTTTTTTTTCTTAAACCAGCAAATTAAGGACGGAGACGAACTCCCAAGCTCGTTATTTTTGTATTGGAGAGGATATAATTTCTAGTTATTATATTCGGAATTTTAGTGTATTCAATTTTTTTTTACCCTGAGTCCAAAATATATCAGGAAATTATGGCTGATTAAGATATCAAAGTGGATTTGTAAATATATCCTATTAGAAAGAAATACTCAAAATTCACCGAAAGAGCAAGTTTTAAAAATTTTGAGTCTCAACTTAGTAAACATAAAATATATTTATTGAAACTAGAAAAGGGACAAATATTTTTAAGTTACTCAAATTCTTCAAAATTAAAAGTATAAAAAGATATTGGCAGATTGTCTTTGGAAGCACTATCTTCCACCATAGTATTTCAATCAGCCAAAGACTTAAGTTTTCTGTTATAAACACTAGATTGCTGCATCAATGAGGTAGACGGATGATTAAAATGAAAAAATATACATCTGTGTCTATTTGTACATAACCTCTAAATCACAATTCCACAAGGCTATGGTCAGAATTTTAGCTGCAGTAGTTCCTACTTTCAGTAGGTATATCATTATGATAATAATTTTAGTAATAAACTCTTCCTAAACATTTATAATGGTAATACAGATGATAAATATAATTTATAACATTTTATATCTTTTTTTAAGTATTATATTTTTTATCATCCTTTCTATGAAGTTAAATAATTCTGAAAAGTTTAGCCGCCAATATATTTATACATTTATTTTACTAACACCCTAAATTTAATATAATTTTCAATTTAAAGTACAATAAAAATACTCATGGTACATTTTTCAATGCGAGAAGACACGATTTATAAAGGCAACATAATTTTAAGGTAAACACTGTTGGTGTCTAAACAGATTTTACCCTGTTTTATACACTGTCAAATTTTTTATACATTTTATTTTTTAAACAAATGTATGAAACACATCAATGTCGCCGTATTGTCCAAAATTTACTTCCCGTCTCCAACCTGGCACTGAATTTTGAACACATTTGTTACTTTAACACTCATAGGTATTTACATCGTCCAAATACTTTTCGTAAAATACGTATAGAAGCCACTTTTTGGCACTTGATAATATTATAACAGTCGTATAGATCATTCAGACCACAGGCGCATATAAAGAAGAAAATGGTGGTTAATACTAACTCATTTCTGGGATATTGTCTTATTTGGTATGAAAATTAGAGATTAGAGATCAACATTCATTGGCCATTAATCTTTTAGTTTACAACATTAATCTTTTTATTAGTTGTTACATTCAGAAAATACCTTTATACGCCTATGGTTGGTTATCTTGGTATGACAATAATAATTATGATATAATTATTAAATCACAGATATTATCTGTGCTTACTTACTTATTATGCATTATTATTAATGGTGGGGCAAACACAAAGGTGACTTACTAGATCTAAGTAACAATAAAAAAATATCACCCACGCAAACTATAATATTACTTTTTTAATAATTATTAAAGTAATAAGCCTAATTCGAACGATATTAACGCTTAACATAACCTAACAACGTTAGTATGAGAGACGAAATTAATGAAAATTAAATCATAAAAAATTCCAATCTTAAGTTCGCACTTAAAATTCGCTCGACATAGAGAAATATTTTAAATCAACTTTTTTTAAATTAAAACTTGACAAAACAAAGCTTCAGGGGCCGGAATAACCTAAGAGTTTATGACACAGGTCACTGGAGGCGCGAGCAGCGAGAGCAGTAGTTCCCGTTGGCGGCGCTGCCGTAGTACATGCACAGCGGCGCGCGGCACGGCGCGGGCGACGGCGGCCGGTCGTCGTAGAACGTGGAGCGGCTCAGGTACAGCGTGCGGTCCGCGCACACGCGCGGCGCCGCTGCCGACGCGCCGCCCGCTGCGCGCGCCGCCGACGCCACCGGCCTTTCTGCTTCTGCGTAGAACTGGGACCGGCCTGTGCCATAGCGAGGTTGGGAAGGCGCGACTGGTTGTTCTTTGCGATTTTTTTCGGCTGTATACCTGAAAGATTTACGAAAATATTGCTATTATAAACCAAAGATCAAAAGTCTAACGTGTCATCATCCGCAACTGGTTAGGCAGTCCGTTCAGGGGCAAAATGTCCAATTCTCAAAATGTCAAACGGTGTCAAAATGTCCAAATCCCAAAATGTCCAATTGTCAAACGTCCAATTCCCAAAATGTCGAATTCTCAAAATGTCCAAGTCCCAAAATGTCCAACTCCCAAAATGTCCAATCTTTGAGAATGTGGTAAACTCATCAAAGCGCTTTTCAACCGACTTCCAAAAAGGAGGAGGTTCTCAATTCAACTGTTTTATTTTTTTGTATGATGATGTGATCCGGGAGAATTCGAGGGAACTCTTCAATAAATGTTAGCAAATCAACCGCGAATGCTGAATAAATAAAATACTGAAAGAAATTTTTTATCTTTTATTTATAAGTATAACGCTAACAACGCCATCTATCGAGCTATTTTGTTCTCAAGTTTTCTGGTACTTTAATTACTTTGTTACTGTATATTTTTTATATCAGTATCCAAATAGGTACTTACGATATTGAATTGTGAATATTAATTTTATTACTTACTAGCTGTCCCGGCGAACTTCGTACCGCCTAACAGTCAATGAATCCTACCCCGCCTACCCTACCTGCCCCACCTACCCTACCTACTCTACCCACCCTACCTACCTTATCTACCTACTTCCTAGTACCTGCCTACCTATCCTACTCTCCTAGTACCTACCTACCTATCCTACTCTCCTAGTAACTACCTACCTATCCCACCGTCCTAGTACCTATCCACATAATTATCCTATTCTCCTAGTATCTACCTACCTATCCTACCCTCCTAGTACCTATCTACATATCCTATTCTCCTAGTACCTGCCTACCTATCCTACTCTCCTAGTACCTACCTACCTATCCTACTCTCCTAGTACCTATCTACATATCCTATTTACCTACCTATACTAACCTCCTAACCTACTTACCTATCCTACCCTCCTATTACCTACCTACATATCCTATTCTCCTAGTACCTGCCGACCTATCCTACTCTCCTAGTACCTACCTACCTATCCTACCCTCCTAGTACCTACCTACATATCCTATTCTCCTATTACCTGCCGACCTATCCTACTCTCCTAGTACCTACCTACCTATCCTACCCTCCTAGTACATATCTACATATCCTATTCTCCTAGTACCTACCGACCTATCCTACTCTCCTAGTACCTACCTACCTATCCTACTCTGGTCATCAGTGCGGTTAGCACGTGAGGTAGCTCTTCGCACATTTGATTGACTGCGACGACCGTCGTCTTCTCCTCGGCATCGTAAATTGTAATTAATCAAATTGAGAAAATTTCTCGCTCATTTAGCAGTAAAGTGTCACTGTCACAAAATATCAACAAAAAAAGAACACATCACTTGGAATGTCACTATCACAAAGGATCACCAAATTAAAGAAAGTTCTCGCGCAAGATAGAAGGATGCACTCATAGATATCGTAACACAATATCTTATCACTTTTGTTGAGTTTCGGAACGCGACATTAGATCCTCCAACGCGCACGCGAATTTGAACTTTATGCAGCGGTGATAAATTACAAATTGACTCTCCATTTTATTTAGAAAACGTTTGTATGGGAAATTGAAAAGTGCTGTTTTGAGGGTTTTCCCGGCAATTATTCGAATTTTTCTCAACTTTTAAACCTTCCCTAGACCTCCACGAACATTTCAAAACCAAGTTAAGATAAATCCGTTCTCGAGTTTTAGCGAGACTAACGAACAGCAATTCATTTTTATATGTATAGATTTATACCCAAAACGAAAAATGTTAATAATAATTATGCATAAAGGAAGGAGGAAGGACGGCACGGTTGACATATGTCGGGCATGCCACCGTCCGGGCGAATCAATTCGTCACATTATCTCCGGGTGTTCTCGTCTAGCTAACGGTGAGTACTTGCATAGACACAACCTTGTAGCCAGGATTATCCATCAGCAACTTGCTCTAAAATACAACCTTGTGGAATCGGAAGTGCCGTACTATAGGTATGTGCCCGACCCAGTTCTCGAAAATGGCAATATCACACTGTACTGGGATCAATCCATCATCACTGACAGGACTATTGTGGCCAACAAGCCTGACATAGTGGTGGTGGATCGATCAGAGCGGCGCGCAATGATTGTTGACATAACGGTCCCGCATGACGGGAACCTCGTGAAAGCCGAGAAAGATAAACAAATCAAGTATCTTGACTTGGCTCGCGAGGTTGTCGACATGTGGGAAGTGGACACGGCGATCATTGTGCCGATAGTAGTTTCAGCCCATGGCTTAATTGCCAAGAGCCTCGACCAATACCTGAGGAGGCTCTCGTTAGGCGGCTGGATCAAGGGCTTGATTCAGAAAGCGGTACTCCTGGACACGGCTCGTATTGTTAGGAGGTTCCTCTCTCTGGAGCCCTGACCGCCGGTAGCTTGGACCCTGTTCCCGATACCGGTGGGCTATTTTTTATATTTTTAAATGTTTTTTTTTTTTTATAGGAATATTTAAAAATGTAATTAGTAAGTAAGAGAAATAAATAAAAGAAATTATGCATAAATATAAATATCACACTGTACTGGGATCAATCCATCATCACTGACAGGACTATTGTGGCCAACAAACCTGATATAGTGGTGGTGGATCGATCAGAGCGGCGCGCAATGATTGTTGACATAACGGTCCCGCATGACGGGAACCTCGTGAAAGCCGAGAAAGATAAGCAAATCAAGTATCTTGACTTGGCTCGCGAGGTTGTCGACATGTGGGAAGTGGACTCGGCGATCATTGTGCCGATAGTTGTTTCAGCCAATGGCTTAATTGCCAAGAGCCTCGACCAATACCTGAGGAGGCTCTCGTTAGGCAGCTGGATCAAGGGCTTGATTCAGAAAGCGGTACTCCTGGACACGGCTCGTATTGTTAGGAGGTTCCTCTCTCTGGAGCCCTGACCGCCGGTAGCTTGGACCCTGTTCCCGATACCGGTGGGCTACTATTTTTTATATTTTTAAATGTTTTTTTTTTATAGGAATATTTAAAAATGTAAATAAGTAAGTAAGAAAAATAAATAAAGGAGATAATAATTATGCATAAACGGGACGCATCCTGAGATAAAAGTATAAGTTGCTTCAATGTGGGTATTTTTGAAAATTATTACGCCGTACGTCTATTATTTTATTAAATGTAAGGTAATGCGTTGATGTTGTACTGACGTGTGACGTGAACCTGTAGTTACAATATTGCATTTGTGGGTTTTGTGTTTGTATTATGTTATGACAGTCGAATTGAGAACCTCCTCCTTTTTGCAAGTCGGTTGAAAAGCGCTTTGACGAGTTATTGAACAAATTCCCCACATTCTCAAAGATTGGACATTTTGGGAGTTGGACATTTTGGGACTTGGACATTTTGAGAATTAGACATTTTGGGAATTGGACATTTTGGGAATTGGACGTTTTTACAATTGAACATTTTGTGATTTGGACATTTTGACACGGTTGGACATTTTGCCCCTGAACGAGGCAGTCGTGTATACACCCAATAAATACATAAGAGTACCCATGTACATGGCTGCGAGTGCCATTTACCACACTCAAATCTAGAACCCAAGCAGATGTTTGAAATTTCACCTAACTTGAAGATTGAACCCAGATTTGACGTTTAGTACCTAATTGTAAGCTTGCGCTCTTAAAACCAGTACAAAATAACAGAATATAAATTGCATTATACTTACCCAATCCAAGCCTCATTAAGATAATTCTTGACCATCTCCTCTTGCACGGGCGCCCTAGCCGCTAGCACTCGACAGCACAACACTTCACACGTCGACTGCGTCCGCATCAGACTCTCCTCAGGGTTGCTATGACTCCCACTACTTTTCCCAGCCAATTTCGCCATGGAGCCAAAATTCTTCTTAATCTTGCTACTCATAGACCTTCCAATACTTCCGAATTGTTTGGCTACTGAGTTCATTTGCTTTGAACTTTTTGTTGAAAGTGCGTCGAGTGATCTTCGCAGTTCTTCGGGCGGTTGGCTTAGGGAGATGCATTCGATCGGCTCGAGGTCTAAGTAAGCTGCCAGCATGGAGGATCGTTGGTATTCGTCCGGTAAGATGTTGTTTATTGTCTTCTGGTCGGGTTCGACGTCCCAGCGGAAGTCGTCGCCGGGGTCTACGTTGAATCTGAAAGGTTGAATTAGTATTACTTAAAATTAATTGGTCCTTTACTTGAGCTAGCTCGAGCGGTAGTCCGCGCTACGAAAGGGTATTGGGCCGATTTAATCCAGGATTAAATCAGGAGCACAAGGGCTTTCAGGTTTGTATCTGAGATGGCAACGCATCTGGTATTGAAGCTGGAGATGGCGATGCCTACTTATCGTCAGATGGCCAGCCTGCCTAACCTCCAAAAACCAAAGGAGCATCACCAGGTAAAGTAACTGAATTCCGCTTACCTGATAGGCATTGGGTTGCCTGCGTGGTCTTCAAGCGGTACTCTAGCGCCATCTGTTGGCAGCGGCTCACAAGGCACTAGCGCGGAGAAGTGTCCCGCATCATACGCCAGAAGGATGGGTGTTTTGCTGCACGCTTCCGGAGACAGCTCGAGGGGTAAGTAGACGCCGCCGAAGGGGATGGGGGCTATTGGGTCGCCGCGGAAGTCCTGTAAGTGCCGAAATATACAATTATAATAATTTGATATTGTACTTTATTAACACTTTATGAAAACAGTACAGAGGCGGACTTAATGCCATACGCATTTTCAACTAGTGAACCTTATATTTTAATGCATTTTTTTTCCGTTCTCACTAAAATTATCGCATATCGTTATTTGCTTAGTAACGATTTTGGAATTACAACCAAGGATATCCAAATCTTCGGAGAATAGTTAGTTCTCTATGTATTTTTGAATAATCGTTATATTTCATGCAAGCACGGTTTTAAAAAACTGAACATAGGAATTTTACATAGGGTGATAGGACTCAAACATAACTAGCGAAATGTAGACGTACTGGTAAGTACATCTCTGCCTATACCTTCGGGGTTTACAGGCGTGGTGATATTGATATGTAACCTATATTCAAAAGTACCAACCCTGAGCGCTACATCAGCGAACACGATGACGGGGCGGCGCATGACGTGCGCCAGCGCGAACACGTGCACGTGCTCCAGCGCGGCGTAGTGCGGCGCGGCGTGCGGCGCGGCGCGCGCGGGCTCGGGCGACGCCGCCGCCACGCACTGCGCCCACTCGCGCTCCCACTCCGCCTCCGACGGCGTCAGCCCGGCCGACCGCAGGGATATGCTTTCTGACCAACGCCAGCGCCGTTTTATGGCGTCTGGAAAGGAGGGAAATTTATACTAGCTGTATTTTGACCGGTTGGTAGACCGAGATGTCACGGATGGCAGCGGGATTCTACAGTATTATTGGGTGTTAAAAACGTTTTAAAAATTGCATAGGGTTATATATCAGAGTTCAGTAAACCACTGCTGAACTTAAGGCTCTTTTACTCGTCACTGAGTGAGATCGTCAATCTATTCTCATCTATACTTCATCAGTCATCCATCGAAGATGGTCGCTCTAATTAGCTTAATAACTTCCAGGAATATTGGCGAATAATACTTACTAGTAAGTACTTCACCGCCTTCTCCAGACAGTAGCGCCTGAACCTTGGTCCTCAACGCTAGCAGTCTATCATGGAAGCCATATGCCGCCAATGAAGCAGCATGAGGCAAACAGTTGCCATCACCTGAGGTGGCAAGTGGCAATAGACGGGGAGCGCCCGGAACGCGACCGTGGCGCCACCAGTTCAGTATGTTGGCGGACTCTAGAGTTACTAGCGTCGCAGTCTCTAGGAGGTCCTTTTCTAAGAATGTTCTGGAAAAGGTGAGATGATTTTGGCTTTAATTTTCTGTGATAATGGTATTCGATTGAGAAAGCTTGTATGTAGTCTAGAACTTAGATATTGACTAAACCATAAAAAGTGTATTTGCTACAGAAATGATTTAATTAGGATTATAGCCCATTCCTAATTTAATACGGAATTTCAACTCATTATTGATGATTTGTTAATGATTGTAATCGGATGTTGGCTTTTCCTTGACGATAACCATGAGAAACCTGGTATTTCCTTTCATACATTGCCAGAGTTCCACCTACGCCAAAATCAATGTGGCCAATGTCGAATTCATGTGTCCGAAACACGAAAAGGTTGAAGAACGGTAAACAATAACAGAAAGTTCAACGGCAACAAACGGTCTGATTGCGTGTGCAGCGATAATGAATATTGGCTAGCTGCCGACCGTACGTACGCACCAACATCGGTCATGTTCACGTATACGGTCCACTATATTTGTCATTCGTGACTAATTTAAAGGGCATCAATCCAAAAAAATGCAAAATGCCAAGAGTAACGAACGGAGCACACGCTTGTCATCGTTTTATTTTGCTGTCTAGCAAGTCATTCCCATATTTTTATGCTAACATTCACCAAATGCTCCCTGATGAGTTTGGATTTGTAAATAACCGAACGATAAATCAAATCGAACATCGGTTTGCGGAAATCCATTTGGTAATCAAAACAAAGGCATGCAGAGTGCTCCTAATTTTAGGCTGTCAGTGATGAGCTGTCATGACATGTTTTTCTTGAACATACCACTTTGGCCTTGCGTCGAATATAGCTAAAAGGCAATCCACTTTTAGTACCAGATTAAGTAGTCCGACCTTAGTCTGTTCGCATAGTATTAAATTACCAAGATTACTCGTTATGCTTACCTAAAATCAGGTGGGTAGACAGAAATGTCTGGAAGCAGTAGTATGTGATCTGAGTTGATTGTGTTTGGCTCTGGTTCGGTATTGTTGCGTAAAGCCCACACGAGGCCCTCGTTGTCTGTCGCACGGGAGATGCCTCGGGATAGCTTCCGACCTGGTGGAAGAAGAAAGTTTAGAGGTTTGTGTTGATGTAAATACTTTAACAGTTTGGATCTAAATATATGCCTGGAATCAGATCAGATACCAGTCTATTCGTTATAGTGAAGCTGAAAGACTTCTACAGCATAGTCTCCCCCAAGCATCGCCACAACGACCTGATCACCAGACCTGTGCTTTTTTCAACCATTCCAGGTAATTAATCCACTAGACTCGAGCGGTATCTGAACTACTTTTAGGCCCAGTTTCCACCACAGCGGCTTTCAAGATTCGACCAATCAGGTGGGTCGCGATGTGGATTTCAATGTGATTGGATGAGACCCGCTCGTCTTTGCATTGGCGGCAACCGGGCCTAAGAAGCTAATTGACCTCAATAAATAATTCAGTTGAACTTACATTCAGGTGCAGGTGTGAGTACCAGGTTGGAAGGAGCTGTGAACGACATGTTGAGGTCGAGGGTGCCGACGGAGCGCTCCGGAGAAATGACGTCACCGCCTGCCCGCGCCTTCAGCGATGCGCCGTGCACTCTCTCTGAAAGAGACAATCCATGATAATATAACGCATTCAGTATTACGTACGACTATTAATAACATACACACTGATTCATATTATGAATTTAAGCATCTGCGTCGTATACATACATGGGTTTATTTTGAGAATGTCCGAGTTTCGATATAGCAAACATGAACTAAATCGACGCTTAACTTCGTTTAACTTATGCAATTAACTTAAACATACATACTTGTCTCGTTAGTCATTGTGACGGTCGTCAGTACTTAAGCTCCTAATATAATTTAACACTGACCTATTGTAAAACTAGGTGGCTATCGCCATTTATGGTTATTTCAATCATTTGCACCGAGGATAAATAGGACCGAAGTTTACAGTCACGTAAAATGTATCGTAATGACGACTATTTCGATTTCCTGAAGGGAAGTGTGTCACGAACAATGGTTTGGGTACGACTTTATACGCTTGATTGGGGACAGTCCTTTAACTGGAGACAGTATGGACTGCAGTATTTGGAAACCTTGTATCCGAAACATTTTTGATGATTGAGGCCACATCCTGTAGAAATGATTACCGTAGCAGGCCTACATGACAATGCGGATAGTAAATAAAACCTATGGAAATTATTAAGAATTTCAGAATTAAAAACGAACGGAACGTGGGATTCAGTTGTTAATGAAAAAGTCTACACCTCGCACCAGTATGGTTTTCTAAGCTTTGATTCATTCGCTGAGCGATGGCAGTATGTTATAGTCCTGTGATAATCACCCCAAAAGGACGAATTTAACAAAAACTTAAATTGATTTATCAGTGGCGCCGTACCGCGATGTGTCCGATGTTCGAATAAAAATCAAACACAATAGACGCGACGGAGCAAGACCGTACGATTCGATTGACAACATCAATGGCCAGTCTGAATAATGGCCGCCATTCGAAGTCATCGGATAAAGTTACGCTACATTGAATCTTTGTTTGAATTTAAAATGCAATTTGCAGATTTAACTTTTTCTATTTTGACTATTTTGCGCGTTATTGCTGCATGTTGTGGTTGGATGCTGTTAAATCTCGAAGAAAGTACATTATAACCATCATGTTGGAATGATGAATTACACAAGTTTGCCAGACACCCAACTTTTGACTTGTAGTAAGATAAAACTGTAGCAAATCTTACGAGAGAAATATACCATTGTACACATTTGTGACGACTGAATCATATGGAGAGATCAATGATCAAGGGCATTCATGTAGAAGAATGAGCATTGAAAGCTAGCTATGCAGTGGCGACTGAAGCGAGAGTGCATTCAAATTAACGTAGATCCTACGTTAATATAAACCGTATTAACAAGCGAGATATTCATTTGCAGTCTTTAACTTTTCTGGATGTAGACAACGACAAACTGTTTATTTACGAAGCTATAAATAACGATGCAGTGAATTGGTTACAGGAAGACCAAGAGACTAGACAGAAGTTTTCAAGGAGCCAGCCATGGCTATGTTCGCTACAAATCACGCTGAAAGATCAAAGAAGCGTTATGTCTGGCTCTGATTTGTGTCCCGACAATTTAGTTTCCGTTCTCGCAAATTAGGTGATTTCAACAGAATATTATGGGTATATAGCCGGCAAGCGAATTGGCACATTGGGTTTTACATTCTCTAAGGCTAGGTTACGCACAAATGCCTGGTGACCGAATAGACCAAGACTTCGAAATTACTTAAAACTGCAGATACTTTAGTCTAAGGCTCCTCAATCCTCCAATATCGATAAAAATTGTGAGTAAACTCCCTCCAAAAACCTGGGTACTTTTGTTGATGTATTCGTAGAAAGAAAAGAATACTATGATCGATTACCCGAATCAAAACAACCTGAGACAGTTTAAAAATATTGCTACAGTTTTACAGAAATCAGAAATAGATTTTATCGACACGTTCCACACGCGAGAAAGAAGAGGTTTATCAAATTTCAATCTAATAATAAATCTAGGAAATACGTTCAACGACAGTCGTAATTGAATTGATGACGATCGAACAGCCGCGTCGGCCAATACCAGTGATATTGATAATGATAATCTAGTTTTGTGGTCATAAACAAATATGATTCATAAAATGCGTCAAAAATGCGTGTTTATAACTTAAGCCAGACATTGAGATAAAACAGGGACGTGTCAAGACTGCCCAGTATTTATAGCGAGGCATCAGGCATACAAAATTTGGGCCAACGACTTTGTGAGCGAAAGTAGGAAACGGGAGGCAGGGAAATAGGACGATACTCGTCAAACGGGACATGACGCGCCTAACGCAAGTTATTAATCAGCGTAGCAACACATAGCAACACGAGATGACACAATAAATCATAGCGCAACAAGATATTGGGGCTACAACACGGTCAACGACTGAAAACGGCAGCTAGAGTCAGCATATTTCAAGGTTTTCTATAGATACAGCAACCCGATTCAAAGTAGGATTTGTTAAAATTCAAACGCGTCGAAAAGAAAATCACGAAATAAACCAAGCATTTACATATTTGTGGTAGAAATATGTAAATGAACACGCCTACAACTACAAGTATAAAGCTACGAATTCTGAATAGTTCTAGCGTTATTGCAGTGAGTGCTCCATAAATTACTTTCTGGCAGTCAAAGACCTCGACATAATTCAATTACAGACCTCAGTTTGTTATACATGTATATTCAGAAATTCAATATACTTCGAAATAGACGCGACGCCAAAATTAATGAAGAAGGATCTTTTTCATATTTACCATCAGTGTGTTTGCCAGCAATTGGGTCCGCTTCCATCACCATCCCGGCTTGCCTACCCTGCAACAAAAGAAGTTCTTCAAATCCAAAATGTTTTGTAAAAGGAATTCTACGACAATGCCACAAAATAGTCCACGTTCAGGCTTGAATGAGAATCGATAGAACCTCGCTTGCCAACAAGCCAACTGCGTCAATCACATGCACAAAAACACAATTCAAATAATATTTAGTTATTTTTTGGACAAAAACAGTGTTTACAGCGACACTTGCCAGCGCGTAAAATGACGAATTAAGTCCAGAAATATCATTATGAGCAATAATAACACGTACCACCACCCACACAAGATTTTAAATAGATTTAAATTGCCAGATCTGATCGTCAATTTAATTGTGTTCTTGGACAAACACATGATACGGCTTAAGACGCTTTGTTTAGAAGTTAACAAGACGAGGACGAAGGTCTTTGTGAACTGGTGTCTCTTGTGTTAACATCTGACGATGATTATGGTGACGTTATCGAACAACAGATCTCATTAGAATACCTAATCGAACAGGTAAACGGTCATCAACGTTTACTTATCGCATCTGGGATCAAACCAAATATAGCGCACGGATTGTTTGTAGGCGAATTATGTACCGTGATTTATTCTTATACCTTTACGATCTACGCCGTAACAAATCACACATTATTTGAAGTGCCAATACGCAACTACGAGAATTTTCGTCTCTACCTTCAACATTACCAGTTTTCGTTGCGTTGTTTAGAGATGGTTCGAAAAAAACAGCAACTGCTTTGAACTCGTTACAGTTAGAAGTCAGCTACAAAATTAGTTCCAAAGTAAGATATGACATGTTTCTGATATGTTTGCAATTTAACATCCTACACTAAACGACGACGCCTACATACATAAGGAATTGTGATTGACCATAAAAGTATATCTTGGCTAAGATTTGTGTAGGTATCACGTCTCCGTCTATCGTTTTTTTTTTGTTTTACTAATTGTTATTCATACCTGATAAGAAGACATTGAAAACGGTTGGTATACATATAAAATATGTAAACATGATGTGTGTACGTTTTGCAACGATCAAGCTGTTTCAACAGAAATAAGCCCTTGCATTGTATGCACCGCTAACATATTTGAGGTTTTTATCCGCAGTTGAACGATAACTTAGCATTCTAATGACACATAGCACGCTGTAGATAAGAGAACGATTGAAACAAGGCCGACTGAGATCTAGCGATGACTCACATTTGTATTCGTTTCGACGGATCAAAACATGAGGAAATGAACCGGCAATGTCTTCCTTGAATAAAAAAAAAAACAAAGCAATATAGGAGGAAATATGGAGGTCAGTTTTACTAATTACTCAAACTGAAAGCGATATATTTCCCAAATTGAGCAATCTGGCGGTCCTGACTACGCTTTTGTTTACTTAATTAACACTTAAGTGCTAAGAATGTGGCTGTTAGAACATTATCACATTTTACATCACTTATGTAAGTAGTCTGGCTTCACATGTACGGAATCTAGAAAACGCTTCACTGTTATTTAGTCTTCAAGGTGTTTGTTGATAGATATAATATTGCAATCATGCGTGGCTTCACAATAACATTGATAATATGGCATATCAAACATTGTTGTTAATAGTAAAGTCTAAACTAGCAAGCCTTGCTAGCTAGACAAGGTTAGATTAGTTTTGCTTTTAACTTATTTTAAAACGCCTATGCTTGTGATTATGAATGTATATCAGTTAATTTTACGGCATTGTCTCCCGGAGTCTCTCATTATAGTACCATTTATTCTGACGTAGTCGGAACTCGATAACCGTAATACGGTACAATAAAATATTGAGCGGGATGACGTACACGTCCGGATACGTCACGGCCAGATTAATAAGCGGTCAACCCATGAATGGGGATGACATTGAATTCACAATGCGAGACACCGCGCGGGATATTACTTTATATGGTGCTATGTGGTAGTTTGAATATTAATGCACTGCAGATGATATTGTCGTTGTACTTCAGTGACGCCATCCAGGACTGTGGGAACTGGGAACGGAAAGTTTTCTCTTCAGAATCACACACCACGTGCTTGGTTGAAAGCTAGGAGTATATTTTTATCCTTTTGGACTCGTTACGTTTCTACTGTCTACAGTCTACAGTAGCGAGGATGTTTTTATTGTCTGCGTTTGGTTTTGTTTTATTTTTAGAGCGCTCCGTTGTTCCAGCTTCCAGCCGAATAAAATTACTGTTGGCCCTTTTGGAGGGGGAAGGGAGAGCGTGGGTAGTGGTGTACGTAACAACAATAATTTACGGTTATTTTTAAGATCTCTTCTGTATATTTTGCCTAAAAACGTTATTTTAGCTCAACTCATTATGGAACTGTTAGAGCATTTAGAACACAAGTCTGGTGACTGATTACCTTACGTTGCCTATATGTTTAATTAACTTAGCAGTAAGTATTGATTTTTAGCGTGCGTAAGCAAATTGCTTTACAACAATTCAACCTTGCTTAATGAATGCTCGAGGGTCGACGAATTTGACGTGAACGTACCAAAGAACAAGTGAATGCCTTCTAAAAAAGTCAATGAAATTACTTTTTTCAGGCATTCATTTAGAACAAAGCCGTTAAATGATTCCTGAAAAAACTCGAAGACGTTATTCACTTTGGACGGTATCACTTCGGGAAGTATCTTGTAAACTTTGGCGCTGTGCCAAACTTCCATCACCAATTTTATGTCAATAACCATGACTTTCAGATATTTCGATGTCATAGCGTCATTTGATCGTACTCGTGTTTTATTTAATTCTTTATCGGTACCAGCGGTACTTTCTAGTGCTTTTGTTTTCAAATCTCACGCAGTTTTCATTCTCACAGTTCAATAATGGCCTATACTTATTGGTTAAAATCATGCAGTCGAGAACACTCCATGTACAGATAGTAGCAATAAAATACACACGCTAGCCTCAGTTCTAGGGTTCTGGTTGATCGCACTGTAGGAATCTTTGACCTTATTATGCATGGCTTGTCACGGCTGAATTTCGAGTCCTGCTAACTAGGAACTAAAGCTACCGAATCATTGAATCTACGTTAGAATTACCTATGTATAGTGCAATCTTGTGGTGACAAATTGACCAAAAAGGGTTTTTCTAGCCCATGGAGCATTAGTTCTAGGATCTTCAGAAGGGAAATCTACCTTTACTTTCAGTGCAGGCTCTACAAGGTGTAGTTTTGCATCCTCGTCAAAATTCAGGATTGTCATACAAGACGTACATAATCAATATAAATTACGGTACCTGGTCAATAATAATAAACGTTGCTTTTTTTAGTTGTTTTAATTTGACACTATTTCAAAATGAAGCCCTTCTCAAAAGAGGACAATCACCCGTTTATCGAATAAACGTCTGCGTTTGTTTGTGTGTGTGAAAGCGCGGTTATAGGGCTAGTATTTACGGGCCGCGTTTTAATACGGGTGGTGTACACTTACCGATTTCCGATATTAAGAAAAAAATATATAAAAATTTACCTACCCATTTTATTACTGATTCGGGTAGAGAATCATTAGCATAGTTACCTCCTTGAATTTGACGAGGTTGCAAAACTACACCTTGTATACATAATTATGGTGCTACATTTGACTTGCAAATTGCGACACAGCAAAGACGATTAAGATTTAGGAGCGAAAGGTTTTAATTCCATATATGTATGCACAGGTTGGCCAACACATACCTCCAGTACAAGTGTATATAATCAATCCATACGAGTTATCAATCAGAGCAACTTTCGCGTCGAGTTTTTGTGAAGAGCGATGGTTATTGCTGCGAACCGAATCGTATTTCCACACATGTCATTGTACGAGAGAAAGTTGTATTGTATTAGGTATTGGTATGCGGCAGTTCGAACGTTGTAAGTTATCTTCTTGTTATTTCTACTGGAAGTCGTCAAAATACGAGCAGATATTTATAATCTAAGTTAATATTTTTTATTCTTAGATAGGTATGTAGTTGTGTGGTTGTTGAGGCACTGGAATCATGTCCTAATTTATTTGGGTTCCATCAGCAGGACCTCTTATTCCCCCACAAATACTTACATCCAGTTCCTGCCCTCATCCCAATTTATTTGGGGTCGACGCAGCATACTTCTCTATTAATCATCATCTCAGCAGTTACCTCCTTTCTAGCCATATTATCCTTCACGCAGTCCATCCATCGTTTCTTTGCTCTTCCTCTACCTTTATACCCATCCACATTCATAGTCAAAACTTTCGTCATTCCTCCGCATCATCTCCCACAAATACTTACGTACATCTCTAATAGCTATTAGTGTTAAATCCTTCCTAATTTCATATTCATATTTTTGGAATACAATACGGAAATCCGGCCGAATAAGTTTTATTTAACTATACAACGTGTAACGGAAAGGGTATATACATACCAAGAGCAAGGCTTCTTTGGATGATAACAAACGATATGGCAAGGGTTTTAGCTCAAAATAAAATATTCTGAGAATTGATACCAAATTTTCGGTTTCGTATGTTTCCTAAATTCAAATCATAACAAACGTGTCACCGCACTACGTGGGTCAATAACTTTCCACGTTACTTGCCTAATATCACGATAAATCTCTTCGGGAATTCTGCGCGCCTAGTACCCTACCGCAGTAGGTGTTCTTTGTCGGCGCGAACTGACGAAATAAAACATGCCGCCGCGCGCCGCTAGAGCGAGTGCGCGAGCGCGCAATAAACATACCTACTTTACCGTGATGTAAAAAAATAATATTGCGTAGGTAATTATTGATTTACATTACATATTTACAGTTTACTGGTTAAAATATCAAGACAGAAATTTCACGTAAAAACTGAGATAACAAAACTTACGTAAAAATCGAAACAAAATTTAGGTAGCTAGGTTAACTAGTTTCATCCCTTATTATTACTTATACCCGAATAAACAGTAAAATCTTAAAGCTTTGCTTAATTTAGTAAAATGACTTACATTTTTAAAGATGGGGTTCAAGGGTGACCTTGGTATTGTATGCACAAGGCCGCTCGCTTGTTCATGACCTGGACATTGCGTAGCATGTCTGGTGTTTTTGTCCTGAAAGCGGCCTCAATCCACACTTTCATTTGGTCCACTGTATCACACTGCACTCCATACACTATGTTTTAATGTACCCCCAGAAAAAAGTCCAACGGGGTTAGGTCTAGGGCCCGCGGAGGCCAAGCCACGCTTCTACTACCACGCCCGATCCACTGCCTCAGCGGTCCATAGCACTCTTGAACCAAAATCTGGCGAAGCTTCTAAGTGGCCTCGGTACCACTCGCAAAAGGCTACACGAGGCAAAAAATCTGCCGGCGTCAGCTCCTGGGTGCGACGGAAGTGGTATGGGTGCTGACCGTCATTGCTCAACACTCGCCATACCTGCATATGGTTAGAGGCACCCAGCGCTAATGCAGCTCCACGTGTGCTGATTGCTATTAAAATGCTCCAATACGGCTCCTTCAAATTCTGGATCAGTAGTGCTCGGGCGACCCTCTGCAGCAGGTGCGTGGAATGACCCAGTTTGATGCAGGCGATGTACCATCCGACTGAAACACGCCAACGAAGGCAGCTGTCGACGTTCAGCATCCTGGTCTACACTCGATAAAACGGTGACGACACGATACAGTTCTCGGGCAGCTCGCAAATTACCATCTTCTGCTCCGACATACAATATCATTTCGTAATATTCGCTATTACTTAACGACATTTTGCAAACAACAAAAAAAAGTCAATTAGGTGTAGCCGTACTGAACTGATGCGCGTATTACACGGATAGAAACGATTCTGCAGTGTGCACTACACGCGGAAAAGTTGATGACTGACTGACGAGCAATAGGTAACAATAATGCAAAATAAAGCTATTCCCTGCTATCCTGGTAATAGGGTGGCCGTCCCAATTTATGTGTCCACTACTATTAAAAAATATTGTTCAAGATTAATTTACATCCTAATAATTATTCAATTATTACATACATAAAACAGAGTTAATTACGTAAGTAATTCAAATTCAAAATTGAAAAATCATTCATTTCAATTCATTAAAGATCATAAATGTGGTACATTTGATCATATGTTGTACGTTTGTAATACGTCAGAATCTGAACCCGTGAGCTTTTATTTCAAAATAACATAAATTAATGTTAATCTTTGATCAAAAGACATTATGTTATTTTGAAATCTAGGATTAGAAGTTGTATTTACCAGGAGTAATTTAAACTACAGTGACAGCAATTAGGTCGCGCACCCTAAACCCTAACACATTACGGTTATACACACAATGATGATTACATTGTGTGTGTAAGGACGAAATCAGGGTTCTGTGAGCAAACGATTTTCAACTCGGCAATATTAATTCCTGTTACTCGTGCGGTCCTAGTACTTTTATTAATTTCTTTCCACAGTTCGGTACAGTTTTGCGACATTTTTTATGACTTCCTTAGGATTTTAGAGACTAAACGTGCTCAAACTCAAACCAATAAAATAAAACCCATGTACCACTCGAACAGCACCGACAGAACGTAAACTTCCGATATTTCTTTCGGTTAGTCCTACAGACAGACAGTAATTATGCGTGCGTGTATTATTTTGTAATTAAAAGAAAACTTCGTTTTCGTCATAATTACGTATTAGAAAAAAATATTACAAACTTATTTTAAAAATTATGAACGGAACCCATTGTGATTTTATTTGTACTAGGAGATGCATAAGTTGCTAAAGATGATGATTTGGGTTCAGTTGGACATAAATGATGTTTCTAAATCCTTTTTCTATTCTTAGTTCTAATGGCAAACAATTATGTTTATTTAAGCGATTAATTCCTGGTATGCACGTAACGATTCGATGTTATGATGATCAATTCAATGATATACGAGCTGATGATGTTTCGAATTAATTCGTTTTAATGCGATCTTCAAGCAAATCGATTCAATAAGGTAAACATTTTGATGATTTAATAAAATAAAATGCAAATAGTAAGGTGAATCGAATTTCCTGGATCGTATGTGTAAAAATTATTATGAAAAGGGCTAATAATTTAGTTCTACAAGTTCATATTTGCCCAAAGCATTGTGCTGACAATAATAAACAGCAAATAGGTAGGTTTATCTACATATTTAAAACAAGATCAATTACATGCACATGACACTATTTAACTTGCCCGCATTGTTTATGTTAGTTGTTTATTGGATGGAACATTTGAGGTTGATAGAAGTTCTTATTTCGAATGACATAGCTGTATTTTATAAATTATCGCTCGGCGTCGTATTCTGTATTCGTGATGTTGTTGTCATTGTGATTATAACCGACTAAATCTGTACCATCAGAATGAAAGTCATCGAATTACGCCGGAAAGGTTATTATTATTTTTTTAAGTTTAGATATACCTACCTACCTGGCAATTGTAAATATCACAAAATAAAGATGTGTAAAGTGTTGTTTGAATTTTTTTTTATTACGTTTTTTTTAATCAATTTTGAGAAGATCGATTCAAGAGCACGGGATTCACGGGATAAACAATCGACAATATTGTTATTAAATTACGTATCTACTGTGTTGTTGGTACGATAGTAAGGTGGGTGGAATATTCTACAAAGGAAAAACTACGAAAAAAACAAACAAGTGTGTAAATGATACGTGACAATTCAAGCAGGTACTACCCGTGCGCGATAAGTTGGGACTTGAGCGCGGTCAAACGTCACCGCGCTCAGGGTCCCAACTTATCGCGCACGGGTAGTACCTAAATATTATTTCGTTAAATTTAGATACCTCGACAAATTAATTGTATTGTAACTTGTACACAAACATAATCTTAGTTAAGGGAAAAGTCAGTATTATTTTGTAAACAAAAAATAAACATGCAGAACCCTTTATTCAGAAATACCAGGAGTAAGAGGTTTATCTTTACTTGCAAATAGTTCGTTGACACCGATCAGCTGACTAAGTGCTAGTGATGTATTTATTTCAATTTGAAAAATTTGGTTTCTGGTATCTATGTATTAAAAATTCTCATAATTTCCGAACATGTAGAGATAGGATTAATAAACCCTTACCCTATCGTTTGTTATCATCCAAAGAAGCCTTGCTCTTGGTATGTATATACCCTTTCCGTTACACGTTGTATAGACTCCTAGGTAAACGGCGAATCTATATTAGGTGTTTTACTATCACTAATAGCTTCTTTTATGAATGGCGATGAGATGCGAATATCAACATGAGCCAGCCTGATATAAATCAGCATTGTTTCATTCAGGTACATCGTCTTATCTACAAAATGCTGCGTCGTAGATTCTGACTTTTAAATCTCTCAAATCTTAGTCATGTTTATGATGCAAAGGGTACTTCTCGTTCTGTATAAACAGCTTCATCCTTGACACACATAGTGAAGAAATCTTGAAGCTCAAGCGGTCGTGTTCCAGGGATTTGTAAAACGCGGTCTAGCTGTCGTTCTGGGATTTTTATTCTTTGACAGTATTAAGGTCAACATTCAAGCAAGGCCGGGCCGGCTCGGGTGTTTTGACGCAACTTTGGAGAGGAGAGATTCTAAGTTTACGTATTGCAGGTCTAGGGCTCTAGGTACTGCTAGACAGATCTATAGGCTGATTTTACTGATCGAATCAAGAAAGAAACTAAAGTTTCGGTCAAACGGGCACGGACAAATTGCGAATGAGACACCATGGACTGTGACAGGTAATTTGCTGAAGCATCTGTTAGTGTCCGGTGACTGCAGCCGCTTCGGAATCTGTCCATATCGGTTTCCGAACCGAACTTCAACTTATTCGTTGTTAGAAATCATAACATAACATCACGCCTGTAATCAACGAAGCGTTAAGCAGAAGTGTACCTAATAGTACACCCACATTTCGCCAGTTATGTTTAAGACCCACGTAATAGGGGGCGAGCCTATTACCATAAATAAATAAATAAAAATGCCTTTTTATATAATAAAAAAAGGCTAAAAAAAGGCCTATTGCCATAAACAAGGCACAAATCCAGACTCCGTGGCTGCTACTGAGAAATTCTTGATGGAAAAACCCAATAACACTTTGCCGACCTGGGAATCGAACACCTCGAAGACTTCCAAGCTCAGCAGTAACGTGCGCGACCTCTAGAGAAACAAGACAGTCAAAAAAAGGCAGTTGTTAGAAATCATCGCCTTCCAAATCTACGTTCTTCTACATTCTACGTACTTCTATTAATCAATGCTTCAAACTAACACCCTAATATTAATGTCTCGTTATGAAACATAATTTATGACGAAAAACGTGATAGATAATAATGATTAAATAAGGTTGTCGACATGTAGGAAGTGGACTCGGCGATCATTGTGCCGATAGTCGTTTTAGCTGATGGCTTAATTGCCAAGAGCCTCGACCAATTCCTGAGGAGGTTCTCGTTAGGCAGCTGGATCAATGGCTTGATTCAGAAAGTGGTAGGTACTCCTGGACACGGCTCGTATTGTTAGGAGGTTCCTCTCTCTGGAGCTGTTCCCGATAATGGTGGGCTATTATTTTTTTATATTTTTAAATGTTTTTAATTTTTATTTTATATAGGAATATTTAAAAATGTAATCAATAAGTTAGAAAAATAAATAAAGGAGTAGCAACAGAAAATTAAATAAGAATAAACATAAAATAATCTAATCAAACGATTAAAAAGGGCTAGTTGGTATCGTATAACGTCATTTCTTATCTCCAGTGTAAAATACTGTACGATTTTCCTTTCTAAAATGTAACTGATTCAGACTAGAGTGGGATGTTTACTATTGAGTTATTATTGAAGACTGAGGAATGTTAAGTGTACTATTACTCGTATAGGCCCTACTTGAAGAAATCGTAGTTGGTAGTACAAAATCAGTTTCCCGAAAGTACACAAAACACATATGTACTTCAGCGAGCGAAAGTCTGACAGTCTTACCAAGGGGTATCGTATTTCTCAATACTAACTGGGTTCTGAAGGTCAGACAATCGCTCCATGTAAAATACTGGTCGTTCCATGTAAACATACGCGTTAACTTGAGACCGTTAAAAAAAAAACCGGTCAAGTGCGAGTTGGACTCGCGCACCGAGGGTTCCGTACAAACCTGTGGGTATATAACTTTTTTTTATATGACGAAACTAAAAATTTACGGTGTTCGTAATTTTTCCTATATCTGTACTATAAGACGTGACTTCGTACAAAATTTCAAGATTCTAAGTTCACGGGAAGTACCCTGTAGGTTTTGATTCCCGTGCGAGTTTCGAAAATTTGCGGAAATTTGCGGCCTAAGTGGCTGTATCTTTTGATTGCGTTGACTTAGAAGGTTGATTTTTCTACAGCTTCCAGGGACAGTAGAACTAAGTATCATATAGAAATTTCAGTTTGATACCTCCACGCGTTCCTGAGAAAAACGGTCTTGACAGACGGACGGACGGACGGACGGACGGACGGACGGACAACAAAGTGATCTTATAAGGGTTCCGTTTTTTCCTTTTGAGGTACGGAACCCTAAAAATTATGAATATTAACATCCAAAAGCTTTATTTAAATATTAACAAGAATGTAAAAATAAAAATGAGTAAACGATTGATGACAAAGAGTGTCAAAATATAAATAAATGATTTTAAAAATATGCTCTGGCAGATAGAATCAGGATACCGCAAGACACTTTTATGACGAGTGATAATGACGTCAATTTCTATGAAATATTGTACACAAAGTACAAAATGAAGATTATGAAAAACAGAACTGATACAATACTGTTACTTTTTTTGACACAGTTGTTTCTTTGTTTGTTGGAAGATATTTAGACAAGATAAGAATAAAGGTTGTTGTTTACTTGGTTATTTGAGGCTGTTTGGTATCTTATGGATGCCAATAAAAAAACGGATAATTTAAAATGAAATTATCATTAATTTAATATACAAGTAAATGTTTATCATTTGGTTTGCCTTTTGTTTGCCCTCCACCTTATAAATTGTTTTGAGTACCTGGGCATCACTAATGTTTTGAAACTGACTCAAGATTTCTTGTACTATCTGATGACAAATAAAATTACTGCAGTTCCTCTATTACTGTAATACAAAAACTTATGTATTTATTTAACCTAACCTGCCTCATTGGTATAGTACTCGCAAGCGCGAATGCTGAGCATGAGGTCCTGGGCTTGATTCCCAGGTCAGGCAAATTGCTATTGGGTGTTTTCATCAGGAATTTCTCAGTAGCAGCCGCGGAGTTTGGATTTGTGCCCAGTTGATTGCAATAGGCTCACCCCCTATTTCAAATATTTATTTAATCAAATAACAATGTTAACATTATATAGTAACATCGGTAGGTGCACTTGACTTAATGCGAGTTAACAAAACAGCTTTTGCAGCCACTGTACTATTCACCTCTGCCTAACCCGTCAGGGATTACAGTCGTGATGTTATGTTAACCTTAGCTTTAAAGAGTGAGCAACATGCCATATTGCATGCATTTGCTAATTCTCCATTTCGCAGATAGGTGCTCAAATAATACAGGTGTTTGTACATTTTACTTCTACAATATTATTACTTAATAAATACTATCGAAACAGTCATACATACCTACATATTTATCTTTTTAATAATATAATATTTAACCGGGCTTATCAGTACCAAGTATTAATATTTGTGTACTACTTTTTTTACTTTATTTGCTAGATCAGGTGAGTGATGGGTTAACACACATGACACATCGTACTATTGTCTGATTAGAAGCCTTATCTTTACAGCTGTGGGTGGACAAAACACCAGCTTTTAATTTGATGTGAAATATTTTAATGGTATGATGTAATTTGAAGAATAAAAAAAAATTAATCACCTAAAATATATTATTATTTTTCTGATGGTAAGATAAAGTACATAGGAATTTTCAAAGTTATTGTTTATTCATAAAGAGTGGTAATGACTTGTTAATTTTAATATTAACAGAAAAAATATTTGATGTTTGGTCTGCATTACATAATAAGTGGCAAGTTATTCCAAAACATTACCTAACTGTTCTAAAAATATGTTCTTAAACTTGAAATATTAAATTAATTTAATTCACTTGAATACAAAACAGTTACTATAAGTGACTGTTTTTGTATTCCAATAACGACATAACAAGGTCACTAATAAAAACCAGTTTCAACAACAGCTGTAATTTAGACTGCTATTATATAAAAAAACATAAAACACGCTAATACAAAATCTCTTATAAAAACCTGCTAGTATTAGCATATACTATCATAGTTCTAGAAACAGTTATTTATTTTGGTTTCCATCCTAGTCTAAAAAAATGAAAAAAACTGGTTCCTTTCAGGTATTCTAAAAATAACAAAAGCCACTTAACAAAGGAGGTGTTGAGAGAATAAATTCCAGAATTTAACACACAGAGTATCAATATCATGTATTATGTTACTGGCCAGTGAGAAGTTGAGAACTGCCTTGAAACTAGATGTTAGTTAATAGTATCAAAATAAATGTAACTGGCCATTTAAAGTTGTAATTTCCACTGCATTAAATTAAAAATATTCCGTGTTATGGGGATGCATTAGTTTAAAGTCCCTATCCCAATTTATTTAGTTTATAGTATCACAATAAATACAATTGGTCATCTACAGTTGTACTGTCAACTGTGTATAAAATGTATTCAGTGTTCATCCAAGTATTAGTTTATAATTATTCAAAATAAATATAACTGCCCATCTAAAGTTGTAATTTAAACTGATTAATAAAATGAATAGTGTTATGGGGAAGTACTAGTTTATAATTATTCAAAATAAATGTAACTGGCCATCTAAAGTTGTAATGTCAACTGCATTCAATAAAATATATTTGATCTGTAGCAGGCACGCAACCATGTTTTATTACTATGCTTGTAAATTAAAATGGCTGTGCAAGTAATTTAACTAGGATTGTTGTGTTAATCTACTAAGGGACCTGTATGAGTTTGTTGCGTTGAAAACAAGAAAGGCGTACTAATCACAATCATTATAAAACTGTGTTAACATTCATCACTCAATATTATTAAACAATGTCTATAAAACTAATTCCCAAACCATTATCACCTAGGTTTTGTAACACCTGGCTTTAACACAGATGTAAAAATAACTATAGGCTAATAGATCAACCTAGAAAATCATCATACAACCTACTTGGTTCTACACTGATAAATGATAATTTACCAAAGAGGTGTAATAAGGTAGAAAAGTCTACTTGTTTATGAGGGTGTGAATAATTTGGTCTGTAGGCGGCCTAATGAGGATAATCTCTTGTACAGTATTGAATACATAGATTGTTATTTGATTAGGCAACAATTGACTAATTGAATCGCAAATGGAAATAACAGTTGTTTTTACATTTTTACTATAGCTATGTGTTCTGAGAATTAAAAGGTAGTATGGACTCTTTTGTTTCAATTTTAGTATAAAATAAATACATATATATAACAAACGTATTATAAACTTGAAGTCAAGTATGTAAGTTTGGATGTAGGGGGTAATCTTCGAATATACTGATCTGATACCGAAAAATATTTCAATAATAGAAAGCTACATTATTCCCGAGTGTCATAGATCATATTTAAAAAAAAAACAGCATGTTCTCGACCATAAAGTGAGCGTGGCTGCTGGCAAAACTTAGTTTAGAAAAAAATATTAGTAACCATCTTTTTAAAAACTATTCTTTCATTCTATTGACAAACAAAAGAATAAATGCAGGTACCCACGTATAAAACGTTTTACAACACGTGCATGATGCGTGTATTGCTTGTTTTCTCTACAAGTACATACCCGAAGTATTTACGTTGGCATTTATACTTGTAGGGCACAAGCATAAGGCCGAATTAGACGATGACACTCCGCTCCGCTCGCTCAAGGTTACACGAAACAGCGCAACTGGCCGACGTTCCAGACAAAACAACAGATTTATACTCATTACGAAAATAAAATGACCCTATATTTAACAATGAATTGCATTTGGATTATAATTACGTACAGTACGACAGGTGTTTGATCATCGTTTACAAATAACTCACCTTATAAAACGCAAAAAGTCCTTATTGCGTTCTGTATTTCCATAAAACACTTTCACTTCGATTTATATCACAAGTACAATGATAAAACACTGAAAATTATGAATATTTACAATTCTACAATATTTACAAATAAACACCACTTTCTAACTGCGCGCAGCACTTGTAAAAACCAAAAACAAAATAGACTGACCGCACTGACAGCTGGGTGGCTAGTGTTGGGGACACTTGCCAGATTAGGCACAACTTAATAATTATTCGATTATAAATTTTCGATTGCTAATATCGAACTTATAATAGTGACATTTAAAAACAATTATGCATGACAGATCCAGCAGTTTCAGCGGGACACAAGATATAGCATGAATAGTACGAAAGATTTATAACTACTAAATAACATTGTTCAATTAATTAGCAACGTATTAACAAGTAAATTACAAGAATCGTTTTATCTGACTTCACATTATTCATATGAATTCAAATCAATTAGTCGTCTCAATAGATTTTAGTATCGTCTATGTCACAGCACAATGTCTATGAAAAAAATGTTGCCACGTTAAATGTTTCTCCATATATTAAGGTAATTAAATTAAATTTAAGGCATTTTTCGGTTAAATAATTTAATTACTGACCTAATAATTGTTCAATTTGATGTGTAGTGTCATCAATAGAAATATGTTATTGGGTACGAGTTAAAGCTACAAGTATAGAATAATTTCCTAGGTCGTAATTTTTAGAAGGAAAAGACATTTTGCAGTATTAGTTGAATTATTGTTTTACAAACTTCGTAACCGTTATTTTAACCAGATACTACATTTCGGTTAGTTTGACAGCCACTGTGGGGAGACTAAGAAATAAAATAGCAACACCGATTTAAATTTCCGGGTTCCTGTCGGGCGGGCCGATATGGCTCGAAGGTCCAATCAAATCATTCAGCTCGCGATCCTATGTGGGCGATACATAACAAAACAACGTTCTGTATTGTAGACCGCGCGTGTTATTTACAAATCAAAAATTGAAAACATTGACTGAAAATATTTAGCTCTTAGCGTTTAAAGAGATGCAGTGATATATTGAAGTGGTATTTGTCTTATGGCTTGATTTGATTTATTGACTGTGCGAATAATATTTTGTGTCGAAAATGACCGCTTCAACGATGATTGAATTGGAATCCTGGATAATCTACCAGTGTGTGCTGAATGAATGCCATGTGTCCAGCAGCTGTAAGTAGTAATTTTATCAATTATTATGCTAATTAATTCATCAGATATCCACCGCACGATAGAGCGCGTGCTTAATCACGTCAAATATTTTGTAATTGGGTATTTGATTTTTTTTATTAATAAAAACAGCTAGTTTCCTCAATTTATTTCAGTATATATTGTTACTTTTTCCGTTAGCTACCGTAGTAGTACTGCCTACCGTGTAGTTGTTAATTGTATTGAATAAATACATGCACCTATTTCTTTACTAACAATACAGATAAATAATAGCTCATTTTATTTTAACAAGCCTGATAATAAAGTTCCTATTTTATTCTATAGTAGAGATAGTAAATAAAGTTAAATAAAACTTCTTTTTTAGGTAGGTAAGTAATTAAAACAAACAATAACGGCACTCGGAAAGTAACAATTTCTTTACTTTCAATTTATTAACGCATCAAATACGTTTTGTGAATAGCTATCTTGGTTCGAGTTTTAAAATTTTATTGTACTCGTATGACTGAACTAAAAAGTATGTAAGCACACACCTAGCTACAGGCAGGTTGGGAATTACGTCTAATGACTCACACCATAGAATGAATTAATGGTATTTGGTATTAAATTTTATTAGTAAAGTCATAAAGTCTTCTTTTCGTCAAATGGCAATGGATTATTGGGTCTAACTAAGTGCTCTCATGAAGACCAACATAATAACATTTTTATGACGAGAATCTAGTCCAAACGAGCTGAAGATTAGAGAAAGAACCAGGTTAAGGATGTGGGAACTAGGTAGGTACTTGGGTGACTTAGGTGTTCATAGGAGCCTAGTACCTCTTAAGGAAAGAGTGAACATTTTCATTACGTCTTCCAAGGTTGTTGCCATTCACGTGAAGTTTTGTTATCCTTAGTAAAAGCGCTCAGCAAGGTCCGTGCTCTGTACCCTTATATTTTTCCGGTTTTATGCGAAGTGTCTCTTAAGACACAATTATGGAGAACCAGGTGTTTAAGACAGAAGTCTAGGAACACCTGCGTCTCCGAAAATGAACTTTAGTGAGTTTATGATATTATACCTCCGCTTGCACTATGAATTACTAAATGCATTTAGCTCTAAACGTATTTAAACGATCGTTCTTTTACTGTCTTTCGTTTGATGTTAACAACGACAGTTAAAAGCACTCGGTGATTAGTAGTGCAAGCAGGCCTTAGAATAGTCTAGCTATCATGAAATATTAAAGCGGCACGTTCAAATAAAATCTTGGTCGCAAAAATCATAACCACACAAACAAATCAATTCCAATAACAAAACGAACCATAAACAATCTTCATTGAATCGTTCTTCAGATAACAGCTTCTCTTAGAAACAAGTAACGATCACGGGTAATCGTGAACGCTCGAACGGAACCCCTAATTAACGTTAATTGCGTACTATCTTCATAAACGAACACATGCCCTGTCCGAAACGGTGTCTGTTAGTCCTCAATGGCGCGTGCGGGCATTTGGAAGCGTGCTGTTAATTATACTTGTAATACAATATTTTTATAAGGTACTAGATTTTGCCCACGACTTCGTGCGCGTGGTATTTAGAATCTAAAAAAAAAGGTGAAATGTAGCCTATATTTTAAGTTGGGCATCTAGCAGTAGAGCGGTGAAAACTGCGTTCAAATCCTTACAGTAGTTTTTGCGTAATGCGCGTACAAACATACAAGACGGACAAAAAATCTAAAAACTGTTGTTTAGGCTTTTGTTGCTCTAATGAAGACACCCCATATATTTTTTTTTTCAGTATCTTCAATGTACAGACATCGGCCTGTTACAATTTTATTATATTCAATGTATAGATGTATTTTGGGAGCATTTTTATGACACACTAGTTTAAAAAGAAAATCTAAACAAGGCTAGAAAGGAGTGATAATGACCGACGGCTGCTGATATAGCTGTAAGGAAGAAGAAGAGGTGCTGCGTCAAGTCTGCATTTGAATCAGAGCCATCATCCTCAGAGTCATCATTATACTCCTAATGATGGTGACATTTGAATTTCCAGGAAATCTGTCAGATGGTCAATATGGTTGGATGAGAATTAAGGCAATACTTCTTAGCAAATCATATTATCATCTCCTATAAAAATAAACAGGCAAGAAACTCCATGGTCTAATTTCCACAAGATTCAAACGTTGTTCCGAAATCCGGATTACATATCGGAGCAATAAATTAAAGCTGAGATAAGAAATAACAAGATCGTTAACAGTTTGCAATAAGTACACGAACAAGTTGCCCGGAAGAGCGGTTTACTCGGCACTAATCACGTTGGTCCCAATCAGAAACATGCTCTGGATGTCTACCGCGTTGCGACTTCCTATGAGTTCCTATCATAAATCTATAGGTCCTATATAGTTAGACCTAATTTTGTCTAAAAACTTTGCAAAATCTACGAATATTGGATCGTTTTCTAAGTCAAAGCAAAGGGTCTTCTCGTTTAACAGGGTCTTTAAGATTGAGTTCGGAGGTTTTGGCGTTTACGGGAGTCGTCGATCGTCGGTGTTTAGGTGTGATACCGATAATTCGTTTCCTCGAAATAGTCCAGCGTAGATTTCATGTCATTTTGCTATCAAACTGTCACGGGCTGGTCTCTGTTGTCTACATACAATTTGTAGGTAAATTGTGGATCGATTGAGTCTTCATGACACACAGGAGCTCCACGAAGGACACGGCCCTGACATCGGCCAGGTCTTTACGACCCGAACAACAAGGAAAGTGTACAAGTATATAGCGTTTCATGTTTACTGCGTACTCAATAAATACGCCAGGTTAATACTCCGTTCTTCGTTTCAAGACACACCCCTTTGTTGACACTGTTGACAATGTGTTATTCATATGAATACCTACAAACATGATGTGACGCATTTTCCCCTATCGTGGTAAGAAACTGCGTTGTGCCGGGTGGTATGTTTCCTTCCTTTTACTCCAGATATCACATTTTTGCATTTTTTCTTACAGCAGTTGGTAGATAGTACCAACCGGAAGAATGATACCTTTAGAGTAAATGTTTTCAATGAAAATAAACGAGTTAGTATAAAATCTGACTCAGTTTGAACCTGCGGTTCAAAGCAAGAATTCCCGACATCGATCAAGGAGCACCGCCTAATAATTACGATACTTAAACCTAATGGAGATCTTAATTATCCTGCAAAATAATTAAAGACATTTACGTGAGGAACTTTATGGAATAAATCCAGTCTATTGCGTAACATACTGGATTTATAGGCGATCCTTATGTTACAAGATTCTTGCACAGACCTAATAAAGTAATAACATCGTTCAGAACCTCAATTATGTTACAAAAATCTAGAACGTTTAGAAATCCGAGAAGTTTGCCGAAGCTGAGATGAAAAAAACAGATTTTACAGTTTACATACTTTCTATAAAAAGTAACGCCTGCACATTACGTTACTTTAAAATGGCAACAGCAACTTTGAAATGACTTTTCTATACGAGCTATTGACGGTAACAAACTCAAAATTAAATTGCCAATTTTGTTGAAGCCGTTGAGGAAAAATCGTGACCGCCATAATATTTAATAAAGCTATTTTTAACATTGAAACTCATAAAACCGGTGCCGCAGGGATAGCATACATTCGCGGTTTCTTAGAAGAGAGAGAAATTATATTAAAAACCAGTATATGTGCTTTGGAAATGGGCCATTATTTTCATTAAACCCAGAAACGTGCTCTACATTTCAAGAATTAAAAAACTTATGTAACCTTCCTCAAAATCAAAATACAGGGTGTTAAGGACCCATGGACGTCTCGCCAACTGTAGGAGGATTTACAAAACTCCACAGTTAAGGTGGTACTTAAATATACCAAATTCAGTCTATAAGATACATTAATTTCCAAAGTAACCCAAATGAAAATGTGGTTTAGTCGAGTATTTGCAAACCTCCTTCTATTCTAAAGACACGGATTAGAATTTCTTTGGTTTAAGTAATTTTAATTTTAGTTTCTTGTGTTAAATCAATTAAGATAAAGATGCTTCCAGCAATTTTTAGGCTTAAATCCTCGCCTTTAAAAGTTCCGGGGAGAATTTTTAATTTCACATTATTTTTCTACCATTTAAAACAATATTTTGTTTTATGTTACCTTCATTACCGCGGACCCATTGTGATATTCGTCCATTAAAATTAATTAGGACAACAAGGTGTAATTGGGTGTGGTAATACCAACTAAACTCAACCAAGCGAGGACTGATTCTGATGCGGTGCATGATATTATAAAATGAGCGCCTGCTAAAGATTGAGCATGTTGAAATATTTCTTATGGAAGATAAGAAGCTTAGAAAATGTGCAATTTACAAAACATATTTTTTTCGAATATCTAAAAAGTACTTTCGACGACTTTTTTTTTCCAAAATAAATTTTATTTTGGTTTCCCGTCTCACTACCAAAACGAGAGATGACGCTGAATAAATATCGCAGTACAGCGGCTTGACCGCAATTTACCAAAGTGCTTGACCAAGGATTACTCTGAATTCCACGTGTGGAATGTGGAGTGGAGCCCGAAGGTCGCAAGCTTTTGTCCAGTATTCGCACATCGGAATATCGCCACGTATGGACGACCTGCATTCCATAACGGTGGGTTTTACGTACCATTCCAAGTAAATATTATCATGATTATTTAGAAGGTTCCTGAATAGCTATATTTCAGTAATGTCAATCCCTTTGCATTTCGTTAACAGATAAATTGTCTCAAGTTTGTTGTGTCCTCAGTTTTAAAACTCACGTTGACAAGTTTGTTAATTACAGAGAAAAAAGTTGAAAGCACGGAATTATTAAGCTTCCTGGTTGAAAGTATCATAATGACGTCGAACTTATAACGTGAGCAAAAATGTTTCTTCGTTCAAAGTTCCCCTTCGTCTACAAGAATCCTTTTCGGAACTAAATAATGGGTCGGTTCCTTGCTCAGCTGTTGCGTAGCAGGTGCGATCACAGCTGCCCTTCCCATCGTTGTAACGGTCGCCGGCGTGTGCGACTCCGCCGTTCTTTTTTCAAATTCAAACTGAGAAACTGTTTTCTTTTAAAAATTCAATGCTCGCAAAAAGTAAAAAGGTGAAACGTTCTTTCTACTTTGTATACATGCAAATACAGGTTTGTTTTTTTTTTCTCTTGATACTGCGACAGTACCATGACTAAGCGGGTATGAATTTTAATTGGAATATGGCTGTCTCGCGGACCTTGTTCGGTAAACTGTGGATTGTTTAGAATTCGATCTGGAACCTTTTTACCTTTAAAATACTTGTGTAAATGAGTTTATTTAAAGTTAACACCGATAAGGCAAAAGTCATCGCATATTTTTATTTCAACATCGTGATTAAGATTCCTGTAATACTCTTAATTAAAATAGAAAATATTTTCAATTAAAATACATGTTCAAATAACTTACATTTTCATGGAGGGTATTTTAAGGCGTGTTGTTGTTACATACCTACCCACTAAGTTGTTTTCGCCACTGGGAAAGGTTTGGCATCAATTATGTCCACCGTTTAAATAATATACATACTTAAAGTAACCTATTTTAAGTATGTATATTATTTAAACGGTGGTTCGTCTTGAGTTAAACGCAAGTTATTCTTTTGATTCAAAATTTTCCTTCAAGTTAAAGTTTATTAATCTGTAGAGACCAGACTCTACTTACCCAATTTCTCACGGTTGCCATTGTAGTAAACGAGGGCCGAGTAGCAAGTTGTCATTTCACTTTAACTGTTACTGCCAGTGCCCTTTCAACGAAACGCATTGCGTCCCGTAAAGCCATTAAAGACAAAATAACTACATGTAGGTTAGTACAAACAAGAGAGGGTAGTTAATTTAACGTCCCTCTAGTCATTAAAAATGTTTTTGGCCTTTACAACCAGCCCATTCTGCAGCTAGACAGGAATCCGTACAATTTCGAAATTGGAACTATCTTTTCGACCCAACTGAAAGTCAAGAATCTCTATTGTGCCCAGATATAATCCGAACCATGCCAGGTTGGTATCCTTAATTAAATAACTAAGATCTCGGCCATCTGTCGTCTAGGGCATTAATACTGGGGTTTAATATGGAGGCTGTATAATGATCGATTGCTCGTAGACCACAGGCTTTAAAGTCATTTAAGAGTTCAAATTTTAGTCCTTCTGTCAAACCCTTTATTAGAGCTCTAGGGCTTCCACTTTTCTCTTCTGCAGCTTTTAAAATCCAGCTTTTAGTTGTAAGCTTTATAACTAAAAACTGTGTATTGTAAGACCTGGCAACAAAAAATAAAACGTAGTAGAGTTGTTGTTTCATGACCCAATAATGATTGCGGGTCACGGTCGCCCAATACCGTTTAATGGTCTTATGAAAATCAATAGGGGAGATCTATTTTTAACACTGTAAGTAGTAAGTATTGCGTGACTTGCTGGAGTCTTCCAAGTGTCCATAGACGTCCATTTTTGAGGACCGAGGCCAAATATTGGGCCTAACTCTTCTAAAAACTTACCATCGACTCGAAAAAAAAAGAAGATTTCCTACCGGTGCCTATACATACATACATATTTTCGGAACGGCGGGCTGGCTCTCCATATAAATAAAATTCTTGTGTCCGTCTGTATCGGAACATAATAAATTCATTGTCACGTGCCCGCGTATGGAATATTTCGTCATGAATGATTAATAACGAACTCACTGTGCACGTTTTGCGATATTGTACACATATTGAAGATGTTTATATCTGCATGCAAATTGCAAATGTTCCGGGGTAATTAGTTTTGCAAGCCGTGGCTTACTTAGATAGTCATGGTTATACTCAGAAACACTGTTGAATGCAAGACCGTCTTCCTTGCAGGAAGAAATAGTCAAAAAGAAACAGTCTTCTAAGACCTGTCGCCATTGACCAACTTTGTGTAGACATTACAACGTTACCATGTGAACTTGTGAAGTATATTAGGACCAAGGGATTGCAAGAAAAACATTAATCGTAAGTAAATGTAATGGTAAGAACTAAGGTGTTGTAGTAGGGATAGACTTCGGAGTAAAAATAAATACCAACAAATTAACCTTGCGAAAAATGAATACAACTTCTGGACAGGCTGATTGGTAATCGACATGATACAGGATACAGCCGATCCATTTGATTTAACGCTACTACCTCATTTGCCCCGTACTATAATATTTAGATCAAGTACTTACGTGGGCGGTCTAGTTTGAACATTTCTTCGCTTTCCAGCTACCAAAGCAATGAACCTTAAAAATATGTCAAGTACGGCATGGTCCTCGAGGTATTCATTAGTGAAAGGTTTTTGCAAATTCGCACACGATACTTATAATATTCTCAAATGGTTTTTTTTTATTAGCCGAAGAGAAATTAAAATTAATAAAGGTTTTTGTTGAAGTCAACAGTCTGATCCTTTAGGACAAATAGGTGCAAGCACAGTAGAAGAATTTTTTATTTGAGCGTCTATTATGAATCCTCTTTTTCACCTTCAGGCAAGGCATTCTCGTTAGTCGCTTTTGTCTTTTGCTCCGAGATCTCCTACTTAATTTTCCGGACTTGGATGAAAAAAAAAAAATCGAACGTTTATCTCAATTTAAATTCCATTTTTTCCTCGATCGGCCATTGTTTATCTTGATCTTCTTGATTCTTGATGAATTTCAATTGATGGATCCTGTTTTGCTTCTAATTATTCAAAACAAGCTCAAAATAATATAAAGATGGAGACACAAACTAATAACCTAATAACACAAATTCTTGGAGAAAATAAGGATTTCTGGAAAGATATTTCAAAACTCAATCGTAGTTCGCAAACAAAAAGTTCGATACGTTTCTTCGCGAGTTCTTAACTTCAGCAATCAGATCAGATGGCTTTTCGCGCTTAAGGACGTTATTGAACTTTCTTTAGTGCTAACAGATACTCCATTAAAATTGTTTTTAGTAGTATTTGAATAGAGAAATGAGTTTCCGGAGAAGTTGATGAATTTTAAATAAAAAAAAATTGTATTGTGTCTTCAGGATTTCAGCTCCAAGTAGTCGATCCCTTTTGACGAAATTGGCTTCAAATATCGTTAGCGTTAAAAGTCTTAATGATGATGACAATTATTGGGCAATTTTTCTCTCTTATTAAATCATTTTCACAATCTTCGAGGCAGATTTTCAACAGTAATATGAGTAGGCAATAGGCACGCATGCAGTTATTTTCTTGTATTACAAAATATTGTTCGTGCAAGTTTTGGCATTAACCATTGCGTTACTTTTGGTACCTACTATCACAACAGTCTTTTGGAAAAATACCAAAACGAATGGTTACGTAGTGACATCATTTGGGTTATTGTTTTCAACGTTATTCTTGCCAGACTATTGTTGTTTGCAGCTCAAAATAAAACACTTCTAGACACTTGCTGGTACTATTCTGAAGATGGTCAAAGACTGGATGCAAAATAGAATCTTATTTATTTCTTTTAGCTCGTTTCTTCAGTGTATCAGTCTGTATTTAGATGTCTGTTGGATGGATTAAGTGAAATCTAATTCTTCCTACAAACTACTGATATTTAATAAAAGCATGCTTAGGTTACTGAATGGAACGTCTTATCTGCATTACTCATTATACAAGTGACAAACTGTACAATAATGGTGAATTTGTTCGCATATCTGAGAAAAAACCGAAGTGAAGAAATCGAGTGTATGTACCCAGGCACACACAACGGACATAGATAATTACTAATACTTAGGGTTTTCTTTACTGATAAATTAGTTTATTAACTTTTAACTAATCCACAGCATGACTTCACCCACATCTGGGTCCAAGAGTGCTCTTTGCTTGTACTAAATAGTCATCACTACTATAAGACAAATATCTTACTTATGTTATAATTATGAGTCCTTGCAAGGCCGAACTTTCACAACAAAACCACCATGCTCGAGCCTTTATTGCAAACTGACGTCAAGATGTTACCGAGAGTAACTTTGCTAATAACAGTTCTGTTGTCTTGTTTCTATTTGTTCTCCAACAACAAATATGAAGACGCAATCAAATTGTTACCGCAATAAAAGGATCTTTATTACTTACCAAATTCGTCATGCGTACCTACCTAGCTATGGACGATTCGTTTTTTTGACATCTTCTTCACAATAATCTGTAAAGGAGTGCCAGACGAATCCAGTTTGTACGATAGACCGAACGTCAGTGGTTACAAAACGAGTATGAGCTGACCTCTTATTTTATCGAGATTCCGTACTATGCTAGGTCAAATTGTTACCACTAATGTGCGGTCTACTATACCTCAAAACCGTTAACGATTAACGTTCTTCTTTGATGAACAATCTTCACGCATGTTTCGTCTAGTATAAACTTGGTCCGATCAATTTTATACGCCGACTACCGTTGTTAACCTTTGTACTTACAATGTAAGGAGTCTATTTTAGTTTTGTCTTGGCGTGTCTTTCTCGGTGGATTGGGGATTAATGATTTATGAATGTTTGTCGTAAAATTAGATCCGTTTGAATTGAAAAGTTTTTAATGCTTCAACTTTGTTGGTTACAGTTTTAACGGTTTACTGATTGAAATATTCAATTGTCCAATGAACACCAGTCGTTTCCTGCATCAGTTATTGCGGTCTACCGCCAGTATGATTAATTTCAATATTGTCATGACCAGGATTCGGGGGTATTTTCATGTCTAAGGGATTTCTTATTCCTTGATGACCACAGTCGTAGTTTTCTGCATAGAAGCTTCATAGGTGTCTATTACTTACCTTTTTTGAATTCGTCACGAGTTGACTAATTCGGGAGATGTTAATGATTTACAAACAATGACTATACTCGTATATTCGAGGAAGCTAGGCTTATACATTGTACTGAGTAATCGCAAACAGCTCTACGCAAGTTCCTGTCCACGATTATAAAGTACCCAACTAAATCATATCTCCAATTATTGTTGCAACATTTAGTATCATATCTTCTGACTGGCCATATTTTATTTCCCATCGTCGATCATCTTAAGTACTTTGCAACAAAGACTATTATGGTTTGTCAATTATTCAAATGATAAATTATAGTCCTCACCTCCGATACCTCCATACAATACAGGCATTATTTTGCAATCTTTCAGACTATCACTTGAGAAATTGTGGTCCTTATTACTACTTGCTGAGGAGCTATAATGCGTAGGCTGAGGTGAGGTTAGGCTGACAAGGTCGTTAAGTCTAGCCTTCAGACAGCCTGTTTTGCCAGCTTTAATGATTGTGCTTTGTGAGTTATAAATATTAGCGGGACATTTAGCGGTGAGCCATGTGGAGACATTCTAATAAACTGTACGAATTAAAAAGTCATTATGATTGAGTAGGTATTAATTTTATTACATTGGATTTCAAAATGCGAGTCGCGTTTGCTTGTAAAAAAGATTCTGTAACAGTAATGATAACGGTAGGTAATTTTTGGATCGCTCTGCGCCCGCGTCGGTCTGCTTAATTGGTTATTCCGCTTCAGTATAAACAGTTTCGATACTTCTGTGAAATTGACCGCTGAATTCGAGTGTTTTTGTTTTGTTAATACTTGCACATGTTTGGTTTTAATTGGTTTGTTTTTGTGATCTGGCGCCTGGTCTCTTGTCAGTTGAATTTTACTTTCATGAAATCATGTTCATCATTAATGAATTTTAAGACTTGACATGCTTTGCTGCTTACATTTATGCAGTGACTGAGAGTGTAATTTTAAATTTGTAGTAGTCTATAACAGTGGTATAGCTTAAGGTGTCCAACACCCATAAAGGCCGATCATTTGTAATATCAAACATCCTTTCTAGAAAGCTTGTATCCGAAACTACCCATTGTCTGCGACTCTGAACTAGCCCTGTATCCACATTACACAACTTACTGGGATACTTGATAGCTCCATTGTCACCACAATGTTGGCCTTTGTTATGTGAAAGATTGTATTACAATACTGTAAGACTAGCCGACTTGTTCCGGGTTGACGATCCATGACACACTTCCGAAACAAAACTTTAATCGTTTTTCAACGACGGTTCATAAATATCCCGTTCAGCGTTTTAATCAGTTTTAAACTAAGTTTATCTTAGTTTTCCGTTATGCTATTATCCATATTTATGACTAATATTACAGAAAAACTTCAGTTTATTTGTGGACACAATTTATTAAAGGCGTTACTAATTCTCCTTCCTTTTATTGACGGTCCAAATATTAGCCAACCAATGACCCCATTCCGGTTTCTTCGCTCAAATAATTCGATTTTGTCCCCTCGGCTCTGTTCCTGTACAATGACGTCAACTTCAAATTTAATTTTGGCGTTTACCAGTTTGTTATTCAGACAAATTAAATTCGTAATATGAAAAAAGTCTACGAGATGTCGAGCTTTAGTTTGCACAAGAGCAAACGTTTTTGTTGCTTCTAAACCAATTGGACCCACATTATTTTGGTCTTTTAACTTAGGTGCCTGTTACATTTCCTCGTCTTCAGTAATCCCTGTCATCTTTCCACGCTTTCTTGTTACATTTTGATTAAACCGGAAATCGTTTAACAGACGGACTGAACGTACATCCTTGTATGTATATCTCTCAAGATCTGTCAGCTATAAAGTGGTACGCACTGGTCCACTGAATATGTTTGCACATTTTATTGCTGACATAAAACTAGCGCATTATGATAACTATTTCCTATTAGAAGGCAATTTTCTGGTGTAACTTTTATTAATGAAATAGGGTCTGGCCTTGTGTGTAGGGACATTATTTTTACAAAGAGAGTCCATTAGAGTCATATAGGGCGCGTAACATTCTTTTTATTTGCCGGTAGACTGGCTTTCATACGCTTTTAAGTCTATGGCAGGATGTCGAGGGAAATATTTGCGTTGCGTCGATGTCACGATTCTGAGAATCACTAAAGTGATTGACAAGTTATACTGCTACATATTTTAGGTTAAGTGATTTCTGTTTGTGTGTATCATTTAGGTCCATGTGCAGATATGGGTAGCTTGTCAATCGCCTGTAGTGTTCTGAGAAATACTGTTGGTAGTTTGAGTCATTCCTTGATGTTATCTTCCTTTGTGGGTTTTATGATACTGTCGATATATTGAACTTAATCTTCATTTGCTTTTATACTTAACAGCGTTTGTTTCTAATCTTGTATTTGTTTCTACAATCGAAAGTTATCTTTATGACTATTTGCCACTACAGTTAATACATTTACAATATTTATTTTATCAAGTTTTATAAATTCCTCAACGATTATGGTCTGATTCGGTTTGCATGAAACGTGTAAGCAAATAAAAAGTAGAAGAGATACTGTCTCGTTCTATTTAACATATGTTGGCAAGAAGCGTATTCATGTCTGTTATAATTGCAACCGCGATGCTCTTATGAGACGTAATATGAGCGGCGTCGACTGCTTATTGTTCAACATCTCTCACGATTTTACTTGTTTCTCGAAAGTCAGGGGAAATGTTTCATTTATTATTATGTTTTTACTCCACAGTGTTTCCGCTGTTATTTAATTGACAGAGTGCGTCTTCGCTTTCGATACGATCTCCTTGTAACCAACTAATTGACTGGATTGAGGTTTATTGTTAGAGTTAAATGGCAATAACGGTTTATTTATTTTGACTTGGATTTAAATTGGTACGGCTTGGTACTCTACCTTTAAAACTCAATTAAATTATGTACAGCAACATTTTCCTCAAGTTTTTCAAAGCTTCATGATATCATCTGTACTTTATTTATCCATTTTATCACAGTTAAATTGATAATTAAGTGGAAAATAATCCCATTATCAGAAACTACCAACGTAACACAATATTCAAATGCGTATCCAATCTCATTTGCTTATACCGGACGCTTGCAAGAAACTTGTCACTCCCCATACAGTGAAACGAGTTTTTGCTCCACATCAGGCAATGACCGCGCGAACGATAATGTCGTAATTATATATGCAGTCTAATCTTAAGGACGGAACATCTATATTTGCCGGCAATGAAACCGGAACGATGAGAGGCGAGGATGGTATCGAATGTTCTCACGCACCGCATTCTAGCTCACCCCGCTGCTTTTACACCGAAAGAATATGAATATTGTTATTGGACGTTGAAAAGGCAGATGCAAATCTCTTGTAGTGTAGTGTTTTGGGCAGGAAGGAGGAAAACTGGATCTCGCAGATTTTGACTGTAAGCATAACTTGGACACTTTTATTAGGATCTTCGCTTTAACTTAATTGTCGACTTTTTTTTGCATTTCCTTAATCGTTGTTGGTGTCAGGGGTAATTAATTCCATGTTTTTGTCATGTCAGGCCCTCCGATTTAATCGTTTTCGTTTCCCCGTTTAAATAGTCATTCATATTTTGCTTCACAAGCATAACATCCGATTTCGACACTGACGATGAAAATTTGGAGATCTCCAAAAAGTATAGTTTGTCATTAAGGACTTCAAGCTCAATTATAATAAACGCCTAAGCACCAGCTTCTCCATATTCACAAGAAAGTCGATCAACACCTCCACAACTGTGAATATTCCGTTTATTGTCAGTATATGATGTGTCAAAAGGGGGCGCCATATCCTACGTGATCAAAGGAATAGAAATGCCTGTGTAATTTGATGGGCCCATTCAACCATACCGTTGGGTCGGTATTATGTGTCTATAGGAGAAGGGATTTCCTCAGGTGCCTTACTGGGGCCTGTTGTAGGCTGTGTTATTTTGTATTGATCGTTTTGTACGGTGTACCTCGTATTCGGATTGGTCTTTACGTTTTTTCTGTTCATTGTTACGTTTCCTGCGTTAACAATTTTCGAGTTTGTTTTTGTCCTTTTACTGTGAATTTCTTTGCTTTTATCTTCTTGTTTTTTTTCTAGAGCTCATGTACATCACTATGAGTTTTTTTTTGTTAGCCTACATCGTGTCCCACTGCTGGGCAAAAGCCTCACCTTTCCCCTTCCATACCTCTCTGTCCTGTGCGATTTCTGGCCATGTTAGACCCGTAAACATGATCAGATCGTCACGACACCTCCGCGGTCGACCTCGACGGCACTGTCCGTCCTCTGGCGTCCATTGTGACGATCCTTGCCCGTCTCTCCTAGTGCATCCGTGCTACGTGGCCTACCCACTCCCACTTCAGCCTGGCTCTTTTTTCTCCAACAACAGCTACTTGAGTTATGGAGCGCAGGGTGCTGTTTCTAACGCCATCTTTTCGCTTAACACCTATTATGCTGCGCTCCGTTGCTCGTTGGTAAATCTTGAGTTTGGACTTCTGTTAGGACGGGCAGGATGCCCATGTCGACGAGTTTTCTTTTTAAGGTAAGTGGAAGGCTTCCCTTCATATGTTCCTTCAGAACCAAGGTCTTCCAAACATTTTGAACCGTTTTGTCTTTCGACTTCTTGCCTATTTTTGAAAGACACTATCTGGCCCAAATAGGTATACTCGTCGACATATTGCAACGTATGCCCGTCTACCCCGACCCTACGTTTCGTGCTATTGGTCATGATCTTTGTCTCGGATCTGTTCATTGAAAGTCCAACGTCAAGAGTTATTTAATTTTATGCAGGTGCTTTCCACGTCGCCGTCGTGATCCCGCTGTTCTTCTAAACTACGCGTCGGATTTTATAGAAAACTTATTCCGGAAGGTTTACTAGATAATATTAAACTTACATCAAATATCTTGATTTAATAACCGTGCGAAGCAGGGATGTGTCGCTAGTTAATTAAATAAAACAATAAGAAGATCTTTGTGACCGTCTCGACTCTCAGTTATGTGAAAACGATGCAAGAGCTGGTTAAGAAAAAATAAGCCGCAACATGGCCGTGTCGATGTTGTTCAAAAATTTATAAACACCGTGATTCAATCAGTTCTGTAGAGTACATTATGTTATGTTATTACAGCTCACATAGAATTAATGAGGTGTAAGGAAAAAGTACTTATTTAAGTATATCCAGTTATACCAACATAGTTTCCTTATTGTAATCATATTGTATTGCGTCGCAAACCGGACAGCGAACGACGAGGTTGGTTGGTCGGATGCAAATTTTCTTTTCATCTTGTTACGAAGTATTGCTCGTATGTAAATTATTCAATTACGCATAAACTAGATTCTGATTCTCCTGGGATTTCTACCATGTGACTCAGGTATACCTTTAGTAATATTAATAATACAGTATGGTTCTTTGAAGAGGGACGGTCCAACAGAATTACCATCTGCGGCTTTCAGTGAGTCCATATTCAGAGTGGTCACGTCTTTATTTTCATTCATTCTATTAATCAACTGCAGAAACACGTTACAATTATACTTGACGAGGAAAACGATGACCCCAATAGTCTTCATCGTACGTTAAACCGTACAAAAATAACAACAGAACGCAATAGTACAAGATAAATGTTCAATTCAAGGATGGTGTAAACAATGATTAGGTCACCGTTAACCGTCTGTGCTGTTGTGAGTCAGGATTTGTATGTTCGTTTGACTGGTGGCATGTTTCTGAAGGCTTGATGTCTTGAGTACCGTGAAATCTTGTTGTATGACTGGCTTGGTTAGTCCTACGTCATTGTATGGTTTTATACTCATAGTACTGTTAACTAACGTTTGAAAGTTTAAAGGTATCATGGTGAACGGATTTAAGTATCCAAAACCAGTCGGACGACCGTAGACCCGAGACAAGTCACAATCACTTTTAAAGTGGAAGGGACACCAACGCACAAACGGTTATCCCGTGTTCGTACATCATTCCGAACTCCACACATAAAATTTCAATCGGTATAAACGGTGAGATTCAGACCATCAAACTGAATAACTCTCTCCGTGGTTATAGACATAATTATGGGGTCGAGTAAGTATTTTGAAGTTTTGTACGGGACAGCTGATTTTCTTTTCTTGTCTTCTTTTGTCTGTCATTTGTCATCAGTTGTCATTTGTTTAAAACTATATTCTAATCTACAATTATTGTTTTTGAATAAAGAATGAACCATTCCATTATGATGATGACTCTGAGTCATAGTGCATTTGTCTGTTTGTATGTTTACAAATAAATACATTTGTGTCCAGTCATCTGAGACGCCTTTGTAGTTCGTCTTTCATTGATGCCTGAATATCTAACTATAAACAGCATCAGTCAATCATTATTTGTTTTGGACTGGTTATTAAATAAAAAAATAAATTAAAAAAATTAAATTGTTTTGTTCGTGAGTTAATTTATGTGCTGCAATAGTGCCTCAGTGTTTTTTACATACATGTGTTTGTTTAGTGAGTTTTATAGTTCAGCAGAACGTATGTTGTATTGTATGGCAGCGAATTTCGTTTTAGTTTGTGGGATTTGAGCAATCATGTCATTTCGTCTTTTGGGAATGATGTTTGTATCGTAAGGAAGTGTTTTATGTTTTTAGGACCGTATATGTATGTACTTAATGTACAGTTTTCGAACAGAAAGCAGACCACTACTTTGGTATAGACTGTCAGTAGGGTATCATATCTTTTTAAAATACATAATTTTGATTAGTGCTCGTTGTCCTCGTTCAGCGTCTATAAATCTCGATTTTTCCGCACCGCCCCATATGGGGATACAGTAAACTAAAACTGATTGCACAAGTGCCACATAAACTTCATTAAGGATATTTCTAGGCATGTCGTAATGTTTTAGATATCCAGCCGAGTTTCCTAACTCTTCCCGTTACGTGCTCAAGGTGAGCGTACCATGATAATTTTTAGTCAATCATGACGCCTAGATATTTAGTAATTGCAGGACACCTACAGTTATTTTTGGACACTTCATCTGTATTTATATTAAAGATATAAATACAGATGAAGTGTCCAACTTGTTACTGGTGGTGTTTTGTTAGTCAATGAAACTGAAGAAAGAAGTGTGAGTGACTGTGTGTTCTGGTAGTTTGTGTTATTTTTTTTGTACCATTATGTCGCCACTAGCTATTGCGAGCGGCTTGGCTTGCGAAAGAATTTTAGAAATCGGATCAGTATAGTTCCTACCGACCCCCTACATCCAAACTTTACCTCTTTATGCTATTAGTATAGATTTGACTGATACTGAAATATTAATAGAAAATCCAATTAGTTCGTAAAACACACAGCTTTTTAGAAGCTTTGCATGAATGATGAATATTCAAAATGAAACTAAACTCCCAGCTTCTGCTCTGAATATAAAAGTTCGAATGACATTTCACACGACTGAAATCCTTCAAGCTACTCTAACTTTTATGTCATTCGCATAACATATCTAATCCCATGCAACAGATGAGGCTAAATTGTCGTGCACACGGATAAAACTCTACCAACATAAAACTATCAGGAGTTCGCTAATGTATTTAAATGTTTCTGATGAAATATTATGGTGTGGGCTTCAGGAACATTTTTGAATTCCATCGTATTTTTAGCCATTCAATCAGCGAAAGAATTTTGGATCATCAATTTTATATCGTTGCGTATTTCGCCTGTTGGTTCTGTGTTGTGGAATTCAATATGTTTAGGGAGCTCTTTTGCTTTCAAAAACTATTCTTCATTAACACCATCTTTCTTCTAATTTATTTGGGTTCGGCACAGGATGACTCCATTTTTCATACCATCAGACGTCAACTCAGTAGTCACCCGAATTCTAGCCATATCATCCTTCCTCAACATTAGCTTATACATTTTGAATCAGTCTTGCTTAAATTTACCAGTCGGCTCTCACCTATTTCGTGCTGTTCTCCATTAAGGAAGACGAGAATACGACATAAAACATTCAAATTCAAGTCAAGCTCCTATCGTGTACCTAAACGTGCTCCTTTAACCAAGCAGGTATTAGCAGGGGTGTAGGTAAACAGAATAGGAATCTCACGTAGTATTCCTAAGTTTAGAACTGACACGTTTTGTGCCCAATGAGCTCGTATATAACAGTTTTTAATAACGTTTCCCTTATTTACTCGGCCAACAGACCTGGAAACCGGTCAAGTGTGTATCCGCATCTACATTGAGAGGTAAAGTGACTCTGACACGTGTTTGCCAATTGAAATATGAGCTTGTCGTTTCGCTTACAAACACACAAATTGAAATTGTATAAAAGGCAATAACGTAGAGATTGAAAACACCAGATGGCTAGACACTATTAAAACTACAAACACACGTGCCGTTAACTAAATTGCTGTGAACCGTACGATACATCGAGGATACATAAAACCAGACTTCGAACATGTGAATGCCAATAACCTATGAATATTATGCAAACGTTCGATGGTACCGGAAGCTGGCAATTTCCCGCTGTAGCATAAAAAGCGCTTTATATTTCATGTACGTATGTAGGGTTAACACGATAAAGCGATTAAGCGGCTCTAGGCGTTTGCCAGAACTGCGTCGCATATGGCATCGACCGCAGGGTGCATTTTCTTTTTTTTTATTCCGTGACCACGGCATCCGGACGCAACTGGCGACGTGCGAGATAAAAGGATTTTAAATATAGAACGGGGAAAATGTAACGGCTATTTTGTTACTCGTGTAGCTTGTTAGTAAAAGCTTGGGTTACCGCAATGTGCTCTTTTGAAGTGGTGCAAGTGAGAACATAATTTTTCATAAACAGGGAAATATATTAGCAGATAAAGACGATGAATGCTACGTTTTGTTCTATTATAGCCATTTCACTGTCTCGTTGTTCTAGTCAGCCAGTAGCCAGCGCTACTGCTAGGCATGACTGCATGAGGTTGGCTTCGATTCCCAGGTCAGGCAAAGAGTTATTGGATTTCAGTAGCAACCAAAGATTTGTGTCCGGTTGATGACAATAGGCTCGCGCCTTTTACATGGGACTTAAACATAACTGGCGAAATGTGGGAGTATTATTAGGTACACCTCTGCCTAACCCGTCGGAGATTCAGGCGTATTATGTTGTAGCCATTACATATGACTTATATGGAATTTCTGTTGAGATTTGAACATACGGAAAATGGGACTAACTATTTTACTTTGATAGTGAATTTGTATATGTATTTTGCTTTTATTTATGTCTGTTTTCATTTGTAGCAACACTGACAACATGAAAGGTCATATTTTGTGAATCATGTTTGTTACATTTTCGTTGGAGTTGTTTACGTTTCAACTGAACGTTCAAATGGAGATTGTCCGAGTGATTACACGTTTTGTAAACGAATGTAGAGTAGCTAGAAATTAACTTAAAAACTAATTTGTTTTCGCTTTTATTTTTTGTTTTCTTTTGATGAGAAAGAAGTGTTTCGTACAAAAATGCGACCACATCGATCCAAACTATATGTATAAAACTACTTAAACTTTTATTTTACTAATGTATTTTTTTGTTTTTTTTTTTTGTTAATTTTATTTTTTCTTTTTCTTTACAGGAGCTGGATGTGTAGCTGATTGTTATTTTTTTTCAAAACAAGTTTCTTTAAGTTTCCTTCATGGTATCATGTAAGTTTTATTTTATTTTTGGTTATTTTTTTTTATTTCTGTTAATTATGTTATTTTTTTGTTCATGTATCCATTTACTAACACATTTCTCCACAGAACCTAATTTTCTTTTAACATTATTTAGCTGTTATGGGTAATGTGGGTTAAAGATATAAAATACTGGTACTTAGTTAAGGTATAAGTAAACACAATAATCAGCGGCATCCGAAGTCAAGTCCGAGGCCGATGGGTGGCATAAAATCTCTGACACCACTTAGGCACTACCCACACGAAAGGAAAAATCGGCATCCGACGAGACAGGACCATCGCGCCGCCCGAGCCGTCTTCAAAATATTATATGTAGGAAAAGGCTATGGAGATGATAATTATTCAGGAACATAAATGCCAATCATAACTTTTAGTCCTCATATTTCACTTTCATAATATAAAAGAACATCATAACGTCACACAAGAAACGTATCCTCAAAATCCGGGCCATGTCACCCGGATTTTTTTAATTTCCGCAAAACTGACATGTCAATGGTAGCACAGGACGACGGGACAATTCAATTTGACGTTTTTTTTTCGGGATGTTTGACATAAAGCCCAGCGTGACGAGAAATGCCGTAAAAATAATCCGGTAAACCGGGTCACCCGGGTTTGGCATCTCAGCTATTCGAATCTATCTACAGGGTTGCGATAGCCCGAGTTCACGGAAGGTCTAGATATATGGAATTTGCTGTAGATTTCTTTAGGGTTCGCTGAAATATGGATTGAGGAATTTAGAATTGTGAAGTGTCGCAAATTCGCAAAATTGGTTATTGGTAAAACTTTTCTCATAGCTTAGACTCGAAGAGGAATTAATATTTCATGCTTATATTGAAAAGTGACAATTCATTTAAATATGAAATACATAGTTGGTCTAACATTAGACACGCAAATTTGCAATATTGGTTATTGATTGAACCATATCACATTATAATAGCTTCACCAAAAGAGAAAGGTGACAATCTGTTACAGTCGTTCAAAAGTTAATAGTATAACAGAAAGTTAGTAGTATAACATTTGACGTATAAAACAAATTATCTAACTTTCTAAGGTAATAAGTTTTCAAGCTGTCGTAACTTTAATAAAGCAAAATGGGTTAACTCACAATTCATACAATACGAGACAAAACACAAGCGCCCTTAAAAAGCTAAAAAAAAAACATAAAAAAGGGCCCATCAAGTCTTTTGCATGACAAGCAATGCGGAAGCGTTGAGTAATTTGCGAACATTTTATGTTGACCATAAAACCTCCCAATTCCAAGGGGTTTCCTTGGTCTGGTACCAAGGTAACCGAGTTCCACCCGGAAGGTCCCAAGGTCATTGCAGCATTATTACCACTTACATACAGTCCTGAGCGCTAATATGTGGTAATATGTGGTATTTGCACTTACGAAATTTAAAAGCGATTTTCTCGACAAATAGCTATTGCAACATTTGCAACTATGAGAAAAGTCCTATTTCAAAAAAGTATGCGTTCCAAAATGTATGTTCGCAACATCATAAAATTATAACCAACTAGCTGCCGCCCTTGGTTTCACCTCACCTTTAAAAATAATAATACGTCAGTAGTTAGACTAAAGGAAGTAGTAGGACAGGATAGAATGCAATAAGAAAAAAAAAACAATTTTATTTGTAAGTGAATACGTATTAGTAATCGTGACTATATTGCTCAGAAAAGACTGTATTGCGCATGATTTATCGGTCCTTTGAAACAAATTGCGGGTAGTGAGTAATTGCTAGGTTGTATAGACCGGAAGTTTTAATCTTTTCCGGATGCGGTTATCTTAGAACTGGTTTCAGTGGCATATAAAAATTATACATATATTACATTTAACGCAATTTGTACCTTGTTTGAAAGTAGATAAAGAAAAAAATCACTAGTACTTAATACGTTACCATTAGTATTTACTGCCTCAATCTTTTATGCAAATTGAAAAAACCTTGAAGAATTACTCTAGATTTATCTTGAAGGCCATTTATTGCCATTTCAGCTACAGTAGGTGCAAATCTTACAATAAATACGAAAGTCTGTAAGGAAATTTGTTACTCTTTCACGCAAATATAACTGAACGGATTTAGATCAAATTCGTCTCACAGATAGTTTATAACCTGGATTAACACATATATTCTATTACCGAATTCCATAAGCTAGTCTATTAAAATTTGAAATATTTTATCCACTTCAAAAAAACCCTTCCAATTCCATAGTCATTCAAAACAAATAAAATATTCCATCATTCACTCTTTCAAAATCAATACCAAACCTCTTCTTTGACCACCCTACTGATTGCATAATATTGTTCGCAAAAGCATCAAAATATCTGATTGTCAAAGAGGTTTCCCTCTTGAAACTTTTGAAAGCAATTAAATCGTAATAGGGGACCCTAGTTTGTCTCGAAACCTATGTTGTGCCTTTATTGAGTATAATATTGTATTGAAGACCATAGTATTGTATTAAAGAGACGTGCTTGTAGCTATCTACATCACCATCATTCTTCTGACCTAATCCCAATTTATTTGGGGTCGGCGCAACACGTCTTCTTCTTCCATACTTCTTTATTACTCGTCATCTCAGCAGTCACTTCCTTTCTAGCCATATCATCTTTCACAGAGTTTATCCACCGTTTCTTTGGTCTTCCTCTACTCTTATCTATCCACATTCATACTCAAAACTTTCCTCACGACATTTCACATATGGGTACCTACCTACATATTGTTATAATATCTACGGAAACCGTTCTGACACCTCAAATGAATTCAATAGGGATGTGAAAATTAACACTGAAGCCGTAATAAAATAGAGATCAATGGTGGCTCAGTGGTAACGAGGCCTTACGAGTTGTTGGCCATGGGCTTGAACCCAGCCAGGCGCATTAGTTTGTGTAATTTATTTCATCACCACTGATCTCAAAACGGTGAAGTAACTCATCATGAGGGAACCGACAGGTCCTAGAACCGAAAATTCGAAGACATGTGACGTCTGCTAACCCGCACTGGGCCCGCGTGGTGGGTTACGGCCCATCCCCTCTCATGCAGGGGAGACCTGTGTGCCAACAGTGGGAACATTATTGAGTGATGAGGCTTATGCGGTAATGAAACTTCTATAAGCTCTTTCCGTTCTTGATAAGATCTTGCAATGTTGAACTCCGTTCCAAAGACGACATGTGATCTTATAGATTGTACAAGATACAATGACATTTCCATTATAGATACTACAATGCCCTGAAAGCTGTGTTTCCAGTGTTCTTTCTATTTTTATTCTGAAAAAGCATATAAATGTAGGTACTATCGGACTGGGATTGACGCAATATGCCAAGGACTTTAGTGAGAAAATGCAATTCACAAAGCAGGTTTTTACGTTTACATCGTACCTAGTCTTTTAAAATAACTACCCCTTTCTTTAAATACGGTAATAAAATAAGGTATAACTTGACATACTGCAATTAAAAATTCTCGGCTATTAAATTACATTTACCATAGTCCTTGCATCCGAAGGTCTGAAGTAACTGGAGCAGTATACCCTTGACATGCCCTAGGTGACCGTATCACATATGCGAATGAAAATGTACGGCAAACATTGATATGGTAAATGGTTTATTAAACATGCTTTAGGGTTCTCTAGGGGAACATTGTTTCTACAGTTTATTGGAGTTCGTAGATTAGTGGAAAGTTATAAGTTGATATGGATGAAGCCGTAAAGGAACATGTTTTATTATTAGTGTTGCCAACAAATTCTAGGCAAGATTGTAGCAATACACAGCTGATATTGGTGAATTCTGATCCAGCTGCTACCAGTCATCAAGCGATGGTTGTCCAGTCCCAAACATTGTCACTTCAGCTTGCTTATGTAATTGACAATTTCGAAAACTCTGGTCTTTATCGTCTTATTTCAAATTCGATACCACAGAGAGATTCCCAAGTACCTATATCCTTTGCCATATCTGACTTTGAATTCCATTGCAAGCTGCAATTTATACAAATATGTAGATCATCCAGCTAAGCAGCTGATTAAAAGGTGGTTCTTATACAGGATATTACCTTGTACTGTATTTATGTTACTCTAACGAATGAGATGTTAAATTGAAGGTTTTTTAATACATTGTTCAGTCTTCCTTTCAATTGTAAGATAACTTGTGTACCAAGGTTTATATATAACGACTTGTTCATGGAATATACGATAAGATATATCTATTAGGTTCTTGATCAGCATCCGCTGAGGTTCTGAGAAGGTCTTACAACAACATTTCTCGGAATTTACTTGGAAAACAATCACAGTTTACTTTTACAAGTATTTTATACTGAATGAACCAGCTTGAACTTTGAATAATAACAAAAATGTATACTGAAAGCAAGACTGTTTAATTAAAGTTATGTTTGCAAATGCAATCCACATTTCAATCGCCAACAGACCTCTTGTTAAAAAAAACATACTCCGAGCTCAGAGGCAACATTTACCAATGTAATTTACCTTGATAAAATTTTACAGACGAATGCTTTTAATATTCCCGTCGCACGTAGAAAAATGTGAGCAGTTTTTATGAGGGAGGCAAAATAAAGGGCAGCTTCTCGTCTTACGTTATAATATAATCCGAAAAAATTAAATGTACATATAATATATATTCTCTTCGCTCGGCGTAATATCTTGTGGAACACGATAAGACTTTGTTGGCAGGTCGTTAGGGTATCCTTGGAGACTCGGAGCCTCGGAGCCAGGTCGTGCAGGTTTAGATAACGCCTTTATGGCTAGATACCAGCGGATTCAATTAAATGTGGTGGTTTTAGGGTTGGGTGTTTGGTTCTTATCTTGAACGGACCGTGAAGTGAAAGAATGGTTGTTTGAGATAAACTTTGCTTTACGGCTTTCTTGTCTCTAGTTGAAATATTCGCTGTAAAATGAATGGTTATAAATAGATACTGAAGACTTTTTCGTCAGAAATTTCTCAGTAGCGACCTAGGGTCTGTAAATGTGCCCGGTTGATGGCAATAGTCTAACTTTAGGTGGATTATTGGTTCTCGCCTGCATGTTGCGATACTGCCATTTTATGTACCTGGCAAACGTAGGTAGGTATAGGTAAATGAAATATGAAGTATGCCACTTTATTAGTAAACAATGTCGGTTATTACTCATTGCACACGTACATGCAATGATACATGGCCTGACCTCACGTTTACCACAATTTAGGCCATTGCCTTTTTGGCCGAAACCATAAATACTATTTTTAACCGTAGCTATGACTAATTTTCCTTTTTCAAGACTGCCCGTTGTTGGTCTAGTGGAGGTTAATGGCAATACGCTTCCCCCCTATTATATGGGACTTAAACATAACCAGAGAAATGTGGGGGTGCTAAAGGAATGTACACCCTAACCTTTCTTTTACAGGCGTGATTTTTGTTCATGACTAGCTGAACCCACAATGTACTACCGAGTTCATTGACGGTCGACCACTTTTCAACTTTATTACTAACTGCATAAGAGTGAAAAGTGGCAGAACGTCAGTGAACTTCATAGTACAATTTACAATGTACGCCATTCTCGCTAAAACCAAGCCTGCTACAACAAGACTATCAAATGACGTGACGTTGCATACGTGATTTATCTTGCATCAGGTACGGAACCTGACACTAGAGCATAGACACACACACACACTCAGACAGAACATATGTGCACATACTTATGTCGTGCCTATGGTACTGGTACTCTCACAGTGAAGGAAAGTCGATCTGTGAGTGATGACCATAAGGTACTGCTAAGTAAGCTACATAGATACGGCATCAGAGGTAACGTGCTTAATCTCGTACAATCTTACTTGGAGAACAGAAAACAAATTACGCAGATTAGTCAAGTTGATATTAAGTCCAAAACTGAAATAGTCCACTCGTCTAGATCTAGAGTTCTCCGTTATGGCGTTCCGCAGGGTTCTGTGGTGGGACCCTTGCTGTTCATTTGTTATATTAACGACTTTCCTCAAATTATCACTCACCAAATGTCCTTATTTGCCGACGACAGCACGGTAATATATAACACTGGTAGTACCAAAGAAATAGAAGACGACATTAATAATAGTCTTGTTACGATTGTTGACTGGCTGACCGCTAATAACCTCAAAATTAACCTAACCAAAACTAAATTTATGACTTTTAAAATTCGACAAAACCTACTGACAGATCTTCAGGTAAACTACAAAGGTGACCAAATACATGAAACTACTGTAACAAAATTTCTTGGACTGCATATTGATAGCGATATGTCATGGAGGACGCAAATCGATAATGTATGTGGCAAGCTCAGTAAGTTTTCATATGCTCTAAATATGCTAGGGAAAATAGTGAATCAACCAGCGCTCCTAGCAGCTTATCATGGATATGTCGCCTCTGCTTTACGATATGGTCTTATTTTTTGGGGTAATGCTACTAAGGTAGAGGAGGTTTTGATAGCACAGAAAAAATGTATTCGAGCCATATGTAAATTGAAACGAACAGATTCATGCAAGCCTCATTTCCGAAACTTAAAAATATTGACTGTACCATCTCTCTATGTCTTTGAAGCTTGTATCTTTGTAAAAAACAACATGTCCCTATATAAATCTGTTGAAAGTCAACGGCGTTCAAAAAAGGTGCACCCCCTTTTCACTAAAACCAAATTCCTATACAATAGTATATATGCAATGGCTCCAAAACTTTATAACAAATTACCTAATCAAATTATATCAAGCAACAACCTGAAGGAGTTTAAACATAATCTTTTTGAATTATTGAATGACAAGGCGTATTATTCTGTTAATGAATTTCTTAATGACAAATTGAAATAGTATTTATATAAACTTAAATGTATGTCTATATGTAAAATGTTGTCCCATTTTTGCCAGTTTTTATTGACATTGTGTATTGTTTATTGCATCTATTATTTATAAGATTTGATTGACTTTGATTGTGACTTTGCATACTTGTTTTATATTTCGTTTTTAATTTATTGACATATTTTATTATTAGCGATTAGCGTTTGACATGAAATAGTGACATCTACTAATTAGTTTTTAACTTAATTCTTTTGCTATAGTTTTGAGTTACTACAATATTTTGTATGCCTTCTGGCGGGACATAGTTTGGATCAACATTTATTTATTAAACATCTGTATATTTTTTTTTTTTTTACCCTATGTTCACAAAATGATTAAATGAATATGAATATGAATATGATTAACCTTTCTCTAATATGTTTTTAACTACAGTTGTATCCACTAATGAAGCTGTCTTGTCAATGCTTTCTAAATGATATGAGAACTAAATGATATGAGAAAAAACGAGTTGCCTATAGTCTGGTTCTTAATCGGTAGCATATTAATAGCAAATGCGACACGTGTGCAGCGTGAAATATTGATTTTTCCGGCCATTTATGACAAAAATACATTTCAAACACGTGATAAAGGAATAATAGAACGGGGCAAACTTATGGAAATAAGGAAATAAAACAAATGAAGTTAAAATCGAACTATAAATCCATATTGTAAATTAATAGACTGCTACATGCTTCTTTTGGCGCGTTTATAGTCGGAACTAGGGTTGTTGCTGATGCAGGATTTTACTGTATCAGCGGATGCTGATGCTGATATTAAAAACTTCTATGCCAAAAAAAAAACAACTTCCAAAAAAAATAACGCAAAAAAAGTGGAAAATAACTTTACTTTCGGAAGTCGGTGACTAATGTTTGTTTCATTGACTTTTTTTGCCACCGACTTAGTGTTTTTTTTTGGAAGCCGTTTTTTTTTTTGCAAAAAAGTTTTTATTTTACCTTTTTTAGTTATCGTATCACACACAAATCCTTGCCAAGTATCAATTTCGCAATTTCTTTTATTTAGATGACATATTTTTTCCAGCTATTTTGATTTCAAAACCAAACTGCTGAACCGATTTTGATGAAATTTCTATGGGACCAATCGGGAAGTAGATCCATTCAGATAAAAACAGAATTTTTCAAATCGGTAAATGACGAAGATATGAGGTAACAAACACAAAAAAATACAACCGAATTGAGACCCTCCCCCTTTTTTCAAGTCGGTTAATAAATTACTTAAATAAAACACAACCTTGGTCTTAAACAGGGTTGATGCGAATATCAACAGCATTAGCATCCGCGGATTATCAGCATTGATTTTTTATATCAGCATCAGCAACAATTGATGCTGATTTTTAATGCTGACATTAAAGTCGTGACATGTTCGTTGAAAGCGGGACTTAGCACGAGCCACGTTGAGTTTTAACCAATCATAGATAGTTATAAAAAAGCTGTCACTTGTTCCCTCAGCCGTTTAGTCAACATAAATTGCTTGGACGCTAGTGAGTTATTGTGTGACGTCTTTTATTCAAAATCTTATTTCACATTTACTAACAATTTTATAGATACGTTTTATTTAAGTTATTTATTAATATCAGCATCAGCATCAACATCCTAAAAAAAAACATCAGCATCGGCTGATACATTAAAAACCTATATCAGCAACAACCCTAGTAGGAACTGACGCCGCCATTTTGTTTTTTCAATACGATTACCACAGACAATTTTGTTTTTTTTTTTAGAAACAGCCCTTTTCTGGCACTGTCATTCATTCAAGCGCTAAAAGAGCCATGCACAATTATTTCATTTTTTTTATTTATTCAGGGAAAACAAACAGTGGCACAGTATTACAAAGATTACATTAATATAATAAACTATATTTAGCACTGGGGTGGGAAGTACCCTCAGTAGCATCAATATTTTCGATTGTTGCTTTTATTTTTAATGGTGAATGGTTCCAATAAATAATGCAGAAAGTCTATGCAAAAATAAAAAAGGCTATTTAGCTATGCAGAACGGAGACTGGGCCATAAATTTTTCAGAGCATAAATTGGTCTAAGTATTTTAACATAACTCATCGTAGAATTTTGATGGCGTTTCTTCCGCGGATTTGTAGTCTAGTCGCGGACATTCTTGTTTATACTTCGCAAGGATTTATTAACTTTTTAATTGGTTTGAAGATAAATCATAATGCTGAATCATGAATGGCCCATCGTCGTCGTCCTTTGGCTTTAACTTATTAAACCTTGTTGGATGATGTTAGTGAGAAAATGCGCCAAAAATGTGCTTTATTGTCTCATTGTGCATCCTGATATTTTCAGACATAAACGTTGCTACTGATAGATGTTTATTTATTTAAACTTCTTGTACAATAGTAGTGCATAGGCGGACTTAATGCCACAAGGCATTGTCTACCAGTCAACCTTTGGATTAAATAGGACAATATTGTGATAGGCTACAAAATAATGTTTAAAGAAATAACTACTTGTTAGTGTTTAGATGTTCTAAGTCAAGTGTACTTTGTTAGTCTTTATAATTACCATAATCATATTTTTAGCCTTTATCCCATTTTTTTGAGGTAACTAATGCGCAGCATAGTTGATTCCTCTTTTCACTTCTAGATAGAAGTGGCATTGCAAATTATCTCATTTAAAATTCAGTGTAGACTCTCAACTGACTCCTTCTCTTTGCAAAGGTTCTTACTTCTACTTACTTAAAAACAAATGAAAATCAGTGTTTAAAAATTCCTCTCTATCTAACTGGCCAGTGTTACCTAAGATTCTAGAATATCGTATTTCTCCTGTGGCGCTGCCGAGCCACGTTAATAGCACCTGTCTTAGAATACAATTGAATTTTATACCGTAACTAAGGATCAAAGTGGCTTAACTTCGTTGAATCGAATTGTTTCTGGCAAATGCCAGGAAAGAATAGCTGGCTAATATAATTTGGTGAAGAAGTTTCAAAGGCTAACAACCCCTGGAATCATTGGCACCTTTGAGTAAAAATTGTGATAAGGAGTCAAAAAATACCTATGTAGTTTATTTATTCATTTATGTACACATAAAACATACAGGAAATAACATACAGACAAAAGAGCACAAAAGTGCCGTTTATTTCATTTATGTAATGTAATGGCGAAGAAAAACGTCTTGACGAAACATACTTGTCCTTGAACCAATAATTTAATTGGATCATGACCCACGGAGTCTGATAATGTTATGTTGTCCTCTACCTTCATTCTACCGGCGGCGAACTGTTGGACTTAGCTTATGGGTCTCTCCATATACCACTCCATTAGTCAGTCATGTACGCCATAGAATAGAATAGAATATACTTTATTGTACACCAAAATTACCATACCATACTGCCAAAGCCAACTCAAACACGCAAACAGTCAGACCAACTTGAAATTTCAATAAGCAAGATAATTTCTATGAACTCTCTTCAAATACCATATGCAGAAAATTAAACGCGTTTAAAATTGACGAAATCAAAGGAAAACGAGTTAAATCGGAAATATAATCTTCCTGTAAACAGCGGAGTAGGGTATCTACATAAGCACCTTAGATAAAATCATTTATACAGCAGCAGGAATGGTTCTCATTGAGATAAATCAGGCATCAGTATTTGAGGACATTGACCCCTGGCATTATTCCCTGTACTCGCTTCCCGGGTCCTATTACTTCACGAAATAAATTCGATGTGAGAGCTTCAAATTGTATAACGCTTTTGTCGTTGTTTTTCGTAATGACATTCTTTGTTATAGCTACAGCTACGTGTTCTAACTCACATAGTATCTTTATTTTACCTAGTACAGTACTACAGTGTTTAAAAGCAAACCATTATTGACTTTGTTTAATTGCTAAAAAAAATCCCAAGATCTTTTCAACTTCATCTGCACCCCATTTTATCTCACTTTTGTTTTGGGTCGTTAGCCTCAGCCTTGCTTTTCCTATCGTCTTTGGAATGTTCTGTCCAATCACTATTCATATAAAAGCTCTCACAAGTATTCCGTTCTTTCTTCTTTGTCCTATCGAAAAACCGGAAGTATCTACATGTGTGTCCTCTCATACTTTCCGAAGCTCGACCTAAAATCCTCTTCATTAAGGAAAACCCGTTCACCAAAATATTCGGCCAGATATATTTCTAAAAAGCCCTTATCGCTATATTTTTTCATCAAGGGTCGTTGGATAGATTACCTATAATCTGATACTAGGGTGATTGATGCGAAGGTCGGAGTAGGCTCTATCGCACGCACCTACCTCATTCTAATAAGTTTGGTTCTAGCGTTTACGTAGTTAGTTCCGTAATTATATCAGAAATTGGATGACGAAAGAATATATGAACATTATGAGATATAAATTACGCGGTAAGGATTACTAATACTCTAACCAGGTTTTTGGCGTGGGTGTTGCTAATTACATTAATAAGATAAGCAGTCGTTCACCCGCCTATTAATAACATCTTGGAATATGTAGGCTGTGTGTGAGGGCCTGGGTTTAACTGCCAAGTCGAGCAGTATCGTTGGGTAAGTCCAGTAGGATTTTTTCTGGAGTCTGAATTTGTGCCCGGTTGATCGCCTTACATCTTGCGACCTAAAAATAATTGACGAAATACCTACACATCGGCCCAACCCTTTAATATAGCCGTTATGTTATTTAAGGGTTTAAATTACATAACTAAGAAAATAATAGTGTATGCCATGACGTAATATTCAAGTCCCTAGACATGTGACAGATGACAAACCGGAGAGTGTTGTGCAATTGTTTACCTATACCCATTACACATACCAATTTAACATACCTACAAGTAGTAAAAGAAGCCTCATTTGGGGGCAAATTGTATTGGATTTAAGTGTTACCGAAGTCTTAAGGAAGTGTCGGCTGTTTGTATACAATTCCCTTACGTAACATTGGCAAATTGGGCAGTGAATAAGGAAGGAAGTTCATATATTATCTATCCTTCTCGCACCTTAGAACACCTCCTCAACATGGGAATTGTCGAGCACTTAAAAAGTTTCTCATCTAGGTACTGCTTAAAGTTAAGTTTCAAGAACTATATAACGGTAATTTAACTGGCTTCTTGAAGCAGACATAATATTCAGCTGTAGTTTACGAGATGTTTCAAAGTCCTCGGACTCTTCTAGAGTTCGGGACAGCCAGGTGATCGGTGACTGCGTATGAAAAAGGCCGAATATCCCTAAATGCAGAGTAAGGGAATTGATAGCTATTTTTTATTCAATTATTGACGAACAATTCGTCTAGGAATCATTTACTCGTTAGAGACAGATAGATCCATGGTAAAAGTTTCGCCTTCATGTTTATAGTTATTTTCGTCGTAGTTTTTATGCTAAGTAACAAAAACATAGCCTCAAACAACTTAATGAATAGAAGCCGCCATGTTTTCACGTCCACCAGGTGTTATAAATGTCAATTCGTTCGTTATACCGGCTTTTGCGATGAAGTAATGAGAGCGGCCGTTTGTTTACGCTTTTTGCATCAATGAAGCGCTCTAATTAATGCTACTGTCAATCGGAACGGATGTTTCAGGACCGAAATGTGGGTCGAGTGAGTTTTTTTGAAGAGGATTCCAGACCTTTCGGGTTTTAATTAAAGCCTTTGTGGTGGCTTTGGAGTGTTTGCTCTAATTTCAAAGAGATAATTGGACACATCTGGATTTGTTGTAGAATCTATGGGGGATTAAGACTGAAAATTCATGCTAACCTAAACAGGTATAATATTGCATTAAGCTCTAGGTATAGCAAAGAAAAAGAAAATTTCTTTTGTTTAAGTTAAACAAAAGCATTAGAAAACCTACTCAGTGGTTTCTTTTGTATTTGTAATAATATTACGATAGCATAATAATGTTTTGAGTCATATTGGACATGACATGTTTGCGATATACAGCGGTTTCGCAACTCAATTACAATACCGACATTTACGAAAGGGTACTCTCAGTCATGCTAACATTGTCGAAAACACTCATGTCACAAATGTATCTACATATCTAGGTACCTAAATTGTATAGGAAACAACTTTATAAATTAGTCCTGGGAATCGCTGAATGTCGCACTAATTTAGCGTTTTTATGTGCTGTAGAATTAATTAAAAGCAGCCGTAATTAGGACACTTGTTAGTTCCAGGCAGTTATTAACGAGAGCCCCAAAGTTTCCATTTCAAAAACCACACAAAAAAAAATTCATTCATCATATACATACCGACTTCAACCATTGCTGGGTATAGGCCTCTCTTTGCCTGTGCCAACATCAATGCCAAAAAAGAAAAACAAAAGTTTGAAAAGAAGATCTCTCTCATAATGTTTCATGTTTTTTCTTTCCTTTGTAAAAATAATAAAGAGTTAAGAAAGAGCAATAAACGAAGGTGTCGCATCCATCACGCAGACTGCTTGGCGACAAATGGGCGCAGACTAATAAATGAGCAGATGGGACTCACCTTTGAATATTTAACTTGTTCGGATGAACAAACATGTTGTTGATGTGCGCTTTTGACATTCTATTCTATATTGTATACAGTAATTATCTGTGATGTAGTGTAATGTTTGGTCTAAGAGCGAATTACACCAATGAAACTGAATGCGATTACATCTGAACTGCGTTCTTGAGCTAACAGTGTCAATATTCTTATACTGACAGCTTTTGAACGCAGTTTTGACGTGATTGCGTTTTTTTGGTTAAATTCACCAATAGTATAGCCGGTGGCTTGGTCATGTTGGCTATTGTCACTTCTCAGTCTAGGTAAGTCAGACATGAAAATATTATTAGTCTAGCCACTACAATAACAAAGATCTTGTTTACACTACTGCACAATAGCTGTATACTTGGTATGGGATTTAGTTATAGTGTGTTCATCTGTGGAATTTAAATGAACTCAGTCCATCGCAATCCACTGTTCGACATAGGCCTCTCCATATCTGTGCCGCAACTGCCTGTCCTCCGTCTTCCGCTACCAACCCGTCCCAACCACCTTTACCAGTCCTTCCACCAAAGTAGCTGGGGAGCCTTCTACACTGCATTTTTCAATACTCGTTTGTTTACGAATGATGCGCTAAGGTAGCCCGCGAAGGTCACTTTCTTCTTGAAAGACTATTTCATGCAAAAGTCATTCAATGGGATTAAATGAACTTAGAGGGTTGTATTGATGAAATCGTCATATGATTCTGTAAATACATACGTATAACGGTCGCGAATCGTACTTTGTTCAACATACAGCCTGACACTGACCTACAAATTGCAAAAAAAAACAAAGAAAATTTGAAGTTCGCGGACTTCTTGACTAGATTCAAGTGCACAGTCAGTCAGTCAAGCTTAGTAAACCGGTCGAAATACAAACATGGCATTTTATGTTTGTTCTGCAAAAAGCTGCAGTTGTTTACGTTTACGGCTATTGTACGGACTTTACGACTCCTTACCATACAGAGTATGGGCAATTCGGATATTTTATCATCGGAACCGACAGTCCCGTAACATTTTACATATATTTTATGTCTTTGTTCAAGTAAAAGACTGATTGGTTCAAGTTCACTTTATCAGACATCACTCAAATTGAGTTTTTTTAAGCTTTCCATTTTTTAACAACTCAATAAGTTAATTAAATCTTTGTTTTCTTTTGTGAAACAGGAAGAAAAACAATTAAGTACCTACTTTATTATTTTATACCGATCTCTAAATTAATTAACGCAAAAACGCTAGGTAAACAAAATGGCTTTCGTTACTCACTGAATATAATCGGAAAATACTTTCTACAGTACACAAAAGTTAAGTAATGATTTCCCTCCCTAAAGGTCACATGAAAGACGTCCACGGTCACGACCATGAGGTCAATCACTTGCCTGAAAGTAAAAGCGGTTCTTTTGACGAAAACACCTTGTATTTTCTTCGTAGAAAGCCAGCTTTTATATTTTTTCCATATCCGTTTGGCATTTTTGCGATTTTATCAGAAACTAATCAACTAATGATGATATTTTTTGCTCACTAATGTTGTTTTTTATAAGTAAGGTTTAGAAGTACCTAAATAAAATGGCCTCTGCTAACTGTCGTTTTGACTTCAAATACCAAAATAGAGCTTTAGATAGAAAGATAGTTTGAAAAGTTGGCGTACAAATTTATACTATTTTAACATTATCACGCCCCTTATGCTCGTTTTCACATGAATGCCGAAATATGATATACCAAATATGCACAGTTGGAATTACAACTTTATTTATAAAGTACGCTTTTATTAAGGCATTAATTAAACTTTCGCTTCATGTTAGTAAACACAGGCATTAGTTACTTAGATAATAGTTAATCCATTAGTCAGTAGAATATTTCACGTCGGTTCGCAAGTCTATGTCCACTCCAATTAGGTTAGTGGTGCGATGACAACGTAATAGGTCTCATTGACGCATAGCCATCACTCACTTTGTTTGTATGTTTAAAGAATGCGAGGGTTTTTTAATTTGTTTAAAGGGATTACTGAGAAAGAGGGCGAAGTGCCGATGGATCATCCGCTTTACATAGCTGTCAATAATCGCACATGGATCTTTTGGCGCGTTATAAAATCGTAAATAACGCCGCCATTATGTTTTTTCAATACAATTCTACAAATTAATTTGACAAATGTTTACCAATAATGTCCTTCTGCTAAATGCCATTCAAGCGCCAAACATCTTTGCAGGACTATTAAAAACACTTATAGGGTATTGATTTTGTAACCTGTATGCATTACGGAATGATTTCACCCACCAACAACAAAAACAACAACAACTTTCCCAATATTTTTTAAATTAATAGTTTTGTATATTATTGATGTCGCTAGCTCTTTCTGTCAACTTAATTATGTCCACTACAACAGTTAAAAATTGTGTCCAAGACAAGTCGTAAACTTTAACGAACCAAGAAGGTAACGGTTTAAAAAAAAACACCTTAACATATTCGAGAGGTTAGGCATTTCACCAGTGATATTTAAGTGGGGCAAGCGTATTGCCAACTAAACAATAACTAAAACTATTAATATTATACACCTCGTAAAACTAAACAAGAAGCTTTAATACGAAATATCCCAAGCAATATGATAGCTAGGGTGATCCTGAGATATTGTGTAATAAAATGTCAATGTCGATGTAATAGGGTCACATCCAGCTAAAGCGGATTTCACATTTTTGTAAAGAAAGAACGAAAAAATGGATTTTGAGCCTTCGAAAATGGCAGCTATTGCGGGTAATGCTGAGTAGGCTGACAGTTTGACATGGCGACACCTTTTGAAAAGAGAACATTATCATCAACTGTGTGAAGGATGATATGGCTAGGATGGAGGTGACTGCCGAGATGACGAGTAATAGAGAAGTATGGAAGAAGACATGATGAGGACAGAAGAATGATGACGATGTCTGAATCTGACAAATCCAGTTCTTCTAACTTAACTGACAAAAATGTGTTCCTGGGGAGTTTGTTCCGTCACTTTTTCTTCACAGCAACACTAGGAAATTTTGAAGGGCGTTTTAGGGGACTGCCTTATTTAATTTTGAAGTTTAAAAAATCTGATTGTAAAAAATTTGAATTAAGTCATTAATTCTATTTTATTTTAAATCACATAAGTTCTCCACTTGGCTGTATGCATTAAGTTGCGTCGTCCAATCCAAGTATAGCTTTAATTGCATGATTAATAATGTCGGTCTATAGGTCATATTAAAGTAATCTACACTAATATTATAAAGAGGAAAACTTTGTTTGTATGTTTGTTTGTTTGTACTGAATAGGCTCAAAAACTACTGGACCGATTTTAAAAATTCTTTCACCATTCGAAAGCTACATTATCCACGAGTAACATAGGCTATATTTTATTTTGGAAAAAAATAGGGTTCCGTAAGATATTTGGGTTTTTCGGACACAAGGTGTAAAAAATCAACCAGAAAAGTTACTTATTTTGCGTACGCTGCCTAAACTATAAAAGATAGAACCATAAAATGTTCTAATTAATTGTAGATCTTATAAATATCTACAAAAAAGTCCGCGACACACTATATCCATCTATGTCGAGTGAGGCACAGCAACCATTTTTTTATTTAAAAATCTTGAATTTTTTTTGGACTACATTTAAACGCGTTTATTTTACTCATGCTATTAATCCTTATCAAAATAAATGATTTCATCACTAAGAACAGTTTATGGAGATAATATTTGGTCTTTGAATGATTAAAATTGGACGTTTGGTTTTGAAGTTATGGCGAAATTAAAATATTACGATTTCTGCTGCACGGCCCGTTGCGAAGTGGGCGTCACCAAGGCGGGGGTGCGCGTGCGGGAGGGGAGTTTAGATCTATGAGTAAGGTACCCGCGCGGCTCAGTCGCGAGGTCGGCTCCCTACGCAGCGGTCGTGCGCGAAGTCTAATAATTTTCGTGCGATTTTTTTTAGATTTCGTTCTTAAAACTACACCTACGCAAAAGTTCTTCTCAGAGCTAAACAAAAGTTCTTTTCAGGGCTAACCAACAGTTCTTTTCAGGGCTAAACAACAGTTCTTTTCAGAGCTAGACTATTACACGCTATTAACATTTTCTTAAACATTTGAAAATGCCTAAGAGAGCCAGGTCTCAACTTTCTAAACATAGTTCTCAAGCACGGGCAGCAAGAATACGTCGTATGGGAGAATCTTCACCTGAACGTTCACAACGCCTTGCTGAACAAAATCAGAGAAACTCTCAGGTACGCGCACGAGAGTCGAGTGTCGAACGTTCGCAACGCCTTGCACAACAAAATCTGAGAACCTCTGAGTTACGTGCACGAGAGTCGAGGCTGGAGCGTTCCCAACGTCTTCATGAACAAAATGTAAGGACCTCTGACTTACGCGAACGAGAGTCAAGTGTCGAGCGTTCGCAACGCCTTGCCGAACAAAGTCTGAGAACCTCCGAGCTACGCGCTCAAGAGTCGAGGCTGGAGCGTTCCCAACGTCTTCATGAACAAAATATAAGGACCTCTCAGTTGCGCGAAAGAGAGTCGAGTGTCGAGCGTTTGCAGCGACTTAGAGCTCAAGCAGAGAGACAGCAGTTGTCCACAAACACAGTTCGCAATCGAATTTTAGCTAACAGCAACAGACTGGCTTTCAGATATGATCCGCAGGTTGATTATGCACAACAAGCGTCCGTCCAAATCGGAGTCATGAATAAGATCTGCTCTAACTGCTCTGCCAAGAAATGGACAGACGAACCTAATGGTATGTGCTGTGCTTCAGGTAAAATTTGTCTTCCTAACCTTCAGGAGCCACCACAACCAATAAAAAATCTTTTAACTAATAACCATCCATTATCTGGTCATTTTTTAACAAACATACGTAGATACAATAGTCTTTTTCAAATGACTTCGTTTGGCGCAAAAGAAATCAGGGAAGGAAATTTTATGCCCACTTTTAAAATTGAAGGACAGGTGTATCATCTCATTGGTAGCCTTTTACCACCGTCAGGCCAAAACCCACAGTTCTTGCAAATATATTTTATTTCGGATGCAGACCAGTTATCGTTGCGATCAAGCATCGCACCAACCTTAAAAATGGATTTAATTCGTGAATTACAGACCGCTTTGAATAATCATAACGTGTATATACGAAGTTTTAAACAAAACTTAGAACTTAACTCCTCAGATAATTTAAAGTTAATTATTCATTCAGATCGCACTCCACAGACAGCACACAGAGGCAGATATAATGCTCCTACTGTAAACGAGGTAGCCGTTCTCTTGGTCGATGAAGACAAAGGTCCCAGGGATATAGTCTTACACGGTAGAGACGGACAGCTCAAAAGAGTTTCTGAGCTACATCGGTCCTATGATCCACTACAGTATCCTATAATGTTTGCGACAGGAGAAGACGGTTATTATTTGACTATCCCTCAGCAGGGTTCTGCGCGTAATAAAACTGTTTCGTGCATGCAATTTTATGCATTTAGATTAATGTTTAGAACTAACTCTTTTAATCCGTTACATTATTACAGAGACTTATTTAGTCAATATTGTGTTGACATGATGGCGAAAATGATATCGGAAAGATTAAATTATATTTCTCGGAATCAACAAAGACTGAGGGCTGATGACTACATTCATCTCAGAGATGCCTTAAATCATGACGCAAATGTTGACCCAACAAATATCGGTCAACATGTCATATTGCCATCGTCATTTACGGGTTCTCCGCGTTTCATGCACGAGAAAACGCAGGACGCGATGACGTACGTCCGAAATTATGGTAGACCTGACTTATTTGTCACTTTTACATGTAACCCCGAATGGCCTGAAATTAAAGCGGAGCTGCTACCAGGACAACGGTCTTTCGACCGTCATGACATAATTTCACGTGTATTTCATTTAAAGATGAAGAAATTCATCAAATTATTTGTCAAAGAACAGATATTCGGTAAAGTAAAATGTTATATGGCAAGTGTGGAGTGGCAAAAGCGCGGTTTACCTCATTGTCATTTGCTTTTCTGGCTAGAAACTAAAATACAACCAGATGAGATCGACAGTGTCATAGTTGCGGAGCTACCCGATCAACAAATTGATCCGGTACTACACGACATTATAACTAAAAATATGGTACATGGACCCTGCGGAGAACATAATTTAGCTGCACCATGCATGAAGAACGGTGTCTGCACAAAAAAATACCCTCGCCGTTTCATGAACGATACCCAGACCGGAGAGGATGGGTATCCAGTTTATCGTAGGCGCGATACAGGAAATGGCGGTCGGAGCACTACGCTACAAATCAGGGGCAACATGGTGACGATAGATAATAGGTGGATTGTTCCATACTCCCCGCTACTATGTAAGACTTTTAACGCTCATATAAACGTGGAGTATTGCCACTCTGTCCAAGCCATTAAATATATATGTAAGTATATAAATAAAGGTTCAGATCAGGCAACTTTTAGCCTTAGAAACCCACACGATGAGGTTGAAAACTATTTAAATGGCAGGTACATAAGCACATCTGAAGCTGTCTGGCGCTTATTTGAATTTCCCGTTCACGACCGGCATCCTACTGTAGTGCATTTGGCCGTTCATCTAGAGAACGGTCAAAGGGTGTATTTTACACCAGGGACAGCTCATCAAGTGGTCCAAAACCCACGCAATACAACATTACTGGCATTTTTTGCTCTCTGTAATGAAGATGAATTCGCGAAAACTCTTCTGTATCATGAAGTCCCGCAATACTATACATGGGCAAATAATAAATTCACTAGAAGGAGGCGTGGTGAAGATGTAGTTGAACATCCGGGGATAAAAAAAGATACCGCTTTAGGTAGAGTCTACGGGATACATCCATCCCAATCAGAGTGTTTTTATCTTAGGATTCTACTGCACCACGTACGCGGTCCGACCTCATTTGCATACCTTAAAACTGTAAACGGTATTGTCAAAGAGACGTATCAAGCAGCTTGCCCTGACCGAGGTTTACTTGAAAACGATGACCATTGGGGTAACAGTTTAAGCGAAGCTTCGTTATCACATTGTCCAAAAAAACTAAGGGAGTTGTTCGTAGTCATACTTTTATTTTGTCAACCATCGGAACCATTGAAGTTATGGGATACTTTCAAAGATCAGTTCTGTGAAGATATTAGACATCGTATCAGACAACAAAATCAGGATAACACTTTACCCTTCACTGAAGTCATTTATAATGAAGGATTAATCGAAATAGAAAACAAACTTCTAGAATTAAACGACAAAAATTTAAGTGATTTTGGATTACCTTCTCCCGTTCGTACCCAGAATAATACTATTGACACAATGGTACAACAGTATAACAGAAATGATCTAACAGCGTTTGTTAATGACAATGTGCCAAAATTAGTACCAGATCAAAGACATGCTTATGAGACTATTGTGGACAGCGTGAACAATAACATGGGGAGATTATTTTTTTTGGACGCACCAGGAGGCACCGGAAAGACTTTTCTCGCAAATTTGATACTTGCTAAGATACGGCAATCAGGGAAGATAGCGATTGCAGTTGCTTCGTCAGGAATTGCTGCAACTCTCTTGAACGAAGGAAAAACTGCTCACTCTACGTTTAAACTCCCGCTATCCGTATCTTTAGATCAACGGTCTACGTGCTCTATTCGGAAAAATGGGCCTCTTGGTAAGTTGCTGCAAGACGCGTCGTTGGTAATATGGGATGAATGCACCATGAGTCATAGAGCTCATGTGGAGGCCGTGGACCGTACTTTAAAAGACCTCCGAAGCTCTGCTAATGTCATGGGTGGTATCACTTTTGTATTTGCTGGAGATTTCCGACAAACGCTTCCAGTCGTCAACAGAGGTACGCGAGCAGATATTATGAAGGCATGTTTAAAATCGTCTCATCTTTGGACATCTGTTCAACATTTGAATTTGCGCACCAATATGAGAGCTCATCTACATGGAAATACGCATAGCAATTTTCCACAACAGCTGCTGAAACTTAGAGAAGGAATTTTTCCATCTTTAAATTTGGGCACCGATTATGCGGTTACTTTGGATGAGTCTCTAGGCCAAATAGTCCATAATTTAGATAGTCTGATAGATGCTATATATCCTGACATCGAAAACTTACATCAAAATGATTTTCGTTGGCTGTGTTGTAGAGCAATAGTTTCTCCCAGGAATGAAACAGTCAACGAAATAAACAGTTTAATTATGCAGAAAGTACCGGGTGAAGTTAAGTGCTATAAATCCATAGACACCGTCACTAACATCGAGGACGCTGTGCACTACCCCCAGGAATTTTTAAATTCTCTGAACCCCGCTGGGCTACCACCTCATGAACTGTCGTTAAAAGTTGGCACGCCGATAATGCTTCTCAGAAATTTAAGCCCCCCCAACATGTGTAATGGCACGAGACTTCTTATAAAGGAGCTAAAAGATAATTTAATAGTAGCGAAGATTATCACCGGCCCTGCAGCTGGTGAATTAGCTCATATACCAAGAATACCCATGATCCCTACTGATTTGCCTATACCCTTCAAAAGGCTCCAATTTCCAGTAAAAATTTCTTTCGCACTAACGATAAACAAATCCCAGGGCCAAACATTCAAATTAGTAGGAATTGATTTACGAAAAGAATGTTTTACGCATGGGCAACTTTACGTTGCCCTATCACGGGTCGGGGCTCCCGACCATCAGTATATTTTGTTACCTGAAAATAATTTAACGTCAAATGTTGTTTATGGAGAAGCTCTACAATAATCGCTTTAGTTATCTATCCTTAAACAACGGGTTGCGCTCCGGGACTGCCGGCAGAAGTGAAAACTTAGTATTAATTACATTTAAATATTTTCATCATTAACAACTTAACATACACAGAAAGACAATCTGTGCAGCCTGCGGATAATGACTGCGTCGTCAATGTTACTGTCGGTGTCTGTGAATTGACCTGGGAATCATTTTGCTGACCGTGTCTTTCCTGGGTAGGCTTTTTGCAGCGGTAACCGACATCCACGCGGGCGGAGCCGCGGGCGACCGCTAGTTATAGTATAAAATGACGTTTGCACGAGTAACTTTGACATTTAATCCTATAAGTAATGTAGCTTACACATAAAACCATTACCATTTTCTAAGTATGGCTATTTATAAAAAAAAAACTCGGTTATTTTATTAGTCAACCACTTTTTGACGTATACATAATATATGATGATGAATATATCTAGAATAACATGAAAATCTGTTTGAAAAGTATTCAAGAAAAAAAGTAAAGAAATAGAGAAAAGAAACTAGTGTAGAATTAAAGTATTTTGTCAGAACTTAATTATCATTAAAAATTGCGTCGCAGTAGATAGAGCTGTTTGTGATGGTCGTCACGTTTTCATGGATGCATTTTAAGCGATTGATTTATGCTAACTGCATCGTTGGACTAGTTGTCGCAACATGACTGCTGAGCATGGGGTCCTGGATTCGATTCCCGGGTCGCGCAAAGTGTTATTGGGTTTTTCCATGACGAATTTCTCAGTAGCAGCCATGGAGTTTGCGGCTCGCCCCTTTTAACATGGGACTTAAACATAACTGTTGAAATGTGAGTGTACTGGTTAAGTTCACCTCTGCGTAACCCTTCGGGGATTACCGGCGTGATGTTATGTAATGATTTATGCTACCGAAAACATTATATCAACTACTTTGAAAGTCGCTGCAGAAACAAGACGATTTGAAGGCGATTACTACTTGTATGGCTCTGATTGGAGCTTTTAAAAATCATCTGTTTTGATACTACGGCCAGCTTACCTGTACCGGACTTTATAAATAAATCCATTTTACATACTTAGAGACAGTTTCGTTCTGGAAGCACGTGGATCGATACGGTGGCGTGTATCACGCAACTAGTGTTGTACCTAGTAGATGTACCTAGTAACCGTAATTCGATATTCATATCCGCGGGTATCAACGGATATCCGATGAATACCTTGAGCTTCTAATCAGTTTCTTGGAAACGCCTATTACTATTACAGGATGTTTTACTTACGCTACGGTTTTTGCTTTTTTTCCTGATAGACAAGATACGAGTTAAGCAGATCAATTTGTAAAGTTTCAAAACATGACTAGGTAATAATCACTACTACCTATTTGATCCTCAAATTGACACAATTATCAAAATTTTAAAATATCCCTTCCGTTCCTTTGGCCTTCTATAAGGTTTTAAGTTACTGTGCCAAGCCGTGTTTTACAGTAAACACGTTAATTCTCGTATCTGCGGATTTAGCTTGTCGGCCCAGTGTCACGTCCCTATTTCTAATACCGTTGGACGACACGTAACCGCTGATGCCTCTAATTTACGCTGTTGTCGAATTTCATGTGTTCACACAATTTATGAGAAAGTTCCTTGACTGTTGTTGTTCTGCATAAAAATATTCTGTTCCAAAAAAAAATTCTTACAAAAAGCTTAGTTTAAAATCCCGGTATTTTGGAAAAAATATAATATCTACCTAAAAATATTTCAATAATACAAGAAAACATAAATCATCCTACATGAATAATAATAAAGAACCGGGGGACCTGATAGGGCCAGACATAAAGACGTACAAGAGCACGAAATAATATCTTTATGTTCCGGACGCTAATAGAATACAAACGAGAACCAAATAATACCTAGTTTGCCTGATATTCTATTATTCATGAACACAAATTATGAGCAACAGGATTAAAGCTTTCCTTTATCGACTGCTTTTTAAAAAAGGAACTGCGAAAAATAAAGGTCACATAAGACGGTCACTTTTAATAGAGGATTGGACACCGCTGTGAAATGTATGAAAAAGCGTTGAAAAGTGATTGTGGCTGACCACTAGTGGCGGTTGTGGAGGTCAGATAGGCAACCGCTCCGTGGAAATAATATTCCAGTAACAGAAAAGGATTTTTCCTTTATCGATTGTCTCTTTTATAAATGAACTGGACAGTTAGGGCACTCGCTCTCGGTTCACTCAAGGTGGCCACTTTTCATAAACGAGTGCCGCTTGCGCTGCCGTGAAGAGTATGAAGTGTTGATAGTAGCTATTGGAGACCACTGGTGGCAGTTGTGGAAGTCAGATAGGCAGTCGCTCCATGTTAAATACCGACCGAAAGTTTAAAGCCGACCCCAACATAGTTAAAAAGGCAAGCAGTGATGACTAGTAACAGAGGCGAATGGTCCGTGTAACGGCAGCCTTAAGGGCGTGTAAAGGACAGTTGAGACGATACAGAATAATAAATATCTAAGCACTGCGGCTGTCAAGGACATTGTGAATCATTCATGCCCCAAGAGTTCTTGCCTTTTTTCTTGTTGTAAAAATATATATATTTTGTTACGTAAATTGAGTACCGGAAAGTTTTGAAACAAGGCACGTCTCCTGTTATAAAGTTTGTTCGTTCGATCATAAGCTGCGAGCGTAGATTGATTCGAAGGTTCTTTGTTATCTATTATTCAGAGGCATCACCGTCTAAAATTGTCAATACATCAAACATTTATGAAGCAATTATATTTTGTATTGATAAATAACGTATAAGACAGACATATTAGTATAGTGCTTTTAGGTTCTTTTGGCGCTTGGCCTTGAACGGAATGAACGCCGTCATTTTGTTTTTTGAATTCAATGTCCACAGTATTTTTTCACAATGTTTACTCAGCGCGTCCTCCTGACAATGTCATTCAAGAGCCGATCATGCAGCTCTGTTTATAACTTACGTTTGTATCATGTATTGTATATTATTTTATTTAGTGTATCATTCCGGGTTAAAAATTTTGAGAGATGACTCTCAAACTAAAATATACATCTCTGTAATGTAACATTAATATCCGAGAGCTGTTTACGAAGCATCGTGAATAAGATAAAACTAGGTCATGTCAGGAACTAGTTTCCACCATTCATGGCACCCCGTCTGACAGGCGAGTTATAAACACCGACATTTTCCAGTAAATATTTACATTATGAACGCCTTATACAGAAATCTTACCTTCGCAATAACACTTCAAGCAATTTATTACGGATTTATTGAACAGGAGATGAGAAATCAAATGTTAAGCATTTGATTATTCATCTCCTGTTTTTTTGGGAGAGAGAGATTGGGATCAAGATTTGTAAGATTTTACAACAATATATGTACATAACATCACATTTCGCCGGCTATGTGTAAGTCCCATGGGCACCGGGCACAAATCCAAACTCCGACGATCTCTGTATGATTTTGCTAAATCGATAAAAGGTTTGAACAAACACCGTTTTCGTTTCTCCTTTTGAACGATCTTCATTGTTTGCTTATTGCCTGCTCCACATTTCAGGAGTACGGCCCACAAATCCTAAATGGGAATGGCCCTAAACAGTTTTTTGTTAAGGATCCCAGACTCAGCATGAATTTTGAGTAGGTCCTCTACGATAGTTTCGGACACCGCGGACGATAGCTTCTTAATCATTTCTATGTTGAACAAGAACATAATTTGTAGTAAATTAGAAATGTATGCAAATCTAGACAAGATTTATATCCGAACAAGTTGTATCGTTTAAGCTAATTGGTACCGGACTAGAAACTACAATTTCCTAAGCATCTTATCAATTGACTTCTAGATCTCAAACGGGACTAACAAACATTGAATTATGTCCAATTACTGTTAAAGTTTATCGGTAGAAAATACCGTTAAGATGCTCATAGTTATTCATGAATATATAGGAAAGAACTTGTAAATCAAAATATCAACAGAGACCCTTGTCTTACAGCAGTCGACGACAAGTATCGCTAAGTTTCGTCGAAAACTTTTGCTATCCTGTCTCGAAAGGAAACGGGGAGTGAGGGATTTTTCCAAGTTATGGACTAAAAGTTATTCACTTATGAAAGTACCTTAATTATATTGACATTGAACAACTTTTTTATGTTTCCTGCTGAAGTGCTGACACAAATGAGTTTCGTCTGAGAAGTTTTTTATACGTCTTGCACCCATATTACGCTCTGTAAACTTGTATACGATGTAGATTATACCATAGTTGGTAAATTTGCTTCAAAAGTTAGTGATTCGGTTTATCTTTGACCATCAGTCGAAAGGCCTTTATAAACCTTGTTTGAATAACGCATCATTATCTCCTAAGGGCCTAGACACGTAGTAATCAAAGCGTTTCGTCTTCCTACTACTTTCACAAGTGGGCGTGCCTAGGGGCCAAACATACGGCAAGCACATGAGGCAAGCCGACTGTTCTGGAACCCTAACATCATGAAGATTAATGGAGTAGAGCCAAGCTTTTAGGCTTGTACGAAAGTACCGCCACTACTTTCAAGAATGATGGACATACATTTTTCGGTAACCTAAATCCAATACATTTTAGAGTTTCGCATCATTATTATCACTGATATACCCCGTCTGTCATCACTTGCGTCAGCGCAGGCCACTTGAGCTTCAAAGTCTCACTTATTCCAATTAACAAAATGTTGTTCTTAATTGTCTTCTCGGCCGAGGTCGTTGACCTAGCCCTCTTTCTAGGGCTGTATCGTAATGATTCATTGTTCAGACTTGTTCCGAGTTGAGTGTGTAGTGGTGTCCGTCCGAAGTTTGACTTTTGGCTGAACCCCAGGGACGAAGCTGGTTTGGCTATCGCCTAAATTTTCGGCTGGAGCCGAAGGCAAAGGTTTAGTAATCCTAAAAAATTCAGTTCCAGATTGGCTCAAAGTGAATAATATAATGTATTTTTTAACTTTTAAATTGAAAGTTTATGTTGACTGTAGAAAATAATTCAAAGAGATGATGATGAGTGTGACCCCCGCCGGTGTGTCGCCACTTTCGTCACGCTCTTGCGCATTCGAAACCGTACGTTCAATTTCGGCGCTTGCTAGAAACCTTCGGCTTCGGCCAAAACTTCGATCCCTTTTGACCGAAGCCGATGGTTTGGCCGAAGGCTCTGTCGGACACTAGTGTGTAGGTACTTCAAGTCCCGAATGTCTTTGTGCGTAGATAATGATTGTTTATCAATGACAAGGTGGAGTTGGAACAAAACTTGGAAAAGTTTCTGAGGATTCGGCGAACAAACTTTTATTTGTACTGGATTCTTTGTTTGGAAAAGAAACACTTCTTTTCCATTTAACCGTTCTAATGACGCATATACAGCAAAATAATGAGCTTTTTGCATACATTTTTTTATGTTCTAAAGTTTGAGATAATAGTTTCATAGATTTAAATCATAATGCTTAGGTACATACATAAAATACCTAGTAATGTTTCAATAATGGCCAGCAATTACATTACACTACCAAATTGAAAGCTTTCTAACAATAACGAAGAAAAATTATACAGAAAGGGCCGAGGATCCTAAAAGATGAACGTTCAGTCGTTCTCATTTATGAATGGTTTCCATAAATTCTACTAGAAGGGTGCGATGACCCTGCAGTGTTAATTTCCGCAATAATTCATCTCTGTATATCGTTAATGATGGTCTCGTTAGAACCCGCGATGAAGGGACGGCTCTCGAATTCTGTTTTATTTGAAAGCTCAGCGATTCAGTAATATTCATGATAATTTTTTTTTATTGCACCGGTTCTTACAACATATAGGGTTTTCTGCTCTACTTTTATAAATGAGAAAATCAATTGTCTTAAACACAGCCATCAATTAAACCAATTTTACATCCTTCCTACTACTTCTTCCTTGCGTCTCGATAACTTAAAATAAAAAAAACACTGGGGAACTAGAGCTAGTACAAAGTCCTCTAAAAAAAAAACATTTATTTGATTTAATAAAACTATACCGTATAGTAACGGAATAACATTTAAACTTTCTTGCCACGTGCAGGACCGTTGCTCACAGTTTTGTGATTTCCTTGAAGGGTAACCGAATGAAGGAACTATATTTGTAACTAAACATTCTAATCACTAGGGATTCTATTTCCGTAACCAGTTTACCGGATGTTAAGCCGGAAATGACAGGTAGCTCTGAGGGATTACTGTCAAACCAGAGTTTCTGACAAATCCCTGAATATTATGTATATAACACAGATGACAAGCTTGAGAACCATAACTCTTGAAGGATTACCAATCGGGTCTCTGAACTCAAAGTTTTGTGTGGGGGAGTTCTCAATGTTTACAGTACTGGCATGAAAGACTTAAGCGGTTGTCTTAATGCCCAAGGCATTAAGTCCGCCTTTGTACAGTTTTTTACTTGTGCATAAAGTTTTAATAAATATGACGGCGTAAGCGATGGCTGAGCGATAGCGCCGTTGTCATTAGGGTTCGGTGTTACCGGGTTCATGATGAAATGTTAAAATAATAGTTTCAGTTTCGGTACACAAAAATCACAGTTGATTATTTAACACAAATTTACATTAAATAACACTAACAAATAATCTCCACAAAATGGGCAAACCGACAGTTTCATTCTGAAGGAGTGACTTGGTTGGAGTTCCGAGCAAAAGTGATCTCGGCACAATCCCCACTCTACAAAACGACTCTGTCCACGTGCCGCCATTAAAACAACATCTGACGTCACGGCGTTTACCCCTACTACAATGGTCAAATCAGCAACTTGATGTTTAAAAGTTATCGCTCTCTCCGACAAATAAATAAATATTGTTTGCCCGAAGATTATATGCCATAATCATCATTTTCCCGAATTTCATTTGCCCGAATGTTTCATTTGCCCTAAAAGACATATGACATACTTTTAATTGCCCGAATTTTAGATACCATAAGATACGAATGCCATAAGTATTGTTTGCCTTATTTTTATGTGCCATAATAATTATTAGACATAATATTTAAATGGCATAATATTTAAATGGCATATATTTAAATGGCATAACAAGTATTATTATTATACCGTAATAGCGATATTTTATTGGCAATATTTTATTGTTTGGTATAATAAGAATAAACTTATTTATTCTGTGCATGGTTTTTTTTCTGTGCATGGTTGATGGTGGGCTAGGTCGACGGAGCCCCGCGAACGGGGCTCCTACTTCTGTGTGGTTTATAAAAAAATAACCACGAAGGGGATGGCGGGGTCTATTCGCTCGCTTCGCTCGCTCACACGACCCCGCCATCCCCTTCTAACCTAACCTGTCCGAGTCGGGGTGCCCTAAAGTCCCAATTGCATCCAATTTCTCTTGATATAAACAACCGTTACACACCCAATGTCGATGGCAAATTATGTTATGGCATATCATAATTATGGCATGTGATAATTAGGGCATGTGATAATTAGGGCTTACAATGATTATGACAAATGATGTTATGGTAAGTGACTTTATGGGAAACAATGATTCCGGCACGTGACTAATATGGCAAATGAGAGTAGGGCAAATGAGTATTATGTCGTATGATATTATGGCTGTTGACTATTATGGCAAATGATATTAGGGCAAATAAAATTCGGGTAAACGGCGGTATACCGACTTAACCCTTTAACAGGCGTAACAATTTAGCAATCGGAAAATAATGCTAAATAGGCATAAGTATTATTGGTAGATAATAAATTTCAACTTTTTTTACATGTTTTTATTTTCTTCAAGTAATTAGTGAGTGATTGAAAAGTCTTGTAATAACTTGTGTAAAACAATAGAATAACTAACAGGAACACATTATTTAATTATTCAGCTGAAAAATATGGTGGGAGAAATATTCCCTTTGCCTGATAAAGGGTTAAGCATGATTTTCAGAATCTATTTGAGGGTCGATTTTGTGTGGTGTGTCAAACCTGCGAGATAAAGGCGTAAATCACAATCGCAATTACTTTATTCTAACATAACAACAACATCCATTGCGTTATCTATGTTGTCATGCAATGAAACGACGGATCAGGAATTTCTTTTATAATCCTTTGGATTATGTGTGACCATAGAAAAAAAAAAAAGTGTGTGAGCCAAATACTCTTTTACCGTTTTGAGTGAAATCACCAAGAATAATTAATTATTGATTCAACAGTAATAGCAAAGTTTTCATATCATTTTCAGTTTAAAGCTCAAACAAAAGCAACCCTGATTGCTCGCTCCAGGTCGAGTCGAGTATCAAATTTAATTTCCCTCATAGTTATAATGAAAATGCGGCTTTTCCGAACTGTAAAACAAAGTTGAACATTGCACTGTGGCTGTAGTTTATTTTGTAGATAACAGTGGTGGCATGAATTAATGTAGAATGTAATAATATTAAAGCTGACGCTTTCAGTGAAAGTGACCTTGTTGTTGTATACAAGGTGTATATAGTTGTATACAGGGTGGCGGGGACACCGACGCGAAAACAATTGCCACGTATTCAGTACAACATTCTGAATCCTCCACATAGAAATGCTTCAACAGTAATAAAAAAAAACTACTGTTCCATACATGTCGACCGTAGGTATTGCAGTTTTGTAGGAAACAGCGGTATTTTTTAAAATAAATAACCGACGAAAGATTTGGTCGGTGTCCCTTCCATCCTGTGTGATAATTATCGCTATGTTTACATTTTTTTTATTGTTTTTATTAGGGAAAACAAACAATTACACACTATTAAATGGTTAACAAATAATTGGTACGAGACTGCGTCAGTGTGCAACTAACTACGTTGTCCACATCTTATTACGCTATCCTCATCTATTTTATCATGGTATCCATCTCTTTCACTATCTACCGTCGAGCAGTCTAGAGGAAAGAGTACGGACATTGATCCAAGCCAGAATCTATTACATTTTTCGCAATGTAATAAGATGCGAATCGAAAAGATACAAGATTTTTTTTACACTATTTAGGCTTGCGTTTGGCCGCAACTCGCCTGATTTACGAAGTTCGGTACATCCAGTGTCATTCACTTGGAAATATAAAGAAAGGGTTCCAGAAGTATAAAAGCTTTTGCTCAACAGATATCAAAAGCTTTTATACTTATGAATTGCTGAAATCAGTGAAGCAGACCGGTATTTAGCTTCAATGAATGACCTACAGGAATTTCATTAACACTTAAAGTTCCATGGAATTTTACAACAAACTAGGAAAATTCAATACCTGTCAATCGCTACCTGTTACTATAGAAACCCTATTATTCCCGGCACGAGTTTGGAACTGTGTGAATTCATTCAATATCCGTAATATTGAATATAAACTCGATACAAACTATCTACAGGTTTTACTGGCGTTGCCATGGTAACGGGGTGTTATGACAGGGTTTAACTCTGATATCTGTGTGCCTGTTTAAAATAGAACGTGATATTCATGATATTATTAAGTTTTGAGAAATAAATAGGTAGTGAAGTTAAACGTTTTATCTTTGATCTGGAAAAGATGGCGTTACCATATTTAAGTTTTGTGGATTGAAATGTAGGTTCTTGGTAAGTAACACGTAGAATATAATTTTAAAGTCGACTGTGTATTCATCCCGTAAAACATACTTCTGTGAATTTCCAGTTGTTTTTTTTTTCAACTGTGAACAGGAGTGACAGTTAGTTTTCATTGTATTTTACTGCTCTAAATGATATACAACTGTTAAATTCGATGAAAACTAATCTATAGGAACCGTGAGAAAATCTATAAAAAATCTTCATCTTAATGTTAATATAAAAGATTTCAAGAGCTGAAAAATCTCTAAGCAACAAGGTACCTTAAGGGTCTATAGTAGCTCAGATGGCTTAGCATGATCCTCCGTTATGCCGAAAATACTGCAGCATTAATTTTGAAATAAATATACGGTAAAGTTGAGGATTAATGCTAGGTCCTATGTTTGACGAAAACACGATTCCATAAAATTTTCTCGATAGAAAAAAATTCCAAAGTTACCTCCAAACCGAACGATAAACCGCTGGTATTCAAAAAATACTTAAAATTAGATCATGAAACTTGGCATACTAACTGAACTACCTATAAAGCAGGTCTCATGTTTTTTATTTTTTTTAAATTCCTGTTATTTTCACCTTAAAAAGAAAATACCTAAACTATCGGCGTCTTGAAGTTGGTTCTCTGCCGCCCGCCACCCGCGCTCAGTCTCGCTTCGGCTTTCGAACGGGAGATATGTGTCGCTTGCGCTCAGAACACACATTACGCAACAAGACGATGTAAAATTAAAATTTATGTACTTAGGTTTATAGTGTGGCGCAATGGGAAATAACGGTTGGCGTAAGGAAGCAGGCAAAGATATGATAAACTTAATGAAATAAGTATCTATTTACCTATCTACTATTTATAAACAAACATATAGGTAGACAGCATACGACACGTTTGGTGCAGTGGCTAAGCGATTGGCTGCTGCGCTACGAGTCGCAGGTGTTTCTGCATGTGAAGATTTGTGTTTGTAAGTTTCAATCACAAATGCATCGTCCACGATTCAGGAGAAATCCAGTGTGGGGCAACTTTTATAAAAAAATAAAAAGATAAAAATTACCTATATAGTTTTGTTTTTGTTTTGACAATATATGTATATTACAACAAAATATAGGTATCTACAGTAAGTACTCAGTAATTGTTTTTTATAATGTTGTCCCACTCCAGGATTTCTCCTGAATCGGAGACGGTGCGATTACAAACACAAATCTTCACAACTATCGTTAGGCTATAAAAATATTTGTTCCGTGCGGGAATCGAACCCGCGACCCGCAGTGCAGCAGCCAAGCGCTTAGAAATACCTAATAAAAATATAGGTATGTTCGGTAAGTACCTACCTATCTAACTACAAGAAACAAAACTGTAACTTACTTATCCGACTGTAGTGCTACCTACCACATATATAAAATGTATGAACTTACTGACGTACCTTGGTAGTTTAGCTAAATAATTATAATGTATCTTTCTAGAAGACGTCGATTACACAGTACTGAAAACGATGGTGATAAAGATGATGTTCCGGTAAATTCGTCAGTATCTTCTACCTACCTAAAAATGTAACTGATCTGTTATTCGTACCCACGGCTACATAATTATCAAACTATACATTTCCAGTATAAGCTGATCTCACATTGTATAGGCATTCCGTACAATGAGAGGTCAGAAAAAGCAATAAGTACCTACGCAGTCGCGCACACATCCGCATTTCTTAAAACAGAACGTACTACACGATCAATTATAAACCTTATCCCATCAATCACAGCGTGTATATACCATGCACCGTACAACTTACCCACACAAAAACATCGGTTGCTATCGTTGTGCTGTGCAAAAGCAATTTATTTTACATATACGCTAGTGATTGACTAAATCGGAAAGTTATCGAATCTTACATTTATTATTGTACAAAAAAAATTGGGGTCCTCAAAATAAAATAAATAATAAACTGCATGTCCAGAAAATATTATAATAAAAATAAACAATATGTAGCTAAAAAAATATTATTAAGTAAATTAACACAATCAAAAATCCGGTTACGTTGGTTTAAGCTGTCATAGCGTATTGAAATTGAAACAGTAGGTATTGTTGAACCCTGCTCTGGTGTTTACTCACTGACCTGTAAAGTGGAAGTATTTGTGCAGCACTTGCCGCTTTGATATTACTGGGGTGGCACTTTTTGTCAAATAGTGTACTCTTAAATTCATATATTTTTCCATGACAGATTTGATAAGAAATAATTTATGTCATTATTCAATGGGAACTGCTCAAATTGGTAAAACGTAATATTAACAAAGAGATCTAATCCTATCGATCGATCGATAGCCTACGTTAGTCGATCTGCACAAGCACATCACTAACTTACTGCAAGACGCCACCGGCCACGGCCGCGATGCATCCACTTAATAACGTATCGTTTTGTGATGTTTACATTGCTTGTCCAGTCACTTAGCGGCAAACTTAGGTAGTGGTTAAGGGGCAATGTATTTGTTGCAAAAATAGTACAGTCGCTGTGATATTTGAAATCAAAAATAACATAGTAAGAGCAAGAAATATTTTACGATTTGTTGTTTTTCATGATTTTAAAGACAAATATAGTAAAATACTTGTACTAACACATGGTAAGTGATTCCATTTTGACGTTAGTAGGTACATTGAAACTAAATTTGCGATTTACAATTTTATGTTCATATAATGACAAGTTAATATTAAATTATGATTGATAATTTTATTAAGTAGGTACTTAGTACTCGTCCGATAATAGTGTAGTTTACTCTAACAAAATCGCTTCGACTTCGTGTGCCCGCGTCACGGCGAGCTGTGTGCGATCGCGCCGATCGCGATAAAATAGTGAGGTGGCGCGGGGAAGTGGGGGCCAAATTAGAATTTGAGCTGAGGTTATATAGACTCTTAACACTCCGATGAACAACGTAAAATGAAGTTTTCTCCTCTTCCAGTTGTAAATTATAACGATAAATCTCTACTTTATCGTTTTTCTTTTGAAGGTAGAAAAAAAGTAATTCGGCCTTTTTACTAAAACATTCTTTTTGCCTAGAGAGGTTACCGTTTTAAGGATATATGTATGCTTACTTCGTTTCTTTTATGAGAAAACTTGTGTGTAGGTTTAAGAGGTATTGTTTGTGAATATTGTTAAACGACAGACCTTTTAATATGCGTACAGCTGAACTCCCTATTTGTGCGTAATTTTGGACAACTTATCATGTCTTTATTTTGTCTTCACTGCCTTATTCGGCAAAAAATCGACAGGACAGGGTATGATCCGTATGATCAAACAAAATCGAGTAATGTTTAATATGTTTAAATGTTTACATGTCCAGTGACAACTTCACAAGGGGTTTATTTTTAACAGTAGCTTTAATGACTGGGGACTAATTGATGTTTAAACGTCTCTTAACTTTAACCAGCGCTAATGAATTAGCCCCTAAATGTGTAGGAACGACTTTTATTTCTAAAAATCACTAATGAAAGTTATGAAAAATTGCGTACAAAAAAGATATTTAGGTTCAATTGAGCAGATAGTGGGGTTATAAAGGGGTTAACGGCTACCCCAGGGAACAATTTCCTGGGCGGGCCACCAAGGTCGGCTGCGTGTAATGGACGAACTTATTGTACCTGTGTTACACATATTTAATATTGACAAAGCTTTGACTACACCCTGTCTGCCAGAAAAAATATCTAGAAGACAAGTTTGGTAAATAAATCGCTGCAGCAGTCAGCTTCAAATTACTGTTTTCATACTGGTATACCAGCGACGACGTAGCATTTTTTATGTTACCTGTAAAGTTGTTCAAGAATAACTTGGAATATTATTTATTATAATGCCATATAAGGTTATGCATATGGTAGTTATTGAATTTGTCCACATTAAGGTGATAATGCTACAATGTAGTAGGTAAAACATAAAAGGAAAATTAATAACGATTCCAATTTATATGAACAGTGCTTTGTAGTCGCACTTTTTTGCTAAACTCGATGAACCATATGGCTGAGTACTTACTGTATAATGTTTCTGCAAAGATAGCAACTGTAATGCTGGGTTCAGGTGGGTTACCATGATCTGTTAGTGCACGAATGTTTTAGTACTATTCCGAGAGCGGGTAAGAGATGGCGCTAGACATGTCTAGCGCTGTGACTTTCCCACTCTCGGAAAAAAGTCCTTAGTCCTAAAATATTCCTGCACTAACAGATCGTGGTACCCCAGATTCGTGACACGTTGAATCAAATTCACCAAGTTGTTGTGTTACATTGCATAAGTCCGGAGGGCTCATTTGTGTTACATTCCAGGTTACGTTTCACCAATGTTTAACCGGCATAATATTGAAAAAGAACAAAAAAAACATTTCACAATAATTACTCGAGCTCAACGCAGACGCTATTATTTTTTATTCAGCCTCGAAAATCGCAAAAAGGTTAGCTCAAAATCTTGCACGTTATATTCTACTGCCAAAACATTGTCTAAGATAATATGCTTAACAAATAAGGCTGGTAGAGCTTACCAGGGAACCCAAAGAGCCTTGAAACGTTGGCACGACTAGGCGTCGAGGTGGAGATTACGGTAGCTGCCAACTGCCCATCACGGCGAATGAATAGCTAAAGTATTCATTTGTTCAGGTATATAGTTCAAGTATATAATATAAGTATACGGGGTTGGAGGGACATCGACGGACAAACGGTTACCACGTGTTCAGTAATCATTCTGAACCCCCACATATAAATTGGTAATCGATAATTAAAAAAAAAACAGCTGTAATAAATTTTGTGAAATTGTGTATGGAAATTGTTTAAAAAAGAAATGTGGCGGCTTTATTTTCGATTAAGGCCACGTGCTAGAACCCTGAAGCCCTATAATTATGTTTATTAATTTAAGCTGTCATCAATCAAAGGACCTTACATGAAGTTAAATAGGCACTGTTTCTGTTCTGCTTCATAAAGCTGATACATCTTTTCTCAACTTTTATTTAATTCCTCACGGAATTACCCATCACTGTGTTCAGTCAAATATTAAATTGCCTCAAAGGTTAATTACGTTCAATTTCAAAACATAAAAGCACCAATAAACAAACATCGTTCTTCATTACAAACATCAATTAACTCTCGATGACTCTATTAGGCGGTAACAGAGTTACAATGAAAACATGCCAAGCGACACGGAAGGGAAGCCACTCAGGAATATGACCACGTTTTTGTTTATTGTCCGCAATGTTTGTTTATACAAGCAAGTGTTTATGAGGCCGACCTTTTTAGTTTATTTGCCTTTAACACGACTCCCGGCTGTTTGTTGGAACCAGTGCGGAAATAAAAGCTTGGGTGTAAAAAAATACGTGTTAATGTGTTTTTTTTGTATTGATACGGTCGCAAACAATATCTCGCCCTATACGGGAAACGAAGGTTCTCACTAGCCGGGTAGTAATCTTTTCTAAAACAAACTGATAACTTAGGTCGAACTGCCTAAGTCCAAATAATAATCAACTAGGATGCAACCTGCCGGACACAGCATGCCGTGACTTATATCACGTACTTATCTGGTTAAATTCGTCATACAAAAACATTCATGCATTACTTATGGGTTGTGATAAGCCAACCTGTACCTTAGTTCTACTGAATTCTGAGTTTAACGTCTTAGTCTTTATATATAGTGTTATTAGTAATATGTCGAGAATCTGCAAAGGGGATTTATGGGAAGTCGCTGTATCCAGAATGACCCCTATATGCAGATGTCATCAATATCATTTGACGAAATTTGAAGAAATCAGCGGTATGCAATTTTAAAATGAATAAGAAGAACACCAATGAATAAAATATTTTTTTTGGTTGCAAATGACCGACCCAATATCTGTACTCGGGGAGCTTGTGGTTCAGCTTCACCCAAAAGGCCTACAATGCTCTGCGGATCTAGTATAACAAATCATTTAGGGTGCTGTTGCATCTGCCTCGATTCTGTAGCGCGTCATGTATGTTCGCTATGTTCTCTATGGCGTAAGAAAGCGGCCTCGCTGCTAAACAGACTTCGTGGCAGCCACAACAGCATTCTGAGCGCCATAGTCGGGAGGCATGACGGCTCGTTGGTGAGGTCACTTGGCACCTGCACGCTGTCAGTATTTTCAGTTAAGTACTAACATAAGTTAAAAATATTGTTACTAACCCAATGGATCTCTGTTATCTGTAATTAAATAAATAATATCCCCTTAACGGATTGCCGATACAATAATGTTAACAATAACTTGTATAACCGATTAACAAATCAATAACCAAAACAGCATTTCTTCGCCATCTCTGTCGTTATGAAAATGAGGAATAAACAGAAGACTATCGTCACAACAATGAACACTGAAAAACATCCGCCTCACATGTAAACAATTTACTGGGTAACTTCTACATCAGGTAGAATTTTTATGATAATAATATAGTACAACAAGTTCTATGTAAAATCAGTGATTTTATCACAACTAACATTTGTGAAATCGATACACAATGTTCGATTAATCTGTCTAAATAAATGATAATTAGAAAAATACAGATCATTACGGTATAAATTCAGAAACCAAAATCATTCTGCTTCCATTTTAATGTTGTACCGAAAGTATAAATAGATCGAAAGTACCGAAAACTCTTTTTCACTACAACAACAATATTTTGATTCTCGGAATATATTTCAGTACTTTTACAAACCAAATATTTAAGCCGTTCCCCAAAAACACCATTTATAGTCATGTCGATATCCTTTTATACGAATTTATACATAGTTTTCCTGTTTGTGCCCATTGGTGCGTATGCGCCTGCGATTGTTATTTGAATAACAATCGCAGACACATACGTGTGTCATTACACGGGCACAATACACGCGGCCGATCCAAGGAGCGATCGTATCGGCAACTGAGGGGTTAACGGATTCAGTAATTAGAATACGACTATGTTATACAAGTTTCTGTGAGCTTGAGGAAAATTTTGCTGAAAATCTATCATGCATGAAAGAGATATTATTACAGACAGCTTTGTTGTCAAAATAACCTGACATAGCCCAGCATAGAAATCAAGCAATGAATAATAAAGTTGTTCAACCATTTTTTTCTCGTTATGTAAGACTTAGATAGCCTTTTGTTTGACCAGTACCTGGTAAGATGTAAGAAGTAAAGCGATGATTAAGTCAACCATGCGTGATGCTCTTGCCTTGACGTCGTAACATATTCACTCATGACTCTGGAGTTTTCCTACTGGTCTATCATCATCTTCTTACCCTTGTCCTCTATGAATTAGTCGCAACTCGTTTTTTTTCTTACATTCTCTTCTTGCCTTCGGTACTAAACTTTAAATTGGAATCAATGTCATTTTGCTATGTAAGTACAGCGAACTTTATAAATAAAACTGCCGACCGACGCGGCACGACCGCCTATATCGTCCATGCGACATGTAGCTGGGGCTGGCTCGGCCTTGTGCCGGCTTTTCTGGCTTCCAGATTACGCGATTGTATGCCATTGGGCTATAAATTTATAAGCTCTTGTGCAGTTAGACCACTTCCAAACTCAGCCAGTTCCGTAGTCGGGTTTGAGGTAAGTATAAGCCTATAGGGTACGGTCGAGAAGTGAAAATCGAAAGCGTTTCATTGAAAAAAATTTCGAACTGTTATTTTAATTCGAAGCTGCACTCTCAAGACTTTCAAAGCCTTTCCTATATCTACGACGACTTTCAACATGATTTTGAGTTATTCGATACCTAGGTGAGCGTATTGCCATACACTTCAACCAATTTATATGTGCAGACGGGAAAATACAGAACTATGTACCAAATCTGACATAAACATGCATTTTTCTTGACAAGCAGCGCCACCTTGAACTACAAATCTATCGCTTTAACTCAATCCAATTCATTTTTCACTTTACCATGATTTTTATCGCTGATCGAATGTCACTCTGCCTAAGCTCAATGGCGGAAAAATATTGAGTTTCGAATTAAAAAGAACCGTATGGTGTAACTTTTTGGTTCCTAAACTGTAAAATGAGCAATGTTAGCGTAGCGTTTGTCAGTCACTTCAGTCAGAGTCGTATTGGATACTTAATTCCTTCATTAACGTTTGTGCATAGGAAGATTGCTGATATTCTTTTTATTTTAATTTAAAGATGATTTAATGCTATTTCCAGCAATTTCTGCCCGTTTTCGTGGGAAAACTCATTATCATAAATTAAAATATATCTACAATCTAGACTGAAACGTAGTTTTTTTTGGGCTTTGATAAAAATCGGGGCGATATTGGGGACAGAGGTCTGAGAACACATTTAATACGAGTAATAAATGAAGGGTAGGTATTGGTGTTAATGAGGTTGTTGACTTTTGGGGTCTGAACTACATAAAACTCTTTCAATACGACCTAATCATAATAATATATAATTTACTATCAATAGATATTGGTACAGTGTTGGTCCTTATGTCCTACTTGTGAACATCACGCCTCACGCCTAAGTTGTCTAGAACACCCAATAATGTGGTGGCAAAAGAGTTCCTAAATCAATCGATGATTGTGAAAACTCACCATTCGACATTTTGGCCGAATTTGAGTTATGTAAGCAGTTTTGTTCTAAAAAGCAGAAACTTCAATTTGGTTGTAAAAACACATCAATACGACTAGGGCTTCCATTACGTAATTACGTAATTACGCAATTACGTAATTACGGACAGATTTTAGAAGTCCCATAAATACGTAACTGAAGAGTTCAATTCCGTAATAACGGAATTATAGGATAATATTAATTAATTACTAATTTATCTGGTTCCATAGTTTCTATCTACTCCATGGGCATGAGTTTATGTATGTATTTACAATTCATCTTAATACAAAATAATTTATTATAGATTAAATTCCGACTTATATTATGGCAACTCTAAATGTTATGACAACACCGAAACTCTTTCAGTGGGTATCCCCCGATTTTGCGGGGCTTATTTTATAACTTCCAATTGAGTCTGCAAGATTTTATTTCTTAATCGTGCAGAATAGAGTTCATTGTTGAGCAATCGGCAAACGAAGGGAATCCCCGTTGGTTGTGGAAAGTTGGGTACATAATAAAATCAAAGTTTAAAAGTGTTTCGCAAGTATTTGATCTAACTCACAGCGAATAGAGTTTAATATTGTGGATTGAGCTGGCTTAGGGAACGCCCAAGATTTTTCTTTACTTTTATGAATTTAAAAACAGTCTCAATACTCGGTACTCAGTCATCACGCACGGTCACCTGCGAGAAGCCTGACCTGGGCTAAGCTTAATTCACTGAGTTGTGTGTATGTGCCGCGAATTTCGGTGCTTGGTTTTCAGAGGCTTTTCATCACAAGTTTTTAAGCATCACAAAAGAAGACTGTTTTGAACAAACGCACACAATCCGCTATATGGGAACACTTCTTGAGGGCTGCAAAATGGGCAAAGTGTCCAATGTAAACTGTTCTGTAGTTTCCTTTTAATTTCTAAATAATAATAATGTTATCATTTGAAGTCGTTTGTTTTTTGGAGGTATTCCTCGTAGCGCTTCCGTTTTGAAACGCTCCCATCTAAGCGCTCCCGTTTTGTTCCTCCAAGCGCTCCCAAAAAGAGCGCTTCGAGGAACGATTAAAAATATTAAAATTTATTTCCTCGAAGCGCTCCCATGATTAACTTTCGGATAGAGATGGGACTATACTAACTGAAATTATCGATAATAAGTAGAACACATTGTTATAATATACAACTAGCGGCCCGTCCCGGCTTCGCACGGGTTTGGTAATTTTTTTTTTTTGTTTTATTGTAAATCCTTTAGTCCACCAAATAGATGAATATAATCTACCGACATATGTACCTATTCATATTTTTTTATTGTTTAGAAAGCTTATGATTTCTCTCCATTATGTTTCCCATTACTACCCCCTTCCCCGCACATCTCAATGTTTTTTTTCGGAAGTTTTTCGTAGAAATAAGGCTATGAGGTGTCACAGTCACAGTACCGTGGCGTGGAGCTAGCGTGAGCAAGCGCTCCTTTTGGGAGCGCTTGGAGGAACAAAACGGGAGCGCTTAGATGGGAGCGTTTCAAAACGGGAGCGCTACGAGGAATACCTCGTTTTTTGCACTTCTAAATTATACCTCATACATGCATAAAAAATCGTGCTTTAAAAAAATCAAAACAGTTACGTAATTACGTAGTTACGTAATTGGAGAATCAAAATGCGTAACTAGTTACGTAATTAACAAATCCGTAATTTTGGAAGCACTAAATACGACCCTCCTTCCTATTCAGTTGACAGATGCTTAAATAAAAAAAAAACATGCATTTGGTGGGTTTTACCATCAACTTTGTAACTAGTCAGGACATACATATATGTACATAGTAAGGCATAAAAGTCGATGTATTCGATTTCAGGCCAACTGCCTAGAGTGGATACACCTATTGTGTGTAGATTTACATGACATACAAATCCAATACTGTTTGAGCATAAATCAACTGATTCGAGCACACTGGTGTGCTGCCAACACATCTGCAACCACATCACGTTGTGGTTCGTGACAGATGTAAGGCATACTCCTACCTCCTATTTTCCTTTGTAACTTATTCTGTGTAGAACTGTAACTACACACGTAGTTTGTAAAACATACGTCTTTGAATAAAAGTTTTGGCAAAGTTATTCAGTTTTATGCACAGTCTTCAAGTTTTATCTACATGAACTAACAAACTCTGCAAAACTTCAGGATAACTGACTATGTTCTTCTTAAAAATAATGTTAATCAAAGTCCCGGGTTTTATAGTACAGCCAGTGCCTTGCATTATCTGCTCTCTTTTACGAATAGGGGAAGATAGGTCAGATAAAGGATAGTGACTGTACTATATAATGTATAAGTTTGCATGAATATGGTCTGTACCTCCGATTTCTGTTATTTATCTGGTAAAACCTGGTTTTTTTTTTGCAAAATAAATCATTCTTGATTCGCACGCTTCCACTGACTGTACTTATTTAACAAGTTTCCAATATCAGGGATATTTCAACTGCAGATTATTCAGATGCAGATAGGTATTCATTATTATCAAAGATATAGATAGGTATAAAACTTCGAAGCTAGACTCGATTACATTCTGCTAACATAAACACGGCCAAGACCTTTCTAATCTGAACTTGACCGAAAAAATGCTCAATTCTCCTCATACCGGTAAGCCAGCTTCGCCGAAACCCATTACCATCGGGATGGAAGGCTAGAAGGGGTGTGTTACGTAAAGCCGTAATCAAGATGACCGTCCCAAGGTCTGGGCCAGCTAAATCAGAACATTGACATTGTAAGGGCGCGGATAGAACTTGACATTGAGCCCATAATACGAGAAAAGAAAACAGTAGGTTCATTATGGCCAGTCTTTTGTTGTCGGCGTAGGTCATTTTGACAGAACAGAAGCCCGAAAATCTGTCAATCAGTATTACCATGGGGTAACTTGGTTGTGGGTTGTGAAGGTCAGATACGCAATCGCTCCATGTACTGGTGTATCAGTTGCATCTGGTTGAACTGGAAACCGATTGGTGATGATTAAGTAAGATAATTTTCTATGTTGTATAGAGCAACAACTAAGTTGGCAATCTTAGATTAATTTTCTTCGAGATCGATTATGGATATCTGGAACTTTTGTGAAATACATAGATATATGTATTTCACAAAAGTTTCAGACACCTATATTTTGCTACTTAAGTCTCTCCCTTTCTCCAGCACATAATTTACACAAACTCATAAAATGATATAACAACATTGGTCCTATCTCCGTCCCCTTCTAAAACCTAGCCCATAAGAAAGTTTCACACACACCTATTCTCATAAACTCGGGCAGACGACCGCATATGTGTCATCCCCTTTATAGCGGGCCTAAACTACTGTAGATGACTGCACACTGGTGTAGGTAGAAAGTTTGGCACCCCCCCAATCTTCAAGGCTTGTGAAGCACGCTATATGGTAATATTCCCTTATCAGAACCCGGCGGAAAGTGCTATATGGGCGTGCCATTTTTATACATATACACTGTGAAAATTACTCGCTTAGTCATCAGTTTGACTAAAGCACTTTAAGTCAAGTTGAAAGGCTGTCTTCTTCAACTTTCAACCTTACCTGAGTTGTTATAGGTTTCCAAATTGATTATTTTTATGTACAACATTTAGTAGATACTTAGTCACTGTTACCAAGGTTAGTCATTGTTTGATTGAGTATTTAGAATTTTAATTTAGACTTGTGATTCATGTGGTTTACAAACAGCTGTATATACCTATTACATGCGGTTGTCATGTTATACCTATTTCTATTGACCGTGTGTTGTTTAATCGTCAGACACAGGTTTTAAAGGCGGTATCCTCCTTCAAACTAATAACGTATATAGCAACATCAAAAAAAGCCTTTCATTTTTAAGATTTTTTATACGTATGTACTTACCTGCTAGCTACAAACCGATGTATTGGAATATTAAATACTTGGAAAGTACAGTCCTCGTAAAAACCCAATCAGGAAAAGGACAATATTGATGTCCAATACCAGAAAATGACCCTAGCTATATACTCGTATAACCAAAACCATCTTTCCTTTCTACAATCGAGATATTTGAATAGAAAATAACAGGTTAATTTAACTTTCGACTCAACTTCGGAACGCGATTTTTTCAATCAACGGGATGGTCGTTACGCTCAGAATTTTTATCGATTTGTGATCTGATTCAGAAAAATTGAAAGGTAAGTACCTTAAATTCTACGATAGGCCTTTTAAAACAGGATAAAATAATAAAGAACAATGGCAGGTCTGACAATTTAGAATCTTGGTCAAAAATCAGAGTAGACTGGGATATTTAATATTAATAATCGTTTACTGAATTAACAGTACATGAGCGGAGTGGCAAACGAAGGCTAAAATAAAATGAGTAGGTATCTTCAACAACGCAGCAAAATTATCATGCAAATCATGCACTTCCAAAGAACCGTTATAAAACCACTTTAAAACTGAATTTAAAGAAGTTTCGACGAGTAATCTCATAATCTGCATGCAACCTACTGGAAATGGAGCAGACTTAGTCATAAAACCTAACGCTCACTGCCCAACTTCCAAGTAGTTTCTAACTTTATAACCTTTGCCGTTTGTGAGTAATATTTTAGTTTGTAGCGCGAAAACTGTTTAAAATGGTTCTTTGCTTTTAATTATAAAGTAGTTAATAGGTATCATATTACGGTTGGCTTATACTCGTAGTGGATTAAAAGTGTCTCAATATATTCGCATGTTTATCACATTCTACTTATTGACCTCAGACTGCACCACAACTCCCAGGTTTCCGTCTTCCGCATCCAAACTGCTACTTCCACGTCTTCGGCTCTCCACGACGCTATGCTTTGTTTCTTTACTTTGCATAAATTCGTCTGCTTTCGACTAATCTTTTTAAATCCCCCCTCCACTACCACTCAAACTGAAAGCAATTTCGATTCCCATTTAAATAAAATGATTAATCTACGTGGATGACAAATATCATTAAACGATAATAATGCGTGGCAATAAAATCGATAGCTTTGCCTGACCTTGGTTGTATTTTTGACAATGAACTTGTGAATAATACAGGTGACTGAGCAATGGTGGAGTGACTCGCTGAAAATGTTCGAATAACTAATGGCTGACAGTGGTCTTTGCCTCATAACTGAATGAAAATAGAAACAAAACTTAAAAGTTTTTTTTTTGCGCTATTGTTTTTCTGAAACACACACTGCACTTATACATATCCGAATCCGTGGACGATTATCGTGTCAATGAAAATATTGATATGAAAAAAAAAACATTAAACAGCAATCATCATCTTCAACATCATCCTAGCCTTTTTTCAACTATGTTAGAGTAAGTTTCCAGTCTAACCGGATATTTATTTATTTATCAGGAACAATTTATATTGTGTTTCATAAATAACATACATCATTATTAATAATACTTATATAAATTCTATTATATTGCAATAATAATAACAAAAAAAAAGAACAACATGATAACTAAGAATAATAATAAGAAATAGCATTTGTTTCTTAAAGAAAAATTGGAACACTTAAAAATAAGAATTTAATATTTTTTATTACAGTTCTTCTATTGAGTACAAGTTTTTATCTAACAGAAATGCTTTAAGCTTAGCCTTAAAAGAGATAATGTATAGTAAATTTTTTTTTTTTTTTTTTTTTTTTTTTTTTTTTTTTTTTTTTTAGAATTTATAGATAAAAAATGTTGATTATCGATGTTGTTGCTTAACTTGTCTTTAAAATTTTGCATGCTACGTTTTATCCTAGCTAAACATGCTTGTGCCTCAATTTGTATTTAACACCCTTGTATACCATGTTTTACGCAAATAAATATTCTATTCTATTCAAAGCCACTGGCAGTCGTCAAAATTTGTACATCTTGGTATTGAGGGTTATGCTTGACGATATTCAATTTTTTTACAACTTTATTTTTAAAGTCCTTTCTACGAGTGTTTTCCCTGGCTATTCTTTCTTCCTCAGACTCGTATTCATGGATGTATTGTTTTAAATTAACTAACAAGTATGTATAAGCTGAGCATTGTAGGAATATTTAAACGCTGAAAATGAGATCGACAGCTTTCTCTTAGTGTAATTCTGACATTTGTACGTATTGCTCTTTTTTGGAGAATGAAGGCTCGCTGAGTATTATAACCGTCGCTTTTCCCCCAGAACTTTATGCTGTATCGAAGTCTGGATTTGACAAGAGCATAATATACCATTTTTAACTGATCCGTATTTATTTCGTCTCTCAATGTCCTCAATGCATAACACGCAGGTGATAAATTAGAGTCTATGTGTGCTAGTTCTTTTTTCCAGTTCAGCAAATCATTTACATGAATACCTCGAAATTTTATGTGTCTCACTAATTCTATATTTTCATTGTTAAGGGTTGTATCCATATTATCTTTATTGCCTGCAGTGGTTCTAAACAAAATGATGTTCGTTTTTTTAATATTTATTATTAATCTATTTGTATTGAACCAAAACTGAAATGCTGCCAATGCAGTATTGGCCTTGTCTGTTAGTTCACTAATGCTTTTCGCCCCTAATACAGCGTTTGTATTAATTGCAAAGACTACGAGATTAATGTCTTGAATATTTTTTTAAATATATTTCATCAAATCGTTAGTAAACATAATAAACAGAACGGGACCTCATATGGAACCTTGCGGTACGCCAGTGGTAATATTAATCATGGATAATTGGTATGTTTTCCGTTTTCCATTCTGTTCTGTGCTGGTTTCTACATACATTTTCCTGTTTCTTAAATACGATGTAAATAATTGCAGGGCTCTGCCTCTGACACCATAATAATTTAGTTTAGCAATAACTAGATTGTGATCAATCGTATCAAATGCAGAAGTTAAATCTAAAAAGATCCCTGCTACCTTTAATTTATGATTTATTTTTCTAATCACATCATCTAAAAGTTTATAAATGGCATCTTCAGTGCAAATTTCTTTCTGGTAACCGAACTGTCTATCATAAAGCACTTTATTTCAATGAAGATTGATTATTTATTTAAGTGATTTTCATACAGATGTTTACCTATATTATAACGGAGTGACTGCCTTCAAATATCCAATACCATGTTCATACAAATGTCTCTCTAACTGAAATTCCTAAGAACCATTCAACACATATCAGACTCCATACAAGTCGAATACTTAAGCCAAACTACTGAAAGTCTGTAACAGATTACAGAGCCCGTTTATACGATTCCGTTGGACATTGCTGGCATCCCGCAGATGTAACCAGTAGCCAAGGGTAACCCGTACTGCCAGTGCAAAACATTATATCGGTTTTGGCAACACTTCAAATGGTTGTTTCTAGACCCAATCGGTCGTTCTAATTTTGAGTACGTGGTAAAAGAGCTATTTTTTTCAATTGTTTTTAATACTTCACTATTATCTGCCTAGGCTTTCCCAACAATGTATGCAGCTTAATACTATTTTTTTTATGAAGCGACTGCCTATCTGACCCTACATGTACCTACTTATTATTTTGGTTCAGTTTCCATCTATTGAAATTGTTGTCTCTTGCTAACGTTTAAAAATATCCCGCGTTTCTTAGAGCTTTGTTTAAAGTGGACATCGGTGAACAGTGGTCATTTTTGTTCATTCAATTAAGAATAATTATTGACTTAAATAAGGTCATCAAAAATACTTGATTTTTATTGTGGTCAGCTTATTTTTGCCGTGCAATTTTCATGGTTGTTAAAGAGTGACAAACCAATTAATGAAATTGATCTGACGGGGTGACTGTGTAATTATAAGAGTTACCAGCTGCACGTTCTAGCAGCTGCAATGTCAGCTGGTTTCAATGTTAGTAACATGCATTAGATGACGAGTTGCAATCATAAAGAACAGAGTTGATGTTCAGTACGTAGGTACTTGGCTTGGAGACACAGGGTTGTTATGAGAGGCGCAGAAGTTTCACAAATGATATTTCTGACACACGATTCGCCATATAAATAATATAACAACCTGTATTGAGCGCTTTGTTGGATTTCCTACTCTCAGCTCAGCGCCGAATGTTAAAAATCCGGTAGCACACTCATGTTTCTTACGACATTTCAAGCTTCCACCGTCGATATCTTCTTTCAAACACTCCCCAACTAAAATCTATAAATAGTTTCGGGGATCATCATGTAACAGGCCATTCACAAGTCGAAGCTCACCTGTTCGAGCGAGGTTGCCCGCGTCACGAACCGAACCCTCCCTCAGATACGATCGTAATATCCGACGACGATTTGTCTGTTACCGTCGCGTCGGATGCCATGGTTACCGACGACAAAGGGTACCGTCTTGTTTACAGACACCTCAGTAGGATATTATTGGGCATTCTACCCCACCTTCCGTTCCATCGGCTCACTCCGTTCGCCTCGTCACTCTCGGTGGAGTAGAATGCCCAATAATATAAATGAAATCCTACATAGCGCAGTAAAATACTGGTTCGGCGCCTATTCCACCCGGTGGATTAAACAGTGTAGTAAAATACTGGTTCGATGCTTATTCCACCCGATGGAGCGGAAGGAGGAGTATGAATTCCTAAGTGCAGTAAAATACTAGTTCGGCACCTATTCCACCATTTTAGTTCTAAAACTCAACATTACCTTGTTAACTTATTTTACCTTGATAACTTATTACCTTATTTTACCTTGATACTTTGTTACAATGAGTTATAAATGTCAATGTAATAAATTATTGACTCATTATTAATATAACCGTTTCAAGCAGTCGTCATGAAATTTGTTAAACAACCACAATCGTTACACGTAAACAAACTTTGTGTTCATTCTCAGGAGACTGGTTTTCGCCATGGAGAATTATTACCTAAATCGGTACGATGCATCATTTGCGGGCCGTCAAATTGTGGAAAAACTAATTTATTAATTGGCCTTCTTATACACGAGAATGGTTTAAGATTTCAAAATGTTTATGTTTATTCGAAAACCTTGCAACAACCTAAGTATGTTTTTTTAGAAAAAGTCTTGCAACGAGTACCAGGTGTTTCATTTCAGAAATATCATGAAAATGAGCAAGTACTGAGTGTTCAGACCGCAAAACCGAATTCTGTAATTGTATTTGATGATGTTGCTTGTGAAAATCAAAGTAGTATGCGTGATTATTTTGCTATGGGGAGACACAAATTCATCGATTGTTTTTATCTAAATCAGACGTATAGTAAAATCCCTAAGCAATTAGTAAGAGACAATGCAAACCTAATCGTACTTTTTAAACAAGATGAAAGAAATATGAGACATGTTTATGAAGAACACGTCAACACTGACATGCCATGGATTGAATTTCGTGAAATGTGTTCAAAAATATGGAGTATACCTTTCAATTATCTTGTAATTAACAAAGATTGTTCCAAAAACAAAGGATGTTATAGAAGTCAATTTGACACGTTTGTAGTCTTTGACTAATAACACGAATGCATATATAAGGTTATTACCTGCCTGCCATTATTATTCACCCTACAACGCTAAATCAATTACGACCTATTTTATTAATATGGAAAAATCATTAAAACGACAAATTGTTGATGCGGCAGAAGCTGTGAAGATAAAAATACGAAAAATGAGAGATGCTGAGATTAACAATAAACAAGCACTGGAATCTGTTTTCAAACCTGTAACAGAACCTCTCAACCTAATTGCTAATGCTAGTAAGCAAACTCCTCCCCTGCGTGCTAGTGAAGATTTTGCTGATGGTCCGTTTACTAACGAAACTGGTAGTGCAGGAAGCAATGATAATAATGGTGATGAAGACAAATATGAATCCGATATCAACAGTAACTCTTCATATGAATCAGTAGTTGAAAGGAATCAAGACTATGATACGTCATCCTGGTCAGTATCTTCAGAAGCGTTGGTAGATATTCCATTTGGGGTTAGAGCAGACCACGGGAAACTGATGTTAGGTTCTGCTTGCATAACGATCAACGATCAATACATCACGGTGGTTGGACGTAAATACCGAAATACACCTGGTTTAAAACAGTTGTTGCTTAAGAAAGATGTAGACCTAAGTTTGGTTACAGATAGTGATATGCAAAATTATAAATCGATGCTACTTGATACAAATGCACATCGTCGAGACTATGAACCAAGTAAACCAATAAAAAGTAACAAAGGACAAAAATATTTGCAAGTTATTAAACCTCTTTTTCAACTGAAGAAGACAATTCAGGGAAAAGGTCTACCGTTGATAAAAAGGTGGAGAAAAAACGTAGACTTAGTGTACTGGGATGATCCTAACGAATTAGTGGAAAGGTTGAAATTATTGATTGCGTCTAGAGATGCTGGCAACACAGGATTAGATAATGAAATTATATCTATCATTGAAGAATTACGTGAAAGTAAAGTTATAAATAAATAAGTATTTAAAAATGTGTTTATTTTACTATCATCCTCTCAAAACAACACACCTTAAACATGAACGTAGACAAATTTGGACACTACATTCACAAAAGAATGCGTTTATCAGAGTTATTTGAGTTTAATGAGAATGCACTGGTAAAATCAGAAAACGGAGATTTTGATTTAAAAACATCAAGACTGAGAGGAATTAGATCTCCAGTAGAAGCAGACGATGCTGTGAACAAGGATTATGTAGATCTATTGAATGCTAATACCATAAAAGAATTAAATAATCTAGTTGTAAACAAGGATTATATAGATCGATTGAATGCAAAAATGTTGAAAGAACTTAATAATTTGATTGGTACATTACGTTCACAAATCATAAAAGATGCAAAGGATACAGTTCAAGCTACTTTAAAAGCAAGGATACCTGAGGTTTCAACTCATTTGCAAGATAAGTTTTATACTAAAGCAGTGGTAGATAAATTACTTCAAAAAACTTCGTAATGACAAAACAGCAAATTGTGAATGAAATACACAAAGGGGTACGGAGAAATTTCCTTCGACGTTCTGTTATTTTGAAAGGAATCAACGACTTATGGCAAGCAGACTTGATGGACATGCAAAACCTAAAAAAGTATAACAGAGGTTACAATTTCATCTTAGTGGTGATTGACTGCTTCTCAAAGTATGCCTGGGCTGAACCGTTAAAATCAAAAAATAAATTTGATGTTACTCGTGCATTCGAACATATACTGCTTAGCAGTCGTAATAATCCGGTTAACTTGCAAACTGACATGGGGACCGAATTTTATAACATCACTTTTCAAACGCTTATGAAAAAGCATAACATTAACCATTACTCATCGTTTTCTACTAAAAAAGCATCAATTGTAGAGAGACTGATTAGAACTGTAAAAAATAAATTATATAAATATTTTAGTCTCAATGGAAACTATAAATGGTTAGATCTACCATTGGAAGATACATTGAAGAGATATAACAACACAAAACATCGCACTATTCAATTTAAACCAGTAGATGTAAATAAAAGTAATGAACAAGTAATCAAAGAAAATATTAAAAAAATAAACAAACATGATTTAGTTCCGTGGAAGCCTAAATTCAAAGTTGGTGATTGTGTCCGTATAAGTAAATACAAACATAATTTTGAGAAAGGTTATACTCCTAATTGGTCGACTGAATTATTTATTATAAAAAAGGTAAATAAAACCTTACCAGTAACATATCACATAGAAGATCGACGAAAGCAAGACATATTAGGAGCTTTTTACGAACAAGAACTGCAAAGATCTATTTATCCTGATGTATATTTGATAGAAAAGGTTTTGAAAAAGAAAGGAAATAAATTGTATGTTAAATGGTTAGGTCTGAACAGTGCAGAAAACAGTTGGATTGAAAAAGCTGCAATAATGGACTAAGATATTATATAACCATTTTTCATTTGAAATCCGATCATTATAATTTGAATAATGCAAGGGGGTGGACTAGTTAACGGCATAATTAATAATCTACCATTCGAAGTTCATTTGCCAGGATACAATTATTGCGGACCAGGAACCAAACTTCACAAACGCTTAGCGCGAGGTGACCGAGGTGTAAATAAGCTAGACGAAGCTTGCATGCAACACGATATTGCGTATACAAACCATACAGACTTATCAAATCGTCACAAAGCCGATTTAGAACTACTCAACATGGCTAAACAAAGACTTAAATCAAAAGATGCAGGGAAAGGTGAAAAACTAAGCTCTTGGCTAGTTAACAAAGTTATGAAAGCGAAATTAAAGTCTGGATCCGGCATTAAATCATTTAAAAGCTTAGTTTCAAAAATAAAATCGAAAATTAAGAAACTCAAATGCAAAGATAGTAAGACTTTAATAAAAGCAGCTTACTTAGCCGCAAAAAAGTTATTTCCAAACATTCATCATCGAATTCGAGTACCCCGAGTAATACCCATACCAAAGACTGGGGGAGTTTTGCCTTTAATTCCAATTTTTGCTGGTTTATCTGCTTTAGGAACTTTAGCTGGGGGTGCAGCTGGCATTGCAAAAACCGTCAATGATTACAAAGCAAACAAACAAAATTTACAAGAAACAGAACGACATAATAAAGCTATGGAGGCTTTAGTGTTGGGCAAGGGTTTATACATTAAGCCGTATAAAAGTGGTAAAGGATTGTTTATAACATCTTCAAAAAACTGAAAAATATGCTACCCAATCGACCTCTAACTAATGTAGACATCCGAAATTATTCAAGAGACATCCCATATTTTCGTGGGATCTACATGAAGGATCAACTACCTCGGAAGCCGAAACGCATTGAATGTGGTATCGTTAACTTAGACAATTCTAAGAACGAAGGAACGCATTGGGTAGCTTATGCTAAAGTATACAATCACTGTGAATACTTTGATAGCTATGGAAATTTAAAACCTCCCATGGAATTGATGCAATATTTCAAAAATTGTAATGTGTTTTATAACTACACAAGATATCAAAAATTTAACGCAGTCAATTGTGGTCATTTATGTTTAAATTATTTGTGGAGTTTTTGGAATAAAAATGTAATATAAAATATATACTTTTCTTTCATTTCAATCATTTGCAAGATGTCACTCACTTTGTCGATAACTGGAGACTCGTCAGTGTTAACTACATACTATCCTAATACGTTGCAACTAGATGGAGAATATGAGTGTGCATTATTGCACTTTTCAACATTTAATTCTATTCCAAACATTGATAAAAGTAATAATAAGTTCTATTATGGCATTAATGAAGTTATTGAAATACCGGAAGGCACTTATGAATTACAAGATGTCAGCGATTATTTAAAATCCGAAATAAAAGATGCAGCTATCAAACTACGGTGCAATAATAATACATTAAAAACTACAATATTTTGTACAAAAGACATTAATTTTATCAAAGAAGACTCTTTTAGAAGACTATTAGGATTTAATAAACAAATCTTGAAAGCAAATAAATGGCATGTGTCACAGTCTCCAGTCAACATTCTACCTACGACCGTAGTCAGGATTGAATGTGATATTGTAAGCGGTTCCTATGTAAACGGTGAACCCAGTCATATTATTCACGAATTTGCACTTAATGTGCCACCTGGATACAGGATCATAGAAATCCCGAAGAACGCAATATACTTTCCAATCAATCAAAACAACATAAGCTGCATACATATCAGGTTGTTAGATATAAACAAACGATTAATCAATTTACGTGGTGAAGAAGTGCAGGTGTATCTGCATCTTAGAAGAAAAAAATGATTGATTACAATAAAAATGTGTCTCAACAAGTTAAGAATATCAGTTCTGCTCGAGCTACCTATCAAATAAGACCTCTATCTAAGAAGAAAATAAAATTAACTAAAGACAATAAAGCATTCCTTAGAGCAATTGGATTGCTAAAATGAATATCTTAGACGTTTTATCCGCTCCTACTTGCGATACTACTATAGAAGGAATCGAATTTCATTCCTACAAACCCTATGTAACGAGTTTTAACAGGAACGATGAAATCCGCATATCTATCAACCAACAGGACTTGTACATATTACCATCAGCTAGCACCCTATATTTGGAAGGAACTGTTAACGTTACCAAAAAAGATACGAAGGACAAAGCTACTAGTGTCAATTTCACGAACAATGCTCTACTCTACTTGTTCCAAGACATTAGGTATGAGCTAAATGGAGTGGAGATTGACAAAATAAAAAATGCAGGTATAACAACAACCATGAAATCACTAATTTCAATGAACGAAAGTGAATCAAAAATGTCTAATGCTTGGGGCTGGAATATTGATGGTATAAAAAATATTGATGGAGGAAGATTTTCTGCTTCAATACCACTTTGTAACCTCCTCGGTTTTGCTGAAGATTTTAAAAAAGTCGTGATAAATAGTAGACATGAACTGATATTGTTACGAAGTAATACTAATTTGAACGCTGTAAAACTGAATACTGGCGAAGTAGTGGATGATGTTCAGATTAATAAAATCATATGGCGCGTACCGCATGTTAAAGTATCAGACAAAGAAAAAATTGGTTTGTTAAAAGTATTAGAAAAAGATCGCCCACTTCAAATGATATATAGAAATTGGGATCTGTACGAATATCCAGCTTTGCCTAAAACTACAAAACATACTTGGTCTATCAAAACTTCATCTCAAATAGAAAAACCAAGATACGTTATTATCGGGCTACAGTCAAATAGGAAAAGCAATGCAAGTTCAGACATGTCTCAATTCGATCACTGTCATGTTCGAAACGTTAGAGTGTACCTCAATTCAACTTATTTTCCGTATGAAAACCTAAATGTGAGTTTTGCTAATAACAGAATCGCTTTATTATACGAGCAATACACCAGATTCCAACAGTCGTATTATGGACGTCGTCCGGAGCCCATATTAAGCGAAAAACAGTTTAGAGATTTAGCACCGCTGTTTGTCATTGATTGTTCTAGACAAGCGGATAATCTAAAGACAGGTCCGGTTGTGGATGTGAGAGTAGAAATTGAGAGTGATTCAGAGATACCAGATAAAACTTCAGCATACTGTCTCATTCTGAACGATTGCATTGTTGAATACAAACCCTTAAGCAGCATTGTCAAGAAGATATCATGAAGGCGGATACCATTATAGTGGAACTCCAAGGATTTAAAGATTCTATAAATAATTTTATTGTCAAAGAATTGGCCATTGCGAGTCAGGATCATACACAGACGTTCTTGGTAAAACCACCATATTCATTCCATTACCTAACACAAGAAGAAAAAAAGCAGGTGAGGTGGTTAGAAAGAAATCGAGGAATTTACTGGAGCGAGGGTTACATAGACTACAAAGAGTTTCAACGTGTAATTTTACCATTCTTAGAAAATAAAAAAATTATCACAAAGGGTTTGGAAAAGATTAAATGGATTAAAGAGTTATGTGCAAACTGTGAAGTTATCGACATAGGTGAGAAGGGATGCCCTAATTTTTCAGAATTAAAAAGAAGGTTTTGTAAAAATAAAATTGATTTTAATTGTGTGAATCATAAAATGAATTGTGCGTTGAATAATGCTATCTGTATAAGGAAATGGTATTTTGATAATAACATGTCTGTATTTAATTTATTTTAATTATTATTGTGTTGAACAGTTAATAAAAAATGTCTATCTACTTATGAGTGTTTTATTTAGTATAATCAGGGTAACCTACATAACAAACTTTAAATTAGCTGCAGTAACATGATATAATTATAACATGTAAAATTTAAATTTAATTATAAAAATACTGAAAGCAAATAACCTACAATTATACATCACACTAGAGCTAATTTAGAGTTCGAGTATTAATAAGTAATAAAAAAACGTAAATTAAATTATGAAAGAATATATTTTTATTTACTTTTTTACATTATTTGCAATTATTACAATCTAATTATAACTACCTACCCAAAAATAATAAGTACAAGATAAAATACAAAGAGTTAATTGCAGTAAAACATATATAATTATTTCATATTTAACATTTTATACATTCAAAACACTAAAGAATAAGAAAGCAAATAAATGGTATACATTCCTAATATTAATATACCCAAATAACTAGTAGATTACTTACATAATTTATTATTACTTATTACTGCAAATTTTACACAACAACTTATAAAGTAGGTACGTACAAAATAATGACACCAGTTAATAATAACATCTATCTCCACAAAGTTTTTTTGATATTTTATTAATTAACGATTGCGTCTCATCCATAACATGATCCACTGATTCAGTCACTACATACTGCACACTTAACATTACCATGTCCTGATTATCACTTGCAGGTTCTTGTTGTTCACTGATATCCAACACTTGTACCTGGATCAGTCGTAAACCTTTTTTCTTCTCATTGTTTATCAGGAATGATTGACTTGTATGCAGATATGGCTTCTGTTTTAGACACTCCCGTCTTGTTCTAGGCTTCTTGCTGGCAGGTTCGTAGTCTTGTCTTGCTCTAGGCTCCTTGTTGACAGGTCTTTGTTGTTCAGGGATATGCCAACTTAAACTCGGAGTCGGATAACCTTGAGCGTATTGTGAGAAGTCGATAATATCTGGAGAATCACACATTGTCAACGATCTGAAACAAACAAAATAATAATTAACTAAATTACATAAAAAAACATGATGAAATAATCTTATAAGTAGATGGGTACTTGTACAATACTTACAATTTCGTTTCGTTTTTACTCGATGTGATATGACCGCTCCGGCTGACTGTCTAATGATGGATGTTACTCAATAATATGCAATTAGACTCCATAAAGCATTATGCTGTGATTCAATTTCATGTTTCAACATGTTCAAGCTTGCGCCCGAGCACCTGTTCGGTGTCAAATTCTGCACCGCGCGTGCTTCTTCAAAGCAATCCAATATTTTATCACATTTTCGACGACACGTTTGGCGCATTGGTTATGAACTCGTCTTGATGCATCACAATGGTAAGTATTAGGTTATAAGCGTGTTGCTAGCTGCGACTAATTGCGCCAAATTAGTGTCGCGGGTTCGATTCCCGCACGGAACATACAATAAGTATTTGTTCCGGTCTGGATTTTGTTTTCATGTTTTATTTTTTCGTCATTATTTAATTTAATATAAATAATTACAATATTCTGAAAAAATTAGCAAATATCAGCCTGGATCAAAACATGATTGTATTGATGCACCGTGACTTTGTCATCAATCAGGAATGGAAATGAAACAGATATAATTGTGATCTTAAAATACTATTTATTTATTACAAATAAAAGAAAACATCATGTTCATGCGGCACGACATTTCATACAATTTTTAAAGTCCGAAGTTTTGGAAATGAATAATAAACATGATTTAATAAACATGATACGTCTAAGTAGGATACGATATAAAAAGTTAGTAAATATTTTAGTATTTTTTACGAAATGTCGCGTAAACATTCTTAAAATTAATTAACTACTAAATAAGTTCTAACATTATTTGCTACAAGTAAAAAGATAATAATATCTATTTTTAAATCTATTTGGCACCAAGAAAATATATGTTTTACAATTACATTACACATTACTTGTATCTGGAGCCTGCTTTAGGTAATAGTCATTAGTAGGTACTTACATAATATTTCGTCTTTACATTTAGGACGTTATCTAAAATACATTGTAAAAAATGTATCTACTGTAATTACTTACATTTAAAAATAATGGTAACGCATTACATAAATATGGTTGCGTTACCCCAGGCTAAAGTAGAAACTTTATCAAACGATAACAATCGTTTATCATCATTGTTTGAAAGTGCTATTTTATTTACATCCTGAGTGTATATTTCATGTTTTATTGATCTGAACAATACATTTTTTTTGCGAATTACATTGGAATTGTACAAAACATTTTTATAATCTAACATATTTAAATTTTTAGTAATACATTTTTTTGTACCTTTTGCCTTTTTAATTGTTTTGTTTAACGTTTTAATACAATAAAGCTTTGAGCGCAATCCTACGAATTCTTTGATAATGTTGCCACCCATTTCATCCTTAAACAGTCCTGGAACCTTCTTATTAATAATTGGTAAGTTATAGTCATTGTTACAGTCATAATTGCTGGTATCCAAATATTTTAGAAAATGGAGCTTAAAGTCTTTGTAAACATCATTACTCTGTACATCATATACTAGACTATCTGTGTCAGTATAGCACAATTCAATTCGGTTACCATAAAAAGGTTTTATGATAGAGTAGTGAAAGTCGTACATGTGAGTCTTAGATAATTCTAATACTGCAAACCCTATGTAAATTGGTTTATCAAGTATAATACGTACAGGTTTCATTTGGATTGCCACTAAATCATCAGAAAATACAGAGGTGCTATGAAAATATGGACTGGCTATCAGTTTTTCAGCACAAGCAGTCTTTTTCGTTTTATTGTTCGAGTCACACCACTTGTTTACTAACTTAACGTCTATTCGATGTTCATTATTTTCCAGGGTCTTTCCAAAAATACTATTGTTCAACAATTTGAAAAAATCTTGTTCAAAAGTTGACTCTGCTTTTTGACGTAACTGGGTGTTAATATCAATATATTGCTTTAAAAAACAACTTTGCTTAAATATAATAGCGCGATGGATCCTTCTCAATACTAAACCGTGCTGTAAACATTTTTTTAAATGTACGTAATGAATAACATAGTGATATTTATCATACAAATTTGGTATTAGCTTTTTATTCTTACCACCAGGTGGCAAGCATTTTTCTGGACAAAAGGGAAAGTCATTGTGTTCCATGTGCAATTTCTCCGGATATATTAAATCAACTTCAAGAATGTAACCGTTTTCCGCAGTATCACTGATGTCTGCTAAGTTCAATTGTAAAAAATCAATTTCTTGTCTATTTATAAATCTAAAATCGGAATAGGGTAGGGATTGACACATGCTATAACCGTATAAATTGTTACAGTCTAAATAAATTATAAATGAATTTGGAAGGGTTGGATCGTAAGTATCTAAATATTTATGATTGGCTTTGACATGTCTTTTGGAACACATACAAACACCTCCTCGAATACCTTTTTGTATCATTCTAAAAATTTCAACATCACTAATCAATTCTAATCGAACTCCTGTTTTTAAAAGCATTGCATCAAAAGATAGACTTGGTGCTGTAAGATAGAACGCGGGATCGAGATTGTAATGTAGTTTACAAGTTTTTCGAAAATTTTCAAATACATCTGTTAGCAACAGAACATCTGTTTTGAGATATAAATCTGTGTACATACCCATGTTTTGAATATTAAATACTGACCAAACAGATCGAGCGTGTTCATAGTCTTCGTCGTTTATTGTTTCATTAGTTATGGAGTTAAAAAAATATTTTTTAGAGGGTAAACACATATCTTCATAACGTTCCCATTGAGACATATAGTCATATGGATACACTCCCTTGCGCGTCAGTAGGTTAAATTGTTTTTTATTAGGAAAATAAGATTTTAATTGTTTAAAGTCTTGTTTTTTCATTGTACTAACCAACTTTTCTAAGCTAGTTCCTAAAAACTTGAAAGAATCTACAAACCGTACCTGGATGCTTTCCCCGGTAGAAATCGGAATAAACTTAGTGAATGAAATATAGTTTTCTTTTGTTTTAGGTATCACTTTAATAGATCCAGGAGCTTCACCTAATTCTTTTATAAAAAGATGACAATCGTATCCGGACAAATTATGAAAAAATACTGGCAAAAATGTTGGTAGTTTGTATTGTAAGTTACAATAACTATGAGCTGCGCCACGATATTTACCAGTCAAGTGACAATGATCGCGAACCCTATCGCCGAACAAGAACTGTTCACAAATATGACATGTCATCGCGTTTTCAAAGTCGTGAGCATTATCATTTGAGTAAATCATAGGAGCGTTATTTTTTAAAATATCGTAAATTTTTTTTGAATCTTTGTAGATAGACTTCACAAAATTTGATACACAATCCAAGCCGCGATAAGAAACGTAACGATTGTGACTTTCGTCTAGCGTACACGTGATATGATAAGCGAAAGCTACAGGCACATGTCGCTGTCGCGTTACAGTACTCGCCTTAGTGGGGTCAGGGTCACAAGATTCATACCGTTCTAGCATTGTTTCAAAATCTGCGTATATAACAAATGGTACAATTTGCTTTCTATTATAATTTTTAAACT